>JARGYO010000198.1:14578128-16047940 GCA_029206835.1 Rana muscosa | reverse complement strand
TGTGGGGTGATGTGAGGAAGTATAGTGACAACTGCCCAAGTAACAAATATGCCCAAAATAGAATGAGAAAGTAACTTTTTCTGAACCAGCCTGCTGCGCCTGCAATTATGTTTATAACGGCAAGAGGTTTTTTTGTGCACTGCGCGTCAATTTCACTTGTTCAAATGCGCCGGTTCACTGCGCCAGCAAAATCTTAGTAAATGTCAAGTCACGTAAATTCATTTGTATAAGTTGAACAGGCGCTCCTCTAAACTTGCCATTATATAACAGTCCCTGCACAAAATGACATTTCTAAAGGAAAAAAATAGTTATTTAAAAGCACTCGCGGCTATAATTGAATTGTCGGCTCCCATCAATACAGAGAAAAGTCATTGAGAGTCTTTGGAAAAAAAAAATGCATGGGGGTCCCCCAAAATTCCATTACCAGGCCCCTAAGGTCTGGTATGGATATTAAGAGAAACTCTGCGCCAAATAAAAAAAAAATGGCGTGGGGGTTCCCCTCAAAATCCGTACCAGGCCCTTCAGGTCTGGTATGGATTTTAAGGGGACCCCTACGCCAAACGTAAAAAAAAATGGCGTGGGGTCCCCCTAAAAATCCACACCAGACCCTTATCTGAGCATGCAACCTGGCAGGCCACAGGAAAAGAGGGGGGACGAGAGAGTGCCCCCCCTCCTGAACCGTACCAGGCCACATGCCCTGAACATGGGGAGGATGCTTTGGGGGTCTGGACCCCAAAGCACCATGTCCCCATGTTGATGGGGACAAGGGCCTCATCACCACAACCCTTGCCCGGTGGTTGTGGGGGTCTGCGGCCGGGGGGCTTATCAGAATCTGGAAGCCCCCTTTAACAAAGGGGACCCCAAAATTCCGCCCCCCCATGTGAAATGGTAATGGGGTACAAATGTGCCCCTACCATTTCACAAAGAAAGTGTCAAAAAATTTAAAAATGACAATAGCCGGTTTTTGACAATTCCTTTATTAATTTCTTCTCCTTTCTTCCATCTTCTTCTTCCATCCTCTTCTTTTCTCCATTCGGGTTTCTTCCTCCATCTTGTTCTTCATCTTCATCTTCATCTTCCTTCTTCCTTCTTCCTTCGGTGTTCGGCCCTTAGGGCCAGTTCACACCATAGAAACGCAATCTGGATGCGTTCCAGGTGCTTTTTTGCATGCACGTTTTTCATGCGTTCCAGTGCATTTTTGGTACGTTTTTGATGCAGTCCAGTGCTTTTTTTTCACCCCTCTTTTTTATTAACCATAGATAAGGACAAGTGTGTTCCAGTGCGTTTTTGGTGCATTTAGGTGTGTTCCGGTGCGTTCCAGTGCATTTTTGATGCGTTTTGCAGCGTTCCAGTACAGTCCAGTGCAGGTAAAATGCAGCATGTTCTACTTTTTTTGTGGAACTGGACGCACTGGAACAAACACTGCCATTTAGAACCATATAATATAACCAACTTTCCATGCATTTTTGATGCATAAAAAATGCAATGGACTGCATGTGGTGTGAAATGGCCCTTAAAGGGGTGTTCCGGCCAAAATTACACTTTTTAAATAAAAATACTCCTATAATACACAAGCTTAATGTATTCCATTAAAGTTAGTCTGTAAACTAAGTTCTGTTTTGTTAGGTTATTACAGCATTTAGAAAGTTTATAAACTAGAAATAGACTGTGGCCATCTTAAGTGTGGGCATCTGAAGCCAGACCGTATGTCTTCCTGGATTTCAGACTTGCAAATCTCGCACATGCTCAGTGCTGCACAAGCAGTGTAATAGGTTTCAAGTCAGGTTTCCATAGCAACGGCAGTGTCAGCGGAAGTTGTCCTTATCTATGCAAACCTCTCCTCCCCTCCTCCCTCCAGGAACCAGTAAATATACTGCATGTAGAAGAAATATTATTCAAGAAATATATATGTAACGACACCCCAAATACGAAAGGGGCTTAACGCCGTTTAGATCTCTTCCCTCTCCTGGAAACAAATTCACTGTCGATCCTCCACAGTCAGACGACCACTTCCCATAGGAATTAATCCTTCCAAAAGAACGAGACGCACTCTGTATCTTTCCAAAAATGAACTACTTTATTATGAGAAAACACAGGTCTTTTTATACACTCAACGAATCCTGCATTAATCTACATGAACAATGGTCCAACTCCACCCACAACATAACTGTCAGGGTCACCTGTGGCCAGGTGACAGATGCACACCGTAGGGGGACAGGAGTGCACCGCGAGGTAGTGAACCCTATGGCTGGCTTCTGTGGATAGGAAACTGGGTGGTTGTGGAAAGCGGGACCAGAGGAGCACAACCGGGATCCCAACGGAAGCGAGAGCCAAGATTCCCCAGGGCGCGGAGTCTAAGACCCAGCTGGTCTTCTCCAGGGCCTCTAGTGGTGAGGATGTTACGCTGCAGGCTGGGACCAGGTCGCGGCCCCTGGAGTTTCCTAGCTCACGCCCCGTAGGATAAGGGGAAGCAGCAGCACACGATAGAGAGAACCGAATAACAAGCCGAAGGTCAGGGGCCACAAGCAGACAAGGATAACGAAGAACGAGCCGAAGGTCAAGGGTCACGAGCAGACAGGGATGGTCGGGGACAAGCCAATAACGTAACAGAGAGACAGACGTAGCACACGGCAGGCAGGAACCCAAACACACAATGCCTAACAAACACGTTGATCAACAAAGCAGGCTTGCAGTGCACAGGTTAATATAGTGTTCAGTGATAGGGCCTGGGGTGGAGTCAGGCTGGGAGGAGATTATAAAGGAAGCCAGGTGAAGGAGGTCTGGTCTCTAGATGAACACATGAGGAGGAAGGTAAGATGGCAGACAGACATTAATGCATATCCATGACAGTACCCTCCCTCTTACGAGGCCTCCCCCTTCCCCGCCTGGGCCCAGGTTTAGAGGGAAACTTCAGATGAAACTCCTTTAACAGACGAGGTGCAAAGACCTCAGATGCAGTGATCCAAGACCTCTCCTCAGGACCAAACCCTTTCCAATGAACGAGGTACTGAAGAACGCCTTTACAGAGTCGGGAGTCCAGAATTTGACTGATCTCGTACTCCTGATTATCCTCCGAGACAGGCGCCACGGTAGGAAGAGGACGAGAGAATTTATTGAGGACTAAAGGCTTTAGAAGAGCAACATGAAAGGAGTTAGTGATTTTAAGGCTCTTAGGAATCTGGAGTTTGAAACAAACCGGATTCAGTTTAGCAGTTACCGTGTATGGACCGATGAATCGTGGAGCAAACTTCAGAGAAGGAACTCGGAGCTTGATGTTCCTGGTAGAGAGCCAGACTTTGTCCCCTGGCTGAAGAGAAGGCGGTTTACGCCTGCGGCGGTCGGCAAAGCCTTTGAATTTTTCAGCAGCTGCCCGGAGGGAATCATGAACGTGACCCCAAACGGAATTGAGAGACTCCTGAACCGAAGCCAAAGCTGGAATGTCTGGAGAACAGATCATAGGAAGAGGAAGTTGAGGGTGTTTTCCATAAACTGTGAAAAAGGGTGTCTTCTGCGAACTGGTATTCACATGATTGTTATGGGAGAATTCTGCCCACGGGAGTAGAGAGGACCAATCGTCATGGTGAGAAGACACAAAGGTGCGAAGAAAGACCTCTAACTCCTGATTAACCCTCTCAGTCTGTCCATTGGATTGGGGATGGTAAGAAGAAGAAAAATCCAAGACAATATTGAGGGATTTGCAAAAGGCTCTCCAAAAACGAGACGTGAATTGGACTCCCCTGTCGGAAACAATATGAGAAGGGACCCCATGTAGGCGGAGAATTTCTCGAATGAAAATGGGAACCAAGGCAGGGGCAGAAGGAAGACCAGGAAGAGGAACAAAATGAGCCATCTTGGAGAATCGATCGATTACCACCCAAATGACTGTATTATTCTCAGACAGTGGGAGATCGGTGATAAAATCCATGGCAATATGGGCCCAGGGTTCCTTAGGAATAGGCAAGGGCATGAGGAGACCAGCAGGAGCTTGTGTGGAGGATTTGGACTGAGCACAGACATGACAAGCTTTAACGTAGTCTTTGACGTCTGAGCGGAGATTAGGCCACCAGTAGTGACGACTGATGAGTAGGAAGGATCGGAGGAATCCAGAATGCCCTGCCACCTTGGAATCATGTCCCCAACGAAGGATCTTAGCTCTTAGCTCAGTGGGGACAAAGGTCTTACCAGGCGGAATTTTAGACTTCAGGGTGGTAGAGTGGGCAACAATGCATGAGGTGGGAATGATCGGCTCAGGTTCAGGGGTGGACTCCTCGTCCAAAGTGTCAAATGACCTAGAGAGCGCATCAGCCCGACCGTTGCAGGAACCAGGTTTGTAGGTAATCGTGAAATTAAAACGGGCAAAGAAGAGACTCCACCTGGCCTGTCTAGGATTCAGACGTTTAGCATTCTGTAGATACTGTAAATTCTTGTGATCGGTAAAGATCGTTATGGAGTGAGGGGAACCCTCCAAGAGATGACGCCACTCCTCTAACGCCAATTTAATTGCGAGAAGTTCCCGATCACCGATGGCATAATTCCTCTCTGCCTGAGAAAATTTTTTGGAGAAGAACGCACATGGTTGGCGTCTCTTCTCAAAGATTTGAAGAAGCACAGCTCCCACCCCCATTGAGGAAGCGTCCACTTCAATAAAAAATGCATTCCCAGGATTTGGTCTCCTCAAGAGGGGGCCAGAAACAAAGGCCTGTTTCAGGTTGTGAAATGCAGAGACAGCTTCGGGAGGCCAGTCTCTGGCATTCACACCCTTCTTGGTCAAAGCGATAATAGGCGCGGCAATGGAAGAGTAATTCCTTATGAACTGCCTATAATAATTAGTGAAGCCAAGAAAGCGCTGTGTGGCCTTGAGGCTAGCAGGAAGAGGCCAGTTGGTGATAGCCAAGACCTTCCCAGGGTCCATACGAAGCCCCGAACATGAGACAAAGCACCCCAAAAACAGGACCTCAGAACATTCAAAGGAACATTTCTCCAGCTTGGCATAGAGATTGTTCTCTCTAAGACGTTGAAGTACAGTGCGGACATGGTTTCTGTGGACGAGCAGATTTTCAGAAAAGATCAGAATGTCATCCAGATAGATGACAACAAACTGGTACAGCAGATCTCTGAAGATTTCATTGACAAAGTTTTGAAACACGGCTGGAGCATTACACAGACCAAAAGGCATCACCAGATATTCGTAATGCCCGTCTCTAGTGTTAAATGCAGTCTTCCATTCGTCACCCTCCCGTATTCGAATGAGATTGTACGCGCCTCTGAGATCCAACTTGGTGAAAATGGAGGCACCCTTCAACCTATCGAATAGCTCAGATATTAAGGGTAAGGGGTATCGATTTTTAATAGTAACCGCATTTAAACCCCGATAATCGATGCAGGGTCTTAAGGTACCATCCTTTTTGGCAACAAAAAAGAACCCTGCCCCTGCAGGCGATGAGGATTTCCGGATGAACCCTCTCTCCAGATTCTCTGCTACATACTCCGACATGGCCTGGGTCTCTGGGATGGACAGAGGGTAGGTACGACCCCTGGGTAGAGTTGCTCCGGGGACAAGATCAATAGCACAGTCAAAAGACCTGTGGGGAGGAAGCACCTCAGCTGATTTTTTACAGAACACATCCCGGTAATCGCTGTATGCGGCGGGAAGATCAGAAGAAACAGAAGTGGCAGCAACCGGAAGACTCTCCTTGGGGGTCACCTTGAGAAGACACGACGAGAAACATGAGGAACCCCAGGCCAGGATCTGCCCAGAGACCCAGTCCACATGTGGAGAGTGGAGCTGTAGCCAAGGGAGGCCCAATACAACTGGGGTAGAGGCCTTGGGTAGAATAAGAAAGGATATCCACTCCTGGTGGAGAATCCCTACCGACATCCTAATGGGTAGCGTCTGGAAGCGAATAGGGCCCCCTGGGAGAACAGTGCCATCAATTGCCGAGACTACCAATGGGGTAGTGAGAGGTGAAAGGGTAAGCTTCATAGAAGAAGCAGTTCTCCAATCCATGAAATTGCCGGCAGCCCCGGAATCCAGGTATGCAAGGGTTGACTGAGGAGAAGTGCCTACATGAAGGGACACCGGCAAGAGCAGGCGAGAAGGTGATGTTTCTGGGTCCAATACTCCACCTTCCAAATGTATTAGACCCGAGCGTTTCCCGGACGAAGCGAGCAGGAGTCACGAAAATGACCCTTGCCCCCACAATAGAGGCACAAGCCCAGAGTTCTGCGCCTAGCACGTTCTTCGGGGGTTAGTCTGGTCCGGCCCAGCTGCATAGGTTCTTCAGCAGGTAGAGGATGCTCCACGGAATGAAGGGAGGGGAGCTCAGACTGGCTAGGACCCAGAGAGTGCTGGCGTCTTTTTTCTAAGGACCTCTCTTGAAAACGAATGTCGATCTGGTTGCATAATGAAATTACATCGTCCAGACCGACGGGAATGGCTCTTCCCGCTAATTCGTCTTTCACTCAGTCAGAGAGGCCATGAAAAAAGGTAGCGACCAGGGCCTCATTATTCCAGCTCAATTCAGCTGTGTGGATACGGAACTGAAGAGCATATTGCCCCACTGAACTAGATTCTTGGCGAAGACGTAAGACAGCACTAGCCGCTGAAGAAGCCCGAGCCGGCTCTTCGAAGATATTACGAAAGAGCTTCAAGAATTCGGACAGACTGGAAACCACCGGATCGTTCCTCTCCCACAGGGGGGCAGCCCAGGCCAAAGCTTCACCGGAGAGGAGGGAAATGATATAGGCTACCTTAGCCCGGTCAGATAGGAAGCTTTGAGGCTGAAGCTCAAAATGAATAGTGCATTGGCTGAGAAACCCCCTGCAGGCCTTGGAGTCCCCAGAGAAACGGAACGGAGCTGGCAATCTTAGTGAGTGTGAGGCTGCGACTGGTGCGATAGGTACAGCCGCTGGTTGTACTTGGGGTTGCGGATTCGGGGTTCCCAAGGAGACCTGAAGCTGCTCGAATCGAGAAGCCAGATCCTGGAGGAATCGCATCACCTGGGTCTGATTTGATTCCTGGGTCTCAAGTCTGCGAACTATGCCCTGCAATGGATCATCCGCGGGAAGCGGGATGTCAGCCGGGTTCATGGCTGATCAAACTGTCAGGGTCACCTGTGGCCAGGTGACAGATGCACACCGTAGGGGGACAGGAGTGCACCGCGAGGTAGTGAACCCTATGGCTGGCTTCTGTGGATAGGAAACTGGGTGGTTGTGGAAAGCGGGACCAGAGGAGCACAACCGGGATCCCAACGGAAGCGAGAGCCAAGATTCCCCAGGGCGCGGAGTCTAAGACCCAGCTGGTCTTCTCCAGGGCCTCTAGTGGTGAGGATGTTACGCTGCAGGCTGGGACCAGGTCGCGGCCCCTGGAGTTTCCTAGCTCACGCCCCGTAGGATAAGGGGAAGCAGCAGCACACGATAGAGAGAACCGAATAACAAGCCGAAGGTCAGGGGCCACAAGCAGACAAGGATAACGAAGAACGAGCCGAAGGTCAAGGGTCACGAGCAGACAGGGATGGTCGGGGACAAGCCAATAACGTAACAGAGAGACAGACGTAGCACACGGCAGGCAGGAACCCAAACACACAATGCCTAACAAACACGTTGATCAGCAAAGCAGGCTTGCAGTGCACAGGTTAATATAGTGTTCAGTGATAGGGCCTGGGGTGGAGTCAGGCTGGGAGGAGATTATAAAGGAAGCCAGGTGAAGGAGGTCTGGTCTCTAGATGAACACATGAGGAGGAAGGTAAGATGGCAGACAGACATTAATGCATATCCATGACAATAACAAGGCCCAATACACATTATTTTTACACCTCTTAGAAGACAACAGGTTAGCTTTTGTCTCCCATTATCAAAAGACTTTACACAATAGAACATAACGAACTTTCAATACACATCTCACCATGAAAGGATCTGTAGCCTTTCTGTTTGCCAGGGTACCATACCTATAATTACAGACTTAATTACCACAAGCCACACTAGACAGTAGAATGTAAATCACCCCCCACCTCATCACAGCAATGATTACACAACCCCCACACACAGTATACATCCAATCTATATACAATATATATACTGCATTGAATCTGATTATCACCGATCATAGTGGGGTTTTCCTTCACCCTGTGCCCCAAGTAGGGACACAGGGTGGTTTACACATAAGAGGCATTGGGGGAGCTGAAGCAAGGGTATCTCATACTTTCTAAGGGATTCTGGGTTCCCCGGGCCTTCCCGTTACATCTCTCCCCTTTCGGCAGGAGACTAACACAGGAGGAGACCCCAGACGGGTTGACTCCGAAGGAAGTCCATAGTTCCATTCCTCTAATGCCGGTATCCACACAGTACCCCAAATAAATTGCTCCAAACAGAGCATTACTTACCCAGCCAACCTCTGCCTCTCTCAGAGAACATACCCGCCGCTGGGGAGAAGACAGGGTGACTGGGCTCAGTCCGTCATGTTGTTGGGGATCTGGGCCGACTGTCCAGCATCCCTGGGGTATACAAGTGGAGACTGAAGTCCCATCCACTTGTGGTGGGTGAAAATCTCCCAGTGCTTGCAAAGCAAGGCTGACATCCTCCTGTCTCAGTGTCACACCATTTTCTGGGGTTGTGTCAGTGAAGACTAGTGATGAGCCGAACACCCCCAGGTTTGGTTCGCACCAGAACCCGTGAACGGACCGAAAGTTCGCACGAACATTAGAACCCTATTAAATACAATGGATGCGAACGTTCGGATTCTAAAGTGCTAATTATAACGACTATTATCCATGTTATTGTCCGAAACAGAGGCTGGGAACCCGGGTTCTGCACCAGGGGACATGTATCAATGCAAAAAGAAGTTTTAAAAACGGACGTTTTCCGGGAGCAGTCATTTTAATGATGCATAAAGTGAAAAAAAAAAAGTCAAATATTCCTTTAAATATTGTACCTGGGAGGTGTCTAAAGTATGCCTGTGAAGTGCCACGTGTTTCCCGTGTTTAGAACTGTCCCTGCACAAAATAACATTTCTAAAGGAAAAAAAGCCATTTAAAACTGCTTGCGGCTTTAATGCAATGTCTGGTCTCGGTAATATGGATGAAAATCTTTAGGAAAAATGGCATAGCTACCCCATCAACCCCCCCCTACCCCAGCCCATTACCAGCCCCTTTGGGTCTTGTATGGATATTAAGGGGAACCCCGCACACAAAATAAAAAAGGCCCTATATACTCTGAACAGCCGTATACAGGCGGTGCATACAAGACAGGGACTGTAGGTTTGTTCTTATGTAGAATCTGTTTGTAATTTTGAACAGCTGCATTGTTTAAGTGTAGCTCCATGCCAAATTCCTTTTTTTTAGCTTTTTGGAAAACATAGGGAACGGTTATCACCCCTGTCACATTTTTTTTGCTGTCTGTGCCCCTGTTCAGAACATTTCATCTCACTTTGCGTCCCAATGACAACTGTTTTTGAAATGTGGTGTTTTTATTGAAACAAGGATTGGTGATAAAGCATCAGTAGAGAGGAGACACCTTTCTCCCATATTAATTCTTACAGGAGAGAATTTTCCTTCCAAGGGGTAGATTTCCTCTCACTTCCTGTTGTCTTCTTCCGTTTGCAAGTAGTAGTCGTTTGTAAGTTTGATGTTTGAAAGTAGGGACCTGCCGTATATACTCTGCAGAAATTGGCCCCTTAGGTGTTGGTGTTGGCACAACACTGTAAGCACTCACAGTTACTCTTGGTGGGTGCTGGAACGCCCTGCTGTCAACTATTATATCAGGAATTGTAATAACATATAATTGTTGATCAGTGGTAGTAAAAATTGGGCCTTTGATGGTGGTGCTGGTGCCACAACACTGTAAGGCCTGACAGTTACTCTTGGTGGGCGCAGCAATGGGCCCTGCTGTGAATTATTCGATCAATAATTATAATTGCATGCCCCTGTTGAACAGGGGCTGAAAAATTGGGCCTTTGGTGGTGGTGGTGGTGGTGATGGTGGTGCTGGTGCCACAACACTGTAAGGCCTGACAGTTACTCTTGGTGGGCGCAGCAATGGGCCCTGCTGTGAATTATTAGATCAATAATTATAATTGCATGCCCCTGTTGAATAGGGGCTGAAAAATTGGGCCTTTGGTGGTGGTGGTGGTGGTGGTGGTGATGGTGGTGCTGGTGCCACAACACTGTAAGGCCTGACAGTTACTCTTGGTGGGCGCAGCAATGGGCCCTGCTGTGAATTATTCGATCAATAATTATAATTGCATGCCCCTGTTGAACAGGGGCTGAAAAATTGGGCCTTTGGTGGTGGTGGTGGTGGTGATGGTGGTGCTGGTGCCACAACACTGTACGGCCTGACAGTTACTCTTGGTGGGCGCAGCAATGGGCCCTGCTGTGAATTATTAGATCAATAATTATAATTGCATGCCCCTGTTGAACAGGGGCTGAAAAATTAGGCCTTTGGTGGTGGTGGTGGTGGTGATGGTGGTGCTGGTGCCACAACACTGTAAGGCCTGACAGTTACTCTTGGTGGGCGCAGCAATGGGCCCTGCTGTGAATTATTCGATCAATAATTATAATTGCATGCCCCTGTTGAACAGGGGCTGAAAAATTGGGCCTTTGGTGGTGGTGGTGGTGGTGATGGTGGTGCTGGTGCCACAACACTGTAAGGCCTGACAGTTACTCTTGGTGGGCGCAGCAATGGGCCCTGCTGTGAATTATTAGATCAATAATTATAATTGCATGCCCCTGTTGAATAGGGACTGAAAAATTGGGCCTTTGGTGGTGGTGGTGGTGGTGGTGATGGTGGTGCTGGTGCCACAACACTGTAAGGCCTGACAGTTACTCTTGGTGGGCGCAGCAATGGGCCCTGCTGTGAATTATTCAATCAATAATTATAATTGCATGCCCCTGTTGAACAGGGGCTGAAAAATTGGGCCTTTGGTGGTGGTGGTGGTGGTGATGGTGGTGCTGGTGCCACAACACTGTAAGGCCTGACAGTTACTCTTGGTGGGCGCAGCAATGGGCCCTGCTGTGAATTATTAGATCAATAATTATAATTGCATGCCCCTGTTGAACAGGGGCTGAAAAATTAGGCCTTTGGTGGTGGTGGTGGTGGTG
This sequence comes from Rana muscosa, assembly GCA_029206835.1. NCBI lineage: Eukaryota > Metazoa > Chordata > Amphibia > Anura > Ranidae > Rana > Rana muscosa. The sequence goes on along the minus strand of JARGYO010000198.1, from coordinate 16,036,848 downwards.
ATGGTGGTGCTGGTGCCACAACACTGTAAGGCCTGACAGTTACTCTTGGTGGGCGCAGCAATGGGCCCTGCTGTGAATTATTAGATCAATAATTATAATTGCATGCCCCTGTTGAACAGGGGCTGAAAAATTGGGCCTTAGGCACTGGTGGCACAACACTGCAACCCCTCACAGATACTGTACTTGGAGCACAGCAATGAGGCCTGTTGCAAAGTATTGCATCCAAAATTTTAATTACACGCCCCTGTTAAACAGGGGCTGAAAAATTGGGCCTTAGCCACTGGTGGCGTCACCCATAAACCAAAATGATCTTCCAAGCTATCATCATTAATCGTATCATTGATGAGGAGGAGGAGGATAGCCAGTCAACATAACAGCACAGGCACTCAGCATCAGCATCAGTCTTGAAGGGATGTGACATTTTAAAATCAATTAGTCTGTTATATCAGCATCAGGTGTGTGGTAGCTGGTGGTGATCCAAGACTGGTTCATCTTGATGAAAGTCAGTCGATCAACCGAGTCGGTGGACAGGCGCACCCTGTGATCCGTGACAAATCCTCCAGCAGCACTGAATGTGCGTTCTGAAAGAACGCTGGATGCAGGACAGGCCAGTAGCTCAATTGCATACTGTGCAAGCTCTGGCCAGTGATCCATCCTCAAGACCCAGTAAGCCAGAGGATTTTCGGTGGGGAAGGTGTCCAAGTCTGACCTTGCCCCTAGGTATTCCTGGACCATGTATATCAGACGCTGGCGATGGTTGCTGGAACCGATCATACTTTGGGGCTGCGGACTAAAGAATTGTCTGAACGCATCGGTCAGACGGCCACCTTCCCCACCGCTCCTTCTTTGACTGCCCGAAGCCTCAGCAACTCGTTGTCCAGGACCAGGAGTTTGTAACCTCCCAGTCTCTGGGAACGCGTTGCACAGACCTTTCTGCAAGGCCTCCCGGAGTTGTCTCATCCTCTGCTCCCTCTGCGACGGTAAGATAAGGTTCGCAACCTTACCCTTGTACCGTGGATCAAGGAGAGTGGCCAGCCAGTAATGGTCCCTCTCCTTGATCCGAAGAATACGAGGATCCTTCCGCAGACTTTGCAGGATCAGGGAGGCCATGCAGCGTAGGTTAGCTGAGGCATTCAGTCCGGAGTCCTCTGGGTCACTAAGGACGACATGATCCGCAGCCACCTCCTCCCAGCCACGTACAAGTCCACTGGTTTCTTGGGACTGTAAATCATCCCTAAAAGACTGCTGCTGATGATGCTGAGTGCCAGCCTCCACCTCCATGCTGACACAATCCTCCTCCTCCTCCTCCTCCTCTTCCTGTGCGATGGGTGGGACAGAAGGAACACTGTCTGGGTAAAGGGGGCCTTGAGAGGCAAGGAAGTCCTCCTCTTCCTGCCTCTGTTCTGCCTCAAGTGCCCTGTCCATTATTCCACGCAGCGCGTGCTCCAACAGGTGGACAAGAGGTACAGTGTCACTGATGCATGCACTGTCACTGCTCACCATCCTCGTGGCCTCCTCAAATGGTGCCAGGACAGTGCATGCATCCCTGATCATGCCCCACTGGCGTGGTGAAAAAAACCTGAGCTCCCCTGACCCTGTCCTGGTGCCGTAGTCGCACAGGTACTCATTGATGGCCCTCTGCTGCGTGTGCAGCCGCTGCAGCATGGCCAACGTTGAGTTCCACCTGGTGGGCATGTCACATATAAGGCGGTTCTTGGGCAGGTTCAACTCCTTTTGCAGCTCAGCCAGGCGAGCACTGGCATTATAAGATCTGCGGAAATGCACACAGACTTTCCTGGCCTGCCTCAGGACATCCTGTAAGCCCGGGTACCTGCCCAAGAACCGCTGCACCACCAGGTTAAGGACGTGAGCCATACAGGGCACATGGGTCAGTTGTCCCTGTCGGAGGGTGGAGAGGAGGTTGGTGCCATTGTCGCAAACCACCATTCCTGGCTTAAGCTGGCGTGGCGTCAACCACCTCTCGGCCTGCCCCTGCAGAGCAGACAGGACCTCTGCCCCAGTGTGGCTCCTGTCCCCCAAACACACCAGCGCAAGAACGGCATGGCATCTTTTTGCCTGCGTACTTGCGTAGCCCCTTGAACGCCTACGGAGCACCGCTGGTTCCGAGGACAAACCACAGGAAGAGGCCATGGAGGAAGAAGAAGAGGAGGGGGTGGAGGAGAGAGGTGTGTCACAACCAGTAGTAGCATTTTGGAGGCATGGCGGTGGAACAACCTCCAACACTACTGCACCTTGTCCTGCATCCTTCCCAGCTGCCAAAAGAGTGACCCAATGGGCCGTGAAAGAAAGGTAACGTCCCTGTCCATGCCTGCTGGACCATGAGTCAGCGGTAATATGCACCTTACCGCTGACCGCCCTGTCCAGCGAGGCCAAGACATTGCCTTCCACATGCCTGTAGAGAGCCGGAATCGCCTTCCGTGCGAAAAAGTGGCATTTGGGAACCTGCCACTGAGGAACCGCACATTGCACAAACTCACGGAAGGGGGCCGAGTCTACCAACTGAAAAGGCAGCAGTTGAAGCGCTAGCAATTTAGCCAAGCTAGCATTCAACCGCTGGGCATGTGGATGGCTGGGAGTGAACTTCTTTCGACGGTCCAGCAGCTGGGGCAGGGAAATTTACCTGCTAGAATCGGACGTTGGTGTACTGCTAGCAGAGTGCCCGCAAGTACTTGGCTGTGACACACCTAATTCTACACCTTCATTCCTCTCAGAGCAGGTTTCAGAGAGGACTGAAGGTATACTGGGGTTGGAGATCCCAGCTGATGCGGTGCAAGAAGAGGTCAGCTTTGTTCTTTGGTGTGGGTCTTTAAGGTAGGCTTGCCAACGAGCTGCATGGCAGGTCAACATATGTCTGATCAAGCATGTGGTGCCCAAGCGGCTGATGTTTTGGCCACGTGATATACGCTTGAGACATATGTTGCAAACAGCAGCTGTGCGATCTGATGCACTCGCCTCAAAAAAGGCCCACACCAAAGAACTTTTTGAATGACGGGCAGAGGCAGCGCCCTGCACAGGCGGAGCTCTGCGGTGTGATTCCATCGGTGTGCTGCCCATACGCTGGCCACTCAAGGGCATCCTGCCTCGTTGGAAATGTGCCTCCTCCTCATCCTCCTCCTCCTCCTCTCTCCTATTAGGCACCCACGTGGAGTCAGTGACCTCATCATCCCCTCCCTCCTCATCACTGGAGCCAATCTGGCAGTATGCTGCAGCTGCTGGAGCATGACTGCCAGATTGGTGTCCTTCTTGAGCATCCCCTCTCTCTGCTCTCACGCTACTGCCTTCCTCTAGCTGGGTATCATCATCAGATCCTTCGAAACGCTGGGCATCCTCCTGGAGCATGTACCCAACACTGTGCTCAAACAGTTCGGGGGACTCCTCAGGAGGAGGACATGGTGGGTCTAGGGAAGGATTGACTAATGAAGATAATGATACCAGAGAAGAGGACGCTTTGGCAGCTGCTTTGCCAGTACCCTGAGCCTGGGTGAGAGAGGATGAGGAGGATGAGGTGGGCTTGGTCATCCACTCTACCAAGTCTTCGGCATGATGTGGCTCAACATGTCCAGCTGCCGAAAAGAAGGACAAGCGTGTCCCATGGCCATGTGCTGATGACAATGCACCGCGTCCACGACCAGCACTGTTGCCCCCAGACACAGAGCCTGCTTGCCCTCTTTTTTTGCCTCCTGACTGTCTGCCTCTCCTTGTTTGCCTTCCAGACATTTTAATGGATGGCCTGCAGGGAGATGGGAAAAAGAGCAATAAGGGCTACCTTCAGGTGTATACTGTGCAGGAGGCTTAGCAACAATGACACTGACACTATCCCCTGCCTATCCTTCTCTGTCCCTAAACACAAGGATTTGCAATATGCTTGAGCAAGATTGGTTTAGCACAGAATAGCACACTGACACTTTCCCTCACTGTCCTACTCTGTCCCTCCCTACAAACAAGATTTAGCACAGAATAGCACACTGATAGTTTCCACGAGTGTCCTTCTCTGTCCCTAAACTCAAGGATTTCAAATATGGTTCAGCAAAATTGGTTTAGAACAGAATAGCACACTGACACTTTCCCTCACTGTCCTACTCTGTCCCTCCCTACAAACAAGATTTAGCACAGAATAGCACACTGATAGTTTCCACGAGTGTCCTTCTCTGTCCCTAAACTCAAGGATTTCAAATATGGAACAGCAAAATTGGTTTAGAACAGAATAGCACACTGACACTTTCCCTCACTGTCCTACTCTGTCCCTCCCTACAAACAAGATTTAGCACAGAATAGCACACTGATAGTTTCCACGAGTGTCCTTCTCTGTCCCTAAACTCAAGGATTTCAAATATGGAACAGCAAAATTGGTTTAGAACAGAATAGCACACTGACACTTTCCCTCACTGTCCTACTCTGTCCCTAAACTCAAGGATTTCAAATATGGTTCAGCAAAATTGGTTTAGAACAGAATAGCACACTGACACTTTCCCTCACTGTCCTACTCTGTCCCTCCCTACAAACAAGATTTAGCACAGAATAGCACACTGATAGTTTCCACGAGTGTCCTTCTTTGTCCCTAAACTCAAGGATTTCAAATATGGAACAGCAAAATTGGTTTAGAACAGAATAGCACACTGACACTTTCCCTCACTGTCCTACTCTGTCCCTCCCTACAAACAAGATTTAGCACAGAATAGCACACTGATAGTTTCCACGAGTGTCCTTCTCTGTCCCTAAACTCAAGGATTTCAAATATGGAACAGCAAAATTGGTTTAGAACAGAATAGCACACTGTCAGTTTCACTCACTGTACCTCTCTGTCCCTAAACTCAAGGATTTCAAATATGGTTCAGCAAAATTGGTTTAGAACAGAATAGCACACTGACACTTTCCCTCACTGTCCTACTCTGTCCCTCCCTACAAACAAGATTTAGCACAGAATAGCACACTGATAGTTTCCACGAGTGTCTTCTCTGTCCCTAAACTCAAGGATTTCAAATATGGAACAGCAAAATTGGTTTAGAACAGAATAGCACACTGACACTTTCCCTCACTGTCCTACTCTGTCCCTCCCTACAAACAAGATTTAGCACAGAATAGCACACTGATAGTTTCCACGAGTGTCCTTCTCTGTCCCTAAACTCAAGGATTTCAAATATGGAACAGCAAAATTGGTTTAGAACAGAATAGCACACTGACACTTTCCCTCACTGTCCTACTCTGTCCCTCCCTACAAACAAGATTTAGCACAGAATAGCACACTGATAGTTTCCACGAGTGTCCTTCTCTGTCCCTAAACTCAAGGATTTCAAATATGGAACAGCAAAATTGGTTTAGAACAGAATAGCACACTGACACTTTCCCTCACTGTCCTACTCTGTCCCTCCCTACAAACAAGATTTAGCACAGAATAGCACACTGATAGTTTCCACGAGTGTCCTTCTCTGTCCCTAAACTCAAGGATTTCAAATATGGAACAGCAAAATTGGTTTAGAACAGAATAGCACACTGTCAGTTTCACTCACTGTACCTCTCTGTCCCTAAACTCAAGGATTTCAAATATGGTTCAGCAAAATTGGTTTAGAAAAGAATAGCACACTGACACTTTCCCTCACTGTCCTACTCTGTCCCTCCCTACAAACAAGATTTAGCACAGAATAGCACACTGATAGTTTCCACGAGTGTCCTTCTCTGTCCCTAAACTCAAGGATTTCAAATATGGAACAGCAAAATTGGTTTAGAACAGAATAGCACACTGACACTTTCCCTCACTGTCCTACTCTGTCCCTCCCTACAAACAAGATTTAGCACAGAATAGCACACTGATAGTTTCCACGAGTGTCCTTCTCTGTCCCTAAACTCAAGGATTTCAAATATGGAACAGCAAAATTGGTTTAGAACAGAATAGCACACTGACACTTTCCCTCACTGTCCTACTCTGTCCCTCCCTACAAACAAGATTTAGCACAGAATAGCACACTGATAGTTTCCACGAGTGTCCTTCTCTGTCCCTAAACTCAAGGATTTCAAATATGGAACAGTAAAATTGGTTTAGAACAGAATAGCACACTGTCAGTTTCACTCACTGTACCTCTCTGTCCCTAAACTCAAGGATTTCAAATATGGTTCAGCAAAATTGGTTTAGAAAAGAATAGCACACTGACACTTTCCCTCACTGTCCTACTCTGTCCCTCCCTACAAACAAGATTTAGCACAGAATAGAACACTGATAGTTTCCACGAGTGTCCTTCTCTGTCCCTAAACTCAAGGATTTCAAATATGGAACAGCAAAATTGGTTTAGAACAGAATAGCACACTGACACTTTCCCTCACTGTCCTACTCTGTCCCTCCCTACAAACAAGATTTAGCACAGAATAGCACACTGATAGTTTCCACGAGTGTCCTTCTCTGTCCCTAAACTCAAGGATTTCAAATATGGAACAGCAAAATTGGTTTAGAACAGAATAGCACACTGACACTTTCCCTCACTGTCCTACTCTGTCCCTCCCTACAAACAAGATTTAGCACAGAATAGCACACTGATAGTTTCCACGAGTGTCCTTCTCTGTCCCTAAACTCAAGGATTTCAAATATGGAACAGCAAAATTGGTTTAGAACAGAATAGCACACTGACACTTTCCCTCACTGTACCTCTCTGTCCCTCCCTACAAACAAGATTTAGCACAGAATAGCACACTGATAGTTTCCACGAGTGTCCTTCTCTGTCCCTAAACTCAAGGATTTTAAATATGGAACAGCAAAATTGGTTTAGAACAGAATAGCACACTGTCAGTTTCACTCACTGTACCTCTCTGTCCCTAAACTCAAGGATTTCAAATATGGTTCAGCAAAATTGGTTTAGAACAGAATAGCACACTGACACTTTCCCTCACTGTCCTACTCTGTCCCTACAAACAAGATTTAGCACAGAATAGCACACTGACACTTTCCCTCACTGTACCTCTCTGTCCCTAAACTCAAGGATTTCAAATATGGTTCAGCAAGATTGGTTTAGAACAGAATAGCACACTGTCAGTTTCACTCACTGTCCTACTCTGTCCCTACAAACAAGATTTAGCACAGAATAGCACACTGACACTTTCCCTCACTGTACCTCTCTGTCCCTAAACTCAAGGATTGAAAATATGGTTCAGCAAGATTGGTTTAGAACAGAATAGCACACTGACACTTTCCCTTACTGTACCTCTCTGTCCCTACAAACAAGGTTTAGCACAGAATAACACACTGACACTCTCCCTACCTATCCTTATTTGTCCCTAAACACAAGGAATCCAGGATTAGTAAAGGAAAAAAAATGACACTGTCCCTGCCTATGCTTCTCTTTCCCTGCTCCGGAACACACTACACAAGGCCGCCGCGCTGGCGGCCTTTTATAGTGTGGGGCGTGTACTAAACCCCCTCAGCATCCTGCCTGTGGCCAATCATTGCTCTCCTCGCTGCCGGCGCTGTGATTGGCCAAGCATGCGGGGTCACAGTGCATGCTTGGCCAATCACAGCGCCTGGATGACACTGCGATGGCGTAGTGCATTGTGGGCCGTTCGCGTCACTCGAATTTGGCGCGAACGGCCCAAATCGTTCGATCTTCGTCGAACGATCGAACAGCCGATGTTCGAGTCGAACGTATGTTCGACTCGAACACGAAGCTCACCCCTAGTGAAGACTGAAGTCCCATCCCGTACCACAGTAACTCCCTCTTCTGTTAGTTGAGAGCAGAGGTCCGCGGCACTCTGCTCTGTTGCCAGCTCTTCTGCTGGGTTGATGTGAGTGGAGACCGCAGTCCCATCCACCGATGTCAGCTCAAGTGGCAGTTGTGTGCAGCGGCCAGTAGCATTCTGCCCTGCTGCCAGTGATTCAGCTGGGGGTAAAAGCTTTACCACCTCAGCTTGTTGCTGGAGAGAGGGGCCAACTGCCCCGGCTCCCTGAAACTCCACAGTTGTTTCCGGTGCTGGGCAGAGGTTGCTAGCACTCTGCCCTGTTGCCAGCACTTCTGCTGGGGACTCCACACCATCTGCTCTGGCTAACTGTTGGGGAGGGAAAATGGCTGCTTCTCCCTCCTGCATCTCTGAAATCCACTGGGAAAGAGGAGCCATCACCTTCTTGCCTCCAAAACTGCCACGGGTGTAGAGCAGGGGTCTGCAGTACTCTGTCCTGCTGCCAGTACTGGAGCAGGCGATGCATAATCCATAACATCCATAACATCCTCTGAACAGTCCCTTAAGTCCATACCTTCTGTAATCTGTGGCTGGGGAGATGAGCCAACTGCCCTAGCTCCCTGGAACTCCATATCATCCACTTCGGCTTTAGGGATGGCAATCTTCAGATTTTCCACTGCCGATTCTTCAGCAAGGCTAGCTCCCTGGAACTCCATATCATCCACTTCGGCTTTAGGGATGGCAATCTTCAGATTTTCCACTGCCGATTCTTCATCCAGGCTAGCTCCCTGGAACTCCATATCATCCACTTCGGCTTTAGGGATGGCAATCTTCAGATTTTCCATAGCCGATTCTTCAGCCAGGCTAGCTCCCTGGAACTCCATATCATCCACTTCGGCTTTAGGGATGGCAATCTTCAGATTTTCCACTGCCGATTCTTCAGCCAGGATTTCTGAGTTGTCCACTGGTATTTCCTGATAGTCCCAGGCAACGGTAGCACCCCCCTGCTGCTGAGCAGATTCTAGCAGCTGTCTGTAGGCGATCTCCGATTGCCGTATTTCTGCCATTCTCTGCTCATGTTGCCGCTCTAGTCCTCTCTCTTGTCGCTCTCGTTCTCTCTCTTGCCGCTCTAGTTCTTTCTCTTGTCGCTCTAGTTCTTTCTCTTGTCGCTCTAGTTCTTTCTCTTGTCGCTCTCGTTCTCTCTCTTGTCGCTCTCGTTCTCTCTTTTGTCGTGCATCCTGCAGCTGGATGCCTCTAATGGCTTCCTGTATGGCGGTCTCTGATGGGTTAGCACCATATAATGCCAAGCACTGTCGAACTCGTTGCTGAAACAAGTTTTCAACTGACCGGGGTCCTGCATCACCATCCCTCTGGTCCATCTCGGCTAGCTCCCTGATAAAGGTGGCCTTGTTCTTTGTCAAAATGGTCCCTCCACGGCTCTCAAGTAGGTCTTTCAGCGTGGCTTTCCTGCCGGCTGCATAGCTGGTCATTCCCAGGAACTGGAGGGAAAATCCCACCGCTGCCAACCAATGTAACGACACCCCAAATACGAAAGGGGCTTAACGCCGTTTAGATCTCTTCCCTCTCCTGGACACAAATTCACTGTCGATCCTCCACAGTCAGACGACCACTTCCCATAGGAATTAATCCTTCCAAAAGAACGAGACGCACTCTGTATCTTTCCAAAAACGAACTACTTTATTATGAGAAAACACAGGTCTTTTTATACACTCAACGAATCCTGCATTAATCTACATGAACAATGGTCCAACTCCACCCACAACATAACAAGGCCCAATACACATTATTTTGACACCTCTTAGAAGACAACAGGTTAGCTTTTGTCTCCCATTATCAAAAGACTTTACACAATAGAACATAACAAACTTTCAATACACATCTCACCATGAAAGGATCTGTAGCCTTTCTGTCTGCCAGGGTACCATACTGTGAGGGGGTTAGCTCGGCAGCGGGTGTGTGTGACCCCCGGGATGGGCTCCCCACACAAAACAGGCCCAGCAAACGGAGGTTGTGGTTTTCAAAATCAAAAAGGTGCGGTTTATTTTCTATTTACAGTGACAAAACACAGCAAAGCAAAAGAAACATAACCAAAATAAATCCTGGTCAAGTTGACCTCTGACTAAACATACAGGTTTCCTAACTAACGACTGGGATCAGCCTAGTGCTGTCCTAGTCCCTAAGTCCCTGGTTTTAAATGTCCAAGCAAATAGCCACACAGGCTTTGTCTCACCGCACAGGGGTTCACTCTCCCTAGACAGTCCACACAGGTCTGGTTCCAGGCATGAGCTAACATCTAATGAAGCTGGGAGTTCTTATAGAGGCCTAAATGAGCTGACAAGCTTCAGCTGGTCTCATCAACTCCCTGTCTGCACGACGCCCAGCCCTCTCCCTAGAGGTATGAGTCATCCATGAGCCCACTAGCCTTATACAACTCTCCACCTAGTTGTATAAGTCGGCGTAAAGCCTGAATCTGGGCGAAATATATCTACCCCCCTGGATGCAACCAGGTGACTTTACCTTCCTGCTGTCACATACCCCCCCCTCTTGTTTTAACCTCGGGGTTGGAACACCAGCAATCAGGCATTCATGTACTCGAGACAAAGCATCCACATTCCCCATTTGAACGCCAGGGCGATGCTTTACTGTGAAGTTGAATTCCTGGAGGGCCAGGAACCACCTATTCACTCTTCTATTTGTTTCCTTGTTTTGAGCCATCCACTTTAACGGAGCGTGATCCGTAACCATGTCAAAGTGCCTACCTAGCAGGTAGTACCGAAGGGAATCTAGAGCCCACTTCACCGCTAAACACTCCTTTTCAACGGTGGCGTAATTTACCTCATGGGACTTCAACTTCCTGCTGAGGTAAATGACTGGGTGCTCTTCCCCGTTCCAGACCTGGGACAATACTGCTCCTAACCCCACATCTGACGCATCACTTTGTACGACAAAGTCTTTAGAGAAGTCGGGTGAGTACAACACTGGCTGGCTACATAAGGCTTGTTTCAAGAATTGGAATGCTGCCTCAGCCTCGGGGGTCCATTTAATCATGACCGACCCTTTCCCCTTCGTCAGGTTGGTTAGGGGCACAGCCTTAGAAGCAAAGTGGGGAATGAATCGCCGATAATACCCAGCGATTCCCAGAAAGGCTCGTACCTGCTTCTTGCTGTTGGGACGTGGCCAACTCTGGATGGCCTCGACTTTGTTGAGTTGGGGTTTTATTACTCCCCTCCCAATGGTGTACCCAAGATATTTGGCCTCCTCCTGCCCAATGGTACACTTCTTGGGGTTAGCCGTAAACCCCGCTTCCCGAACAGAGTCCAGGACTGCTTGCACTTTTGGCAGATGTGAGGCCCAATCTGTGCTATGGACAATTACGTCATCCAGGTAAGCCGCAGCATACTTCCGATGGGGCCTCAGCATCTGGTCCATTTTCCGCTGGAATGTGGCCGGCGCATTCTGTAACCCGAACGGCATTCTTTTATATTGGAACGCCCCGTCTGGGGTTACAAATGCGGTTTTCTCTTTGGCCGACTTGGCCAGGGGGATTTGCCAATACCCTTTTGTGAGGTCAAGAGTCGTCATGTATCGGGCTGTTCCCAGCCGGTCGATCAACTCATCTATACGTGGCATGGGGTAGGTGTCAAATTTTGTAACTTTGTTCAACTGACGAAAATCGTTACAAAATCGCCAGCTCCCATCCGGTTTAGGCACCAACACGATGGGACTAGACCAATCACTTTGGGACTCCTCTATCACCCCTAAGTTCAGCATTTTCTGTACTTCCTCCCGTATTGCCTCCCGTCGAGCCTCTGGGATCCGATAGGGTTTTAACTTCACCCTTTCACCGGGCGGGGTAATGATGTCATGCTCTACCCCAGATGTTTGTCCCGGCAGCTCAGAGAATACCTCCTTGTTGCGAAGCACAAACTCCTTAACCTCCTGTTGTTGGGGTTGTGACAAGGTGGCTGCTATTCCAACCTCAGGAATCACGCAACCAGTTTGAGCTGGTGACCAAGTGTCTGCGACTAGGGACTCTCTATCCCTCCAGGCTTTCAACAGATTAACGTGATAGATCTGTTCGGGCTTTCGCCTTCCTGGTTGTCTGACCTTGTAATTCACTTCGCTCACTTTTTCCATTATCTCGTAGGGGCCTTGCCATTTGGCAAGGAATTTACTTTCAACCGTAGGGACAAGTACCAATATCCTATCCCCCGGGGAAAAGGTACGGGTCTTGGCTCCACGGTTGTACACTCTCTGCTGTGCCAACTGGCTTGGGCCAAATGTTCCTTCACGATGGGCATTACCTGTGCAATTCGATCTTGCATCAGGGCGACATGCTCAATCACACTCCTGTGGGGAGAACTCTCACTTTCCCAAGTTTCCTTGGCAATATCCAACAGCCCTCTTGGGTGTCTCCCATACAGTAACTCAAAGGGGGAGAATCCCGTAGAGGATTGGGGCACCTCCCTAATAGCAAACATCAAATAAGGAAGTAAACAGTCCCAATCCTTTCCATCTCTATCCACCACTTTCTTCAACATTTGTTTTAGGGTTTTGTTGAATCTTTCAACCAGCCCATCGGTTTGGGGGTGATACACAGACGTACGCAATTGCGTCACTTTGAACAATTTACACAGCTCTTTCATAACCCGGGACATAAAGGGTGTACCTTGGTCCGTAAGCAGTTCTTTACAAATACCCACCCGGCTAAAAACAAGAGATAGCTCTTTGGCTATGGTTTTTGCCGAGGTATTTCGGAGAGGGATCGCTTCTGGATAACGGGTGGCATAGTCCATTATAACTAATATGTACTGGTGCCCCCTAGCAGACTTGATTATAGGACCTACCAAATCCATGGCGATCCTCTCAAACGGGACCTCAATGATGGGTAGAGGGACCAGCGGGCTACGGAAATGTGGCATCGGGGCCAACCTCTGACACACAGGGCAGGAGGAACAATAATTTTCTACGTCCTTCATCACCCCCGGCCAATAGAATCTCTGTAATACCCTCTCTCTGGTTTTCTCTGTCCCCAGATGACCTCCAAGAATGTGCCCATGGGCCAACTCCAACACCAACTTCCTGTAAGGTTTGGGCACCACAAGCTGCTCAACGGTTTCTTCTGCCCTTTTTGCCACCCGATACAGTAGGTCCTTCTCTACGCTGAAGTATGGGTAAGTGCAGGTATTATCTGGGTTCACTAACTCGCCATCTATTTTCACTACGTTTTCCCGTGCCTTTATTAGGGCGGGGTCTTTCAACTGTTCTGTGGCAAAGTTTTCCCTGTGAACCTCAAGATCAGAAAACTCCACAGACGGTAGGTTTTCGTCTGAGGAGGTGGGCTCCTCTCCAGTTTCTTGAGTCTCCCCTGCCAATACTGATAAGGGAAATTCCGGAGAGTCCTCACCACTCTCAGGGGAGTTCTGGCTATCACATTCCTGGTACCTAGGGGCACCAGTGAGGGGCTCAGGATCATCCCACAGTTCCCAGAACTTCGGAAAATCCCTTCCCACAATGGCGTCATGCGGTAACTGAGATACTAAGCCCACTGGATGAGAGAGGGTACCTTTGGGGGTCTCGAAACACACTGTAGTCACTGGATACTCTCGGGTGTCCCCATGCACACAAATAACAGCTACCTTGCTATTCCCAGAGACCTCTGTTTTAACTAACTCAGCCTTTATCAGGGTCACAAGGCTACCTGAATCCAGCAATACCACAACATTTCTACCATTAACACACATTTTGCATAAATGTTTCTCAGTTTCTCGAATGGCAGTGCATGCGACTGTCGCACACAGCGACTGACGTCTGCCCGTCAGAAAGTCACACTGCATGGGTTCCTCCACAACCGGGCAATTGGCTGCAATATGTCCCGCTTGCCGGCAGCGGTAGCAAACGATCCTTCTTGCCGCCTCTTGAGCTGCTGATTTCCCAGGCTGTTCTCGCCAAACTTGGGGTAGAGCTCCCACCCTCTCACTCTCTCCACCCTCACCCCTTGGAATCCTCTTATCCGCCCCTGGGGATGGTCTGGTCTTAGGGTGGAAAGTCTGAGTGTCTCTGGAAGAGGCCGTCAGGTTCTCTGTAGCCAAGTATTTCTCCACACGATCCACAAGACCATCGGCCGTCTCTGGGTCTCCATGGCTTACCCACTTTTGGATGGCAGTAGGAAGAGCTCTCAAAAACCGATCCATTACAACACGTTCCACAATCTTTGGTGCGGACAAAGTCTCTGGCTGTAGCCACTTTCTGCTCAGGTGAATGAGATCATACATTTGAGACCTGGGGGGTTTTCCAAGCTGGAAAGTCCAGTTATGCACACGCTGAGCCCGGACAGCCTGGGTGACACCCAGCCTTGCCAATATTTCAGCTTTTAGCATCACATAGTCTTTTGCTTGGTTAGGCTCTAGGTCATAGTAAGCTTTCTGCGATTCACCAGTTAACAGAGGAGCCACCAGTCCAGCCCACTGCTCCTCAGGCCACTTTTCTCTTTCAGCGGTCCTTTCAAATGTGGTCAAAAATACCTCTGGATCATCCTCTCCAGTCATTTTTGTCAATAAACGACTCACCCCAAAGGACGCGGTAAAAGTGGGACGGCTTTCCTCACTGGTCTGCGGACGTTGCTGCATTACTGCTTCCATCTGTTGTTGTAGTCTCTGCTCTTGCTTCTGCAACAGGTCTATGAAGCGGGCCTCAGATTGCTGCTGGGCTCGTTGCTGAGCCTCCAGACTCTGTTGCAAAGTTGCGTTTGTCTGCTGCTGGGCTGCAAGGCTCTGTTGATGAGCTTGCTGCTGGGCTGCGAAGTTCTGTTGTTGAGCTGCAAGGCTCTGTTGATGAGCTGCAAGGCTCTTTTGCAAACCTGCATTTGTCTGCTGTTGATTGGCATTTGCTAGAGCCAGCTGCTTCAGTATCTCCTCCATGCTGGCTTAAAAAAAAACTGCCCGCATTCTCCACCAACTGTGAGGGGGTTAGCTCGGCAGCGGGTGTGTGTGACCCCCGGGATGGGCTCCCCACACAAAACAGGCCCAGCAAACGGAGGTTGTGGTTTTCAAAATCAAAAAGGTGCGGTTTATTTTCTATTTACAGTGACAAAACACAGCAAAGCAAAAGAAACATAACCAAAATAAATCCTGGTCAAGTTGACCTCTGACTAAACATACAGGTTTCCTAACTAACGACTGGGATCAGCCTAGTGCTGTCCTAGTCCCTAAGTCCCTGGTTTTAAATGTCCAAGCAAATAGCCACACAGGCTTTGTCTCACCGCACAGGGGTTCACTCTCCCTAGACAGTCCACACAGGTCTGGTTCCAGGCATGAGCTAACATCTAATGAAGCTGGGAGTTCTTATAGAGGCCTAAATGAGCTGACAAGCTTCAGCTGGTCTCATCAACTCCCTGTCTGCACGACGCCCAGCCCTCTCCCTAGAGGTATGAGTCATCCATGAGCCCACTAGCCTTATACAACTCTCCACCTAGTTGTATAAGTCGGCGTAAAGCCTGAATCTGGGCGAAATATATCTACCCCCCTGGATGCAACCAGGTGACTTTACCTTCCTGCTGTCACAATACCTATAATTACAGACTTAATTACCACAAGCCACACTAGACAGTAGAATGTAAATCACCCCCCACCTCATCACAGCAATGATTACACAACCCCCACACACAGTATACATCCAATCTATATACAATATATATACTGCATTGAATCTGATTTTCACCGATCATAGTGGGGTTTTCCTTCACCCTGTGCCCCAAGTAGGGACACAGGGTGGTTTACACATAAGAGGCATTGGGGGAGCTGAAGCAAGGGTATCTCATACTTTCTAAGGGATTCTGGGTTCCCCGGGCCTTCCCGTTACAATATATATCTTTTGTTATATATTTATCTTGTTCTGTGTGTATATATAAACACACACAGACACATATACACTCAGCGGCTACTTTTTTTCTGTGCAGCTTTTAAAAAAATAAACATAATCTCAGCAACAAAATTCATTTATGCATCTAGATGTATTGAAGACGACTTTATGAAGTTCAAGGTGAGGGATGAGGGACGAGAAGGTCAAAGGTGAGGGACAAGAAGGTCGAAGGTGAGGGATGAGGGATGAGAAGGTCGAAGGTGAGGGACGAGAAGGTTGAAGGTGAGGGATGAGGGACGAGAAGGTCAAAGGTGAGGGATGAGGGACGAGAAGGTCAAAGGTGAGGGATGAGGAACGAGAAAGCCGAAGGTGAGGAACGAGAAGGTCAAAGGTGAGGGACGAGAAGGTCGAAGGTGAGGGATGAGGGACGAGACGGTCGAAGGTGAGGGATGAGGGACGAGAAGGTCGAAGGTGAGGGATGAGAAGATCGAAGATGAGGGACGAGAAGGTCGAAGGTGAGGGATGAGGGATGAGAAGGTCAAAGATGAGGGACGAGAAGGTCAAAGGTGAGGGATGAGGGACGAGAAGGTCAAAGGTGAGGGACGAGAAGGTCGAAGGTGAGGGATGAGGGACGAGAAGGTCGAAGGTGAGGGACGAGGAGGTCGAAGGTGAGGGATGAGGGATGAGAAGGTCGAAGGTGAGGGATGAGGGACGAGAAGGTCGAAGGTGAGGGATGAGGGACGAGAAGGTCAAAGGTGAGGGATGAGGAACGAGAAGGCCGAAGGTGAGGAAAGAGAAGGTCAAAGGTGAGGGACGAGAAGGTCGAAGGTGAGGGATGAGGGATGAGAAGGTCAAAGGTGAGGGATGAGGGACGAGAAGGTCAAAGGTGAGGGATGAGGGATGAGAAGGTCAAAGGTGAGGGACAAGAAGGTCGAAGGTGAGGGATGAGGGAAGAGAAGGTCGAAGGTGAGGGACGAGAAGGTCGAAGGTGAGGGATGAGGGACGAGAAGGTCAAAGGTGAGGGATGAGGGACGAGAAGGTCGAAGATGAGGGAGGAGAAGGACGAAGGTGAGGGATGAGGGACGAGAAGGTCGAAGGTGAGGGATGAGAAGGTCGAAGATGAGGGATGAGGGACGAGAAGGTCGAAGGTGAGGGATGAGGGACGAGAAGGTCAAAGGTGAGGGATGAGGGACGAGAAGGTCAAAGGTGAGGGAGGAGAAGGTCAAAGGTGAGGGATGAGGGATGAGAAGGTTGAAGGTGAGGGACGAGGAGGTCGAAGGTGAGGGTTGAGGGACGAGAAGGTCGAAGGTGAGGGATGAGGGACGAGGGACGAGAAGGTCGAAGGTGAGGGATGAGGGACGAGAAGGTCAAAGGTGAGGGATGAGGAACGAGAAGGTCAAAGGTGAGGGATGAGGGACGAGGGACGAGAAGGTCAAAGGTGAGGGATGAGGGACGAGAAGGTCAAAGGTGAGGGATGAGGGACGAGAAGGTCAAAGGTGAGGGATGAGGGACGAGAAGGTCAAAGGTGAGGGATGAGGGACGAGAAGGTCAAAGTTGAGGGGTGAGAAGGTCGAAGGTGAGGGAGTGGGACGAGAAGGTCGAAGGTGAGGGGTGAGGGGTAAGGGACGAGAAGGTCGAAGGTGAGGGATGAGGGACGAGAAGGTCTAAGGTGAGGGATGAGGGACGAGAAGGTCGAAGGTGAGGGATGAGGGACAAGAAGGTCGAAGGTGAGGGACGAGGAGGTCGAAGGTGAGGGATGAGGGACGAGAAGGTCGAAGGTGAGGGATGAGGGACGAGGGACGAGAAGGTTGAAGGTGAGGGATGAGGGACGAGAAGGTCAAAGGTGAGGGATGAGTAATGAGAAAGTCAAAGGTGAGGGATGAGGGACGAGAAGGTCAAAGGTGAGGGATGAGGGACGAGAAGGTCAAAGGTGAGGGATGAGGAACGAGAAGGTCAAAGGTGAGGGATGAGGGACGAGAAGGTCAAAGTTGAGGGATGAGGGACGAGAAGGTCAAAGATGAGGGGCGAGAAGGTCGAAGGTGAGGGAGTGGGACGAGAAGGTCGAAGGTGAGGGATAAGGGACGAGAAGGTCGAAGGTGAGGGATGAGGGACGAGAACGTCAAAGGTGAGGGACGAGAAGGTCGAAGGTGAGGGATGAGGGACGAGAAGGTCGAAGGTGAGGGACGAGAAGCTCGATGGTGAGGGATGAGAGACGAGAAGGTCAAAGGTGAGGGATGAGGGACGAGAAGGTCAAAGGTGAGGGACGAGAAGGTCAAAGGTGAGGGATGAGGGATGAGAAGGTTGAAGGTGAGGGACGAGGAGGTCGAAGGTGAGGGTTGAGGGACGAGAAGGTCGAAGGTGAGGGATGAGGGACGAGAAGGTCGAAGATGAGGGAGGAGTGACGAGAAGGTTGAAGGTGAGGGATGAGGGACGAGAAGGTCGAAGGTGAGGGATGAGAAGGTCGAAGATGAGGGATGAGGGAGGAGAAGGTCGAAGGTGAGGGATGAGGGACGAGAAGGTCGAAGGTGAGGGATGAGGGACGAGAAGGTCAAAGGTGAGGGATGAGGGGCGAGAAGGTCAAAGGTGAGGGATGAGGGACGAGAAGGTCAAAGGTGAGGGACGAGAAGGTCGAAGGTGAGGGATGAGGGACGAGAAGGTCGAAGGTGAGGGACGAGGAGGTCGAAGGTGAGGGATGAGGGACGAGAAGGTCGAAGGAGAGGGATGAGGGACGAGGGACGAGAAGGTCGAAGGTGAGGGATGAGGGACGAGAAGGTCAAAGGTGAGGGATGAGGAACGAGAAGGTCAAAGGTGAGGGACGAGAAGGTCAAAGGTGAGGGATGAGGGACGAGAAGGTTGAAGGTGAGGGATGAGGGACGAGAAGGTCGAAGGTGAGGGATGAGAAGGTCGAAGATGAGGGATGAGGGAGGAGAAGGTCGAAGGTGAGGGATGAGGGACGAGAAGGTCGAAGGTGAGGGATGAGGGACGAGAAGGTCAAAGGTGAGGGATGAGGGGCGAGAAGGTCAAAGGTGAGGGATGAGGGACGAGAAGGTCAAAGGTGAGGGACGAGAAGGTCGAAGGTGAGGGATGAGGGACGAGAAGGTCGAAGGTGAGGGACGAGGAGGTCGAAGGTGAGGGATGAGGGACGAGAAGGTCGAAGGAGAGGGATGAGGGACGAGGGACGAGAAGGTCGAAGGTGAGGGATGAGGGACGAGAAGGTCAAAGGTGAGGGATGAGGAACGAGAAGGTCAAAGGTGAGGGACGAGAAGGTCAAAGGTGAGGGATGAGGGACGAGAAGGTCAAAGGTGAGGGATGAGGGACGAGAAGGTCAAAGATGAGGGATGAGGGACGAGAAGGTCAAAGGTGAGGGACAAGAAGGTCGAAGGTGAGGGATAAGGGAAGAGAAGGTCGAAGGTGAGGGACGAGAAGGTCGAAGGTCAGGGATGAGGGACGAGAAGGTCAAAGGTGAGGGATGAGGGACGAGAAGGTCGAAGATGAGGGAGTAGGGACGAGAAGGACGAAGGTGAGGGATGAGGGACGAGAAGGTCGAAGGTGAGGGATGAGAAGGTCGAAGATGAGGGTTGAGGGACAAGAAAGTCAAAGGTGAGGGATGAGGGACGAGAAGGTCGAAGATGAGGGAGGAGTGACGAGAAGGTCGAAGGTGAGGGATGAGGGAAGAGAAGGTCAAAGGTGAGGGATGAGGGACGAGAAGGTCTAAGATGAGGGAGGAGTGACGAGAAGGTCGAAGGTGAGGGATGAGGGACGAGAAGGTCGAAGGTGAGGGATGAGAAGGTCGAAGATGAGGGACGAGAAGGTCGAAGGTGAGGGATGAGGAACGAGAAGGTCAAAGGTGAGGGATGAGGGACGAGAAGGTCTAAGATGAGGGAGGAGTGACGAGAAGGTCGAAGGTGAGGGATGAGGGACGAGAAGGTCGAAGGTGAGGGATGAGAAGGTCGAAGATGAGGGACGAGAAGGTCGAAGGTGAGGGATGAGGGACGAGAAGGTCGAAGGTGAGGGACGAGAAGGTCGAAGGTGAGGGATGAGGGACGAGAAGGTCAAAGGTAAGGGATGAGGGACGAGAAGGTCTAAGATGAGGGAGGAGTGATGAGAAGGTCGAAGGTGAGGGATGAGGGACGAGAAGGTCGAAGGTGAGGGATGAGAAGGTCGAAGATGAGGGACGAGAAGGTCGAAGGTGAGGGATGAGGGACGAGAAGGTCGAAGGTGAGGGATGAGGGACGAGAAGGTCAAAGGTGAGGGATGAGGGACGAGAAGGTCAAAGGTGAGGGACGAGAAGGTCGAAGGTGAGGGATGAGGGACGAGAAGGTCGAAGGTGAGGGACGAGGAGGTCGAAGGTGAGGGATGAGGGACGAGAAAGTCGAAGGTGAGGGATGAGGGACGAGGGACGAGAAGGTCGAAGGTGAGGGATGAGGGACGAGAAGGTCAAAGGTGAGGGATGAGGAACGAGAAGGTCAAAGGTGAGGGATGAGGGACGAGAAGGTCAAAGGTGAGGGATGAGGGACGAGAAGGTCAAAGGTGAGGGACGAGGGATGAGAAGGTCAAAGGTGAGGAATGAGGGACGAGAAGGTCAAAGGTGAGGCATGAGGGACGAGAAGGTCAAAGTTGAGGGACAAGAAGGTCGAAGGTGAGGGATGAGGGAAGAGAAGGTCGAAGGTGAGGGACGAGAAGGTCGAAGGTGAGGGATGAGGGACGAGAAGGTCAAAGGTGAGGGATGAGGGACGAGAAGGTCGAAGGTGAGGGATGAGAAGGTCAAAGATGAGGGATGAGGGACGAGAAGGTCAAAGGTGAGGGATGAGGGACGAGAAGGTCGAAGATGAGGGAGGAGTGATGAGAAGGTCGAAGGTGAGGGATGAGGGACGAGAAGGTCAAAGGTGAGGGATGAGGGACGAGAAGGTCAAAGGTGAGGGATGAGGGACGAGAAGGTCAAAGGTGAGGGATGAGGGACGAGAAGGTCAAAGGTGAGGGATGAGGGACGAGAAGGTCAAAGGTGAGGGACAAGAAGGTCGAAGGTGAGGGATGAGGGAAGAGAAGGTCGAAGGTGAGGGACGAGAAGGTCGAAGGTGAGGGATGAGGGACGAGAAGGTCAAAGGTGAGGGATGAGGGACGAGAAGGTCGAAGATGAGGGAGGAGGGACGAGAAGGACGAAGGTGAGGGATGAGGGACGAGAAGGTCGAAGGTGAGGGATGAGAAGGTCGAAGATGAGGGATGAGGGACGAGAAGGTCGAAGGTGAGGGATGAGGGACGAGAAGGTCAAAGGTGAATGATGAGGGACGAGAAGGTCAAAGGTGAGGGACGAGAAGGTCGAAGGTGAGGGATGAGGGACGAGAAGGTTGAAGGTGAGGGACAAGGAGGTCGAAGGTGGGGGTTGAGGGACGAGAAGGTCGAAGGTGAGGGATGAGGGATGAGGGACGAGAAGGTCGAAGGTGAGGGATGAGGGACGAGAAGGTCAAAGGTGAGGGTCGAGAAGGTCGAAGGTGAGGGATGAGGGATGAGAAGGTCGAAGGTGAGGGACGAGGAGGTCGAAGGTGAGGGATGAGGGACGAGAAGGTGGAAGGTGAGGGATGAGGGACGGGAAGGTCAAAGGTGAGGGATGAGGGACGAGAAGGTCAAAGGTGAGGAATGAGGGACAAGAAGGTCAAAGGTGAGGGATGAGGGACGAGAAGGTCAAAGGTGAGGGATGAGGGACGAGAAGGTCGAAGGTGAGGGATGAGAAGGTCGAAGATGAGGGACGAGAAGGTCAAAGGTGAGGGATGAGGGACGAGAAGGTCGAAGATGAGGGAGGAGTGACGAGAAGGTCGAAGGTGAGGGATGAGGGACGAGAAGGTCAAAGGTGAGGGATGAGGGACGAGAAGGTCAAAGGTGAGGGATAAGGGACGAGAAGGTCGAAGATGAGGGAGGAGTGACGAGAAGGTCGAAGGTGAGGGATGAGGGACGAGAAGGTCAAAGGTGAGGGATGAGGGACGAGAAGGTCAAAGGTGAGGGATGAGGGACGAGAAGGTCGAAGGTGAGGGATGAGGGACAAGAAGGTCGAAGGTGAGGGACGAGGAGGTCGAAGGTGAGGGATGAGGGACGAGAAGGTCGAAGGTGAGGGAT
This sequence comes from Rana muscosa, assembly GCA_029206835.1. Lineage (NCBI taxonomy): Eukaryota > Metazoa > Chordata > Amphibia > Anura > Ranidae > Rana > Rana muscosa. The sequence continues at coordinate 16,015,182 of JARGYO010000198.1, read as the reverse complement.
GAGGGACGAGGGACGAGAAGGTTGAAGGTGAGGGATGAGGGACGAGAAGGTCAAAGGTGAGGGATGAGGAATGAGAAAGTCAAAGGTGAGGGATGAGGGATGAGAAGGTCAAAGGTGAGGGATGAGGGACGAGAAGGTCAAAGGTGAGGGATGAGGAACGAGAAGGTCAAAGGTGAGGGATGAGGGACGAGAAGGTCAAAGTTGAGGGATGAGGGACGAGAAGGTCAAAGATGAGGGGCGAGAAGGTCGAAGGTGAGGGAGTGGGACGAGAAGGTCGAAGGTGAGGGATGAGGGACGAGAAGGTCGAAGGTGAGGGATGAGGGACGAGAACGTCAAAGGTGAGGGACGAGAAGGTCGAAGGTGAGGGATGAGGGACGAGAAGGTCGAAGGTGAGGGACGAGAAGGTCGATGGTGAGGGATGAGGGACGAGAAGGTCAAAGGTGAGGGATGAGGGACGAGAAGGTCAAAGGTGAGGGACGAGAAGGTCAAAGGTGAGGGATGAGGGATGAGAAGGTTGAAGGTGAGGGACGAGGAGGTCGAAGGTGAGGGTTGAGGGAGGAGAAGGTCGAAGGTGAGGGATGAGGGACGAGAAGGTCGAAGATGAGGGAGGAGTGACGAGAAGGTTGAAGGTGAGGGATGAGGGACGAGAAGGTCGAAGGTGAGGCATGAGAAGGTCGAAGATGAGGGATGAGGGAGGAGAAGGTCGAAGGTGAGGGATGAGGGACGAGAAGGTCGAAGGTGAGGGATGAGGGACGAGAAGGTCAAAGGTGAGGGATGAGGGACGAGAAGGTCAAAGGTGAGGGATGAGGGACGAGAAGGTCAAAGGTGAGGGACGAGAAGGTCGAAGGTGAGGGATGAGGGACGAGAAGGTCGAAGGTGAGGGACGAGGAGGTCGAAGGTGAGGGATGAGGGACGAGAAGGTCGAAGGAGAGGGATGAGGGACGAGGGACGAGAAGGTCGAAGGTGAGGGATGAGGGACGAGAAGGTCAAAGGTGAGGGATGAGGAACGAGAAGGTCAAAGGTGAGGGACGAGAAGGTCAAAGGTGAGGGATGAGGGACGAGAAGGTCAAAGGTGAGGGATGAGGGACGAGAAGGTCAAAGGTGAGGGATGAAGGACGACAAGGTCAAAGGTGAGGAATGAGGGACGAGAAGGTCAAAGATGAGGGATGAGGGACGAGAAGGTCAAAGGTGAGGGACAAGAAGGTCGAAGGTGAGGGATAAGGGAAGAGAAGGTCGAAGGTGAGGGACGAGAAGGTCGAAGGTGAGGGATGAGGGACGAGAAGGTCAAAGGTGAGGGAGGAGGGACGAGAAGGTCGAAGATGAGGGAGGAGGGACGAGAAGGACGAAGGTGAGGGATGAGGGACGAGAAGGTCGAAGGTGAGGGATGAGAAGGTCGAAGATGAGGGATGAGGGACAAGAAAGTCAAAGGTGAGGGATGAGGGACGAGAAGGTCGAAGATGAGGGAGGAGTGACGAGAAGGTCGAAGGTGAGGGATGAGGGAAGAGAAGGTCATAGGTAAGGGATGAGGGACGAGAAGGTCTAAGATGAGGGAGGAGTGACGAGAAGGTCGAAGGTGAGGGATGAGAAGGTCGAAGGTGAGGGATGAGAAGGTCGAAGATGAGGGACGAGAAGGTCGAAGGTGAGGGATGAGGAACGAGAAGGTCAAAGGTGAGGGATGAGGGACGAGAAGGTCTAAGATGAGGGAGGAGTGACGAGAAGGTCGAAGGTGAGGGATGAGGGACGAGAAGGTCGAAGGTGAGGGATGAGAAGGTCGAAGATGAGGGACGAGAAGGTCGAAGGTGAGGGATGAGGGACGAGAAGGTCGAAGGTGAGGGACGAGAAGGTCGAAGGTGAGGGATGAGGGACGAGAAGGTCAAAGGTAAGGGATGAGGGACGAGAAGGTCTAAGATGAGGGAGGAGTGACGAGAAGGTCGAAGGTGAGGGATGAGGGACGAGAAGGTCGAAGGTGAGGGATGAGAAGGTCGAAGATGAGGGACGAGAAGGTCGAAGGTGAGGGATGAGGGACGAGAAGGTCGAAGGTGAGGGATGAGGGACGAGAAGGTCAAAGGTGAGGGATGAGGGACGAGAAGGTCAAAGGTGAGGGACGAGAAGGTCGAAGGTGAGGGATGAGGGACGAGAAGGTCGAAGGTGAGGGACGAGGAGGTCGAAGGTGAGGGATGAGGGACGAGAAGGTCGAAGGTGAGGGATGAGGGACGAGGGACGAGAAGGTCGAAGGTGAGGGATGAGGGACGAGAAGGTCAAAGGTGAGGGATGAGGAACGAGAAGGTCAAAGGTGAGGGATGAGGGACGAGAAGGTCGAAGGTGAGGGATGAGGGACGAGAAGGTCAAAGGTGAGGGATGAGGAACGAGAAGGTCAAAGGTGAGGAATGAGGGACGAGAAGGTCAAAGGTGAGGCATGAGGGACGAGAAGGTCAAAGGTGAGGGACAAGAAGGTCGAAGGTGAGGGATGAGGGAAGAGAAGGTCGAAGGTGAGGGACGAGAAGGTCGAAGGTGAGGGATGAGAAGGTCGAAGATGAGGGATGAGGGACGAGAAGGTCAAAGGTGAGGGATGGGGGACGAGAAGGTCGAAGATGAGGGAGGAGTGACGAGAAGGTCGAAGGTGAGGGATGAGGGACGAGAAGGTCAAAGGTGAGGGATGAGGGACGAGAAGGTCAAAGGTGAGGGATGAGGGACGAGAAGGTCAAAGGTGAGGGATGAGGGACGAGAAGGTCAAAGGTGAGGGATGAGGGACGAGAAGGTCAAAGGTGAGGGACAAGAAGGTCGAAGGTGAGGGATGAGGGAAGAGAAGGTCGAAGGTGAGGGACGAGAAGGTCGAAGGTGAGGGATGAGGGACGAGAAGGTCAAAGGTGAGGGATGAGGGACGAGAAGGTCAAAGGTGAGGGACGAGAAGGTCGAAGGTGAGGGATGAGGGACGAGAAGGTTGAAGGTGAGGGACAAGGAGGTCGAAGGTGGGGGTTGAGGGACGAGAAGGTCGAAGGTGAGGGATGAGGGATGAGGGACGAGAAGGTCAAAGGTGAGGGATGAGGGACGAGAAGGTCAAAGGTGAGGGTCGAGAAGGTCGAAGGTGAGGGATGAGGGACGAGAAGGTCGAAGGTGAGGGACGAGGAGGTCGAAGGTGAGGGATGAGGGACGAGAAGGTTGAAGGTGAGGGATGAGGGACGAGGGACGAGAAGGTCGAAGGTGAGGGATGAGGGACGAGAAGGTCAAAGGTGAGGGATGAGGAACGAGAAGGTCAAAGGTGAGGGATGAGGGACGAGAAGGTCAAAGGTGAGGGATGAGGGACGAGAAGGTCAAAGGTGAGAGACGAGGGATGAGAAGGTCAAAGGTGAGGAATGAGGGACGAGAAGGTCAAAGGTGAGGCATGAGGGACGAGAAGGTCAAAGGTGAGGGACAAGAAGGTCGAAGGTGAGGGATGAGGGAAGAGAAGGTCGAAGGTGAGGGACGAGAAGGTCGAAGGTGAGGGATGAGGGACGAGAAGGTCAAAGGTGAGGGATGAGGGACGAGAAGGTCGAAGGTGAGGGATGAGAAGGTCGAAGATGAGGGATGAGGGACGAGAAGGTCAAAGGTGAAGGATGAGGGACGAGAAGGTCGAAGATGAGGGAGGAGTGACGAGAAGGTCGAAGGTGAGGGATGAGGGACGAGAAGGTCAAAGGTGAGGGATGAGGGACGAGAAGGTCAAAGGTGAGGGATGAGGGACGAGAAGGTCAAAGGTGAGGGATGAGGGACGAGAAGGTCGAAGGTGAGGGATGAGGGACGAGAAGGTCGAAGGTGAGGGACGAGAAGGTCGAAGGTGAGGGATGAGGGACGAGAAGGTCAAAGGTAAGGGATGAGGGACGAGAAGGTCTAAGATGAGGGAGGAGTGACGAGAAGGTCGAAGGTGAGGGATGAGGGACGAGAAGGTCGAAGGTGAGGGATGAGAAGGTCGAAGATGAGGGACGAGAAGGTCGAAGGTGAGGGATGAGGGACGAGAAGGTCGAAGGTGAGGGATGAGGGACGAGAAGGTCAAAGGTGAGGGATGAGGGACGAGAAGGTCAAAGGTGAGGGACGAGAAGGTCGAAGGTGAGGGATGAGGGACGAGAAGGTCGAAGGTGAGGGACGAGGAGGTCGAAGGTGAGGGATGAGGGACGAGAAGGTCGAAGGTGAGGGATGAGGGACGAGGGACGAGAAGGTCGAAGGTGAGGGATGAGGGACGAGAAGGTCAAAGGTGAGGGATGAGGAACGAGAAGGTCAAAGGTGAGGGATGAGGGACGAGAAGGTCGAAGGTGAGGGATGAGGGACGAGAAGGTCAAAGGTGAGGGATGAGGAACGAGAAGGTCAAAGGTGAGGAATGAGGGACGAGAAGGTCAAAGGTGAGGCATGAGGGACGAGAAGGTCAAAGGTGAGGGACAAGAAGGTCGAAGGTGAGGGATGAGGGAAGAGAAGGTCGAAGGTGAGGGACGAGAAGGTCGAAGGTGAGGGATGAGAAGGTCGAAGATGAGGGATGAGGGACGAGAAGGTCAAAGGTGAGGGATGGGGGACGAGAAGGTCGAAGATGAGGGAGGAGTGACGAGAAGGTCGAAGGTGAGGGATGAGGGACGAGAAGGTCAAAGGTGAGGGATGAGGGACGAGAAGGTCAAAGGTGAGGGATGAGGGACGAGAAGGTCAAAGGTGAGGGATGAGGGACGAGAAGGTCAAAGGTGAGGGATGAGGGACGAGAAGGTCAAAGGTGAGGGACAAGAAGGTCGAAGGTGAGGGATGAGGGAAGAGAAGGTCGAAGGTGAGGGACGAGAAGGTCGAAGGTGAGGGATGAGGGACGAGAAGGTCAAAGGTGAGGGATGAGGGACGAGAAGGTCAAAGGTGAGGGACGAGAAGGTCGAAGGTGAGGGATGAGGGACGAGAAGGTTGAAGGTGAGGGACAAGGAGGTCGAAGGTGGGGGTTGAGGGACGAGAAGGTCGAAGGTGAGGGATGAGGGATGAGGGACGAGAAGGTCGAAGGTGAGGGATGAGGGACGAGAAGGTCAAAGGTGAGGGTCGAGAAGGTCGAAGGTGAGGGATGAGGGACGAGAAGGTCGAAGGTGAGGGACGAGGAGGTCGAAGGTGAGGGATGAGGGACGAGAAGGTGGAAGGTGAGGGATGAGGGACGAGGGACGAGAAGGTCGAAGGTGAGGGATGAGGGACGAGAAGGTCAAAGGTGAGGGATGAGGAACGAGAAGGTCAAAGGTGAGGGATGAGGGACGTGAAGGTCAAAGGTGAGGGATGAGGGACGAGAAGGTCAAAGGTGAGGAATGAGGGACGAGAAGGTCAAAGGTGAGGCATGAGGGACGAGAAGGTCAAAGGTGAGGGACAAGAAGGTCGAAGGTGAGGGATGAGGGAAGAGAAGGTCGAAGGTGAGGGACGAGAAGGTCGAAGGTGAGGGATGAGGGACGAGAAGGTCAAAGGTGAGGGATGAGGGACGAGAAGGTCGAAGGTGAGGGATGAGAAGGTCGAAGATGAGGGATGAGGGACGAGAAGGTCAAAGGTGAGGGATGAGGGACGAGAAGGTCGAAGATGAGGGAGGAGTGACGAGAAGGTCGAAGGTGAGGGATGAGGGACGAGAAGGTCAAAGGTGAGGGATGAGGGACGAGAAGGTCAAAGGTGAGGGATGAGGGACGAGAAGGTCAAAGGTGAGGGATGAGGGACGAGAAGGTCGAAGGTGAGGGATGAGGGACGAGAAGGTCGAAGGTCAGGGACGAGAAGGTCGAAGGTGAGGGATGAGGGACGAGAAGGTCAAAGGTAAGGGATGAGGGACGAGAAGGTCTAAGATGAGGGAGGAGTGACGAGAAGGTCGAAGGTGAGGGATGAGGGACGAGAAGGTCGAAGGTGAGGGATGAGAAGGTCGAAGATGAGGGACGAGAAGGTCGAAGGTGAGGGATGAGGGACGAGAAGGTCGAAGGTGAGGGATGAGGGACGAGAAGGTCAAAGGTGAGGGATGAGGGACGAGAAGGTCAAAGGTGAGGGACGAGAAGGTCGAAGGTGAGGGATGAGGGACGAGAAGGTCGAAGGTGAGGGACGAGGAGGTCGAAGGTGAGGGATGAGGGACGAGAAGGTCGAAGGTGAGGGATGAGGGACGAGGGACGAGAAGGTCGAAGGTGAGGGATGAGGGACGAGAAGGTCAAAGGTGAGGGATGAGGAACGAGAAGGTCAAAGGTGAGGGATGAGGGACGAGAAGGTCAAAGGTGAGGGATGAGGGACGAGAAGGTCAAAGGTGAGGGACGAGGGATGAGAAGGTCAAAGGTGAGGAATGAGGGACGAGAAGGTCAAAGGTGAGGCATGAGGGACGAGAAGGTCAAAGGTGAGGGACAAGAAGGTCGAAGGTGAGGGATGAGGGAAGAGAAGGTCGAAGGTGAGGGACGAGAAGGTCGAAGGTGAGGGATGAGAAGGTCGAAGATGAGGGATGAGGGACGAGAAGGTCAAAGGTGAGGGATGGGGGACGAGAAGGTCGAAGATGAGGGAGGAGTGACGAGAAGGTCGAAGGTGAGGGACGAGAAGGTCAAAGGTGAGGGATGAGGGACGAGAAGGTCAAAGGTGAGGGATGAGGGACGAGAAGGTCAAAGGTGAGGGATGAGGGACGAGAAGGTCAAAGGTGAGGGATGAGGGACGAGAAGGTCAAAGGTGAGGGACAAGAAGGTCGAAGGTGAGGGATGAGGGAAGAGAAGGTCGAAGGTGAGGGACGAGAAGGTCGAAGGTGAGGGATGAGGGACGAGAAGGTCAAAGGTGAGGGATGAGGGACGAGAAGGTCAAAGGTGAGGGACGAGAAGGTCGAAGGTGAGGGATGAGGGACGAGAAGGTTGAAGGTGAGGGACAAGGAGGTCGAAGGTGGGGGTTGAGGGACGAGAAGGTCGAAGGTGAGGGATGAGGGATGAGGGACGAGAAGGTCGAAGGTGAGGGATGAGGGACGAGAAGGTCAAAGGTGAGGGTCGAGAAGGTCGAAGGTGAGGGATGAGGGACGAGAAGGTCGAAGGTGAGGGACGAGGAGGTCGAAGGTGAGGGATGAGGGACGAGAAGGTGGAAGGTGAGGGATGAGGGACGAGGGACGAGAAGGTCGAAGGTGAGGGATGAGGGACGAGAAGGTCAAAGGTGAGGGATGAGGAACGAGAAGGTCAAAGGTGAGGGATGAGGGACGAGAAGGTCAAAGGTGAGGGATGAGGGACGAGAAGGTCAAAGGTGAGAGACGAGGGATGAGAAGGTCAAAGGTGAGGAATGAGGGACGAGAAGGTCAAAGGTGAGGCATGAGGGACGAGAAGGTCAAAGGTGAGGGACAAGAAGGTCGAAGGTGAGGGATGAGGGAAGAGAAGGTCGAAGGTGAGGGACGAGAAGGTCGAAGGTGAGGGATGAGGGACGAGAAGGTCAAAGGTGAGGGATGAGGGACGAGAAGGTCGAAGGTGAGGGATGAGAAGGTCGAAGATGAGGGATGAGGGACGAGAAGGTCAAAGGTGAGGGATGAGGGACGAGAAGGTCGAAGATGAGGGAGGAGTGACGAGAAGGTCGAAGGTGAGGGATGAGGGACGAGAAGGTCAAAGGTGAGGGATGAGGGACGAGAAGGTCAAAGGTGAGGGATGAGGGACGAGAAGGTCAAAGGTGAGGGATGAGGGACGAGAAGGTCAAAGGTGAGGGATGAGGGACGAGAAGGTCAAAGGTGAGGGACAAGAAGGTCGAAGGTGAGGGATGAGGGAAGAGAAGGTCGAAGGTGAGGGACGAGAAGGTCGAAGGTGAGGGATGAGGGACGAGAAGGTCAAAGGTGAGGGATGAGGGACGAGAAGGTCGAAGATGAGGGAGGAGGGACGAGAAGGACGAAGGTGAGGGATGAGGGACGAGAAGGTCGAAGGTGAGGGATGAGAAGGTCGAAGATGAGGGATGAGGGACGAGAAGGTCGAAGGTGAGGGATGAGGGACGAGAAGGTCAAAGGTGAGGGATGAGGGACGAGAAGGTCAAAGGTGAGGGACGAGAAGGTCGAAGGTGAGGGATGAGGGACGAGAAGGTTGAAGGTGAGGGACAAGGAGGTCGAAGGTGGGGGTTGAGGGACGAGAAGGTCGAAGGTGAGGGATGAGGGATGAGGGACGAGAAGGTCGAAGGTGAGGGATGAGGGACGAGAAGGTCAAAGGTGAGGGTCGAGAAGGTCGAAGGTGAGGGATGAGGGACGAGAAGGTCAAAGGTGAGGGTCGAGAAGGTCGAAGGTGAGGGATGAGGGACGAGAAGGTGGAAGGTGAGGGATGAGGGACGGGAAGGTCAAAGGTGAGGGATGAGGGACGAGAAGGTCAAAGGTGAGGAATGAGGGACAAGAAGGTCAAAGGTGAGGGATGAGGGACGAGAAGGTCAAAGGTGAGGGATGAGGGACGAGAAGGTCGAAGGTGAGGGATGAGAAGGTCGAAGATGAGGGACGAGAAGGTCAAAGGTGAGGGATGAGGGACGAGAAGGTCGAAGATGAGGGAGGAGTGACGAGAAGGTCGAAGGTGAGGGATGAGGGACGAGAAGGTCAAAGGTGAGGGATGAGGGACGAGAAGGTCAAAGGTGAGGGATAAGGGACGAGAAGGTCGAAGATGAGGGAGGAGTGACGAGAAGGTCGAAGGTGAGGGATGAGGGACGAGAAGGTCAAAGGTGAGGGATGAGGGACGAGAAGGTCAAAGGTGAGGGATGAGGGACGAGAAGGTCGAAGGTGAGGGATGAGGGACAAGAAGGTCGAAGGTGAGGGACGAGGAGGTCGAAGGTGAGGGATGAGGGACGAGAAGGTCGAAGGTGAGGGATGAGGGACGAGGGACGAGAAGGTTGAAGGTGAGGGATGAGGGACGAGAAGGTCAAAGGTGAGGGATGAGGAATGAGAAAGTCAAAGGTGAGGGATGAGGGACGAGAAGGTCAAAGGTGAGGGATGAGGGACGAGAAGGTCAAAGTTGAGGGATGAGGGACGAGAAGGTCAAAGATGAGGGGCGAGAAGGTCGAAGGTGAGGGAGTGGGACGAGAAGGTCGAAGGTGAGGGATGAGGGACGAGAAGGTCGAAGGTGAGGGATGAGGGACGAGAACGTCAAAGGTGAGGGACGAGAAGGTCGAAGGTGAGGGATGAGGGACGAGAAGGTCGAAGGTGAGGGACGAGAAGGTCGATGGTGAGGGATGAGGGACGAGAAGGTCAAAGGTGAGGGATGAGGGACGAGAAGGTCAAAGGTGAGGGACGAGAAGGTCAAAGGTGAGGGATGAGGGATGAGAAGGTTGAAGGTGAGGGACGAGGAGGTCGAAGGTGAGGGTTGAGGGAGGAGAAGGTCGAAGGTGAGGGATGAGGGACGAGAAGGTCGAAGATGAGGGAGGAGTGACGAGGAGGTTGAAGGTGAGGGATGAGGGACGAGAAGGTCGAAGGTGAGGCATGAGAAGGTCGAAGATGAGGGATGAGGGAGGAGAAGGTCGAAGGTGAGGGATGAGGGACGAGAAGGTCGAAGGTGAGGGATGAGGGACGAGAAGGTCAAAGGTGAGGGATGAGGGACGAGAAGGTCAAAGGTGAGGGATGAGGGACGAGAAGGTCAAAGGTGAGGGACGAGAAGGTCGAAGGTGAGGGATGAGGGACGAGAAGGTCGAAGGTGAGGGACGAGGAGGTCGAAGGTGAGGGATGAGGGACGAGAAGGTCGAAGGAGAGGGATGAGGGACGAGGGACGAGAAGGTCGAAGGTGAGGGATGAGGGACGAGAAGGTCAAAGGTGAGGGATGAGGAACGAGAAGGTCAAAGGTGAGGGACGAGAAGGTCAAAGGTGAGGGATGAGGGACGAGAAGGTCAAAGGTGAGGGATGAGGGACGAGAAGGTCAAAGGTGAGGGATGAAGGACGACAAGGTCAAAGGTGAGGAATGAGGGACGAGAAGGTCAAAGATGAGGGATGAGGGACGAGAAGGTCAAAGGTGAGGGACAAGAAGGTCGAAGGTGAGGGATAAGGGAAGAGAAGGTCGAAGGTGAGGGACGAGAAGGTCGAAGGTGAGGGATGAGGGATGAGAAGGTCAAAGGTGAGGGATGAGGGACGAGAAGGTCGAAGATGAGGGAGGAGGGACGAGAAGGACGAAGGTGAGGGATGAGGGACGAGAAGGTCGAAGGTGAGGGATGAGAAGGTCGAAGATGAGGGATGAGGGACAAGAAAGTCAAAGGTGAGGGATGAGGGACGAGAAGGTCGAAGATGAGGGAGGAGTGACGAGAAGGTCGAAGGTGAGGGATGAGTGAAGAGAAGGTCATAGGTGAGGGATGAGGGATGAGAAGGTCTAAGATGAGGGAGGAGTGACGAGAAGGTCGAAGGTGAGGGATGAGAAGGTCGAAGGTGAGGGATGAGAAGGTCGAAGATGAGGGACGAGAAGGTCGAAGGTGAGGGATGAGGAACGAGAAGGTCAAAGGTGAGGGATGAGGGACGAGAAGGTCTAGGATGAGGGAGGAGTGACGAGAAGGTCGAAGGTGAGGGATGAGGGACGAGAAGGTCGAAGGTGAGGGATGAGAAGGTCGAAGATGAGGGACGAGAAGGTCGAAGGTGAGGGATGAGGGACGAGAAGGTCGAAGGTGAGGGACGAGAAGGTCGAAGGTGAGGGATGAGGGACGAGAAGGTCAAAGGTAAGGGATGAGGGACGAGAAGGTCTAAGATGAGGGAGGAGTGACGAGAAGGTCGAAGGTGAGGGATGAGGGACGAGAAGGTCGAAGGTGAGGGATGAGAAGGTCGAAGATGAGGGACGAGAAGGTCGAAGGTGAGGGATGAGGGACGAGAAGGTCGAAGGTGAGGGATGAGGGACGAGAAGGTCAAAGGTGAGGGATGAGGGACGAGAAGGTCAAAGGTGAGGGACGAGAAGGTCGAAGGTGAGGGATGAGGGACGAGAAGGTCGAAGGTGAGGGACGAGGAGGTCGAAGGTGAGGGATGAGGGACGAGAAGGTCGAAGGTGAGGGATGAGGGACGAGGGACGAGGGACGAGAAGGTCGAAGGTGAGGGATGAGGGACGAGAAGGTCAAAGGTGAGGGATGAGGAACGAGAAGGTCAAAGGTGAGGGATGAGGGACGAGAAGGTCAAAGGTGAGGGATGAGGGACGAGAAGGTCAAAGGTGAGGGACGAGGGATGAGAAGGTCAAAGGTGAGGAATGAGGGACGAGAAGGTCAAAGGTGAGGCATGAGGGACGAGAAGGTCAAAGGTGAGGGACAAGAAGGTCGAAGGTGAGGGATGAGGGAAGAGAAGGTCGAAGGTGAGGGACGAGAAGGTCGAAGGTGAGGGATGAGAAGGTCGAAGATGAGGGATGAGGGACGAGAAGGTCAAAGGTGAGGGATGAGGGACGAGAAGGTCGAAGATGAGGGAGGAGTGACGAGAAGGTCGAAGGTGAGGGATGAGGGACGAGAAGGTCAAAGGTGAGGGATGAGGGACGAGAAGGTCAAAGGTGAGGGATGAGGGACGAGAAGGTCAAAGGTGAGGGATGAGGGACGAGAAGGTCAAAGGTGAGGGACAAGAAGGTCGAAGGTGAGGGATGAGGGAAGAGAAGGTCGAAGGTGAGGGACGAGAAGGTCGAAGGTGAGGGATGAGGGACGAGAAGGTCAAAGGTGAGGGATGAGGGACGAGAAGGTCAAAGGTGAGGGACGAGAAGGTCGAAGGTGAGGGATGAGGGACGAGAAGGTTGAAGGTGAGGGACAAGGAGGTCGAAGGTGGGGGTTGAGGGACGAGAAGGTCGAAGGTGAGGGATGAGGGATGAGGGACGAGAAGGTCGAAGGTGAGGGATGAGGGACGAGAAGGTCAAAGGTGAGGGTCGAGAAGGTCGAAGGTGAGGGATGAGGGACGAGAAGGTCGAAGGTGAGGGACGAGGAGGTCGAAGGTGAGGGATGAGGGACGAGAAGGTGGAAGGTGAGGGATGAGGGACGAGGGACGAGAAGGTCAAAGGTGAGGGATGAGGGACGAGAAGGTCAAAGGTGAGGGATGAGGGACAAGAAGGTCAAAGGTGAGGGATGAGGGACGAGAAGGTCGAAGGTGAGGGATGAGAAGGTCGAAGATGAGGGACGAGAAGGTCAAAGGTGAGGGATGAGGGACGAGAAGGTCGAAGATGAGGGAGGAGTGACGAGAAGGTCGAAGGTGAGGGATGAGGGACGAGAAGGTCAAAGGTGAGGGATGAGGGACGAGAAGGTCAAAGGTGAGGGATAAGGGACGAGAAGGTCGAAGATGAGGGAGGAGTGACGAGAAGGTCGAAGGTGAGGGATGAGGGACGAGAAGGTCAAAGGTGAGGGATGAGGGACGAGAAGGTCAAAGGTGAGTGATGAGGGACGAGAAGGTCAAAGGTGAGGGATGAGGGACGAGAAGGTCAAAGGTGAGGGATGAGGGACGAGAAGGTCAAAGGTGAGGGACAAGAAGGTCGAAGGTGAGGGATGAGGGAAGAGAAGGTCGAAGGTGAGGGACGAGAAGGTCGAAGGTGAGGGATGAGGGACGAGAAGGTCTAAGGTGAGGGATGAGGGACGAGAAGGTCGAAGATGAGGGAGGTGGGACGAGAAGGACGAAGGTGAGGGATGAGGGACGAGAAGGTCGAAGGTGAGGGATGAGAAGGTCGAAGATGAGGGATGAGGGACGAGAAGGTCGAAGGTGAGGGATGAGGGACGAGAAGGTCAAAGGTGAGGGATGAGGGACGAGAAGGTCAAAGGTGAGGGACGAGAAGGTCGAAGGTGAGGAATGAGGGACGAGAAGGTTGAAGGTGAGGGACAAGGAGGTCGAAGGTGGGGGTTGAGGGACGAGAAGGTCGAAGGTGAGGGATGAGGGATGAGGGACGAGAAGGTCGAAGGTGAGGGATGAGGGACGAGAAGGTCAAAGGTGAGGGACGAGAAGGTCGAAGGTGAGGGATGAGGGACGAGAAGGTCGAAGGTGAGGGACGAGGAGGTCGAAGGTGAGGGATGAGGGACGAGAAGGTGGAAGGTGAGGGATGAGGGACGAGAAGGTCAAAGGTGAGGGATGAGGAACGAGAAGGTCAAAGGTGAGGGATGAGGGACAAGAAGGTCAAAGGTGAGGGATGAGGGACGAGAAGGTCAAAGGTGAGAGATGAGGGACGAGAAGGTCAAAGGTGAGGGATGAGGGACGAGAAGGTCAAAGGTGAGGAATGAGGGACGAGAAGGTCAAATGTGAGGGATGAGGGACGAGAAGGTCAAAGGTGAGGGACAAGAAGGTCGAAGGTAAGGGATGAGGGAAGAGAAGGTCGAAGGTGAGGGACAAGAAGGTCGAAGGTGAGGGATGAGGGACGAGAAGGTCTAAGGTGAGGGATGAGGGACGAGAAGGTCGAAGGTGAGGGATGAGGGACGAGAAGGTCAAAGATGAGGGACGAGAAGGTCAAAGGTGAGGGATGAGGGACGAGAAGGTCAAAGGTGAGGGACGAGAAGGTCGAAGGTGAGGGATGAGGGACGAGAAGGTCGAAGGTGAGGGACGAGGAGGTCGAAGGTGAGGGATGAGGGATGAGAAGGTCGAAGGTGAGGGATGAGGGACGAGAAGGTCGAAGGTGAGGGATGAGGGACGAGAAGGTCAAAGGTGAGGGATGAGGAACGAGAAGGCCGAAGGTGAGGAAAGAGAGGGTCAAAGGTGAGGGACGAGAAGGTCGAAGGTGAGGGATGAGGGACGAGAAGGTCAAAGGTGAGGGATGAGGGACGAGAAGGTCAAAGGTGAGGGATGAGGGACGAGAAGGTCAAAGGTGAGGGACAAGAAGGTGAGGGATGAGGGAAGAGAAGGTCGAAGGTGAGGGACGAGAAGGTCGAAGGTGAGGGATGAGGGACGAGAAGGTCAAAGGTGAGGGATGAGGGACGAGAAGGTCGAAGATGAGGGAGGAGGGACGAGAAGGACGAAGGTGAGGGATGAGGGACGAGAAGGTCAAAGGTGAGGGATGAGGGACGAGAAGGTCAAAGGTGAGGGAGGAGAAGGTCAAAGGTGAGGGATGAGGGATGAGAAGGTTGAAGGTGAGGGACGAGGAGGTCGAAGGTGAGGGTTGAGGGACGAGAAGGTCGAAGGTGAGGGATGAGGGACGAGGGACGAGAAGGTCGAAGGTGAGGGATGAGGGACGAGAAGGTCAAAGGTGAGGGATGAGGGACGAGAAGGTCAAAGGTGAGGGATGAGGGACGAGGGACGAGAAGGTCAAAGGTGAGGGATGAGGGACGAGAAGGTCAAAGGTGAGGGATGAGGGACGAGAAGGTCAAAGGTGAGGGATGAGGGACGAGAAGGTCAACGGTGAGGGATGAGGGACGAGAAGGTCAAAGATGAGGGGTGAGAAGGTCGAAGGTGAGGGAGTGGGACGAGAAGGTCGAAGGTGAGGGGTGAGGGGTAAGGGACGAGAAGGTCGAAGGTGAGGGATGAGGGACGAGACGGTCTAAGGTGAGGGATGAGGGACGAGAAGGTCGAAGGTGAGGGATGAGGGACGAGAAGGTCAAAGTTGAGGGATGAGGGACGAGAAGGTCAAAGATGAGGGGCGAGAAGGTCGAAGGTGAGGGAGTGGGACGAGAAGGTCGAAGGTGAGGGATGAGGGACGAGAAGGTCGAAGGTGAGGGATGAGGGACGAGAAGGTCGAAGGTGAGGGACGAGAAGGTCGATGGTGAGGGATGAGGGACGAGAAGGTCAAAGGTGAGGGATGAGGGACGAGAAGGTCAAAGGTGAGGGACGAGAAGGTCAAAGGTGAGGGATGAGGGATGAGAAGGTTGAAGGTGAGGGATGAGGGACGAGAAGGTCGAAGATGAGGGAGGAGTGACGAGAAGGTTGAAGGTGAGGGATGAGGGACGAGAAGGTCGAAGGTGAGGGATGAGAAGGTCGAAGGTGAGGGATGAGGGATGAGAAGGTTGAAGGTGAGGGATGAGGGACGAGAAGGTCGAAGATGAGGGATGAGGGACGAGAAGGTCGAAGGTGAGGGATGAGGGATGAGAAGGTCGAAGGTGAGGGATGAGGGACGAGAAGGTCAAAGGTGAGGGATGAGGGACGAGAAGGTCAAAGGTGAGGGATGAGGGACGAGAAGGTCAAAGGTGAGGGATGAGAAGGTCGAAGGTGAGGGATGAGGGACGAGAAGGTCGAAGGTGAGGGACGAGGAGGTCGAAGGTGAGGGATGAGGGACGAGAAGGTCGAAGGAGAGGGATGAGGGACGAGGGACGAGAAGGTCGAAGGTGAGGGATGAGGGACGAGAAGGTCAAAGGTGAGGGATGAGGAACGAGAAGGTCAAAGGTGAGGGACGAGAAGGTCAAAGGTGAGGGATGAGGGACGAGAAGGTCAAAGGTGAGGGATGAGGGACGAGAAGGTCAAAGGTGAGGGATGAAGGACGACAAGGTCAAAGGTGAGGAATGAGGGACGAGAAGGTCAAAGATGAGGGATGAGGGACGAGAAGGTCAAAGGTGAGGGACAAGAAGGTCGAAGGTGAGGGATAAGGGAAGAGAAGGTCGAAGGTGAGGGACGAGAAGGTCGAAGGTGAGGGATGAGGGACGAGAAGGTCAAAGGTGAGGGATGAGGGACGAGAAGGTCGAAGATGAGGGAGGAGGGACGAGAAGGACGAAGGTGAGGGATGAGGGACGAGAAGGTCGAAGGTGAGGGATGAGAAGGTCGAAGATGAGGGATGAGGGACAAGAAGGTCAAAGGTGAGGGATGAGGGGCGAGAAGGTCGAAGATGAGGGAGGAGTGGCGAGAAGGTCGAAGGTGAGGGATGAGGGAAGAGAAGGTCAAAGGTGAGGGATGAGGGACGAGAAGGTCTAAGATGAGGGAGGAGTGACGAGAAGGTCGAAGGTGAGGGATGAGGGACGAGAAGGTCGAAGGTGAGGGATGAGAAGGTCGAAGATGAGGGACGAGAAGGTCGAAGGTGAGGGATGAGGGACGAGAAGGTCAAAGGTGAGGGATGAGGGACGAGAAGGTCTAAGATGAGGGAGGAGTGACGAGAAGGTCGAAGGTGAGGGATGAGGGACGAGAAGGTCGAAGGTGAGGGATGAGAAGGTCGAAGATGAGGGACGAGAAGGTCGAAGGTGAGGGATGAGGGACGAGAAGGTCGAAGGTGAGGGACGTGAAGGTCGAAGGTGAGGGATGAGGGACGAGAAGGTCAAAGGTGAGGGATGAGGGACGAGAAGGTCTAAGATGAGGGAGGAGTGACGAGAAGGTCGAAGGTGAGGGATGAGGGACGAGAAGGTCGAAGGTGAGGGATGAGAAGGTCGAAGATGAGGGACGAGAAGGTCGAAGGTGAGGGATGAGGGACGAGAAGGTCGAAGGTGAGGGATGAGGGACGAGAAGGTCAAAGGTGAGGGATGAGGGACGAGAAGGTCAAAGGTGAGGGACGAGAAGGTCGAAGGTGAGGGATGAGGGACGAGAAGGTTGAAGGTGAGGGACGAGGAGGTCGAAGGTGAGGGATGAGGGACGAGAAGGTTGAAGGTGAGGGATGAGGGACGAGGGACGAGAAGGTCGAAGGTGAGGGATGAGGGACGAGAAGGTCAAATGTGAGGGATGAGGAACGAGAAGGTCAAAGGTGAGGGATGAGGGACGAGAAGGTCAAAGGTGAGGGATGAGGGACGAGAAGGTCAAAGGTGAGGGATGAGGGACGAGAAGGTCGAAGGTGAGGGACGAGAAGGTCGATGGTGAGGGATGAGGGACGAGAAGGTCAAAGGTGAGGGATGAGGGACGAGAAGGTCAAAGGTGAGGGACGAGAAGGTCAAAGGTGAGGGATGAGGGATGAGAAGGTTGAAGGTGAGGGACGAGGAGGTCGAAGGTGAGGGTTGAGGGAGGAGAAGGTCGAAGGTGAGGGATGAGGGACGAGAAGGTCGAAGATGAGGGAGGAGTGACGAGAAGGTTGAAGGTGAGGGATGAGGGACGAGAAGGTCGAAGGTGAGGCATGAGAAGGTCGAAGATGAGGGATGAGGGACGAGAAGGTCAAAGGTGAGGGATGAGGGACGAGAAGGTCAAAGGTGAGGGACGAGAAGGTCGAAGGTGAGGGATGAGGGACGAGAAGGTCGAAGGTGAGGGACGAGGAGGTCGAAGGTGAGGGATGAGGGACGAGAAGGTCGAAGGAGAGGGATGAGGGACGAGGGACGAGAAGGTCGAAGGTGAGGGATGAGGGACGAGAAGGTCAAAGGTGAGGGATGAGGAACGAGAAGGTCAAAGGTGAGGGACGAGAAGGTCAAAGGTGAGGGATGAGGGACGAGAAGGTCAAAGGTGAGGGATGAGGGACGAGAAGGTCAAAGGTGAGGGATGAAGGACGACAAGGTCAAAGGTGAGGAATGAGGGACGAGAAGGTCAAAGATGAGGGATGAGGGACGAGAAGGTCAAAGGTGAGGGACAAGAAGGTCGAAGGTGAGGGATAAGGGAAGAGAAGGTCGAAGGTGAGGGACGAGAAGGTCGAAGGTGAGGGATGAGGGACGAGAAGGTCAAAGGTGAGGGATGAGGGACGAGAAGGTCGAAGATGAGGGAGGAGGGACGAGAAGGACGAAGGTGAGGGATGAGGGACGAGAAGGTCGAAGGTGAGGGATGAGAAGGTCGAAGATGAGGGATGAGGGACAAGAAAGTCAAAGGTGAGGGATGAGGGACGAGAAGGTCGAAGATGAGGGAGGAGTGACGAGAAGGTCGAAGGTGAGGGATGAGGGAAGAGAAGGTCATAGGTGAGGGATGAGGGACGAGAAGGTCTAAGATGAGGGAGGAGTGACGAGAAGGTCGAAGGTGAGGGATGAGAAGGTCGAAGGTGAGGGATGAGAAGGTCGAAGATGAGGGACGAGAAGGTCGAAGGTGAGGGATGAGGAACGAGAAGGTCAAAGGTGAGGGATGAGGGACGAGAAGGTCTAAGATGAGGGAGGAGTGACGAGAAGGTCGAAGGTGAGGGATGAGGGACGAGAAGGTCGAAGGTGAGGGATGAGGGACGAGAAGGTCGAAGGTGAGGGACGAGAAGGTCGAAGGTGAGGGATGAGGGACGAGAAGGTCAAAGGTAAGGGATGAGGGACGAGAAGGTCTAAGATGAGGGAGGAGTGACGAGAAGGTCGAAGGTGAGGGATGAGGGATGAGAAGGTCGAAGGTGAGGGATGAGAAGGTCGAAGATGAGGGACGAGAAGGTCGAAGGTGAGGGATGAGGGACGAGAAGGTCGAAGGTGAGGGATGAGGGACGAGAAGGTCAAAGGTGAGGGATGAGGGACGAGAAGGTCGAAGGTGAGGGACGAGGAGGTCGAAGGTGAGGGATGAGGGACGAGAAGGTCGAAGGTGAGGGATGAGGGACGAGGGACGAGAAGGTCGAAGGTGAGGGATGAGGGACGAGAAGGTCAAAGGTGAGGGATGAGGAACGAGAAGGTCAAAGGTGAGGGATGAGGGACGAGAAGGTCAAAGGTGAGGGATGAGGGACGAGAAGGTCAAAGGTGAGGGACGAGGGATGAGAAGGTCAAAGGTGAGGAATGAGGGACGAGAAGGTCAAAGGTGAGGCATGAGGGACGAGAAGGTCAAAGGTGAGGGACAAGAAGGTCGAAGGTGAGGGATGAGGGAAGAGAAGGTCGAAGGTGAGGGACGAGAAGGTCGAAGGTGAGGGATGAGAAGGTCGAAGATGAGGGATGAGGGACGAGAAGGTCAAAGGTGAGGGATGAGGGACGAGAAGGTCGAAGATGAGGGAGGAGTGACGAGAAGGTCGAAGGTGAGGGATGAGGGACGAGAAGGTCAAAGGTGAGGGATGAGGGACGAGAAGGTCAAAGGTGAGGGATGAGGGACGAGAAGGTCAAAGGTGAGGGATGAGGGACGAGAAGGTCAAAGGTGAGGGATGAGGGACGAGAAGGTCAAAGGTGAGGGACAAGAAGGTCGAAGGTGAGGGATGAGGGAAGAGAAGGTCGAAGGTGAGGGACGAGAAGGTCGAAGGTGAGGGATGAGGGACGAGAAGGTCAAAGGTGAGGGATGAGGGACGAGAATGTCAAAGGTGAGGGACGAGAAGGTCGAAGGTGAGGGATGAGGGACGAGAAGGTTGAAGGTGAGGGACAAGGAGGTCGAAGGTGGGGGTTGAGGGACGAGAAGGTCGAAGGTGAGGGATGAGGGATGAGGGACGAGAAGGTCGAAGGTGAGGGATGAGGGACGAGAAGGTCAAAGGTGAGGGTCGAGAAGGTCGAAGGTGAGGGATGAGGGACGAGAAGGTCGAAGGTGAGGGACGAGGAGGTCGAAGGTGAGGGATGAGGGACGAGAAGGTGGAAGGTGAGGGATGAGGGACGAGGGACGAGAAGGTCGAAGGTGAGGGATGAGGGACGAGAAGGTCAAAGGTGAGGGATGAGGAACGAGAAGGTCAAAGGTGAGGGATGAGGGACGAGAAGGTCAAAGGTGAGGGATGAGGGACGAGAAGGTCAAAGGTGAGAGACGAGGGATGAGAAGGTCAAAGGTGAGGAATGAGGGACGAGAAGGTCAAAGGTGAGGCATGAGGGACGAGAAGGTCAAAGGTGAGGGACAAGAAGGTCGAAGGTGAGGGATGAGGGAAGAGAAGGTCGAAGGTGAGGGACGAGAAGGTCGAAGGTGAGGGATGAGGGACGAGAAGGTCAAAGGTGAGGGATGAGGGACGAGAAGGTCGAAGGTGAGGGATGAGAAGGTCGAAGATGAGGGATGAGGGACGAGAAGGTCAAAGGTGAGGGATGAGGGACGAGAAGGTCGAAGATGAGGGAGGAGTGACGAGAAGGTCGAAGGTGAGGGATGAGGGACGAGAAGGTCAAAGGTGAGGGATGAGGGATGAGAAGGTCAAAGGTGAGGGATGAGGGACGAGAAGGTCAAAGGTGAGGGATGAGGGACGAGAAGGTCAAAGGTGAGGGATGAGGGACGAGAAGGTCAAAGGTGAGGGACAAGAAGGTCGAAGGTGAGGGATGAGGGAAGAGAAGGTCGAAGGTGAGGGACGAGAAGGTCGAAGGTGAGGGATGAGGGACGAGAAGGTCAAAGGTGAGGGATGAGGGACGAGAAGGTCGAAGATGAGGGAGGAGGGACGAGAAGGACGAAGGTGAGGGATGAGGGACGAGAAGGTCGAAGGTGAGGGATGAGAAGGTCGAAGATGAGGGATGAGGGACGAGAAGGTCGAAGGTGAGGGATGAGGGACGAGAAGGTCAAAGGTGAGGGATGAGGGACGAGAAGGTCAAAGGTGAGGGACGAGAAGGTCGAAGGTGAGGGATGAGGGACGAGAAGGTTGAAGGTGAGGGACAAGGAGGTCGAAGGTGGGGGTTGAGGGACGAGAAGGTCGAAGGTGAGGGATGAGGGATGAGGGACGAGAAGGTCGAAGGTGAGGGATGAGGGACGAGAAGGTCAAAGGTGAGGGTCGAGAAGGTCGAAGGTGAGGGATGAGGGACGAGAAGGTCGAAGGTGAGGGACGAGGAGGTCGAAGGTGAGGGATGAGGGACGAGAAGGTGGAAGGTGAGGGATGAGGGACGGGAAGGTCAAAGGTGAGGGATGAGGGACGAGAAGGTCAAAGGTGAGGAATGAGGGACAAGAAGGTCAAAGGTGAGGGATGAGGGACGAGAAGGTCAAAGGTGAGGGATGAGGGACGAGAAGGTCGAAGGTGAGGGATGAGAAGGTCGAAGATGAGGGACGAGAAGGTCAAAGGTGAGGGATGAGGGACGAGAAGGTCGAAGATGAGGGAGGAGTGACGAGAAGGTCGAAGGTGAGGGATGAGGGACGAGAAGGTCAAAGGTGAGGGATGAGGGACGAGAAGGTCAAAGGTGAGGGATAAGGGACGAGAAGGTCGAAGATGAGGGAGGAGTGACGAGAAGGTCGAAGGTGAGGGATGAGGGACGAGAAGGTCAAAGGTGAGGGATGAGGGACGAGAAGGTCAAAGGTGAGGGATGAGGGACGAGAAGGTCGAAGGTGAGGGATGAGGGACAAGAAGGTCGAAGGTGAGGGACGAGGAGGTCGAAGGTGAGGGATGAGGGACGAGAAGGTCGAAGGTGAGGGATGAGGGACGAGGGACGAGAAGGTTGAAGGTGAGGGATGAGGGATGAGAAGGTCAAAGGTGAGGGATGAGGAATGAGAAAGTCAAAGGTGAGGGATGAGGGACGAGAAGGTCAAAGGTGAGGGATGAGGGACGAGAAGGTCAAAGGTGAGGGATGAGGAACGAGAAGGTCAAAGGTGAGGGATGAGGGACGAGAAGGTCAAAGTTGAGGGATGAGGGACGAGAAGGTCAAAGATGAGGGGCGAGAAGGTCGAAGGTGAGGGAGTGGGACGAGAAGGTCGAAGGTGAGGGATGAGGGACGAGAAGGTCGAAGGTGAGGGATAAGGGACGAGAACGTCAAAGGTGAGGGACGAGAAGGTCGAAGGTGAGGGATGAGGGACGAGAAGGTCGAAGGTGAGGGACGAGAAGGTCGATGGTGAGGGATGAGGGACGAGAAGGTCAAAGGTGAGGGATGAGGGACGAGAAGGTCAAAGGTGAGGGACGAGAAGGTCAAAGGTGAGGGATGAGGGATGAGAAGGTTGAAGGTGAGGGACGAGGAGGTCGAAGGTGAGGGTTGAGGGAGGAGAAGGTCGAAGGTGAGGGATGAGGGACGAGAAGGTCGAAGATGAGGGAGGAGTGACGAGGAGGACGAAGGTGAGGTATGAGGGACGAGAAGGTCGAAGGTGAGGGATGAGAAGGTCGAAGATGAGGGATGAGGGACAAGAAAGTCAAAGGTGAGGGATGAGGGACGAGAAGGTCGAAGATGAGGGAGGAGTGACGAGAAGGTCGAAGGTGAGGGATGAGGGAAGAGAAGGTCATAGGTGAGGGATGAGGGACGAGAAGGTCTAAGATGAGGGAGGAGTGACGAGAAGGTCGAAGGTGAGGGATGAGAAGGTCGAAGGTGAGGGATGAGAAGGTCGAAGATGAGGGACGAGAAGGTCGAAGGTGAGGGATGAGGAACGAGAAGGTCAAAGGTGAGGGATGAGGGACGAGAAGGTCTAAGATGAGGGAGGAGTGACGAGAAGGTCGAAGGTGAGGGATGAGGGACGAGAAGGTCGAAGGTGAGGGATGAGAAGGTCGAAGATGAGGGACGAGAAGGTCGAAGGTGAGGGATGAGGGACGAGAAGGTCGAAGGTGAGGGACGAGAAGGTCGAAGGTGAGGGATGAGGGACGAGAAGGTCAAAGGTAAGGGATGAGGGACGAGAAGGTCTAAGATGAGGGAGGAGTGACGAGAAGGTCGAAGGTGAGGGATGAGGGACGAGAAGGTCGAAGGTGAGGGATGAGAAGGTCGAAGATGAGGGACGAGAAGGTCGAAGGTGAGGGATGATGGACGAGAAGGTCGAAGGTGAGGGATGAGGGACGAGAAGGTCAAAGGTGAGGGATGAGGGACGAGAAGGTCAAAGGTGAGGGACGAGAAGGTCGAAGGTGAGGGATGAGGGACGAGAAGGTCGAAGGTGAGGGACGAGGAGGTCGAAGGTGAGGGATGAGGGACGAGAAGGTCGAAGGTGAGGGATGAGGGACGAGGGACGAGAAGGTCGAAGGTGAGGGATGAGGGACGAGAAGGTCAAAGGTGAGGGATGAGGAACGAGAAGGTCAAAGGTGAGGGATGAGGGACGAGAAGGTCAAAGGTGAGGGATGAGGGACGAGAAGGTCAAAGGTGAGGGACGAGGGATGAGAAGGTCAAAGGTGAGGAATGAGGGACGAGAAGGTCAAAGGTGAGGCATGAGGGACGAGAAGGTCAAAGGTGAGGGACAAGAAGGTCGAAGGTGAGGGATGAGGGAAGAGAAGGTCGAAGGTGAGGGACGAGAAGGTCGAAGGTGAGGGATGAGAAGGTCGAAGATGAGGGATGAGGGACGAGAAGGTCAAAGGTGAGGGATGAGGGACGAGAAGGTCGAAGATGAGGGAGGAGTGACGAGAAGGTCGAAGGTGAGGGATGAGGGACGAGAAGGTCAAAGGTGAGGGATGAGGGACGAGAAGGTCAAAGGTGAGGGATGAGGGACGAGAAGGTCAAAGGTGAGGGATGAGGGACGAGAAGTCAAAGGTGAGGGATGAGGGACGAGAAGGTCAAAGGTGAGGGACAAGAAGGTCGAAGGTGAGGGATGAGGGAAGAGAAGGTCGAAGGTGAGGGACGAGAAGGTCGAAGGTGAGGGATGAGGGACGAGAAGGTCAAAGGTGAGGGATGAGGGACGAGAAGGTCAAAGGTGAGGGACGAGAAGGTCGAAGGTGAGGGATGAGGGACGAGAAGGTTGAAGGTGAGGGACAAGGAGGTCGAAGGTGGGGGTTGAGGGACGAGAAGGTCGAAGGTGAGGGATGAGGGATGAGGGACGAGAAGGTCGAAGGTGAGGGATGAGGGACGAGAAGGTCAAAGGTGAGGGTCGAGAAGGTCGAAGGTGAGGGATGAGGGACGAGAAGGTCGAAGGTGAGGGACGAGGAGGTCGAAGGTGAGGGATGAGGGACGAGAAGGTGGAAGGTGAGGGATGAGGGACGAGGGACGAGAAGGTCGAAGGTGAGGGATGAGGGACGAGAAGGTCAAAGGTGAGGGATGAGGAACGAGAAGGTCAAAGGTGAGGGATGAGGGACGAGAAGGTCAAAGGTGAGGGATGAGGGACGAGAAGGTCAAAGGTGAGAGACGAGGGATGAGAAGGTCAAAGGTGAGGAATGAGGGACGAGAAGGTCAAAGGTGAGGCATGAGGGACGAGAAGGTCAAAGGTGAGGGACAAGAAGGTCGAAGGTGAGGGATGAGGGAAGAGAAGGTCGAAGGTGAGGGACGAGAAGGTCGAAGGTGAGGGATGAGGGACGAGAAGGTCAAAGGTGAGGGATGAGGGACGAGAAGGTCGAAGGTGAGGGATGAGAAGGTCGAAGATGAGGGATGAGGGACGAGAAGGTCAAAGGTGAGGGATGAGGGACGAGAAGGTCGAAGATGAGGGAGGAGTGACGAGAAGGTCGAAGGTGAGGGATGAGGGACGAGAAGGTCAAAGGTGAGGGATGAGGGACGAGAAGGTCAAAGGTGAGGGATGAGGGACGAGAAGGTCAAAGGTGAGGGATGAGGGACGAGAAGGTCAAAGGTGAGGGATGAGGGACGAGAAGGTCAAAGGTGAGGGACAAGAAGGTCGAAGGTGAGGGATGAGGGAAGAGAAGGTCGAAGGTGAGGGACGAGAAGGTCGAAGGTGAGGGATGAGGGACGAGAAGGTCAAAGGTGAGGGATGAGGGACGAGAAGGTCGAAGATGAGGGAGGAGGGACGAGAAGGACGAAGGTGAGGGATGAGGGACGAGAAGGTCGAAGGTGAGGGATGAGAAGGTCGAAGATGAGGGATGAGGGACGAGAAGGTCGAAGGTGAGGGATGAGGGACGAGAAGGTCAAAGGTGAGGGATGAGGGACGAGAAGGTCAAAGGTGAGGGACGAGAAGGTCGAAGGTGAGGGATGAGGGACGAGAAGTTTGAAGGTGAGGGACAAGGAGGTCGAAGGTGGGGGTTGAGGGACGAGAAGGTCGAAGGTGAGGGATGAGGGACGAGAAGGTCAAAGGTGAGGGATGAGGAACGAGAAGGTCAAAGGTGAGGGATGAGGGACGAGAAGGTCAAAGGTGAGGCATGAGGGACGAGAAGGTCAAAGGTGAGGGACAAGAAGGTCGAAGGTGAGGGATGAGGGAAGAGAAGGTCGAAGGTGAGGGACGAGAAGGTCGAAGGTGAGGGATGAGGGACGAGAAGGTCAAAGGTGAGGGATGAGGGACGAGAAGGTCGAAGGTGAGGGATGAGAAGGTCGAAGATGAGGGATGAGGGACGAGAAGGTCAAAGGTGAGGGATGAGGGACGAGAAGGTCGAAGATGAGGGAGGAGTGACGAGAAGGTCGAAGGTGAGGGATGAGGGACGAGAAGGTCAAAGGTGAGGGATGAGGGACGAGAAGGTCAAAGGTGAGGGATGAGGGACGAGAAGGTCAAAGGTGAGGGATGAGGGACGAGAAGGTCAAAGGTGAGGGATGAGGGACGAGAAGGTCAAAGGTGAGGGACAAGAAGGTCGAAGGTGAGGGATGAGGGAAGAGAAGGTCGAAGGTGAGGGACGAGAAGGTCGAAGGTGAGGGATGAGGGACGAGAAGGTCAAAGGTGAGGGATGAGGGACGAGAAGGTCGAAGATGAGGGAGGAGGGACGAGAAGGACGAAGGTGAGGGATGAGGGACGAGAAGGTCGAAGGTGAGGGATGAGAAGGTCGAAGATGAGGGATGAGGGACGAGAAGGTCGAAGGTGAGGGATGAGGGACGAGAAGGTCAAAGGTGAGGGATGAGGGACGAGAAGGTCAAAGGTGAGGGACGAGAAGGTCGAAGGTGAGGGATGAGGGACGAGAAGTTTGAAGGTGAGGGACAAGGAGGTCGAAGGTGGGGGTTGAGGGACGAGAAGGTCGAAGGTGAGGGATGAGGGATGAGGGACGAGAAGGTCGAAGGTGAGGGATGAGGGACGAGAAGGTCAAAGGTGAGGGTCGAGAAGGTCGAAGGTGAGGGATGAGGGACGAGAAGGTCGAAGGTGAGGGACGAGGAGGTCGAAGGTGAGGGATGAGGGACGAGAAGGTGGAAGGTGAGGGATGAGGGACGGGAAGGTCAAAGGTGAGGGATGAGGGACGAGAAGGTCAAAGGTGAGGAATGAGGGACAAGAAGGTCAAAGGTGAGGGATGAGGGACGAGAAGGTCAAAGGTGAGGGATGAGGGACGAGAAGGTCGAAGGTGAGGGATGAGAAGGTCGAAGATGAGGGACGAGAAGGTCAAAGGTGAGGGATGAGGGACGAGAAGGTCGAAGATGAGGGAGGAGTGACGAGAAGGTCGAAGGTGAGGGATGAGGGACGAGAAGGTCAAAGGTGAGGGATGAGGGACGAGAAGGTCGAAGGTGAGGGATAAGGGACGAGAAGGTCGAAGATGAGGGAGGAGTGACGAGAAGGTCGAAGGTGAGGGATGAGGGACGAGAAGGTCAAAGGTGAGGGATGAGGGACGAGAAGGTCAAAGGTGAGGGATGAGGGACGAGAAGGTCGAAGGTGAGGGATGAGGGACAAGAAGGTCGAAGGTGAGGGACGAGGAGGTCGAAGGTGAGGGATGAGGGACGAGAAGGTCGAAGGTGAGGGATGAGGGACGAGGGACGAGAAGGTTGAAGGTGAGGGATGAGGGACGAGAAGGTCAAAGGTGAGGGATGAGGAATGAGAAAGTCAAAGGTGAGGGATGAGGGACGAGAAGGTCAAAGGTGAGGGATGAGGGACGAGAAGGTCAAAGGTGAGGGATGAGGAACGAGAAGGTCAAAGGTGAGGGATGAGGGACGAGAAGGTCAAAGTTGAGGGATGAGGGACGAGAAGGTCAAAGATGAGGGGCGAGAAGGTCGAAGGTGAGGGAGTGGGACGAGAAGGTCGAAGGTGAGGGATGAGGGACGAGAAGGTCGAAGGTGAGGGATGAGGGACGAGAACGTCAAAGGTGAGGGACGAGAAGGTCGAAGGTGAGGGATGAGGGACGAGAAGGTCGAAGGTGAGGGACGAGAAGGTCGATGGTGAGGGATGAGGGACGAGAAGGTCAAAGGTGAGGGATGAGGGACGAGAAGGTCAAAGGTGAGGGACGAGAAGGTCAAAGGTGAGGGATGAGGGATGAGAAGGTTGAAGGTGAGGGACGAGGAGGTCGAAGGTGAGGGTTGAGGGAGGAGAAGGTCGAAGGTGAGGGATGAGGGACGAGAAGGTCGAAGATGAGGGAGGAGTGACGAGGAGGTTGAAGGTGAGGGATGAGGGACGAGAAGGTCGAAGGTGAGGCATGAGAAGGTCGAAGATGAGGGATGAGGGAGGAGAAGGTCGAAGGTGAGGGATGAGGGACGAGAAGGTCGAAGGTGAGGGATGAGGGACGAGAAGGTCAAAGGTGAGGGATGAGGGACGAGAAGGTCAAAGGTGAGGGATGAGGGACGAGAAGGTCAAAGGTGAGGGACGAGAAGGTCGAAGGTGAGGGATGAGGGACGAGAAGGTCGAAGGTGAGGGACGAGGAGGCCGAAGGTGAGGGATGAGGGACGAGAAGGTCGAAGGAGAGGGATGAGGGACGAGGGACGAGAAGGTCGAAGGTGAGGGATGAGGGACGAGAAGGTCAAAGGTGAGGGATGAGGAACGAGAAGGTCAAAGGTGAGGGACGAGAAGGTCAAAGGTGAGGGATGAGGGACGAGAAGGTCAAAGGTGAGGGATGAGGGACGAGAAGGTCAAAGGTGAGGGATGAAGGACGACAAGGTCAAAGGTGAGGAATGAGGGACGAGAAGGTCAAAGATGAGGGATGAGGGACGAGAAGGTCAAAGGTGAGGGACAAGAAGTTCGAAGGTGAGGGATAAGGGAAGAGAAGGTCGAAGGTGAGGGACGAGAAGGTCGAAGGTGAGGGATGAGGGACGAGAAGGTCAAAGGTGAGGGATGAGGGACGAGAAGGTCGAAGATGAGGGAGGAGGGACGAGAAGGACGAAGGTGAGGGATGAGGGACGAGAAGGTCGAAGGTGAGGGATGAGAAGGTCGAAGATGAGGGATGAGGGACAAGAAAGTCAAAGGTGAGGGATGAGGGACGAGAAGGTCGAAGATGAGGGAGGAGTGACGAGAAGGTCGAAGGTGAGGGATGAGGGAAGAGAAGGTCATAGGTGAGGGATGAGGGACGAGAAGGTCTAAGATGAGGGAGGAGTGACGAGAAGGTCGAAGGTGAGGGATGAGAAGGTCGAAGGTGAGGGATGAGAAGGTCGAAGATGA
This sequence comes from Rana muscosa, assembly GCA_029206835.1. Classification (NCBI taxonomy): domain Eukaryota; kingdom Metazoa; phylum Chordata; class Amphibia; order Anura; family Ranidae; genus Rana; species Rana muscosa. The sequence goes on along the minus strand of JARGYO010000198.1, from coordinate 15,987,605 downwards.
GGGACGAGAAGGTCGAAGGTGAGGGATGAGGAACGAGAAGGTCAAAGGTGAGGGATGAGGGACGAGAAGGTCTAAGATGAGGGAGGAGTGACGAGAAGGTCGAAGGTGAGGGATGAGGGACGAGAAGGTCGAAGGTGAGGGATGAGAAGGTCGAAGATGAGGGACGAGAAGGTCGAAGGTGAGGGATGAGGGACGAGAAGGTCGAAGGTGAGGGACGAGAAGGTCGAAGGTGAGGGATGAGGGACGAGATGGTCAAAGGTAAGGGATGAGGGACGAGAAGGTCTAAGATGAGGGAGGAGTGACGAGAAGGTCGAAGGTGAGGGATGAGGGACGAGAAGGTCGAAGGTGAGGGATGAGAAGGTCGAAGATGAGGGACGAGAAGGTCGAAGGTGAGGGATGAGGGACGAGAAGGTCGAAGGTGAGGGATGAGGGACGAGAAGGTCAAAGGTGAGGGATGAGGGACGAGAAGGTCAAAGGTGAGGGACGAGAAGGTCGAAGGTGAGGGATGAGGGACGAGAAGGTCGAAGGTGAGGGACGAGGAGGTCGAAGGTGAGGGATGAGGGACGAGAAGGTCGAAGGTGAGGGATGAGGGACGAGGGACGAGAAGGTCGAAGGTGAGGGATGAGGGACGAGAAGGTCAAAGGTGAGGGATGAGGAACGAGAAGGTCAAAGGTGAGGGATGAGGGACGAGAAGGTCAAAGGTGAGGGATGAGGGACGAGAAGGTCAAAGGTGAGGGACGAGGGATGAGAAGGTCAAAGGTGAGGAATGAGGGACGAGAAGGTCAAAGGTGAGGCATGAGGGACGAGAAGGTCAAAGGTGAGGGACAAGAAGGTCGAAGGTGAGGGATGAGGGAAGAGAAGGTCGAAGGTGAGGGACGAGAAGGTCGAAGGTGAGGGATGAGAAGGTCGAAGATGAGGGATGAGGGACGAGAAGGTCAAAGGTGAGGGATGAGGGACGAGAAGGTCGAAGATGAGGGAGGAGTGACGAGAAGGTCGAAGGTGAGGGATGAGGGACGAGAAGGTCAAAGGTGAGGGATGAGGGACGAGAAGGTCAAAGGTGAGGGATGAGGGACGAGAAGGTCAAAGGTGAGGGATGAGGGACGAGAAGGTCAAAGGTGAGGGACAAGAAGGTCGAAGGTGAGGGATGAGGGAAGAGAAGGTCGAAGGTGAGGGACGAGAAGGTCGAAGGTGAGGGATGAGGGACGAGAAGGTCAAAGGTGAGGGATGAGGGACGAGAAGGTCAAAGGTGAGGGACGAGAAGGTCGAAGGTGAGGGATGAGGGACGAGAAGGTCAAAGGTGAGGGATGAGGGACGAGAAGGTCGAAGGTGAGGGATGAGAAGGTCGAAGATGAGGGATGAGGGACGAGAAGGTCAAAGGTGAGGGATGAGGGACGAGAAGGTCGAAGATGAGGGAGGAGTGACGAGAAGGTCGAAGGTGAGGGATGAGGGACGAGAAGGTCAAAGGTGAGGGATGAGGGATGAGAAGGTCAAAGGTGAGGGATGAGGGACGAGAAGGTCAAAGGTGAGGGATGAGGGACGAGAAGGTCAAAGGTGAGGGATGAGGGACGAGAAGGTCAAAGGTGAGGGACAAGAAGGTCGAAGGTGAGGGATGAGGGAAGAGAAGGTCGAAGGTGAGGGACGAGAAGGTCGAAGGTGAGGGATGAGGGACGAGAAGGTCAAAGGTGAGGGATGAGGGACGAGAAGGTCGAAGATGAGGGAGGAGGGACGAGAAGGACGAAGGTGAGGGATGAGGGACGAGAAGGTCGAAGGTGAGGGATGAGAAGGTCGAAGATGAGGGATGAGGGACGAGAAGGTCGAAGGTGAGGGATGAGGGACGAGAAGGTCAAAGGTGAGGGATGAGGGACGAGAAGGTCAAAGGTGAGGGACGAGAAGGTCGAAGGTGAGGGATGAGGGACGAGAAGGTTGAAGGTGAGGGACAAGGAGGTCGAAGGTGGGGGTTGAGGGACGAGAAGGTCGAAGGTGAGGGATGAGGGATGAGGGACGAGAAGGTCGAAGGTGAGGGATGAGGGACGAGAAGGTCAAAGGTGAGGGTCGAGAAGGTCGAAGGTGAGGGATGAGGGACGAGAAGGTCGAAGGTGAGGGACGAGGAGGTCGAAGGTGAGGGATGAGGGACGAGAAGGTGGAAGGTGAGGGATGAGGGACGGGAAGGTCAAAGGTGAGGGATGAGGGACGAGAAGGTCAAAGGTGAGGAATGAGGGACAAGAAGGTCAAAGGTGAGGGATGAGGGACGAGAAGGTCAAAGGTGAGGGATGAGGGACGAGAAGGTCGAAGGTGAGGGATGAGAAGGTCGAAGATGAGGGACGAGAAGGTCAAAGGTGAGGGATGAGGGACGAGAAGGTCGAAGATGAGGGAGGAGTGACGAGAAGGTCGAAGGTGAGGGATGAGGGACGAGAAGGTCAAAGGTGAGGGATGAGGGACGAGAAGGTCAAAGGTGAGGGATAAGGGACGAGAAGGTCGAAGATGAGGGAGGAGTGACGAGAAGGTCGAAGGTGAGGGATGAGGGACGAGAAGGTCAAAGGTGAGGGATGAGGGACGAGAAGGTCAAAGGTGAGGGATGAGGGACGAGAAGGTCGAAGGTGAGGGATGAGGGACAAGAAGGTCGAAGGTGAGGGACGAGGAGGTCGAAGGTGAGGGATGAGGGACGAGAAGGTCGAAGGTGAGGGATGAGGGACGAGGGACGAGAAGGTTGAAGGTGAGGGATGAGGGACGAGAAGGTCAAAGGTGAGGGATGAGGAATGAGAAAGTCAAAGGTGAGGGATGAGGGACGAGAAGGTCAAAGGTGAGGGATGAGGGACGAGAAGGTCAAAGGTGAGGGATGAGGAACGAGAAGGTCAAAGGTGAGGGATGAGGGACGAGAAGGTCAAAGTTGAGGGATGAGGGACGAGAAGGTCAAAGATGAGGGGCGAGAAGGTCGAAGGTGAGGGAGTGGGACGAGAAGGTCGAAGGTGAGGGATGAGGGACGAGAAGGTCGAAGGTGAGGGATGAGGGACGAGAACGTCAAAGGTGAGGGACGAGAAGGTCGAAGGTGAGGGATGAGGGACGAGAAGGTCGAAGGTGAGGGACGAGAAGGTCGATGGTGAGGGATGAGGGACGAGAAGGTCAAAGGTGAGGGATGAGGGACGAGAAGGTCAAAGGTGAGGGACGAGAAGGTCAAAGGTGAGGGATGAGGGATGAGAAGGTTGAAGGTGAGGGACGAGGAGGTCGAAGGTGAGGGTTGAGGGAGGAGAAGGTCGAAGGTGAGGGATGAGGGACGAGAAGGTCGAAGATGAGGGAGGAGTGACGAGGAGGACGAAGGTGAGGTATGAGGGACGAGAAGGTCGAAGGTGAGGGATGAGAAGGTCGAAGATGAGGGATGAGGGACAAGAAAGTCAAAGGTGAGGGATGAGGGACGAGAAGGTCGAAGATGAGGGAGGAGTGACGAGAAGGTCGAAGGTGAGGGATGAGGGAAGAGAAGGTCATAGGTGAGGGATGAGGGACGAGAAGGTCTAAGATGAGGGAGGAGTGACGAGAAGGTCGAAGGTGAGGGATGAGAAGGTCGAAGGTGAGGGATGAGAAGGTCGAAGATGAGGGACGAGAAGGTCGAAGGTGAGGGATGAGGAACGAGAAGGTCAAAGGTGAGGGATGAGGGACGAGAAGGTCTAAGATGAGGGAGGAGTGACGAGAAGGTCGAAGGTGAGGGATGAGGGACGAGAAGGTCGAAGGTGAGGGATGAGAAGGTCGAAGATGAGGGACGAGAAGGTCGAAGGTGAGGGATGAGGGACGAGAAGGTCGAAGGTGAGGGACGAGAAGGTCGAAGGTGAGGGATGAGGGACGAGAAGGTCAAAGGTAAGGGATGAGGGACGAGAAGGTCTAAGATGAGGGAGGAGTGACGAGAAGGTCGAAGGTGAGGGATGAGGGACGAGAAGGTCGAAGGTGAGGGATGAGAAGGTCGAAGATGAGGGACGAGAAGGTCGAAGGTGAGGGATGATGGACGAGAAGGTCGAAGGTGAGGGATGAGGGACGAGAAGGTCAAAGGTGAGGGATGAGGGACGAGAAGGTCAAAGGTGAGGGACGAGAATGTCGAAGGTGAGGGATGAGGGACGAGAAGGTCGAAGGTGAGGGACGAGGAGGTCGAAGGTGAGGGATGAGGGACGAGAAGGTCGAAGGTGAGGGATGAGGGACGAGGGACGAGAAGGTCGAAGGTGAGGGATGAGGGACGAGAAGGTCAAAGGTGAGGGATGAGGAACGAGAAGGTCAAAGGTGAGGGATGAGGGACGAGAAGGTCAAAGGTGAGGGATGAGGGACGAGAAGGTCAAAGGTGAGGGACGAGGGATGAGAAGGTCAAAGGTGAGGAATGAGGGACGAGAAGGTCAAAGGTGAGGCATGAGGGACGAGAAGGTCAAAGGTGAGGGACAAGAAGGTTGAAGGTGAGGGATGAGGGAAGAGAAGGTCGAAGGTGAGGGACGAGAAGGTCGAAGGTGAGGGATGAGAAGGTCGAAGATGAGGGATGAGGGACGAGAAGGTCAAAGGTGAGGGATGAGGGACGAGAAGGTCGAAGATGAGGGAGGAGTGACGAGAAGGTCGAAGGTGAGGGATGAGGGACGAGAAGGTCAAAGGTGAGGGATGAGGGACGAGAAGGTCAAAGGTGAGGGATGAGGGACGAGAAGGTCAAAGGTGAGGGATGAGGGACGAGAAGTCAAAGGTGAGGGATGAGGGACGAGAAGGTCAAAGGTGAGGGACAAGAAGGTCGAAGGTGAGGGATGAGGGAAGAGAAGGTCGAAGGTGAGGGACGAGAAGGTCGAAGGTGAGGGATGAGGGACGAGAAGGTCAAAGGTGAGGGATGAGGGACGAGAAGGTCAAAGGTGAGGGACGAGAAGGTCGAAGGTGAGGGATGAGGGACGAGAAGGTTGAAGGTGAGGGACAAGGAGGTCGAAGGTGGGGGTTGAGGGACGAGAAGGTCGAAGGTGAGGGATGAGGGATGAGGGACGAGAAGGTCGAAGGTGAGGGATGAGGGACGAGAAGGTCAAAGGTGAGGGTCGAGAAGGTCGAAGGTGAGGGATGAGGGACGAGAAGGTCGAAGGTGAGGGACGAGGAGGTCGAAGGTGAGAGATGAGGGACGAGAAGGTGGAAGATGAGGGACGAGGGACGAGAAGGTCGAAGGTGAGGGATGAGGGACGAGAAGGTCAAAGGTGAGGGATGAGGAACGAGAAGGTCAAAGGTGAGGGATGAGGGACGAGAAGGTCAAAGGTGAGGGATGAGGGACGAGAAGGTCAAAGGTGAGAGACGAGGGATGAGAAGGTCAAAGGTGAGGAATGAGGGACGAGAAGGTCAAAGGTGAGGCATGAGGGACGAGAAGGTCAAAGGTGAGGGACAAGAAGGTCGAAGGTGAGGGATGAGGGAAGAGAAGGTCGAAGGTGAGGGACGAGAAGGTCGAAGGTGAGGGATGAGGGACGAGAAGGTCAAAGGTGAGGGATGAGGGACGAGAAGGTCGAAGGTGAGGGATGAGAAGGTCGAAGATGAGGGATGAGGGACGAGAAGGTCAAAGGTGAGGGATGAGGGACGAGAAGGTCGAAGATGAGGGAGGAGTGACGAGAAGGTCGAAGGTGAGGGATGAGGGACGAGAAGGTCAAAGGTGAGGGATGAGGGACGAGAAGGTCAAAGGTGAGGGATGAGGGACGAGAAGGTCAAAGGTGAGGGATGAGGGACGAGAAGGTCAAAGGTGAGGGATGAGGGACGAGAAGGTCAAAGGTGAGGGACAAGAAGGTCGAAGGTGAGGGATGAGGGAAGAGAAGGTCGAAGGTGAGGGACGAGAAGGTCGAAGGTGAGGGATGAGGGACGAGAAGGTCAAAGGTGAGGGATGAGGGACGAGAAGGTCGAAGATGAGGGAGGAGGGACGAGAAGGACGAAGGTGAGGGATGAGGGACGAGAAGGTCGAAGGTGAGGGATGAGAAGGTCGAAGATGAGGGATGAGGGACGAGAAGGTCGAAGGTGAGGGATGAGGGACGAGAAGGTCAAAGGTGAGGGATGAGGGACGAGAAGGTCAAAGGTGAGGGACGAGAAGGTCGAAGGTGAGGGATGAGGGACGAGAAGTTTGAAGGTGAGGGACAAGGAGGTCGAAGGTGGGGGTTGAGGGACGAGAAGGTCGAAGGTGAGGGATGAGGGATGAGGGACGAGAAGGTCGAAGGTGAGGGATGAGGGACGAGAAGGTCAAAGGTGAGGGTCGAGAAGGTCGAAGGTGAGGGATGAGGGACGAGAAGGTCGAAGGTGAGGGACGAGGAGGTCGAAGGTGAGGGATGAGGGACGAGAAGGTGGAAGGTGAGGGATGAGGGACGGGAAGGTCAAAGGTGAGGGATGAGGGACGAGAAGGTCAAAGGTGAGGAATGAGGGACAAGAAGGTCAAAGGTGAGGGATGAGGGACGAGAAGGTCAAAGGTGAGGGATGAGGGACGAGAAGGTCGAAGGTGAGGGATGAGAAGGTCGAAGATGAGGGACGAGAAGGTCAAAGGTGAGGGATGAGGGACGAGAAGGTCGAAGATGAGGGAGGAGTGACGAGAAGGTCGAAGGTGAGGGATGAGGGACGAGAAGGTCAAAGGTGAGGGATGAGGGACGAGAAGGTCAAAGGTGAGGGATAAGGGACGAGAAGGTCGAAGATGAGGGAGGAGTGACGAGAAGGTCGAAGGTGAGGGATGAGGGACGAGAAGGTCAAAGGTGAGGGATGAGGGACGAGAAGGTCAAAGGTGAGGGATGAGGGACGAGAAGGTCGAAGGTGAGGGATGAGGGACAAGAAGGTCGAAGGTGAGGGACGAGGAGGTCGAAGGTGAGGGATGAGGGACGAGAAGGTCGAAGGTGAGGGATGAGGGACGAGGGACGAGAAGGTTGAAGGTGAGGGATGAGGGACGAGAAGGTCAAAGGTGAGGGATGAGGAATGAGAAAGTCAAAGGTGAGGGATGAGGGACGAGAAGGTCAAAGGTGAGGGATGAGGGACGAGAAGGTCAAAGGTGAGGGATGAGGAACGAGAAGGTCAAAGGTGAGGGATGAGGGACGAGAAGGTCAAAGTTGAGGGATGAGGGACGAGAAGGTCAAAGATGAGGGGCGAGAAGGTCGAAGGTGAGGGAGTGGGACGAGAAGGTCGAAGGTGAGGGATGAGGGACGAGAAGGTCGAAGGTGAGGGATGAGGGACGAGAACGTCAAAGGTGAGGGACGAGAAGGTCGAAGGTGAGGGATGAGGGACGAGAAGGTCGAAGGTGAGGGACGAGAAGGTCGATGGTGAGGGATGAGGGACGAGAAGGTCAAAGGTGAGGGATGAGGGACGAGAAGGTCAAAGGTGAGGGACGAGAAGGTCAAAGGTGAGGGATGAGGGATGAGAAGGTTGAAGGTGAGGGACGAGGAGGTCGAAGGTGAGGGTTGAGGGAGGAGAAGGTCGAAGGTGAGGGATGAGGGACGAGAAGGTCGAAGATGAGGGAGGAGTGACGAGGAGGTTGAAGGTGAGGGATGAGGGACGAGAAGGTCGAAGGTGAGGCATGAGAAGGTCGAAGATGAGGGATGAGGGAGGAGAAGGTCGAAGGTGAGGGATGAGGGACGAGAAGGTCGAAGGTGAGGGATGAGGGACGAGAAGGTCAAAGGTGAGGGATGAGGGACGAGAAGGTCAAAGGTGAGGGATGAGGGACGAGAAGGTCAAAGGTGAGGGACGAGAAGGTCGAAGGTGAGGGATGAGGGACGAGAAGGTCGAAGGTGAGGGACGAGGAGGCCGAAGGTGAGGGATGAGGGACGAGAAGGTCGAAGGAGAGGGATGAGGGACGAGGGACGAGAAGGTCGAAGGTGAGGGATGAGGGACGAGAAGGTCAAAGGTGAGGGATGAGGAACGAGAAGGTCAAAGGTGAGGGACGAGAAGGTCAAAGGTGAGGGATGAGGGACGAGAAGGTCAAAGGTGAGGGATGAGGGACGAGAAGGTCAAAGGTGAGGGATGAAGGACGACAAGGTCAAAGGTGAGGAATGAGGGACGAGAAGGTCAAAGATGAGGGATGAGGGACGAGAAGGTCAAAGGTGAGGGACAAGAAGGTCGAAGGTGAGGGATAAGGGAAGAGAAGGTCGAAGGTGAGGGACGAGAAGGTCGAAGGTGAGGGATGAGGGACGAGAAGGTCAAAGGTGAGGGATGAGGGACGAGAAGGTCGAAGATGAGGGAGGAGGGACGAGAAGGACGAAGGTGAGGGATGAGGGACGAGAAGGTCGAAGGTGAGGGATGAGAAGGTCGAAGATGAGGGATGAGGGACAAGAAAGTCAAAGGTGAGGGATGAGGGACGAGAAGGTCGAAGATGAGGGAGGAGTGACGAGAAGGTCGAAGGTGAGGGATGAGGGAAGAGAAGGTCATAGGTGAGGGATGAGGGACGAGAAGGTCTAAGATGAGGGAGGAGTGACGAGAAGGTCGAAGGTGAGGGATGAGAAGGTCGAAGGTGAGGGATGAGAAGGTCGAAGATGAGGGACGAGAAGGTCGAAGGTGAGGGATGAGGAACGAGAAGGTCAAAGGTGAGGGATGAGGGACGAGAAGGTCTAAGATGAGGGAGGAGTGACGAGAAGGTCGAAGGTGAGGGATGAGGGACGAGAAGGTCGAAGGTGAGGGATGAGAAGGTCGAAGATGAGGGACGAGAAGGTCGAAGGTGAGGGATGAGGGACGAGAAGGTCGAAGGTGAGGGACGAGAAGGTCGAAGGTGAGGGATGAGGGACGAGAAGGTCAAAGGTAAGGGATGAGGGACGAGAAGGTCTAAGATGAGGGAGGAGTGACGAGAAGGTCGAAGGTGAGGGATGAGGGACGAGAAGGTCGAAGGTGAGGGATGAGAAGGTCGAAGATGAGGGACGAGAAGGTCGAAGGTGAGGGATGAGGGACGAGAAGGTCGAAGGTGAGGGATGAGGGACGAGAAGGTCAAAGGTGAGGGATGAGGGACGAGAAGGTCAAAGGTGAGGGACGAGAAGGTCGAAGGTGAGGGATGAGGGACGAGAAGGTCGAAGGTGAGGGACGAGGAGGTCGAAGGTGAGGGATTAGGGACGAGAAGGTCGAAGGTGAGGGATGAGGGACGAGGGACGAGGGACGAGAAGGTCGAAGGTGAGGGATGAGGGACGAGAAGGTCAAAGGTGAGGGATGAGGAACGAGAAGGTCAAAGGTGAGGGATGAGGGACGAGAAGGTCAAAGGTGAGGGATGAGGGACGAGAAGGTCAAAGGTGAGGGACGAGGGATGAGAAGGTCAAAGGTGAGGAATGAGGGACGAGAAGGTCAAAGGTGAGGCATGAGGGACGAGAAGGTCAAAGGTGAGGGACAAGAAGGTCGAAGGTGAGGGATGAGGGAAGAGAAGGTCGAAGGTGAGGGACGAGAAGGTCGAAGGTGAGGGATGAGAAGGTCGAAGATGAGGGATGAGGGACGAGAAGGTCAAAGGTGAGGGATGAGGGACGAGAAGGTCGAAGATGAGGGAGGAGTGACGAGAAGGTCGAAGGTGAGGGATGAGGGACGAGAAGGTCAAAGGTGAGGGATGAGGGACGAGAAGGTCAAAGGTGAGGGATGAGGGATGAGAAGGTCAAAGGTGAGGGATGAGGGACGAGAAGGTCAAAGGTGAGGGACAAGAAGGTCGAAGGTGAGGGATGAGGGAAGAGAAGGTCGAAGGTGAGGGACGAGAAGGTCGAAGGTGAGGGATGAGGGACGAGAAGGTCAAAGGTGAGGGATGAGGGACGAGAAGGTCAAAGGTGAGGGACGAGAAGGTCGAAGGTGAGGGATGAGGGACGAGAAGGTTGAAGGTGAGGGACAAGGAGGTCGAAGGTGGGGGTTGAGGGACGAGAAGGTCGAAGGTGAGGGATGAGGGATGAGGGACGAGAAGGTCGAAGGTGAGGGATGAGGGACGAGAAGGTCAAAGGTGAGGGTCGAGAAGGTCGAAGGTGAGGGATGAGGGACGAGAAGGTCGAAGGTGAGGGACGAGGAGGTCGAAGGTGAGGGATGAGGGACGAGAAGGTGGAAGGTGAGGGATGAGGGACGAGGGACGAGAAGGTCAAAGGTGAGGGATGAGGGACGAGAAGGTCAAAGGTGAGGGATGAGGGACAAGAAGGTCAAAGGTGAGGGATGAGGGACGAGAAGGTCGAAGGTGAGGGATGAGAAGGTCGAAGATGAGGGACGAGAAGGTCAAAGGTGAGGGATGAGGGACGAGAAGGTCGAAGATGAGGGAGGAGTGACGAGAAGGTCGAAGGTGAGGGATGAGGGACGAGAAGGTCAAAGGTGAGGGATGAGGGACGAGAAGGTCAAAGGTGAGGGATAAGGGACGAGAAGGTCGAAGATGAGGGAGGAGTGACGAGAAGGTCGAAGGTGAGGGATGAGGGACGAGAAGGTCAAAGGTGAGGGATGAGGGACGAGAAGGTCAAAGGTGAGTGATGAGGGACGAGAAGGTCAAAGGTGAGGGATGAGGGACGAGAAGGTCAAAGGTGAGGGATGAGGGACGAGAAGGTCAAAGGTGAGGGACAAGATGGTCGAAGGTGAGGGATGAGGGAAGAGAAGGTCGAAGGTGAGGGACGAGAAGGTCGAAGGTGAGGGATGAGGGACGAGAAGGTCTAAGGTGAGGGATGAGGGACGAGAAGGTCGAAGATGAGGGAGGAGGGACGAGAAGGACGAAGGTGAGGGATGAGGGATGAGAAGGTCGAAGGTGAGGGATGAGAAGGTCGAAGATGAGGGATGAGGGACGAGAAGGTCGAAGGTGAGGGATGAGGGACGAGAAGGTCAAAGGTGAGGGATGAGGGACGAGAAGGTCAAAGGTGAGGGACGAGAAGGTCGAAGGTGAGGAATGAGGGACGAGAAGGTTGAAGGTGAGGGACAAGGAGGTCGAAGGTGGGGGTTGAGGGACGAGAAGGTCGAAGGTGAGGGATGAGGGATGAGGGACGAGAAGGTCGAAGGTGAGGGATGAGGGACGAGAAGGTCAAAGGTGAGGGACGAGAAGGTCGAAGGTGAGGGATGAGGGACGAGAAGGTCGAAGGTGAGGGACGAGGAGGTCGAAGGTGAGGGATGAGGGACGAGAAGATGGAAGGTGAGGGATGAGGGACGAGGGACGAGAAGGTCAAAGGTGAGGGATGAGGAACGAGAAGGTCAAAGGTGAGGGATGAGGGACAAGAAGGTCAAAGGTGAGGGATGAGGGACGAGAAGGTCAAAGGTGAGGGATGAGGGACGAGAAGGTCAAAGGTGAGGGATGAGGGATGAGAAGGTCAAAGGTGAGGAATGAGGGACGAGAAGGTCAAAGGTGAGGGATGAGGGACAAGAAGGTCAAAGGTGAGGGACAAGAAGGTCGAAGGTAAGGGATGAGGGAAGAGAAGGTCGAAGGTGAGGGACAAGAAGGTCAAAGGTGAGGGATGAGGGACGAGAAGGTCAAAGATGAGGGACGAGAAGGTCAAAGGTGAGGGATGAGGGACGAGAAGGTCAAAGGTGAGGGACGAGAAGGTCGAAGGTGAGGGATGAGGGACGAGAAGGTCGAAGGTGAGGGACGAGGAGGTCGAAGGTGAGGGATGAGGGATGAGAAGGTCGAAGGTGAGGGATGAGGGACGAGAAGGTCGAAGGTGAGGGATGAGGGACGAGAAGGTCAAAGGTGAGGGATGAGGAACGAGAAGGCCGAAGGTGAGGAAAGAGAGGGTCAAAGGTGAGGGACGAGAAGGTCGAAGGTGAGGGATGAGGGACGAGAAGGTCAAAGGTGAGGGATGAGGGACGAGAAGGTCAAAGGTGAGGGATGAGGGACGAGAAGGTCAAAGGTGAGGGACAAGAAGGTGAGGGATGAGGGAAGAGAAGGTCGAAGGTGAGGGACGAGAAGGTCGAAGGTGAGGGATGAGGGACGAGAAGGTCAAAGGTGAGGGATGAGGGACGAGAAGGTCGAAGATGAGGGAGGAGGGACGAGAAGGACGAAGGTGAGGGATGAGGGACGAGAAGGTCAAAGGTGAGGGATGAGGGACGAGAAGGTCAAAGGTGAGGGATGAGGGACGAGAAGGTCAAAGGTGAGGGATGAGGGACGAGAAGGTCAACGGTGAGGGAGGAGTGACGAGAAGGTCGAAGGTGAGGGATGAGGGACGAGAAGGTCGAAGGTGAGGGATGAGAAGGTCGAAGATGAGGGACGAGAAGGTCGAAGGTGAGGGATGAGGGACGAGAAGGTCGAAGGTGAGGGATGAGGGACGAGAAGGTCAAAGGTGAGGGATGAGGGACGAGAAGGTCAAAGGTGAGGGACGAGAAGGTTGAAGGTGAGGGATGAGGGACGAGAAGGTCGAAGGTGAGGGACGAGGAGGTCGAAGGTGAGGGATGAGGGACGAGAAGGTCGAAGGTGAGGGATGAGGAACGAGAAGGTCAAAGGTGAGGGATGAGGGACGAGAAGGTCAAAGGTGAGGGATGAGGGACGAGAAGGTCAAAGGTGAGGGACGAGGGATGAGAAGGTCAAAGGTGAGGAATGAGGGACGAGAAGGTCAAAGGTGAGGCATGAGGGACGAGAAGGTCAAAGGTGAGGGACAAGAAGGTCGAAGGTGAGGGATGAGGGAAGAGAAGGTCGAAGGTGAGGGACGAGAAGGTCGAAGGTGAGGGATGAGAAGGTCGAAGATGAGGGATGAGGGACGAGAAGGTCAAAGGTGAGGGATGAGGGACGAGAAGGTCGAAGATGAGGGAGGAGTGACGAGAAGGTCGAAGGTGAGGGATGAGGGACGAGAAGGTCAAAGGTGAGGGATGAGGGACGAGAAGGTCAAAGGTGAGGGATGAGGGACGAGAAGGTCAAAGGTGAGGGATGAGGGACGAGAAGGTCAAAGGTGAGGGACAAGAAGGTCGAAGGTGAGGGATGAGGGAAGAGAAGGTCGAAGGTGAGGGACGAGAAGGTCGAAGGTGAGGGATGAGGGACGAGAAGGTCAAAGGTGAGGGATGAGGGACGAGAAGGTCAAAGGTGAGGGACGAGAAGGTCGAAGGTGAGGGATGAGGGACGAGAAGGTTGAAGGTGAGGGACAAGGAGGTCGAAGGTGGGGGTTGAGGGACGAGAAGGTCGAAGGTGAGGGATGAGGGATGAGGGACGAGAAGGTCGAAGGTGAGGGATGAGGGACGAGAAGGTCAAAGGTGAGGGTCGAGAAGGTCGAAGGTGAGGGATGAGGGACGAGAAGGTCGAAGGTGAGGGACGAGGAGGTCGAAGGTGAGGGATGAGGGACGAGAAGGTGGAAGGTGAGGGATGAGGGACGAGGGACGAGAAGGTCAAAGGTGAGGGATGAGGGACGAGAAGGTCAAAGGTGAGGGATGAGGGACAAGAAGGTCAAAGGTGAGGGATGAGGGACGAGAAGGTCGAAGGTGAGGGATGAGAAGGTCGAAGATGAGGGACGAGAAGGTCAAAGGTGAGGGATGAGGGACGAGAAGGTCGAAGATGAGGGAGGAGTGACGAGAAGGTCGAAGGTGAGGGATGAGGGACGAGAAGGTCAAAGGTGAGGGATGAGGGACGAGAAGGTCAAAGGTGAGGGATAAGGGACGAGAAGGTCGAAGATGAGGGAGGAGTGACGAGAAGGTCGAAGGTGAGGGATGAGGGACGAGAAGGTCAAAGGTGAGGGATGAGGGACGAGAAGGTCAAAGGTGAGTGATGAGGGACGAGAAGGTCAAAGGTGAGGGATGAGGGACGAGAAGGTCAAAGGTGAGGGATGAGGGACGAGAAGGTCAAAGGTGAGGGACAAGATGGTCGAAGGTGAGGGATGAGGGAAGAGAAGGTCGAAGGTGAGGGACGAGAAGGTCGAAGGTGAGGGATGAGGGACGAGAAGGTCTAAGGTGAGGGATGAGGGACGAGAAGGTCGAAGATGAGGGAGGAGGGACAAGAAGGACGAAGGTGAGGGATGAGGGACGAGAAGGTCGAAGGTGAGGGATGAGAAGGTCGAAGATGAGGGATGAGGGACGAGAAGGTCGAAGGTGAGGGATGAGGGACGAGAAGGTCAAAGGTGAGGGATGAGGGACGAGAAGGTCAAAGGTGAGGGACGAGAAGGTCGAAGGTGAGGAATGAGGGACGAGAAGGTTGAAGGTGAGGGACAAGGAGGTCGAAGGTGGGGGTTGAGGGACGAGAAGGTCAAAGGTGAGGGATGAGGGATGAGGGACGAGAAGGTCGAAGGTGAGGGATGAGGGACGAGAAGGTCAAAGGTGAGGGACGAGAAGGTCGAAGGTGAGGGATGAGGGACGAGAAGGTCGAAGGTGAGGGACGAGGAGGTCGAAGGTGAGGGATGAGGGACGAGAAGGTGGAAGGTGAGGGATGAGGGACGAGGGACGAGAAGGTCAAAGGTGAGGGATGAGGAACGAGAAGGTCAAAGGTGAGGGATGAGGGACAAGAAGGTCAAAGGTGAGGGATGAGGGACGAGAAGGTCAAAGGTGAGGGATGAGGGACGAGAAGGTCAAAGGTGAGGGATGAGGGACGAGAAGGTCAAAGGTGAGGAATGAGGGACGAGAAGGTCAAAGGTGAGGGATGAGGGACAAGAAGGTCAAAGGTGAGGGACAAGAAGGTCGAAGGTAAGGGATGAGGGAAGAGAAGGTCGAAGGTGAGGGACAAGAAGGTCAAAGGTGAGGGATGAGGGACGAGAAGGTCAAAGATGAGGGACGAGAAGGTCAAAGGTGAGGGATGAGGGACGAGAAGGTCAAAGGTGAGGGACGAGAAGGTCGAAGGTGAGGGATGAGGGACGAGAAGGTCGAAGGTGAGGGACGAGGAGGTCGAAGGTGAGGGATGAGGGATGAGAAGGTCGAAGGTGAGGGATGAGGGACGAGAAGGTCGAAGGTGAGGGATGAGGGACGAGAAGGTCAAAGGTGAGGGATGAGGAACGAGAAGGCCGAAGGTGAGGAAAGAGAGGGTCAAAGGTGAGGGACGAGAAGGTCGAAGGTGAGGGATGAGGGACGAGAAGGTCAAAGGTGAGGGATGAGGGACGAGAAGGTCAAAGGTGAGGGATGAGGGATGAGAAGGTCAAAGGTGAGGGACAAGAAGGTGAGGGATGAGGGAAGAGAAGGTCGAAGGTGAGGGACGAGAAGGTCGAAGGTGAGGGATGAGGGACGAGAAGGTCAAAGGTGAGGGATGAGGGACGAGAAGGTCGAAGATGAGGGAGGAGGGACGAGAAGGACGAAGGTGAGGGATGAGGGACGAGAAGGTCAAAGGTGAGGGATGAGGGACGAGAAGGTCAAAGGTGAGGGAGGAGAAGGTCAAAGGTGAGGGATGAGGGATGAGAAGGTTGAAGGTGAGGGACGAGGAGGTCGAAGGTGAGGGTTGAGGGACGAGAAGGTCGAAGGTGAGGGATGAGGGACGAGAAGGTCGAAGGTGAGGGATGAGGGACGAGAAGGTCAAAGGTGAGGGATGAGGGACGAGAAGGTCAAAGGTGAGGGATGAGGGACGAGGGACGAGAAGGTCAAAGGTGAGGGATGAGGGACGAGAAGGTCAAAGGTGAGGGATGAGTGACGAGAAGGTCAAAGGTGAGGGATGAGGGACGAGAAGGTCAACGGTGAGGGATGAGGGACGAGAAGGTCAAAGATGAGGGGTGAGAAGGTCGAAGGTGAGGGAGTGGGACGAGAAGGTCGAAGGTGAGGGGTGAGGGGTAAGGGACGAGAAGGTCGAAGGTGAGGGATGAGGGACGAGACGGTCTAAGGTGAGGGATGAGGGACGAGAAGGTCGAAGGTGAGGGATGAGGGACGAGAAGGTCAAAGTTGAGGGATGAGGGACGAGAAGGTCAAAGATGAGGGGCGAGAAGGTCGAAGGTGAGGGAGTGGGACGAGAAGGTCGAAGGTGAGGGATGAGGGACGAGAAGGTCGAAGGTGAGGGATGAGGGACGAGAAGGTCGAAGGTGAGGGACGAGAAGGTCGATGGTGAGGGATGAGGGACGAGAAGGTCAAAGGTGAGGGATGAGGGACGAGAAGGTCAAAGGTGAGGGACGAGAAGGTCAAAGGTGAGGGATGAGGGATGAGAAGGTTGAAGGTGAGGGATGAGGGACGAGAAGGTCGAAGATGAGGGAGGAGTGACGAGAAGGTTGAAGGTGAGGGATGAGGGACGAGAAGGTCGAAGGTGAGGGATGAGAAGGTCGAAGATGAGGGATGAGGGACGAGAAGGTCGAAGGTGAGGGATGAGGGATGAGAAGGTCGAAGGTGAGGGATGAGGGACGAGAAGGTCAAAGGTGAGGGATGAGGGACGAGAAGGTCAAAGGTGAGGGATGAGGGACGAGAAGGTCAAAGGTGAGGGACGAGAAGGTCGAAGGTGAGGGATGAGGGACGAGAAGGTCGAAGGTGAGGGACGAGGAGGTCGAAGGTGAGGGATGAGGGACGAGAAGGTCGAAGGAGAGGGATGAGGGACGAGGGACGAGAAGGTCGAAGGTGAGGGATGAGGGACGAGAAGGTCAAAGGTGAGGGATGAGGAACGAGAAGGTCAAAGGTGAGGGACGAGAAGGTCAAAGGTGAGGGATGAGGGACGAGAAGGTCAAAGGTGAGGGATGAGGGACGAGAAGGTCAAAGGTGAGGGATGAAGGACGACAAGGTCAAAGGTGAGGAATGAGGGACGAGAAGGTCAAAGATGAGGGATGAGGGACGAGAAGGTCAAAGGTGAGGGACAAGAAGGTCGAAGGTGAGGGATAAGGGAAGAGAAGGTCGAAGGTGAGGGACGAGAAGGTCGAAGGTGAGGGATGAGGGACGAGAAGGTCAAAGGTGAGGGATGAGGGACGAGAAGGTCGAAGATGAGGGAGGAGGGACGAGAAGGACGAAGGTGAGGGATGAGGGACGAGAAGGTCGAAGGTGAGGGATGAGAAGGTCGAAGATGAGGGATGAGGGACAAGAAGGTCAAAGGTGAGGGATGAGGGGCGAGAAGGTCGAAGATGAGGGAGGAGTGGCGAGAAGGTCGAAGGTGAGGGATGAGGGAAGAGAAGGTCAAAGGTGAGGGATGAGGGACGAGAAGGTCTAAGATGAGGGAGGAGTGACGAGAAGGTCGAAGGTGAGGGATGAGGGACGAGAAGGTCGAAGGTGAGGGATGAGAAGGTCGAAGATGAGGGACGAGAAGGTCGAAGGTGAGGGATGAGGGACGAGAAGGTCAAAGGTGAGGGATGAGGGACGAGAAGGTCTAAGATGAGGGAGGAGTGACGAGAAGGTCGAAGGTGAGGGATGAGGGACGAGAAGGTCGAAGGTGAGGGATGAGAAGGTCGAAGATGAGGGACGAGAAGGTCGAAGGTGAGGGATGAGGGACGAGAAGGTCGAAGGTGAGGGACGTGAAGGTCGAAGGTGAGGGATGAGGGACGAGAAGGTCAAAGGTGAGGGATGAGGGACGAGAAGGTCTAAGATGAGGGAGGAGTGACGAGAAGGTCGAAGGTGAGGGATGAGGGACGAGAAGGTCGAAGGTGAGGGATGAGAAGGTCGAAGATGAGGGACGAGAAGGTCGAAGGTGAGGGATGAGGGACGAGAAGGTCGAAGGTGAGGGATGAGGGACGAGAAGGTCAAAGGTGAGGGATGAGGGACGAGAAGGTCAAAGGTGAGGGACGAGAAGGTCGAAGGTGAGGGATGAGGGACGAGAAGGTTGAAGGTGAGGGACGAGGAGGTCGAAGGTGAGGGATGAGGGACGAGAAGGTTGAAGGTGAGGGATGAGGGACGAGGGACGAGAAGGTCGAAGGTGAGGGATGAGGGACGAGAAGGTCAAATGTGAGGGATGAGGAACGAGAAGGTCAAAGGTGAGGGATGAGGGACGAGAAGGTCAAAGGTGAGGGATGAGGGACGAGAAGGTCAAAGGTGAGGGACGAGGGATGAGAAGGTCAAAGGTGAGGAATGAGGGACGAGAAGGTCAAAGGTGAGGCATGAGGGACGAGAAGGTCAAAGGTGAGGGACAAGAAGGTCGAAGGTGAGGGATGAGGGAAGAGAAGGTCGAAGGTGAGGGACGAGAAGGTCGAAGGTGAGGGATGAGGGACGAGAAGGTCGAAAATGAGGGAGGAGTGACGAGAAGGTCGAAGGTGAGGGATGAGGGACGAGAAGGTCAAAGGTGAGGGATGAGGGACGAGAAGGTCAAAGGTGAGGGATGAGGGACGAGAAGGTCAAAGGTGAGGGATGAGGGACGAGAAGGTCAAAGGTGAGGGATGAGGGACGAGAAGGTCAAAGGTGAGGGACAAGAAGGTCGAAGGTGAGGGATGAGGGAAGAGAAGGTCGAAGGTGAGGGACGAGAAGGTCGAAGGTGAGGGATGAGGGACGAGAAGGTCAAAGGTGAGGGATGAGGGACGAGAAGGTCGAAGATGAGGGAGGAGGGACGAGAAGGACGAAGGTGAGGGATGAGGGACGAGAAGGTCGAAGGTGAGGGATGAGAAGGTCGAAGATGAGGGATGAGGGACGAGAAGGTCGAAGGTGAGGGATGAGGGACGAGAAGGTCAAAGGTGAAGGATGAGGGACGAGAAGGTCAAAGGTGAGGGACGAGAAGGTCGAAGGTGAGGGATGAGGGACGAGAAGGTTGAAGGTGAGGGACAAGGAGGTCGAAGGTGGGGGTTGAGGGACGAGAAGGTCGAAGGTGAGGGATGAGGGACGAGAAGGTCGAAGGTGAGGGATGAGGGATGAGAAGGTCAAAGGTGAGGGACGAGAAGGTCGAAGGTGAGGGATGAGGGACGAGAAGGTCGAAGGTGAGGGACGAGGAGGTCGAAGGTGAGGGATGAGGGACGAGAAGGTGGAAGGTGAGGGATGAGGGACGAGGGACGAGAAGGTCAAAGGTGAGGGATGAGGAACGAGAAGGTCAAAGGTGAGGGATGATGGACAAGAAGGTCAAAGGTGAGGGATGAGGGACGAGAATGTCAAAGGTGAGGGATGAGGGACGAGAAGGTCGAAGGTGAGGGATGAGAAGGTCGAAGATGAGGGATGAGGGACGAGAAGGTCAAAGGTGAGGGATGAGGGACGAGAAGGTCGAAGATGAGGGAGGAGTGACGAGAAGGTCGAAGGTGAGGGATGAGGGACGAGAAGGTCAAAGGTGAGGGATGAGGGACGAGAAGGTCAAAGGTGAGGGATGAGGGACGAGAAGGTCAAAGGTGAGGGATGAGGGACGAGAAGGTCGAAGATGAGGGAGGAGGGACGAGAAGGACGAAGGTGAGGGATGAGGGACGAGAAGGTCGAAGGTGAGGGATGAGAAGGTCGAAGATGAGGGATGAGGGACGAGAAGGTCAAAGGTGAGGGATGAGGGACGAGAAGGTCGAAGATGAGGGAGGAGTGACGAGAAGGTCGAAGGTGAGGGATGAGGGACGAGAAGGTCAAAGGTGAGGGATGAGGGACGAGAAGGTCAAAGGTGAGGGATGAGGGACGAGAAGGTCGAGGGTGAGGGATGAGGGACGAGAAGGTCAAAGGTGAGGGATGAGGGACGAGAAGGTCAACGGTGAGGGATGAGGGACGAGAAGGTCAAAGGTGAGGGACAAGAAGGTCGAAGGTGAGGGATGAGGGAAGAGAAGGTCGAAGGTGAGGGACGAGAAGGTCGAAGGTGAGGGATGAGGGACGAGAAGGTCAAAGGTGAGGGATGAGGGACGAGAAGGTCGAAGATGAGGGAGGAGGGACGAGAAGGACGAAGGTGAGGGATGAGGTACGAGAAGGTCGAAGGTGAGGGATGAGAAGGTCGAAGATGAGGGATGAGGGACGAGAAGGTCGAAGGTGAGGGATGAGGGACGAGAAGGTCAAAGGTGAGGGATGAGGGACGAGAAGGTCAAAGGTGAGGGACGAGAAGGTCGAAGGTGAGGAATGAGGGACGAGAAGGTTGAAGGTGAGGGACAAGGAGGTCGAAGGTGGGGGTTGAGGGACGAGAAGGTCGAAGGTGAGGGATGAGGGATGAGGGACGAGAAGGTCGAAGGTGAGGGATGAGGGACGAGAAGGTCAAAGGTGAGGGACGAGATGGTCGAAGGTGAGGGATGAGGGACGAGAAGGTCGAAGGTGAGGGACGAGGAGGTCGAAGGTGAGGGATGAGGGACGAGAAGGTGGAAGGTGAGGGATGAGGGACGAGGGACGAGAAGGTCAAAGGTGAGGGATGAGGAACGAGAAGGTCAAAGGTGAGGGATGAGGGACAAGAAGGTCAAAGGTGAGGGATGAGGGACGAGAAGGTCAAAGGTGAGGGATGAGGGACGAGGAGGTCGAAGGTGAGGGATGAGGGACGAGAAGGTCAAAGGTGAGGAATGAGGGACGAGAAGGTCAAAGGTGAGGGATGAGGGACGAAAAGGTCAAAGGTGAGGGACAAGAAGGTCGAAGGTCAAAGGTGAGGGACAAGAAGGTCGAAGGTGAGGGACGAGAAGGTCGAAGGTGAGGGATGAGGGACGAGAAGGTCAAAGGTGAGGGATGAGGGACGAGAAGGTCGAAGATGAGGGAGGAGGGACGAGAAGGACGAAGGTGAGGGATGAGGGACGAGAAGGTCGAAGGTGAGGGATGAGAAGGTCGAAAATGAGGGATGAGGGACGAGAAGGTCAAAGGTGAGGGATGAGGGACGAGAAGGTCGAAGATGAGGGAGGAGTGACGAGAAGGTCGAAGGTGAGGGATGAGGGACAAGAAGGTCAAAGGTGAGGGATGAGGGACGAGAAGGTCAAAGGTGAGGGATGAGGGACGAGAAGGTCGAAGGTGAGGGATGAGGGACGAGAAGGTCAAAGGTGAGGGATGAGGGACGAGAAGGTCAAAGGTGAGGGATGAGGGACGAGAAGGTCAAAGGTGAGGGACAAGAAGGTCGAAGGTCGAAGGTGAGGGATGAGGGAAGAGAAGGTCGAAGGTGAGGGACGAGAAGGTCGAAGGTGAGGGATGAGGGACGAGAAGGTCAAAGGTGAGGGATGAGGGACGAGAAGGTCGAAGATGAGGGAGGAGGGACGAGAAGGACGAAGGTGAGGGATGAGGGACGAGAAGGTCAAAGGTGAGGGATGAGGGATGAGAAGGTCGAAGATGAGGGATGAGGGACGAGAAGTTCGAAGGTGAGGGATGAGGGATGAGAAGGTCAAAGGTGAGGGATGAGGGACGAGAAGGTCAAAGGTGAGGAACGAGAAGGTCGAAGGTGAGGGATGAGGGACGAGAAGGTCAAAGGTGAGGGATGAGGGACGAGAAGGTCAAAGGTGAGGGATGAGGGACGAGAAGGTCAAAGATGAGGGGTGAGGGACGAGAAGGTCAAAGGTGAGGGATGAGGGACGAGAAGGTCAAAGGTGAGGGATGAGGGACGAGAAGGTCAAAGGTGAGGGATGAGGGACGAGAAGGTCAAAGGTGAGGGATGAGGGACGAGAAGGTCAAAGGTGAGGGATGAGGGACGAGAAGGTCAAAGGTGAGGGATGAGGGACGAGAAGGTCAAAGATGAGGGGTGAGAAGGTCGAAGGTGAGGGAGTGGGACGAGAAGGTCGAAGGTGAGGGGTGAGGGGTGAGGGACGAGAAGGTCGAAGGTGAGGGATGAGGGATGAGATGGTCTAAGGTGAGGGATGAGGGACGAGAAGGTCGAAGGTGAGGGATGAGGGACAAGAAGGTCGAAGGTGAGGGATGAGGGACGAGGGACGAGAAGGTCGAAGGTGAGGGATGAGGGACGAGAAGGTCAAAGGTGAGGGATGAGGAACGAGAAGGTCAAAGGTGAGGGATGAGGGACGAGAAGGTCAAAGGTGAGGGATGAGGGACGAGAAGGTCAAAGGTGAGGGATGAGGGACGAGAATGTCAAAGGTGAGGGATGAGGGACGAGAAGGTCAAAGGTGAGGGATGAGGGACGAGAAGGTCAAAGATGAGGGGTGAGAAGGTCGAAGGTGAGGGAGTGGGACGAGAAGGTCGAAGGTGAGGGGTGAGGGGTGAGGGACGAGAAGGTCGAAGGTGAGGGATGAGGGACGAGATGGTCTAAGGTGAGGGATGAGGGATGAGAAGTTCGAAGGTGAGGGATGAGGGACAAGAAGGTCGAAGGTGAGGGACGAGGAGGTCGAAGGTGAGGGATGAGGGACAAGAAGGTCGAAGGTGAGGGATGAGGGACGAGGGACGAGCAGGTCAAAGGTGAGGGATGAGGGACGAGAAGGTCAAAGGTGAAGGATGAGGAACGAGAAGGTCAAAGGTGAGGGATGAGGGACGAGAAGGTCAAAGGTGAGGGATGGGGAACGAGAAGGTCAAAGGTGAGGGATGAGGGACGAGAAGGTCAAAGTTGAGGGATGAGGGACGAGAAGGTCAAAGATGAGGGGCGAGAAGGTCAAAGGTGAGGGAGTGGGACGAGAAGGTCGAAGGTGAGGGATGAGGGACGATAAGGTCGAAGGTGAGGGATGAGGGACGAGAAGGTCAAAGGTGAGGGACGAGAAGGTCGAAGGTGAGGGATGAGGGACGAGAAGGTCGAAGGTGAGGGACGAGAAGGTCGAAGGTGAGGGATGAGGGACGAGAAGGTCAAAGGTGAGGGATGAGGGACGAGAAGGTCGAAGATGAGGGAGGAGTGACGAGAAGGTCGAAGGTGAGGGATGAGGGACGAGAAGGTCGAAGGTGAGGGATGAGAAGGTCGAAGATGAGGGATGAGGGATGAGAAGGTCGAAGGTGAGGGATGAGGAGGTCGAAGGTGAGGGATGAGGGACGAGAAGGTTGAAGGTGAGGGATGAGGGACGAGGTACGAGAAGGTCGAAGGTGAGGGATGAGGGACGAGAAGGTCAAAGGTGAGGGATGAGGAACGAGAAGGTCAAAGGTGAGGGATGAGGGACGAGAAGGTCAAAGGTGAGGGATGAGGGACGAAAAGGTCAAAGGTGAGGGACAAGAAAGTCGAAGGTGAGGGATGAGGGAAGAGAAGGTCGAAGGTGAGGGACGAGAAGGTCGAAGGTGAGGGATGAGGGACGAGAAGGTCAAAGGTGAGGGATGAGGGACGAGAAGGTCAAAGGTGAGGGATGAGGGACGAGAAGGTCAAAGGTGAGGGATGAGGGACGAGAAGGTCAAAGGTGAGGGATGAGGGACGAGAAGGTCAAAGGTGAGGGATGATGGACAAGAAGGTCAAAGGTGAGGGATGAGGGACGAGAATGTCAAAGGTGAGGGATGAGGAACGAGAAGGTCAAATGTGAGGGATGAGGGACGAGAAGGTCAAAGGTGAGGGATGAGGGACGAGAAGGTCAAAGGTGAGGGATGATGGACAAGAAGGTCAAAGGTGAGGGATGAGGGACGAGAAGGTCGAAGGTGAGGGATGAGAAGGTCGAAGATGAGGGATGAGGGACGAGAAGGTCAAAGGTGAGGGATGAGGGACGAGAAGGTCGAAGATGAGGGAGGAGTGACGAGAAGGTCGAAGGTGAGGGATGAGGGACGAGAAGGTCAAAGGTGAGGGATGAGGGACGAGAAGGTCAAAGGTGAGGGATGAGGGACGAGAAGGTCAAAGGTGAGGGATGAGGGACGAGAAGGTCAAAGGTGAGGGATGAGGGACGAGAAGGTCAAAGGTGAGGGACAAGAAGGTCGAAGGTGAGGGATGAGGGAAGAGAAGGTCGAAGGTCAGGGACGAGAAGGTCGAAGGTGAGGGATGAGGGACGAGAAGGTCAAAGGTGAGGGATGAGGGACGAGAAGGTCGAAGATGAGGGAGGAGGGACGAGAAGGACGAAGGTGAGGGATGAGGGACGAGAAGGTCGAAGGTGAGGGATGAGAAGGTCGAAGATGAGGGATGAGGGACGAGAAGGTCGAAGGTGAGGGATGAGGGACGAGAAGGTCAAAGGTGAGGGATGAGGGACGAGAAGGTCAAAGGTGAGGGACGAGAAGGTCAAAGGTGAGGAATGAGGGACGAGAAGGTTGAAGGTGAGGGACAAGGAGGTCGAAGGTGGGGGTTGAGGGACGAGAAGGTCGAAGGTGAGGGATGAGGGATGAGGGACGAGAAGGTCGAAGGTGAGGGATGAGGGACGAGAAGGTCAAAGGTGAGGGACGAGAAGGTCGAAGGTGAGGGATGAGGGACGAGAAGGTCGAAGGTGAGGGACGAGGAGGTCGAAGATGAAGGATGAGGGACAAGAAGGTGGAAGGTGAGGGATGAGGGACGAGGGACGAGAAGGTCAAAGGTGAGGGATGAGGAACGAGAAGGTCAAAGGTGAGGGATGAGGGACAAGAAGGTCAAAGGTGAGGGATGAGGGACGAGAAGGTCAAAGGTGAGGGATGAGGGACGAGAAGGTCAAAGGTGAGGGATGAGGGACGAGAAGGTCAAAGGTGAGGAATGAGGGACGAGAAGGTCAAAGGTGAGGGATGAGGGACGAGAAGGTCAAAGGTGAGGGACAAGAAGGTCGAAGGTAAGGGATGAGGGAAGAGAAGGTCGAAGGTGAGGGACGAGAAGGTCGAAGGTGAGGGATGAGGGACGAGAAGGTCAAAGGTGAGGGATGAGGGACGAGAAGGTCGAAGATGAGGGAGGAGGGACGAGAAGGACGAAGGTGAGGGATGAGGGACGAGAAGGTCGAAGGTGAGGGATGAGAAGGTCGAAGATGAGGGATGAGGGACGAGAAGGTCAAAGGTGAGGGATGAGGGACGAGAAGGTCGAAGATGAGGGAGGAGTGACGAGAAGGTCGAAGGTGAGGGATGAGGGACGAGAAGGTCAAAGGTGAGGGATGAGGGACGAGAAGGTCAAAGGTGAGGGATGAGGGACGAGAAGGTCGAGGGTGAGGGATGAGGGACGAGAAGGTCAAAGGTGAGGGATGAGGGACGAGAAGGTCAACGGTGAGGGATGAGGGACGAGAAGGTCAAAGATGAGGGACAAGAAGGTCGAAGGTGAGGGATGAGGGAAGAGAAGGTCGAAGGTGAGGGACGAGAAGGTCGAAGGTGAGGGATGAGGGATGAGATGGTCTAAGGTGAGGGATGAGGGACGAGAAGGTCGAAGGTGAGGGATGAGGGACAAGAAGGTCGAAGGTGAGGGATGAGGGACGAGGGACGAGAAGGTCGAAGGTGAGGGATGAGGGACGAGAAGGTCAAAGGTGAGGGATGAGGAACGAGAAGGTCAAAGGTGAGGGATGAGGGACGAGAAGGTCAAAGGTGAGGGATGAGGGACGAGAAGGTCAAAGGTGAGGGATGAGGGACGAGAAGGTCAAAGGTGAGGGATGAGGGACGAGAAGGTCAAAGATGAGGGGTGAGAAGGTCGAAGGTGAGGGAGTGGGACGAGAAGGTCGAAGGTGAGGGGTGAGGGGTGAGGGACGAGAAGGTCGAAGGTGAGGGATGAGGGATGAGATGGTCTAAGGTGAGGGATGAGGGACGAGAAGGTCGAAGGTGAGGGATGAGGGACAAGAAGGTCGAAGGTGAGGGATGAGGGACGAGGGACGAGAAGGTCGAAGGTGAGGGATGAGGGACGAGAAGGTCAAAGGTGAGGGATGAGGAACGAGAAGGTCAAAGGTGAGGGATGAGGGACGAGAAGGTCAAAGGTGAGGGATGAGGGACGAGAAGGTCAAAGGTGAGGGATGAGGGACGAGAATGTCAAAGGTGAGGGATGAGGGACGAGAAGGTCAAAGGTGAGGGATGAGGGACGAGAAGGTCAAAGATGAGGGGTGAGAAGGTCGAAGGTGAGGGAGTGGGACGAGAAGGTCGAAGGTGAGGGGTGAGGGGTGAGGGACGAGAAGGTCGAAGGTGAGGGATGAGGGACGAGATGGTCTAAGGTGAGGGATGAGGGATGAGAAGTTCGAAGGTGAGGGATGAGGGACAAGAAGGTCGAAGGTGAGGGACGAGGAGGTCGAAGGTGAGGGATGAGGGACGAGAAGGTCAAAGGTGAGGAATGAGGGACGAGAAGGTCAAAGGTGAGGGATGAGGGACGAAAAGGTCAAAGGTGAGGGACAAGAAGGTCGAAGGTCAAAGGTGAGGGACAAGAAGGTCGAAGGTGAGGGACGAGAAGGTCGAAGGTGAGGGATGAGGGACGAGAAGGTCAAAGGTGAGGGATGAGGGACGAGAAGGTCGAAGATGAGGGAGGAGGGACGAGAAGGACGAAGGTGAGGGATGAGGGACGAGAAGGTCGAAGGTGAGGGATGAGAAGGTCGAAAATGAGGGATGAGGGACGAGAAGGTCAAAGGTGAGGGATGAGGGACGAGAAGGTCGAAGATGAGGGAGGAGTGACGAGAAGGTCGAAGGTGAGGGATGAGGGACAAGAAGGTCAAAGGTGAGGGATGAGGGACGAGAAGGTCAAAGGTGAGGGATGAGGGACGAGAAGGTCGAAGGTGAGGGATGAGGGACGAGAAGGTCAAAGGTGAGGGATGAGGGACGAGAAGGTCAAAGGTGAGGGATGAGGGACGAGAAGGTCAAAGGTGAGGGACAAGAAGGTCGAAGGTCGAAGGTGAGGGATGAGGGAAGAGAAGGTCGAAGGTGAGGGACGAGAAGGTCGAAGGTGAGGGATGAGGGACGAGAAGGTCAAAGGTGAGGGATGAGGGACGAGAAGGTCGAAGATGAGGGAGGAGGGACGAGAAGGACGAAGGTGAGGGATGAGGGACGAGAAGGTCAAAGGTGAGGGATGAGGGATGAGAAGGTCGAAGATGAGGGATGAGGGACGAGAAGTTCGAAGGTGAGGGATGAGGGATGAGAAGGTCAAAGGTGAGGGATGAGGGACGAGAAGGTCAAAGGTGAGGAACGAGAAGGTCGAAGGTGAGGGATGAGGGACGAGAAGGTCAAAGGTGAGGGATGAGGGACGAGAAGGTCAAAGGTGAGGGATGAGGGACGAGAAGGTCAAAGATGAGGGGTGAGGGACGAGAAGGTCAAAGGTGAGGGATGAGGGACGAGAAGGTCAAAGGTGAGGGATGAGGGACGAGAAGGTCAAAGGTGAGGGATGAGGGACGAGAAGGTCAAAGGTGAGGGATGAGGGACGAGAAGGTCAAAGGTGAGGGATGAGGGACGAGAAGGTCAAAGGTGAGGGATGAGGGACGAGAAGGTCAAAGATGAGGGGTGAGAAGGTCGAAGGTGAGGGGTGAGGGGTGAGGGACGAGAAGGTCGAAGGTGAGGGATGAGGGATGAGATGGTCTAAGGTGAGGGATGAGGGACGAGAAGGTCGAAGGTGAGGGATGAGGGACAAGAAGGTCGAAGGTGAGGGATGAGGGACGAGGGACGAGAAGGTCGAAGGTGAGGGATGAGGGACGAGAAGGTCAAAGTTGAGGGATGAGGAACGAGAAGGTCAAAGGTGAGGGATGAGGGACGAGAAGGTCAAAGGTGAGGGATGAGGGACGAGAAGGTCAAAGGTGAGGGATGAGGGACGAGAATGTCAAAGGTGAGGGATGAGGGACGAGAAGGTCAAAGGTGAGGGATGAGGGACGAGAAGGTCAAAGATGAGGGGTGAGAAGGTCGAAGGTGAGGGAGTGGGACGAGAAGGTCGAAGGTGAGGGGTGAGGGGTGAGGGACGAGAAGGTCGAAGGTGAGGGATGAGGGACGAGATGGTCTAAGGTGAGGGATGAGGGATGAGAAGTTCGAAGGTGAGGGATGAGGGACAAGAAGGTCGAAGGTGAGGGACGAGGAGGTCGAAGGTGAGGGATGAGGGACAAGAAGGTCGAAGGTGAGGGATGAGGGACGAGGGACGAGAAGGTCAAAGGTGAGGGATGAGGGACGAGAAGGTCAAAGGTGAAGGATGAGGAACGAGAAGGTCAAAGGTGAGGGATGAGGGACGAGAAGGTCAAAGGTGAGGGATGGGGAACGAGAAGGTCAAAGGTGAGGGATGAGGGACGAGAAGGTCAAAGTTGAGGGATGAGGGACGAGAAGGTCAAAGATGAGGGGCGAGAAGGTCGAAGGTGAGGGAGTGGGACGAGAAGGTCGAAGGTGAGGGATGAGGGACGATAAGGTCGAAGGTGAGGGATGAGGGACAAGAAGGTCAAAGGTGAGGGACGAGAAGGTCGAAGGTGAGGGATGAGGGACGAGAAGGTCGAAGGTGAGGGACGAGAAGGTCGAAGGTGAGGGATGAGGGACGAGAAGGTCAAAGGTGAGGGATGAGGGACGAGAAGGTCGAAGATGAGGGAGAAGTGACGAGAAGGTCGAAGGTGAGGGATGAGGGACGAGAAGGTCGAAGGTGAGGGATGAGAAGGTCGAAGATGAGGGATGAGGGATGAGAAGGTCGAAGGTGAGGGATGAGGAGGTCGAAGGTGAGGGATGAGGGACGAGAAGGTTGAAGGTGAGGGATGAGGGACGAGGTACGAGAAGGTCGAAGGTGAGGGATGAGGGACGAGAAGGTCAAAGGTGAGGGATGAGGAACGAGAAGGTCAAAGGTGAGGGATGAGGGACGAGAAGGTCAAAGGTGAGGGATGAGGGACGAAAAGGTCAAAGGTGAGGGACAAGAAAGTCGAAGGTGAGGGATGAGGGAAGAGAAGGTCGAAGGTGAGGGACGAGAAGGTCGAAGGTGAGGGATGAGGGACGAGAAGGTCAAAGGTGAGGGATGAGGGACGAGAAGGTCAAAGGTGAGGAATGAGGGACGAGAAGGTCAAAGGTGAGGGATGAGGGACGAGAAGGTCAAAGGTGAGGGATGAGGGACGAGAAGGTCAAAGGTGAGGGATGATGGACAAGAAGGTCAAAGGTGAGGGATGAGGGACGAGAATGTCAAAGGTGAGGGATGAGGAACGAGAAGGTCAAAGGTGAGGGATGAGGGACGAGAAGGTCAAAGGTGAGGGATGAGGGACGAGAAGGTCAAAGGTGAGGGATGATGGACAAGAAGGTCAAAGGTGAGGGATGAGGGACGAGAAGGTCGAAGGTGAGGGATGAGAAGGTCGAAGATGAGGGATGAGGGACGAGAAGGTCAAAGGTGAGGGATGAGGGACGAGAAGGTCGAAGATGAGGGAGGAGTGACGAGAAGGTCGAAGGTGAGGGATGAGGGACGAGAAGGTCAAAGGTGAGGGATGAGGGACGAGAAGGTCAAAGGTGAGGGATGAGGGACGAGAAGGTCAAAGGTGAGGGATGAGGGACGAGAAGGTCAAAGGTGAGGGATGAGGGACGAGAAGGTCAAAGGTGAGGGACAAGAAGGTCGAAGGTGAGGGATGAGGGAAGAGAAGGTCGAAGGTCAGGGACGAGAAGGTCGAAGGTGAGGGATGAGGGACGAGAAGGTCAAAGGTGAGGGATGAGGGACGAGAAGGTCGAAGATGAGGGAGGAGGGACGAGAAGGACGAAGGTGAGGGATGAGGGACGAGAAGGTCGAAGGTGAGGGATGAGAAGGTCGAAGATGAGGGATGAGGGACGAGAAGGTCGAAGGTGAGGGATGAGGGACGAGAAGGTCAAAGGTGAGGGATGAGGGACGAGAAGGTCAAAGGTGAGGGACGAGAAGGTCGAAGGTGAGGAATGAGGGACGAGAAGGTTGAAGGTGAGGGACAAGGAGGTCGAAGGTGGGGGTTGAGGGACGAGAAGGTCGAAGGTGAGGGATGAGGGATGAGGGACGAGAAGGTCGAAGGTGAGGGATGAGGGACGAGAAGGTCAAAGGTGAGGGACGAGAAGGTCGAAGGTGAGGGATGAGGGACGAGAAGGTCGAAGGTGAGGGACGAGGAGGTCGAAGGTGAAGGATGAGGGACAAGAAGGTGGAAGGTGAGGGATGAGGGACGAGGGACGAGAAGGTCAAAGGTGAGGGATGAGGAACGAGAAGGTCAAAGGTGAGGGATGAGGGACAAGAAGGTCAAAGGTGAGGGATGAGGGACGAGAAGGTCAAAGGTGAGGGATGAGGGACGAGAAGGTCAAAGGTGAGGGATGAGGGACGAGAAGGTCAAAGGTGAGGAATGAGGGACGAGAAGGTCAAAGGTGAGGGATGAGGGACGAGAAGGTCAAAGGTGAGGGACAAGAAGGTCGAAGGTAAGGGATGAGGGAAGAGAAGGTCGAAGGTGAGGGACGAGAAGGTCGAAGGTGAGGGATGAGGGACGAGAAGGTCAAAGGTGAGGGATGAGGGACGAGAAGGTCGAAGATGAGGGAGGAGGGACGAGAAGGACGAAGGTGAGGGATGAGGGACGAGAAGGTCGAAGGTGAGGGATGAGAAGGTCGAAGATGAGGGATGAGGGACGAGAAGGTCAAAGGTGAGGGATGAGGGACGAGAAGGTCGAAGATGAGGGAGGAGTGACGAGAAGGTCGAAGGTGAGGGATGAGGGACGAGAAGGTCAAAGGTGAGGGATGAGGGACGAGAAGGTCAAAGGTGAGGGATGAGGGACGAGAAGGTCGAGGGTGAGGGATGAGGGACGAGAAGGTCAAAGGTGAGGGATGAGGGACGAGAAGGTCAACGGTGAGGGATGAGGGACGAGAAGGTCAAAGGTGAGGGACAAGAAGGTCGAAGGTGAGGGATGAGGGAAGAGAAGGTCGAAGGTGAGGGACGAGAAGGTCGAAGGTGAGGGATGAGGGACGAGAAGGTCAAAGGTGAGGGATGAGGGACGAGAAGGTCGAAGATGAGGGAGGAGGGACGAGAAGGACGAAGGTGAGGGATGAGGTACGAGAAGGTCGAAGGTGAGGGATGAGAAGGTCGAAAATGAGGGATGAGGGACGAGAAGGTCGAAGGTGAGGGATGAGGGACGAGAAGGTCAAAGGTGAGGGATGAGGGACGAGAAGGTCAAAGGTGAGGGACGAGAAGGTCGAAGGTGAGGAATGAGGGACGAGAAGGTTGAAGGTGAGGGACAAGGAGGTCGAAGGTGGGGGTTGAGGGACGAGAAGGTCGAAGGTGAGGGATGAGGGATGAGGGACGAGAAGGTCGAAGGTGAGGGATGAGGGACGAGAAGGTCAAAGGTGAGGGACGAGATGGTCGAAGGTGAGGGATGAGGGACAAGAAGGTCGAAGGTGAGGGACGAGGAGGTCGAAGGTGAGGGATGAGGGACGAGAAGGTGGAAGGTGAGGGATGAGGGACGAGGGACGAGAAGGTCAAAGGTGAGGGATGAGGAACGAGAAGGTCAAAGGTGAGGGATGAGGGACAAGAAGGTCAAAGGTGAGGGATGAGGGACGAGAAGGTCAAAGGTGAGGGATGAGGGACGAGAAGGTCAAAGGTGAGGGATGAGGGACGAGAAGGTCAAAGGTGAGGAATGAGGGACGAGAAGGTCAAAGGTGAGGGATGAGGGACAAAAAGGTCAAAGGTGAGGGACAAGAAGGTCGAAGGTCAAAGGTGAGGGACAAGAAGGTCGAAGGTGAGGGACGAGAAGGTCGAAGGTGAGGGATGAGGGACGAGAAGGTCAAAGGTGAGGGATGAGGGACGAGAAGGTCGAAGATGAGGGAGGAGGGACGAGAAGGACGAAGGTGAGGGATGAGGGACGAGAAGGTCGAAGGTGAGGGATGAGAAGGTCGAAAATGAGGGATGAGGGACGAGAAGGTCAAAGGTGAGGGATGAGGGACGAGAAGGTCGAAGATGAGGGAGGAGTGACGAGAAGGTCGAAGGTGAGGGATGAGGGACAAGAAGGTCAAAGGTGAGGGATGAGGGACGAGAAGGTCAAAGGTGAGGGATGAGGGACGAGAAGGTCGAAGGTGAGGGATGAGGGACGAGAAGGTCAAAGGTGAGGAATGAGGGACGAGAAGGTCAAAGGTGAGGGATGAGGGACGAGAAGGTCAAAGGTGAGGGACAAGAAGGTCGAAGGTAAGGGATGAGGGAAGAGAAGGTCGAAGGTGAGGGACGAGAAGGTCGAAGGTGAGGGATGAGGGACGAGAAGGTCAAAGGTGAGGGATGAGGGACGAGAAGGTCGAAGATGAGGGAGGAGGGACGAGAAGGACGAAGGTGAGGGATGAGGGACGAGAAGGTCGAAGGTGAGGGATGAGAAGGTCGAAGATGAGGGATGAGGGACGAGAAGGTCAAAGGTGAGGGATGAGGGACGAGAAGGTCGAAGATGAGGGAGGAGTGACGAGAAGGTCGAAGGTGAGGGATGAGGGACGAGAAGGTCAAAGGTGAGGGATGAGGGACGAGAAGGTCAAAGGTGAGGGATGAGGGACGAGAAGGTCAAGGGTGAGGGATGAGGGACGAGAAGGTCAAAGGTGAGGGATGAGGGACGAGAAGGTCAACGGTGAGGGATGAGGGACGAGAAGGTCAAAGGTGAGGGACAAGAAGGTCGAAGGTGAGGGATGAGGGAAGAGAAGGTCGAAGGTGAGGGACGAGAAGGTCGAAGGTGAGGGATGAGGGATGAGATGGTCTAAGGTGAGGGATGAGGGACGAGAAGGTCGAAGGTGAGGGATGAGGGACAAGAAGGTCGAAGGTGAGGGATGAGGGACGAGGGACGAGAAGGTCGAAGGTGAGGGATGAGGGACGAGAAGGTCAAAGGTGAGGGATGAGGAACGAGAAGGTCAAAGGTGAGGGATGAGGGACGAGAAGGTCAAAGGTGAGGGATGAGGGACGAGAAGGTCAAAGGTGAGGGATGAGGGACGAGAAGGTCAAAGGTGAGGGATGAGGGACGAGAAGGTCAAAGATGAGGGGTGAGAAGGTCGAAGGTGAGGGAGTGGGACGAGAAGGTCGAAGGTGAGGGGTGAGGGGTGAGGGACGAGAAGGTCGAAGGTGAGGGATGAGGGATGAGATGGTCTAAGGTGAGGGATGAGGGACGAGAAGGTCGAAGGTGAGGGATGAGGGACAAGAAGGTCGAAGGTGAGGGATGAGGGACGAGGGACGAGAAGGTCGAAGGTGAGGGATGAGGGACGAGAAGGTCAAA
Organism: Rana muscosa; assembly: GCA_029206835.1. Taxonomy (NCBI): domain Eukaryota; kingdom Metazoa; phylum Chordata; class Amphibia; order Anura; family Ranidae; genus Rana; species Rana muscosa. The sequence continues at coordinate 15,955,134 of JARGYO010000198.1, read as the reverse complement.
GGTGAGGGATGAGGAACGAGAAGGTCAAAGGTGAGGGATGAGGGACGAGAAGGTCAAAGGTGAGGGATGAGGGACGAGAAGGTCAAAGGTGAGGGATGAGGGACGAGAATGTCAAAGGTGAGGGATGAGGGACGAGAAGGTCAAAGGTGAGGGATGAGGGACGAGAAGGTCAAAGATGAGGGGTGAGAAGGTCGAAGGTGAGGGAGTGGGACGAGAAGGTCGAAGGTGAGGGGTGAGGGGTGAGGGACGAGAAGGTCGAAGGTGAGGGATGAGGGACGAGATGGTCTAAGGTGAGGGATGAGGGATGAGAAGTTCGAAGGTGAGGGATGAGGGACAAGAAGGTCGAAGGTGAGGGACGAGGAGGTCGAAGGTGAGGGATGAGGGACGAGAAGGTCAAAGGTGAGGAATGAGGGACGAGAAGGTCAAAGGTGAGGGATGAGGGACGAAAAGGTCAAAGGTGAGGGACAAGAAGGTCGAAGGTCAAAGGTGAGGGACAAGAAGGTCGAAGGTGAGGGACGAGAAGGTCGAAGGTGAGGGATGAGGGACGAGAAGGTCAAAGGTGAGGGATGAGGGACGAGAAGGTCGAAGATGAGGGAGGAGGGACGAGAAGGACGAAGGTGAGGGATGAGGGACGAGAAGGTCGAAGGTGAGGGATGAGAAGGTCGAAAATGAGGGATGAGGGACGAGAAGGTCAAAGGTGAGGGATGAGGGACGAGAAGGTCGAAGATGAGGGAGGAGTGACGAGAAGGTCGAAGGTGAGGGATGAGGGACAAGAAGGTCAAAGGTGAGGGATGAGGGACGAGAAGGTCAAAGGTGAGGGATGAGGGACGAGAAGGTCGAAGGTGAGGGATGAGGGACGAGAAGGTCAAAGGTGAGGGATGAGGGACGAGAAGGTCAAAGGTGAGGGATGAGGGACGAGAAGGTCAAAGGTGAGGGACAAGAAGGTCGAAGGTCGAAGGTGAGGGATGAGGGAAGAGAAGGTCGAAGGTGAGGGACGAGAAGGTCGAAGGTGAGGGATGAGGGACGAGAAGGTCAAAGGTGAGGGATGAGGGACGAGAAGGTCGAAGATGAGGGAGGAGGGACGAGAAGGACGAAGGTGAGGGATGAGGGACGAGAAGGTCAAAGGTGAGGGATGAGGGATGAGAAGGTCGAAGATGAGGGATGAGGGACGAGAAGTTCGAAGGTGAGGGATGAGGGATGAGAAGGTCAAAGGTGAGGGATGAGGGACGAGAAGGTCAAAGGTGAGGAACGAGAAGGTCGAAGGTGAGGGATGAGGGACGAGAAGGTCAAAGGTGAGGGATGAGGGACGAGAAGGTCAAAGGTGAGGGATGAGGGACGAGAAGGTCAAAGATGAGGGGTGAGGGACGAGAAGGTCAAAGGTGAGGGATGAGGGACGAGAAGGTCAAAGGTGAGGGATGAGGGACGAGAAGGTCAAAGGTGAGGGATGAGGGACGAGAAGGTCAAAGGTGAGGGATGAGGGACGAGAAGGTCAAAGGTGAGGGATGAGGGACGAGAAGGTCAAAGGTGAGGGATGAGGGACGAGAAGGTCAAAGATGAGGGGTGAGAAGGTCGAAGGTGAGGGAGTGGGACGAGAAGGTCGAAGGTGAGGGGTGAGGGGTGAGGGACGAGAAGGTCGAAGGTGAGGGATGAGGGATGAGATGGTCTAAGGTGAGGGATGAGGGACGAGAAGGTCGAAGGTGAGGGATGAGGGACAAGAAGGTCGAAGGTGAGGGATGAGGGACGAGGGACGAGAAGGTCGAAGGTGAGGGATGAGGGACGAGAAGGTCAAAGTTGAGGGATGAGGAACGAGAAGGTCAAAGGTGAGGGATGAGGGACGAGAAGGTCAAAGGTGAGGGATGAGGGACGAGAAGGTCAAAGGTGAGGGATGAGGGACGAGAATGTCAAAGGTGAGGGATGAGGGACGAGAAGGTCAAAGGTGAGGGATGAGGGACGAGAAGGTCAAAGATGAGGGGTGAGAAGGTCGAAGGTGAGGGAGTGGGACGAGAAGGTCGAAGGTGAGGGGTGAGGGGTGAGGGACGAGAAGGTCGAAGGTGAGGGATGAGGGACGAGATGGTCTAAGGTGAGGGATGAGGGATGAGAAGTTCGAAGGTGAGGGATGAGGGACAAGAAGGTCGAAGGTGAGGGACGAGGAGGTCGAAGGTGAGGGATGAGGGACAAGAAGGTCGAAGGTGAGGGATGAGGGACGAGGGACGAGAAGGTCAAAGGTGAGGGATGAGGGACGAGAAGGTCAAAGGTGAAGGATGAGGAACGAGAAGGTCAAAGGTGAGGGATGAGGGACGAGAAGGTCAAAGGTGAGGGATGGGGAACGAGAAGGTCAAAGGTGAGGGATGAGGGACGAGAAGGTCAAAGTTGAGGGATGAGGGACGAGAAGGTCAAAGATGAGGGGCGAGAAGGTCGAAGGTGAGGGAGTGGGACGAGAAGGTCGAAGGTGAGGGATGAGGGACGATAAGGTCGAAGGTGAGGGATGAGGGACGAGAAGGTCAAAGGTGAGGGACGAGAAGGTCGAAGGTGAGGGATGAGGGACGAGAAGGTCGAAGGTGAGGGACGAGAAGGTCGAAGGTGAGGGATGAGGGACGAGAAGGTCAAAGGTGAGGGATGAGGGACGAGAAGGTCGAAGATGAGGGAGAAGTGACGAGAAGGTCGAAGGTGAGGGATGAGGGACGAGAAGGTCGAAGGTGAGGGATGAGAAGGTCGAAGATGAGGGATGAGGGATGAGAAGGTCGAAGGTGAGGGATGAGGAGGTCGAAGGTGAGGGATGAGGGACGAGAAGGTTGAAGGTGAGGGATGAGGGACGAGGTACGAGAAGGTCGAAGGTGAGGGATGAGGGACGAGAAGGTCAAAGGTGAGGGATGAGGAACGAGAAGGTCAAAGGTGAGGGATGAGGGACGAGAAGGTCAAAGGTGAGGGATGAGGGACGAAAAGGTCAAAGGTGAGGGACAAGAAAGTCGAAGGTGAGGGATGAGGGAAGAGAAGGTCGAAGGTGAGGGACGAGAAGGTCGAAGGTGAGGGATGAGGGACGAGAAGGTCAAAGGTGAGGGATGAGGGACGAGAAGGTCAAAGGTGAGGAATGAGGGACGAGAAGGTCAAAGGTGAGGGATGAGGGACGAGAAGGTCAAAGGTGAGGGATGAGGGACGAGAAGGTCAAAGGTGAGGGATGATGGACAAGAAGGTCAAAGGTGAGGGATGAGGGACGAGAATGTCAAAGGTGAGGGATGAGGAACGAGAAGGTCAAAGGTGAGGGATGAGGGACGAGAAGGTCAAAGGTGAGGGATGAGGGACGAGAAGGTCAAAGGTGAGGGATGATGGACAAGAAGGTCAAAGGTGAGGGATGAGGGACGAGAAGGTCGAAGGTGAGGGATGAGAAGGTCGAAGATGAGGGATGAGGGACGAGAAGGTCAAAGGTGAGGGATGAGGGACGAGAAGGTCGAAGATGAGGGAGGAGTGACGAGAAGGTCGAAGGTGAGGGATGAGGGACGAGAAGGTCAAAGGTGAGGGATGAGGGACGAGAAGGTCAAAGGTGAGGGATGAGGGACGAGAAGGTCAAAGGTGAGGGATGAGGGACGAGAAGGTCAAAGGTGAGGGATGAGGGACGAGAAGGTCAAAGGTGAGGGACAAGAAGGTCGAAGGTGAGGGATGAGGGAAGAGAAGGTCGAAGGTCAGGGACGAGAAGGTCGAAGGTGAGGGATGAGGGACGAGAAGGTCAAAGGTGAGGGATGAGGGACGAGAAGGTCGAAGATGAGGGAGGAGGGACGAGAAGGACGAAGGTGAGGGATGAGGGACGAGAAGGTCGAAGGTGAGGGATGAGAAGGTCGAAGATGAGGGATGAGGGACGAGAAGGTCGAAGGTGAGGGATGAGGGACGAGAAGGTCAAAGGTGAGGGATGAGGGACGAGAAGGTCAAAGGTGAGGGACGAGAAGGTCGAAGGTGAGGAATGAGGGACGAGAAGGTTGAAGGTGAGGGACAAGGAGGTCGAAGGTGGGGGTTGAGGGACGAGAAGGTCGAAGGTGAGGGATGAGGGATGAGGGACGAGAAGGTCGAAGGTGAGGGATGAGGGACGAGAAGGTCAAAGGTGAGGGACGAGAAGGTCGAAGGTGAGGGATGAGGGACGAGAAGGTCGAAGGTGAGGGACGAGGAGGTCGAAGGTGAAGGATGAGGGACAAGAAGGTGGAAGGTGAGGGATGAGGGACGAGGGACGAGAAGGTCAAAGGTGAGGGATGAGGAACGAGAAGGTCAAAGGTGAGGGATGAGGGACAAGAAGGTCAAAGGTGAGGGATGAGGGACGAGAAGGTCAAAGGTGAGGGATGAGGGACGAGAAGGTCAAAGGTGAGGGATGAGGGACGAGAAGGTCAAAGGTGAGGAATGAGGGACGAGAAGGTCAAAGGTGAGGGATGAGGGACGAGAAGGTCAAAGGTGAGGGACAAGAAGGTCGAAGGTAAGGGATGAGGGAAGAGAAGGTCGAAGGTGAGGGACGAGAAGGTCGAAGGTGAGGGATGAGGGACGAGAAGGTCAAAGGTGAGGGATGAGGGACGAGAAGGTCGAAGATGAGGGAGGAGGGACGAGAAGGACGAAGGTGAGGGATGAGGGACGAGAAGGTCGAAGGTGAGGGATGAGAAGGTCGAAGATGAGGGATGAGGGACGAGAAGGTCAAAGGTGAGGGATGAGGGACGAGAAGGTCGAAGATGAGGGAGGAGTGACGAGAAGGTCGAAGGTGAGGGATGAGGGACGAGAAGGTCAAAGGTGAGGGATGAGGGACGAGAAGGTCAAAGGTGAGGGATGAGGGACGAGAAGGTCGAGGGTGAGGGATGAGGGACGAGAAGGTCAAAGGTGAGGGATGAGGGACGAGAAGGTCAACGGTGAGGGATGAGGGACGAGAAGGTCAAAGGTGAGGGACAAGAAGGTCGAAGGTGAGGGATGAGGGAAGAGAAGGTCGAAGGTGAGGGACGAGAAGGTCGAAGGTGAGGGATGAGGGACGAGAAGGTCAAAGGTGAGGGATGAGGGACGAGAAGGTCGAAGATGAGGGAGGAGGGACGAGAAGGACGAAGGTGAGGGATGAGGTACGAGAAGGTCGAAGGTGAGGGATGAGAAGGTCGAAGATGAGGGATGAGGGACGAGAAGGTCGAAGGTGAGGGATGAGGGACGAGAAGGTCAAAGGTGAGGGATGAGGGACGAGAAGGTCAAAGGTGAGGGACGAGAAGGTCGAAGGTGAGGAATGAGGGACGAGAAGGTTGAAGGTGAGGGACAAGGAGGTCGAAGGTGGGGGTTGAGGGACGAGAAGGTCGAAGGTGAGGGATGAGGGATGAGGGACGAGAAGGTCGAAGGTGAGGGATGAGGGACGAGAAGGTCAAAGGTGAGGGACGAGATGGTCGAAGGTGAGGGATGAGGGACAAGAAGGTCGAAGGTGAGGGACGAGGAGGTCGAAGGTGAGGGATGAGGGACGAGAAGGTGGAAGGTGAGGGATGAGGGACGAGGGACGAGAAGGTCAAAGGTGAGGGATGAGGAACGAGAAGGTCAAAGGTGAGGGATGAGGGACAAGAAGGTCAAAGGTGAGGGATGAGGGACGAGAAGGTCAAAGGTGAGGGATGAGGGACGAGAAGGTCAAAGGTGAGGGATGAGGGACGAGAAGGTCAAAGGTGAGGAATGAGGGACGAGAAGGTCAAAGGTGAGGGATGAGGGACAAAAAGGTCAAAGGTGAGGGACAAGAAGGTCGAAGGTCAAAGGTGAGGGACAAGAAGGTCGAAGGTGAGGGACGAGAAGGTCGAAGGTGAGGGATGAGGGACGAGAAGGTCAAAGGTGAGGGATGAGGGACGAGAAGGTCGAAGATGAGGGAGGAGGGACGAGAAGGACGAAGGTGAGGGATGAGGGACGAGAAGGTCGAAGGTGAGGGATGAGAAGGTCGAAAATGAGGGATGAGGGACGAGAAGGTCAAAGGTGAGGGATGAGGGACGAGAAGGTCGAAGATGAGGGAGGAGTGACGAGAAGGTCGAAGGTGAGGGATGAGGGACAAGAAGGTCAAAGGTGAGGGATGAGGGACGAGAAGGTCAAAGGTGAGGGATGAGGGACGAGAAGGTCGAAGGTGAGGGATGAGGGACGAGAAGGTCAAAGGTGAGGGATGAGGGACGAGAAGGTCAAAGGTGAGGGACAAGAAGGTCGAAGGTCGAAGGTGAGGGATGAGGGAAGAGAAGGTCGAAGGTGAGGGACGAGAAGGTCGAAGGTGAGGGATGAGGGACGAGAAGGTCAAAGGTGAGGGATGAGGGACGAGAAGGTCGAAGATGAGGGAGGAGGGACGAGAAGGACGAAGGTGAGGGATGAGGTACGAGAAGGTCGAAGGTGAGGGATGAGAAGGTCGAAGATGAGGGATGAGGGACGAGAAGTTCGAAGGTGAGGGATGAGGGATGAGAAGGTCAAAGGTGAGGGATGAGGGACGAGAAGGTCAAAGGTGAGGAACGAGAAGGTCGAAGGTGAGGGATGAGGGACGAGAAGGTCAAAGGTGAGGGATGAGGGACGAGAAGGTCAAAGGTGAGGGATGAGGGACGAGAAGGTCAAAGATGAGGGGTGAGGGACGAGAAGGTCAAAGGTGAGGGATGAGGGACGAGAAGGTCAAAGGTGAGGGATGAGGGACGAGAAGGTCAAAGGTGAGGGATGAGGGACGAGAAGGTCAAAGGTGAGGGATGAGGGACGAGAAGGTCAAAGGTGAGGGATGAGGGACGAGAAGGTCAAAGATGAGGGGTGAGAAGGTCGAAGGTGAGGGAGTGGGACGAGAAGGTCAAAGGTGAGGGGTGAGGGGTGAGGGACGAGAAGGTCGAAGGTGAGGGATGAGGGATGAGATGGTCTAAGGTGAGGGATGAGGGACGAGAAGGTCGAAGGTGAGGGATGAGGGACAAGAAGGTCGAAGGTGAGGGATGAGGGACGAGGGACGAGAAGGTCGAAGGTGAGGAATGAGGGACGAGAAGGTCAAAGGTGAGGGATGAGGAACGAGAAGGTCAAAGGTGAGGGATGAGGGACGAGAAGGTCAAAGGTGAGGGATGAGGGACGAGAAGGTCAAAGGTGAGGGATGAGGGACGAGAATGTCAAAGGTGAGGGATGAGGGACGAGAAGGTCAAAGGTGAGGGATGAGGGACGAGAAGGTCAAAGATGAGGGGTGAGAAGGTCGAAGGTGAGGGAGTGGGACGAGAAGGTCGAAGGTGAGGGGTGAGGGGTGAGGGACGAGAAGGTCGAAGGTGAGGGATGAGGGACGAGATGGTCTAAGGTGAGGGATGAGGGATGAGAAGTTCGAAGGTGAGGGATGAGGGACAAGAAGGTCGAAGGTGAGGGACGAGGAGGTCGAAGGTGAGGGATGAGGGACAAGAAGGTCGAAGGTGAGGGATGAGGGACGAGGGACGAGAAGGTCAAAGGTGAGGGATGAGGGACGAGAAGGTCAAAGGTGAAGGATGAGGAACGAGAAGGTCAAAGGTGAGGGATGAGGGACGAGAAGGTCAAAGGTGAGGGATGGGGAACGAGAAGGTCAAAGGTGAGGGATGAGGGACGAGAAGGTCAAAGTTGAGGGATGAGGGACGAGAAGGTCAAAGATGAGGGGCGAGAAGGTCGAAGGTGAGGGAGTGGGACGAGAAGGTCGAAGGTGAGGGATGAGGGACGATAAGGTCGAAGGTGAGGGATGAGGGACGAGAAGGTCAAAGGTGAGGGACGAGAAGGTCGAAGGTGAGGGATGAGGGACGAGAAGGTCGAAGGTGAGGGACGAGAAGGTCGAAGGTGAGGGATGAGGGACGAGAAGGTCAAAGGTGAGGGATGAGGGACGAGAAGGTCGAAGATGAGGGAGGAGTGACGAGAAGGTCGAAGGTGAGGGATGAGGGACGAGAAGGTCGAAGGTGAGGGATGAGAAGGTCGAAGATGAGGGATGAGGGATGAGAAGGTCGAAGGTGAGGGATGAGGAGGTCGAAGGTGAGGGATGAGGGACGAGAAGGTTGAAGGTGAGGGATGAGGGACGAGGTACGAGAAGGTCGAAGGTGAGGGATGAGGGACGAGAAGGTCAAAGGTGAGGGATGAGGAACGAGAAGGTCAAAGGTGAGGGATGAGGGACGAGAAGGTCAAAGGTGAGGGATGAGGGACGAAAAGGTCAAAGGTGAGGGACAAGAAAGTCGAAGGTGAGGGATGAGGGAAGAGAAGGTTGAAGGTGAGGGACGAGAAGGTCGAAGGTGAGGGATGAGGGACGAGAAGGTCAAAGGTGAGGGATGAGGGACGAGAAGGTCAAAGGTGAGGGATGAGGGACGAGAAGGTCAAAGGTGAGGGATGAGGGACGAGAAGGTCAAAGGTGAGGGATGAGGGACGAGAAGGTCAAAGGTGAGGGACAAGAAGGTCGAAGGTGAGGGATGAGGGAAGAGAAGGTCGAAGGTGAGGGACGAGAAGGTCGAAGGTGAGGGATGAGGGACGAGAAGGTCAAAGGTGAGGGATGAGGGACGAGAAGGTCGAAGATGAGGGAGGAGGGACGAAAAGGACGAAGGTGAGGGATTAGGGACGAGAAGGTCGAAGGTGAGGGATGAGAAGGTCGAAGATGAGGGATGAGGGACGAGAAGGTCAAAGGTGAGGGATGAGGGACGAGAAGGTCAAAGGTGAGGGATGAGGGACGAGAAGGTCAAAGGTGAGGGACGAGAAGGTCAAAGGTGAGAGACGAGAAGGTCGAAGGTGAGGGATGAGGGACGAGAAGGCTGAAGGTGAGGGACGAGGAGGTCGAAGCTGAGGGTTGAGGAACGAGAAGGTCGAAGGTGAGGGATGAGGGACGAGGGACGAGAAGATCGAAGATGAGGGATGAGGGACAAGAAGGTCAAAGGTGAGGGATTAGGGACGAGAAGGTCAAAGGTGAGGGATGAGGAACGAGAATGTCAAAGGTGAGGGATGAGGGACGAGAAGGTCAAAGTTGAGGGATGAGGGACGAGAAGGACAAAGGTGAGGGATGAGGGACGAGAAGGTCAAAGGTGAGGGATGAGGGACGAGAAGGTCAAAGGTGAGGGATGAGGGACGAGAAGGTCAAAGGTGAGGGATGAGGGACGAGAATGTCAAAGGTGAGGGATGAGGGACGAGAAGGTCAAAGGTGAGGGATGAGGGACGAGAAGGTCAAAGATGAGGGGTGAGAAGGTCGAAGGTCGAAGGTGAGGGAGTGGGACGAGAAGGTCGAAGGTGAGGGGTGAGGGGTGAGGGACGAGAAGGTCGAAGGTGAGGGATGAGGGACGAGATGGTCTAAGGTGAGGGATGAGGGACGAGAAGGTCAAAGGTGAGGGATGAGGGACAAGAAGGTCGAAGGTGAGGGATGAGGGACGAGGGACGAGAAGGTCGAAGGTGAGGGATGAGGGACGAGAAGGTCAAACGTGAGGGATGAGGAACGAGAAGGTCAAAGGTGAGGGATGAGGGACGAGAAGGTCAAAGGTGAGGGATGAGGGACGAGAAGGTCAAAGGTGAGGGATGAGGGACGAGAATGTCAAAGGTGAGGGATGAGGGACGAGAAGGTCAAAGGTGAGGGATGAGGGACGAGAAGGTCAAAGATGAGGGGTGAGAGAGAAGGTCGAAGGTGAGGGAGTGGGACGAGAAGGTCGAAGGTGAGGGGTGAGGGGTGAGGGACGAGAAGGTCGAAGGTGAGGGATGAGGGACGAGATGGTCTAAGGTGAGGGATGAGGGATGAGAAGGTCGAAGGTGAGGGATGAGGGACAAGAAGGTCGAAGGTGAGGGACGAGGAGGTCGAAGGTGAGGGATGAGGGACAAGAAGGTAGAAGGTGAGGGATGAGGGACGAGGGACGAGAAGGTCAAAGGTGAGGGATGAGGGACGAGAAGGTCAAAGGTGAGGGATGAGGAACGAGAAGGTCAAAGGTGAGGGATGAGGGACGAGAAGGTTAAAGGTGAGGGATGAGGGACGAGAAGGTCAAAGGTGAGGGATGGGGAATGAGAAGGTCAAAGGTGAGGGATGAGGGACGAGAAGGTCAAAGTTGAGGGATGAGGGACGAGAAGGTCAAAGATGAGGGGCGAGAAGGTCGAAGGTGAGGGAGTGGGACGAGAAGGTCGAAGGTGAGGGATGAGGGACGATAAGGTCGAAGGTAAGGGATGAGGGACGAGAAGGTCAAAGGTGAGGGACGAGAAGGTCGAAGGTGAGGGATGAGGGACAAGAACGTCGAAGGTGAGGGACGAGAAGGTCGAAGGTGAGGGATGAGGGACGAGAAGGTCAAAGGTGAGGGATGAGGGACGAGAAGGTCAAAGATGAGGGAGGAGTGACGAGAAGGTCGAAGGTGAGGGATGAGGGACGAGAAGGTCGAAGGTGAGGGATGAGAAGGTCGAAGATGAGGGATGAGGGATGAGAAGGTCGAAGGTGAGGGATGAGGAGGTCGAAGGTGAGGGATGAGGGACGAGAAGGTTGAAGGTGAGGGATGAGGGACGAGGTACGAGAAGGTCGAAGGTGAGGGATGGGGGACGAGAAGGTCAAAGGTGAGGGATGAGGAACGAGAAGGTCAAAGGTGAGGGATGAGGGACGAGAAGGTCAAAGGTGAGGGATGAGGGACGAGAAGGTCAAAGGTGAGGGACAAGAAGGTCGAAGGTGAGGGATGAGGGAAGAGAAGGTCGAAGGTGAGGGACGAGAAGGTCGAAGGTGAGGGATGAGGGACGAGAAGGTCAAAGGTGAGGGATGAGGGACGAGAAGGTCGAAGATGAGGGAGGAGGGACGAGAAGGACGAAGGTGAGGGATTAGGGACGAGAAGGTCGAAGGTGAGGGATGAGAAGGTCGAAGATGAGGGATGAGGGACGAGAAGGTCAAAGGTGAGGGATGAGGGACGAGAAGGTCAAAGGTGAGGGATGAGGGACGAGAAGGTCAAAGGTGAGGGATGAGGGACGAGAAGGTCAAAGGTGAGAGACGAGAAGGTCGAAGGTGAGGGATGAGGGACGAGAAGGCTGAAGGTGAGGGACGAGGAGGTCGAATTTGAGGGTTGAGGAACGAGAAGGTCGAAGGTGAGGGATGAGGGACGAGGGACGAGAAGATCGAAGATGAGGGATGAGGGACGAGAAGGTCAAAGGTGAGGGATGAGGGACGAGAAGGTCAAAGGTGAGGGATGAGGAACGAGAAGGTCAAAGGTGAAGGATGAGGGACGAGAAGGTCAAAGTTGAGGGATGAGGGACGAGAAGGTCAAAGATGAGGGGCGAGAAGGTCGAAGGTGAGGGAGTGGGACGAGAAGGTCGAAGGTGAGGGATGAGGGACGAGAAGGTCGAAGGTGAGGGATGAGGGACGAGAAGGTCAAAGGTGAGGGACGAGAAGGTCGAAGGTGAGGGATGAGGGACGAGAAGGTTGAAGGTGAGGGACGAGAAGGTCGAAGGTGAGGGATGAGGGACGAGAAGGTCAAAGGTGAGGGATGAGGGACGAGAAGGTCGAAGATGAGGGAGGAGTGACGAGAAGGTCGAAGGTGAGGGATGAGGGACGAGAAGGTCGAAGGTGAGGGATGAGAAGGTCGAAGATGAGGGATGAGGGATGAGAAGGTTGAAGGTGAGGGATGAGGAGGTCGAAGGTGAGGGATGAGGGACGAGAAGGTCGAAGGTGAGGGATGAGGGACGAGGTACGAGAAGGTTGAAGGTGAGGGATGAGGGACGAGAAGGTCAAAGGTGAGGGATGAGGAACGAGAAGGTCAAAGGTGAGGGATGAGGGACGAGAAGGTCAAAGGTGAGGGATGAGGGACGAGAAGGTCAAAGGTGAGGGACAAGAAGGTCGAAGGTGAGGGATGAGGGAAGAGAAGGTCGAAGGTGAGGGACGAGAAGGTCGAAGATGAGGGATGAGGGACGAGAAGGTCGAAGGTGAGGGATGAGGGACGAGAAGGTCAAAGGTGAGGGATGAGGGACGAGAAGGTCAAAGGTGAGGGACGAGAAGGTCGAAGGTGAGGAATGAGGGACGAGAAGGTTGAAGGTGAGGGACAAGGAGGTCGAAGGTGGGGGTTGAGGGACGAGAAGGTCGAAGGTGAGGGATGAGGAATGAGGGACGAGAAGGTCGAAGGTGAGGGATGAGGGACGAGAAGGTCAAAGGTGAGGGACGAGATGGTCGAAGGTGAGGGATGAGGGACGAGAAGGTCGAAGGTGAGGGACGAGGAGGTCAAAGGTGAGGGATGAGGGACGAGAAGGTGGAAGGTGAGGGATGAGGGACGAGGGACGAGAAGGTCAAAGGTGAGGGATGAGGAACGAGAAGGTCAAAGGTGAGGGATGAGGGACGAGAAGGTCAAAGGTGAGGGATGAGGGACAAGAAGGTCAAAGGTGAGGGATGAGGGACGAGAAGGTCAAAGGTGAGGAATGAGGGACGAGAAGGTCAAAGGTGAGGGATGAGGGACGAAAAGGTCAAAGGTGAGGGACAAGAAGGTCGAAGGTCAAAGGTGAGGGACAAGAAGGTCGAAGGTGAGGGACGAGAAGGTCGAAGGTGAGGGATGAGGGACGAGAAGGTCAAAGGTGAGGGATGAGGGACGAGAAGGTCGAAGATGAGGGAGGAGGGACGAGAAGGACGAAGGTGAGGGATGAGGGACGAGAAGGTCGAAGGTGAGGGATGAGAAGGTCGAAAATGAGGGATGAGGGACGAGAAGGTCAAAGGTGAGGGATGAGGGACGAGAAGGTCGAAGATGAGGGAGGAGTGACGAGAAGGTCGAAGGTGAGGGATGAGGGACAAGAAGGTCAAAGGTGAGGGATGAGGGACGAGAAGGTCAAAGGTGAGGGATGAGGGACGAGAAGGTCGAAGGTGAGGGATGAGGGACGAGAAGGTCAAAGGTGAGGGATGAGGGACGAGAAGGTCAAAGGTGAGGGATGAGGGACGAGAAGGTCAAAGGTGAGGGACAAGAAGGTCGAAGGTCGAAGGTGAGGGATGAGGGAAGAGAAGGTCGAAGGTGAGGGACGAGAAGGTCGAAGGTGAGGGATGAGGGACGAGAAGGTCAAAGGTGAGGGATGAGGGACGAGAAGGTCGAAGATGAGGGAGGAGGGACGAGAAGGACGAAGGTGAAGGGATGAGGTACGAGAAGGTCGAAGGTGAGGGATGAGAAGGTCGAAGATGAGGGATGAGGGACGAGAAGTTCGAAGGTGAGGGATGAGGGATGAGAAGGTCAAAGGTGAGGGATGAGGGACGAGAAGGTCAAAGGTGAGGAACGAGAAGGTCGAAGATGAGGGACGAGAAGGTCAAAGGTGAGGGATGAGGGACGAGAAGGTCAAAGGTGAGGGATGAGGGACGAGAAGGTCAAAGATGAGGGGTGAGGGACGAGAAGGTCAAAGGTGAGGGATGAGGGACGAGAATGTCAAAGGTGAGGGATGAGGGACGAGAAGGTCAAAGGTGAGGGATGAGGGACGAGAAGGTCAAAGGTGAGGGATGAGGGACGAGAAGGTCAAAGGTGAGGGATGAGGGACGAGAAGGTCAAAGGTGAGGGATGAGGGACGAGAAGGTCAAAGATGAGGGGTGAGAAGGTCAAAGGTGAGGGAGTGGGACGAGAAGGTCGAAGGTGAGGGGTGAGGGGTGAGGGACGAGAAGGTCGAAGGTGAGGGATGAGGGACGAGATGGTCTAAGGTGAGGGATGAGGGATGAGAAGTTCGAAGGTGAGGGATGAGGGACAAGAAGGTCGAAGGTGAGGGACGAGGAGGTCGAAGGTGAGGGATGAGGGACAAGAAGGTCGAAGGTGAGGGATGAGGGACGAGGGACGAGAAGGTCAAAGGTGAGGGATGAGGGACGAGAAGGTCAAAGGTGAAGGATGAGGAACGAGAAGGTCAAAGGTGAGGGATGAGGGACGAGAAGGTCAAAGGTGAGGGATGGGGAACGAGAAGGTCAAAGGTGAGGGATGAGGGACGAGAAGGTCAAAGTTGAGGGATGAGGGACGAGAAGGTCAAAGATGAGGGGCGAGAAGGTCGAAGGTGAGGGAGTGGGACGAGAAGGTCGAAGGTGAGGGATGAGGGACGATAAGGTCGAAGGTGAGGGATGAGGGACGAGAAGGTCAAATGTGAGGGACGAGAAGGTCGAAGGTGAGGGATGAGGGACGAGAAGGTCGAAGGTGAGGGACGAGAAGGTCGAAGGTGAGGGATGAGGGACGAATAGGTCAAAGGTGAGGGATGAGGGACGAGAAGGTCGAAGATGAGGGAGGAGTGACGAGAAGGTCGAAGGTGAGGGATGAGGGACGAGAAGGTCGAAGGTGAGGGATGAGAAGGTCGAAGATGAGGGATGAGGGATGAGGGATGAGAAGGTCGAAGGTGAGGGATGAGGAGGTCGAAGGTGAGGGATGAGGGACGAGAAGGTTGAAGGTGAGGGATGAGGGACGAGGTACGAGAAGGTCGAAGGTGAGGGATGAGGGACGAGAAGGTCAAAGGTGAGGGATGAGGAACGAGAAGGTCAAAGGTGAGGGATGAGGGACGAGAAGGTCAAAGGTGAGTGATGAGGGACGAAAAGGTCAAAGGTGAGGGACAAGAAAGTCGAAGGTGAGGGATGAGGGAAGAGAAGGTCGAAGGTGATGGACGAGAAGGTCGAAGGTGAGGGATGAGGGACGAGAAGGTCAAAGGTGAGGGATGAGGGACGAGAAGGTCAAAGGTGAGGGATAAGGGACGAGAAGGTCAAAGGTGAGGGATGAGGGACGAGAAGGTCAAAGGTGAGGGATGAGGGACGAGAAGGTCAAAGGTGAGGGACAAGAAGGTCGAAGGTGAGGGATGAGGGAAGAGAAGGTCGAAGGTGAGGGACGAGAAGGTCGAAGGTGAGGGATGAGGGACGAGAAGGTCAAAGGTGAGGGATGAGGGATGAGAAGGTCGAAGATGAGGGAGGAGGGACGAGAAGGACGAAGGTGAGGGATTAGGGACGAGAAGGTCGAAGGTGAGGGATGAGAAGGTCGAAGATGAGGGATGAGGGACGAGAAGGTCAAAGGTGAGGGATGAGGGACGAGAAGGTCAAAGGTGAGGGATGAGGGACGAGAAGGTCAAAGGTGAGGGACGAGAAGGTCAAAGGTGAGAGACGAGAAGGTCGAAGGTGAGGGATGAGGGACGAGAAGGCTGAAGGTGAGGGACGAGGAGGTCGAAGCTGAGGGTTGAGGAACGAGAAGGTCGAAGGTGAGGGATGAGGGACGAGGGACGAGAAGATCGAAGATGAGGGATGAGGGACAAGAAGGTCAAAGGTGAGGGATGAGGGACGAGAAGGTCAAAGGTGAGGGATGAGGAACGAGAATGTCAAAGGTGAGGGATGAGGGACGAGAAGGTCAAAGTTGAGGGATGAGGGACGAGAAGGACAAAGGTGAGGGATGAGGGACGAGAAGGTCAAAGGTGAGGGATGAGGGACGAGAAGGTCAAAGGTGAGGGATGAGGGACGAGAAGGTCAAAGATGAGGGGTGAGAAGGTCGAAGGTGAGGGAGTGGGACGAGAAGGTCGAAGGTGAGGGGTGAGGGGTGAGGGACGAGAAGGTCGAAGGTGAGGGATGAGGGACGAGATGGTCTAAGGTGAGGGATGAGGGACGAGAAGGTCAAAGGTGAAGGATGAGGGACAAGAAGGTCGAAGGTGAGGGATGAGGGACGAGGGACGAGAAGGTCGAAGGTGAGGGATGAGGGACGAGAAGGTCAAACGTGAGGGATGAGGAACGAGAAGGTCAAAGGTGAGGGATGAGGGACGAGAAGGTCAAAGGTGAGGGATGAGGGACGAGAAGGTCAAAGGTGAGGGATGAGGGACGAGAATGTCAAAGGTGAGGGATGAGGGACGAGAAGGTCAAAGGTGAGGGATGAGGGACGAGAAGGTCAAAGATGAGGGGTGAGAGAGAAGGTCGAAGGTGAGGGAGTGGGACGAGAAGGTCGAAGGTGAGGGATGAGGGACGAGATGGTCTAAGGTGAGGGATGAGGGATGAGAAGGTCGAAGGTGAGGGATGAGGGACAAGAAGGTCGAAGGTGAGGGACGAGGAGGTCGAAGGTGAGGGATGAGGGACAAGAAGGTCGAAGGTGAGGGATGAGGGACGAGGGACGAGAAGGTCAAAGGTGAGGGATGAGGGACGAGAAGGTCAAAGGTGAGGGATGAGGAACGAGAAGGTCAAAGGTGAGGGATGAGGGACGAGAAGGTTAAAGGTGAGGGATGAGGGACGAGAAGGTCAAAGGTGAGGGATGGGGAATGAGAAGGTCAAAGGTGAGGGATGAGGGACGAGAAGGTCAAAGTTGAGGGATGAGGGACGAGAAGGTCAAAGATGAGGGGCGAGAAGGTCGAAGGTGAGGGAGTGGGACGAGAAGGTCGAAGGTGAGGGATGAGGGACGATAAGGTCGAAGGTGAGGGATGAGGGACGAGAAGGTCAAAGGTGAGGGACGAGAAGGTCGAAGGTGAGGGATGAGGGACAAGAAGGTCGAAGGTGAGGGACGAGAAGGTCGAAGGTGAGGGATGAGGGACGAGAAGGTCAAAGGTGAGGGATGAGGGACGAGAAGGTCAAAGATGAGGGAGGAGTGACGAGAAGGTCGAAGGTGAGGGATGAGGGACGAGAAGGTCGAAGGTGAGGGATGAGAAGGTCGAAGATGAGGGATGAGGGATGAGAAGGTCGAAGGTGAGGGATGAGGAGGTCGAAGGTGAGGGATGAGGGACGAGAAGGTTGAAGGTGAGGGATGAGGGACGAGGTACGAGAAGGTCGAAGGTGAGGGATGAGGGACGAGAAGGTCAAAGGTGAGGGATGAGGAACGAGAAGGTCAAAGGTGAGGGATGAGGGACGAGAAGGTCAAAGGTGAGGGATGAGGGACGAGAAGGTCAAAGGTGAGGGACAAGAAGGTCGAAGGTGAGGGATGAGGGAAGAGAAGGTCGAAGGTGAGGGACGAGAAGGTCGAAGGTGAGGGATGAGGGACGAGAAGGTCAAAGGTGAGGGATGAGGGACGAGAAGGTCGAAGATGAGGGAGGAGGGACGAGAAGGACGAAGGTGAGGGATTAGGGACGAGAAGGTCGAAGGTGAGGGATGAGAAGGTCGAAGATGAGGGATGAGGGACGAGAAGGTCAAAGGTGAGGGATGAGGGACGAGAAGGTCAAAGGTGAGGGATGAGGGACGAGAAGGTCAAAGGTGAGGGATGAGGGACGAGAAGGTCAAAGGTGAGAGACGAGAAGGTCGAAGGTGAGGGATGAGGGACGAGAAGGCTGAAGGTGAGGGACGAGGAGGTCGAATTTGAGGGTTGAGGAACGAGAAGGTCGAAGGAGAGGGATGAGGGACGAGGGACGAGAAGATCGAAGATGAGGGATGAGGGACGAGAAGGTCAAAGGTGAGGGATGAGGGACGAGAAGGTCAAAGGTGAGGGATGAGGAACGAGAAGGTCAAAGGTGAGGGATGAGGGACGAGAAGGTCAAAGTTGAGGGATGAGGGACGAGAAGGTCAAAGATGAGGGGCGAGAAGGTCGAAGGTGAGGGAGTGGGACGAGAAGGTCGAAGGTGAGGGATGAGGGACGAGAAGGTCGAAGGTGAGGGATGAGGGACGAGAAGGTCAAAGGTGAGGAACGAGAAGGTCGAAGGTGAGGGATGAGGGACGAGAAGGTTGAAGGTGAGGGACGAGAAGGTCGAAGGTGAGGGATGAGGGACGAGAAGGTCAAAGGTGAGGGATGAGGGACGAGAAGGTCGAAGATGAGGGAGGAGTGACGAGAAGGTCGAAGGTGAGGGATGAGGGACGAGAAGGTCGAAGGTGAGGGATGAGAAGGTCGAAGATGAGGGATGAGGGATGAGAAGGTTGAAGGTGAGGGATGAGGAGGTCGAAGGTGAGGGATGAGGGACGAGAAGGTCGAAGGTGAGGGATGAGGGACGAGGTACGAGAAGGTTGAAGGTGAGGGATGAGGGACGAGAAGGTCAAAGGTGAGGGATGAGGAACGAGAAGGTCAAAGGTGAGGGATGAGGGACGAGAAGGTCAAAGGTGAGGGATGAGGGACGAGAAGGTCAAAGGTGAGGGACAAGAAGGTCGAAGGTGAGGGATGAGGGAAGAGAAGGTCGAAGGTGAGGGACGAGAAGGTCGAAGGTGAGGGATGAGGGACGAGAAGGTCAAAGGTGAGGGATGAGGGACGAGAAGGTCAAAGGTGAGGGATGAGGGACGAGAAGGTCAAAGGTGAGGGATGAGGGACGAGAAGGTCAAAGGTGAGGGACAAGAAGGTCGAAGGTGAGGGATGAGGGAAGAGAAGGTCGAAGGTGAGGGACGAGAAGGTCGAAGGTGAGGGATGAGGGACGAGAAGGTCAAAGGTGAGGGATGAGGGACGAGAAGGTCGAACATGAGGGAGGAGGGACGAGAAGGACGAAGGTGAGGGATTAGGGACGAGAAGGTCGAAGGTGAGGGATGAGAAGGTCGAAGATGAGGGATGAGGGACGAGAAGGTCAAAGGTGAGGGATGAGGGACGAAAAGGTCAAAGGTGAGGGATGAGGGATGAGAAGGTCAAAGGTGAGGGATGAGGGACGAGAAGGTCAAAGGTGAGAGACGAGAAGGTCGAAGGTGAGGGATGAGGGACGAGAAGGCTGAAGGTGAGGGACGAGGAGGTCGAAGCTGAGGGTTGAGGGACGAGAAGGTCGAAGGTGTGGGATGAGGGACGAGAAGGTCAAAGGTGAGGGATGAGGAACGAGAAGGTCAAAGGTGAGGGATGAGGGACGAGAAGGTCAAAGGTGAGGGATGAGGGACGAGAAGGTCAAAGGTGAGGGATGAGGGATGAGAAGGTCAAAGATGAGGGATGAGGGACGAGAAGGTTAAAGGTGAGGGATGAGGGACGAGAAGGTCAAAGATGAGGGGTGAGAAGGTCGAAGGTGAGGGAGTGGGACGAGAAGGTCGAAGGTGAGGGGTGAGGGGTGAGGGACGAGAAGGTCGAAGTTGAGGGATGAGGGACGAGAAGGTCTAAGGTGAGGGATGAGGGACGAGAAGGTGAGGGATGAGGGACAAGAAGGTCAAAGGTGAGGGATGAGGGACGAGAAGGTCAAAGGTGAGGGATGAGGGACGAGAAGGTCAAAGGTGAGGGACAAGAAGGTCGAAGGTGAGGGATGAGGGAAGAGAAGGTCGAAGGTGAGGGACGAGAAGGTCGAAGGTGAGGGATGAGGGACGAGAAGGTCAAAGGTGAGGGATGAGGGACGAGAAGGTCGAAGATGAGGGAGGAGGGACGAGAAGGACGAAGGTGAGGGATGAGGGACGAGAAGGTCAAAGGTGAGGGATGAGAAGGTCAAAGATGAGGGATGAGGGACGAGAAGGTCGAAGGTGAGGGATGAGGGACGAGAAGGTCAAAGGTGAGGGATGAGGGACGAGAAGGTCAAAGGTGAGGGACGAGAAGGTCGAAGGTGAGGGATGAGGGACGAGAAGGTTGAAGGTGAGGGACAAGGAGGTCGAAGGTGGGGGTTGAGGGACGAGAAGGTCGAAGGTGAGGGATGAGGGACGAGGGACGAGAAGGTCGAAGGTGAGGGATGAGGGACGAGAAGGTCAAAGGTGAGGGACGAGAAGGTCGAAGGTGAGGGATGAGGGACGAGAAGGTCGAAGGTGAGGGACGAGGAGGTCGAAGGTGAGGGATGAGGGACGAGAAGGTGGAAGGTGAGGGATGAGGGACGAGGGACGAGAAGGTCGAATGTGAGGGATGAGGGACGAGAAGGTCAAAGGTGAGGGATGAGGAACGAGAAGGTCAAAGGTGAGGGATGAGGGACGAGAAGGTCAAAGGTGAGGGATGAGGGACGAGAAGGTGAAAGGTGAGGAATGAGGGGACGAGAAGGTCAAAGGTGAGGGATGAGGGACGAGAAGGTCAAAGGTGAGGGATGAGGGACGAGAAGGTCAAAGGTGAGGGATGAGGGACGAGGTACGAGAAGGTCGAAGGTGAGGGATGAGGGACGAGAAGGTGAAAGGTGAGGGATGAGGAACGAGAAGGTCAAAGGTGAGGGATGAGGGACGAGAAGGTCAAAGGTGAGGTATGAGGGACGAGAAGGTGAAAGGTGAGGAATGAGGGACGAGAAGGTCGAAGGTGAGGGACGAGGGACAAGAAGGTCGAAGATGAGGGACGAGAAGGTCAAAGGTGAGGGATGAGGGACGAGAAGGTCAAAGGTGAGGGATGAGGGACGAGAAGGTCGAAGGTGAGGGATGAGAAGGTCGAAGATGAAGGATGAGGGACGAGAAGGTCAAAGGTGAGGGATGAGGGACGAGAAGGTCAAAGGTGAGGAATGAGGGACGAGGGACGAGAAGGTCGAAGGTGAGGGATGAGGGATGAGAGACGAGAAGGTCAAAGGTGAGGGATGAGGGACGAGGGACGAGAAGGTCAAAGGTGAGGGATGAGGGATGAGAGACGAGAAGGTCAAAGGTGAGGGATGAGGGACGAGGGACGAGAAGGTCAAAGGTGAGGGATGAGGAACGAGAAGGTCAAAGGTGAGGGATGAGGGACGAGAAGGTCAAAGGTGAGGGATGAGGGACGAGAAGGTGAAAGGTGAGGAATGAAGGACGAGAAGGTCAAAGGTGAGGGATGAGGGACGAGAAGGTCAAAGGTGAGGGATGAGGGACGAGAAGGTCAAAGGTGAGGGATGAGGGATGAGAAGGTCAAAGGTGAGGGACGAGATGGTCGAAGGTGAGGGATGAGGGACGAGAAGGTCGAAGGTGAGGGATGAGGAGGTCGAAGGTGAGGGATGAGGGACGAGAAGGTCGAAGGTGAGGGATGAGGGACGAGGTACGAGAAGGTCGAAGGTGAGGGATGAGGGACGAGAAGGTCAAAGGTGAGGGATGAGGAACGAGAAGGTCAAAGGTGAGGGATGAGGGACGAGAAGGTCAAAGGTGAGGGATGAGGGACGAGAAGGTGAAAGGTGAGGAATGAGGGACGAGAAGGTCAAAGGTGAGGGATGAGGGACGAGAAGGTCAAAGGTGAGGGATGAGGGACGAGAAGGTCAAAGGTGAGGGATTAGGGACGAGAAGGTCAAAGGTGAGGGACAAGAAGGTCGAAGGTGAGGGATGAGGGAAGAGAAAGTCGAAGGTGAGGGACGAGAAGGTCGAAGATGAGGGATGAGGGACGAGAAGGTCAAAGGTGAGGGATGAGGAGGTCGAAGGTGAGGGATGAGGGACGAGAAGGTCGAAGGTGAGGGATGATGGACGAGGTACGAGAAGGTCGAAGGTGAGGGATGAGGGACGAGAAGGTCAAAGGTGAGGGATGAGGAACGAGAAGGTCAAAGGTGAGGGATGAGGGACGAGAAGGTCAAAGGTGAGGGATGAGGGACGAGAAGGTGAAAGGTGAGGAATGAGGGACGAGAAGGTCAAAGGTGAGGGACAAGAAGGTCGAAGGTGAGGGATGAGGGAAGAGAAGGTCGAAGGTGAGGGACGAAAAGGTCGAAGGTGAGGGATGAGGGACGAGAAGGTCAAAGGTGAGGGATGAGGGACGAGAAGGTCGAAGATGAGGGAGGAGGGACGAGAAGGATGAAGGTGAGGGATTAGGGACGAGAAGGTCGAAGGTGAGGGATGAGAAGGTCGAAGATGAGGGATGAGGGACGAGAAGGTCAAAGATGAGGGATGAGGGACGAGAAGGTCAAAGGTGAGGGATGAGGGACGAGAAGGTCGAAGGTGAGGGATGAGGAGGTCGAAGGTGAGGGATGAGGGACGAGAAGGTCGAAGGTGAGGGATGAGGGACGAGGTACGAGAAGGTCGAAGGTGAGGGATGAGGGACGAGAAGGTCAAAGGTGAGGGATGAGGAACGAGAAGGTCAAAGGTGAGGGATGAGGGACGAGAAGGTCAAAGGTGAGGGATGAGGGACGAGAAGGTGAAAGGTGAGGAATGAGGGACGAGAAGGTCAAAGGTGAGGGATGAGGGACGAGAAGGTCAAAGGTGAGGGATGAGGGACGAGAAGGTCAAAGGTGAGGGATTAGGGACGAGAAGGTCAAAGGTGAGGGACAAGAAGGTCGAAGGTGAGGGATGAGGGAAGAGAAAGTCGAAGGTGAGGGACGAGAAGGTCGAAGATGAGGGATGAGGGACGAGAAGGTCAAAGGTGAGGGATGAGGAGGTCGAAGGTGAGGGATGAGGGACGAGAAGGTCGAAGGTGAGGGATGATGGACGAGGTACGAGAAGGTCGAAGGTGAGGGATGAGGGACGAGAAGGTCAAAGGTGAGGGATGAGGAACGAGAAGGTCAAAGGTGAGGGATGAGGGACGAGAAGGTCAAAGGTGAGGGATGAGGGACGAGAAGGTGAAAGGTGAGGAATGAGGGACGAGAAGGTCAAAGGTGAGGGATGAGGGACGAGAAGGTCAAAGGTGAGGGATGAGGGACGAGAAGGTCAAAGGTGAGGGATGAGGGACGAGAAGGTCAAAGGTGAGGGACAAGAAGGTCGAAGGTGAGGGATGAGGGAAGAGAAGGTCGAAGGTGAGGGACGAAAAGGTCGAAGGTGAGGGATGAGGGACGAGAAGGTCAAAGGTGAGGGATGAGGGACGAGAAGGTCGAAGATGAGGGAGGAGGGACGAGAAGGATGAAGGTGAGGGATTAGGGACGAGAAGGTCGAAGGTGAGGGATGAGGGACGAGGGACGAGAAGATCGAAGATGAGGGATGAGGGACGAGAAGGTCAAAGGTGAGGGATGAGGGACGAGAAGGTCAAAGGTGAGGGATGAGGAACGAGAAGGTCAAAGGTGAGGGATGAGGGACGAGAAGGTCAAAGTTGAGGGATGAGGGACGAGAAGGTCAAAGATGAGGGGCGAGAAGGTCGAAGGTGAGGGAGTGGGACGAGAAGGTCGAAGGTGAGGGATGAGGGACGAGAAGGTCGAAGGTGAGGGATGAGGGACGAGAAGGTCAAAGGTGAGGAACGAGAAGGTCGAAGGTGAGGGATGAGGGACGAGAAGGTTGAAGGTGAGGGACGAGAAGGTCGAAGGTGAGGGATGAGGGACGAGAAGGTCAAAGGTGAGGGATGAGGGACGAGAAGGTCGAAGATGAGGGAGGAGTGACGAGAAGGTCGAAGGTGAGGGATGAGGGACGAGAAGGTCGAAGGTGAGGGATGAGAAGGTCGAAGATGAGGGATGAGGGATGAGAAGGTTGAAGGTGAGGGATGAGGAGGTCGAAGGTGAGGGATGAGGGACGAGAAGGTCGAAGGTGAGGGATGAGGGACGAGGTACGAGAAGGTTGAAGGTGAGGGATGAGGGACGAGAAGGTCAAAGGTGAGGGATGAGGAACGAGAAGGTCAAAGGTGAGGGATGAGGGACGAGAAGGTCAAAGGTGAGGGATGAGGGACGAGAAGGTCAAAGGTGAGGGACAAGAAGGTCGAAGGTGAGGGATGAGGGAAGAGAAGGTCGAAGGTGAGGGACGAGAAGGTCGAAGGTGAGGGATGAGGGACGAGAAGGTCAAAGGTGAGGGATGAGGGACGAGAAGGTCAAAGGTGAGGGATGAGGGACGAGAAGGTCAAAGGTGAGGGATGAGGGACGAGAAGGTCAAAGGTGAGGGACAAGAAGGTCGAAGGTGAGGGATGAGGGAAGAGAAGGTCGAAGGTGAGGGACGAGAAGGTCGAAGGTGAGGGATGAGGGACGAGAAGGTCAAAGGTGAGGGATGAGGGACGAGAAGGTCGAACATGAGGGAGGAGGGACGAGAAGGACGAAGGTGAGGGATTAGGGACGAGAAGGTCGAAGGTGAGGGATGAGAAGGTCGAAGATGAGGGATGAGGGACGAGAAGGTCAAAGGTGAGGGATGAGGGACGAAAAGGTCAAAGGTGAGGGATGAGGGATGAGAAGGTCAAAGGTGAGGGATGAGGGACGAGAAGGTCAAAGGTGAGAGACGAGAAGGTCGAAGGTGAGGGATGAGGGACGAGAAGGCTGAAGGTGAGGGACGAGGAGGTCGAAGCTGAGGGTTGAGGGACGAGAAGGTCGAAGGTGTGGGATGAGGGACGAGAAGGTCAAAGGTGAGGGATGAGGAACGAGAAGGTCAAAGGTGAGGGATGAGGGACGAGAAGGTCAAAGGTGAGGGATGAGGGACGAGAAGGTCAAAGGTGAGGGATGAGGGATGAGAAGGTCAAAGATGAGGGATGAGGGACGAGAAGGTTAAAGGTGAGGGATGAGGGACGAGAAGGTCAAAGATGAGGGGTGAGAAGGTCGAAGGTGAGGGAGTGGGACGAGAAGGTCGAAGGTGAGGGGTGAGGGGTGAGGGACGAGAAGGTCGAAGTTGAGGGATGAGGGACGAGAAGGTCTAAGGTGAGGGATGAGGGACGAGAAGGTGAGGGATGAGGGACAAGAAGGTCAAAGGTGAGGGATGAGGGACGAGAAGGTCAAAGGTGAGGGATGAGGGACGAGAAGGTCAAAGGTGAGGGACAAGAAGGTCGAAGGTGAGGGATGAGGGAAGAGAAGGTCGAAGGTGAGGGACGAGAAGGTCGAAGGTGAGGGATGAGGGACGAGAAGGTCAAAGGTGAGGGATGAGGGACGAGAAGGTCGAAGATGAGGGAGGAGGGACGAGAAGGACGAAGGTGAGGGATGAGGGACGAGAAGGTCAAAGGTGAGGGATGAGAAGGTCAAAGATGAGGGATGAGGGACGAGAAGGTCGAAGGTGAGGGATGAGGGACGAGAAGGTCAAAGGTGAGGGATGAGGGACGAGAAGGTCAAAGGTGAGGGACGAGAAGGTCGAAGGTGAGGGATGAGGGACGAGAAGGTTGAAGGTGAGGGACAAGGAGGTCGAAGGTGGGGGTTGAGGGACGAGAAGGTCGAAGGTGAGGGATGAGGGACGAGGGACGAGAAGGTCGAAGGTGAGGGATGAGGGACGAGAAGGTCAAAGGTGAGGGACGAGAAGGTCGAAGGTGAGGGATGAGGGACGAGAAGGTCGAAGGTGAGGGACGAGGAGGTCGAAGGTGAGGGATGAGGGACGAGAAGGTGGAAGGTGAGGGATGAGGGACGAGGGACGAGAAGGTCGAATGTGAGGGATGAGGGACGAGAAGGTCAAAGGTGAGGGATGAGGAACGAGAAGGTCAAAGGTGAGGGATGAGGGACGAGAAGGTCAAAGGTGAGGGATGAGGGACGAGAAGGTGAAAGGTGAGGAATGAGGGGACGAGAAGGTCAAAGGTGAGGGATGAGGGACGAGAAGGTCAAAGGTGAGGGATGAGGGACGAGAAGGTCAAAGGTGAGGGATGAGGGACGAGGTACGAGAAGGTCGAAGGTGAGGGATGAGGGACGAGAAGGTCAAAGGTGAGGGATGAGGAACGAGAAGGTCAAAGGTGAGGGATGAGGGACGAGAAGGTCAAAGGTGAGGTATGAGGGACGAGAAGGTGAAAGGTGAGGAATGAGGGACGAGAAGGTCGAAGGTGAGGGACGAGGGACAAGAAGGTCGAAGATGAGGGACGAGAAGGTCAAAGGTGAGGGATGAGGGACGAGAAGGTCAAAGGTGAGGGATGAGGGACGAGAAGGTCGAAGGTGAGGGATGAGAAGGTCGAAGATGAAGGATGAGGGACGAGAAGGTCAAAGGTGAGGGATGAGGGACGAGAAGGTCAAAGGTGAGGAATGAGGGACGAGGGACGAGAAGGTCGAAGGTGAGGGATGAGGGATGAGAGACGAGAAGGTCAAAGGTGAGGGATGAGGGACGAGGGACGAGAAGGTCAAAGGTGAGGGATGAGGGATGAGAGACGAGAAGGTCAAAGGTGAGGGATGAGGGACGAGGGACGAGAAGGTCAAAGGTGAGGGATGAGGAACGAGAAGGTCAAAGGTGAGGGATGAGGGACGAGAAGGTCAAAGGTGAGGGATGAGGGACGAGAAGGTGAAAGGTGAGGAATGAAGGACGAGAAGGTCAAAGGTGAGGGATGAGGGACGAGAAGGTCAAAGGTGAGGGATGAGGGACGAGAAGGTCAAAGGTGAGGGATGAGGGATGAGAAGGTCAAAGGTGAGGGACGAGATGGTCGAAGGTGAGGGATGAGGGACGAGAAGGTCGAAGGTGAGGGATGAGGAGGTCGAAGGTGAGGGATGAGGGACGAGAAGGTCGAAGGTGAGGGATGAGGGACGAGGTACGAGAAGGTCGAAGGTGAGGGATGAGGGACGAGAAGGTCAAAGGTGAGGGATGAGGAACGAGAAGGTCAAAGGTGAGGGATGAGGGACGAGAAGGTCAAAGGTGAGGGATGAGGGACGAGAAGGTGAAAGGTGAGGAATGAGGGACGAGAAGGTCAAAGGTGAGGGATGAGGGACGAGAAGGTCAAAGGTGAGGGATGAGGGACGAGAAGGTCAAAGGTGAGGGATTAGGGACGAGAAGGTCAAAGGTGAGGGACAAGAAGGTCGAAGGTGAGGGATGAGGGAAGAGAAAGTCGAAGGTGAGGGACGAGAAGGTCGAAGATGAGGGATGAGGGACGAGAAGGTCAAAGGTGAGGGATGAGGAGGTCGAAGGTGAGGGATGAGGGACGAGAAGGTCGAAGGTGAGGGATGATGGACGAGGTACGAGAAGGTCGAAGGTGAGGGATGAGGGACGAGAAGGTCAAAGGTGAGGGATGAGGAACGAGAAGGTCAAAGGTGAGGGATGAGGGACGAGAAGGTCAAAGGTGAGGGATGAGGGACGAGAAGGTGAAAGGTGAGGAATGAGGGACGAGAAGGTCAAAGGTGAGGGACAAGAAGGTCGAAGGTGAGGGATGAGGGAAGAGAAGGTCGAAGGTGAGGGACGAAAAGGTCGAAGGTGAGGGATGAGGGACGAGAAGGTCAAAGGTGAGGGATGAGGGACGAGAAGGTCGAAGATGAGGGAGGAGGGACGAGAAGGATGAAGGTGAGGGATTAGGGACGAGAAGGTCGAAGGTGAGGGATGAGAAGGTCGAAGATGAGGGATGAGGGACGAGAAGGTCAAAGATGAGGGATGAGGGACGAGAAGGTCAAAGGTGAGGGATGAGGGACGAGAAGGTCGAAGGTGAGGGATGAGGAGGTCGAAGGTGAGGGATGAGGGACGAGAAGGTCGAAGGTGAGGGATGAGGGACGAGGTACGAGAAGGTCGAAGGTGAGGGATGAGGGACGAGAAGGTCAAAGGTGAGGGATGAGGAACGAGAAGGTCAAAGGTGAGGGATGAGGGACGAGAAGGTCAAAGGTGAGGGATGAGGGACGAGAAGGTGAAAGGTGAGGAATGAGGGACGAGAAGGTCAAAGGTGAGGGATGAGGGACGAGAAGGTCAAAGGTGAGGGATGAGGGACGAGAAGGTCAAAGGTGAGGGATTAGGGACGAGAAGGTCAAAGGTGAGGGACAAGAAGGTCGAAGGTGAGGGATGAGGGAAGAGAAAGTCGAAGGTGAGGGACGAGAAGGTCGAAGATGAGGGATGAGGGACGAGAAGGTCAAAGGTGAGGGATGAGGAGGTCGAAGGTGAGGGATGAGGGACGAGAAGGTCGAAGGTGAGGGATGATGGACGAGGTACGAGAAGGTCGAAGGTGAGGGATGAGGGACGAGAAGGTCAAAGGTGAGGGATGAGGAACGAGAAGGTCAAAGGTGAGGGATGAGGGACGAGAAGGTCAAAGGTGAGGGATGAGGGACGAGAAGGTGAAAGGTGAGGAATGAGGGACGAGAAGGTCAAAGGTGAGGGATGAGGGACGAGAAGGTCAAAGGTGAGGGATGAGGGACGAGAAGGTCAAAGGTGAGGGATGAGGGACGAGAAGGTCAAAGGTGAGGGACAAGAAGGTCGAAGGTGAGGGATGAGGGAAGAGAAGGTCGAAGGTGAGGGACGAAAAGGTCGAAGGTGAGGGATGAGGGACGAGAAGGTCAAAGGTGAGGGATGAGGGACGAGAAGGTCGAAGATGAGGGAGGAGGGACGAGAAGGATGAAGGTGAGGGATTAGGGACGAGAAGGTCGAAGGTGAGGGATGAGAAGGTCGAAGATGAGGGATGAGGGACGAGAAGGTCAAAGATGAGGGATGAGGGACGAGAAGGTCAAAGGTGAGGGATGAGGGACGAGAAGGTCAAAGGTGAGGGATGAGGGATGAGAAGGTCAAAGGTGAGGGACGAGAAGGTCGAAGGTGAGGGATGAGGGACGAGAAGGTCGAAGGTGAGGGATGAGGAGGTCGAAGGTGAGGGATGAGGGACGAGAAGGTCGAAGGTGAGGGATGAGGGACGAGGTACGAGAAGGTCGAAGGTGAGGGATGAGGGATGAGAAGGTCAAAGGTGAGGGATGAGGAACGAGAAGGTCAAAGGTGAGGGATGAGGGACGAGAAGGTCAAAGGTGAGGGATGAGGGACGAGAAGGTGAAAGGTGAGGAATGAAGGACGAGAAGGTCAAAGGTGAGGGATGAGGGACGAGAAGGTCAAAGGTGAGGGATGAGGAACGAGAAGGTCAAAGGTGAGGGATGAGGGACGAGAAGGTCAAAGGTGAGGGATGAGGGACGAGAAGGTGAAAGGTGAGGAATGAAGGACGAGAAGGTCAAAGGTGAGGGATGAGGGACGAGAAGGTCAAAGGTGAGGGATGAGGGACGAGAAGGTCAAAGGTGAGGGATGAGGGATGAGAAGGTCAAAGGTGAGGGACGAGATGGTCGAAGGTGAGGGATGAGGGACGAGAAGGTCGAAGGTGAGGGATGAGGAGGTCGAAGGTGAGGGATGAGGGACGAGAAGGTCGAAGGTGAGGGATGAGGGACGAGGTACGAGAAGGTCGAAGGTGAGGGATGAGGGACGAGAAGGTCAAAGGTGAGGGATGAGGAACGAGAAGGTCAAAGGTGAGGGATGAGGGACAAGAAGGTCAAAGGTGAGGGATGAGGGACGAGAAGGTGAAAGGTGAGGAATGAGGGACGAGAAGGTCAAAGGTGAGGGATGAGGGACGAGAAGGTCAAAGGTGAGGGATGAGGGACGAGAAGGTCAAAGGTGAGGGATTAGGGACGAGAAGGTCAAAGGTGAGGGACAAGAAGGTCGAAGGTGAGGGATGAGGGAAGAGAAAGTCGAAGGTGAGGGACGAGAAGGTCGAAGATGAGGGATGAGGGACGAGAAGGTCAAAGGTGTGGGATGAGGAGGTCGAAGGTGAGGGATGAGGGACGAGAAGGTCGAAGGTGAGGGATGATGGACGAGGTACGAGAAGGTCGAAGGTGAGGGATGAGGGACGAGAAGGTCAAAGGTGAGGGATGAGGAACGAGAAGGTCAAAGGTGAGGGATGAGGGACGAGAAGGTCAAAGGTGAGGGATGAGGGACGAGAAGGTGAAAGGTGAGGAATGAGGGACGAGAAGGTCAAAGGTGAGGGATGAGGGACGAGAAGGTCAAAGGTGAGGGATGAGGGACGAGAAGGTCAAAGGTGAGGGATGAGGGACGAGAAGGTCAAAGGTGAGGGACAAGAAGGTCGAAGGTGAGGGATGAGGGAAGAGAAGGTCGAAGGTGAGGGACGAAAAGGTCGAAGGTGAGGGATGAGGGACGAGAAGGTCAAAGGTGAGGGATGAGGGACGAGAAGGTCGAAGATGAGGGAGGAGGGACGAGAAGGATGAAGGTGAGGGATTAGGGACGAGAAGGTCGAAGGTGAGGGATGAGAAGGTCAAAGATGAGGGATGAGGGACGAGAAGGTCAAAGATGAGGGATGAGGGACGAGAAGGTCAAAGGTGAGGGATGAGGGACGAGAAGGTCAAAGGTGAGGGATGAGGGATGAGAAGGTCAAAGGTGAGGGACGAGAAGGTCGAAGGTGAGGGATGAGGGACGAGAAGGTCGAAGGTGAGGGATGAGGAGGTCGAAGGTGAGGGATGAGGGACGAGAAGGTCGAAGGTGAGGGATGAGGGACGAGGTACGAGAAGGTCGAAGGTGAGGGATGAGGGATGAGAAGGTCAAAGGTGAGGGATGAGGAACGAGAAGGTCAAAGGTGAGGGATGAGGGACGAGAAGGTCAAAGGTGAGGGATGAGGGACGAGAAGGTGAAAGGTGAGGAATGAGGGACGAGAAGGTCAAAGGTGAGGGATGAGGGACGAGAAGGTCAAAGGTGAGGGACAAGAAGGTCGAAGGTGAGGGATGAGGGAAGAGAAGGTCGAAGGTGAGGGACGAGAAGGTCGAAGGAGAGGGATGAGGGACGAGAAGGTCGAAGGTGAGGGATGAGGGACGAGAAGGTCGAAGATGAGGGAGGAGGGACGAGAAGGACGAAGGTGAGGGATTAGGCACGAGAAGGTCGAAGGTGAGGGATGAGGGACGAGAAGGTCTAAGGTTAGGGATGAGGGACGAGAAGGTCGAAGGTGAGGGACGAGGGACTAGAAGGTCGAAGATGAGGGAAGAGAAGGTCGAAGGTGAGGGATGAGGGACGAGAAGGTCAAAGGTGAGGGATGAGGGACGAGAAGGTCGAAGGTGAGGGATGAGAAGGTCGAAGATAAAGGATGAGGGACGAGAAGGTCAAAGGTGAGGGATGAGGGACGAGAAGGTCAAAGTTGAGGGATGAGGGACGAGAAGGTCGAAGGTGAGGGATGAGGGATGAGGGACGAGAAGGTCAAAGGTGAGGGATGAGGGACGAGGGACGAGAAGGTCAAAGGTGAGGGATGAGGGATGAGAAGGTCAAAGGTGAGGGATGAGGGACGAGAAGGTCAAAGATGAGGGGTGAGAAGGTCGAAGGTGAGGGAGTGGGACGAGAAGGTCTAAGGTGAGGGATGAGGGACGAGAAGGTCGAAGGTGAGGGATGAGGGACAAGAAGGTCAAAGGTGAGGGATGAGGGACGAGAAGGTCAAAGGTGAGGGATGAGGGACGAGAAGGACAAAGGTGAGGGACAAGAAGGTCGAAGGTGAGGGATGAGGGAAGAGAAGGTCGAAGGTGAGGGACGAGAAGGTCGAAGGTGAGGGATGAGGGACGAGAAGGTCAAAGATGAGGGATGAGGGATGAGAAGGTCGAAGATGAGGGATGAGGGACGAGAAGGACAAAGGTGAGGGACAAGAAGGTCGAAGGTGAGGGATGAGGGAAGAGAAGGTCGAAGGTGAGGGACGAGAAGGTCGAAGGTGAGGGATGAGGGACGAGAAGGTCAAAGATGAGGGATGAGGGATGAGAAGGTCGAAGATGAGGGAGGAGGGACGAGAAGGACAAAGGTGAGGGACAAGAAGGTCGAAGGTGAGGGATGAGGGAAGAGAAGGTCGAAGGTGAGGGACGAGAAGGTCGAAGGTGAGGGATGAGGGACGAGAAGGTCAAAGATGAGGGATGAGGGATGAGAAGGTCGAAGATGAGGGAGGAGGGACGAGAAGGACGAAGGTGAGGGATGAGGGACGAGAAGGTCGAAGGTGAGGGATGAGAAGGTCAAAGATGAGGGATGAGGGACGAGAAGGTCGAAGGTGAGGGATGAGGGACGAGAAGGTCTAAGGTGAGGGATGAGGGACGAGAAGGTCGAAGGTGAGGGATGAGGGACAAGAAGGTCAAAGGTGAGGGATGAGGGACGAGAAGGTCAAAGGTGAGGGATGAGGGACGAGAAGGACAAAGGTGAGGGACAAGAAGGTCGAAGGTGAGGGATGAGGGAAGAGAAGGTCGAAGGTGAGGGACGAGAAGGTCGAAGGTGAGGGATGAGGGACGAGAAGGTCAAAGATGAGGGATGAGGGATGAGAAGGTCGAAGATGAGGGAGGAGGGACGAGAAGGACGAAGGTGAGGGATGAGGGACGAGAAGGTCGAAGGTGAGGGATGAGAAGGTCAAAGATGAGGGATGAGGGACGAGAAGGTCGAAGGTGAGGGATGAGGGACGAGAAGGTCAAAGGTGAGGGATGAGGGACGAGAAGGTCAAAGGTGAGGGACGAGAAGGTCGAAGGTGAGGGATGAGGGAAGAGAAGGTTGAAGGTGAGGGACAAGGAGGTCGAAGGTGGGGGTTGAGGGACGAGAAGGTCGAAGGTGAGGGATGAGGGACGAGGGACGAGAAGGTCGAAGGTGAGGGATGAGGGACGGGAAGGTCAAAGGTGAGGGACGAGAAGGTCGAAGGTGAGGGATGAGGGACGAGAAGGTCGAAGGTGAGGGACGAGGAGGTCGAAGGTGAGGGATGAGGGACGAGAAGGTGGAAGGTGAGGGATGAGGGACGAGGGACGAGAAGGTCAAAGGTGAGGGATGAGGAACAAGAAGGTCAAAGGTGAGGGATGAGGGACAAGAAGGTCAAAGGTGAGGGATGAGGGACGAGAAGGTCAAAGGTGAGGGATGAGGGACGAGAAGGTCAAAGGTGAGGGATGAGGGACGAGAAGGTCAAAGGTGAGGAATGAGGGATGAGAAGGTCAAAGGTGAGGGACGAGAAGGTCGAAGGTGAGGGATGAGGGACGAGAAGGTCGAAGGTGAGGGACAAGAAGGTCGAAGGTGAGGGATGAGGGACGAGAAGGTCAAAGGTGAGGGATGAGGGACGAGAAGTTCGAAGATGAGGGAGGAGTGACGAGAAGGTCGAAGGTGAGGGATGAGGGACGAGAAGGTCGAAGGTGAGGGATGAGAAGGTCGAAGATGAGGGATGAGGGATGAGAAGGTCGAAGGTGAGGGATGAGGGACGAGAAGGTCAAAGGTGAGGGATGAGGGACGAGAAGGTCAAAGGTGAGGGATGAGGGACGAGAAGGTCAAAGGTGAGGGATGAGGGATGAGAAGGTCAAAGGTGAGGGATGAGGGAGGAGAAGGTCAAAGGTAAGGGACGAGAAGGTCGAAGGTGAGGGATGAGGGACGAGAAGGTCGAAGGTGAGGGACGAGGAGGTCGAAGGTGAGGGATGAAGGACGAGAAGGTCGAAGGTGAGGGATGAGGGACGAGGGACGAGAAGGTCGAAGGTGAGGGATGAGGGACGAGAAGGTCAAAGATGAGGGATGAGGAACGAGAAGGTCAAAGGTGAGGGATGAGGGACGAGAAGGCCAAAGGTGAGGGATGAGGAACGAGAAGGTCAAAGGTGAGGGATGAGGGACGAGAAGGTCAAAGGTGAGGAATGAGGGATGAGAAGGTCAAAAATGAGGGGCGAGAAGGTCGAAGGTGAGGGAGTGGGACGAGAAGGTCAAAGGTGAGGGGTGAGGGACGAGAAGGTCGAAGGTGAGGGATGAGGGACGAGAAGGTCTAAGGTGAGGGATGAGGGATGAGAAGGTCGAAGATGAGGGATGAGGGATGAGAAGGTCGAAGGTGAGGGATGAGGGACGAGAAGGTCTAAGGTTAGGGATGAGGGACGAGAAGGTCGAAGGTGAGGGACGAGGGACAAGAAGGTCACAGATGAGGGACGAGAAGGTCGAAGGTGAGGGATGAGGGACGAGAAGGTCAAAGGTGAGGGATGAGGGACGAGAAGGTCGAAGGTGAGGGATGGGAAGGTCGAAGATGAAGGATGAGGGACGAGAAGGTCAAAGGTGAGGGATGAGGGACGAGAAGGTCAAAGGTGAGGGATGAGGGACGAGGGACGAGAAGGTCGAAGGTGAGGGATGAGGGATGAGGGACGAGAAGGTCAAAGGTGAGGGATGAGGGACGAGGGACGAGAAGGTCAAAGGTGAGGGATGAGGAACGAGAAGGTCAAAGGTGAGGGATGAGGGACGAGAAGGTAAAAGGTGAGGGATGAGAAGGTGAAAGGTGAGGAATGAGGGACGAGAAGGTCAAAGGTGAGGGATGAGGGACGAGAAGGTCAAAGGTGAGGGATGAGGGACGAGAAGGTCAAAGGTGAGGGATGAGGGATGAGAAGGTCAAAGGTGAGGGACGAGAAGGTCGAAGGTGAGGGATGAGGGACGAGAAGGTCGAAGGTGAGGGATGAGGAGGTTGAAGGTGAGGGATGAGGGACGAGAAGGTCGAAGGTGAGGGATGAGGGACGAGGTACGAGAAGGTCGAAGGTGAGGGATGAGGGACGAGAAGGTCAAAGGTGAGGGATGAGGAACGAGAAGGTCAAAGGTGAGGGATGAGGGACGAGAAGGTCAAAGGTGAGGGATGAGGGACGAGAAGGTGAAAGGTGAGGAATGAGGGACGAGAAGGTCAAAGGTGAGGGATGAGGGACGAGAAGGTCAAGGGTGAGGGATGAGGGACGAGAAGGTCAAAGGTGAGGGATGAGGGACGAGAAGGTCAAAGGTGAGGGACAAGAAGGTCGAAGGTGAGGGATGAGGGAAGAGAAGGTCGAAGGTGAGGGACGAGAAGGTCGAAGGTGAGGGATGAGGGACGAGAAGGTCAAAGGTGAGGGATGAGGAGGTCGAAGGTGAGGGATGAGGGACGAGAAGGTCGAAGGTGAGGGATGAGGGACGAGGTACGAGAAGGTTGAAGGTGAGGGATGAGGGACGAGAAGGTCAAAGGTGAGGGATGAGGAACGAGAAGGTCAAAGGTGAGGGATGAGGGACGAGAAGGTCAAAGGTGAGGGATGAGGGACGAGAAGGTGAAAGGTGAGGAATGAGGAACGAGAAGGTGAAAGGTGAGGAATGAGGGACGAGAAGGTCGAAGGTGAGGGACGAGGGACAAGAAGGTCGAAGATGAGGGACGAGAAGGTCGAAGGTGAGGGATGAGGGACGAGAAGGTCAAAGGTGAGGGATGAGGGACGAGAAGGTCGAAGGTGAGGGATGAGAAGGTCGAAGATGAAGGATAAGGGACGAGAAGGTCAAAGGTGAGGGATGAGGGACGAGAAGGTCAAAGGTGAGGAATGAGGGACGAGGGACGAGAAGGTCGAAGGTGAGGGATGAGGGATGAGGGACGAGAAGGTCAAAGGTGAGGGATGAGGGACGAGGGACGAGAAGGTAAAAGGTGAGGGATGAGGAACGAGAAGGTCAAAGGTGAGGGATGAGGGACGAGAAGGTCAAAGGTGAGGGATGAGGGACGAGAAGGTGAAAGGTGAGGAATGAGGGACGAGAAGGTCAAAGGTGAGGGATGAGGGACGAGAAGGTCAAAGGTGAGGGATGAGGGACGAGAAGGTCAAAGGTGAGGGATGAGGGATGAGAAGGTCAAAGGTGAGGGACGAGAAGGTCGAAGGTGAGGGATGAGGGACGAGAAGGTCGAAGGTGAGGGATGAGGAGGTCGAAGGTGAGGGATGAGGGACGAGAAGGTCGAAGGTGAGGGATGGGGGACGAGGTACGAGAAGTTCGAAGGTGAGGGATGAGGGACGAGAAGGTCAAAGGTGAGGGATGAGGAACGAGAAGGTCAAAGGTGAGGGATGAGGGACGAGAAGGTCAAAGGTGAGGGATGAGGGATGAGAAGGTCAAATGTGAGGGACGAGAAGGTCGAAGGTGAGGGATGAGGGACGAGAAGGTCGAAGGTGAGGGATGAGGAGGTTGAAGGTGAGGGATGAGGGACGAGAAGGTCGAAGGTGAGGGATGAGGGACGAGGTACGAGAAGGTCGAAGGTGAGGGATGAGGGACGAGAAGGTCAAAGGTGAGGGATGAGGAACGAGAAGGTCAAAGGTGAGGGATGAGGGACGAGAAGGTCAAAGGTGAGGGATGAGGGACGAGAAGGTGAAAGGTGAGGAATGAGGGACGAGAAGGTCAAAGGTGAGGGATGAGGGACGAGAAGGTCAAGGGTGAGGGATGAGGGACGAGAAGGTCAAAGGTGAGGGATGAGGGACGAGAAGGTCAAAGGTGAGGGACAAGAAGGTCGAAGGTGAGGGATGAGGGAAGAGAAGGTCGAAGGTGAGGGACGAGAAGGTCGAAGGTGAGGGATGAGGGACGAGAAGGTCAAAGGTGAGGGATGAGGAGGTCGAAGGTGAGGGATGAGGGACGAGAAGGTCGAAGGTGAGGGATGAGGGACGAGGTAGGAGAAGGTTGAAGGTGAGGGATGAGGGACGAGAAGGTCAAAGGTGAGGGATGAGGAACGAGAAGGTCAAAGGTGAGGGATGAGGGACGAGAAGGTCAAAGGTGAGGGATGAGGGACGAGAAGGTGAAAGGTGAGGAATGAGGGACGAGAAGGTCAAAGGTGAGGGATGAGGGACGAGAAGGTCAAAGGTGAGGGATGAGGGACGAGAAGGTCAAAGGTGAGGGATGAGGGACGAGGTACGAGAAGGTCGAAGGTGAGGGATGAGGGACGAGAAGGTCAAAGGTGAGGAATGAGGAACGAGAAGGTCAAAGGTGAGGGATGAGGGACGAGAAGGTGAAAGGTGAGGAATGAGGGACGAGAAGGTCGAAGGTGAGGGACGAGGGACAAGAAGGTCGAAGATGAGGGACGAGAAGGTCGAAGGTGAGGGATGAGGGACGAGAAGGTCAAAGGTGAGGGATGAGGGACGAGAAGGTCTAAGGTTAGGGATGAGGGACGAGAAGGTCGAAGGTGAGGGACGAGGGACTAGAAGGTCGAAGATGAGGGAAGAGAAGGTCGAAGGTGAGGGATGAGGGACGAGAAGGTCAAAGGTGAGGGATGAGGGACGAGAAGGTCGAAGGTGAGGGATGAGAAGGTCGAAGATAAAGGATGAGGGACGAGAAGGTCAAAGGTGAGGGATGAGGGACGAGAAGGTCAAAGTTGAGGGATGAGGGACGAGAAGGTCGAAGGTGAGGGATGAGGGATGAGGGACGAGAAGGTCAAAGGTGAGGGATGAGGGACGAGGGACGAGAAGGTCAAAGGTGAGGGATGAGGGATGAGAAGGTCAAAGGTGAGGGATGAGGGACGAGAAGGTCAAAGATGAGGGGTGAGAAGGTCGAAGGTGAGGGAGTGGGACGAGAAGGTCTAAGGTGAGGGATGAGGGACGAGAAGGTCGAAGGTGAGGGATGAGGGACAAGAAGGTCAAAGGTGAGGGATGAGGGACGAGAAGGTCAAAGGTGAGGGATGAGGGACGAGAAGGACAAAGGTGAGGGACAAGAAGGTCGAAGGTGAGGGATGAGGGAAGAGAAGGTCGAAGGTGAGGGACGAGAAGGTCGAAGGTGAGGGATGAGGGACGAGAAGGTCAAAGATGAGGGATGAGGGATGAGAAGGTCGAAGATGAGGGATGAGGGACGAGAAGGACAAAGGTGAGGGACAAGAAGGTCGAAGGTGAGGGATGAGGGAAGAGAAGGTCGAAGGTGAGGGACGAGAAGGTCGAAGGTGAGGGATGAGGGACGAGAAGGTCAAAGATGAGGGATGAGGGATGAGAAGGTCGAAGATGAGGGAGGAGGGACGAGAAGGACAAAGGTGAGGGACAAGAAGGTCGAAGGTGAGGGATGAGGGAAGAGAAGGTCGAAGGTGAGGGACGAGAAGGTCGAAGGTGAGGGATGAGGGACGAGAAGGTCAAAGATGAGGGATGAGGGATGAGAAGGTCGAAGATGAGGGAGGAGGGACGAGAAGGACGAAGGTGAGGGATGAGGGACGAGAAGGTCGAAGGTGAGGGATGAGAAGGTCAAAGATGAGGGATGAGGGACGAGAAGGTCGAAGGTGAGGGATGAGGGACGAGAAGGTCTAAGGTGAGGGATGAGGGACGAGAAGGTCGAAGGTGAGGGATGAGGGACAAGAAGGTCAAAGGTGAGGGATGAGGGACGAGAAGGTCAAAGGTGAGGGATGAGGGACGAGAAGGACAAAGGTGAGGGACAAGAAGGTCGAAGGTGAGGGATGAGGGAAGAGAAGGTCGAAGGTGAGGGACGAGAAGGTCGAAGGTGAGGGATGAGGGACGAGAAGGTCAAAGATGAGGGATGAGGGATGAGAAGGTCGAAGATGAGGGAGGAGGGACGAGAAGGACGAAGGTGAGGGATGAGGGACGAGAAGGTCGAAGGTGAGGGATGAGAAGGTCAAAGATGAGGGATGAGGGACGAGAAGGTCGAAGGTGAGGGATGAGGGACGAGAAGGTCAAAGGTGAGGGATGAGGGACGAGAAGGTCAAAGGTGAGGGACGAGAAGGTCGAAGGTGAGGGATGAGGGAAGAGAAGGTTGAAGGTGAGGGACAAGGAGGTCGAAGGTGGGGGTTGAGGGACGAGAAGGTCGAAGGTGAGGGATGAGGGACGAGGGACGAGAAGGTCGAAGGTGAGGGATGAGGGACGGGAAGGTCAAAGGTGAGGGACGAGAAGGTCGAAGGTGAGGGATGAGGGACGAGAAGGTCGAAGGTGAGGGACGAGGAGGTCGAAGGTGAGGGATGAGGGACGAGAAGGTGGAAGGTGAGGGATGAGGGACGAGGGACGAGAAGGTCAAAGGTGAGGGATGAGGAACAAGAAGGTCAAAGGTGAGGGATGAGGGACAAGAAGGTCAAAGGTGAGGGATGAGGGACGAGAAGGTCAAAGGTGAGGGATGAGGGACGAGAAGGTCAAAGGTGAGGGATGAGGGACGAGAAGGTCAAAGGTGAGGAATGAGGGATGAGAAGGTCAAAGGTGAGGGACGAGAAGGTCGAAGGTGAGGGATGAGGGACGAGAAGGTCGAAGGTGAGGGACAAGAAGGTCGAAGGTGAGGGATGAGGGACGAGAAGGTCAAAGGTGAGGGATGAGGGACGAGAAGTTCGAAGATGAGGGAGGAGTGACGAGAAGGTCGAAGGTGAGGGATGAGGGACGAGAAGGTCGAAGGTGAGGGATGAGAAGGTCGAAGATGAGGGATGAGGGATGAGAAGGTCGAAGGTGAGGGATGAGGGACGAGAAGGTCAAAGGTGAGGGATGAGGGACGAGAAGGTCAAAGGTGAGGGATGAGGGACGAGAAGGTCAAAGGTGAGGGATGAGGGATGAGAAGGTCAAAGGTGAGGGATGAGGGAGGAGAAGGTCAAAGGTAAGGGACGAGAAGGTCGAAGGTGAGGGATGAGGGACGAGAAGGTCGAAGGTGAGGGACGAGGAGGTCGAAGGTGAGGGATGAAGGACGAGAAGGTCGAAGGTGAGGGATGAGGGACGAGGGACGAGAAGGTCGAAGGTGAGGGATGAGGGACGAGAAGGTCAAAGATGAGGGATGAGGAACGAGAAGGTCAAAGGTGAGGGATGAGGGACGAGAAGGCCAAAGGTGAGGGATGAGGAACGAGAAGGTCAAAGGTGAGGGATGAGGGACGAGAAGGTCAAAGGTGAGGAATGAGGGATGAGAAGGTCAAAAATGAGGGGCGAGAAGGTCGAAGGTGAGGGAGTGGGACGAGAAGGTCAAAGGTGAGGGGTGAGGGACGAGAAGGTCGAAGGTGAGGGATGAGGGACGAGAAGGTCTAAGGTGAGGGATGAGGGATGAGAAGGTCGAAGATGAGGGATGAGGGATGAGAAGGTCGAAGGTGAGGGATGAGGGACGAGAAGGTCTAAGGTTAGGGATGAGGGACGAGAAGGTCGAAGGTGAGGGACGAGGGACAAGAAGGTCACAGATGAGGGACGAGAAGGTCGAAGGTGAGGGATGAGGGACGAGAAGGTCAAAGGTGAGGGATGAGGGACGAGAAGGTCGAAGGTGAGGGATGGGAAGGTCGAAGATGAAGGATGAGGGACGAGAAGGTCAAAGGTGAGGGATGAGGGACGAGAAGGTCAAAGGTGAGGGATGAGGGACGAGGGACGAGAAGGTCGAAGGTGAGGGATGAGGGATGAGGGACGAGAAGGTCAAAGGTGAGGGATGAGGGACGAGGGACGAGAAGGTCAAAGGTGAGGGATGAGGAACGAGAAGGTCAAAGGTGAGGGATGAGGGACGAGAAGGTAAAAGGTGAGGGATGAGAAGGTGAAAGGTGAGGAATGAGGGACGAGAAGGTCAAAGGTGAGGGATGAGGGACGAGAAGGTCAAAGGTGAGGGATGAGGGACGAGAAGGTCAAAGGTGAGGGATGAGGGATGAGAAGGTCAAAGGTGAGGGACGAGAAGGTCGAAGGTGAGGGATGAGGGACGAGAAGGTCGAAGGTGAGGGATGAGGAGGTTGAAGGTGAGGGATGAGGGACGAGAAGGTCGAAGGTGAGGGATGAGGGACGAGGTACGAGAAGGTCGAAGGTGAGGGATGAGGGACGAGAAGGTCAAAGGTGAGGGATGAGGAACGAGAAGGTCAAAGGTGAGGGATGAGGGACGAGAAGGTCAAAGGTGAGGGATGAGGGACGAGAAGGTGAAAGGTGAGGAATGAGGGACGAGAAGGTCAAAGGTGAGGGATGAGGGACGAGAAGGTCAAGGGTGAGGGATGAGGGACGAGAAGGTCAAAGGTGAGGGATGAGGGACGAGAAGGTCAAAGGTGAGGGACAAGAAGGTCGAAGGTGAGGGATGAGGGAAGAGAAGGTCGAAGGTGAGGGACGAGAAGGTCGAAGGTGAGGGATGAGGGACGAGAAGGTCAAAGGTGAGGGATGAGGAGGTCGAAGGTGAGGGATGAGGGACGAGAAGGTCGAAGGTGAGGGATGAGGGACGAGGTACGAGAAGGTTGAAGGTGAGGGATGAGGGACGAGAAGGTCAAAGGTGAGGGATGAGGAACGAGAAGGTCAAAGGTGAGGGATGAGGGACGAGAAGGTCAAAGGTGAGGGATGAGGGACGAGAAGGTGAAAGGTGAGGAATGAGGGACGAGAAGGTGAAAGGTGAGGAATGAGGGACGAGAAGGTCGAAGGTGAGGGACGAGGGACAAGAAGGTCGAAGATGAGGGACGAGAAGGTCGAAGGTGAGGGATGAGGGACGAGAAGGTCAAAGGTGAGGGATGAGGGACGAGAAGGTCGAAGGTGAGGGATGAGAAGGTCGAAGATGAAGGATGAGGGACGAGAAGGTCAAAGGTGAGGGATGAGGGACGAGAAGGTCAAAGGTGAGGAATGAGGGACGAGGGACGAGAAGGTCGAAGGTGAGGGATGAGGGATGAGGGACGAGAAGGTCAAAGGTGAGGGATGAGGGACGAGGGACGAGAAGGTAAAAGGTGAGGGATGAGGAACGAGAAGGTCAAAGGTGAGGGATGAGGGACGAGAAGGTCAAAGGTGAGGGATGAGGGACGAGAAGGTGAAAGGTGAGGAATGAGGGACGAGAAGGTCAAAGGTGAGGGATGAGGGACGAGAAGGTCAAAGGTGAGGGATGAGGGACGAGAAGGTCAAAGGTGAGGGATGAGGGATGAGAAGGTCAAAGGTGAGGGACGAGAAGGTCGAAGGTGAGGGATGAGGGACGAGAAGGTCGAAGGTGAGGGATGAGGAGGTCGAAGGTGAGGGATGAGGGACGAGAAGGTCGAAGGTGAGGGATGAGGGACGAGGTACGAGAAGTTCGAAGGTGAGGGATGAGGGACGAGAAGGTCAAAGGTGAGGGATGAGGAACGAGAAGGTCAAAGGTGAGGGATGAGGGACGAGAAGGTCAAAGGTGAGGGATGAGGGATGAGAAGGTCAAATGTGAGGGACGAGAAGGTCGAAGGTGAGGGATGAGGGACGAGAAGGTCGAAGGTGAGGGATGAGGAGGTTGAAGGTGAGGGATGAGGGACGAGAAGGTCGAAGGTGAGGGATGAGGGACGAGGTACGAGAAGGTCGAAGGTGAGGGATGAGGGACGAGAAGGTCAAAGGTGAGGGATGAGGAACGAGAAGGTCAAAGGTGAGGGATGAGGGACGAGAAGGTCAAAGGTGAGGGATGAGGGACGAGAAGGTGAAAGGTGAGGAATGAGGGACGAGAAGGTCAAAGGTGAGGGATGAGGGACGAGAAGGTCAAGGGTGAGGGATGAGGGACGAGAAGGTCAAAGGTGAGGGATGAGGGACGAGAAGGTCAAAGGTGAGGGACAAGAAGGTCGAAGGTGAGGGATGAGGGAAGAGAAGGTCGAAGGTGAGGGACGAGAAGGTCGAAGGTGAGGGATGAGGGACGAGAAGGTCAAAGGTGAGGGATGAGGAGGTCGAAGGTGAGGGATGAGGGACGAGAAGGTCGAAGGTGAGGGATGAGGGACGAGGTAGGAGAAGGTTGAAGGTGAGGGATGAGGGACGAGAAGGTCAAAGGTGAGGGATGAGGAACGAGAAGGTCAAAGGTGAGGGATGAGGGACGAGAAGGTCAAAGGTGAGGGATGAGGGACGAGAAGGTGAAAGGTGAGGAATGAGGGACGAGAAGGTCAAAGGTGAGGGATGAGGGACGAGAAGGTCAAAGGTGAGGGATGAGGGACGAGAAGGTCAAAGGTGAGGGATGAGGGACGAGGTACGAGAAGGTCGAAGGTGAGGGATGAGGGACGAGAAGGTCAAAGGTGAGGAATGAGGAACGAGAAGGTCAAAGGTGAGGGATGAGGGACGAGAAGGTGAAAGGTGAGGAATGAGGGACGAGAAGGTCGAAGGTGAGGGACGAGGGACAAGAAGGTCGAAGATGAGGGACGAGAAGGTCGAAGGTGAGGGATGAGGGACGAGAAGGTCAAAGGTGAGGGATGAGGGACGAGAAGGTCGAAGGTGAGGGATGAGAAGGTCGAAGATGAAGGATGAGGGACGAGAAGGTCAAAGGTGAGGGATGAGGGACGAGAAGGTCAAAGGTGAGGAATGAGGGACGAGGGACGAGAAGGTCGAAGGTGAGGGATGAGGCATGAGGGACGAGAAGGTCAAAGGTGAGGGATGAGGGACGAGGGACGAGAAGGTAAAAGGTGAGGGATGAGGAACGAGAAGGTCAAAGGTGAGGGATGAGGGACGAGAAGGTGAAAGGTGAGGAATGAGGGACGAGAAGGTCAAAGGTGAGGGATGAGGGACGAGAAGGTCAAAGGTGAGGGATGAGGGACGAGAAGGTCAAAGGTGAGGGATGAGGGATGAGAAGGTCAAAGGTGAGGGACGAGAAGGTCGAAGGTGAGGGATGAGGGACGAGAAGGTCGAAGGTGAGGGATGAGGAGGTCGAAGGTGAGGGATGAGGGACGAGAAGGTCGAAGGTGAGGGATGAGGGACGAGGTACGAGAAGTTCGAAGGTGAGGGATGAGGGACGAGAAGGTCAAAGGTGAGGGATGAGGAACGAGAAGGTCAAAGGTGAGGGATGAGGGACGAGAAGGTCAAAGGTGAGGGATGAGGGACGAGAAGGTGAAAGGTGAGGAATGAGGGACGAGAAGGTCAAAGGTGAGGGATGAGGGACGAGAAGGTCAAAGGTGAGGGATGAGGGACGAGAAGGTCAAAGGTGAGGGATGAGGGACGAGAAGGTCAAAGGTGAGGGACAAGAGGGTCGAAGGTGAGGGATGAGGGAAGAGAAGGTCGAAGGTGAGGGACGAGAAGGTCGAAGGTGAGGGATGAGGGACGAGAAGGTCAAAGGTGAGGGATGAGGAGGTCGAAGGTGAGGGATGAGGGACGAGAAGGTCGAAGGTGAGGGATGAGGGACGAGGTACGAGAAGGTCGAAGGTGAGGGATGAGGGACGAGAAGGTCAAAGGTGAGGGATGAGGAACGAGAAAGTTAAAGGTGAGGGATGAGGGACGAGAAGGTCAAAGGTGAGGGATGAGGGACGAGAAGGTGAAAGGTGAGGAATGAGGGACGAGAAGGTCAAAGGTGAGGGATGAGGGACGAGAAGGTCAAAGGTGAGGGATGAGGGACGAGAAGGTCAAAGGTGAGGGATGAGGGACGAGAAGGTCAAAGGTGAGGGACAAGAAGGTCGAAGGTGAGGGATGAGGGAAGAGAAGGTCGAAGGTGAGGGACGAAAAGTTTGAAGGTGAGGGATGAGGGACGAGAAGGTCAAAGGTGAGGGATGAGGGACGAGAAGGTCGAAGATGAGGGAGGAGGGACGAGAAGGATGAAGGTGAGGGATTAGGGACGAGAAGGTCGAAGGTGAGGGATGAGAAGGTCGAAGACGAGGGATGAGGGACGAGAAGGTCAAAGATGAGGGATGAGGGACGAGAAGGTCAAAGGTGAGGGATGAGGGACGAGAAGGTCAAAGGTGAGGGATGAGGGATGAGAAGGTCAAAGGTGAGGGATGAGGGACGAGAAGGTCAAAGGTGAGGGATGAGGGATGAGAAGGTCAAAGGTGAGGGACGAGAAGGTCGAAGGTGAGGGATGAGGGACGAGAAGGTCGAAGGTGAGGGATGAGGAGGTCGAAGGTGAG
Source organism: Rana muscosa (assembly GCA_029206835.1). Classification (NCBI taxonomy): domain Eukaryota; kingdom Metazoa; phylum Chordata; class Amphibia; order Anura; family Ranidae; genus Rana; species Rana muscosa. Next base: position 15,911,608 of record JARGYO010000198.1, on the reverse strand, counting down.
GGATGAGGGACGAGAAGGTCGAAGGTGAGGGATGAGGGACGAGGTACGAGAAGGTCGAAGGTGAGGGATGAGGGACGAGAAGGTCAAAGGTGAGGGATGAGGAACGAGAAGGTCAAAGGTGAGGGATGAGGGACGAGAAGGTCAAAGGTGAGGGATGAGGGACGAGAAGGTGAAAGGTGAGGAATGAGGGACGAGAAGGTCAAAGGTGAGGGATGAGGGACGAGAAGGTCAAAGGTGAGGGATGAGGGACGAGAAGGTCAAAGGTGAGGAATGAGGGACGAGAAGGTCAAAGGTGAGGGACAAGAAGGTCGAAGGTGAGGGATGAGGGAAGAGAAGGTCGAAGGTGAGGGACGAGAAGGTCGAAGGAGAGGGATGAGTTACGAGAAGGTCAAAGGTGAGGGATGAGGGACGAGAAGGTCGAAGATGAGGGAGGAGGGACGAGAAGGACGAAGGTGAGGGATTAGGGACGAGAAGGTCGAAGGTGAGGGATGAGGGACGAGAAGGTCTAAGGTTAGGGATGAGGGACGAGAAGGTCGAAGGTGAGGGACGAGGGACAAGAAGGTCGAAGATGAGGGACGAGAAGGTCGAAGTTGAGGGATGAGGGACGAGAAGGTCAAAGGTGAGGGATGAGGGACGAGAAGGTCGAAGGTGAGGGATGAGAAGGTCGAAGATAAAGGATGAGGGACGAGAAGGTCAAAGGCGAGGGATGAGGGACGAGAAGGTCAAAGGTGAGGGATGAGGGACGAGGGACGAGAAGGTCGAAGGTGAGGGATGAGGGACGAGAAGGTCAAAGGTGAGGGATGAGGGACGAGGGACGAGAAGGTCAAAGGTGAGGGATGAGGAACGAGAAGGTCAAAGGTGAGGGATGAGGGACGAGAAGGTCAAAGGTGAGGGATAAGGGACGAGAAGGTGAAAGGTGAGGAATGAGGGACGAGAAGGTCAAAGGTGAGGGATGAGGGACGAGAAGGTCAAAGGTGAGGGATGAGGGACGAGAAGGTCAAAGGTGAGGGATGAGGGATGAGAAGGTCAAAGGTGAGGGACGAGAAGGTCGAAGGTGAGGGATGAGGGACGAGAAGGTCGAAGGTGAGGGATGAGGAGGTCGAAGGTGAGGGATGAGGGACGAGAAGGTCGAAGGTGAGGGATGAGGGACGAGGTACGAGAAGGTCGAAGGTGAGGGATGAGGGACGAGAAGGTCAAAGGTGAGGGATGAGGAACGAGAAGGTCAAAGGTGAGGGATGAGGGACGAGAAGGTCAAAGGTGAGGGATGAGGGACGAGAAGGTGAAAGGTGAGGAATGAGGGACGAGAAGGTCAGAGGTGAGGGATGAGGGACGAGAAGGTCAAAGGTGAGGGATGAGGGACGAGAAGGTCAAAGGTGAGGGATGAGGGACGAGAAGGTCAAAGGTGAGGGACAAGAAGGTCGAAGGTGAGGGATGAGGGAAGAGAAGGTCGAAGGTGAGGGACGAGAAGGTCGAAGGTGAGGGATGAGGGACGAGAAGGTCAAAGGTGAGGGATGAGGAGGTCGAAGGTGAGGGATGAGCGATGAGAAGGTCGAAGGTGAGGGATGAGGGACGAGGTACGAGAAGGTCGAAGGTGAGGGATGAGGGACGAGAAGGTCAAAGGTGAGGGATGAGGAACGAGAAGGTCAAAGGTGAGGGATGAGGGACGAGAAGGTCAAAGGTGAGGGATGAGGGACGAGAAGGTGAAAGGTGAGGAATGAGGGACGAGAAGGTCAAAGGTGAGGGATGAGGGACGAGAAGGTCAAAGGTGAGGGATGAGGGACGAGAAGGTCAAAGGTGAGGGATGAGGGACGAGAAGGTCAAAGGTGAGGGATGAGGGACGAGAAGGTCAAAGGTGAGGGATGAGGGACGAGAAGTTCAAAGGTGAGGGATGAGGGATGAGGGACGAGAAGGTCGAAGGTGAGGGATGAGGGACGAGAAGGTCAAAGGTGAGGGATGAGGAGGTCGAAGGTGAGGGACGAGAAGGTCGAAGGTAAGGGATGAGGGACGAGAAGGTCGAAGGTGAGGGACGAGGAGGTCGAAGGTGAGGGATGAGGGACGAGAAGGTCAAAGGTGAGGGATGAGGGACGAGAAGGTTGAAGGTGAGGGATGAGGGACAAGAAGGTCGAAGGTGAGGGATGAGGGACGAGAAGGTCAAAGGTGAGGGATGAGGGACGAGAAGGTTGAAGGTGAGGGATGAGGGACGAGAAGGTCAAAGTTGAGGGACGAGAAGGTCGAAGGTGAGGGATGAGGGACGAGAAGGTCGAAGGTGAGGGACGAGGAGGTATAAGGTGAGGGATAAGGGACGAGAAGGTCAAAGTTGAGGGATGAGGGACAAGAAGGTCAAAGGTGAGGGATGAGGGACGAGAAGGTCAAAGGTGAGGGATGAGGGACGAGAAGGTCAAAGGTGAGGGATGAGGGACGAGAAGGTCAAAGTTTTAGGGATGAGAAGGTCTAAGGTGAGGGATGAGGGACGAGAAGGTTGAAGGTGAGGGATGAGGGACAAGAAGGTCGAAGGTGAGGGATGAGGGATGAGAAGGTCAAAGGTGAGGGATGAGGGACGAGAAGGTCAAAGGTGAGGGATGAGGGACGAGAAGGTCAAAGGTGAGGGACGAGAAGGTCGAAGGTGAGGGATGAGGGACGAGAAGGTCGAAGGTGAGGGACGAGGAGGTATAAGGTGAGGGATGAGGGACGAGAAGGTCAAAGGTGAGGGATGAGGGACAAGAAGGTCAAAGGTGAGGGATGAGGGACGAGAAGGTCAAAGGTGAGGGATGAGGGATGAGAAGGTCAAAGGTGAGGGATGAGGGACGAGAAGGTCAAAGGTGAGGGATGAGAAGGTCTAAGGTGAGGGATGAGGGACGAGAAGGTTGAAGGTGAGGGATGAGGGACAAGAAGGTCGAAGGTGAGGGATGAGGGACGAGAAGGTCAAATTTGAGGGATGAGGGACGAGAAGGTTGAAGGTGAAGGTTGAGGGACGAGAAGGTCAAAGGTGAGGGACGAGAAGGTCGAAGGTGAGGGATGAGGGACGAGAAGGTCGAAGGTGAGGGACGAGGAGGTCGAAGGTGAGGGATGAGGGACGAAAAGGTCAAAGGTGAGGGATGAGGGACGAGAAGGTCAAAGGTGAGGGACGAGAAGGTCGAAGGTGAGGGTTGAGGGACGAGAAGGTCGAAGGTGAGGGACGAGGAGGTATAAGGTGAGGGATGAGGGACGAGAAGGTCAAAGGTGAGGGATGAGGGACGAGAAGGTCAAAGGTGAGGGATGAGGGACGAGAAGGTCTAAGGTGAGGGACGAGAAGGTCGAAGGTGAGGGATGAGGGACGAGAAGGTCGAAGGTGAGGGACGAGGAGGTATAAGGTGAGGGATGAGGGACGAGAAGGTCAAAGGTGAGGGATGAGGGATGAGAAGGTCAAAGGTGAGGGACGAGAAGGTCGAAGATGAGGGACGAGATGGTCGAAGGTGAGGGACGAGAAGGTCGAAGGTGAGGGATGAGGGATGAGAAGGTCGAAGGTGAGGGATGAGGGACGAGAAGGTCAAAGGTGAGGGATGAGGAATGAGAAGGTCAAAGGTGAAGGATGAGGGACGAGAAGGTCCAAGGTGAGGGATGAGAAGGTCGAAGGTGAGGGATGAGGGACGAGAAGGTCAAAGGTGAGGGATGAGGGACGAGAAGGTTGAAGGTGAGGGATGAGGGACAAGAAGGTCGAAGGTGAGGGATGAGGGACGAGAAGGTCAAAGGTGAGGGATGAGGGACGAGAAGGTTGAAGGTGAGGGATGAGGGACGAGAAGGTCAAAGGTGAGGGACGAGAAGGTCGAAGGTGAGGGATGAGGGACAAGAAGGTCGAAGGTGAGGGATGAGGGACGAGAAGGTCAAAGGTGAGGGATGAGGGACGAGAAGGTCGGAGTTGAGGGATGAGAAGGTCTAAGGTGAGGGATGAGGGACGAGAAGGTTGAAGGTGAGGGATGAGGGACAAGAAGGTCAAAGGTGAGGGATGAGGGACGAGAAGGTCAAAGGTGAGGGATGAGGGACGAGAAGGTCGGAGTTGAGGGATGAGAAGGTCTAAGGTGAGGGATGAGGGACGAGAAGGTTGAAGGTGAGGGATGAGGGACAAGAAGGTCGAAGGTGAGGGATGAGGGACGAGAAGGTCAAAGGTGAGGGATGAGGGACGAGAAGGTCAAAGGTGAGGGATGAGGGACGAGAAGGTCAAAGGTGAGGGACGAGAAGGTCGAAGGTGAGGGATGAGGGACGAGAAGGTCGAAGGTGAGGGACGAGGAGGTATAAGGTGAGGGATGAGGGACGAGAAGGTCAAAGGTGAGGGATGAGGGACAAGAAGGTCAAAGGTGAGGGATGAGGGACGAGAAGGTCAAAGTTGAGGGATGAGAAGGTCTAAGGTGAGGGATGAGGGACGAGAAGGTTGAAGGTGAGGGATGAGGGACAAGAAGGTCGAAGGTGAGGGATGAGGGACGAGAAGGTCAAAGGTGAGGGATGAGGGACGAGAAGGTCAAAGGTGAGGGATGAGGGACGAGAAGGTCAAAGGTGAGGGACGAGAAGGTCGAAGGTGAGGGATGAGGGACGAGAAGGTCGAAGGTGAGGGACGAGGAGGTATAAGGTGAGGGATGAGGGACGAGAAGGTCAAAGGTGAGGGATGAGGGACAAGAAGGTCAAAGGTGAGGGATGAGGGACGAGAAGGTCAAAGGTGAGGGATGAGGGATGAGAAGGTCAAAGGTGAGGGATGAGGGACGAGAAGGTCAAAGTTGAGGGATGAGAAGGTCTAAGGTGAGGGATGAGGGACGAGAAGGTTGAAGGTGAGGGATGAGGGACAAGAAGGTCGAAGGTGAGGGATGAGGGACGAGAAGGTCAAATTTGAGGGATGAGGGACGAGAAGGTCGAAGGTGAGGGATGAGGGACGAGAAGGTCAAAGGTGAGGGACGAGAAGGTCGAAGGTGAGGGATGAGGGACGAGAAGGTCAAAGGTGAGGGACGAGGAGGTCGAAGGTGAGGGATGAGGGACGAGAAGGTCGAAGGTGAGGGACGAGAAGGTCGAAGGTGAGGGATGAGGGACGAGAAGGTCAAAGGTGAGGGATGAGGGACGAGAAGGTCGAAGATGAGGGAGGAGGGACGAGAAGGTCGAAGGTGAGGGATGAGGGACGAGAAGGTCGAAGGTGAGGGATGAGGGACGAGAAGGTCGAAGGTGAGGGATGAGAAGGTCAAAGGTGAGGGACGAGAAGGTCGAAGGTGAGGGATGAGGGACGAGAAGGTCAAAGGTGAGGGACGAGAAGGTCGAAGGTGAGGGATGAGGGACGAGAAGGTCGAAGGTGAGGGACAAGAAGGTCGAAGGTGAGGGATGAGGGACGAGAAGGTCAAAGGTGAGGGATGAGGGACGAGAAGGTCGAAGATGAGGGACGAGATGGTCGAAGGTGAGGGACGAGAAGGTCGAAGGTGAGGGATGAGGGATGAGAAGGTCGAAGGTGAGGGACGAGAAGGTCGAAGGTGAGGGATGAGGGACGAGAAGGTCAAAGGTGAGGGATGAGGGACGAGAAGGTCAAAGGTGAGGGATGAGGGACGAGAAGGTCAAAGGTGAGGGACGAGAAGGTCGAAGGTGAGGGATGAGGGACGAGAAGGTCGAAGGTGAGGGACGAGGAGGTATAAGGTGAGGGATGAGGGACGAGAAGGTCAAAGGTGAGGGATGAGGGACAAGAAGGTCAAAGGTGAGGGATGAAGGACGAGAAGGTCAAAGGTGAGGGATGAGGGATGAGAAGGTCAAAGGTGAGGGATGAGGGACGAGAAGGTCAAAGTTGAGGGATGAGAAGGTCTAAGGTGAGGGATGAGGGACGAGAAGGTTGAAGGTGAGGGATGAGGGACAAGAAGGTCGAAGGTGAGGGATGAGGGACGAGAAGGTCAAATTTGAGGGATGAGGGACGAGAAGGTCGAAGGTGAGGGATGAGGGACGAGAAGGTCAAAGGTGAGGGACGAGAAGGTCGAAGGTGAGGGATGAGGGACGAGAAGGTCAAAGGTGAGGGACGAGGAGGTCGAAGGTGAGGGATGAGGGACGAGAAGGTCGAAGGTGAGGGACGAGAAGGTCGAAGGTGAGGGATGAGGGACGAGAAGGTCAAAGGTGAGGGATGAGGGACGAGAAGGTCGAAGATGAGGGAGGAGGGACGAGAAGGTCGAAGGTGAGGGATGAGGGACGAGAAGGTCGAAGGTGAGGGATGAGGGACGAGAAGGTCGAAGGTGAGGGATGAGAAGGTCAAAGGTGAGGGACGAGAAGGTCGAAGGTGAGGGATGAGGGACGAGAAGGTCAAAGGTGAGGGACGAGAAGGTCGAAGGTGAGGGATGAGGGACGAGAAGGTCGAAGGTGAGGGACAAGAAGGTCGAAGGTGAGGGATGAGGGACGAGAAGGTCAAAGGTGAGGGATGAGGGACGAGAAGGTCGAAGATGAGGGACGAGATGGTCGAAGGTGAGGGACGAGAAGGTCGAAGGTGAGGGATGAGGGATGAGAAGGTCGAAGGTGAGGGACGAGAAGGTCGAAGGTGAGGGATGAGGGACGAGAAGGTCGAAGGTGAGGGATGAGGGACGAGAAGGTCGAAGGTGAGGGATGAGGGACGAGAAGGTCAAAGGTGAAGGATGAGGGACGAGAAGGTCGAAGGTGAGGGATGAGAAGGTCGAAGGTGAGGGATGAGGGACGAGAAGGTCAAAGGTGAGGGATGAGGGGCGAGAAGGTTGAAGGTGAGGGATGAGGGACAAGAAGGTCGAAGGTGAGGGATGAGGGACGAGAAGGTCAAAGGTGAGGGATGAGGGACGAGAAGGTTGAAGGTGAGGGATGAGGGACAAGAAGGTCAAAGGTGAGGGACGAGAAGGTCGAAGGTGAGGGATGAGGGACGAGAAGGTCAAAGGTGAGGGACGAGGAGGTATAAGGTGAGGGATAAGGGACGAGAAGGTCAAAGGTGAGGGATGAGGGACGAGAAGGTCAAAGGTGAGGGATGAGGGACGAGAAGGTCAAAGGTGAGGGACGAGAAGGTCGAAGGTGAGGGATGAGGGACGAGAAGGTCGAAGGTGAGGGACGAGGAGGTATAAGGTGAGGGATGAGGGACGAGAAGGTCAAAGGTGAGGGATGAGGGACAAGAAGGTCAAAGGTGAGGGATGAGGGATGAGAAGGTCAAAGGTGAGGGATGAGGGACGAGAAGGTCAAAGTTGAGGGATGAGAAGGTCTAAGGTGAGGGATGAGGGACGAGAAGGTTGAAGATGAGGGACAAGAAGGTCGAAGGTGACGGATGAGGGACGAGAAGGTCAAATTTGAGGGATGAGGGACGAGAAGGTCGAAGGTGAGGGATGAGGGACGAGAAGGTCAAAGGTGAGGGACGAGAAGGTCGAAGGTGAGGGATGAGGGACGAGAAGGTCGAAGGTGAGGGACGAGGAGGTCGAAGGTGAGTGATGAGGGACGAAAAGGTCAAAGGTGAGGGATGAGCGACGAGAAGGTCAAAGGTGAGGGACGAGAAGATCGAAGGTGAGGGATGAGGGACGAGAAGGTCGAAGGTGAGGGACGAGGAGGTATAAGGTGAGGGATGAGGGACGAGAAGGTCAAAGGTGAGGGATGAGGGACGAGAAGGTCAAAGGTGAGGGATGAGGGACGAGAAGGTCTAAGGTGAGGGACGAGAAGGTCGAAGGTGAGGGATGAGGGACGAGAAGGTCGAAGGTGAGGGACGAGGAGGTATAAGGTGAGGGATGAGGGACGAGAAGGTCAAAGGTGAGGGATGAGGGACGAGAAGGTCGAAGGTGAGGGACGAGAAGGTCGAAGGTGAGGGATGAGGGACGAGAAGGTCAAAGGTGAGGGAAGAGGGACGAGAAGGTCGAAGATGAGGGACGAGAAGGTCAAAGGTGATGGACGAGAAGGACAAAGGTGAGGGATGAGGGACGAGAAGGTCGAAGGTGAGGGACGAGAAGGTCGAAGGTGAGGGATGAGGGACGAGAAGGTCAAAGGTGAGGGATGAGGGACGAGAAGGTCAAAGGTGAGGGATGAGGAATGAGAAGGTCAAAGGTGAAGGATGAGGGATGAGAAGGTCGAAGGTGAGGGATGAGGGTCGAGAAGGTCGAAGGTGAGGAACGAGAAGGCCGAAGGTGAGGAACGAGAAGGTCAAAGGTGAGGGACGAGAAGGTCGAAGGTAAGGGATGAGGGACGAGAAGGTCGAAGGTGAGGGACGAGAAGGTCGAAGGTGAGGGATGAGGGACGAGAAGGTCAAAGGTGAGGGATGAGGGACGAGAAGGTCGAAGGTGAGGGACGAGAAGGTCGAAGGTGAGGGATGAGGGACGAGAAGGTCAAAGGTGAGGGATGAGGGACGAGAACGTCGAAGATGAGGGAGGAGGGACGAGAAGGTCGAAGGTGAAGGATGAGGGACGAGAAGGTCGAAGGTGAGGGATGAGGGACGAGAAGGTCGAAGGTGAGGGATGAGAAGGTCAAAGGTGAGGGACGAGAAGGTTGAAGGTGAGGGATGAGGGACGAGAAGGTCAAAGGTGAGGGACAAGAAGGTCGAAGGTGAGGGATGAGGGACGAAAAGGTCGAAGGTGAGGGACGAGAAGGTCGAAGGTGAGGGATGAGGGACGAGAAGGTCAAAGGTGAGGGATGAGGGACGAGAAGGTCGAAGATGAGGGACGAGATGGTCGAAGGTGAGGGACGAGAAGGTCGAAGGTGAGGGATGAGGGATGAGAAGGTCGAAGGTGAGGGACGAGAAGGTCGAAGGTGAGGGATGAGGGACGAGAAGGTCGAAGGTGAGGGATGAGGGACGAGAAGGTCAAAGGTGAGGGATGAGGAATGAGAAGGTCAAAGGTGAAGGATGAGGGACGAGAAGGTCGAAGGTGAGGGATGAGGGACGAGAAGGTCAAAGGTGAGGGATGAGGGACGAGAAGGTTGAAGGTGAGGGATGAGGGACAAGAAGGTCGAAGGTGAGGGATGAGGGACGAGAAGGTCAAAGGTGAGGGATGAGGGACGAGAAGGTTGAAGGTGAGGGATGAGGGACGAGAAGGTCAAAGGTGAGGGACGAGAAGGTCGAAGGTGAGGGATGAGGGACGAGAAGGTCGAAGGTGAGGGACGAGGAGGTATAAGGTGAGGGATAAGGGACGAGAAGGTCAAAGGTGAGGGATGAGGGACAAGAAGGTCAAAGGTGAGGGATGAGGGACGAGAAGGTCAAAGGTGAGGGATGAGGGACGAGAAGGTCAAAGGTGAGGGATGAGGGACGAGAAGGTCAAAGTTTTAGGGATGAGAAGGTCTAAGGTGAGGGATGAGGGACGAGAAGGTTGAAGGTGAGGGATGAGGGACAAGAAGGTCGAAGGTGAGGGATGAGGGACGAGAAGGTCAAAAGTGAGGGATGAGGGACGAGAAGGTCAAAGGTGAGGGATGAGGGACGAGAAGGTCAAAGGTGAGGGACGAGAAGGTCGAAGGTGAGGGATGAGGGACGAGAAGGTCGAAGGTGAGGGACGAGGAGGTATAAGGTGAGGGATGAGGGACGAGAAGGTCAAAGGTGAGGGATGAGGGACAAGAAGGTCAAAGGTGAGGGATGAGGGACGAGAAGGTCAAAGGTGAGGGATGAGGGATGAGAAGGTCAAAGGTGAGGGATGAGGGACGAGAAGGTCAAAGTTGAGGGATGAGAAGGTCTAAGGTGAGGGATGAGGGACGAGAAGGTTGAAGGTGAGGGATGAGGGACAAGAAGGTCGAAGGTGAGGGATGAGGGACGAGAAGGTCAAATTTGAGGGATGAGGGACGAGAAGGTCGAAGGTGAGGGATGAGGGACGAGAAGGTCAAAGGTGAGGGACGAGAAGGTCGAAGGTGAGGGATGAGGGACGAGAAGGTCAAAGGTGAGGGACGAGGAGGTCGAAGGTGAGGGATGAGGGACGAAAAGGTCAAAGGTGAGGGATGAGGGACGAGAAGGTCAAAGGTGAGGGACGAGAAGGTCGAAGGTGAGGGTTGAGGGACGAGAAGGTCGAAGGTGAGGGACGAGGAGGTATAAGGTGAGGGATGAGGGACGAAAAGGTCAAAGGTGAGGGATGAGGGACGAGAAGGTCAAAGGTGAGGGATGAGGGACGAGAAGGTCTAAGGTGAGGGACGAGAAGGTCGAAGGTGAGGGATGAGGGACGAGAAGGTCGAAGGTGAGGGACGAGGAGGTATAAGGTGAGGGATGAGGGACGAGAAGGTCAAAGGTGAGGGATGAGGGATGAGAAGGTCAAAGGTGAGGGACGAGAAGGTCGAAGATGAGGGACGAGATGGTCGAAGGTGAGGGACGAGAAGGTCGAAGGTGAGGGATGAGGGATGAGAAGGTCGAAGGTGAGGGACGAGAAGGTCGAAGGTGAGGGATGAGGGACGAGAAGGTCGAAGGTGAGGGATGAGGGACGAGAAGGTCAAAGGTGAGGGATGAGGAATGAGAAGGTCAAAGGTGAAGGATGAGGGACGAGAAGGTCCAAGGTGAGGGATGAGAAGGTCGAAGGTGAGGGATGAGGGACGAGAAGGTCAAAGGTGAGGGATGAGGAACGAGAAGGTCAAAGGTGATGGACGAGAAGGTCGAAGGTGAGGGATGAGGGACGAGAAGGTCAAAGGTGAGGGATGAGGGACGAGAAGGTTGAAGGTGAGGGATGAGGGACGAGAAGGTCAAAGGTGAGGGACGAGAAGGTCGAAGGTGAGGGATGAGGGACGAGAAGGTCGAAGGTGAGGGACGAGGAGGTATAAGGTGAGGGATAAGGGACGAGAAGGTCAAAGGTGAGGGATGAGGGACAAGAAGGTCAAAGGTGAGGGATGAGGGACGAGAAGGTCAAAGGTGAGGGATGAGGGACGAGAAGGTCAAAGGTGAGGGATGAGGGACGAGAAGGTCAAAGTTGAGGGATGAGAAGGTCTAAGGTGAGGGATGAGGGACGAGAAGGTTGAAGGTGAGGGATGAGGGACAAGAAGGTCGAAGGTGAGGGATGAGGGACGAGAAGGTCAAATTTGGGGGATGAGGGATGAGAAGGTCGAAGGTGAGGGATGAGGGACGAGAAGGTCGAAGGTGAGGGACGAGGAGGTCGAAGGTGAGGGATGAGGGACGAAAAGGTCAAAGGTGAGGGATGAGGGACGAGAAGGTCAAAGGTGAGGGACGAGAAGGTCGAAGGTGGGGGATGAGGGACGAGAAGGTCGAAGGTGAGGGACGAGGAGGTATAAGGTGAGGGATGAGGGACGAGAAGGTCAAAGGTGAGGGATGAGGGACGAGAAGGTCAAAGGTGAGGGATGAGGGACGAGAGTGTCTAAGGTGAGGGACGAGAAGGTCGAAGGTGAGGGATGAGGGACGAGAAGGTCGAAGGTGAGGGACGAGGAGGTATAAGGTGAGGGATGAGGGACGAGAAGGTCGAAGGTGAGGGATGAGGGACGAGAAGGTCAAAGGTGAGGGATGAGGGACGAGAAGGTCGAAGGTGAGGGACGAGAAGGTCGAAGGTGAGGGATGAGGGACGAGAAGGTCAAAGGTGAGGGAAGAGGGACGAGAAGGTCGAAGATGAGGGACGAGAAGGTCGAAGGTGAGGGACGAGAAGGACAAAGGTGAGGGATGAGGGACGAGAAGGTCGAAGGTGAGGGAAGAGAAGGTCGAAGGTGAGGGATGAGGGACGAGAAGGTCAAAGGTGAGGGATGAGGGACGAGAAGGTCAAAGGTGAGGGATGAGGAATGAGAAGGTCAAAGGTGAAGGATGAGGGATGAGAAGGTCGAAGGTGAGGGATGAGGGTCGAGAAGTTCGAAGGTGAGGAACGAGAAGGCCGAAGGTGAGGAACGAGAAGGTCAAAGGTGATGGACGAGAAGGTCGAAGGTGAGGGATGAGGGACGAGAAGGTCAAAGGTGAGGGATGAGGGACGAGAAGGTCAAAGGTGAGGGTTGAGGGACGAGAAGGTCAAAGGTGAGGGACGAGAAGGTCGAAGGTGGGGGATGAGGGACGAGAAGGTCGAAGGTGAGGGATGAGAGACGAGAAGGTCAAAGGTGAGGGATGAGGGACGAGAAGGTCGAAGATGAGGGACGAGGAGTTCGAAGGTGAGGGGCGAGAAGGTCGAAGGTGAGGGATGAGGGACGAGAAGGTCAAAGGTGAGGGATGAGGGATGAGAAGGTCGAAGATGAGGGACGAGGAGGTCGAAGGTGAGGGACAAGAAGGTCGAAGGTGAGGGATGAGGGACGAGAAGGTCGAAGGTGAGGGACGAGAAGGTCGAAGGTGAGGGATGAGGGACGAGAAGGTCGAAGGTGAGGGATGAGGGACGAGAAGGTCAAAGGTGAGGGATGAAGAATGAGAATGTCAAAGGTGAAGGATGAGGGACGAGAAGGTCGAAGGTGAGGGATGAGGGTCGAGAAGGTCGAATGTGAGGAAAGAGAAGGCCGAAGGTGAGGAACGAGAAGGTCAAAGGTGAGGGACGAGAAGGTCGAAGGTGAGGGATGAGGGACGAGAAGGTCGAAGGTGAGGGACGAGAAGGTCGAAGGTGAGGGATGAGGGACGAGAAGGTCAAAGGTGAGGGATGAGGGATGAGAAGGTCGAAGATGAGGGAGGAGGGACGAGAAGGTCGAAGGTGAGGGATGAGGGACGAGAAGGTCGAAGGTGAGGGATGAGGGACGAGAAGGTCGAAGGTGAGGGATGAGAAGGTCAAAGGTGAGGGACGAGAAGGTCGAAGGTGAGGGATGAGGGATGAGAAGGTCAAAGGTGAGGGACGATAAGGTCGAAGGTGAGGGATGAGGGATGAGAAGGTCGAAGGTGAGGGACGAGAAGGTCGAAGGTGAGGGATGAGGGACGAGAAGGTCAAAGGTGAGGGATGAGGGACGAGAAGGTCGAAGATGAGGGACGAGATGGTCGAAGGTGAGGGACGAGAAGGTCGAAGGTGAGGGATGAGGGATGAGAAGGTCGAAGGTGAGGGACGAGAAGGTCGAAGGTGAGGGATGAGGGACGAGAAGGTCGAAGGTGAGGGATGAGGGACGAGAAGGTCAAAGGTGAGGGATGAGGAATGAGAAGGTCAAAGGTGAAGGATGAGGGACGAGAAGGTCGAAGGTGAGGGATGAGGGTCGAGAAGGTCGAAGGTGAGGAACGAGAAGGCCGAAGGTGAGGAACGAGAAGGTCAAAGGTGAGGGACGAGAAGGTCGAAGGTGAGGGATGAGGGACAAGAAGGTCGAAGGTGAGGGATGAGGGACGAGAAGGTCAAAGGTGAGGGTTGAGGGACGAGAAGGTCAAAGGTGAGGGACGAGAAGGTCGAAGGTGGGGGATGAGGGACGAGAAGGTCAAAGGTGAGTGATGAGGAACGAGAAGGTCAAAGGTGAGGAATGAGGGACGAGAAGGTAAAAGGTGAGGGATGAGGGACGAGAAGGTCGAAGGTGAGGGAGTGGGACGAGAAGGTCGAAGGTGAGGGGTGAGGGACGAAAAGGTCGAAGGTCAGGGATGAGGGACGAGAAGGTCTAAGGTGAGGGATGAGGGACGAAAAGGTCAAAGGTGAGGGACGAGGGACAAGAAGGTCGAAGATGAGGGACGAGAAGGTTGAAGGTGAGGGATGAGGGACGAGAAGGTCAAAGGTGAGGGATGAGGGACGAGATGTTCAAAGATGAGGGGCGAGGGACAAGAAGGTCGAAGATGAGGGACGAGGGACGAGAAGGTCGAAGGTGAGGGATGAGGGACGAGAAGGTCAAAAGTGAGGGATGAGGGACGAGAAGGTCAAAGCTGAGGGGCGAGAAGGTTGAAGTTGAGGGAGTGGGACGAGAAGGTCGAAGGTGAGGGGTGAGGGATGAGAAGGTCGAATGTGAGGGATGAGGGACGAGAAGGTCTAAGGTGAGGGATGAGGGACGAGAAGGTCGAAGGTGAGGGACGAGGGACAAGAAGGTCGAAGATGAGGGACGAAGGACGAGAAGGTCGAAGGTGAGGGATGAGGGACGAGAAGGTCAAAGATGAGGGGCGAGAAGGTCGAAGGTGTGGGATGAGGGACAAGAAGGTCTTAGGTGAGGGATGAGGGACGAGAAGGTCAAAGGTGAGGGACGAGAAGGTCGAAGGTGAGGGATGAGGGACAAGAAGGTCGAAGGTGAGGGGCGAGAAGGTCGAAGGTGAGGGATGAGGGACGAGAAGGTCAAAGGTGAGGGATGAGGGACGAGAAGGTCAAAGGTGAAGGACGAGAAGGCCGAAGGTGAGGGATGAGGGACGAGAAGGTCGACGGTGAGGGACGAGGAGGTCGAAGGTGAGGGATGAGGGACGAGAAGGTCGAAGGTGAGGGATGAGGGACGAGGGACGAGAAGGTCGAAGGTGAGGGATGAGGGACGAGAAGGTCAAAGGTGAGGGATGAGGAACGAGAAGGTCAAAGGTGAGGAATGAGTGACGAGAAGGTCAAAGGTGAGGGATGAGGGACGAGAAGGTCAAAGGTGAGGGATGAGGGACGAGAAGGTCAAAGGTGAGGGATGAGGGACGAGAAGGTCAAAGTTGAGGGATGAGGGATGAGAAGGTCAAAGATTAGGGGCGAGAAGGTCGAAGGTGAGGGAGTGGGACGAGAGGGTCGAAGGTGAGGGGTGAGGGACGAGAAGGTCGAAGGTGAGGGATGAGGGACGAGAAGGTCTAAGGTGAGGGATGAGGGACGAGAAGGTCAAAGGTGAGGGACGAGGGACAAGAAGGTCGAAGATGAGGGACGAGGGACGAGAAGGTCGAAGGTGAGGGATGAGGGACGAGAAGGTTGAAGGTGAGGGATGAGGGACGAGAAGGTCAAAGATGAGGGGCGAGAAGGTCGAAGGTGAGGGAGTGGAACGAGAAGGTCGAAGGTGAGGGGTGAGGGACGAGAAGGTCGAAGGTCAGGGATGAGGGACGGGAAGGTCTAAGGTGAGGGATGAGGGACGAGAAGGTCGAAGGTGAGGGACGAGGGACAAGAAGGTCGAAGATGAGGGACGAGAAGGTTGAAGGTGAGGGATGAGGGACGAGAAGGTCAAAGGTGAGGGATGAGGGACGAGAAGTTCAAAGATGAGGGGCGAAAAGGTCGAAGGTGAGGGATGAGGGACGAGAAGATCTAAGGTGAGGGATGAGGGACGAGAAGGTCGAAGGTGAGGGATGAGGGATGAGGGACGAGAAGGTCGAAGGTGAGGGATGAGAAGGTCAAAGATGAGGGATGAGGGATGAGAAGGTCGAAGGTGAGGGATGAGGGACGAGAAGGTCAAAGGTGAGGGATGAGGGACGAGAAGGTCAAAGGTGAGGGATGAGGGACGAGAAGGTCAAAGGTGAGGGACGAGAAGGTCGAAGGTGAGGGATGAGGGACGAAAAGGTCGAAGGTGAGGGACGAGGAGGTCGAAGGTGAGGGATGAGGGACAAGAAGGTCAAAGGTGAGGGATGAGGGACAAGAAGGTCAAAGGTGAGGGATGAGGGACGAGAAGGTCAAAGGTGAGGGATGAGGGACGAGAAGGTCAAAGGTGAGGGATGAGGGACAAGAAGGTCAAAGTTGAGGGATGAGAAGGTCTAAGATGAGGGACGAGAAGGTCTAAGATGAGGGACGAGGGACAAGAAGGTTGAAGATGAGGGACGAGGGACGAGAAGGTCAAAGATGAGGGATGAGAAGGTCGAAGGTGAGGGATGAGAAGGTCGAAGGTGAGGGATGAGGGACGAGAAGGTTGAAGGTGAGGGATGAGGGACAAGAAGGTCGAAGGTGAGGGATGAGAAGGTCAAAGGTGAGGGATGAGGGACGAGAAGGTCGAAGGTGAGGGATGAGGGATGAGAAGGTCAAAGGTGAGGGACGAGAAGGTCGAAGGTGAGGGATGAGGGACGAGAAGGTCGAAGGTGAGGGACGAGGAGGTCGAAGGTGAGGGATGAGTGATGAGAAGGTCAAAGGTGAGGGATGAGGGACGAGAAGGTCAAAGGTGAGGGACGAGAAGGTCGAAGGTGAGGGATGAGGGACGAGAAGGTCGAAGGTGAGGGACGAGGAGGTATAAGGTGAGGGATGAGGGACGAGAAGGTCAAAGGTGAGGGATGAGGGACGAGAAGGTCAAAGGTGAGGGATGAGGGACGAGAAGGTCAAAGGTGAGGGACGAGAAGGTCGAAGGTGAGGGATGAGGGACGAGAAGGTCGAAGGTGAGGGACGAGGAGGTATAAGGTGAGGGATGAGGGACGAGAAGGTCAAAGGTGAGGGATGAGGGACAAGAAGGTCAAAGGTGAGGGATGAGAGACGAGAAGGTCAAAGGTGAGGGATGAGGGACGAGAAGGTCAAAGGTGAGGGATGAGGGACGAGAAGGTCAAAGTTGAGGGATGAGAAGGTCTAAGGTGAGGGATGAGGGACGAGAAGGTTGAAGGTGAGGGATGAGGGACAAGAAGGTCGAAGGTGAGGGATGAGGGACAAGAAGGTCAAAGGTGAGGGATGAGGGACGAGAAGGTCGAAGGTGAGGGATGGGGGATGAGAAGGTCAAAGGTGAGGGACGAGAAGGTCGAAGGTGAGGGATGAGGGACGAGAAGGTCGAAGGTGAGGGACGAGGAGGTCGAAGGTGAGGGATGAGGGACGAGAAGGTCAAAGGTGAGGGATGAGGGACGAGAAGGTCAAAGGTGAGGGACGAGAAGGTCGAAGGTGAGGGATGAGGGACGAGAAGGTCGAAGGTGAGGGACGAGGAGGTATAAGGTGAGGGATGAGGGACGAGAAGGTCAAAGGTGAGGGATGAGGGATGAGAAGGTCAAAGGTGAGGGATGAGGGACGAGAAGGTCTAAGGTGAGGGACGAGAAGGTCGAAGGTGAGGGATGAGGGACGAGAAGGTCAAAGGTGAGGGACGAGGAGGTATAAGGTGAGGGATGAGGGACGAGAAGGTCAAAGGTGAGGGATGAGGGACGAGAAGGTCAAAGGTGAGGGACGAGAAGGTCAAAGGTGAGGGATGAGGGACGAGAAGGTCGAAGGTGAGGGACGAGAAGGTCAAAGGTGAGGGATGAGGGACGAGAAGGTCAAAGGTGAGGGAAGAGGGACGAGAAGGTCGAAGATGAGGGACGAGAAGGTCGAAGGTGAGGGACGAGAAGGTCAAAGGTGAGGGATGAGGGACGAGAAGGTCGAAGGTGAGGGACGAGAAGGTCGAAGGTGAGGGATGAGGGACGAGAAGGTCAAAGGTGAGGGATGAGGGACGAGAAGGTCAAAGGTGAGGGATGAGGAATGAGAAGGTCAAAGGTGAAGGATGAGGGACGAGAAGGTCGAAGGTGAGGGATGAGGGTCGAGAAGGTCGAAGGTGAGGAACGAGAAGGCCGAAGGTGAGGAACGAGAAGGTCAAAGGTGATGGACGAGAAGGTCGAAGGTGAGGGATGAGGGACGAGAAGGTCAAAGGTGAGGGATGAGGGACGAGAAGGTCAAAGGTGAGGGTTAAGGGACGAGAAGGTCAAAGGTGAGGGACGAGAAGGTCGAAGGTGGGGGATGAGGGACGAGAAGGTCGAAGGTGAGGGATGAGGGACGAGAAGGTCAAAGGTGAGGGATGAGGGACGAGAAGGTCGAAGATGAGGGACGAGGAGGTCAAAGGTGAGGGACGAGAAGGTCGAAGGTGAGGGATGAGGGACGAGAAGGTCAAAGGTGAGGGATGAGGGACGAGAAGGTCGAAGATGAGGGACGAGGAGGTCGAAGGTGAGGGACGAGAAGGTCGAAGGTGAGGGATGAGGGACGAGAAGGTCGAAGGTGAGGGACGAGAAGGTCGAAGGTGAGGGATGAGGGATGAGAAGGTCGAAGGTGAGGGATGAGGGACGAGAAGGTCAAAGGTGAGGGATGAAGAATGAGAATGTCAAAGGTGAAGGATGAGGGGCGAGAAGGTCGAAGGTGAGGGATGAGGGACGAGAAGGTCGAAGGTGAGGGATGAGGGACGAGAAGGTCAAAGGTGAGGGATGAGGAATGAGAAGGTCAAAGGTGAAGGATGAGGGACGAGAAGGTCGAAGGTGAGGGATGAGGGTCGAGAAGGTCGAAGGTGAGGAACGAGAAGGCCGAAGGTGAGGAACGAGAAGGTCAAAGGTGAGGGACGAGAAGGTCGAAGGTGAGGGACGAGAAGGTCGAAGGTGAGGGATGAGGGACGAGAAGGTCAAAGGTGAGGGATGAGGGATGAGAAGGTCGAAGATGAGGGAGGAGGGACGAGAAGGTCGAAGGTGAGGGATGATGGATGAGAAGGTCGAAGGTGAGGGATGAGGGATGAGAAGGTCAAAGGTGAGGGACGAGAAGGTCGAAGGTGAGGGATGAGGGACGAGAAGGTCAAAGGTAAGGGACGAGAAGGTCGAAGGTGAGGGATGAGGGACGAGAAGGTCGAAGGTGAGGGACAAGAAGGTCGAAGGTGAGGGATGAGGGACGAGAAGGTCAAAGGTGAGGGATGAGGGACGAGAAGGTCGAAGATGAGGGACGAGATGGTCGAAGGTGAGGGACGAGAAGGTCGAAGGTGAGGGATGAGGGATGAGAAGGTCGAAGGTGAGGGACGAGAAGGTCGAAGGTGAGGGATGAGGGACGAGAAGGTCAAAGGTGAGGGATGAGGGACGAGAAGGTCAAAGGTGAGGGATGAGGGACGAGAAGGTCAAAGGTGAGGGACGAGAAGGTCGAAGGTGAGGGATGAGGGTCGAGAAGGTCGAAGGTGAGGAACGAGAAGGCCGAAGGTGAGGAACGAGAAGGTCAAAGGTGAGGGACGAGAAGGTCAAAGGTGAGGGACGAGAAGGTCGAAGGTGGGGGATGAGGGACAAGAAGGTCGAAGGTGAGGGATGAGGGACGAGAAGGTCGAAGGTGAGGGATGAGGAAGGAGAAGGTCAAAGGTGAGGGTTGAGGGACGAGAAGGTCAAAGGTGAGGGACGAGAAGGTCGAAGGTGGGGGATGAGGGACGAGAAGGTCAAAGGTGAGGGATGAGGAACGAGAAGGTCAAAGATGAGGGGCGAGAAGGTCGAAGGTGAGGGAGTGGAACGAGAAGGTCGAAGGTGAGGGGTGAGGGACGAGAAGGTCGAAGGTCAGGGATGAGGGATGAGAAGGTCGAAGGTGAGGGATGAGGGATGAGAAGGTCAAAGGTGAGGGACGAGAAGGTCGAAGGTGAGGGATGAGGGACGAGAAGGTCAAAGGTGAGGGACGAGAAGGTCGAAGGTGAGGGATGAGGGATGAGAAGGTCGAAGGTGAGGGACGAGAAGGTCAAAGGTGAGGGATGAGGGACGAGAAGGTCAAAGGTGAGGGATGAGGGACGAGAAGGTCGAAGATGAGGGACGAGATGGTCGAAGGTGAGGGACGAGAAGGTCGAAGGTGAGGGATGAGGGATGAGAAGGTCGAAGGTGAGGGACGAGAAGGTCGAAGGTGAGGGATGAGGGATGAGAAGGTCGAAGGTGAGGGATGAGGGACGAGAAGGTCAAAGGTGAGGGATGAGGAATGAGAAGGTCAAAGGTGAAGGATGAGGGACGAGAAGGTTGAAGGTGAGGGATGAGGGTCGAGAAGGTCGAAGGTGAGGAACGAGAAGGCCGAAGGTGAGGAACGAGAAGTTCAAAGGTGAGGGATGAGGGACGAGAAGGTCGAAGGTGAGGGACGAGAAGGTCGAAGGTGAGGGATGAGGGACGAGAAGGTCAAAGGTGAGGGATGAGGGACGAGAAGGTCAAAGGTGAGGGATGAGGAATGAGAAGGTCAAAGGTGAAGGATGAGGGACGAGAAGGTCGAAGGTGAGGGATGAGGGTCGAGAAGGTCGAAGGTGAGGAACGAGAAGGCCGAAGGTGAGGAACGAGAAGGTCAAAGGTGATGGACGAGAAGGTCGAAGGTGAGGGATGAGGGACGAGAAGGTCAAAGGTGAGGGATGAGGGACGAGAAGGTCAAAGGTGAGGGTTGAGGGACGAGAAGGTCGAAGGTGAGGGACGAGAAGGTCGAAGGTGAGGGATGAGGGACGAGAAGGTCAAAGGTGAGGTAAGAGGGACAAGAAGGTCGAAGATGAGGGACGAGAAGGTCGAAGGTGAGGGACGAGAAGGTCAAAGGTGAGGGATGAGGGACGAGAAGGTCGAAGGTGAGGGACGAGAAGGTCGAAGGTGAGGGATGAGGGACGAGAAGGTCAAAGGTGAGGGATGAGGGACGAGAAGGTCAAAGGTGAGGGATGAGGAATGAGAAGGTCAAAGGTGAAGGATGAGGGACGAGAAGGTCGAAGGTGAGGGATGAGGGTCGAGAAGGTCGAAGGTGAGGAACGAGAAGGCCGAAGGTGAGGAACGAGAAGGTCAAAGGTGATGGACGAGAAGGTCGAAGGTGAGGGATGAGGGACGAGAAGGTCAAAGGTGAGGGATGAGGGACGAGAAGGTCAAAGGTGAGGGTTGAGGGACGAGAAGGTCAAAGGTGAGGAATGAGAAGGTCGAAGGTGGGGGATGAGGGACGAGAAGGTCGAAGGTGAGGGATGAGGGACGAGAAGGTCAAAGGTGAGGGATGAGGGACGAGAAGGTCGAAGATGAGGGACGAGAAGGTCAAAGGTGAGGGACGAGAAGGTCGAAGGTGAGGGATGAGGGACGAGAAGGTCAAAGGTGAGGGATGAGGGACGAGAAGGTCGAAGATGAGGGACGAGGAGGTCGAAGGTGAGGGACGAGAAGGTCGAAGGTGAGGGATGAGGGACGAGAAGGTCGAAGGTGAGGGACGAGAAGGTCGAAGGTGAGGGATGAGGGATGAGAAGGTCGAAGGTGAGGGATGAGGGACGAGAAGGTCAAAGGTGAGGGATGAAGAATGAGAATGTCAAAGGTGAAGGATGAGGGGCGAGAAGGTCGAAGGTGAGGGATGAGGGACGAGAAGGTCGAAGGTGAGGGATGAGGGACGAGAAGGTCAAAGTTGAGGGATGAGGAATGAGAAGGTCAAAGGTGAAGGATGAGGGACGAGAAGGTCGAAGGTGAGGGATGAGGGTCGAGAAGGTCGAAGGTGAGGAACGAGAAGGCCGAAGGTGAGGAACGAGAAGGTCAAAGGTGAGGGACGAGAAGGTCGAAGGTGAGGGACGAGAAGTTCGAAGGTGAGGGATGAGGGACGAGAAGGTCAAAGGTGAGGGATGAGGGATGAGAAGGTCGAAGATGAGGGAGGAGGGACGAGAAGGTCGAAGGTGAGGGATGAGGGATGAGAAGGTCGAAGGTGAGGGATGAGGGATGAGAAGGTCAAAGGTGTGGGACGAGAAGGTCGAAAGTGAGGGATGAGGGACGAGAAGGTCAAAGGTGAGGGACGAGAAGGTCGAAGGTGAGGGATGAGGGACGAGAAGGTCGAAGGTGAGGGACGAGAAGGTCGAAGGTGAGGGATGAGGGACGAGAAGGTCAAAGGTGAGGGATGAGGGACGAGAAGGTCGAAGATGAGGGACGAGATGGTCGAAGGTGAGGGACGAGAAGGTCGAAGGTGAGGGATGAGGGATGAGAAGGTCGAAGGTGAGGGACGAGAAGGTCGAAGGTGAGGGATGAGGGACGAGAAGGTCGAAGGTGAGGGATGAGGGACGAGAAGGTCAAAGGTGAGGGATGAGGAATGAGAAGGTCAAAGGTGAAGGATGAGGGACGAGAAGGTTGAAGGTGAGGGATGAGGGTCGAGAAGGTCGAAGGTGAGGAACGAGAAGGCCGAAGGTGAGGAACGAGAAGGTCAAAGGTGAGGGACGAGAAGGTCAAAGGTGAGGGACGAGAAGGTCGAAGGTGGGGGATGAGGGACAAGAAGGTCGAAGGTGAGGGATGAGGGACGAGAAGGTCGAAGGTGAGGGATGAGGAAGGAGAAGGTCAAAGGTGAGGGTTGAGGGACGAGAAGGTCAAAGGTGAGGGACGAGAAGGTCGAAGGTGGGGGATGAGGGACGAGAAGGTCAAAGGTGAGGGATGAGGAACGAGAAGGTCAAAGATGAGGGGCGAGAAGGTCGAAGGTGAGGGAGTGGAACGAGAAGGTCGAAGGTGAGGAACGAGAAGGTCAAAGGTGAGGGACGAGAAGGTCGAAGGTGAGGGACGAGAAGGTCGAAGGTGAGGGATGAGGGACGAGAAGGTCAAAGGTGAGGGATGAGGGATGAGAAGGTCGAAGATGAGGGAGGAGGGACGAGAAGGTCGAAGGTGAGGGATGAGGGATGAGAAGGTCGAAGGTGAGGGATGAGGGATGAGAAGGTCAAAGGTGAGGGACGAGAAGGTCGAAGGTGAGGGATGAGGGACGAGAAGGTCAAAGGTGAGGGACGAGAAGGTCGAAGGTGAGGGATGAGGGACGAGAAGGTCGAAGGTGAGGGACGAGAAGGTCGAAGGTGAGGGATGAGGGACGAGAAGGTCGAAGATGAGGGATGAGATGGTCGAAGGTGAGGGACGAGAAGGTCGAAGGTGAGGGATGAGGGATGAGAAGGTCGAAGGTGAGGGACGAGAAGGTCGAAGGTGAGGGATGAGGGAGAAGGTCGAAGATGAGAATGTCAAAGGTGAAGGATGAGGGACGAGAAGGTCGAAGGTGAGGGATGAGGGTCGAGAAGGTCGAAGGTGAGGAACGAGAAGGCCGAAGGTGAGGAACGAGAAGGCCGAAGGTGAGGAACGAGAAGGTCAAAGGTGAAGGACGAGAAGGTCGAAGGTGAGGGACGAAGGTGAGGGATGAGGGATGAGAAGGTTGAAGGTGAGGGATGAGGGATGAGAAGGTCAAAGGTGAGGGACGAGAAGGTCGAAGGTGAGGGATGAGGGACGAGAAGGTCAAAGGTGAGGGACGAGAAGGTCGAAGGTGAGGGATGAGGGACGAGAAGGTCGAAGGTGAGGGACGAGAAGGTCGAAGGTGAGGGATGAGGGACGAGAAGGTCAAAGGTGAGGGATGAGGGACGAGAAGGTCGAAGATGAGGGACGAGATGGTCGAAGGTGAGGGACGAGAAGGTCAAAGGTGAGGGATGAGGGATGAGAAGGTCGAAGGTGAGGGACGAGAAGGTCGAAGGTGAGGGATGAGGGACGAGAAGGTCGAAGGTGAGGGATGAGGGACGAGAAGGTCAAAGGTGAGGGATGAGGAATGAGAAGGTCAAAGGTGAAGGATGAGGGACGAGAAGGTTGAAGGTGAGGGATGAGGGTCGAGAAGGTCGAAGGTGAGGAACGAGAAGGCCGAAGGTGAGGAACGAGAAGGTCAAAGGTGAGGGACGAGAAGGTCAAAGGTGAGGGACGAGAAGGTCGAAGGTGAGGGATGAGGGACAAGAAGGTCGAAGGTGAGGGATGAGGGACGAGAAGGTCGAAGGTGAGGGATGAGGAAGGAGAAGGTCAAAGGTGAGGGTTGAGGGACGAGAAGGTCAAAGGTGAGGGACGAGAAGGTCGAAGGTGGGGGATGAGGGACGAGAAGGTCAAAGGTGAGGGATGAGGAACGAGAAGGTCAAAGATGAGGGGCGAGAAGGTCGAAGGTGAGGGAGTGGAACGAGAAGGTCGAAGGTGAGGGGTGAGGGACGAGAAGGTCGAAGGTCAGGGATGAGGGATGAGAAGGTCGAAGGTGAGGGATGAGGGATGAGAAGGTCAAAGGTGAGGGACGAGAAGGTCGAAGGTGAGGGATGAGGGACGAGAAGGTCAAAGGTGAGGGACGAGAAGGTCGAAGGTGAGGGATGAGGGACGAGAAGGTCAAAGGTGAGGGATGAGGGACGAGAAGGTCAAAGGTGAGGGTTGAGGGACGAGAAGGTCGAAGGTGAGGGACGAGAAGGTCGAAGGTGAGGGATGAGGGACGAGAAGGTCAAAGGTGAGGGAAGAGGGACGAGAAGGTCGAAGATGAGGGACGAGAAGGTCGAAGGTGAGGGACGAGAAGGTCAAAGGTGAGGGATGAGGGACGAGAAGGTCGAAGGTGAGGGACGAGAAGGTCGAAGGTGAGGGATGAGGGATGAGAAGGTCGAAGGTGAGGGATGAGGGACGAGAAGGTCAAAGGTGAGGGATGAAGAATGAGAATGTCAAAGGTGAAGGATGAGGGGCGAGAAGGTCGAAGGTGAGGGATGAGGGACGAGAAGGTCGAAGGTGAGGGATGAGGGACGAGAAGGTCAAAGTTGAGGGATGAGGAATGAGAAGGTCAAAGGTGAAGGATGAGGGACGAGAAGGTCGAAGGTGAGGGATGAGGGTCGAGAAGGTCGAAGGTGAGGAACGAGAAGGCCGAAGGTGAGGAACGAGAAGGTCAAAGGTGAGGGACGAGAAGGTCGAAGGTGAGGGACGAGAAGGTCGAAGGTGAGGGATGAGGGACGAGAAGGTCAAAGGTGAGGGATGAGGGATGAGAAGGTCGAAGATGAGGGAGGAGGGACGAGAAGGTCGAAGGTGAGGGATGAGGGATGAGAAGGTCGAAGGTGAGGGATGAGGGATGAGAAGGTCAAAGGTGTGGGACGAGAAGGTCGAAGGTGAGGGATGAGGGACGAGAAGGTCAAAGGTGAGGGACGAGAAGGTCGAAGGTGAGGGATGAGGGACGAGAAGGTCGAAGGTGAGGGACGAGAAGGTCGAAGGTGAGGGATGAGGGACGAGAAGGTCAAAGGTGAGGGATGAGGGACGAGAAGGTCGAAGATGAGGGACGAGATGGTCGAAGGTGAGGGACGAGAAGGTCGAAGGTGAGGGATGAGGGATGAGAAGGTCGAAGGTGAGGGACGAGAAGGTCGAAGGTGAGGGATGAGGGACGAGAAGGTCGAAGGTGAGGGATGAGGGACGAGAAGGTCAAAGGTGAGGGATGAGGAATGAGAAGGTCAAAGGTGAAGGATGAGGGACGAGAAGGTTGAAGGTGAGGGATGAGGGTCGAGAAGGTCGAAGGTGAGGAACGAGAAGGCCGAAGGTGAGGAACGAGAAGGTCAAAGGTGAGGGACGAGAAGGTCAAAGGTGAGGGACGAGAAGGTCGAAGGTGGGGGATGAGGGACAAGAAGGTCGAAGGTGAGGGATGAGGGACGAGAAGGTCGAAGGTGAGGGATGAGGAAGGAGAAGGTCAAAGGTGAGGGTTGAGGGACGAGAAGGTCAAAGGTGAGGGACGAGAAGGTCGAAGGTGGGGGATGAGGGACGAGAAGGTCAAAGGTGAGGGATGAGGAACGAGAAGGTCAAAGATGAGGGGCGAGAAGGTCGAAGGTGAGGGAGTGGAACGAGAAGGTCGAAGGTGAGGAACGAGAAGGTCAAAGGTGAGGGACGAGAAGGTCGAAGGTGAGGGACGAGAAGGTCGAAGGTGAGGGATGAGGGACGAGAAGGTCAAAGGTGAGGGATGAGGGATGAGAAGGTCGAAGATGAGGGAGGAGGGACGAGAAGGTCGAAGGTGAGGGATGAGGGATGAGAAGGTCGAAGGTGAGGGATGAGGGATGAGAAGGTCAAAGGTGAGGGACGAGAAGGTCGAAGGTGAGGGATGAGGGACGAGAAGGTCAAAGGTGAGGGACGAGAAGGTCGAAGGTGAGGGATGAGGGACGAGAAGGTCGAAGGTGAGGGACGAGAAGGTCGAAGGTGAGGGATGAGGGACGAGAAGGTTGAAGATGAGGGATGAGATGGTCGAAGGTGAGGGACGAGAAGGTCGAAGGTGAGGGATGAGGGATGAGAAGGTCGAAGGTGAGGGACGAGAAGGTCGAAGGTGAGGGATGAGGGAGAAGGTCGAAGATGAGAATGTCAAAGGTGAAGGATGAGGGACGAGAAGGTCGAAGGTGAGGGATGAGGGTCGAGAAGGTCGAAGGTGAGGAACGAGAAGGCCGAAGGTGAGGAACGAGAAGGCCGAAGGTGAGGAACGAGAAGGTCAAAGGTGAAGGACGAGAAGGTCGAAGGTGAGGGACGAAGGTGAGGGATGAGGGATGAGAAGGTTGAAGGTGAGGGATGAGGGATGAGAAGGTCAAAGGTGAGGGACGAGAAGGTCGAAGGTGAGGGATGAGGGACGAGAAGGTCAAAGGTGAGGGACGAGAAGGTCGAAGGTGAGGGATGAGGGACGAGAAGGTCGAAGGTGAGGGACGAGAAGGTCGAAGGTGAGGGATGAGGGACGAGAAGGTCAAAGGTGAGGGATGAGGGACGAGAAGGTCGAAGATGAGGGACGAGATGGTCGAAGGTGAGGGACGAGAAGGTCGAAGGTGAGGGATGAGGGATGAGAAGGTCGAAGGTGAGGGACGAGAAGGTCGAAGGTGAGGGATGAGGGACGAGAAGGTCGAAGGTGAGGGATGAGGGACGAGAAGGTCAAAGGTGAGGGATGAGGAATGAGAAGGTCAAAGGTGAAGGATGAGGGACGAGAAGGTTGAAGGTGAGGGATGAGGGTCGAGAAGGTCGAAGGTGAGGAACGAGAAGGCCGAAGGTGAGGAACGAGAAGGTCAAAGGTGAGGGACGAGAAGGTCAAAGGTGAGGGACGAGAAGGTCGAAGGTGGGGGATGAGGGACAAGAAGGTCGAAGGTGAGGGATGAGGGACGAGAAGTTCGAAGGTGAGGGATGAGGAAGGAGAAGGTCAAAGGTGAGGGTTGAGGGACGAGAAGGTCAAAGGTGAGGGACGAGAAGGTCGAAGGTGGGGGATGAGGGACGAGAAGGTCAAAGGTGAGGGATGAGGAACGAGAAGGTCAAAGATGAGGGGCGAGAAGGTCGAAGGTGAGGGAGTGGAACGAGAAGGTCGAAGGTGAGGGGTGAGGGACGAGAAGGTCGAAGGTCAGGGATGAGGGATGAGAAGGTCGAAGGTGAGGGATGAGGGATGAGAAGGTCAAAGGTGAGGGACGAGAAGGTCGAAGGTGAGGGATGAGGGACGAGAAGGTCAAAGGTGAGGGACGAGAAGGTCGAAGGTGAGGGATGAGGGACGAGAAGGTCAAAGGTGAGGGATGAGGGACGAGAAGGTCAAAGGTGAGGGTTGAGGGACGAGAAGGTCGAAGGTGAGGGACGAGAAGGTCGAAGGTGAGGGATGAGGGACGAGAAGGTCAAAGGTGAGGGAAGAGGGACGAGAAGGTCGAAGATGAGGGACGAGAAGGTCGAAGGTGAGGGACGAGAAGGTCAAAGGTGAGGGATGAGGGACGAGAAGGTCGAAGGTGAGGGACGAGAAGGTCGAAGGTGAGGGATGAGGGACGAGAAGGTCAAAGGTGAGGGATGAGGAATGAGAAGGTCAAAGGTGAAGGATGAGGGACGAGAAGGTCGAAGGTGAGGGATGAGGGTCGAGAAGGTCGAAGGTGAGGAACGAGAAGGCCGAAGGTGAGGAACGAGAAGGTCAAAGGTGATGGACGAGAAGGTCGAAGGTGAGGGATGAGGGACGAGAAGGTCAAAGGTGAGGGATGAGGGACGAGAAGGTCAAAGGTGAGGGTTGAGGGACGAGAAGGTCAAAGGTGAGGGACGAGAAGGTCGAAGGTGGGGGATGAGGGACGAGAAGGTCGAAGGTGAGGGATGAGGGACGAGAAGGTCAAAGGTGAGGGATGAGGGACGAGAAGGTCGAAGATGAGGGACGAGAAGGTCAAAGGTGAGGGACGAGAAGGTCGAAGGTGAGGGATGAGGGACGAGAAGGTCAAAGGTGAGGGATGAGGGACGAGAAGGTCGAAGATGAGGGACGAGGAGGTCGAAGGTGAGGGACGAGAAGGTCGAAGGTGAGGGATGAGGGACGAGAAGGTCGAAGGTGAGGGACGAGAAGGTCGAAGGTGAGGGATGAGGGATGAGAAGGTCGAAGGTGAGGGATGAGGGACGAGAAGGTCAAAGGTGAGGGATGAAGAATGAGAATGTCAAAGGTGAAGGATGAGGGGCGAGAAGGTCGAAGGTGAGGGATGAGGGACGAGAAGGTCGAAGGTGAGGGATGAGGGACGAGAAGGTCAAAGGTGAGGGATGAGGAATGAGAAGGTCAAAGGTGAAGGATGAGGGACGAGAAGGTCGAAGGTGAGGGATGAGGGTCGAGAAGGTCGAAGGTGAGGAACGAGAAGGCCGAAGGTGAGGAACGAGAAGGTCAAAGGTGAGGGACGAGAAGGTCGAAGGTGAGGGACGAGAAGGTCGAAGGTGAGGGATGAGGGACGAGAAGGTCAAAGGTGAGGGATGAGGGATGAGAAGGTCGAAGATGAGGGAGGAGGGACGAGAAGGTCGAAGGTGAGGGATGAGGGATGAGAAGGTCGAAGGTGAGGGATGAGGGATGAGAAGGTCAAAGGTGTGGGACGAGAAGGTCGAAGGTGAGGGATGAGGGACGAGAAGGTCAAAGGTGAGGGACGAGAAGGTCGAAGGTGAGGGATGAGGGACGAGAAGGTCGAAGGTGAGGGACGAGAAGGTCGAAGGTGAGGGATGAGGGACGAGAAGGTCAAAGGTGAGGGATGAGGGACGAGAAGGTCGAAGATGAGGGACGAGATGGTCGAAGGTGAGGGACGAGAAGGTCGAAGGTGAGGGATGAGGGATGAGAAGGTCGAAGGTGAGGGACGAGAAGGTCGAAGGTGAGGGATGAGGGACGAGAAGGTCGAAGGTGAGGGATGAGGGACGAGAAGGTCAAAGGTGAGGGATGAGGAATGAGAAGGTCAAAGGTGAAGGATGAGGGACGAGAAGGTTGAAGGTGAGGGATGAGGGTCGAGAAGGTCGAAGGTGAGGAACGAGAAGGCCGAAGGTGAGGAACGAGAAGGTCAAAGGTGAGGGACGAGAAGGTCAAAGGTGAGGGACGAGAAGGTCGAAGGTGGGGGATGAGGGACAAGAAGGTCGAAGGTGAGGGATGAGGGACGAGAAGGTCGAAGGTGAGGGATGAGGAAGGAGAAGGTCAAAGGTGAGGGTTGAGGGACGAGAAGGTCAAAGGTGAGGGACGAGAAGGTCGAAGGTGGGGGATGAGGGACGAGAAGGTCAAAGGTGAGGGATGAGGAACGAGAAGGTCAAAGATGAGGGGCGAGAAGGTCGAAGGTGAGGGAGTGGAACGAGAAGGTCGAAGGTGAGGGGTGAGGGACGAGAAGGTCGAAGGTCAGGGATGAGGGATGAGAAGGTCGAAGGTGAGGGATGAGGGATGAGAAGGTCAAAGGTGAGGGACGAGGTGAAGGATGAGGGACGAGAAGGTCGAAGGTGAGGGATGAGGGTCGAGAAGGTCGAAGGTGAGGAACGAGAAGGCCGAAGGTGAGGAACGAGAAGGTCAAAGGTGAGGGACGAGAAGGTCGAAGGTGAGGGACGAGAAGGTCGAAGGTGAGGGATGAGGGACGAGAAGGTCAAAGGTGAGGGATGAGGGATGAGAAGGTCGAAGATGAGGGAGGAGGGACGAGAAGGTCGAAGGTGAGGGATGAGGGATGAGAAGGTCGAAGGTGAGGGATGAGGGATGAGAAGGTCAAAGGTGTGGGACGAGAAGGTCGAAGGTGAGGGATGAGGGACGAGAAGGTCAAAGGTGAGGGACGAGAAGGTCGAAGGTGAGGGATGAGGGACGAGAAGGTCGAAGGTGAGGGACGAGAAGGTCGAAGGTGAGGGATGAGGGACGAGAAGGTCAAAGGTGAGGGATGAGGGACGAGAAGGTCGAAGATGAGGGACGAGATGGTCGAAGGTGAGGGACGAGAAGGTCGAAGGTGAGGGATGAGGGATGAGAAGGTCGAAGGTGAGGGACGAGAAGGTCGAAGGTGAGGGATGAGGGACGAGAAGGTCGAAGGTGAGGGATGAGGGACGAGAAGGTCAAAGGTGAGGGATGAGGGACGAGAAGGTCGAAGATGAGGGACGAGAAGGTCAAAGGTGAGGGACGAGAAGGTCGAAGGTGAGGGATGAGGGACGAGAAGGTCAAAGGTGAGGGATGAGGGACGAGAAGGTCGAAGATGAGGGACGAGGAGGTCGAAGGTGAGGGACGAGAAGGTCGAAGGTGAGGGATGAGGGACGAGAAGGTCGAAGGTGAGGGACGAGAAGGTCGAAGGTGAGGGATGAGGGATGAGAAGGTCGAAGGTGAGGGATGAGGGACGAGAAGGTCAAAGGTGAGGGATGAAGAATGAGAATATCAAAGGTGAAGGATGAGGGGCGAGAAGGTCGAAGGTGAGGGATGAGGGACGAGAAGGTCGAAGGTGAGGGATGAGGGACGAGAAGGTCAAAGGTGAGGGATGAGGAATGAGAAGGTCAAAGGTGAAGGATGAGGGATGAGAAGTTCGAAGGTGAGGGATGAGGGTCGAGAAGGTCGAAGGTGAGGAACGAGAAGGCCGAAGGTGAGGAACGAGAAGGTCAAAGGTGAGGGACGAGAAGGTCGAAGGTGAGGGACGAGAAGGTCGAAGGTGAGGGATGAGGGACGAGAAGGTCAAAGGTGAGGGATGAGGGATGAGAAGGTCGAAGATGAGGGAGGAGGGACGAGAAGGTCGAAGGTGAGGGATGAGGGATGAGAAGGTCGAAGGTGAGGGATGAGGGATGAGAAGGTCAAAGGTGTGGGACGAGAAGGTCGAAGGTGAGGGATGAGGGACGAGAAGGTCAAAGGTGAGGGACGAGAAGGTCGAAGGTGAGGGATGAGGGACGAGAAGGTCGAAGGTGAGGGACGAGAAGGTCGAAGGTGAGGGATGAGGGACGAGAAGGTCAAAGGTGAGGGATGAGGGACGAGAAGGTCGAAGATGAGGGACGAGATGGTCGAAGGTGAGGGACGAGAAGGTCGAAGGTGAGGGATGAGGGATGAGAAGGTCGAAGGTGAGGGACGAGAAGGTCGAAGGTGAGGGATGAGGGACGAGAAGGTCGAAGGTGAGGGATGAGGGACGAGAAGGTCAAAGGTGAGGGATGAGGAATGAGAAGGTCAAAGGTGAAGGATGAGGGACGAGAAGGTTGAAGGTGAGGGATGAGGGTCGAGAAGGTCGAAGGTGAGGAACGAGAAGGCCGAAGGTGAGGAACGAGAAGGTCAAAGGTGAGGGACGAGAAGGTCAAAGGTGAGGGACGAGAAGGTCGAAGGTGGGGGATGAGGGACAAGAAGGTCGAAGGTGAGGGATGAGGGACGAGAAGGTCGAAGGTGAGGGATGAGGAAGGAGAAGGTCAAAGGTGAGGGTTGAGGGACGAGAAGGTCAAAGGTGAGGGACGAGAAGGTCGAAGGTGGGGGATGAGGGACGAGAAGGTCAAAGGTGAGGGATGAGGAACGAGAAGGTCAAAGATGAGGGGCGAGAAGGTCGAAGGTGAGGGAGTGGAACGAGAAGGTCGAAGGTGAGGGGTGAGGGACGAGAAGGTCGAAGGTCAGGGATGAGGGATGAGAAGGTCGAAGGTGAGGGATGAGGGATGAGAAGGTCAAAGGTGAGGGACGAGGTGAAGGATGAGGGACGAGAAGGTCGAAGGTGAGGGATGAGGGTCGAGAAGGTCGAAGGTGAGGAACGAGAAGGCCGAAGGTGAGGAACGAGAAGGTCAAAGGTGAGGGACGAGAAGGTCGAAGGTGAGGGACGAGAAGGTCGAAGGTGAGGGATGAGGGACGAGAAGGTCAAAGGTGAGGGATGAGGGATGAGAAGGTCGAAGATGAGGGAGGAGGGACGAGAAGGTCGAAGGTGAGGGATGAGGGATGAGAAGGTCGAAGGTGAGGGATGAGGGATGAGAAGGTCAAAGGTGTGGGACGAGAAGGTCGAAGGTGGGGGATGAGGGACGAGAAGGTCAAAGGTGAGGGACGAGAAGGTCGAAGGTGAGGGATGAGGGACGAGAAGGTCGAAGGTGAGGGACGAGAAGGTCGAAGGTGAGGGATGAGGGACGAGAAGGTCAAAGGTGAGGGATGAGGGACGAGAAGGTCGAAGATGAGGGACGAGATGGTCGAAGGTGAGGGACGAGAAGGTCGAAGGTGAGGGATGAGGGATGAGAAGGTCGAAGGTGAGGGACGAGAAGGTCGAAGGTGAGGGATGAGGGACGAGAAGGTCGAAGGTGAGGGATGAGGGACGAGAAGGTCAAAGGTGAGGGATGAGGAATGAGAAGGTCAAAGGTGAGGGACGAGAAGGTCGAAGGTGGGGGATGAGGGACGAGAAGGTCAAAGGTGAGGGATGAGGAACGAGAAGGTCAAAGATGAGGGGCGAGAAGGTCGAAGGTGAGGGAGTGGAACGAGAAGGTCGAAGGTGAGGGGTGAGGGACGAGAAGGTCGAAGGTCAGGGATGAGGGATGAGAAGGTCGAAGGTGAGGGATGAGGGATGAGAAGGTCAAAGGTGAGGGACGAGAAGGTCGAAGGTGAGGGATGAGGAATGAGAAGGTCAAAGGCGAAGGATGAGGGACGAGAAGGTCGAAGGTGAGGGATGAGGGTCGAGAAGGTCGAAGGTGAGGAACGAGAAGGCCGAAGGTGAGGAACGAGAAGGTCAAAGGTGAGGGACGAGAAGGTCGAAGGTGAGGGACGAGAAGGTCGAAGGTGAGGGATGAGGGACGAGAAGGTCAAAGGTGAGGGATGAGGGATGAGAAGGTCGAAGATGAGGGAGGAGGGACGAGAAGGTCGAAGGTGAGGGATGAGGGATGAGAAGGTCGAAGGTGAGAGATGAGGGATGAGAAGGTCAAAGGTGAGGGACGAGAAGGTCGAAGGTGAGGGATGAGGGACGAGAAGGTCAAAGGTGAGGGACGAGAAGGTCGAAGGTGAGGGATGAGGGACGAGAAGGTCGAAGGTGAGGGACGAGAAGGTCGAAGGTGAGGGATGAGGGACGAGAAGGTCAAAGGTGAGGGATGAGGGACGAGAAGGTCGAAGATGAGGGACGAGATGGTCGAAGGTGAGGGACGAGAAGGTCGAAGGTGAGGGATGAGGGATGAGAAGGTCGAAGGTGAGGGACGAGAAGGTCGAAGGTGAGGGATGAGGGACGAGAAGGTCGAAGGTGAGGGATGAGGGACGAGAAGGTCAAAGGTGAGGGATGAGGAATGAGAAGGTCAAAGGTGAAGGATGAGGGACGAGAAGGTTGAAGGTGAGGGATGAGGGTCGAGAAGGTCGAAGGTGAGGAACGAGAAGGCCGAAGGTGAGGAACGAGAAGGTCAAAGGTGAGGGACGAGAAGGTCAAAGGTGAGGGACGAGAAGGTCGAAGGTGGGGGATGAGGGACAAGAAGGTCGAAGGTGAGGGATGAGGGACGAGAAGGTCGAAGGTGAGGGATGAGGAAGGAGAAGGTCAAAGGTGAGGGTTGAGGGACGAGAAGGTCAAAGGTGAGGGACGAGAAGGTCGAAGGTGGGGGATGAGGGACGAGAAGGTCAAAGGTGAGGGATGAGGAACGAGAAGGTCAAAGATGAGGGGCGAGAAGGTCGAAGGTGAGGGAGTGGAACGAGAAGGTCGAAGGTGAGGGGTGAGGGACGAGAAGGTCGAAGGTCAGGAATGAGGGATGAGAAGGTCGAAGGTGAGGGATGAGGGATGAGAAGGTCAAAGGTGAGGGACGAGAAGGTCGAAGGTGAGGGATGAGGGACGAGAAGGTCAAAGGTGAGGGACGAGAAGGTCGAAGGTGAGGGATGAGGGACGAGAAGGTCGAAGGTGAGGGACGAGAAGGTCGAAGGTGAGGGATGAGGGACGAGAAGGTCAAAGGTGAGGGATGAGGGACGAGAAGGTCGAAGATGAGGGACGAGATGGTCGAAGGTGAGGGACGAGAAGGTCGAAGGTGAGGGATGAGGGATGAGAAGGTCGAAGGTGAGGGACGAGAAGGTCGAAGGTGAGGGATGAGGGACGAGAAGGTCGAAGGTGAGGGATGAGGGACGAGAAGGTCAAAGGTGAGGGATGAGGAATGAGAAGGTCAAAGGTGAAGGATGAGGGACGAGAAGGTTGAAGGTGAGGGATGAGGGTCGAGAAGGTCGAAGGTGAGGAACGAGAAGGCCGAAGGTGAGGAACGAGAAGGTCAAAGGTGAGGGACGAGAAGGTCAAAGGTGAGGGACGAGAAGGTCGAAGGTGGGGGATGAGGGACAAGAAGGTCGAAGGTGAGGGATGAGGGACGAGAAGGTCGAAGGTGAGGGATGAGGAAGGAGAAGGTCAAAGGTGAGGGTTGAGGGACGAGAAGGTCAAAGGTGAGGGACGAGAAGGTCGAAGGTGGGGGATGAGGGACGAGAAGGTCAAAGGTGAGGGATGAGGAACGAGAAGGTCAAAGATGAGGGGCGAGATGGTCGAAGGTGAGGGAGTGGAACGAGAAGGTCGAAGGTGAGGGGTGAGGGACGAGAAGGTCGAAGGTCAGGGATGAGGGACGGGAAGGTCTAAGGTGAGGGATGAGGGATGAGAAGGTCGAAGGTGAGGGACGAGGGACAAGAAGGTCGAAGATGAGGGATGAGAAGGTTGAAGGTGAGGGATGAGGGACGAGAAGGTCAAAGGTGAGGGCTGAGGGACGAGAAGTTCAAAGATGAGGGGCGAAAAGGTCGAAGGTGAGGGATGAGGGACGAGAAGATCTAAGGTGAGGGATGAGGGACGAGAAGGTTGAAGGTGAGGGATGAGGGATGAGGGACGAGAAGGTCGAAGGTGAGGGATGAGAAGGTCAAAGATGAGGGATGAGGGATGAGAAGGTCGAAGGTGAGGGATGAGGGACGAGAAGGTCAAAGGTGAGGGATGAGGGACGAGAAGGTCAAAGGTGAGGGATGAGGGACGAGAAGGTCAAAGGTGAGGGACGAGAAGGTCAAAGGTGGGGGATGAGGGACGAGAAGGTCAAAGATGAGGGGCGAGAAGGTCGAAGGTGAGGGAGTGGAACGAGAAGGTCGAAGGTGAGGGGTGAGGGACGAGAAGGTCGAAGGTCAGGGATGAGGGACGGGAAGGTCTAAGGTGAGGGATGAGGGACGAGAAGGTCGAAGGTGAGGGACGAGGGACAAGAAGGTCGAAGATGAGGGATGAGAAGGTTGAAGGTGAGGGATGAGGGACGAGAAGGTCAAAGGTGAGGGATGAGGGACGAGAAGTTCAAAGATGAGGGGCGAAAAGGTCGAAGGTGAGGGATGAGGGACGAGAAGATCTAAGGTGAGGGATGAGGGACGAGAAGGTCGAAGGTGAGGGATGAGGGACGAGAAAGTCGAAGGTGAGGGATGAGAAGGTCAAAGATGAGAGATGAGGGATGAGAAGGTCGAAGGTGAGGGATGAGGGACGAGAAGGTCAAAGGTGAGGGATGAGGGACGAGAAGGTCAAAGGTGAGGGATGAGGGACGAGAAGGTCAAAGGTGAGGGACGAGAAGGTCGAAGGTGAGGGATGAGGGACGAAAAGGTCGAAGGTGAGGGACAAGGAGGTCGAAGGTGAGGGATGAGGGACAAGAAGGTCAAAGGTGAGGGATGAGGAACGAGAAGGTCAAAGGTGAGGGATGAGGGACAAGAAGGTCAAAGGTGAGGGATGAGGGACGAGAAGGTCAAAGGTGAGGGATGAGGGACGAGAAGGTTAAAGGTGAGGGATGAGGGACGAGAAGGTCAAAGTTGAGGGATGAGAAGGTCTAAGATGAGGGACGAGAAGGTCTAAGATGAGGGACGAGGGACAAGAAGGTTGAAGATGAGGGACGAGGGACGAGAAGGTCAAAGGTGAGGGATGAGGGATGAGAAGGTCGAAGGTGAGGGATGAGAAGGTCGAAGGTGAGGGATGAGGGACGAGAAGGTTGAAGGTGAGGGATGAGGGACAAGAAGGTCGAAGGTGAGGGATGAGAAGGTCAAAGGTGAGAAATGAGGGACGAGAAGGTCGAAGGTGAGGGATGAGGGATAAGAAAGGTCAAAGGTGAGGGACGAGAAGGTCGAAGGTAAGGGATGAGGGACGAGGAGGTCGAAGGTGAGGGACGAGGAGGTCGAAGGTGAGGGATGAGGGATGAGAAGGTCAAAGGTGAGGGATGAGGGACGAGAAGGTCAAAGGTGAGGGACGAGAAGGTCGAAGGTGAGGGATGAGGGACGAGAAGGTCGAAGGTGAGGGACGAGGAGGTATAAGGTGAGGGATGAGGGACGAGAAGGTCAAAGGTGAGGGATGAGGGACGAGAAGGTCAAAGGTGAGGGATGAGGGACGAGAAGGTCAAAGGTGAGGGACGAGAAGGTCGAAGGTGAGGGATGAGGGACGAGGAGGTCGAAGGTGAGGGACGAGGAGGTATAAGGTGAGGGATGAGGGACGAGAAGGTCAAAGGTGAGGGATGAGGGACAAGAAGGTCAAAGGTGAGGGATGAGAGACGAGAAGGTCAAAGGTGAGGGATGAGGGACGAGAAGGTCAAAGGTGAGGGATGAGGGACGAGAAGGTCAAAGTTGAGGGATGAGAAGGTCTAAGGTGAGGGATGAGGGACGAGAAGGTTGAAGGTGAGGGATGAGGGACAAGACGGTCGAAGGTGAGGGATGAGGGACAAGAAGGTCAAAGGTGAGGGATAAGGGACGAGAAGGTCAAAGGTGAGGGATGAGGGACGAGAAGGTCAAAGGTGAGGGATGAGAAGGTCGAAGGTGAGGGATGAGGGACGAGAAGGTCGAAGGTGAGGGACGAGGAGGTATAAGGTGAGGGATGAGGGACGAGAAGGTCAAAGGTGAGGGATGAGGGATGAGAAGGTCAAAGGTGAGGGATGAGGGACGAGAAGGTCTAAGGTGAGGGACGAGAAGGTCGAAGGTGAGGGATGAGGGACGAGAAGGTCGAAGGTGAGGGACGAGGAGGTATAAGGTGAGGGATGAGGGACGAGAAGGTCAAAGGTGAGGGATGAGGGATGAGAAGGTCAAAGGTGAGGGACGAGAAGGTCAAAGGTGAGGGATGAGTGACGAGAAGGTCGAAGGTGAGGGACGAGAAGGTCGAAGGTGAGGGATGAGGGACGAGAAGGTCAAAGGTGAGGGAAGAGGGACGAGAAGGTCGAAGATGAGGGACGAGAAGGTCGAAGGTGAGGGACGAGAAGGTCAAAGGTGAGGGATGAGGGACAAGAAGGTCGAAGGTGAGGGACGAGAAGGTCGAAGGTGAGGGATGAGGGACGAGAAGGTCAAAGGTGAGGGATGAGGGACGAGAAGGTCAAAGGTGAGGGATGAGGAATGAGAAGGTCAAAGGTGAAGGATGAGGGACGAGAAGGTCGAAGGTGAGGGATGAGGGTCGAGAAGGTCGAAGGTGAGGAACGAGAAGGCCGATGGTGAGGAACGAGAAGGTCAAAGGTGAGGGACGAGAAGGTCGAAGGTGAGGGATGAGAAGGTCAAAGGTGAGGGACGAGAAGGTCGAAGGTGAGGGAGTGGGACGAGAGGGTCGAAGGTGAGGGGTGAGAGACGAGAAGGTCGAAGGTGAGGGATGAGGGACGAGAAGGTCTAAGGTGAGGGATGAGGGACGAGAAGGTCAAAGGTGAGGGACGAGGGACAAGAAGGTCGAAGATGAGGGACGAGGGACGAGAAGGTCGAAGGTGAGGGATGAGGGACGAGAAGGTCAAAGGTGAGGGATGTGGGACGAGAAAGTCAAAGCTGAGGGGCGAGAAGGTTGAAGTTGAGGGAGTGGGACGAGAAGGTCGAAGGTGAGGGGTGAGGACGAGAAGGTCGAAGGTGAGGGATGAGGGATGAGAAGGTCTAAGGTGAGGGATGAGGGACGAGAAGGTCGAAGGTGAGGGACGAGGGACAAGAAGGTTGAAGATGAGGGACGAAGGACGAGAAGGTCGAAGGTGAGGGATGAGGGACGAGAAGGTCAAAGGTGAGGGATGAGGGATGAGAAGGTCAAAGGTGAGGGACAAGAAGGTCGAAGATGAGGGACGAGAAGGTCGAAGGTGAGGGAGTGGGACGAGAAGGTCGAAGGTGAGGGGTGAGGGACGAGAAGGTCGAAGGTGAGGGATGAGGGATGAGAAGGTCAAAGGTGAGGGACGAGAAGGTCGAAGGTGAGGGATGAGGGACAAGAAGGTCGAAGGTGAGGGACGAGAAGGTCAAAGGTGAGGGATGAGGGACGAGAAGGTCTAAGGTGAGGGACAAGAAGGTCGAAGGTGATGGATGAGGGACGAGAAGGTCAAAGGTGAGGGATGAGGGACGAGAAGGTCAAAGTTGAGGGATGAGGGACAAGAAGGTCAAAGATGAGGGGCGAGAAGGTCGAAGGTGAGGGAGTGGGACGAGAGGGTCGAAGGTGAGGGGTGAGAGACGAGAAGGTCGAAGGTGAGGGATGAGGGACGAGAAGGTCTAAGGTGAGGGATGAGGGACGAGAAGGTCAAAGGTGAGGGACGAGGGACAAGAAGGTCGAAGATGAGGGACGAGGGACGAGAAGGTCGAAGGTGAGGGACGAGGGACGAGAAGGTCAAAGGTGAGGGATGAGGGACGAGAAGGTCAAAGCTGAGGGGCGAGAAGGTTGAAGTTGAGGGAGTGGGACGAGAAGGTCGAAGGTGAGGGGTGAGGGAGGAGAAGGTCGAAGGTGAGGGATGAGGGAGGAGAAGGTCTAAGGTGAGGGATGAGGGACGAGAAGGTCGAAGGTGAGGGATGAGGGACGAGAAGGTCGAAGGTGAGGGACGAGGGACAAGAAGGTCGAAGATGAGGGACGAAGGACGAGAAGGTCGAAGGTGAGGGATGAGGGACGAGAAGGTCAAAGGTGAGGGATGAGGGACGAGAAGGTCAAAGGTGAGGGTTGAGGGACGAGAAGGTCAAAGGTGAGGGACGAGAAGGTCGAAGGTGGGGGATGAGGGACGAGAAGGTCAAAGGTGAGGGATGAGGGACGAGAAGGTCAAAGGTGAGGGATGAGGGACAAGAAGGTCGAAGATGAGGGACGAGGAGGTCGAAGGTGAGGGACGAGAAGGTCGAAGGTGAGGGATGAGGGACGAGAAGGTCAAAGGTGAGGGATGAGGGACGAGAAGGTCGAAGATGAGGGACAAGAAGGTCGAAGGTGAGGGACGCGGATATCGAAGGTGAGGGATGAGGGACGAGAAGGTCGAAGGTGAGGGATGAGGGACGAGAAGGTCAAAGGTGAGGGACGCGGAGATCGAAGGTGAGGGAAGAGGGACGAGAAGGTCGAAGATGAGGGACGAGAAGGTCGAAGGTGAGGGATGAGAAGGTCAAAGGTGAGGGATGAGGGACGAGAAGGTCGAAGGTGAGGAACGAGAAGGCCGAAGGTGAGGAACGAGAAGGTCAAAGGTGAGGGACGAGAAGGTCGAAGGTGAGGGATGAGGGACGAGAAGGTCGAAGGTGAGGGATGAGGGACGAGAAGGTCAAAGGTGAGGGATGAGGGACGAGAAGGTCAAAGGTGAGGGTTGAGGGACGAGAAGGTCAAAGGTGAGGGACGAGAAGGTCGAAGGTGGGGGATGAGGGACGAGAAGGTCGAAGGTGAGGGATGAGGGATGAGAAGGTCAAAGGTGAGGGATGAGGGACGAGAAGGTCGAAGATGAGGGACGAGGAGGTCAAAGGTGAGGGACGAGAAGGTCGAAGGTGAGGGATGAGGAACGAGAAGGTCAAAGGTGAGGGATGAGGGACGAGAAGGTCGAAGGTGAGGGACGAGGGACAAGAAGGTCGAAGATGGGGACGAAGGACGAGAAGGTCGAAGGTGAGGGATGAGGGACGAGAAGGTCAAAGGTGAGGGATGAGGGACGAGAAGGTCAAAGGTGAGGGACAAGAAGGTCGAAGATGAGGGACGAGGGACGAGAAGGTCGAAGGTGAGGGATGAGGGACGAGAAGGTCAAAGGTGAGGGATGAGGGATGAGAAGGTCAAAGATGAGGGGCGAGAAGGTCGAAGGTGTGGGATGAGGGACAAGAAGGTCTTAGGTGAGGGATGAGGGACGAGAAGGTCGAAGGTGAGGGACGAGGGACAAGAAGGTCGAAGATGAGGGACGAGTGACGAGAAGGTCGAAGGTGAGGGATGAGGGACGAGAAGGTCAAAGGTGAGGGATGAGGGACGAAAAGTTCAAAGATGAGGGGCGAGAAGGTCGAAGGTGAGGGAGTGGGACGAGAAGGTCGAAGGTGAGGGGTGAGGGACGAGAAGGTCGAAGGTGAGGGATGAGGGACGAGAAGGTCAAAGGTGCGGGACGAGAAGGTTGAAGTTGAGGGAGTGGGACGAGAAGGTCGAAGGTGAGGGGTGAG
Organism: Rana muscosa; assembly: GCA_029206835.1. Taxonomy (NCBI): domain Eukaryota; kingdom Metazoa; phylum Chordata; class Amphibia; order Anura; family Ranidae; genus Rana; species Rana muscosa. Next base: position 15,872,033 of record JARGYO010000198.1, on the reverse strand, counting down.
GGACGAGAAGGTGAGGGATGAGGGACGAGAAGGTCGAAGGTGAGGGATGAGGGACGAGGGACGAGAAGGTCGAAGGTGAGGGATGAGGGACGAGAAGGTCAAAGGTGAGGGATGAGGAACAAGAAGGTCAAAATTGAGGAATGAGGGATGAGAAGGTCAAAGGTGAGGGATGAGGGACGAGAAGGTCAAAGGTGAGGGATGAGGGACGAGAAGGTCAAAAGTGAGGGATGAGGGACGAGAAGGTCAAAGTTGAGGGATGAGGGACGAGAAGGTCAAAGGTGAGGGATGAGGGACGAGAAGGTCGAAGATAAGGGATGAGGAGGTCGAAGGTGAGGGACGAGAAGGTCGAAGGTGAGGGATGAGGGACGATAAGGTCAAAGGTGAGGGATGAGGGACGAGAAGGTCGAAGATGAGGGACAAGAAGGTCGAAGGTGAGGGACGCGGAGATCGAAGGTGAGGGATGAGGGACGAGAAGGTCGAAGGTGAGGGATGAGGGACGAGAAGGTCAAAGGTGAGGGACGCGGAGATCGAAGGTGAGGGAAGAGGGACGAGAAGGTCGAAGATGAGGGACGAGAAGGTCGAAGGTGAGGGACGAGAAGGTCAAAGGTGAGGGATGAGGGACGAGAAGGTCAAAGGTGCGGGACGAGAAGGTCGAAGGTGAGGGATGAGGGACAAGAAGGTCGAAGGTGAGGGACGAGAAGGTCAAAGGTGAGGGATGAGGGACGAGAAGGTCAAAGGTGAGGGATGAGGGACGAGAAGGTCAAAGGTGAAGGACGAGAAGGCCGAAGGTGAGGGATGAGGGACGAGAAGGTCCACGGTGAGGGACGAGGAGGTCGAAGGTGAGGGATGAGGGACGAGAAGGTCGAAGGTGAGGGATGAGGGACGAGAAGGTCAAAGGTGAGGGACGCGGAGATCGAAGGTGAGGGAAGAGGGACGAGAAGGTCGAAGATGAGGGACGAGAAGGTCGAAGGTGAGGGACGAGAAGGTCAAAGGTGAGGGATGAGGGACGAGAAGGTTGAAGGTGAGGGACGAGAAGGTCGAAGGTGAGGGATGAGGGACGAGAAGGCCAAAGGTGAGGGATGAGGGACGAGAAGGTCAAAGATGAGGGGCGAGAAGGTCGAAGGTCAGGGATGAGGGACGAGAAGGTCTAGGGTGAGGGATGAGGGACGACAAGGTCGAAGGTGAGGGACGAGGGACAAGAAGGTCGAAGATGAGGGACGAGCAGGTTGAATGTGAGGGATGAGGGACGAGAAGGTCAAAGGTGAGGGATGAGGGATGAGAAGTTCAAAGATGAGGGGCGAAAAGGTCGAAGGTGAGGGATGAGGGACGAGAAGATCTAAGGTGAGGGATGAGGGACGAGAAGGTCGAAGGTGAGGGATGAGAAGGTCAAAGATGAGGGATGAGGGATGAGAAGGTCGAAGGTGAGGGATGAGGGATGAGAAGGTCAAAGGTGAGGGATGAGGGACGAGAAGGTCGAAGGTGAGGGATGAGGGACTAAAAGGTCGAAGGTGAGGGACGAGGAGGTCAAAGGTGAGGGATGAGGGACGACAAGGTCGAAGGTGAGGGACGAGGGACAAGAAGGTCGAAGATGAGGGACGAGAAGGTTGAAAGTGAGGGATGAGGGACGAGAAGGTCAAAGGTGAGGGATGAGGGACGAGAAGTTCAAAGATGAGGGGCGAAAAGGTCGAAGGTGAGGGAAGAGGGACGAGAAGATCTAAGGTGAGGGATGAGGGATGAGAAGGTCAAAGGTGAGGGATGAGAAGGTCAAAGATGAGGGATGAGAAGGTTGAAGGTGAGGGATGAGGGATGAGAAGGTCAAAGGTGAGGGATGAGGGATGAGAAGGTCGAAGGTGAGGGATGAGGGACGAAAAGGTCGAAGGTGAGGGACGAGGAGGTCAAAGGTAAGGGATGAGGGATGAGAAGGTCGAAGGTGAGGAATGAGGGACGAGGGACGAGAAGGTCGAAGGTGAGGGATGAGGAACGAGAATGTCAAAGGTGAGGGATGAGGGACAAGAAGGTCAAAGGTGAGGGATGAGGGACGAGAAGGTCAAAGGTGAGGGATGAGGGATGAGAAGGTCGAAGGTGAGGGATGAGGGACGAGAAGGTCAAAGGTGAGGGATGAGGGACGAGAAGGTCAAAGGTGAGGGTTGAGGGACGAGAAGGTCAAAGGTGAGGGACGAGAAGGTCGAAGGTGGGGGATGAGGGACGAGAAGGTCGAAGGTGAGGGATGAGGGATGAGAAGGTCAAAGGTGAGGGATGAGGGACGAGAAGGTCGAAGATGAGGGACGAGGAGGTCAAAGGTGAGGGACGAGAAGGTCGAAGGTGAGGGATGAGGAACGAGAAGGTCAAAGGTGAGGGATGAGGGACGAGAAGGTCGAAGGTGAGGGACGAGGGACAAGAAGGTCGAAGATGAGGGACGAAGGACGAGAAGGTCGAAGGTGAGGGATGAGGGACGAGAAGGTCAAAGGTGAGGGATGAGGGACGAGAAGGTCAAAGGTGAGGGACAAGAAGGTCGAAGATGAGGGACGAGGGACGAGAAGGTCGAAGGTGAGGGATGAGGGACGAGAAGGTCAAAGGTGAGGGATGAGGGATGAGAAGGTCAAAGATGAGGGGCGAGAAGGTCGAAGGTGTGGGATGAGGGACAAGAAGGTCTTAGGTGAGGGATGAGGGACGAGAAGGTCGAAGGTGAGGGACGAGGGACAAGAAGGTCGAAGATGAGGGACGAGTGACGAGAAGGTCGAAGGTGAGGGATGAGGGACGAGAAGGTCAAAGGTGAGGGATGAGGGACGAAAAGTTCAAAGATGAGGGGCGAGAAGGTCGAAGGTGAGGGAGTGGGACGAGAAGGTCGAAGGTGAGGGGTGAGGGACGAGAAGGTCGAAGGTGAGGGATGAGGGACGAGAAGGTCAAAGGTGCGGGACGAGAAGGTTGAAGTTGAGGGAGTGGGACGAGAAGGTCGAAGGTGAGGGGTGAGGGACGAGAAGGTGAGGGATGAGGGACGAGAAGGTCGAAGGTGAGGGATGAGGGACGAGGGACGAGAAGGTCGAAGGTGAGGGATGAGGGACGAGAAGGTCAAAGGTGAGGGATGAGGAACAAGAAGGTCAAAATTGAGGAATGAGGGATGAGAAGGTCAAAGGTGAGGGATGAGGGACGAGAAGGTCAAAGGTGAGGGATGAGGGACGAGAAGGTCAAAAGTGAGGGATGAGGGACGAGAAGGTCAAAGTTGAGGGATGAGGGACGAGAAGGTCAAAGGTGAGGGATGAGGGACGAGAAGGTCGAAGATAAGGGATGAGGAGGTCGAAGGTGAGGGACGAGAAGGTCGAAGGTGAGGGATGAGGGACGATAAGGTCAAAGGTGAGGGATGAGGGACGAGAAGGTCGAAGATGAGGGACAAGAAGGTCGAAGGTGAGGGACGCGGAGATCGAAGGTGAGGGATGAGGGACGAGAAGGTCGAAGGTGAGGGATGAGGGACGAGAAGGTCAAAGGTGAGGGACGCGGAGATCGAAGGTGAGGGAAGAGGGACGAGAAGGTCGAAGATGAGGGACGAGAAGGTCGAAGGTGAGGGACGAGAAGGTCAAAGGTGAGGGATGAGGGACGAGAAGGTCAAAGGTGCGGGACGAGAAGGTCGAAGGTGAGGGATGAGGGACAAGAAGGTCGAAGGTGAGGGACGAGAAGGTCAAAGGTGAGGGATGAGGGACGAGAAGGTCAAAGGTGAGGGATGAGGGACGAGAAGGTCAAAGGTGAAGGACGAGAAGGCCGAAGGTGAGGGATGAGGGACGAGAAGGTCCACGGTGAGGGACGAGGAGGTCGAAGGTGAGGGATGAGGGACGAGAAGGTCGAAGGTGAGGGATGAGGGACGAGAAGGTCAAAGGTGAGGGACGCGGAGATCGAAGGTGAGGGAAGAGGGACGAGAAGGTCGAAGATGAGGGACGAGAAGGTCGAAGGTGAGGGACGAGAAGGTCAAAGGTGAGGGATGAGGGACGAGAAGGTTGAAGGTGAGGGACGAGAAGGTCGAAGGTGAGGGATGAGGGACGAGAAGGCCAAAGGTGAGGGATGAGGGACGAGAAGGTCAAAGATGAGGGGCGAGAAGGTCGAAGGTGAGGGAGTGGGACGAGAAGGTCGAAGGTGAGGGGTGAGGGACGAGAAGGTCGAAGGTCAGGGATGAGGGACGAGAAGGTCTAGGGTGAGGGATGAGGGACGACAAGGTCGAAGGTGAGGGACGAGGGACAAGAAGGTCGAAGATGAGGGACGAGCAGGTTGAAGGTGAGGGATGAGGGACGAGAAGGTCAAAGGTGAGGGATGAGGGATGAGAAGTTCAAAGATGAGGGGCGAAAAGGTCGAAGGTGAGGGATGAGGGACGAGAAGATCTAAGGTGAGGGATGAGGGACGAGAAGGTCGAAGGTGAGGGATGAGAAGGTCAAAGATGAGGGATGAGGGATGAGAAGGTCGAAGGTGAGGGATGAGGGATGAGAAGGTCAAAGGTGAGGGATGAGGGACGAGAAGGTCGAAGGTTAGGGATGAGGGACTAAAAGGTCGAAGGTGAGGGACGAGGAGGTCAAAGGTGAGGGATGAGGGACGACAAGGTCGAAGGTGAGGGACGAGGGACAAGAAGGTCGAAGATGAGGGACGAGAAGGTTGAAAGTGAGGGATGAGGGACGAGAAGGTCAAAGGTGAGGGATGAGGGACGAGAAGTTCAAAGATGAGGGGCGAAAAGGTCGAAGGTGAGGGATGAGGGACGAGAAGATATAAGGTGAGGGATGAGGGATGAGAAGGTCAAAGGTGAGGGATGAGAAGGTCAAAGATGAGGGATGAGAAGGTTGAAGGTGAGGGATGAGGGATGAGAAGGTCAAAGGTGAGGGATGAGGGATGAGAAGGTCGAAGGTGAGGGATGAGGGACGAAAAGGTCGAAGGTGAGGGACGAGGAGGTCAAAGGTAAGGGATGAGGGATGAGAAGGTCGAAGGTGAGGAATGAGGGACGAGGGACGAGAAGGTCGAAGGTGAGGGATGAGGAACGAGAATGTCAAAGGTGAGGGATGAGGGACAAGAAGGTCAAAGGTGAGGGATGAGGGACGAGAAGGTCAAAGGTGAGGGATGAGGGACGAGAAGGTCGAAGGTGAGGGATGAGGGACGAGAAGGTCAAAGGTGAGGGATGAGGGACGAGAAGGTCAAAGGTGAGGGTTGAGGGACGAGAAGGTCAAAGGTGAGGGACGAGAAGGTCGAAGGTGGGGGATGAGGGACGAGAAGGTCGAAGGTGAGGGATGAGGGATGAGAAGGTCAAAGGTGAGGGATGAGGGACGAGAAGGTCGAAGATGAGGGACGAGGAGGTCAAAGGTGAGGGACGAGAAGGTCGAAGGTGAGGGATGAGGAACGAGAAGGTCAAAGGTGAGGGATGAGGGACGAGAAGGTCGAAGGTGAGGGACGAGGGACAAGAAGGTTGAAGATGAGGGACGAAGGACGAGAAGGTCGAAGGTGAGGGATGAGGGACGAGAAGGTCAAAGGTGAGGGATGAGGGACGAGAAGGTCAAAGGTGAGGGACAAGAAGGTCGAAGATGAGGGACGAGGGACGAGAAGGTCGAAGGTGAGGGATGAGGGACGAGAAGGTCAAAGGTGAGGGATGAGGGATGAGAAGGTCAAAGATGAGGGGCGAGAAGGTCGAAGGTGTGGGATGAGGGACAAGAAGGTCTTAGGTGAGGGATGAGGGACGAGAAGGTCGAAGGTGAGGGACGAGGGACAAGAAGGTCGAAGATGAGGGACGAGTGACGAGAAGGTCGAAGGTGAGGGATGAGGGACGAGAAGGTCAAAGGTGAGGGATGAGGGACGAAAAGTTCAAAGATGAGGGGCGAGAAGGTCGAAGGTGAGGGAGTGGGACGAGAAGGTCGAAGGTGAGGGGTGAGGGACGAGAAGGTCGAAGGTGAGGGATGAGGGACGAGAAGGTCAAAGGTGCGGGACGAGAAGGTTGAAGTTGAGGGAGTGGGACGAGAAGGTCGAAGGTGAGGGGTGAGGGACGAGAAGGTGAGGGATGAGGGACGAGAAGGTCGAAGGTGAGGGATGAGGGACGAGGGACGAGAAGGTCGAAGGTGAGGGATGAGGGACGAGAAGGTCAAAGGTGAGGGATGAGGAACAAGAAGGTCAAAATTGAGGAATGAGGGATGAGAAGGTCAAAGGTGAGGGACGAGGGACGAGAAGGTCAAAGGTGAGGGATGAGGGACGAGAAGGTCAAAAGTGAGGGATGAGGGACGAGAAGGTCAAAGTTGAGGGATGAGGGACGAGAAGGTCAAAGGTGAGGGATGAGGGACGAGAAGGTCGAAGATAAGGGATGAGGAGGTCGAAGGTGAGGGACGAGAAGGTCGAAGGTGAGGGATGAGGGACGATAAGGTCAAAGGTGAGGGATGAGGGACGAGAAGGTCGAAGATGAGGGACAAGAAGGTCGAAGGTGAGGGACGCGGAGATCGAAGGTGAGGGATGAGGGACGAGAAGGTCGAAGGTGAGGGATGAGGGACGAGAAGGTCAAAGGTGAGGGACGCGGAGATCGAAGGTGAGGGAAGAGGGACGAGAAGGTCGAAGATGAGGGACGAGAAGGTCGAAGGTGAGGGACGAGAAGGTCAAAGGTGAGGGATGAGGGACGAGAAGGTCAAAGGTGCGGGACGAGAAGGTCGAAGGTGAGGGATGAGGGACAAGAAGGTCGAAGGTGAGGGACGAGAAGGTCAAAGGTGAGGGATGAGGGACGAGAAGGTCAAAGGTGAGGGATGAGGGACGAGAAGGTCAAAGGTGAAGGACGAGAAGGCCGAAGGTGAGGGATGAGGGACGAGAAGGTCCACGGTGAGGGACGAGGAGGTCGAAGGTGAGGGATGAGGGACGAGAAGGTCGAAGGTGAGGGATGAGGGACGAGAAGGTCAAAGGTGAGGGACGCGGAGATCGAAGGTGAGGGAAGAGGGACGAGAAGGTCGAAGATGAGGGACGAGAAGGTCGAAGGTGAGGGACGAGAAGGTCAAAGGTGAGGGATGAGGGACGAGAAGGTTGAAGGTGAGGGACGAGAAGGTCGAAGGTGAGGGATGAGGGACGAGAAGGCCAAAGGTGAGGGATGAGGGACGAAAAGGTCAAAGATGAGGGGCGAGAAGGTCGAAGGTGAGGGAGTGGGACGAGAAGGTCGAAGGTGAGGGGTGAGGGACGAGAAGGTCGAAGGTCAGGGATGAGGGACGAGAAGGTCTAGGGTGAGGGATGAGGGACGACAAGGTCGAAGGTGAGGGACGAGGGACAAGAAGGTCGAAGATGAGGGACGAGCAGGTTGAAGGTGAGGGATGAGGGACGAGAAGGTCAAAGGTGAGGGATGAGGGATGAGAAGTTCAAAGATGAGGGGCAAAAAGGTCGAAGGTGAGGGATGAGGGACGAGAAGATCTAAGGTGAGGGATGAGGGACGAGAAGGTCGAAGGTGAGGGATGAGAAGGTCAAAGATGAGGGATGAGGGATGAGAAGGTCGAAGGTGAGGGATGAGGGATGAGAAGGTCAAAGGTGAGGGATGAGGGACGAGAAGGTCGAAGGTGAGGGATGAGGGACTAAAAGGTCGAAGGTGAGGGACGAGGAGGTCAAAGGTGAGGGATGAGGGACGACAAGGTCGAAGGTGAGGGACGAGGGACAAGAAGGTCGAAGATGAGGGACGAGAAGGTTGAAAGTGAGGGATGAGGGACGAGAAGGTCAAAGGTGAGGGATGAGGGACGAGAAGTTCAAAGATGAGGGGCGAAAAGGTCGAAGGTGAGGGATGAGGGACGAGAAGATCTAAGGTGAGGGATGAGGGATGAGAAGGTCAAAGGTGAGGGATGAGAAGGTCAAAGATGAGGGATGAGAAGGTTGAAGGTGAGGGATGAGGGATGAGAAGGTCAAAGGTGAGGGATGAGGGATGAGAAGGTCGAAGGTGAGGGATGAGGGACGAAAAGGTCGAAGGTGAGGGACGAGGAGGTCAAAGGTAAGGGATGAGGGATGAGAAGGTCGAAGGTGAGGAATGAGGGACGAGGGACGAGAAGGTCGAAGGTGAGGGATGAGGAACGAGAATGTCAAAGGTGAGGGATGAGGGACAAGAAGGTCAAAGGTGAGGGATGAGGGACGAGAAGGTCAAAGGTGAGGGATGAGAAGGTCAAAGGTGAGGGATGAGGGATGAGAAGGTCAAAGTTGAGGGATGAGAAGGTCTAAGATGAGGGACGAGAAGGTCTAAGATGAGGGACGAGGGACAAGAAGGTCGAAGATGAGGGACGAGGGACGAGAAGGTCAAAGGTGAGGGATGAGGGACGAGAAGGTCGACGGTGAGGGACGAGGAGGTCGAAGGTGAGGGATGAGGGACGAGAAGGTTGAAGGTGAGGGATGAGGGACGAGAAGGTCAAAGGTGAGGGATGAGGGACGAGAAGGTCAAAGGTGAAGGACGAGAAGGCCGAAGGTGAGGGATGAGGGACGAGAAGGTCGACGGTGAGGGACGAGGAGGTCGAAGGTGAGGGATGAGGGATGAGAAGGTCGAAGGTGAGGGATGAGGGACGAGGGACGAGAAGGTCGAAGGTGAGGGATGAGGGACGAGAAGGTCAAAGGTGAGGGATGAGGAACAAGAAGGTCAAAATTGAGGAATGAAGGATGAGAAGGTCAAAGGTGAGGGATGAGGGACGAGAAGGTCAAAGGTGAGGGATGAGGGACGAGAAGGTCAAAAGTGAGGGATGAGGGACGAGAAGGTCAAAGTTGAGGGATGAGGGACGAGAAGGTCAAAGGTGAGGGATGAGGGACGAGAAGGTCGAAGATAAGGGATGAGGAGGTCGAAGGTGAGGGACGAGAAGGTCGAAGGTGAGGGATGAGGGACGATAAGGTCAAAGGTGAGGGATGAGGGACGAGAAGGTCGAAGATGAGGGACAAGAAGGTCGAAGGTGAGGGACGCGGAGATCGAAGGTGAGGGATGAGGGACGAGAAGGTCGAAGGTGAGGGATGAGGGACGAGAAGGTCGAAGGTGAGGGATGAGGGACGAGAAGGTCAAAGGTGAGGGACGCGGAGATCGAAGGTGAGGGAAGAGGGACGAGAAGGTCGAAGATGAGGGACGAGAAGGTCAAAGGTGAGGGACGAGAAGGTCAAAGGTGAGGGATGAGGGACGAGGTCAAAGGTGCGGGACGAGAAGGTCGAAGGTGAGGGATGAGGGACAAGAAGGTCGAAGGTGAGGGACGAGAAGGTCAAAGGTGAGGGATGAGGGACGAGAAGGTCAAAGGTGAGGGATGAGGGACGAGAAGGTCAAAGGTGAGGGACGAGAAGGCCGAAGGTGAGGGATGAGGGACGAGAAGGTCGACGGTGAGGGACGAGGAGGTCGAAGGTGAGGGATGAGGGACGAGAAGGTCAAAGGTGAGGGATGAGGGACGAGAAGGTCAAAGGTGAGGGACGCGGAGATCGAAGGTGAGGGAAGAGGGACGAGAAGGTCGAAGATGAGGGACGAGAAGGTCGAAGGTGAGGGACGAGAAGGTCAAAGGTGAGGGATGAGGGACGAGAAGGTTGAAGGTGAGGGACGAGAAGGTCGAAGGTGAGGGATGAGGGACGAGAAGGCCAAAGGTGAGGGATGAGGGACGAGAAGGTCAAAGATGAGGGGCGAGAAGGTCGAAGGTGAGGGAGTGGGACGAGAAGGTCGAAGGTGAGGGGTGAGGGACGAGAAGGTCGAAGGTCAGGGATGAGGGACGAGAAGGTCTAGGGTGAGGGATGAGGGACGACAAGGTCGAAGGTGAGGGACGAGGGACAAGAAGGTCGAAGATGAGGGACGAGCAGGTTGAAGGTGAGGGATGAGGGACGAGAAGGTCAAAGGTGAGGGATGAGGGATGAGAAGTTCAAAGATGAGGGGCGAAAAGGTCGAAGGTGAGGGATGAGGGACGAGAAGATCTAAGGTGAGGGATGAGGGACGAGAAGGTCGAAGGTGAGGGATGAGAAGGTCAAAGATGAGGGATGAGGGATGAGAAGGTCGAAGGTGAGGGATGAGGGATGAGAAGGTCAAAGGTGAGGGATGAGGGACGAGAAGGTCGAAGGTGAGGGATGAGGGACTAAAAGGTCAAAGGTGAGGGACGAGAAGGTCGAAGGTGAGGGATGAGAAGGTCAAAGATGAGGGATGAGGGATGAGAAGGTCGAAGGTGAGGGATGAGGGATGAGAAGGTCAAAGATGAGGGATGAGGGATGAGAAGGTCGAAGGTGAGGGATGAGGGATGAGAAGGTCGAAGGTGAGGGATGAGGAACGAGAAGGTCAAAGGTGAGGAATGAGGGACGAGAAGGTCGAAGGTGAGGGATGAGGGACGAGAAGGTCAAAGGTGAGGGATGAGAAGGTCAAAGATGAGGGATGAGAAGGTTGAAGGTGAGGGATGAGGGATGAGAAGGTCAAAGGTGAGGGATGAGGGACGAGAAGGTCGAAGGTGAGGGATGAGGGACGAAAAGGTCGAAGGTGAGGGACGAGGAGGTCAAAGGTAAGGGATGAGGGATGAGAAGGTCGAAGGTGAGGAATGAGGGACGAGAAGGTCGAAGGTGAGGGATGAGGGACAAGAAGGTCAAAGGTGAGGGATGAGGAACGAGAATGTCAAAGGTGAGGGATGAGGGACAAGAAGGTCAAAGGTGAGGGATGAGGGACGAGAAGGTCAAAGGTGAGGGATGAGGGATGAGAAGGTCAAAGGTGAGGGATGAGGGATGAGAAGGTCAAAGTTGAGGGATGAGAAGGTCTAAGATGAGGGACGAGAAGGTCTAAGATGAGGGACGAGGGACAAGAAGGTCGAAGATGAGGGACGAGGGACGAGAAGGTCAAAGGTGAGGGATGAGGGACGAGAAGGTCGAAGGTGAGGGATGAGAAGGTCGAAGGTGAGGGATGAGGGACGAGAAGGTTGAAGGTGAGGGATGAGGGACAAGAAGGTCGAAGGTGAGGGATGAGGGACGAGAAGGTCAAAGGTGAGGGATGAGGGACGAGAAGGTCGAAGGTGAGGGATGAGGGACGAGAAGGTCAAACGTGAGGGACGAGAAGGTCGAAGGTGAGGGATGAGGGACAAGAAGGTCGAAGGTGAGGGACGAGGAGGTCGAAGGTGAGGGATGAGGGATGAGAAGGTCAAAGGTGAGGGATGAGGGACGAGAAGGTCAAAGGTGAGGGACGAGAAGGTTGAAGGTGAGGGATGAGGGACGAGAAGGTCGACGGTGAGGGACGAGGAGGTCGAAGGTGAGGGATGAGGGACGAGAAGGTCGAAGGTGAGGGATGAGGGACGAGGGACGAGAAGGTCGAAGGTGAGGGATGAGGGACGAGAAGGTCAAAGGTGAGGGATGAGGAACGAGAAGGTCAAAATTGAGGAATGAGGGATGAGAAGGTCAAAGGTGAGGGATGAGGGACGAGAAGGTCAAAGGTGAGGGATGAGGGACGAGAAGGTCAAAGGTGAGGGATGAGGGACGAGAAGGTCAAAGTTGAGGGATGAGGGATGAGAAGGTCAAAGGTGAGGGATGAGGGACGAGAAGGTCGAAGATAAGGGACGAGAAGGTCGAAGGTGAGGCACGAGAAGGTCAAAGGTGAGGGATGAGGGACAAGAAGGTCGAAGATGAGGGACAAGAAGGTCGAAGGTGAGGGACGCGGAGATCGAAGGTGAGGGATGAGGGACGAGAAGGTCGAAGGTGAGGGATGAGGGACGAGAAGGTCAAAGGTGAGGGACGCGGAGATCGAAGGTGAGGGAAGAGGGACGAGAAGGTCGAAGATGAGGACGAGAAGGTCGAAGGTGAGGGACGAGAAGGTCAAAGGTGAGGGATGAGGGACGAGAAGGTCGAAGGTGAGGGACGAGAAGGTCGAAGGTGAGGGATGAGGGACGAGAAGGTCAAAGATGAGGGGCGAGAAGGTCGAAGGTGAGGGAGTGGGACGAGAAGGTCGAAGGTGAGGGGTGAGGGACGAGAAGGTCGAAGGTCAGGGATGAGGGACGAGAAGGTCTAGGGTGAGGGATGAGGGACGACAAGGTCGAAGGTGAGGGACGAGGGACAAGAAGGTCGAAGATGAGGGACGAGCAGGTTGAAGGTGAGGGATGAGGGACGAGAAGGTCAAAGGTGAGGGATGAGGGATGAGAAGTTCAAAGATGAGGGGCGAAAAGGTCGAAGGTGAGGGATGAGGGACGAGAAGATCTAAGGTGAGGGATGAGGGACGAGAAGGTCGAAGGTGAGGGATGAGAAGGTCAAAGATGAGGGATGAGGGATGAGAAGGTCGAAGGTGAGGGATGAGGGATGAGAAGGTCAAAGGTGAGGGATGAGGGACGAGAAGGTCGAAGGTGAGGGATGAGGGACTAAAAGGTCAAAGGTGAGGGACGAGAAGGTCTAAGGTGAGGGATGAGAAGGTCAAAGATGAGGGATGAGGGATGAGAAGGTCGAAGGTGAGGGATGAGGGATGAGAAGGTCAAAGATGAGGGATGAGGGATGAGAAGGTCGAAGGTGAGGGATGAGGGATGAGAAGGTCGAAGGTGAGGGATGAGGAACGAGAAGGTCAAAGGTGAGGAATGAGGGACGAGAAGGTCGAAGGTGAGGGATGAGGGACGAGAAGGTCAAAGGTGAGGGATGAGAAGGTCAAAGATGAGGGATGAGAAGGTTGAAGGTGAGGGATGAGGGATGAGAAGGTCAAAGGTGAGGGATGAGGGACGAGAAGGTCGAAGGTGAGGGATGAGGGACGAAAAGGTCGAAGGTGAGGGACGAGGAGGTCAAAGGTAAGGGATGAGGGATGAGAAGGTCGAAGGTGAGGAATGAGGGACGAGGGACGAGAAGGTCGAAGGTGAGGGATGAGGGACAAGAAGGTCAAAGGTGAGGGATGAGGAACGAGAATGTCAAAGGTGAGGGATGAGGGACAAGAAGGTCAAAGGTGAGGGATGAGGGACGAGAAGGTCAAAGGTGAGGGATGAGGGATGAGAAGGTCAAAGGTGAGGGATGAGGGATGAGAAGGTCAAAGTTGAGGGATGAGAAGGTCTAAGATGAGGGACGAGAAGGTCTAAGATGAGGGACAAGGGACAAGAAGGTCGAAGATGAGGGACGAGGGACGAGAAGGTCAAAGGTGAGGGATGAGGGACGAGAAGGTCGAAGGTGAGGGATGAGAAGGTCGAAGGTGAGGGATGAGGGACGAGAAGGTTGAAGGTGAGGGATGAGGGACAAGAAGGTCGAAGGTGAGGGATGAGGGACGAGAAGGTCAAAGGTGAGGGATGAGGGACGAGAAGGTCGAAGGTGAGGGATGAGGGACGAGAAGGTCAAACGTGAGGGACGAGAAGGTCGAAGGTGAGGGATGAGGGACAAGAAGGTCGAAGGTGAGGGACGAGGAGGTCGAAGGTGAGGGATGAGGGACGAGAAGGTCAAAGGTGAGGGATGAGGGACGAGAAGGTCAAAGGTGAGGGACGAGAAGGTTGAAGGTGAGGGATGAGGGACGAGAAGGTCGACGGTGAGGGACGAGGAGGTCGAAGGTGAGGGATGAGGGACGAGAAGGTCGAAGGTGAGGGATGAGGGACGAGGGACGAGAAGGTCGAAGGTGAGGGATGAGGGACGAGAAGGTCAAAGGTGAGGGATGAGGAACGAGAAGGTCAAAATTGAGGAATGAGGGATGAGAAGGTCAAAGGTGAGGGATGAGGGACGAGAAGGTCAAAGGTGAGGGATGAGGGACGAGAAGGTCAAAGGTGAGGGATGAGGGACGAGAAGGTCAAAGTTGAGGGATGAGGGATGAGAAGGTCAAAGGTGAGGGATGAGGGACGAGAAGGTCGAAGATAAGGGACGAGGAGGTCGAAGGTGAGGCACGAGAAGGTCAAAGGTGAGGGATGAGGGACAAGAAGGTCGAAGATGAGGGACAAGAAGGTCGAAGGTGAGGGACGCGGAGATCGAAGGTGAGGGATGAGGGACGAGAAGGTCGAAGGTGAGGGATGAGGGACGAGAAGGTCAAAGGTGAGGGACGCGGAGATCGAAGGTGAGGGAAGAGGGACGAGAAGGTCGAAGATGAGGGACGAGAAGGTCGAAGGTGAGGGACGAGAAGGTCAAAGGTGAGGGATGAGGGACGAGAAGGTCGAAGGTGAGGGACGAGAAGGTCGAAGGTGAGGGATGAGGGACGAGAAGGTCGAAGGTGAGGGATGAGGTACGAGAAGGTCAAAGGTGAGGGATGAGGAATGAGAAGGTCAAAGGTGAAGGATGAGGGACGAGAAGGTCGAAGGTGAGGGATGAGTGTCGAGAAGGTCGAAGGTGAGGAACGAGAAGGCCGAAGGTGAGGAACGAGAAGGTCAAAGGTGAGGGACGAGAAGGTCGAAGGTGAGGGATGAGGGACGAGAAGGTCGAAGGTGAGGGATGAGGGACGAGAAGGTCAAAGGTGAGGGATGAGGGACGAGAAGGTCAAAGGTGAGGGACGAGAAGGTCGAAGGTGGGGGATGAGGGACGAGAAGGTCGAAGGTGAGGGATGAGGGACGAGAAGGTCAAAGGTGAGGGATGAGGGACGAGAAGGGCGAAGATGAGGGACGAGGAGGTCGAAGGTGAGGGACGAGAAGGTCGAAGGTGGGGGATGAGGGACGAGAAGGTCAAAGGTGAGGGATGAGGGACGAGAAGGACAAAGGTGAGGGATGAGGAATGAGAAGGTCAAAGGTGAAGGATGAGGGACGAGAAGGTCGAAGGTGAGGGATGAGGGTCGAGAAGGTCGAAGGTGAGGAACGAGAAGGCCGAAGGTGAGGAACGAGAAGGTCAAAGGTGAGGGACGAGAAGGTCGAAGGTGAGGGATGAGGGACGAGAAGTTCGAAGGTGAGGGATGAGGGACGAGAAGGTCAAAGGTGAGGGATGAGGGACGAGAAGGTCAAAGGTGAGGGACGAGAAGGTCGAAGGTGGGGGATGAGAAGGTCAAAGATGAGGGATGAGGAACGAGAAGGTCAAAGGTGAGGAATGAGGGACGAGAAGGTCGAAGGTGAGGGATGAGGGACGAGAAGGTCAAAGGTGAGGGATGAGAAGGTCAAAGATGAGGGATGAGAAGGTTGAAGGTGAGGAATGAGGGATGAGAAGGTCAAAGGTGAGGGATGAGGGACGAGAAGGTCGAAGGTGAGGGATGAGGGACGAAAAGGTCGAAGGTGAGGGACGAGGAGGTCAAAGGTAAGGGATGAGGGATGAGAAGGTCGAAGGTGAGGAATGAGGGACGAGAAGGTCGAAGGTGAGGGATGAGGGACAAGAAGGTCAAAGGTGAGGGATGAGGAACGAGAATGTCAAAGGTGAGGGATGAGGGACAAGAAGGTCAAAGGTGAGGGATGAGGGACGAGAAGGTCAAAGGTGAGGGATGAGGGATGAGAAGGTCAAAGGTGAGGGATGAGGGATGAGAAGGTCAAAGTTGAGGGATGAGAAGGTCTAAGATGAGGGACGAGAAGGTCTAAGATGAGGGACGAGGGACAAGAAGGTCGAAGATGAGGGACGAGGGACGAGAAGGTCAAAGGTGAGGGATGAGGGACGAGAAGGTCGAAGGTGAGGGATGAGAAGGTCGAAGGTGAGGGATGAGGGACGAGAAGGTTGAAGGTGAGGGATGAGGGACAAGAAGGTCGAAGGTGAGGGATGAGGGACGAGAAGGTCAAAGGTGAGGGATGAGGGACGAGAAGGTCGAAGGTGAGGGATGAGGGACGAGAAGGTCAAACGTGAGGGACGAGAAGGTCGAAGGTGAGGGATGAGGGACAAGAAGGTCGAAGGTGAGGGACGAGGAGGTCGAAGGTGAGGGATGAGGGACGAGAAGGTCAAAGGTGAGGGATGAGGGACGAGAAGGTCAAAGGTGAGGGACGAGAAGGTTGAAGGTGAGGGATGAGGGACGAGAAGGTCGACGGTGAGGGACGAGGAGGTCGAAGGTGAGGGATGAGGGACGAGAAGGTCGAAGGTGAGGGATGAGGGACGAGGGACGAGAAGGTCGAAGGTGAGGGATGAGGGACGAGAAGGTCAAAGGTGAGGGATGAGGAACGAGAAGGTCAAAATTGAGGAATGAGGGATGAGAAGGTCAAAGGTGAGGGATGAGGGACGAGAAGGTCAAAGGTGAGGGATGAGGGACGAGAAGGTCAAAGGTGAGGGATGAGGGACGAGAAGGTCAAAGTTGAGGGATGAGGGATGAGAAGGTCAAAGGTGAGGGATGAGGGACGAGAAGGTCGAAGATAAGGGACGAGAAGGTCGAAGGTGAGGCACGAGAAGGTCAAAGGTGAGGGATGAGGGACAAGAAGGTCGAAGATGAGGGACAAGAAGGTCGAAGGTGAGGGACGCGGAGATCGAAGGTGAGGGATGAGGGACGAGAAGGTCGAAGGTGAGGGATGAGGGACGAGAAGGTCAAAGGTGAGGGACGCGGAGATCGAAGGTGAGGGAAGAGGGACGAGAAGGTCGAAGATGAGGGACGAGAAGGTCGAAGGTGAGGGACGAGAAGGTCGAAGGTGAGGGATGAGGGACGAGAAGGTCAAAGATGAGGGGCGAGAAGGTCGAAGGTGAGGGAGTGGGACGAGAAGGTCGAAGGTGAGGGATGAGGGACGAGAAGGTTGAAGGTGAGGGATGAGGGACGAGAAGGTCAAAGGTGAGGGATGAGGGACGAGAAGGTCGAAGGTGAGGGATGAGGGACGAGAAGGTCAAACGTGAGGGACGAGAAGGTCGAAGGTGAGGGATGAGGGACAAGAAGGTCGAAGGTGAGGGACGAGAAGGTCAAAGGTGAGGGACGAGGGACGAGAAGGTCAAAGGTGAGGGATGAGGGACGAGAAGGTCAAAGGTGAAGGACGAGAAGGCCGAAGGTGAGGGATGAGGGACGAGAAGGTCCACGGTGAGGGACGAGGAGGTCGAAGGTGAGGGATGAGGGACGAGAAGGTCGAAGGTGAGGGATGAGGGACGAGAAGGTCAAAGGTGAGGGACGCGGAGATCGAAGGTGAGGGAAGAGGGACGAGAAGGTCGAAGATGAGGGACGAGAAGGTCGAAGGTGAGGGACGAGAAGGTCAAAGGTGAGGGATGAGGGACGAGAAGGTTGAAGGTGAGGGACGAGAAGGTCGAAGGTGAGGGATGAGGGACGAGAAGGCCAAAGGTGAGGGATGAGGGACGAGAAGGTCAAAGATGAGGGGCGAGAAGGTCGAAGGTGAGGGAGTGGGACGAGAAGGTCGAAGGTGAGGGGTGAGGGACGAGAAGGTCGAAGGTCAGGGATGAGGGACGAGAAGGTCTAGGGTGAGGGATGAGGGACGACAAGGTCGAAGGTGAGGGACGAGGGACAAGAAGGTCGAAGATGAGGGACGAGCAGGTTGAAGGTGAGGGATGAGGGACGAGAAGGTCAAAGGTGAGGGATGAGGGATGAGAAGTTCAAAGATGAGGGGCGAAAAGGTCGAAGGTGAGGGATGAGGGACGAGAAGATCTAAGGTGAGGGATGAGGGACGAGAAGGTCGAAGGTGAGGGATGAGAAGGTCAAAGATGAGGGATGAGGGATGAGAAGGTCGAAGGTGAGGGATGAGGGATGAGAAGGTCAAAGGTGAGGGATGAGGGACGAGAAGGTCGAAGGTGAGGGATGAGGGACTAAAAGGTCGAAGGTGAGGGACGAGGAGGTCAAAGGTGAGGGATGAGGGACGACAAGGTCGAAGGTGAGGGACGAGGGACAAGAAGGTCGAAGATGAGGGACGAGAAGGTTGAAAGTGAGGGATGAGGGACGAGAAGTTCAAAGATGAGGGGCGAAAAGGTCGAAGGTGAGGGATGAGGGACGAGAAGATCTAAGGTGAGGGATGAGGGATGAGAAGGTCAAAGGTGAGGGATGAGAAGGTCAAAGATGAGGGATGAGAAGGTTGAAGGTGAGGGATGAGGGATGAGAAGGTCAAAGGTGAGGGATGAGGGATGAGAAGGTCGAAGGTGAGGGATGAGGGACGAAAAGGTCGAAGGTGAGGGACGAGGAGGTCAAAGGTAAGGGATGAGGGATGAGAAGGTCGAAGGTGAGGAATGAGGGACGAGGGACGAGAAGGTCGAAGGTGAGGGATGAGGAACGAGAATGTCAAAGGTGAGGGATGAGGGACAAGAAGGTCAAAGGTGAGGGATGAGGGACGAGAAGGTCAAAGGTGAGGGATGAGAAGGTCAAAGGTGAGGGATGAGGGATGAGAAGGTCAAAGTTGAGGGATGAGAAGGTCTAAGATGAGGGACGAGAAGGTCTAAGATGAGGGACGAGGGACAAGAAGGTCGAAGATGAGGGACGAGGGACGAGAAGGTCAAAGGTGAGGGATGAGGGACGAGAAGGTCGACGGTGAGGGACGAGGAGGTCGAAGGTGAGGGATGAGGGACGAGAAGGTTGAAGGTGAGGGATGAGGGACGAGAAGGTCAAAGGTGAGGGACGAGAAGGTCAAAGGTGAAGGACGAGAAGGCCGAAGGTGAGGGATGAGGGACGAGAAGGTCGACGGTGAGGGACGAGGAGGTCGAAGGTGAGGGATGAGGGATGAGAAGGTCGAAGGTGAGGGATGAGGGACGAGGGACGAGAAGGTCGAAGGTGAGGGATGAGGGACGAGAAGGTCAAAGGTGAGGGATGAGGAACAAGAAGGTCAAAATTGAGGAATGAAGGATGAGAAGGTCAAAGGTGAGGGATGAGGGACGAGAAGGTCAAAGGTGAGGGATGAGGGACGAGAAGGTCAAAAGTGAGGGATGAGGGACGAGAAGGTCAAAGGTGAGGGATGAGGGACGAGAAGGTCGAAGATAAGGGATGAGGAGGTCGAAGGTGAGGGACGAGAAGGTCGAAGGTGAGGGATGAGGGACGATAAGGTCAAAGGTGAGGGATGAGGGACGAGAAGGTCGAAGATGAGGGACAAGAAGGTCGAAGGTGAGGGACGCGGAGATCGAAGGTGAGGGATGAGGGACGAGAAGGTCGAAGGTGAGGGATGAGGGACGAGAAGGTCGAAGGTGAGGGATGAGGGACGAGAAGGTCAAAGGTGAGGGACGCGGAGATCGAAGGTGAGGGAAGAGGGACGAGAAGGTCGAAGATGAGGGACGAGAAGGTCAAAGGTGAGGGACGAGAAGGTCAAAGGTGAGGGATGAGGGACGAGGTCAAAGGTGCGGGACGAGAAGGTCGAAGGTGAGGGATGAGGGACAAGAAGGTCGAAGGTGAGGGACGAGAAGGTCAAAGGTGAGGGATGAGGGACGAGAAGGTCAAAGGTGAGGGATGAGGGACGAGAAGGTCAAAGGTGAGGGACGAGAAGGCCGAAGGTGAGGGATGAGGGACGAGAAGGTCGACGGTGAGGGACGAGGAGGTCGAAGGTGAGGGATGAGGGACGAGAAGGTCAAAGGTGAGGGATGAGGGACGAGAAGGTCAAAGGTGAGGGACGCGGAGATCGAAGGTGAGGGAAGAGGGACGAGAAGGTCGAAGATGAGGGACGAGAAGGTCGAAGGTGAGGGACGAGAAGGTCAAAGGTGAGGGATGAGGGACGAGAAGGTTGAAGGTGAGGGACGAGAAGGTCGAAGGTGAGGGATGAGGGACGAGAAGGCCAAAGGTGAGGGATGAGGGACGAGAAGGTCAAAGATGAGGGGCGAGAAGGTCGAAGGTGAGGGAGTGGGACGAGAAGGTCGAAGGTGAGGGGTGAGGGACGAGAAGGTCGAAGGTCAGGGATGAGGGACGAGAAGGTCTAGGGTGAGGGATGAGGGACGACAAGGTCGAAGGTGAGGGACGAGGGACAAGAAGGTCGAAGATGAGGGACGAGCAGGTTGAAGGTGAGGGATGAGGGACGAGAAGGTCAAAGGTGAGGGATGAGGGATGAGAAGTTCAAAGATGAGGGGCGAAAAGGTCGAAGGTGAGGGATGAGGGACGAGAAGATCTAAGGTGAGGGATGAGGGACGAGAAGGTCGAAGGTGAGGGATGAGAAGGTCAAAGATGAGGGATGAGGGATGAGAAGGTCGAAGGTGAGGGATGAGGGATGAGAAGGTCAAAGGTGAGGGATGAGGGACGAGAAGGTCGAAGGTGAGGGATGAGGGACTAAAAGGTCAAAGGTGAGGGACGAGAAGGTCGAAGGTGAGGGATGAGAAGGTCAAAGATGAGGGATGAGGGATGAGAAGGTCGAAGGTGAGGGATGAGGGATGAGAAGGTCAAAGATGAGGGATGAGGGATGAGAAGGTCGAAGGTGAGGGATGAGGGATGAGAAGGTCGAAGGTGAGGGATGAGGAACGAGAAGGTCAAAGGTGAGGAATGAGGGACGAGAAGGTCGAAGGTGAGGGATGAGGGACGAGAAGGTCAAAGGTGAGGGATGAGAAGGTCAAAGATGAGGGATGAGAAGGTTGAAGGTGAGGGATGAGGGATGAGAAGGTCAAAGGTGAGGGATGAGGGACGAGAAGGTCGAAGGTGAGGGATGAGGGACGAAAAGGTCGAAGGTGAGGGACGAGGAGGTCAAAGGTAAGGGATGAGGGATGAGAAGGTCGAAGGTGAGGAATGAGGGACGAGAAGGTCGAAGGTGAGGGATGAGGGACAAGAAGGTCAAAGGTGAGGGATGAGGAACGAGAATGTCAAAGGTGAGGGATGAGGGACAAGAAGGTCAAAGGTGAGGGATGAGGGACGAGAAGGTCAAAGGTGAGGGATGAGGGATGAGAAGGTCAAAGGTGAGGGATGAGGGATGAGAAGGTCAAAGTTGAGGGATGAGAAGGTCTAAGATGAGGGACGAGAAGGTCTAAGATGAGGGACGAGGGACAAGAAGGTCGAAGATGAGGGACGAGGGACGAGAAGGTCAAAGGTGAGGGATGAGGGACGAGAAGGTCGAAGGTGAGGGATGAGAAGGTCGAAGGTGAGGGATGAGGGACGAGAAGGTTGAAGGTGAGGGATGAGGGACAAGAAGGTCGAAGGTGAGGGATGAGGGACGAGAAGGTCAAAGGTGAGGGATGAGGGACGAGAAGGTCGAAGGTGAGGGATGAGGGACGAGAAGGTCAAACGTGAGGGACGAGAAGGTCGAAGGTGAGGGATGAGGGACAAGAAGGTCGAAGGTGAGGGACGAGGAGGTCGAAGGTGAGGGATGAGGGACGAGAAGGTCAAAGGTGAGGGATGAGGGACGAGAAGGTCAAAGGTGAGGGACGAGAAGGTTGAAGGTGAGGGATGAGGGACGAGAAGGTCGACGGTGAGGGACGAGGAGGTCGAAGGTGAGGGATGAGGGACGAGAAGGTCGAAGGTGAGGGATGAGGGACGAGGGACGAGAAGGTCGAAGGTGAGGGATGAGGGACGAGAAGGTCAAAGGTGAGGGATGAGGAACGAGAAGGTCAAAATTGAGGAATGAGGGATGAGAAGGTCAAAGGTGAGGGATGAGGGACGAGAAGGTCAAAGGTGAGGGATGAGGGACGAGAAGGTCAAAGGTGAGGGATGAGGGACGAGAAGGTCAAAGTTGAGGGATGAGGGATGAGAAGGTCAAAGGTGAGGGATGAGGGACGAGAAGGTCGAAGATAAGGGACGAGAAGGTCGAAGGTGAGGCACGAGAAGGTCAAAGGTGAGGGATGAGGGACAAGAAGGTCGAAGATGAGGGACAAGAAGGTCGAAGGTGAGGGACGCGGAGATCGAAGGTGAGGGATGAGGGACGAGAAGGTCGAAGGTGAGGGATGAGGGACGAGAAGGTCAAAGGTGAGGGACGCGGAGATCGAAGGTGAGGGAAGAGGGACGAGAAGGTCGAAGATGAGGGACGAGAAGGTCGAAGGTGAGGGACGAGAAGGTCAAAGGTGAGGGATGAGGGACGAGAAGGTCGAAGGTGAGGGACGAGAAGGTCGAAGGTGAGGGATGAGGGACGAGAAGGTCAAAGATGAGGGGCGAGAAGGTCGAAGGTGAGGGAGTGGGACGAGAAGGTCGAAGGTGAGGGGTGAGGGACGAGAAGGTCGAAGGTCAGGGATGAGGGACGAGAAGGTCTAGGGTGAGGGATGAGGGACGACAAGGTCGAAGGTGAGGGACGAGGGACAAGAAGGTCGAAGATGAGGGACGAGCAGGTTGAAGGTGAGGGATGAGGGACGAGAAGGTCAAAGGTGAGGGATGAGGGATGAGAAGTTCAAAGATGAGGGGCGAAAAGGTCGAAGGTGAGGGATGAGGGACGAGAAGATCTAAGGTGAGGGATGAGGGACGAGAAGGTCGAAGGTGAGGGATGAGAAGGTCAAAGATGAGGGATGAGGGATGAGAAGGTCGAAGGTGAGGGATGAGGGATGAGAAGGTCAAAGGTGAGGGATGAGGGACGAGAAGGTCGAAGGTGAGGGATGAGGGACTAAAAGGTCAAAGGTGAGGGACGAGAAGGTCTAAGGTGAGGGATGAGAAGGTCAAAGATGAGGGATGAGGGATGAGAAGGTCGAAGGTGAGGGATGAGGGATGAGAAGGTCAAAGATGAGGGATGAGGGATGAGAAGGTCGAAGGTGAGGGATGAGGGATGAGAAGGTCGAAGGTGAGGGATGAGGAACGAGAAGGTCAAAGGTGAGGAATGAGGGACGAGAAGGTCGAAGGTGAGGGATGAGGGACGAGAAGGTCAAAGGTGAGGGATGAGAAGGTCAAAGATGAGGGATGAGAAGGTTGAAGGTGAGGGATGAGGGATGAGAAGGTCAAAGGTGAGGGATGAGGGACGAGAAGGTCGAAGGTGAGGGATGAGGGACGAAAAGGTCGAAGGTGAGGGACGAGGAGGTCAAAGGTAAGGGATGAGGGATGAGAAGGTCGAAGGTGAGGAATGAGGGACGAGGGACGAGAAGGTCGAAGGTGAGGGATGAGGGACAAGAAGGTCAAAGGTGAGGGATGAGGAACGAGAATGTCAAAGGTGAGGGATGAGGGACAAGAAGGTCAAAGGTGAGGGATGAGGGACGAGAAGGTCAAAGGTGAGGGATGAGGGATGAGAAGGTCAAAGGTGAGGGATGAGGGATGAGAAGGTCAAAGTTGAGGGATGAGAAGGTCTAAGATGAGGGACGAGAAGGTCTAAGATGAGGGACAAGGGACAAGAAAGTCGAAGATGAGGGACGAGGGACGAGAAGGTCAAAGGTGAGGGATGAGGGACGAGAAGGTCGAAGGTGAGGGATGAGAAGGTCGAAGGTGAGGGATGAGGGACGAGAAGGTTGAAGGTGAGGGATGAGGGACAAGAAGGTCGAAGGTGAGGGATGAGGGACGAGAAGGTCAAAGGTGAGGGATGAGGGACGAGAAGGTCGAAGGTGAGGGATGAGGGACGAGAAGGTCAAACGTGAGGGACGAGAAGGTCGAAGGTGAGGGATGAGGGACAAGAAGGTCGAAGGTGAGGGACGAGGAGGTCGAAGGTGAGGGATGAGGGACGAGAAGGTCAAAGGTGAGGGATGAGGGACGAGAAGGTCAAAGGTGAGGGACGAGAAGGTTGAAGGTGAGGGATGAGGGACGAGAAGGTCGACGGTGAGGGACGAGGAGGTCGAAGGTGAGGGATGAGGGACGAGAAGGTCGAAGGTGAGGGATGAGGGACGAGGGACGAGAAGGTCGAAGGTGAGGGATGAGGGACGAGAAGGTCAAAGGTGAGGGATGAGGAACGAGAAGGTCAAAATTGAGGAATGAGGGATGAGAAGGTCAAAGGTGAGGGATGAGGGACGAGAAGGTCAAAGGTGAGGGATGAGGGACGAGAAGGTCAAAGGTGAGGGATGAGGGACGAGAAGGTCAAAGTTGAGGGATGAGGGATGAGAAGGTCAAAGGTGAGGGATGAGGGACGAGAAGGTCGAAGATAAGGGACGAGGAGGTCGAAGGTGAGGCACGAGAAGGTCAAAGGTGAGGGATGAGGGACAAGAAGGTCGAAGATGAGGGACAAGAAGGTCGAAGGTGAGGGACGCGGAGATCGAAGGTGAGGGATGAGGGACGAGAAGGTCGAAGGTGAGGGATGAGGGACGAGAAGGTCAAAGGTGAGGGACGCGGAGATCGAAGGTGAGGGAAGAGGGACGAGAAGGTCGAAGATGAGGGACGAGAAGGTCGAAGGTGAGGGACGAGAAGGTCAAAGGTGAGGGATGAGGGACGAGAAGGTCGAAGGTGAGGGACGAGAAGGTCGAAGGTGAGGGATGAGGGACGAGAAGGTCGAAGGTGAGGGATGAGGTACGAGAAGGTCAAAGGTGAGGGATGAGGAATGAGAAGGTCAAAGGTGAAGGATGAGGGACGAGAAGGTCGAAGGTGAGGGATGAGTGTCGAGAAGGTCGAAGGTGAGGAACGAGAAGGCCGAAGGTGAGGAACGAGAAGGTCAAAGGTGAGGGACGAGAAGGTCGAAGGTGAGGGATGAGGGACGAGAAGGTCGAAGGTGAGGGATGAGGGACGAGAAGGTCAAAGGTGAGGGATGAGGGACGAGAAGGTCAAAGGTGAGGGACGAGAAGGTCGAAGGTGGGGGATGAGGGACGAGAAGGTCGAAGGTGAGGGATGAGGGACGAGAAGGTCAAAGGTGAGGGATGAGGGACGAGAAGGGCGAAGATGAGGGACGAGGAGGTCGAAGGTGAGGGACGAGAAGGTCGAAGGTGGGGGATGAGGGACGAGAAGGTCAAAGGTGAGGGATGAGGGACGAGAAGGACAAAGGTGAGGGATGAGGAATGAGAAGGTCAAAGGTGAAGGATGAGGGACGAGAAGGTCGAAGGTGAGGGATGAGGGTCGAGAAGGTCGAAGGTGAGGAACGAGAAGGCCGAAGGTGAGGAACGAGAAGGTCAAAGGTGAGGGACGAGAAGGTCGAAGGTGAGGGATGAGGGACGAGAAGTTCGAAGGTGAGGGATGAGGGACGAGAAGGTCAAAGGTGAGGGATGAGGGACGAGAAGGTCAAAGGTGAGGGACGAGAAGGTCGAAGGTGGGGGATGAGAAGGTCAAAGATGAGGGATGAGGAACGAGAAGGTCAAAGGTGAGGAATGAGGGACGAGAAGGTCGAAGGTGAGGGATGAGGGACGAGAAGGTCAAAGGTGAGGGATGAGAAGGTCAAAGATGAGGGATGAGAAGGTTGAAGGTGAGGGATGAGGGATGAGAAGGTCAAAGGTGAGGGATGAGGGACGAGAAGGTCGAAGGTGAGGGATGAGGGACGAAAAGGTCGAAGGTGAGGGACGAGGAGGTCAAAGGTAAGGGATGAGGGATGAGAAGGTCGAAGGTGAGGAATGAGGGACGAGAAGGTCGAAGGTGAGGGATGAGGGACAAGAAGGTCAAAGGTGAGGGATGAGGAACGAGAATGTCAAAGGTGAGGGATGAGGGACAAGAAGGTCAAAGGTGAGGGATGAGGGACGAGAAGGTCAAAGGTGAGGGATGAGGGATGAGAAGGTCAAAGGTGAGGGATGAGGGATGAGAAGGTCAAAGTTGAGGGATGAGAAGGTCTAAGATGAGGGACGAGAAGGTCTAAGATGAGGGACGAGGGACAAGAAGGTCGAAGATGAGGGACGAGGGACGAGAAGGTCAAAGGTGAGGGATGAGGGACGAGAAGGTCGAAGGTGAGGGATGAGAAGGTCGAAGGTGAGGGATGAGGGACGAGAAGGTTGAAGGTGAGGGATGAGGGACAAGAAGGTTGAAGGTGAGGGATGAGGGACGAGAAGGTCAAAGGTGAGGGATGAGGGACGAGAAGGTCGAAGGTGAGGGATGAGGGACGAGAAGGTCAAACGTGAGGGACGAGAAGGTCGAAGGTGAGGGATGAGGGACAAGAAGGTCGAAGGTGAGGGACGAGGAGGTCGAAGGTGAGGGATGAGGGACGAGAAGGTCAAAGGTGAGGGATGAGGGACGAGAAGGTCAAAGGTGAGGGACGAGAAGGTTGAAGGTGAGGGATGAGGGACGAGAAGGTCGACGGTGAGGGACGAGGAGGTCGAAGGTGAGGGATGAGGGACGAGAAGGTCGAAGGTGAGGGATGAGGGACGAGGGACGAGAAGGTCGAAGGTGAGGGATGAGGGACGAGAAGGTCAAAGGTGAGGGATGAGGAACGAGAAGGTCAAAATTGAGGAATGAGGGATGAGAAGGTCAAAGGTGAGGGATGAGGGACGAGAAGGTCAAAGGTGAGGGATGAGGGACGAGAAGGTCAAAGGTGAGGGATGAGGGACGAGAAGGTCAAAGTTGAGGGATGAGGGATGAGAAGGTCAAAGGTGAGGGATGAGGGACGAGAAGGTCGAAGATAAGGGACGAGAAGGTCGAAGGTGAGGCACGAGAAGGTCAAAGGTGAGGGATGAGGGACAAGAAGGTCGAAGATGAGGGACAAGAAGGTCGAAGGTGAGGGACGCGGAGATCGAAGGTGAGGGATGAGGGACGAGAAGGTCGAAGGTGAGGGATGAGGGACGAGAAGGTCAAAGGTGAGGGACGCGGAGATCGAAGGTGAGGGAAGAGGGACGAGAAGGTCGAAGATGAGGGACGAGAAGGTCGAAGGTGAGGGACGAGAAGGTCGAAGGTGAGGGATGAGGGACGAGAAGGTCAAAGATGAGGGGCGAGAAGGTCGAAGGTGAGGGAGTGGGACGAGAAGGTCGAAGGTGAGGGGTGAGGGACGAGAAGGTCGAAGGTCAGGGATGAGGGACGAGAAGGTCTAGGGTGAGGGATGAGGGACGACAAGGTCGAAGGTGAGGGACGAGGGACAAGAAGGTCGAAGATGAGGGACGAGCAGGTTGAAGGTGAGGGATGAGGGACGAGAAGGTCAAAGGTGAGGGATGAGGGATGAGAAGTTCAAAGATGAGGGGCGAAAAGGTCGAAGGTGAGGGATGAGGGACGAGAAGATCTAAGGTGAGGGATGAGGGACGAGAAGGTCGAAGGTGAGGGATGAGAAGGTCAAAGATGAGGGATGAGGGATGAGAAGGTCGAAGGTGAGGGATGAGGGATGAGAAGGTCAAAGGTGAGGGATGAGGGACGAGAAGGTCGAAGGTGAGGGATGAGGGACTAAAAGGTCAAAGGTGAGGGACGAGAAGGTCGAAGGTGAGGGATGAGAAGGTCAAAGATGAGGGATGAGGGATGAGAAGGTCGAAGGTGAGGGATGAGGGATGAGAAGGTCAAAGATGAGGGATGAGGGATGAGAAGGTCGAAGGTGAGGGATGAGGGATGAGAAGGTCGAAGGTGAGGGATGAGGAACGAGAAGGTCAAAGGTGAGGAATGAGGGACGAGAAGGTCGAAGGTGAGGGATGAGGGACGAGAAGGTCAAAGGTGAGGGATGAGAAGGTCAAAGATGAGGGATGAGAAGGTTGAAGGTGAGGGATGAGGGATGAGAAGGTCAAAGGTGAGGGATGAGGGACGAGAAGGTCGAAGGTGAGGGATGAGGGACGAAAAGGTCGAAGGTGAGGGACGAGGAGGTCAAAGGTAAGGGATGAGGGATGAGAAGGTCGAAGGTGAGGAATGAGGGACGAGGGACGAGAAGGTCGAAGGTGAGGGATGAGGGACAAGAAGGTCAAAGGTGAGGGATGAGGAACGAGAATGTCAAAGGTGAGGGATGAGGGACAAGAAGGTCAAAGGTGAGGGATGAGGGACGAGAAGGTCAAAGGTGAGGGATGAGGGATGAGAAGGTCAAAGGTGAGGGATGAGGGATGAGAAGGTCAAAGTTGAGGGATGAGAAGGTCTAAGATGAGGGACGAGAAGGTCTAAGATGAGGGACAAGGGACAAGAAGGTCGAAGATGAGGGACGAGGGACGAGAAGGTCAAAGGTGAGGGATGAGGGACGAGAAGGTCGAAGGTGAGGGATGAGAAGGTCGAAGGTGAGGGATGAGGGACGAGAAGGTTGAAGGTGAGGGATGAGGGACAAGAAGGTCGAAGGTGAGGGATGAGGGACGAGAAGGTCAAAGGTGAGGGATGAGGGACGAGAAGGTCGAAGGTGAGGGATGAGGGACGAGAAGGTCAAACGTGAGGGACGAGAAGGTCGAAGGTGAGGGATGAGGGACAAGAAGGTCGAAGGTGAGGGACGAGGAGGTCGAAGGTGAGGGATGAGGGACGAGAAGGTCAAAGGTGAGGGATGAGGGACGAGAAGGTCAAAGGTGAGGGACGAGAAGGTTGAAGGTGAGGGATGAGGGACGAGAAGGTCGACGGTGAGGGACGAGGAGGTCGAAGGTGAGGGATGAGGGACGAGAAGGTCGAAGGTGAGGGATGAGGGACGAGGGACGAGAAGGTCGAAGGTGAGGGATGAGGGACGAGAAGGTCAAAGGTGAGGGATGAGGAACGAGAAGGTCAAAATTGAGGAATGAGGGATGAGAAGGTCAAAGGTGAGGGATGAGGGACGAGAAGGTCAAAGGTGAGGGATGAGGGACGAGAAGGTCAAAGGTGAGGGATGAGGGACGAGAAGGTCAAAGTTGAGGGATGAGGGATGAGAAGGTCAAAGGTGAGGGATGAGGGACGAGAAGGTCGAAGATAAGGGACGAGGAGGTCGAAGGTGAGGCACGAGAAGGTCAAAGGTGAGGGATGAGGGACAAGAAGGTCAAAGATGAGGGACAAGAAGGTCGAAGGTGAGGGACGCGGAGATCGAAGGTGAGGGATGAGGGACGAGAAGGTCGAAGGTGAGGGATGAGGGACGAGAAGGTCAAAGGTGAGGGACGCGGAGATCGAAGGTGAGGGAAGAGGGACGAGAAGGTCGAAGATGAGGGACGAGAAGGTCGAAGGTGAGGGACGAGAAGGTCAAAGGTGAGGGATGAGGGACGAGAAGGTCGAAGGTGAGGGACGAGAAGGTCGAAGGTGAGGGATGAGGGACGAGAAGGTCGAAGGTGAGGGATGAGGTACGAGAAGGTCAAAGGTGAGGGATGAGGAATGAGAAGGTCAAAGGTGAAGGATGAGGGACGAGAAGGTCGAAGGTGAGGGATGAGTGTCGAGAAGGTCGAAGGTGAGGAACGAGAAGGCCGAAGGTGAGGAACGAGAAGGTCAAAGGTGAGGGACGAGAAGGTCGAAGGTGAGGGATGAGGGACGAGAAGGTCGAAGGTGAGGGATGAGGGACGAGAAGGTCAAAGGTGAGGGATGAGGGACGAGAAGGTCAAAGGTGAGGGACGAGAAGGTCGAAGGTGGGGGATGAGGGACGAGAAGGTCGAAGGTGAGGGATGAGGGACGAGAAGGTCAAAGGTGAGGGATGAGGGACGAGAAGGGCGAAGATGAGGGACGAGGAGGTCGAAGGTGAGGGACGAGAAGGTCGAAGGTGGGGGATGAGGGACGAGAAGGTCAAAGGTGAGGGATGAGGGACGAGAAGGACAAAGGTGAGGGATGAGGAATGAGAAGGTCAAAGGTGAAGGATGAGGGACGAGAAGGTCGAAGGTGAGGGATGAGGGTCGAGAAGGTCGAAGGTGAGGAACGAGAAGGCCGAAGGTGAGGAACGAGAAGGTCAAAGGTGAGGGACGAGAAGGTCGAAGGTGAGGGATGAGGGACGAGAAGTTCGAAGGTGAGGGATGAGGGACGAGAAGGTCAAAGGTGAGGGATGAGGGACGAGAAGGTCAAAGGTGAGGGACGAGAAGGTCGAAGGTGGGGGATGAGGGACGAGAAGGTCAAAGGTGAGGGATGAGGGACGAGAAGGTCAAAGGTGAGGGATGAGGGACGACAAGGTCGAAGATGAGGGACGAGGAGGTCGAAGGTGAGGGACGAGAAGGTCGAAGGTGAGGGATGAGGGACGAGAAGGTCAAAGGTGAGGGATGAGGGACGAGAAGGTCGAAGATGAGGGACAAGAAGGTCGAAGGTGAGGGACGCGGAGATCGAAGGTGAGGGATGAGGGACGAGAAGGTCGAAGGTGAGGGATGAGGGACGAGAAGGTCAAAGGCGAGGGACGCGGAGATCGAAGGTGAGGGAAGAGGGACGAGAAGGTCGAAGATGAGGGACGAGAAGGTCGAAGGTGAGGGACGAGAAGGTCAAAGGTGAGGGATGAGGGACGAGAAGGTTGAAGGTGAGGGACGAGAAGGTCGAAGGTGAGGGATGAGGGACGAGAAGGCCAAAGGTGAGGGATGAGGGACGAGAAGGTCAAAGATGAGGGGCGAGAAGGTCGAAGGTGAGGGAGTGGGACGAGAAGGTCGAAGGTGAGGGGTGAGGGACGAGAAGCTCGAAGGTCAGGGATGAGGGACGAGAAGGTCTAAGGTGAGGGATGAGGGACGACAAGGTCGAAGGTGAGGGACGAGGGACAAGAAGGTCGAAGATGAGGGATGAGGGACGAGAAGTTCAAAGATGAGGGGCGAAAAGGTCGAAGGTGAGGGATGAGGGACGAGAAGATCTAAGGTGAGGGATGAGGGACGAGAAGGTCGAAGGTGAGGGATGAGGGACGAGAAGGTCGAAGGTGAGGGATGAGAAGGTCAAAGATGAGGGATGAGGGATGAGAAGGTCGAAGGTGAGGGATGAGGGGTGAGAAGGTCAAAGGTGAGGGATGAGGGACGAGAAGGTCGAAGGTGAGGGATGAGGGACGAAAAGGTCGAAGGTGAGGGACGAGGAGGTCAAAGGTGAGGGATGAGGGACGACAAGGTCGAAGGTGAGGGATGAGGGACGAGAAGGTCAAAGTTGAGGGACGCGGAGATCGAAGGTGAGGGAAGAGGGACGAGAAGGTCGAAGATGAGGGACGAGAAGGTCGAAGATGAGGGACGAGAAGGTCAAAGGTGAGGGATGAGGGACGAGAAGGTCGAAGGTGAGGAACGAGAAGGCCGAAGGTGAGGAACGAGAAGGTCAAAGGTGAGGGACGAGAAGGTCAAAGGTGAGGGATGAAGGACGAGAAGGTCGAAGGTGAGGGATGAGGGACGAGAAGGTCAAAGGTGAGGGATGAGGTACGAGAAGGTCAAAGGTGAGGGTTGAGGGACGAGAAGGTCAAAGGTGAGGGACGAGAAGGTCGAAGGTGGGGAATGAGGGACGAGAAGGTCGAAGGTGAGGGATGAGGGATGAGAAGGTCAAAGGTGAGGGATGAGGGACGAGAAGGTCGAAGATGAGGGACGAGGAGGTCAAAGGTGAGGGACGAGAAGGTCGAAGGTGAGGGATGAGGAACGAGAAGGTCAAAGGTGAGGGATGAGGGACGAGAAGGTCGAAGATGAGGGACAAGAAGGTCGAAGGTGAGGGACACGGAGATCGAAGGTGAGGGATGAGGGACGAGAAGGTCGAAGGTGAGGAACGAGAAGGCCGAAGGTGAGGAACGAGAAGGTCAAAGGTGAGAGACGAGAAGGTCGAAGGTGAGGGATGAGGGACGAGAAGGTCGAAGGTGAGGGATGAGGGACGAAAAGGTCAAAGGTGAGGGATGAGGGACGAGAAGGTCAAAGGCGAGGGACGAGAAGCTCGAAGGTGGGGGATGAGGGACGAGAAGGTCAAAGGTGAGGGAATGAGGGACGAGAAGGTCGAAGATGAGGGACGAGGAGGTCGAAGGTGAGGGACGAGAAGGTCGAAGGTGAGGGATGAGGGACGAGAAGGTCAAAGGTGAGGGATGAGGGACGAGAAGGTCGAAGATGAGGGACAAGAAGGTCGAAGGTGAGGGACGCAGAGATCGAAGGTGAGGGATGAGGGACGAGAAGGTCAAAGGTGAGGGATGAGGGACGAGAAGGTCAAAGGTGAGGGACGAGAAGGTTGAAGGTGAGGGATGAGGGACGAGAAGGTCGACGGTGAGGGACGAGGAGGTCGAAGGTGAGGGATGAGGGACGAGAAGGTCGAAGGTGAGGGATGAGGGACGAGGGACGAGAAGGTCGAAGGTGAGGGATGAGGGACGAGAAGGTCAAAGGTGAGGGATGAGGAACGAGAAGGTCAAAATTGAGGAATGAGGGATGAGAAGGTCAAAGGTGAGGGATGAGGGACGAGAAGGTCAAAGGTGAGGGATGAGGGACGAGAAGGTCAAAGGTGAGGGATGAGGGACGAGAAGGTCAAAGTTGAGGGATGAGGGATGAGAAGGTCAAAGGTGAGGGATGAGGGACGAGAAGGTCGAAGATAAGGGACGAGGAGGTCGAAGGTGAGGCACGAGAAGGTCAAAGGTGAGGGATGAGGGACAAGAAGGTCGAAGATGAGGGACAAGAAGGTCGAAGGTGAGGGACGCGGAGATCGAAGGTGAGGGATGAGGGACGAGAAGGTCGAAGGTGAGGGATGAGGGACGAGAAGGTCAAAGGTGAGGGATGAGGAACGAGAATGTCAAAGGTGAGGGATGAGGGACAAGAAGGTCAAAGGTGAGGGATGAGGGACGAGAAGGTCAAAGGTGAGGGATGAGGGATGAGAAGGTCAAAGGTGAGGGATGAGGGATGAGAAGGTCAAAGTTGAGGGATGAGAAGGTCTAAGATGAGGGACGAGAAGGTCTAAGATGAGGGACGAGGGACAAGAAGGTCGAAGATGAGGGACGAGGGACGAGAAGGTCAAAGGTGAGGGATGAGGGACGAGAAGGTCGAAGGTGAGGGATGAGAAGGTCGAAGGTGAGGGATGAGGGACGAGAAGGTTGAAGGTGAGGGATGAGGGACAAGAAGGTCGAAGGTGAGGGATGAGGGACGAGAAGGTCAAAGGTGAGGGATGAGGGACGAGAAGGTCGAAGGTGAGGGATGAGGGACGAGAAGGTCAAACGTGAGGGACGAGAAGGTCGAAGGTGAGGGATGAGGGACAAGAAGGTCGAAGGTGAGGGACGAGGAGGTCGAAGGTGAGGGATGAGGGACGAGAAGGTCAAAGGTGAGGGATGAGGGACGAGAAGGTCAAAGGTGAGGGACGAGAAGGTTGAAGGTGAGGGATGAGGGACGAGAAGGTCGACGGTGAGGGACGAGGAGGTCGAAGGTGAGGGATGAGGGACGAGAAGGTCGAAGGTGAGGGATGAGGGACGAGGGACGAGAAGGTCGAAGGTGAGGGATGAGGGACGAGAAGGTCAAAGGTGAGGGATGAGGAACGAGAATGTCAAAGGTGAGGGATGAGGGACAAGAAGGTCAAAGGTGAGGGATGAGGGACGAGAAGGTCAAAGGTGAGGGATGAGGGATGAGAAGGTCAAAGGTGAGGGATGAGGGATGAGAAGGTCAAAGTTGAGGGATGAGAAGGTCTAAGATGAGGGACGAGAAGGTCTAAGATGAGGGACGAGGGACAAGAAGGTCGAAGATGAGGGACGAGGGACGAGAAGGTCAAAGGTGAGGGATGAGGGACGAGAAGGTCGAAGGTGAGGGATGAGAAGGTCGAAGGTGAGGGATGAGGGACGAGAAGGTTGAAGGTGAGGGATGAGGGACAAGAAGGTTGAAGGTGAGGGATGAGGGACGAGAAGGTCAAAGGTGAGGGATGAGGGACGAGAAGGTCGAAGGTGAGGGATGAGGGACGAGAAGGTCAAACGTGAGGGACGAGAAGGTCGAAGGTGAGGGATGAGGGACAAGAAGGTCGAAGGTGAGGGACGAGGAGGTCGAAGGTGAGGGATGAGGGACGAGAAGGTCAAAGGTGAGGGATGAGGGACGAGAAGGTCAAAGGTGAGGGACGAGAAGGTTGAAGGTGAGGGATGAGGGACGAGAAGGTCGACGGTGAGGGACGAGGAGGTCGAAGGTGAGGGATGAGGGACGAGAAGGTCGAAGGTGAGGGATGAGGGACGAGGGACGAGAAGGTCGAAGGTGAGGGATGAGGGACGAGAAGGTCAAAGGTGAGGGATGAGGAACGAGAAGGTCAAAATTGAGGAATGAGGGATGAGAAGGTCAAAGGTGAGGGATGAGGGACGAGAAGGTCAAAGGTGAGGGATGAGGGACGAGAAGGTCAAAGGTGAGGGATGAGGGACGAGAAGGTCAAAGTTGAGGGATGAGGGATGAGAAGGTCAAAGGTGAGGGATGAGGGACGAGAAGGTCGAAGATAAGGGACGAGAAGGTCGAAGGTGAGGCACGAGAAGGTCAAAGGTGAGGGATGAGGGACAAGAAGGTCGAAGATGAGGGACAAGAAGGTCGAAGGTGAGGGACGCGGAGATCGAAGGTGAGGGATGAGGGACGAGAAGGTCGAAGGTGAGGGATGAGGGACGAGAAGGTCAAAGGTGAGGGACGCGGAGATCGAAGGTGAGGGAAGAGGGACGAGAAGGTCGAAGATGAGGGACGAGAAGGTCGAAGGTGAGGGACGAGAAGGTCGAAGGTGAGGGATGAGGGACGAGAAGGTCAAAGATGAGGGGCGAGAAGGTCGAAGGTGAGGGAGTGGGACGAGAAGGTCGAAGGTGAGGGGTGAGGGACGAGAAGGTCGAAGGTCAGGGATGAGGGACGAGAAGGTCTAGGGTGAGGGATGAGGGACGACAAGGTCGAAGGTGAGGGACGAGGGACAAGAAGGTCGAAGATGAGGGACGAGCAGGTTGAAGGTGAGGGATGAGGGACGAGAAGGTCAAAGGTGAGGGATGAGGGATGAGAAGTTCAAAGATGAGGGGCGAAAAGGTCGAAGGTGAGGGATGAGGGACGAGAAGATCTAAGGTGAGGGATGAGGGACGAGAAGGTCGAAGGTGAGGGATGAGAAGGTCAAAGATGAGGGATGAGGGATGAGAAGGTCGAAGGTGAGGGATGAGGGATGAGAAGGTCAAAGGTGAGGGATGAGGGACGAGAAGGTCGAAGGTGAGGGATGAGGGACTAAAAGGTCAAAGGTGAGGGACGAGAAGGTCGAAGGTGAGGGATGAGAAGGTCAAAGATGAGGGATGAGGGATGAGAAGGTCGAAGGTGAGGGATGAGGGATGAGAAGGTCAAAGATGAGGGATGAGGGATGAGAAGGTCGAAGGTGAGGGATGAGGGATGAGAAGGTCGAAGGTGAGGGATGAGGAACGAGAAGGTCAAAGGTGAGGAATGAGGGACGAGAAGGTCGAAGGTGAGGGATGAGGGACGAGAAGGTCAAAGGTGAGGGATGAGAAGGTCAAAGATGAGGGATGAGAAGGTTGAAGGTGAGGGATGAGGGATGAGAAGGTCAAAGGTGAGGGATGAGGGACGAGAAGGTCGAAGGTGAGGGATGAGGGACGAAAAGGTCGAAGGTGAGGGACGAGGAGGTCAAAGGTAAGGGATGAGGGATGAGAAGGTCGAAGGTGAGGAATGAGGGACGAGGGACGAGAAGGTCGAAGGTGAGGGATGAGGGACAAGAAGGTCAAAGGTGAGGGATGAGGAACGAGAATGTCAAAGGTGAGGGATGAGGGACAAGAAGGTCAAAGGTGAGGGATGAGGGACGAGAAGGTCAAAGGTGAGGGATGAGGGATGAGAAGGTCAAAGGTGAGGGATGAGGGATGAGAAGGTCAAAGTTGAGGGATGAGAAGGTCTAAGATGAGGGACGAGAAGGTCTAAGATGAGGGACAAGGGACAAGAAGGTCGAAGATGAGGGACGAGGGACGAGAAGGTCAAAGGTGAGGGATGAGGGACGAGAAGGTCGAAGGTGAGGGATGAGAAGGTCGAAGGTGAGGGATGAGGGACGAGAAGGTTGAAGGTGAGGGATGAGGGACAAGAAGGTCGAAGGTGAGGGATGAGGGACGAGAAGGTCAAAGGTGAGGGATGAGGGACGAGAAGGTCGAAGGTGAGGGATGAGGGACGAGAAGGTCAAACGTGAGGGACGAGAAGGTCGAAGGTGAGGGATGAGGGACAAGAAGGTCGAAGGTGAGGGACGAGGAGGTCGAAGGTGAGGGATGAGGGACGAGAAGGTCAAAGGTGAGGGATGAGGGACGAGAAGGTCAAAGGTGAGGGACGAGAAGGTTGAAGGTGAGGGATGAGGGACGAGAAGGTCGACGGTGAGGGACGAGGAGGTCGAAGGTGAGGGATGAGGGACGAGAAGGTCGAAGGTGAGGGATGAGGGACGAGGGACGAGAAGGTCGAAGGTGAGGGATGAGGGACGAGAAGGTCAAAGGTGAGGGATGAGGAACGAGAAGGTCAAAATTGAGGAATGAGGGATGAGAAGGTCAAAGGTGAGGGATGAGGGACGAGAAGGTCAAAGGTGAGGGATGAGGGACGAGAAGGTCAAAGGTGAGGGATGAGGGACGAGAAGGTCAAAGTTGAGGGATGAGGGATGAGAAGGTCAAAGGTGAGGGATGAGGGACGAGAAGGTCGAAGATAAGGGACGAGGAGGTCGAAGGTGAGGCACGAGAAGGTCAAAGGTGAGGGATGAGGGACAAGAAGGTCAAAGATGAGGGACAAGAAGGTCGAAGGTGAGGGACGCGGAGATCGAAGGTGAGGGATGAGGGACGAGAAGGTCGAAGGTGAGGGATGAGGGACGAGAAGGTCAAAGGTGAGGGACGCGGAGATCGAAGGTGAGGGAAGAGGGACGAGAAGGTCGAAGATGAGGGACGAGAAGGTCGAAGGTGAGGGACGAGAAGGTCAAAGGTGAGGGATGAGGGACGAGAAGGTCGAAGGTGAGGGACGAGAAGGTCGAAGGTGAGGGATGAGGGACGAGAAGGTCGAAGGTGAGGGATGAGGTACGAGAAGGTCAAAGGTGAGGGATGAGGAATGAGAAGGTCAAAGGTGAAGGATGAGGGACGAGAAGGTCGAAGGTGAGGGATGAGTGTCGAGAAGGTCGAAGGTGAGGAACGAGAAGGCCGAAGGTGAGGAACGAGAAGGTCAAAGGTGAGGGACGAGAAGGTCGAAGGTGAGGGATGAGGGACGAGAAGGTCGAAGGTGAGGGATGAGGGACGAGAAGGTCAAAGGTGAGGGATGAGGGACGAGAAGGTCAAAGGTGAGGGACGAGAAGGTCGAAGGTGGGGGATGAGGGACGAGAAGGTCGAAGGTGAGGGATGAGGGACGAGAAGGTCAAAGGTGAGGGATGAGGGACGAGAAGGGCGAAGATGAGGGACGAGGAGGTCGAAGGTGAGGGACGAGAAGGTCGAAGGTGGGGGATGAGGGACGAGAAGGTCAAAGGTGAGGGATGAGGGACGAGAAGGACAAAGGTGAGGGATGAGGAATGAGAAGGTCAAAGGTGAAGGATGAGGGACGAGAAGGTCGAAGGTGAGGGATGAGGGTCGAGAAGGTCGAAGGTGAGGAACGAGAAGGCCGAAGGTGAGGAACGAGAAGGTCAAAGGTGAGGGACGAGAAGGTCGAAGGTGAGGGATGAGGGACGAGAAGTTCGAAGGTGAGGGATGAGGGACGAGAAGGTCAAAGGTGAGGGATGAGGGACGAGAAGGTCAAAGGTGAGGGACGAGAAGGTCGAAGGTGGGGGATGAGGGACGAGAAGGTCAAAGGTGAGGGATGAGGGACGAGAAGGTCAAAGGTGAGGGATGAGGGACGACAAGGTCGAAGATGAGGGACGAGGAGGTCGAAGGTGAGGGACGAGAAGGTCGAAGGTGAGGGATGAGGGACGAGAAGGTCAAAGGTGAGGGATGAGGGACGAGAAGGTCGAAGATGAGGGACAAGAAGGTCGAAGGTGAGGGACGCGGAGATCGAAGGTGAGGGATGAGGGACGAGAAGGTCGAAGGTGAGGGATGAGGGACGAGAAGGTCAAAGGCGAGGGACGCGGAGATCGAAGGTGAGGGAAGAGGGACGAGAAGGTCGAAGATGAGGGACGAGAAGGTCGAAGGTGAGGGACGAGAAGGTCAAAGGTGAGGGATGAGGGACGAGAAGGTTGAAGGTGAGGGACGAGAAGGTCGAAGGTGAGGGATGAGGGACGAGAAGGCCAAAGGTGAGGGATGAGGGACGAGAAGGTCAAAGATGAGGGGCGAGAAGGTCGAAGGTGAGGGAGTGGGACGAGAAGGTCGAAGGTGAGGGGTGAGGGACGAGAAGCTCGAAGGTCAGGGATGAGGGACGAGAAGGTCTAAGGTGAGGGATGAGGGACGACAAGGTCGAAGGTGAGGGACGAGGGACAAGAAGGTCGAAGATGAGGGATGAGGGACGAGAAGTTCAAAGATGAGGGGCGAAAAGGTCGAAGGTGAGGGATGAGGGACGAGAAGATCTAAGGTGAGGGATGAGGGACGAGAAGGTCGAAGGTGAGGGATGAGGGACGAGAAGGTCGAAGGTGAGGGATGAGAAGGTCAAAGATGAGGGATGAGGGATGAGAAGGTCGAAGGTGAGGGATGAGGGGTGAGAAGGTCAAAGGTGAGGGATGAGGGACGAGAAGGTCGAAGGTGAGGGATGAGGGACGAAAAGGTCGAAGGTGAGGGACGAGGAGGTCAAAGGTGAGGGATGAGGGACGACAAGGTCGAAGGTGAGGGATGAGGGACGAGAAGGTCAAAGTTGAGGGACGCGGAGATCGAAGGTGAGGGAAGAGGGACGAGAAGGTCGAAGATGAGGGACGAGAAGGTCGAAGATGAGGGACGAGAAGGTCAAAGGTGAGGGATGAGGGACGAGAAGGTCGAAGGTGAGGAACGAGAAGGCCGAAGGTGAGGAACGAGAAGGTCAAAGGTGAGGGACGAGAAGGTCAAAGGTGAGGGATGAAGGACGAGAAGGTCGAAGGTGAGGGATGAGGGACGAGAAGGTCAAAGGTGAGGGATGAGGTACGAGAAGGTCAAAGGTGAGGGTTGAGGGACGAGAAGGTCAAAGGTGAGGGACGAGAAGGTCGAAGGTGGGGAATGAGGGACGAGAAGGTCGAAGGTGAGGGATGAGGGATGAGAAGGTCAAAGGTGAGGGATGAGGGACGAGAAGGTCGAAGATGAGGGACGAGGAGGTCAAAGGTGAGGGACGAGAAGGTCGAAGGTGAGGGATGAGGAACGAGAAGGTCAAAGGTGAGGGATGAGGGACGAGAAGGTCGAAGATGAGGGACAAGAAGGTCGAAGGTGAGGGACACGGAGATCGAAGGTGAGGGATGAGGGACGAGAAGGTCGAAGGTGAGGAACGAGAAGGCCGAAGGTGAGGAACGAGAAGGTCAAAGGTGAGAGACGAGAAGGTCGAAGGTGAGGGATGAGGGACGAGAAGGTCGAAGGTGAGGGATGAGGGACGAAAAGGTCAAAGGTGAGGGATGAGGGACGAGAAGGTCAAAGGCGAGGGACGAGAAGCTCGAAGGTGGGGGATGAGGGACGAGAAGGTCAAAGGTGAGGGAATGAGGGACGAGAAGGTCGAAGATGAGGGACGAGGAGGTCGAAGGTGAGGGACGAGAAGGTCGAAGGTGAGGGATGAGGGACGAGAAGGTCAAAGGTGAGGGATGAGGGACGAGAAGGTCGAAGATGAGGGACAAGAAGGTCGAAGGTGAGGGACGCAGAGATCGAAGGTGAGGGATGAGGGACGAGAAGGTCAAAGGTGAGGGATGAGGGACGAGAAGGTCAAAGGTGAGGGACGAGAAGGTTGAAGGTGAGGGATGAGGGACGAGAAGGTCGACGGTGAGGGACGAGGAGGTCGAAGGTGAGGGATGAGGGACGAGAAGGTCGAAGGTGAGGGATGAGGGACGAGGGACGAGAAGGTCGAAGGTGAGGGATGAGGGACGAGAAGGTCAAAGGTGAGGGATGAGGAACGAGAAGGTCAAAATTGAGGAATGAGGGATGAGAAGGTCAAAGGTGAGGGATGAGGGACGAGAAGGTCAAAGGTGAGGGATGAGGGACGAGAAGGTCAAAGGTGAGGGATGAGGGACGAGAAGGTCAAAGTTGAGGGATGAGGGATGAGAAGGTCAAAGGTGAGGGATGAGGGACGAGAAGGTCGAAGATAAGGGACGAGGAGGTCGAAGGTGAGGCACGAGAAGGTCAAAGGTGAGGGATGAGGGACAAGAAGGTCGAAGATGAGGGACAAGAAGGTCGAAGGTGAGGGACGCGGAGATCGAAGGTGAGGGATGAGGGACGAGAAGGTCGAAGGTGAGGGATGAGGGACGAGAAGGTCAAAGGTGAGGGATGAGGAACGAGAATGTCAAAGGTGAGGGATGAGGGACAAGAAGGTCAAAGGTGAGGGATGAGGGACGAGAAGGTCAAAGGTGAGGGATGAGGGATGAGAAGGTCAAAGGTGAGGGATGAGGGATGAGAAGGTCAAAGTTGAGGGATGAGAAGGTCTAAGATGAGGGACGAGAAGGTCTAAGATGAGGGACGAGGGACAAGAAGGTCGAAGATGAGGGACGAGGGACGAGAAGGTCAAAGGTGAGGGATGAGGGACGAGAAGGTCGAAGGTGAGGGATGAGAAGGTCGAAGGTGAGGGATGAGGGACGAGAAGGTTGAAGGTGAGGGATGAGGGACAAGAAGGTCGAAGGTGAGGGATGAGGGACGAGAAGGTCAAAGGTGAGGGATGAGGGACGAGAAGGTCGAAGGTGAGGGATGAGGGACGAGAAGGTCAAACGTGAGGGACGAGAAGGTCGAAGGTGAGGGATGAGGGACAAGAAGGTCGAAGGTGAGGGACGAGGAGGTCGAAGGTGAGGGATGAGGGACGAGAAGGTCAAAGGTGAGGGATGAGGGACGAGAAGGTCAAAGGTGAGGGACGAGAAGGTTGAAGGTGAGGGATGAGGGACGAGAAGGTCGACGGTGAGGGACGAGGAGGTCGAAGGTGAGGGATGAGGGACGAGAAGGTCGAAGGTGAGGGATGAGGGACGAGGGACGAGAAGGTCGAAGGTGAGGGATGAGGGACGAGAAGGTCAAAGGTGAGGGATGAGGAACGAGAAGGTCAAAATTGAGGAATGAGGGATGAGAAGGTCAAAGGTGAGGGATGAGGGACGAGAAGGTCAAAGGTGAGGGATGAGGGACGAGAAGGTCAAAGGTGAGGGATGAGGGACGAGAAGGTCAAAGTTGAGGGATGAGGGATGAGAAGGTCAAAGGTGAGGGATGAGGGACGAGAAGGTCGAAGATAAGGGACGAGAAGGTCGAAGGTGAGGCACGAGAAGGTCAAAGGTGAGGGATGAGGGACAAGAAGGTCGAAGATGAGGGACAAGAAGGTCGAAGGTGAGGGACGCGGAGATCGAAGGTGAGGGATGAGGGACGAGAAGGTCGAAGGTGAGGGATGAGGGACGAGAAGGTCAAAGGTGAGGGACGCGGAGATCGAAGGTGAGGGAAGAGGGACGAGAAGGTCGAAGATGAGGGACGAGAAGGTCGAAGGTGAGGGACGAGAAGGTCAAATGTGAGGGATGAGGGACGAGAAGGTCGAAGGTGAGGGACGAGAAGGTCGAAGGTGAGGGATGAGGGACGAGAAGGTCAAAGATGAGGGGCGAGAAGGTCGAAGGTGAGGGAGTGGGACGAGAAGGTCGAAGGTGAGGGGTGAGGGACGAGAAGGTCGAAGGTCAGGGATGAGGGACGAGAAGGTCTAGGGTGAGGGATGAGGGACGACAAGGTCGAAGGTGAGGGACGAGGGACAAGAAGGTCGAAGATGAGGGACGAGCAGGTTGAAGGTGAGGGATGAGGGACGAGAAGGTCAAAGGTGAGGGATGAGGGATGAGAAGTTCAAAGATGAGGGGCGAAAAGGTCGAAGGTGAGGGATGAGGGACGAGAAGATCTAAGGTGAGGGATGAGGGACGAGAAGGTCGAAGGTGAGGGATGAGAAGGTCAAAGATGAGGGATGAGGGATGAGAAGGTCGAAGGTGAGGGATGAGGGATGAGAAGGTCAAAGGTGAGGGATGAGGGACGAGAAGGTCGAAGGTGAGGGATGAGGGACTAAAAGGTCAAAGGTGAGGGACGAGAAGGTCGAAGGTGAGGGATGAGAAGGTCAAAGATGAGGGATGAGGGATGAGAAGGTCGAAGGTGAGGGATGAGGGATGAGAAGGTCAAAGATGAGGGATGAGGGATGAGAAGGTCGAAGGTGAGGGATGAGGGATGAGAAGGTCGAAGGTGAGGGATGAGGAACGAGAAGGTCAAAGGTGAGGAATGAGGGACGAGAAGGTCGAAGGTGAGGGATGAGGGACGAGAAGGTCAAAGGTGAGGGATGAGAAGGTCAAAGATGAGGGATGAGAAGGTTGAAGGTGAGGGATGAGGGATGAGAAGGTCAAAGGTGAGGGATGAGGGACGAGAAGGTCGAAGGTGAGGGATGAGGGACGAAAAGGTCGAAGGTGAGGGACGAGGAGGTCAAAGGTAAGGGATGAGGGATGAGAAGGTCGAAGGTGAGGAATGAGGGACGAGGGACGAGAAGGTCGAAGGTGAGGGATGAGGGACAAGAAGGTCAAAGGTGAGGGATGAGGAACGAGAATGTCAAAGGTGAGGGATGAGGGACAAGAAGGTCAAAGGTGAGGGATGAGGGACGAGAAGGTCAAAGGTGAGGGATGAGGGATGAGAAGGTCAAAGGTGAGGGATGAGGGATGAGAAGGTCAAAGTTGAGGGATGAGAAGGTCTAAGATGAGGGACGAGAAGGTCTAAGATGAGGGACAAGGGACAAGAAGGTCGAAGATGAGGGACGAGGGACGAGAAGGTCAAAGGTGAGGGATGAGGGACGAGAAGGTCGAAGGTGAGGGATGAGAAGGTCGAAGGTGAGGGATGAGGGACGAGAAGGTTGAAGGTGAGGGATGAGGGACAAGAAGGTCGAAGGTGAGGGATGAGGGACGAGAAGGTCAAAGGTGAGGGATGAGGGACGAGAAGGTCGAAGGTGAGGGATGAGGGACGAGAAGGTCAAACGTGAGGGACGAGAAGGTCGAAGGTGAGGGATGAGGGACAAGAAGGTCGAAGGTGAGGGACGAGGAGGTCGAAGGTGAGGGATGAGGGACGAGAAGGTCAAAGGTGAGGGATGAGGGACGAGAAGGTCAAAGGTGAGGGACGAGAAGGTTGAAGGTGAGGGATGAGGGACGAGAAGGTCGACGGTGAGGGACGAGGAGGTCGAAGGTGAGGGATGAGGGACGAGAAGGTCGAAGGTGAGGGATGAGGGACGAGGGACGAGAAGGTCGAAGGTGAGGGATGAGGGACGAGAAGGTCAAAGGTGAGGGATGAGGAACGAGAAGGTCAAAATTGAGGAATGAGGGATGAGAAGGTCAAAGGTGAGGGATGAGGGACGAGAAGGTCAAAGGTGAGGGATGAGGGACGAGAAGGTCAAAGGTGAGGGATGAGGGACGAGAAGGTCAAAGTTGAGGGATGAGGGATGAGAAGGTCAAAGGTGAGGGATGAGGGACGAGAAGGTCGAAGATAAGGGACGAGGAGGTCGAAGGTGAGGCACGAGAAGGTCAAAGGTGAGGGATGAGGGACAAGAAGGTCGAAGATGAGGGACAAGAAGGTCGAAGGTGAGGGACGCGGAGATCGAAGGTGAGGGATGAGGGACGAGAAGGTCGAAGGTGAGGGATGAGGGACGAGAAGGTCAAAGGTGAGGGACGCGGAGATCGAAGGTGAGGGAAGAGGGACGAGAAGGTCGAAGATGAGGGACGAGAAGGTCGAAGGTGAGGGACGAGAAGGTCAAAGGTGAGGGATGAGGGACGAGAAGGTCGAAGGTGAGGGACGAGAAGGTCGAAGGTGAGGGATGAGGGACGAGAAGGTCGAAGGTGAGGGATGAGGTACGAGAAGGTCAAAGGTGAGGGATGAGGAATGAGAAGGTCAAAGGTGAAGGATGAGGGACGAGAAGGTCGAAGGTGAGGGATGAGTGTCGAGAAGGTCGAAGGTGAGGAACGAGAAGGCCGAAGGTGAGGAACGAGAAGGTCAAAGGTGAGGGACGAGAAGGTCGAAGGTGAGGGATGAGGGACGAGAAGGTCGAAGGTGAGGGATGAGGGACGAGAAGGTCAAAGGTGAGGGATGAGGGACGAGAAGGTCAAAGGTGAGGGACGAGAAGGTCGAAGGTGGGGGATGAGGGACGAGAAGGTCGAAGGTGAGGGATGAGGGACGAGAAGGTCAAAGGTGAGGGATGAGGGACGAGAAGGGCGAAGATGAGGGACGAGGAGGTCGAAGGTGAGGGACGAGAAGGTCGAAGGTGGGGGATGAGGGACGAGAAGGTCAAAGGTGAGGGATGAGGGACGAGAAGGACAAAGGTGAGGGATGAGGAATGAGAAGGTCAAAGGTGAAGGATGAGGGACGAGAAGGTCGAAGGTGAGGGATGAGGGTCGAGAAGGTCGAAGGTGAGGAACGAGAAGGCCGAAGGTGAGGAACGAGAAGGTCAAAGGTGAGGGACGAGAAGGTCGAAGGTGAGGGATGAGGGACGAGAAGTTCGAAGGTGAGGGATGAGGGACGAGAAGGTCAAAGGTGAGGGATGAGGGACGAGAAGGTCAAAGGTGAGGGACGAGAAGGTCGAAGGTGGGGGATGAGGGACGAGAAGGTCAAAGGTGAGGGATGAGGGACGAGAAGGTCAAAGGTGAGGGATGAGGGACGACAAGGTCGAAGATGAGGGACGAGGAGGTCGAAGGTGAGGGACGAGAAGGTCGAAGGTGAGGGATGAGGGACGAGAAGGTCAAAGGTGAGGGATGAGGGACGAGAAGGTCGAAGATGAGGGACAAGAAGGTCGAAGGTGAGGGACGCGGAGATCGAAGGTGAGGGATGAGGGACGAGAAGGTCGAAGGTGAGGGATGAGGGACGAGAAGGTCAAAGGCGAGGGACGCGGAGATCGAAGGTGAGGGAAGAGGGACGAGAAGGTCGAAGATGAGGGACGAGAAGGTCGAAGGTGAGGGACGAGAAGGTCAAAGGTGAGGGATGAGGGACGAGAAGGTTGAAGGTGAGGGACGAGAAGGTCGAAGGTGAGGGATGAGGGACGAGAAGGCCAAAGGTGAGGGATGAGGGACGAGAAGGTCAAAGATGAGGGGCGAGAAGGTCGAAGGTGAGGGAGTGGGACGAGAAGGTCGAAGGTGAGGGGTGAGGGACGAGAAGGTCGAAGGTCAGGGATGAGGGACGAGAAGGTCGAAGGTGAGGGATGAGGGACGAGAAGGTCGAAGGTGAGGGATGAGGGACGAGAAGGTCGAAGGTGAGGGATGAGAAGGTCAAAGATGAGGGATGAGGGATGAGAAGGTCGAAGGTGAGGGATGAGGGGTGAGAAGGTCAAAGGTGAGGGATGAGGGACGAGAAGGTCGAAGGTGAGGGATGAGGGACGAAAAGGTCGAAGGTGAGGGACGAGGAGGTCAAAGGTGAGGGATGAGGGACGACAAGGTCGAAGGTGAGGGATGAGGGACGAGAAGGTCAAAGTTGAGGGACGCGGAGATCGAAGGTGAGGGAAGAGGGACGAGAAGGTCGAAGATGAGGGACGAGAAGGTCGAAGGTGAGGGACGAGAAGGTCAAAGGTGAGGGATGAGGGACGAGAAGGTCGAAGGTGAGGAACGAGAAGGCCGAAGGTGAGGAACGAGAAGGTCAAAGGTGAGGGACGAGAAGGTCGAAGGTGAGGGATGAAGGACGAGAAGGTCGAAGGTGAGGGATGAGGGACGAGAAGG
The DNA here is from genome assembly GCA_029206835.1 of Rana muscosa. Taxonomy (NCBI): domain Eukaryota; kingdom Metazoa; phylum Chordata; class Amphibia; order Anura; family Ranidae; genus Rana; species Rana muscosa. The sequence goes on along the minus strand of JARGYO010000198.1, from coordinate 15,827,164 downwards.
TCAAAGGTGAGGGATGAGGGACGAGAAGGTCAAAGGTGAGGGTTGAGGGACGAGAAGGTCAAAGGTGAGGGACGAGAAGGTCGAAGGTGGGGAATGAGGGACGAGAAGGTCGAAGGTGAGGGATGAGGGATGAGAAGGTCAAAGGTGAGGGATGAGGGACGAGAAGGTCGAAGATGAGGGACGAGGAGGTCAAAGGTGAGGGACGAGAAGGTCGAAGGTGAGGGATGAGGAACGAGAAGGTCAAAGGTGAGGGATGAGGGACGAGAAGGTCGAAGATGAGGGACAAGAAGGTCGAAGGTGAGGGACACGGAGATCGAAGGTGAGGGATGAGGGACGAGAAGGTCGAAGGTGAGGAACGAGAAGGCCGAAGGTGAGGAACGAGAAGGTCAAAGGTGAGAGACGAGAAGGTCGAAGGTGAGGGATGAGGGACGAGAAGGTCGAAGGTGAGGGATGAGGGACGAAAAGGTCAAAGGTGAGGGATGAGGGACGAGAAGGTCAAAGGCGAGGGACGAGAAGCTCGAAGGTGGGGGATGAGGGACGAGAAGGTCAAAGGTGAGGGAATGAGGGACGAGAAGGTCGAAGATGAGGGACGAGGAGGTCGAAGGTGAGGGACGAGAAGGTCGAAGGTGAGGGATGAGGGACGAGAAGGTCAAAGGTGAGGGATGAGGGACGAGAAGGTCGAAGATGAGGGACAAGAAGGTCGAAGGTGAGGGACGCAGAGATCGAAGGTGAGGGATGAGGGACGAGAAGGTCGAAGGTGAGGGATGAGGGACGAGAAGGTCAAAGGTGAGGGATGAGGGACGAGAAGGTCGAAGGTGAGGGATGAGGGACGAGAAGGTCGAAGATGAGGGACGAGAAGGTCAAAGGTGAGGGATGAGGGACGAGAAGGTCAAAGGTGAGGGTTGAGGGACGAGAAGGTCAAAGGTGAGGGACGAGAAGGTCAAAGGTGGGGGATGAGGAACGAGAAGGTCGAAGGTGAGGGATGAGGGATGAGAAGGTCAAAGGTGAGGGATGAGGGACGAGAAGGTCGAAGATGAGGGACGAGGAGGTCAAAGGTGAGGGACGAGAAGGTCGAAGGTGAGGGATGAGGAACGAGAAGGTCAAAGGTGAGGGATGAGGGACGAGAAGGTCGAAGATGAGGGACAAGAAGGTCGAAGGTGAGGGACACGGAGATCGAAGGTGAGGGATGAGGGACGAGAAGGTCGAAGGTGAGGAACGAGAAGGCCGAAGGTGAGGAACGAGAAGGTCAAAGGTGAGAGACGAGAAGGTCGAAGGTGAGGGATGAGGGACGAGAAGGTCGAAGGTGAGGGATGAGGGACGAAAAGGTCAAAGATGAGGGACGAGAAGGTCAAAGGTGAGGGACGAGAAGCTCGAAGGTGGGGGATGAGGGACGAGAAGGTCAAAGGTGAGGGAATGAGGGACGAGAAGGTCAAAGGTGAGGGATGAGGGACGAGAAGGTCGAAGATGAGGGACGAGGAGGTCGAAGGTGAGGGACGAGAAGGTCGAAGGTGAGGGATGAGGGACGAGAAGGTCAAAGGTGAGGGATGAGGGACGAGAAGGTCGAAGATGAGGGACAAGAAGGTCGAAGGTGAGGGACGCGGAGATCGAAGGTGAGGGATGAGGGACGAGAAGGTCGAAGGTGAGGGATGAGGGACGAGAAGGTCAAAGGTGAGGGACGCGGAGATCGAAGGTGAGGGAAGAGGGACGAGAAGGTCGAAGATGAGGGACGAGAAGGTCGAAGGTGAGGGACGAGAAGGTCAAAGGTGAGGGATGAGGGACGAGAAGGTTGAAGGTGAGGGACGAGAAGGTCGAAGGTGAGGGATGAGGGATGAGAAGGCCAAAGGTGAGGGATGAGGGACGAGGAAATCAAAGATGAGGGGCGAGAAGGTCGAAGGTGAGGGAGTGGGACGAGAAGGTCGAAGGTGAGGGGTGAGGGACGAGAAGGTCGAAGGTCAGGGATGAGGGACGAGAAGGTCTAAGGTGAGGGATGAGGGACGACAAGGTCGAAGGTGAGGGACGAGGGACAAGAAGGTCGAAGATGAGGGACGAGAAGGTTGAAGGTGAGGGATGAGGGACGAGAAGGTCAAAGGTGAGGGATGAGGGACGAGAAGTTCAAAGATGAGGGGCGAAAAGGTCGAAGGTGAGGGATGAGGGACGAGAAGATCTAAGGTGAGGGATGAGGGACGAGAAGGTCGAAGGTGAGGGATGAGGGACGAGAAGGTCAAAGGTGAGGGATGAAGGACGAGAAGGTCGAAGGTGAGGGATGAGGGACGAAAAGGTCGAAGGTGAGGGACGAGGAGGTCAAAGGTGAGGGATGAGGGACGACAAGGTCGAAGGTGAGGGATGAGGGACAAGAAGGTCGAAGATGAGGGACGAGAAGGTTGAAGGTGAGGTATGAGGGACAAGAAGGTCAAAGGTGAGGGATGAGGGACGAGAAGTTCAAAGATGAGGGGCGAAAAGGTCGAAGGTGAGGGACGAGGGACAAGAAGGTCGAAGATGAGGGACGAAGGACGATAAGGTCGAAGGTTAGGGATGAGGGACGAGAAGGTCAAAGGTGAGGGATGAGGGACGAGAAGGTCAAAGGTGAGGGTTGAGGGACGAGAAGGTCAAAGGTGAGGGACGAGAAGGTCGAAGGTGGGGGATGAGGGACGAGAAGGTCAAAGGTGAGGGATGAGGGACGAGAAGGTCAAAGGTGAGGGATGAGGGACGAGAAGGTCGAAGATGAGGGACGAGGAGGTCGAAGGTGAGGGACGAGAAGGTCGAAGGTGAGGGATGAGGGATGAGAAGGTCAAAGGTGAGGGATGAGGGACGAGAAGGTCGAAGATGAGGGACAAGAAGGTCGAAGGTGAGGGACGCGGAGATCGAAGGTGAGGGATGAGGGACGAGAAGGTCGAAGGTGAGGGATGAGGGACGAGAAGGTCAAAGGTGAGGGACGCGGAGATCGAAGGTGAGGCAAGAGGGACGAGAAGGTCGAAGATGAGGGACGAGAAGGTCGAAGGTGAGGGACGAGAAGGTCAAAGGTGAGGGATGAGGGACGAGAAGGTCGAAGGTGAGGAACGAGAAGGCCGAAGGTGAGGAACGAGAAGGTCAAAGGTGAGGGACGAGAAGGTCGAAGGTGAGGGATGAGGGACGAGAAGGTCGAAGGTGAGGGATGAGGGACGAGAAGGTCAAAGGTGAGGGATGAGGGACGAGAAGGTCAAAGGTGAGGGTTGAGGGACGAGAAGGTCAAAGGTGAGGGACGAGAAGGTCGAAGGTGGGGGATGAGGGACGAGAAGGTCGAAGGTGAGGGATGAGGGATGAGAAGGTCAAAGGTGAGGGATGAGGGACGAGAAGGTCGAAGATGAGGGACGAGGAGGTCAAAGGTGAGGGACGAGAAGGTCGAAGGTGAGGGATGAGGAACGAGAAGGTCAAAGGTGAGGGATGAGGGACGAGAAGGTCGAAGATGAGGGACAAGAAGGTCGAAGGTGAGGGACACGGAGATCGAAGGTGAGGGATGAGGGACGAGAAGGTCGAAGGTGAGGAACGAGAAGGCCGAAGGTGAGGAACGAGAAGGTCAAAGGTGAGGGACGAGAAGGTCAAAGGTGAGGGATGAGGGACGAGAAGGTCGAAGGTGAGGGATGAGGGACGAGAAGGTCAAAGGTGAGGGATGAGGGACGAGAAGGTCAAAGGTGAGGGACGAGAAGGTCGAAGGTGGGGGATGAGGGACGAGAAGGTCAAAGGTGAGGGATGAGGGACGAGAAGGTCGAAGATGAGGGACAAGAAGGTCGAAGGTGAGGGACGCGGAGATCGAAGGTGAGGGGTGAGGGACGAGAAGGTCGAAGGTGAGGGATGAGGGACGAGAAGGTCAAAGGCGAGGGACGCGGAGATCGAAGGTGAGGGAAGAGGGACGAGAAGGTTGAAGATGAGGGACGAGAAGGTCGAAGGTGAGGGACGAGAAGGTCAAAGGTGAGGGATGAGGGACGAGAAGGTTGAAGGTGAGGGACGAGAAGGTCGAAGGTGAGGGATGAGGGACGAGAAGGCCAAAGGTGAGGGATGAGGGACGAGAAGGTCAAAGATGAGGGGCGAGAAGGTCGAAGGTGAGGGAGTGGGACGAGAAGGTCGAAGGTGAGGGGTGAGGGACGAGAAGGTCGAAGGTCAGGGATGAGGGACGAGAAGGTCTAAGGTGAGGGATGAGGGACGACAAGGTCGAAGGTGAGGGACGAGGGACAAGAAGGTCGAAGATGAGGGATGAGGGACGAGAAGTTCAAAGATGAGGGGCGAAAAGGTCGAAGGTGAGGGATGAGGGACGAGAAGATCTAAGGTGAGGGATGAGGGACGAGAAGGTCGAAGGTGAGGGATGAGGGACGAGAAGGTCGAAGGTGAGGGATGAGAAGGTCAAAGATGAGGGATGAGGGATGAGAAGGTCGAAGGTGAGGGATGAGGGGTGAGAAGGTCAAAGGTGAGGGATGAGGGACGAGAAGGTCGAAGGTGAGGGATGAGGGACGAAAAGGTCGAAGGTGAGGGACGAGGAGGTCAAAGGTGAGGGATGAGGGACGACAAGGTCGAAGGTGAGGGATGAGGGACGAGAAGGTCAAAGTTGAGGGACGCGGAGATCGAAGGTGAGGGAAGAGGGACGAGAAGGTCGAAGATGAGGGACGAGAAGGTCGAAGGTGAGGGACGAGAAGGTCAAAGGTGAGGGATGAGGGACGAGAAGGTCGAAGGTGAGGAACGAGAAGGCCGAAGGTGAGGAACGAGAAGGTCAAAGGTGAGGGACGAGAAGGTCGAAGGTGAGGGATGAAGGACGAGAAGGTCGAAGGTGAGGGATGAGGGACGAGAAGGTCAAAGGTGAGGGATGAGGGACGAGAAGGTCAAAGGTGAGGGTTGAGGGACGAGAAGGTCAAAGGTGAGGGACGAGAAGGTCGAAGGTGGGGAATGAGGGACGAGAAGGTCGAAGGTGAGGGATGAGGGATGAGAAGGTCAAAGGTGAGGGATGAGGGACGAGAAGGTCGAAGATGAGGGACGAGGAGGTCAAAGGTGAGGGACGAGAAGGTCGAAGGTGAGGGATGAGGAACGAGAAGGTCAAAGGTGAGGGATGAGGGACGAGAAGGTCGAAGATGAGGGACAAGAAGGTCGAAGGTGAGGGACACGGAGATCGAAGGTGAGGGATGAGGGACGAGAAGGTCGAAGGTGAGGAACGAGAAGGCCGAAGGTGAGGAACGAGAAGGTCAAAGGTGAGAGACGAGAAGGTCGAAGGTGAGGGATGAGGGACGAGAAGGTCGAAGGTGAGGGATGAGGGACGAAAAGGTCAAAGGTGAGGGATGAGGGACGAGAAGGTCAAAGGCGAGGGACGAGAAGCTCGAAGGTGGGGGATGAGGGACGAGAAGGTCAAAGGTGAGGGAATGAGGGACGAGAAGGTCGAAGATGAGGGACGAAGAGGTCGAAGGTGAGGGACGAGAAGGTCGAAGGTGAGGGATGAGGGACGAGAAGGTCAAAGGTGAGGGATGAGGGACGAGAAGGTCGAAGATGAGGGACAAGAAGGTCGAAGGTGAGGGACGCAGAGATCGAAGGTGAGGGATGAGGGACGAGAAGGTCGAAGGTGAGGGATGAGGGACGAGAAGGTCAAAGGTGAGGGATGAGGGACGAGAAGGTCGAAGGTGAGGGATGAGGGACGAGAAGGTCGAAGGTGAGGGATGAGGGACGAGAAGGTCAAAGGTGAGGGATGAGGGACGAGAAGGTCAAAGGTGAGGGTTGAGGGACGAGAAGGTCAAAGGTGAGGGACGAGAAGGTCGAAGGTGGGGGATGAGGAACGAGAAGGTCGAAGGTGAGGGATGAGGGATGAGAAGGTCAAAGGTGAGGGATGAGGGACGAGAAGGTCGAAGATGAGGGACGAGGAGGTCAAAGGTGAGGGACGAGAAGGTCGAAGGTGAGGGATGAGGAACGAGAAGGTCAAAGGTGAGGGATGAGGGACGAGAAGGTCGAAGATGAGGGACAAGAAGGTCGAAGGTGAGGGACACGGAGATCGAAGGTGAGGGATGAGGGACGAGAAGGTCGAAGGTGAGGAACGAGAAGGCCGAAGGTGAGGAACGAGAAGGTCAAAGGTGAGAGACGAGAAGGTCGAAGGTGAGGGATGAGGGACGAGAAGGTCGAAGGTGAGGGATGAGGGACGAAAAGGTCAAAGGTGAGGGATGAGGGACGAGAAGGTCAAAGGTGAGGGACGAGAAGCTCGAAGGTGGGGGATGAGGGACGAGAAGGTCAAAGGTGAGGGAATGAGGGACGAGAAGGTCAAAGGTGAGGGATGAGGGACGAGAAGGTCGAAGATGAGGGACGAGGAGGTCGAAGGTGAGGGACGAGAAGGTCGAAGGTGAGGGATGAGGGACGAGAAGGTCAAAGGTGAGGGATGAGGGACGAGAAGGTCGAAGATGAGGGACAAGAAGGTCGAAGGTGAGGGACGCGGAGATCGAAGGTGAGGGATGAGGGACGAGAAGGTCGAAGGTGAGGGATGAGGGACGAGAAGGTCAAAGGTGAGGGACGCGGAGATCGAAGGTGAGGGAAGAGGGACGAGAAGGTCGAAGATGAGGGACGAGAAGGTCGAAGGTGAGGGACGAGAAGGTCAAAGGTGAGGGATGAGGGACGAGAAGGTTGAAGGTGAGGGACGAGAAGGTCGAAGGTGAGGGATGAGGGACGAGAAGGCCAAAGGTGAGGGATGAGGGACGAGGAAATCAAAGATGAGGGGCGAGAAGGTCGAAGGTGAGGGAGTGGGACGAGAAGGTCGAAGGTGAGGGGTGAGGGACGAGAAGGTCGAAGGTCAGGGATGAGGGACGAGAAGGTCTAAGGTGAGGGATGAGGGACGACAAGGTCGAAGGTGAGGGACGAGGGACAAGAAGGTCGAAGATGAGGGACGAGAAGGTTGAAGGTGAGGGATGAGGGACGAGAAGGTCAAAGGTGAGGGATGAGGGACGAGAAGTTCAAAGATGAGGGGCGAAAAGGTCGAAGGTGAGGGATGAGGGACGAGAAGATCTAAGGTGAGGGATGAGGGACGAGAAGGTCGAAGGTGAGGGATGAGGGACGAGAAGGTCAAAGGTGAGGGATGAAGGACGAGAAGGTCGAAGGTGAGGGATGAGGGACGAAAAGGTCGAAGGTGAGGGACGAGGAGGTCAAAGGTGAGGGATGAGGGACGACAAGGTCGAAGGTGAGGGATGAGGGACAAGAAGGTCGAAGATGAGGGACGAGAAGGTTGAAGGTGAGGTATGAGGGACAAGAAGGTCAAAGGTGAGGGATGAGGGACGAGAAGTTCAAAGATGAGGGGCGAAAAGGTCGAAGGTGAGGGACGAGGGACAAGAAGGTCGAAGATGAGGGACGAAGGACGAGAAGGTCGAAGGTTAGGGATGAGGGACGAGAAGGTCAAAGGTGAGGGATGAGGGACGAGAAGGTCAAAGGTGAGGGTTGAGGGACGAGAAGGTCAAAGGTGAGGGACGAGAAGGTCGAAGGTGGGGGATGAGGGACGAGAAGGTCAAAGGTGAGGGATGAGGGACGAGAAGGTCAAAGGTGAGGGATGAGGAACGAGAAGGTCGAAGATGAGGGACGAGGAGGTCGAAGGTGAGGGACGAGAAGGTCGAAGGTGAGGGATGAGGGATGAGAAGGTCAAAGGTGAGGGATGAGGGACGAGAAGGTCGAAGATGAGGGACAAGAAGGTCGAAGGTGAGGGACGCGGAGATCGAAGGTGAGGGATGAGGGACGAGAAGGTCGAAGGTGAGGGATGAGGGACGAGAAGGTCAAAGGTGAGGGACGCGGAGATCGAAGGTGAGGGAAGAGGGACGAGAAGGTCGAAGATGAGGGACGAGAAGGTCGAAGGTGAGGGACGAGAAGGTCAAAGGTGAGGGATGAGGGACGAGAAGGTCGAAGGTGAGGAACGAGAAGGCCGAAGGTGAGGAACGAGAAGGTCAAAGGTGAGGGACGAGAAGGTCGAAGGTGAGGGATGAGGGACGAGAAGGTCGAAGGTGAGGGATGAGGGACGAGAAGGTCAAAGGTGAGGGATGAGGGACGAGAAGGTCAAAGGTGAGGGTTGAGGGACGAGAAGGTCAAAGGTGAGGGACGAGAAGGTCGAAGGTGGGGGATGAGGGACGAGAAGGTCGAAGGTGAGGGATGAGGGATGAGAAGGTCAAAGGTGAGGGATGAGGGACGAGAAGGTCGAAGATGAGGGACGAGGAGGTCAAAGGTGAGGGACGAGAAGGTCGAAGGTGAGGGATGAGGAACGAGAAGGTCAAAGGTGAGGGATGAGGGACGAGAAGGTCGAAGATGAGGGACAAGAAGGTCGAAGGTGAGGGACACGGAGATCGAAGGTGAGGGATGAGGGACGAGAAGGTCGAAGGTGAGGAACGAGAAGGCCGAAGGTGAGGAACGAGAAGGTCAAAGGTGAGGGACGAGAAGGTCAAAGGTGAGGGATGAGGGACGAGAAGGTCGAAGGTGAGGGATGAGGGACGAGAAGGTCAAAGGTGAGGGATGAGGGACGAGAAGGTCAAAGGTGAGGGACGAGAAGGTCGAAGGTGGGGGATGAGGGACGAGAAGGTCAAAGGTGAGGGATGAGGGACGAGAAGGTCGAAGATGAGGGACAAGAAGGTCGAAGGTGAGGGACGCGGAGATCAAAGGTGAGGGATGAGGGACGAGAAGGTCGAAGGTGAGGGATGAGGGACGAGAAGGTCAAAGGCGAGGGACGCGGAGATCGAAGGTGAGGGAAGAGGGACGAGAAGGTCGAAGATGAGGGACGAGAAGGTCGAAGGTGAGGGACGAGAAGGTCAAAGGTGAGGGATGAGGGACGAGAAGGTTGAAGGTGAGGGACGAGAAGGTCGAAGGTGAGGGATGAGGGACGAGAAGGCCAAAGGTGAGGGATGAGGGACGAGAAGGTCAAAGATGAGGGGCGAGAAGGTCGAAGGTGAGGGAGTGGGACGAGAAGGTCGAAGGTGAGGGGTGAGGGACGAGAAGGTCGAAGGTCAGGGATGAGGGACGAGAAGGTCTAAGGTGAGGGATGAGGGACGACAAGGTCGAAGGTGAGGGACGAGGGACAAGAAGGTCGAAGATGAGGGATGAGGGACGAGAAGTTCAAAGATGAGGGGCGAAAAGGTCGAAGGTGAGGGATGAGGGACGAGAAGATCTAAGGTGAGGGATGAGGGACGAGAAGGTCGAAGGTGAGGGATGAGGGACGAGAAGGTTGAAGGTGAGGGATGAGAAGGTCAAAGATGAGGGATGAGGGATGAGAAGGTCGAAGGTGAGGGATGAGGGGTGAGAAGGTCAAAGGTGAGGGATGAGGGACGAGAAGGTCGAAGGTGAGGGATGAGGGACGAAAAGGTCGAAGGTGAGGGACGAGGAGGTCAAAGGTGAGGGATGAGGGACGACAAGGTCGAAGGTGAGGGATGAGGGACGAGAAGGTCAAAGTTGAGGGACGCGGAGATCGAAGGTGAGGGAAGAGGGACGAGAAGGTCGAAGATGAGGGACGAGAAGGTCGAAGGTGAGGGACGAGAAGGTCAAAGGTGAGGGATGAGGGACGAGAAGGTCGAAGGTGAGGAACGAGAAGGCCGAAGGTGAGGAACGAGAAGGTCAAAGGTGAGGGACGAGAAGGTCGAAGGTGAGGGATGAAGGACGAGAAGGTCGAAGGTGAGGGATGAGGGACGAGAAGGTCAAAGGTGAGGGATGAGGGACGAGAAGGTCAAAGGTGAGGGTTGAGGGACGAGAAGGTCAAAGGTGAGGGACGAGAAGGTCGAAGGTGGGGAATGAGGGACGAGAAGGTCGAAGGTGAGGGATGAGGGATGAGAAGGTCAAAGGTGAGGGATGAGGGACGAGAAGGTCGAAGATGAGGGACGAGGAGGTCAAAGGTGAGGGACGAGAAGGTCGAAGGTGAGGGATGAGGAACGAGAAGGTCAAAGGTGAGGGATGAGGGACGAGAAGGTCGAAGATGAGGGACAAGAAGGTCGAAGGTGAGGGACACGGAGATCGAAGGTGAGGGATGAGGGACGAGAAGGTCGAAGGTGAGGAACGAGAAGGCCGAAGGTGAGGAACGAGAAGGTCAAAGGTGAGAGACGAGAAGGTCGAAGGTGAGGGATGAGGGACGAGAAGGTCGAAGGTGAGGGATGAGGGACGAAAAGGTCAAAGGTGAGGGATGAGGGACGAGAAGGTCAAAGGCGAGGGACGAGAAGCTCGAAGGTGGGGGATGAGGGACAAGAAGGTCAAAGGTGAGGGAATGAGGGACGAGAAGGTCGAAGATGAGGGACGAGGAGGTCGAAGGTGAGGGACGAGAAGGTCGAAGGTGAGGGATGAGGGACGAGAAGGTCAAAGGTGAGGGATGAGGGACGAGAAGGTCGAAGATGAGGGACAAGAAGGTCGAAGGTGAGGGACCCAGAGATCGAAGGTGAGGGATGAGGGACGAGAAGGTCGAAGGTGAGGGATGAGGGACGAGAAGGTCAAAGGTGAGGGATGAGGGACGAGAAGGTCGAAGGTGAGGGATGAGGGACGAGAAGGTCGAAGGTGAGGGATGAGGGACGAGAAGGTCAAAGGTGAGGGATGAGGGACGAGAAGGTCAAAGGTGAGGGTTGAGGGACGAGAAGGTCAAAGGTGAGGGACGAGAAGGTCGAAGGTGGGGGATGAGGAACGAGAAGGTCGAAGGTGAGGGATGAGGGATGAGAAGGTCAAAGGTGAGGGATGAGGGACGAGAAGGTCGAAGATGAGGGACGAGGAGGTCAAAGGTGAGGGACGAGAAGGTCGAAGGTGAGGGATGAGGAACGAGAAGGTCAAAGGTGAGGGATGAGGGACGAGAAGGTCGAAGACGAGGGACAAGAAGGTCGAAGGTGAGGGACACGGAGATCGAAGGTGAGGGATGAGGGACGAGAAGGTCGAAGGTGAGGAACGAGAAGGCCGAAGGTGAGGAACGAGAAGGTCAAAGGTGAGAGACGAGAAGGTCGAAGGTGAGGGATGAGGGACGAGAAGGTCGAAGGTGAGGGATGAGGGACGAAAAGGTCAAAGGTGAGGGATGAGGGACGAGAAGGTCAAAGGTGAGGGACGAGAAGGTCGAAGGTGGGGGATGAGGGACGAGAAGGTCAAAGGTGAGGGAATGAGGGACGAGAAGGTCAAAGGTGAGGGATGAGGGACGAGAAGGTCGAAGATGAGGGACGAGGAGGTCGAAGGTGAGGGACGAGAAGGTCGAAGGTGAGGGATGAGGGACGAGAAGGTCAAAGGTGAGGGATGAGGGACGAGAAGGTCGAAGATGAGGGACAAGAAGGTCGAAGGTGAGGGACGCGGAGATCGAAGGTGAGGGATGAGGGACGAGAAGGTCGAAGGTGAGGGATGAGGGACGAGAAGGTCAAAGGTGAGGGACGCGGAGATCGAAGGTGAGGGAAGAGGGACGAGAAGGTCGAAGATGAGGGACGAGAAGGTCGAAGGTGAGGGACGAGAAGGTCAAAGGTGAGGGATGAGGGACGAGAAGGTTGAAGGTGAGGGACGAGAAGGTCGAAGGTGAGGGATGAGGGACGAGAAGGCCAAAGGTGAGGGATGAGGGACGAGGAAATCAAAGATGAGGGGCGAGAAGGTCGAAGGTGAGGGAGTGGGACGAGAAGGTCGAAGGTGAGGGGTGAGGGACGAGAAGGTCGAAGGTCAGGGATGAGGGACGAGAAGGTCTAAGGTGAGGGATGAGGGACGACAAGGTCGAAGGTGAGGGACGAGGGACAAGAAGGTCGAAGATGAGGGACGAGAAGGTTGAAGGTGAGGGATGAGGGACGAGAAGGTCAAAGGTGAGGGATGAGGGACGAGAAGTTCAAAGATGAGGGGCGAAAAGGTCGAAGGTGAGGGATGAGGGACGAGAAGATCTAAGGTGAGGGATGAGGGACGAGAAGGTCGAAGGTGAGGGATGAGGGACGAGAAGGTCAAAGGTGAGGGATGAAGGACGAGAAGGTCGAAGGTGAGGGATGAGGGACGAAAAGGTCGAAGGTGAGGGACGAGGAGGTCAAAGGTGAGGGATGAGGGACGACAAGGTCGAAGGTGAGGGATGAGGGACAAGAAGGTCGAAGATGAGGGACGAGAAGGTTGAAGGTGAGGTATGAGGGACAAGAAGGTCAAAGGTGAGGGATGAGGGACGAGAAGTTCAAAGATGAGGGGCGAAAAGGTCGAAGGTGAGGGACAAGAAGGTCGAAGATGAGGGACGAAGGACGAGAAGGTCGAAGATTAGGGATGAGGGACGAGAAGGTCAAAGGTGAGGGATGAGGGACGAGAAGGTCAAAGGTGAGGGTTGAGGGACGAGAAGGTCAAAGGTGAGGGACGAGAAGGTCGAAGGTGGGGGATGAGGGACGAGAAGGTCAAAGGTGAGGGATGAGGGACGAGAAGGTCAAAGGTGAGGGATGAGGGACGAGAAGGTCGAAGATGAGGGACGAGGAGGTCGAAGGTGAGGGACGAGAAGGTCGAAGGTGAGGGATGAGGGATGAGAAGGTCAAAGGTGAGGGATGAGGGACGAGAAGGTCGAAGATGAGGGACAAGAAGGTCGAAGGTGAGGGACGCGGAGATCGAAGGTGAGGGATGAGGGACGAGAAGGTCGAAGGTGAGGGATGAGGGACGAGAAGGTCAAAGGTGAGGGACGCGGAGATCGAAGGTGAGGGAAGAGGGACGAGAAGGTCGAAGATGAGGGACGAGAAGGTCGAAGGTGAGGGACGAGAAGGTCAAAGGTGAGGGATGAGGGACGAGAAGGTCGAAGGTGAGGAACGAGAAGGCCGAAGGTGAGGAACGAGAAGGTCAAAGGTGAGGGACGAGAAGGTCGAAGGTGAGGGATGAGGGACGAGAAGGTCGAAGGTGAGGGATGAGGGACGAGAAGGTCAAAGGTGAGGGATAAGGGACGAGAAGGTCAAAGGTGAGGGTTGAGGGACGAGAAGGTCAAAGGTGAGGGACGAGAAGGTCGAAGGTGGGGGATGAGGGACGAGAAGGTCGAAGGTGAGGGATGAGGGATGAGAAGGTCAAAGGTGAGGGATGAGGGACGAGAAGGTCGAAGATGAGGGACGAGAAGGTCGAAGGTGAGGGATGAGGAACGAGAAGGTCAAAGGTGAGGGATGAGGGACGAGAAGGTCGAAGATGAGGGACAAGAAGGTCGAAGGTGAGGGACACGGAGATCGAAGGTGAGGGATGAGGGACGAGAAGGTCGAAGGTGAGGAACGAGAAGGCCGAAGGTGAGGAACGAGAAGGTCAAAGGTGAGGGACGAGAAGGTCAAAGGTGAGGGATGAGGGACGAGAAGGTCGAAGGTGAGGGATGAGGGACGAGAAGGTCAAAGGTGAGGGATGAGGGACGAGAAGGTCAAAGGTGAGGGACGAGAAGGTCGAAGGTGGGGGATGAGGGACGAGAAGGTCAAAGGTGAGGGATGAGGGACGAGAAGGTCAAAGGTGAGGGATGAGGGACGAGAAGGTCGAAGATGAGGGACGAGGAGGTCGAAGGTGAGGGACGAGGAGGTCGAAGGTGAGGGATGAGGGACGAGTAGGTCAAAGGTGAGGGATGAGGGACGAGAAGGTCGAAGATGAGGGACAAGAAGGTCGAAGGTGAGGGATGCGGAGATCGAAGGTGAGGGATGAGGGACGAGAAGGTCGAAGGTGAGGGATGAGGGACGAGAAGGTCAAAGGTGAGGGACGCGGAGATCGAAGGTGAGGGAAGAGGGACGAGAAGGTCGAAGATGAGGGACGAGAAGGTCGAAGGTGAGGGACGAGAAGGTCAAAGGTGAGGGATGAGGGACGAGAAGGTTGAAGGTGAGGGACGAGAAAGTCGAAGGTGAGGGATGAGGGACGAGAAGGCCAAAGGTGAGGGATGAGGGACGAGAAGGTCAAAGATGAGGGGCGAGAAGGTCGAAGGTGAGGGAGTGGGACGAGAAGGTCGAAGGTGAGGGGTGAGGGACGAGAAGGTCGAAGGTCAGGGATGAGGGACGAGAAGGTCTAAATTGAGGGATGAGGGACGACAAGGTCGAAGGTGAGGGACGAGGGACAAGAAGGTCGAAGATGAGGGACGAGAAGGTTGAAGGTGAGGGATGAGGGACGAGAAGGTCAAAGGTGAGGGATGAGGGACGAGAAGATCTAAGGTGAGGGATGAGGGACGAGAAGGTCGAAGGTGAGGGATGAGGGACGAGAAGGTCGAAGGTGAGGGATGAGAAGGTCAAAGATGAGGGATGAGGGATGAGAAGGTCGAAGGTGAGGGATGAGGGATGAGAAGGTCAAAGGTGAGGGATGAGGGACGAGAAGGTCGAAGGTGAGGGATGAGGGACGAAAAGGTCGAAGGTGAGGGACGAGGAGGTCAAAGGTGAGGGATGAGGGATGACAAGGTCGAAGGTGAGGGACGAGGGACAAGAAGGTCGAAGATGAGGGACGAGAAGGTTGAAGGTGAGGGATGAGGGACGAGAAGGTCAAAGGTGAGGGATGAGGGACGAGAAGATCAAAGATGAGGGGCGAAAAGGTCGAAGGTGAGGGACGAGGGACAAGAAGGTCGAAGATGAGGGACGAAGGACGAGAAGGTCGAAGGTGAGGGATGAGGGACGAGAAGGTCAAAGGTGATGGATGAGGGACGAGAAGGTCAAAGGTGAGGGTTGAGGGACGAGAAGGTCAAAGGTGAGGGACGAGAAGGTCGAAGGTGGGGGATGAGGGACGAGAAGGTCAAAGGTGAGGGATGAGGGATGAGAAGGTCAAAGGTGAGGGATGAGGGACGAGAAGGTCGAAGATGAGGGACGAGGAGGTCGAAGGTGAGGGACGAGAAGGTCGAAGGTGAGGGATGAGGGACGAGAAGGTCAAAGGTGAGGGATGAGGGACGAGAAGGTCGAAGATGAGGGACAAGAAGGTCGAAGGTGAGGGACGCGGAGATCGAAGGTGAGGGATGAGGGACGAGAAGGTCGAAGGTGAGGGATGAGGGACGAGAAGGTCAAAGGTGAGGGACGCGGAGATCGAAGGTGAGGGAAGAGGGACGAGAAGGTCGAAGATGAGGGACGAGAAGGTCGAAGGTGAGGGACGAGAAGGTCAAAGGTGAGGGATGAGGGACGAGAAGGTCGAAGGTGAGGAACGAGAAGGCCGAAGGTGAGGAACGAGAAGGTCAAAGGTGAGGGACGAGAAGGTCGAAGGTGAGGGATGAGGGACGAGAAGGTCGAAGGTGAGGGATGAGGGACGAGAAGGTCAAAGGTGAGGGATGAGGGACGAGAAGGTCAAAGGTGAGGGTTGAGGGACGAGAAGGTCAAAGGTGAGGGACGAGAAGGTCGAAGGTGGGGGATGAGGGACGAGAAGGTCGAAGGTGAGGGATGAGGAACGAGAAGGTCAAAGGTGAGGGATGAGGGACGAGAAGGTCGAAGATGAGGGACAAGAAGGTCGAAGGTGAGGGACACGGAGATCGAAGGTGAGGGATGAGGAACGAGAAGGTCGAAGGTGAGGAACGAGAAGGCCGAAGGTGAGGAACGAGAAGGTCAAAGGTGAGGGACGAGAAGGTCGAAGGTGAGGGATGAGGGACGAGAAGGTCGAAGGTGAGGGATGAGGGACGAGAAGGTCGAAGGTGAGGGATGAGGGACGAGAAGGTCAAAGGTGAGGGATGAGGGACGAGAAGGTCAAAGGTGAGGGACGAGAAGGTCGAAGGTGGGGGATGAGGGACGAGAAGGTCAAAGGTGAGGGATGAGGGACGAGAAGGTCAAAGGTGAGGGACAAGGGACGAGAAGGTCGAAGATGAGGGACGAGGAGGTCGAAGGTGAGGGACGAGAAGGTCGAAGGTGAGGGATGAGGGACGAGAAGGTCAAAGGTGAGGGATGAGGGACGAGAAGGTCGAAGATGAGGGACAAGAAGGTCAAAGGTGAGGGACGCGGAGATCGAAGGTGAGGGATGAGGGACGAGAAGGTCGAAGGTGAGGGATGAGGGACGAGAAGGTCAAAGGTGAGGGATGAGGGACGAGAAGGTCAAAGGTGAGGGACGAGAAGGTCGAAGGTGGGGGATGAGGGACGAGAAGGTCAAAGGTGAGGGATGAGGGACGAGAAGGTCAAAGGTGAGGGATGAGGGACGAGAAGGTCGAAGATGAGGGACGAGGAGGTCGAAGGTGAGGGACGAGAAGGTCGAAGGTGAGGGATGAGGGACGAGAAGGTCAAAGGTGAGGGATGAGGGACGAGAAGGTCGAAGATGAGGGACAAGAAGGTCGAAGGTGAGGGACGCGGAGATCGAAGGTGAGGGATGAGGGACGAGAAGGTCGAAGGTGAGGGATGAGGGACGAGAAGGTCAAAGGTGAGGGACGCGGAGATCGAAGGTGAGGGAAGAGGGACGAGAAGGTCGAAGATGAGGGACGAGAAGGTCGAAGGTGAGGGACGAGAAGGTCAAAGGTGAGGGATGAGGGACGAGAAGGTTGAAGGTGAGGGACGAGAAAGTCGAAGGTGAGGGATGAGGGACGAGAAGGCCAAAGGTGAGGGATGAGGGACGAGAAGGTCAAAGATGAGGGGCGAGAAGGTCGAAGGTGAGGGAGTGGGACGAGAAGGTCGAAGGTGAGGGGTGAGGGACGAGAAGGTCGAAGGTCAGGGATGAGGGACGAGAAGGTCTAAGGTGAGGGATGAGGGACGACAAGGTCGAAGGTGAGGGACGAGGGACAAGAAGGTCGAAGATGAGGGACGAGAAGGTTGAAGGTGAGGGATGAGGGACGAGAAGGTCAAAGGTGAGGGGTGAGGGACGAGAAGTTCAAAGATGAGGGGCGAAAAGGTTGAAGGTGAGGGATGAGGGACGAGAAGATCTAAGGTGAGGGATGAGGGACGAGAAGGTCGAAGGTGAGGGATGAGGGACGAGAAGGTCGAAGGTGAGGGATGAGAAGGTCAAAGATGAGGGATGAGGGATGAGAAGGTCGAAGGTGAGGGATGAGGGATGAGAAGGTCAAAGGTGAGGGATGAGGGACGAGAAGGTCGAAGGTGAGGGATGAGGGACGAAAAGGTCGAAGGTGAGGGACGAGGAGGTCAAAGGTGAGGGATGAGGGATGACAAGGTCGAAGGTGAGGGACGAGGGACAAGAAGGTCGAAGATGAGGGACGAGAAGGTTGAAGGTGAGGGATGAGGGACGAGAAGTTCAAAGATGAGGGGCGAAAAGGTCGAAGGTGAGGGACGAGGGACAAGAAGGTCGAAGATGAGGGACGAAGGACGAGAAGGTCAAAGGTGAGGGATGAGGGACGAGAAGGTCAAAGGTGAGGGATGAGGGACGAGAAGGTCAAAGGTGAGGGTTGAGGGACGAGAAGGTCAAAGGTGGGGGATGAGGGACGAGAAGGTCAAAGGTGAGGGATGAGGGACGAGAAGGTCAAAGGTGAGGGATGAGGGACGAGAAGGTCGAAGATGAGGGACGAGGAGGTCGAAGGTGAGGGACGAGAAGGTCGAAGGTGAGGGATGAGGGACGAGAAGGTCAAAGGTGAGGGATGAGGGACGAGAAGGTCGAAGATGAGGGACAAGAAGGTCGAAGGTGAGGGACGCGGAGATCGAAGGTGAGGGATGAGGGACGAGAAGGTCGAAGGTGAGGGATGAGGGACGAGAAGGTCAAAGGTGAGGGACGCGGAGATCGAAGGTGAGGGAAGAGGGACGAGAAGGTTGAAGATGAGGGACGAGAAGGTCGAAGGTGAGGGACGAGAAGGTCAAAGGTGAGGGATGAGGGACGAGAAGGTCGAAGGTGAGGAACGAGAAGGCCGAAGGTGAGGAACGAGAAGGTCAAAGGTGAGGGACGAGAAGGTCGAAGGTGAGGGATGAGGGACGAGAAGGTCGAAGGTGAGGGATGAGGGACGAGAAGGTCAAAGGTGAGGGATGAGGGACGAGAAGGTCAAAGGTGAGGGACGAGAAGGTCGAAGGTGGGGGATGAGGGACGAGAAGGTCAAAGGTGAGGGATGAGGGACGAGAAGGTCAAAGGTGAGGGATGAGGGACGAGAAGGTCGAAGATGAGGGACGAGGAGGTCGAAGGTGAGGGACGAGAAGGTCGAAGGTGAGGGATGAGGGACGAGAAGGTCAAAGGTGAGGGATGAGGGACGAGAAGGTCGAAGATGAGGGACAAGAAGGTCAAAGGTGAGGGACGCGGAGATCGAAGGTGAGGGATGAGGGACGAGAAGGTCGAAGGTGAGGGATGAGGGACGAGAAGGTCAAAGGTGAGGGACGCGGAGATCGAAGGTGAGGGAAGAGGGACGAGAAGGTCGAAGATGAGGGACGAGAAGGTCGAAGGTGAGGGACGAGAAGGTCAAAGGTGAGGGATGAGGGACGAGAATGTTGAAGGTGAGGGACGAGAAGGTCGAAGGTGAGGGATGAGGGACGAGAAGGCCAAAGTTGAGGGATGAGGGACGAGAAGGTCAAAGATGAGGGGCGAGAAGGTCGAAGGTGAGGAAGTGGGACGAGAAGGTCGAAGGTGAGGGGTGAGGGACGAGAAGGTCGAAGGTCAGGGATGAGGGACGAGAAGGTCTAAGGTGAGGGATGAGGGACGACAAGGTCGAAGGTGAGGGACGAGGGACAAGAAGGTCGAAGATGAGGGACGAGAAGGTTGAAGGTGAGGGATGAGGGACGAGAAGGTCAAAGGTGAGGGATGAGGGACGAGAAGTTCAAAGATGAGGGGCGAAAAGGTCGAAGGTGAGGGATGAGGGACGAGAAGATCTAAGGTGAGGGATGAGAGACGAGAAGGTCGAAGGTGAGGGATGAGGGACGAGAAGGTCGAAGGTGAGGGATGAGGGACGAGAAGGTCGAAGGTGAGGGATGAGAAGGTCAAAGATGAGGGATGAGGGATGAGAAGGTCGAAGGTGAGGGATGAGGGATGAGAAGGTCAAAGGTGAGGGATGAGGGACGAGAAGGTCGAAGGTGAGGGATGAGGGACGAAAAGGTCGAAGGTGAGGGACGAGGAGGTCAAAGGTGAGGGATGAGGGACGACAAGGTCGAAGGTGAGGGACGAGGGACAAGAAGGTCGAAGATGAGGGACGAGAAGGTTGAAGGTGAGGGATGAGGGACGAGAAGGTCAAAGGTGAGGGATGAGGGACGAGAAGTTCAAAGATGAGGGGCGAAAAGGTCGAAGGTGAGGGACGAGGGACAAGAAGGTCGAAGATGAGGGACGAAGGACGAGAAGGTCGAAGGTGAGGGATGAGGGACGAGAAGGTCAAAGGTGAGGGATGAGGGACGAGAAGGTCAAAGGTGAGGGTTGAGGGACGAGAAGGTCGAAGATGAGGGACGAGGAGGTCGAAGGTGAGGGATGAGAAGGTCGAAGGTGAGGGATGAGGGACGAGAAGGTCGAAGATGAGGGACGAGGAGGTCGAAGGTGAGGGACGAGAAGGTCGAAGGTGAGGGATGAGGGACGAGAAGGTCAAAGGTGAGGGATGAGGGACGAGAAGGTCGAAGATGAGGGACAAGAAGGTCGAAGGTGAGGAACGAGAAGGCCGAAGGTGAGGAACGAGAAGGTCAAAGGTGAGGGACGAGAAGGTCGAAGGTGAGGGATGAGGGACGAGAAGGTCGAAGGTGAGGGATGAGGGACGAGAAGGTCAAAGGTGAGGGATGAGGGACGAGAAGGTCAAAGGTGAGGGTTGAGGGACGAGAAGGTCAAAGGTGAGGGACGAGAAGGTCGAAGGTGGGGGATGAGGGACGAGAAGGTCGAAGGTGAGGGATGAGGGATGAGAAGGTCAAAGGTGAGGGATGAGGGACGAGAAGGTCGAAGATGAGGGACGAGGAGGTCAAAGGTGAGGGACGAGAAGGTCGAAGGTGAGGGATGAGGAACGAGAAGGTCAAAGGTGAGGGATGAGGGACGAGAAGGTCGAAGATGAGGGACAAGAAGGTCGAAGGTGAGGGACACGGAGATCGAAGGTGAGGGATGAGGGACGAGAAGGTCGAAGGTGAGGAACGAGAAGGCCGAAGGTGAGGAACGAGAAGGCCGAAGGTGAGGAACGAGAAGGTCAAAGGTGAGGGATGAGGGACGAGAAGGTCGAAGGTGAGGGATGAGGGACGAAAAGGTCAAAGGTGAGGGATGAGGGACGAGAAGGTCAAAGGTGAGGGACGAGAAGGTCGAAGGTGGGGGATGAGGGACGAGAAGGTCAAAGGTGAGGGATGAGGGACGAGAAGGTCAAAGGTGAGGGATGAGGGACGAGAAGGTCGAAGATGAGGGACGAGGAGGTCGAAGGTGAGGGACGAGAAGGTCGAAGGTGAGGGATGAGGGACGAGAAGGTCAAAGGTGAGGGACAAGAAGGTCGAAGGTGAGGGATGAGGGATGAGAAGGTCAAAGGTGAGGGATGAGGGACGAGAAGGTCGAAGATGAGGGACAAGAAGGTCGAAGGTGAGGGACGCGGAGATCGAAGGTGAGGGATGAGGGACGAGAAGGTCGAAGGTGAGGGATGAGGTACGAGAAGGTCAAAGGTGAGGGACGCGGAGATCGAAGGTGAGGGAAGAGGGACGAGAAGGTCGAAGATGAGGGACGAGAAGGTCGAAGGTGAGGGACGAGAAGGTCAAAGGTGAGGGATGAGGGACGAGAAGGTCGAAGGTGAGGAACGAGAAGGCCGAAGGTGAGGAACGAGAAGGTCAAAGGTGAGGGACGAGACGGTCGAAGGTGAGGGATGAGGGACGAGAAGGTCGAAGGTGAGGGATGAGGGACGAGAAGGTTGAAGGTGAGGGACGAGAAAGTCGAAGGTGAGGGATGAGGGACGAGAAGGCCAAAGGTGAGGGATGAGGGACGAGAAGGTCAAAGATGAGGGGCGAGAAGGTCGAAGGTGAGGGAGTGGGACGAGAAGGTCGAAGGTGAGGGGTGAGGGACGAGAAGGTCGAAGGTCAGGGATGAGGGACGAGAAGGTCTAAGGTGAGGGATGAGGGACGACAAGGTCGAAGGTGAGGGACGAGGGACAAGAAGGTCGAAGATGAGGGACGAGAAGGTTGAAGGTGAGGGATGAGGGACGAGAAGGTCAAAGGTGAGGGGTGAGGGACGAGAAGTTCAAAGATGAGGGGCGAAAAGGTTGAAGGTGAGGGATGAGGGACGAGAAGATCTAAGGTGAGGGATGAGGGACGAGAAGGTCGAAGGTGAGGGATGAGGGACGAGAAGGTCGAAGGTGAGGGATGAGAAGGTCAAAGATGAGGGATGAGGGATGAGAAGGTCGAAGGTGAGGGATGAGGGATGAGAAGGTCAAAGGTGAGGGATGAGGGACGAGAAGGTCGAAGGTGAGGGATGAGGGACGAAAAGGTCGAAGGTGAGGGACGAGGAGGTCAAAGGTGAGGGATGAGGGATGACAAGGTCGAAGGTGAGGGACGAGGGACAAGAAGGTCGAAGATGAGGGACGAGAAGGTTGAAGGTGAGGGATGAGGGACGAGAAGTTCAAAGATGAGGGGCGAAAAGGTCGAAGGTGAGGGACGAGGGACAAGAAGGTCGAAGATGAGGGACGAAGGACGAGAAGGTCAAAGGTGAGGGATGAGGGACGAGAAGGTCAAAGGTGAGGGATGAGGGACGAGAAGGTCAAAGGTGAGGGTTGAGGGACGAGAAGGTCAAAGGTGGGGGATGAGGGACGAGAAGGTCAAAGGTGAGGGATGAGGGACGAGAAGGTCAAAGGTGAGGGATGAGGGACGAGAAGGTCGAAGATGAGGGACGAGGAGGTCGAAGGTGAGGGACGAGAAGGTCGAAGGTGAGGGATGAGGGACGAGAAGGTCAAAGGTGAGGGATGAGGGACGAGAAGGTCGAAGGTGAGGGATGAGGGACGAGAAGGTCAAAGGTGAGGGACGCGGAGATCGAAGGTGAGGGAAGAGGGACGAGAAGGTTGAAGATGAGGGACGAGAAGGTCGAAGGTGAGGGACGAGAAGGTCAAAGGTGAGGGATGAGGGACGAGAAGGTCGAAGGTGAGGAACGAGAAGGCCGAAGGTGAGGAACGAGAAGGTCAAAGGTGAGGGACGAGAAGGTCGAAGGTGAGGGATGAGGGACGAGAAGGTCGAAGGTGAGGGATGAGGGACGAGAAGGTCAAAGGTGAGGGATGAGGGACGAGAAGGTCAAAGGTGAGGGACGAGAAGGTCGAAGGTGGGGGATGAGGGACGAGAAGGTCAAAGGTGAGGGATGAGGGACGAGAAGGTCAAAGGTGAGGGATGAGGGACGAGAAGGTCGAAGATGAGGGACGAGGAGGTCGAAGGTGAGGGACGAGAAGGTCGAAGGTGAGGGATGAGGGACGAGAAGGTCAAAGGTGAGGGATGAGGGACGAGAAGGTCGAAGATGAGGGACAAGAAGGTCAAAGGTGAGGGACGCGGAGATCGAAGGTGAGGGATGAGGGACGAGAAGGTCGAAGGTGAGGGATGAGGGACGAGAAGGTCAAAGGTGAGGGACGCGGAGATCGAAGGTGAGGGAAGAGGGACGAGAAGGTCGAAGATGAGGGACGAGAAGGTCGAAGGTGAGGGACGAGAAGGTCAAAGGTGAGGGATGAGGGACGAGAATGTTGAAGGTGAGGGACGAGAAGGTCGAAGGTGAGGGATGAGGGACGAGAAGGCCAAAGTTGAGGGATGAGGGACGAGAAGGTCAAAGATGAGGGGCGAGAAGGTCGAAGGTGAGGAAGTGGGACGAGAAGGTCGAAGGTGAGGGGTGAGGGACGAGAAGGTCGAAGGTCAGGGATGAGGGACGAGAAGGTCTAAGGTGAGGGATGAGGGACGACAAGGTCGAAGGTGAGGGACGAGGGACAAGAAGGTCGAAGATGAGGGACGAGAAGGTTGAAGGTGAGGGATGAGGGACGAGAAGGTCAAAGGTGAGGGATGAGGGACGAGAAGTTCAAAGATGAGGGGCGAAAAGGTCGAAGGTGAGGGATGAGGGACGAGAAGATCTAAGGTGAGGGATGAGAGACGAGAAGGTCGAAGGTGAGGGATGAGGGACGAGAAGGTCGAAGGTGAGGGATGAGGGACGAGAAGGTCGAAGGTGAGGGATGAGAAGGTCAAAGATGAGGGATGAGGGATGAGAAGGTCGAAGGTGAGGGATGAGGGATGAGAAGGTCAAAGGTGAGGGATGAGGGACGAGAAGGTCGAAGGTGAGGGATGAGGGACGAAAAGGTCGAAGGTGAGGGACGAGGAGGTCAAAGGTGAGGGATGAGGGACGACAAGGTCGAAGGTGAGGGACGAGGGACAAGAAGGTCGAAGATGAGAGACGAGAAGGTTGAAGGTGAGGGATGAGGGACGAGAAGGTCAAAGGTGAGGGATGAGGGACGAGAAGTTCAAAGATGAGGGGCGAAAAGGTCGAAGGTGAGGGACGAGGGACAAGAAGGTCGAAGATGAGGGACGAAGGACGAGAAGGTCGAAGGTGAGGGATGAGGGACGAGAAGGTCAAAGGTGAGGGATGAGGGACGAGAAGGTCAAAGGTGAGGGTTGAGGGACGAGAAGGTCGAAGATGAGGGACGAGGAGGTCGAAGGTGAGGGATGAGAAGGTCGAAGGTGAGGGATGAGGGACGAGAAGGTCGAAGATGAGGGACGAGGAGGTCGAAGGTGAGGGACGAGAAGGTCGAAGGTGAGGGATGAGGGACGAGAAGGTCAAAGGTGAGGGATGAGGGACGAGAAGGTCGAAGATGAGGGACAAGAAGGTCGAAGGTGAGGAACGAGAAGGCCGAAGGTGAGGAACGAGAAGGTCAAAGGTGAGGGACGAGAAGGTCGAAGGTGAGGGATGAGGGACGAGAAGGTCAAAGGTGAGGGATGAGGGACGAGAAGGTCAAAGGTGAGGGTTGAGGGACGAGAAGGTCAAAGGTGAGGGACGAGAAGGTCGAAGGTGGGGGATGAGGGACGAGAAGGTCGAAGGTGAGGGATGAGGGATGAGAAGGTCAAAGGTGAGGGATGAGGGACGAGAAGGTCGAAGATGAGGGACGAGGAGGTCAAAGGTGAGGGACGAGAAGGTCGAAGGTGAGGGATGAGGAACGAGAAGGTCAAAGGTGAGGGATGAGGGACGAGAAGGTCGAAGATGAGGGACAAGAAGGTCGAAGGTGAGGGACACGGAGATCGAAGGTGAGGGATGAGGGACGAGAAGGTCGAAGGTGAGGAACGAGAAGGCCGAAGGTGAGGAACGAGAAGGCCGAAGGTGAGGAACGAGAAGGTCAAAGGTGAGGGATGAGGGACGAGAAGGTCGAAGGTGAGGGATGAGGGACGAAAAGGTCAAAGGTGAGGGATGAGGGACGAGAAGGTCAAAGGTGAGGGACGAGAAGGTCGAAGGTGGGGGATGAGGGATGAGAAGGTCAAAGGTGAGGGATGAGGGACGAGAAGGTCAAAGGTGAGGGATGAGGGACGAGAAGGTCGAAGATGAGGGACGAGGAGGTCGAAGGTGAGGGACGAGAAGGTCGAAGGTGAGGGATGAGGGACGAGAAGGTCAAAGGTGAGGGACAAGAAGGTCGAAGGTGAGGGATGAGGGATGAGAAGGTCAAAGGTGAGGGATGAGGGACGAGAAGGTCGAAGATGAGGGACAAGAAGGTCGAAGGTGAGGGACGCGGAGATCGAAGGTGAGGGATGAGGGACGAGAAGGTCGAAGGTGAGGGATGAGGGACGAGAAGGTCAAAGGTGAGGGACGCGGAGATCGAAGGTGAGGGAAGAGGGACGAGAAGGTCGAAGATGAGGGACGAGAAGGTCGAAGGTGAGGGACGAGAAGGTCAAAGGTGAGGGATGAGGGACGAGAAGGTCGAAGGTGAGGAACGAGAAGGCCGAAGGTGAGGAACGAGAAGGTCAAAGGTGAGGGACGAGACGGTCGAAGGTGAGGGATGAGGGACGAGAAGGTCGAAGGTGAGGGATGAGGGACGAGAAGGTCAAAGGTGAGGGATGAGGGACGAGAAGGTCAAAGGTGAGGGTTGAGGGACGAGAAGGTCAAAGGTGAGGGACGAGAAGGTCGAAGGTGGGGGATGAGGGACGAGAAGGTCGAAGGTGAGGGATGAGGGATGAGAAGGTCAAAGGTGAGGGATGAGGGACGAGAAGGTCGAAGATGAGGGACAAGAAGGTCGAAGGTGAGGGACACGGAGATCGAAGGTGATGGATGAGGGACGAGAAGGTCGAAGGTGAGGAACGAGAAGGCCGAAGGTGAGGAACGAGAAGGTCAAAGGTGAGGGACGAGAAGGTCAAAGGTGAGGGATGAGGGACGAGAAGGTCGAAGATGAGGGACAAGAAGGTCGAAGGTGAGGGACGAGAAGGTCGAAGGTGAGGGATGAGGGACGAGAAGGTCAAAGGTGAGGGACGCGGAGATCGAAGGTGAGGGAAGAGGGACGAGAAGGTCGAAGATGAGGGACGAGAAGGTCGAAGGTGAGGGACGAGAAGGTCAAAGGTGAGGGATGAGGGACGAGAAGGTCGAAGGTGAGGAACGAGAAGGCCGAAGGTGAGGAACGAGAAGGTCAAAGGTGAGGGACGAGAAGGTCGAAGGTGAGGGATGAGGGACGAGAAGGTCGAAGGTGAGGGATGAGGGACGAGAAGGTCAAAGGTGAGGGATGAGGGACGAGAAGGTCAAAGGTGAGGGTTGAGGGACGAGAAGGTCAAAGGTGAGGGACGAGAAGGTCGAAGGTGGGGGATGAGGGACGAGAAGGTCGAAGGTGAGGGATGAGGGATGAGAAGGTCAAAGGTGAGGGATGAGGGACGAGAAGGTCGAAGATGAGGGACGAGGAGGTCAAAGGTGAGGGACGAGAAGGTCGAAGGTGAGGGATGAGGAACGAGAAGGTCAAAGGTGAGGGATGAGGGATGAGAAGGTCGAAGATGAGGGACAAGAAGGTCGAAGGTGAGGGACACGGAGATCGAAGGTGAGGGATGAGGGACGAGAAGGTCGAAGGTGAGGAACGAGAAGGCCGAAGGTGAGGAACGAGAAGGTCAAAGGTGAGGGACGAGAAGGTCGAAGGTGAGGGATGAGGGACGAGAAGGTCGAAGGTGAGGGATGAGGGACGAGAAGGTCAAAGGTGAGGGATGAGGGACGAGAAGGTCAAAGGTGAGGGACGAGAAGGTCGAAGGTGGGGGATGAGGGACGAGAAGGTCAAAGGTGAGGGATGAGGGACGAGAAGGTCAAAGGTGAGGGATGAGGGACGAGAAGGTCGAAGATGAGGGACGAGGAGGTCGAAGGTGAGGGACGAGAAGGTCGAAGGTGAGGGATGAGGGACGAGAAGGTCAAAGGTGAGGGATGAGGGACGAGAAGGTCGAAGATGAGGGACAAGAAGGTCGAAGGTGAGGGACGCGGAGATCAAAGGTGAGGGATGAGGGACGAGAAGGTCGAAGGTGAGGGATGAGGGACGAGAAGGTCAAAGGTGAGGGACGCGGAGATCGAAGGTGAGGGAAGAGGGACGAGAAGGTCGAAGATGAGGGACGAGAAGGTCGAAGGTGAGGGACGAGAAGGTCAAAGGTGAGGGATGAGGGACGAGAAGGTTGAAGGTGAGGGACGAGAAAGTCGAAGGTGAGGGATGATGGACGAGAAGGCCAAAGGAGAGGGATGAGGGACGAGAAGGTCAAAGATGAGGGGCGAGAAGGTCGAAGGTGAGGGAGTGGGACGAGAAGGTCGAAGGTGAGGGGTGAGGGACGAGAAGGTCGAAGGTCAGGGATGAGGGACGAGAAGGTCTAAGGTGAGGGATGAGGGATGACAAGGTCGAAGGTGAGGGACGAGGGACAAAAAGGTCGAAGATGAGGGACGAGAAGGTTGAAGGTGAGGGATGAGGGACGAGAAGGTCAAAGGTGAGGGATGAGGGACGAGAAGTTCAAAGATGAGGGGCGAAAAGGTCGAAGGTGAGGGATGAGGGACGAGAAGATCTAAGGTGAGGGATGAGGGACGAGAAGGTCGAAGGTGAGGGATGAGGGACGAGAAGGTCGAAGGTGAGGGATGAGAAGGTCAAAGATGAGGGATGAGGGATGAGAAGGTCGAAGGTGAGGGATGAGGGATGAGAAGGTCAAAGGTGAGGGATGAGGGACGAGAAGGTCGAAGGTGAAGGATGAGGGACGAAAAGGTCGAAGGTGAGGGACGAGGAGGTCAAAGGTGAGGGATGAGGGATGACAAGGTCGAAGGTGAGGGACGAGGGACAAGAAGGTCGAAGATGAGGGACGAGAAGGTTGAAGGTGAGGGATGAGGGACGAGAAGGTCAAAGGTGAGGGATGAGGGACGAGAAGTTCAAAGATGAGGGGCGAAAAGGTCGAAGGTGAGGGACGAGGGACAAGAAGGTCGAAGATGAGGGACGAAGGACGAGAAGGTCGAAGGTGAGGGATGAGGGACGAGAAGGTCAAAGGTGAGGGATGAGGGACGAGAAGGTCAAAGGTGAGGGTTGAGGGACGAGAAGGTCAAAGGTGAGGGACGAGAAGGTCGAAGGTGGGGGATGAGGGACGAGAAGGTCAAAGGTGAGGGATGAGGGACGAGAAGGTCAAAGGTGAGGGATGAGGGACGAGAAGGTCGAAGATGAGGGACGAGGAGGTCGAAGGTGAGGGACGAGAAGGTCGAAGGTGAGGGATGAGGGACGAGAAGGTCGAAGATGAGGGACAAGAAGGTCGAAGGTGAGGGACGCGGAGATCGAAGGTGAGGGATGAGGGACGAGAAGGTCGAAGGTGAGGGATGAGGGACGAGAAGGTCAAAGGTGAGGGACGCGGAGATCGAAGGTGAGGGAAGAGGGACGAGAAGGTCGAAGATGAGGGACGAGAAGGTCGAAGGTGAGGGACGAGAAGGTCAAAGGTGAGGGATGAGGGACGAGAAGGTCGAAGGTGAGGAACGAGAAGGCCGAAGGTGAGGAACGAGAAGGTCAAAGGTGAGGGACGAGAAGGTCGAAGGTGAGGGATGAGGGACGAGAAGGTCGAATGTGAGGGATGAGGGACGAGAAGGTCAAAGGTGAGGGATGAGGGACGAGAAGGTCAAAGGTGAGGGTTGAGGGACGAGAAGGTCAAAGGTGAGGGACGAGAAGGTCGAAGGTGGGGGATGAGGGACGAGAAGGTCGAAGGTGAGGGATGAGGGATGAGAAGGTCAAAGGTGAGGGATGAGGGACAAGAAGGTCGAAGATGAGGGACGAGGAGGTCGAAGGTGAGGGATGAGGAACGAGAAGGTCAAAGGTGAGGGATGAGGGACGAGAAGGTCGAAGGTGAGGGACACGGAGATCGAAGGTGAGGGATGAGGGACGAGAAGGTCGAAGGTGAGGAACGAGAAGGCCGAAGGTGAGGAACGAGAAGGTCAAAGGTGAGGGACGAGAAGGTCGAAGGTGAGGGATGAGGGACGAGAAGGTCGAAGGTGAGGGATGAGGGACGAGAAGGTCAAAGGTGAGGGATGAGGGACGAGAAGGTCAAAGGTGAGGGACGAGAAGGTCGAAGGTGGGGGATGAGGGACGAGAAGGTCAAAGGTGTGGGATGAGGGACGAGAAGGTCAAAGGTGAGGGATGAGGGACGAGAAGGTCGAAGATGAGGGACGAGGAGGTCGAAGGTGAGGGACGAGAAGGTCGAAGGTGAGGGATGAGGAACGAGAAGGTCAAAGGTGAGGGATGAGGGATGAGAAGGTCGAAGATGAGGGACAAGAAGGTCGAAGGTGAGGGACACGGAGATCGAAGGTGAGGGATGAGGGACGAGAAGGTCGAAGGTGAGGAACGAGAAGGCCGAATGTGAGGAACGAGAAGGTCAAAGGTGAGGGACGAGAAGGTCGAAGGTGAGGGATGAGGGACGAGAAGGTCGAAGGTGAGGGATGAGGGACGAGAAGGTCAAAGTTGAGGGATGAGGGACGAGAAGGTCAAAGGTGAGGGACGAGAAGGTCGAAGGTGGGGGATGAGGGACGAGAAGGTCAAAGGTGAGGGATGAGGGACGAGAAGGTCAAAGGTGAGGGATGAGGGACGAGAAGGTCGAAGATGAGGGACGAGGAGGTCGAAGGTGAGGGACGAGAAGGTCGAAGGTGAGGGATGAGGGACGAGAAGGTCAAAGGTGAGGGATGAGGGACGAGAAGGTCGAAGATGAGGGACAAGAAGGTCGAAGGTGAGGGATGCGGAGATCGAAGGTGAGGGATGAGGGACGAGAAGGTCGAAGGTGAGGGATGAGGGACGAGAAGGTCAAAGGTGAGGGACGCGGAGATCGAAGGTGAGGGAAGAGGGACGAGAAGGTCGAAGATGAGGGACGAGAAGGTCGAAGGTGAGGGACGAGAAGGTCAAAGGTGAGGGATGAGGGACGAGAAGGTTGAAGGTGAGGGACGAGAAAGTCGAAGGTGAGGGATGATGGACGAGAAGGCCAAAGGAGAGGGATGAGGGACGAGAAGGTCAAAGATGAGGGGCGAGAAGGTCGAAGGTGAGGGAGTGGGACGAGAAGGTCGAAGGTGAGGGGTGAGGGACGAGAAGGTCGAAGGTCAGGGATGAGGGACGAGAAGGTCTAAGGTGAGGGATGAGGGATGACAAGGTCGAAGGTGAGGGACGAGGGACAAGAAGGTCGAAGATGAGGGACGAGAAGGTTGAAGGTGAGGGATGAGGGACGAGAAGGTCAAAGGTGAGGGATGAGGGACGAGAAGTTCAAAGATGAGGGGCGAAAAGGTCGAAGGTGAGGGATGAGGGACGAGAAGATCTAAGGTGAGGGATGAGGGACGAGAAGGTCGAAGGTGAGGGATGAGGGACGAGAAGGTCGAAGGTGAGGGATGAGAAGGTCAAAGATGAGGGATGAGGGATGAGAAGGTCGAAGGTGAGGGATGAGGGATGAGAAGGTCAAAGGTGAGGGATGAGGGACGAGAAGGTCGAAGGTGAGGGATGAGGGACGAAAAGGTCGAAGGTAAGGGACTAGGAGGTCAAAGGTGAGGGATGAGGGATGACAAGGTCGAAGGTGAGGGACGAGGGACAAGAAGGTCGAAGATGAGGGACGAGAAGGTTGAAGGTGAGGGATGAGGGACGAGAAGGTCAAAGGTGAGGGATGAGGGACGAGAAGTTCAAAGATGAGGGGCGAAAAGGTCGAAGGTGAGGGACGAGGGACAAGAAGGTCGAAGATGAGGGACGAAGGACGAGAAGGTCGAAGGTGAGGGATGAGGGACGAGAAGGTCAAAGGTGAGGGATGAGGGACGAGAAGGTCAAAGGTGAGGGTTGAGGGACGAGAAGGTCAAAGGTGAGGGACGAGAAGGTCGAAGGTGGGGGATGAGGGACGAGAAGGTCAAAGGTGAGGGATGAGGGACGAGAAGGTCAAAGGTGAGGGATGAGGGACGAGAAGGTCGAAGATGAGGGACGAGGAGGTCGAAGGTGAGGGACGAGAAGGTCGAAGGTGAGGGATGAGGGACGAGAAGGTCGAAGGTGAGGGATGAGGGACGAGAAGGTCGAAGATGAGGGACAAGAAGGTCGAAGGTGAGGGACGCGGAGATCGAAGGTGAGGGATGAGGGACGAGAAGGTCGAAGGTGAGGGATGAGGGACGAGAAGGTCAAAGGTGAGGGACGCGGAGATCGAAGGTGAGGGAAGAGGGACGAGAAGGTCGAAGATGAGGGACGAGAAGGTCGAAGGTGAGGGACGAGAAGGTCAAAGGTGAGGGATGAGGGACGAGAAGGTCGAAGGTGAGGAACGAGAAGGCCGAAGGTGAGGAACGAGAAGGTCAAAGGTGAGGGACGAGAAGGTCGAAGGTGAGGGATGAGGGACGAGAAGGTCGAAGGTGAGGGATGAGGGACGAGAAGGTCAAAGGTGAGGGATGAGGGACGAGAAGGTCAAAGGTGAGGGTTGAGGGACGAGAAGGTCAAAGGTGAGGGACGAGAAGGTCGAAGGTGGGGGATGAGGGACGAGAAGGTCGAAGGTGAGGGATGAGGGATGAGAAGGTCAAAGGTGAGGGATGAGGGACGAGAAGGTCGAAGATGAGGGACGAGGAGGTCGAAGGTGAGGGATGAGGAACGAGAAGGTCAAAGGTGAGGGATGAGGGACGAGAAGGTCGAAGATGAGGGACAAGAAGGTCGAAGGTGAGGAACGAGAAGGCCGAAGGTGAGGAACGAGAAGGTCAAAGGTGAGGGACGAGAAGGTCGAAGGTGAGGGATGAGGGACGAGAAGGTCGAAGGTGAGGGATGAGGGACGAGAAGGTCAAAGGTGAGGGATGAGGGACGAGAAGGTCAAAGGTGAGGGACGAGAAGGTCGAAGGTGGGGGATGAGGGACGAGAAGGTCAAAGGTGAGGGATGAGGGACGAGAAGGTCAAAGGTGAGGGATGAGGGACGAGAAGGTCGAAGATGAGGGACGAGGAGGTCGAAGGTGAGGGACGAGAAGGTCGAAGGTGAGGGATGAGGGACGAGAAGGTCAAAGGTGAGGGATGAGGGACGAGAAGGTCGAAGATGAGGGACAAGAAGGTCGAAGGTGAGGGACGCGGAGATCGAAGGTGAGGGATGAGGGACGAGAAGGTCGAAGGTGAGGGATGAGGGACGAGAAGGTCAAAGGTGAGGGACGCGGAGATCGAAGGTGAGGGAAGAGGGACGAGAAGGTCGAAGATGAGGGACGAGAAGGTCGAAGGTGAGGGACGAGAAGGTCAAAGGTGAGGGATGAGGGACGAGAAGGTTGAAGGTGAGGGACGAGAAGGTCGAAGGTGAGGGATGAGGGACGAGAAGGCCAAAGGTGAGGGATGAGGGACGAGAAGGTCAAAGATGAGGGGCGAGAAGGTCGAAGGTGAGGGACTGGGACGAGAAGGTCGAATGTGAGGGGTGAGGGACGAGAAGGTCGAAGGTCAGGGATGAGGGACGAGAAGGTCTAAGGCGAGGGATGAGGGACGACAAGGTCGAAGGTGAGGGACGAGGGACAAGAAGGTCGAAGATGAGGGACGAGAAGGTTGAAGGTGAGGGATGAGGGACGAGAAGGTCAAAGGTGAGGGATGAGGGACGAGAAGTTCAAAGATGAGGGGCGAAAAGGTCGAAGGTGAGGGATGAGGGACGAGAAGATCTAAGGTGAGGGATGAGGGACGAGAAGGTCGAAGGTGAGGGATGAGGGACGAGAAGGTCGAAGGTGAGGGGCGAAAAGGTCGAAGGTGAGGGATGAGGGACGAGAAGATCTAAGGTGAGGGATGAGGGACGAGAAGGTCGAAGGTGAGGGATGAGGGACGAGAAGGTCGAAGGTGAGGGATGAGAAGGTCAAAGATGAGGGATGAGGGATGAGAAGGTCGAAGGTGAGGGATGAGGGATGAGAAGGTCAAAGGTGAGGGATGAGGGACGAGAAGGTCGAAGGTGAGGGATGAGGGACGAAAAGGTCGAAGGTGAGGGACGAGGAGGTCAAAGGTGAGGGATGAGGGACGACAAGGTCGAAGGTGAGGGACGAGGGACAAGAAGGTCGAAGATGAGGGACGAGAAGGTTGAAGGTGAGGGATGAGGGACGAGAAGGTCAAAGGTGAGGGATGAGGGACGAGAAGTTCAAAGATGAGGGGCGAAAAGGTCAAAGGTGAGGGACGAGGGACAAGAAGGTCGAAGATGAGGGACGAAGGACGAGAAGGTCGAAGGTGAGGGATGAGGGACGAGAAGGTCAAAGGTGAGGGATGAGGGACGAGAAGGTCAAAGGTGAGGGTTGAGGGACGAGAAGGTCAAAGGTGAGGGACGAGAAGGTCGAAGGTGGGGGATGAGGGACGAGAAGGTCAAAGGTGAGGGATGAGGGGCGAGAAGGTCAAAGGTGAGGGATGAGGGATGAGAAGGTCGAAGATGAGGGACGAGGAGGTCGAAGATGAGGGACGAGAAGGTCGAAGGTGAGGGATGAGGGACGAGAAGGTCAAAGGTGAGGGATGAGGGACGAGAAGGTCGAAGATGAGGGACAAGAAGGTCGAAGGTGAGGGACGCGGAGATCGAAGGTGAGGGATGAGGGACGAGAAGGTCGAAGGTGAGGGATGAGGGACGAGAAGGTCAAAGGTGAGGGACGCGGAGATCGAAGGTGAGGGAAGAGGGACGAGAAGGTCGAAGATGAGGGACGAGAAGGTTGAAGGTGAGGGACGAGAAGGTCAAAGGTGAGGGATGAGGGATGAGAAGGTCGAAGGTGAGGAACGAGAAGGCCGAAGGTGAGGAACGAGAAGGTCAAAGGTGAGGGACGAGAAGGTCGAAGGTGAGGGATGAGGGACGAGAAGGTCGAAGGTGAGGGATGAGGGACGAGAAGGTCAAAGGTGAGGGTTGCGGGACGAGAAGGTCAAAGGTGAGGGACGAGAAGGTCGAAGGTGGGGGATGAGGGACGAGAAGGTCGAAGGTGAGGGATGAGGGATGAGAAGGTCAAAGGTGAGGGATGAGGGACGAGAAGGTCGAAGATGAGGGACGAGGAGGTCAAAGGTGAGGGACGAGAAGGTCGAAGGTGAGGGATGAGGAACGAGAAGGTCAAAGGTGAGGGATGAGAAGGTCGAAGATGAGGGACAAGAAGGTCGAAGGTGAGGGACACGGAGATCGAAGGTGAGGGATGAGGGACGAGAAGGTCAAAGGTGAGGAACGAGAAGGCCGAAGGTGAGGAACGAGAAGGTCAAAGGTGAGGGACGAGAAGGTCGAAGGTGAGGGATGAGGGACGAGAAAGTCGAAGGTGAGGGATGAGGGACGAGAAGGTCAAAGGTGAGGGATGAGGGACGAGAAGGTCAAAGGTGAGGGACGAGAAGGTCGAAGGTGGGGGATGAGGGACGAGAAGGTCAAAGGTGAGGGATGAGGGACGAGAAGGTCAAAGGTGAGGGATGAGGGACGAGAAGGTCGAAGATGAGGGACGAGGAGGTCGAAGGTGAGGGACGAGAAGGTCGAAGGTGAGGGATGAGGGACGAGAAGGTCAAAGGTGAGGGATGAGGGACGAGAAGGTCGAAGATGAGGGACGAGAAGGTCGAAGGTGAGGGACGCGGAGATCGAAGGTGAGGGAAGAGGGACGAGAAGGTCGAAGGTGAGGGATGAGGGACGAGAAGGTCAAAGGTGAGGGACACGGAGATCGAAGGTGAGGGAAGAGGGACGAGAAGGTCGAAGATGAGGGACGAGAAGGTCGAAGGTGAGGGACGAGAAGGTCAAAGGTGAGGGATGAGGGACGAGAAGGTTGAAGGTGAGGGACGAGAAGGTCGAAGGTGAGGGATGAGGGACGAGAAGGCCAAAGGTGAGGGATGAGGGACGAGAAGGTCAAAGATGAGGGGCGAGAAGGTCGAAGGTGAGGGAGTGGGACGAGAAGGTCGAAGGTGAGGGGTGAGGGACGAGAAGGTCGAAGGTCAGGGATGAGGGACGAGAAGGTCTAAGGTGAGGGATGAGGGACGACAAGGTCGAAGGTGAGGGACGAGGGACAAGAAGGTCGAAGATGAGGGACGAGAAGGTCGAAGGTGAGGGGTGAGGGACGAGAAGGTCGAAGGTGAGGGAGTGGGACGAGAAGGTCGAAGGTGAGGGGTGAGGGACGAGAAGGTCGAAGGTCAGGGATGAGGGACGAGAAGGTCTAAGGTGAGGGATGAGGGACGACAAGGTCGAAGGTGAGGGACGAGGGACAAGAAGGTCGAAGATGTGGGACGAGAAGGTCGAAGGTGAGGGGTGAGGGACGAGAAGGTCGAAGGTGAGGGATGAGGGACGAGAAGGTCAAAGGTGAGGGATGAGGGACGAGAAGTTCAAAGATGAGGGGCGAAAAGGTCGAAGGTGAGGGATGAGGGACGAGAAGATCTAAGGTGAGGGATGAGGGACGAGAAGGTCGAAGGTGAGGGATGAGGGACGAGAAGGTCGAAGGTGAGGGATGAGAAGGTCAAAGATGAGGGATGAGGGATGAGAAGGTCGAAGGTGAGGGATGAGGGATGAGAAGGTCAAAGGTGAGGGATGAGGGACGAGAAGGTCGAAGGTGAGGGATGAGGGATGAAAAGGTCGAAGGTGAGGGACGAGGAGGTCAAAGGTGAGGGATGAGGGACGACAAGGTCGAAGATAAAGGGACGAGGGACAAGAAGGTCGAAGATGAGGGACGAGAAGGTTGAAGGTGAGGGATGAGGGATGAGAAGGTCAAAGGTGAGGGATGAGGGACGAGAAGTTCAAAGATGAGGGGCGAAAAGGTCGAAGGTGAGGGACGAGGGACAAGAAGGTCGAAGATGAGGGACGAAGGACGAGAAGGTCGAAGGTGAGGGATGAGGGACGAGAAGGTCAAAGGTGAGGGATGAGGGACGAGAAGGTCAAAGGTGAGGGTTGAGAGACGAGAAGGTCAAAGGTGAGGGACGAGAAGGTCGAAGGTGGGGGATGAGGGACGAGAAGGTCAAAGGTGAGGGATGAGGGACGAGAAGGTCAAAGGTGAGGGATGAGGGACGAGAAGGTCGAAGATGAGGGACGAGGAGGTCGAAGGTGAGGGACGAGAAGGTCGAAGGTGAGGGATGAGGGACGAGAAGGTCAAAGGTGAGGGATGAGGGACGAGAAGGTCGAAGATGAGGGACAAGAAGGTCGAAGGTGAGGGACGCGGAGATCGAAGGTGAGGGATGAGGGACGAGAAGGTCGAAGGTGAGGGATGAGGGACGAGAAGGTCAAAGGTGAGGGACGCAGAGATCGAAGGTGAGGGAAGAGGGACGAGAAGGTCGAAGATGAGGGACGAGAAGGTCGAAGGTGAGGGACGAGAAGGTCAAAGGTGAGGGATGAGGGACAAGAAGGTCGAAGGTGAGGAACGAGAAGGCCGAAGGTGAGGAACGAGAAGGTCAAAGGTGAGGGACGAGAAGGTCGAAGGTGAGGGATGAGGGACGAGAAGGTCGAAGGTGAGGGATGAGGGACGAGAAGGTCAAAGGTGAGGGATGAGGGACGAGAAGGTCAAAGGTGAGGGTTGATTGACGAGAAGGTCAAAGGTGAGGGACGAGAAGGTCGAAGGTGGGGGATGAGGGACGAGAAGGTCGAAGGTGAGGGATGAGGGATGAGAAGGTCAAAGGTGAGGGATGAGGGACGAGAAGGTCGAAGTTGAGGGACGAGGAGGTCGAAGGTGAGGGACGAGAAGGTCGAAGGTGAGGGATGAGGAACGAGAAGGTCAAAGGTGAGGGATGAGGGACGAGAAGGTCGAAGATGAGGGACAAGAAGGTCGAAGGTGAGGGACGCGGAGATCGAAGGTGAGGGATGAGGGACGAGAAGGTCGAAGGTGAGGGATGAGGGATGAGAAGGTCAAAGGTGAGGGATGAAGGATGAGAAGGTCGAAAGTGAGGGACGAGAAGGTCGAAGGTGAGGGATGAGGGACGAGAAGGTCAAAGGTGAGGGACGAGAAGGTCGAAGGTAAGGGATGAGGGACAAGAAGGTCGAAGGCTAGGGACGCGGAGATCGAAGGTGAGGGATGAGGGACGAGAAGGTCGAAGGTGAGGGATGAGGGACGAGAAGGTCAAAGGTGAGGGATGAAGGACAAGAAGGTCGAAAGTGAGGGACGAGAAGGTCGAAGGTGAGGGATGAGGGACGAGAAGTTCTAAGGTGAGGGACGAGAAGGTCGAAGGTGATGGATGAGGGACGAGAAGGTCAAAGGTGAGGGATGAGGGACGAGAAGGTCAAAGGTGAGGGATGAGGGACGAGAAGGTCAAAGGTGAGGGTTGAGGGACGAGAAGGTCAAAGGTGAGGGACGAGAAGGTCGAAGGTGGGGGATGAGGGACGAGAAGGTCAAAGGTGAGGGATGAGGGGCGAGAAGGTCAAAGGTGAGGGATGAGGGACGAGAAGGTCGAAGATGAGGGACGAGGAGGTCGAAGGTGAGGGACGAGAAGGTCGAAGGTGAGGGATGAGGGACGAGAAGGTCAAAGGTGAGGGATGAGGGACGAGAAGGTCGAAGATGAGGGACAAGAAGGTCGAAGGTGAGGGACGCGGAGATCGAAGGTGAGTGATGAGGGACGAGAAGGTCGAAGGTGAGGGATGAGGGACGAGAAGGTCAAAGGTGAGGGACGCGGAGATCGAAGGTGAGGGAAGAGGGACGAGAAGGTCGAAGATGAGGGACGAGAAGGTCGAAGGTGAGGGACGAGAAGGTCAAAGGTGAGGGATGAGGGACGAGAAGGTCGAAGGTGAGGAACGAGAAGGCCGAAGGTGAGGAACGAGAAGGTCAAAGGTGAGGGACGAGAAGGTCGAAGGTGAGGGATGAGGGACGAGAAGGTCGAAGGTGAGGGATGAGGGACGAGAAGGTCAAAGGTGAGGGATGAGGGACAAGAAGGTCAAAGGTGAGGGTTGCGGGACGAGAAGGTCAAAGGTGAGGGACGAGAAGGTCGAAGGTGGGGGATGAGGGACGAGAAGGTCGAAGGTGAGGGATGAGGGATGAGAAGGTCAAAGGTGAGGGATGAGGGACGAGAAGGTCGAAGATGAGGGACGAGGTGGTCAAAGGTGAGGGACGAGAAGGTCGAAGGTGAGGGATGAGGAACGAGAAGGTCAAAGGTGAGGGATGAGGGATGAGAAGGTCGAAGATGAGGGACAAGAAGGTCGAAGGTGAGGGACACGGAGATCGAAGGTGAGGGATGAGGGACGAGAAGGTCGAAGGTGAGGAACGAGAAGGCCGAAGGTGAGGAACGAGAAGGTCAAAGGTGAGGGACGAGAAGGTCGAAGGTGAGGGATGAGGGACGAGAAGGTCGAAGGTGAGGGATGAGGGACGAGAAGGTCAAAGGTGAGGGATGAGGGACGAGAAGGTCAAAGGTGAGGGACGAGAAGGTCGAAGGTGGGGGATGAGGGACGAGAAGGTCAAAGGTGAGGGATGAGGGACGAGAAGGTCAAAGGTGAGGGATGAGGGACGAGAAGGTCGAAGATGAGGGACAAGAAGGTCAAAGGTGAGGGACGCGGAGATCGAAGGTGAGGGATGAGGGACGAGAAGGTCGAAGGTGAGGGATGAGGAACGAGAAGGTCAAAGGTGAGGGACGCGGAGATCGAAGGTGAGGGAAGAGGGACGAGAAGGTCGAAGATGAGGGACGAGAAGGTCGAAGGTGAGGGACGAGAAGGTCAAAGTTGAGGGATGAGGGACGAGAAGGTTGAAGGTGAGGGACGAGAAGGTCGAAGGTGAGGGATGAGGGACGAGAAGGTCAAAGGTGAGGGATGAGGGACGAGAAGGTCAAAGATGAGGGGCGAGAAGGTCGAAGGTGAGGGAGTGGGACGAGAAGGTCGAAGATGAGGGGTGAGGGACGAGAAGGTCGAAGGTCAGGGATGAGGGACGAGAAGGTCTAAGGTGAGGGATGAGGGACGACAAGGTCGAAGGTGAGGGACGAGGGACAAGAAGGTCGAAGATGAGGGACGAGAAGGTCGAAGGTGAGGGGTGAGGGACGAGAAGGTCGAAGGTGAGGGAGTGGGACGAGAAGGTCGAAGGTGAGGGGTGAGGGACGAGAAGGTCGAAGGTCAGGGATGAGGGACGAGAAGGTCTAAGGTGAGGGATGAGGGACGACAAGGTCGAAGGTGAGGGACGAGGGACAAGAAGGTCGAAGATGTGGGACGAGAAGGTCGAAGGTGAGGGGGTGAGGGACGAGAAGGTCGAAGGTGAGGGATGAGGGACGAGAAGGTCAAAGGTGAGGGATGAGGGACGAGAAGTTCAAAGATGAGGGGCGAAAAGGTCGAAGGTGAGGGATGAGGGACGAGAAGATCTAAGGTGAGGGATGAGGGACGAGAAGGTCGAAGGTGAGGGATGAGGGACGAGAAGGTCGAAGGTGAGGGATGAGAAGGTCAAAGATGAGGGATGAGGGATGAGAAGGTCGAAGGTGAGGGATGAGGGATGAGAAGGTCAAAGGTGAGGGATGAGGGACGAGAAGGTCGAAGGTGAGGGATGAGGGACGAAAAGGTCGAAGGTGAGGGACGAGGAGGTCAAAGGTGAGGGATGAGGGACGACAAGGTCGAAGATAAAGGGACGAGGGACAAGAAGGTCGAAGATGAGGGACGAGAAGGTTGAAGGTGAGGGATGAGGGACGAGAAGGTCAAAGGTGAGGGATGAGGGACGAGAAGTTCAAAGATGAGGGGCGAAAAGGTCGAAGGTGAGGGACGAGGGACAAGAAGGTCGAAGATGAGGGACGAAGGACGAGAAGGTCGAAGGTGAGGGATGAGGGACGAGAAGGTCAAAGGTGAGGGATGAGGGACGAGAAGGTCAAAGGTGAGGGTTGAGGGACGAGAAGGTCAAAGGTGAGGGACGAGAAGGTCGAAGGTGGGGGATGAGGGACGAGAAGGTCAAAGGTGAGGGATGAGGGACGAGAAGGTCAAAGGTGAGGGATGAGGGACGAGAAGGTCGAAGATGAGGGACGAGGAGGTCGAAGGTGAGGGACGAGAAGGTCGAAGGTGAGGGATGAGGGACGAGAAGGTCAAAGGTGAGGGATGAGGGACGAGAAGGTCGAAGATGAGGGACAAGAAGGTCGAAAGTGAGGGACGCGGAGATCGAAGGTGAGGGATGAGGGACGAGAAGGTCGAAGGTGAGGGATGAGGGACGAGAAGGTCAAAGGTGAGGGACGCGGAGATCGAAGGTGAGGGAAGAGGGACGAGAAGGTCGAAGATGAGGGACGAGAAGGTCGAAGGTGAGGGACGAGAAGGTCAAAGGTGAGGGATGAGGGACAAGAAGGTCGAAGGTGAGGAACGAGAAGGCCGAAGGTGAGGAACGAGAAGTTCAAAGGTGAGGGACGAGAAGGTCGAAGGTGAGGGATGAGGGACGAGAAGGTCGAAGGTGAGGGATGAGGGACGAGAAGGTCAAAGGTGAGGGATGAGGGACGAGAAGGTCAAAGGTGAGGGTTGATTGACGAGAAGGTCAAAGGTGAGGGACGAGAAGGTCGAAGGTGGGGGATGAGGGACGAGAAGGTCGAAGGTGAGGGATGAGGGATGAGAAGGTCAAAGGTGAGGGATGAGGGACGAGAAGGTCGAAGATGAGGGACGAGGAGGTCGAAGGTGAGGGACGAGAAGGTCGAAGGTGAGGGATGAGGAACGAGAAGGTCAAAGGTGAGGGATGAGGGACGAGAAGGTCGAAGATGAGGGACAAGAAGGTCGAAGGTGAGGGACGCGGAGATCGAAGGTGAGGGATGAGGGACGAGAAGGTCGAAGGTGAGGGATGAGGGATGAGAAGGTCAAAGGTGAGGGATGAAGGATGAGAAGGTCGAAAGTGAGGGACGAGAAGGTCGAAGGTGAGGGATGAGGGACGAGAAGGTCAAAGGTGAGGGACGAGAAGGTCGAAGGTAAGGGATGAGGGACAAGAAGGTCGAAGGCTAGGGACGCGGAGATCGAAGGTGAGGGATGAGGGACGAGAAGGTCGAAGGTGAGGGATGAGGGACGAGAAGGTCAAAGGTGAGGGATGAAGGACAAGAAGGTCGAAAGTGAGGGACGAGAAGGTCGAAGGTGAGGGATGAGGGACGAGAAGGTCTAAGGTGAGGGACGAGAAGGTCGAAGGTGATGGATGAGGGACGAGAAGGTCAAAGGTGAGGGATGAGGGACGAGAAGGTCAAAGTTGAGGGATGAGGGACGATAAGGTCAAAGATGAGGGGCGAGAAGGTCGAAGGTGAGGGAGTGGGACGAGAGGGTCGAAGGTGAGGGGTGAGAGACGAGAAGGTCGAAGGTGAGGGATGAGGGACGAGAAGGTCTAAGGTGAGGGATGAGGGACGAGAAGGTCAAAGGTGAGGGACGAGGGACAAGAAGGTCGAAGATGAGGGACGAGGGACGAGAAGGTCGAAGGTGAGGGATGAGGGACGAGAAGGTCAAAGGTGAGGGATGAGGGACGAGAAGGTCAAAGCTGAAGGGCGAGAAGGTTGAAGTTGAGGGAGTGGGACGAGAAGGTCGAAGGTGAGGGGTGAGGGACGAGAAGGTCGAAGGTGAGGGATGAGGGATGAGAAGGTCTAAGGTGAGGGATGAGGGACGAGAAGGTCGAAGGTGAGGGACGAGGGACAAGAAGGTCGAAGATGAGGGACGAAGGACAAGAAGGTCGAAGGTGAGGGGTGAGGGACGAGAAGGTCGAAGGTGAGGGATGAGGGACGAGAAGGTCAAAGGTGAGGGACGAGAAGGTCGAAGGTGAGGGATGAGGGACAAGAAGGTCGAAGGTGAGGGACGAGAAGGTCAAAGGTGAGGGATGAGGGACGAGAAGGTCAAAGGTGAGGGATGAGGGACGAGAAGGTCAAAGGTGAAGGACGAGAAGGCCGAAGGTGAGGGATGAGGGACGAGAAGGTCGACGGTGAGGGACGAGGAGGTCGAAGGTGAGGGATGAGGGACGAGAAGGTTGAAGGTGAGGGATGAGGGACGAGGGACGAGAAGGTCGAAGGTGAGGGATGAGGGACGAGAAGGTCAAAGGTGAGGGATGAGGAATGAGAAGGTCAAAGGTGAGGAATGAGGGATGAGAAGGTCAAAGGTGAGGGATGAGGGACGAGAAGGTCAAAGGTGAGGGATGAGGGACGAGAAGGTCAAAGGTGAGGGATGAGGGACGAGAAGGTCAAAGTTGAGGGATGAGGGACGAGAAGGTCAAAGGTGAGGGATGAGGGACGAGAAGGTCGAAGATGAGGGACGAGGAGGTCGAAGGTGAGGGACGAGAAGGTCGAAGGTGAGGGATGAGGGACGAGAAGGTCAAAGGTGAGGGATGAGGGACGAGAAGGTCGAAGATGAGGGACAAGAAGGTCGAAGGTGAGGGACGCGGAGATCGAAGGTGAGGGATGAGGGACGAGAAGGTCGAAGGTGAGGGATGAGGGACGAGAAGGTCAAAGGTGAGGGACGCGGAGATCGAAGGTGAGGGAAGAGGGACGAGAAGGTCGAAGATTAGGGACGAGAAGGTCGAAGGTGAGGGACGAGAAGGTCAAAGGTGAGGGATGAGGGACGAGAAGGTCGAAGGTGAGGGACGAGAAGGTCGAAGGTGAGGGATGAGGGACGAGAAGGTCGAAGGTGAGGGATGAGGTACGAGAAGGTCAAAGGTGAGGGATGAGGAATTAGAAGGTCAAAGGTGAAGGATGAGGGACGAGAAGGTCGAAGGTGAGGGATGAGGGTCGAGAAGGTCGAAGGTGAGGAACGAGAAGGCCGAAGGTGA
Organism: Rana muscosa; assembly: GCA_029206835.1. Lineage (NCBI taxonomy): Eukaryota > Metazoa > Chordata > Amphibia > Anura > Ranidae > Rana > Rana muscosa. Next base: position 15,785,455 of record JARGYO010000198.1, on the reverse strand, counting down.
GGAACGAGAAGGTCAATGGTGAGGGACGAGAAGGTCGAAGGTGAGGGATGAGGGACGAGAAGGTCGAAGGTGAGGGATGAGGGACGAGAAGGTCTAAGGTGAGGGATGAGGGACAAGAAGGTCAAAGGTGAGGGACGAGAAGGTCGAAGGTGGGGGATGAGGGACGAGAAGGTCAAAGGTGAGGGATGAGGGACGAGAAGGTCAAAGGTGAGGGATGAGGGACGAGAAGGTCGAAGATGAGGGACGAGGAGGTCGAAGGTGAGGGACGAGAAGGTCGAAGGTGAGGGATGAGGGACGAGAAGGTCAAAGGTGAGGGATGAGGGACGAGAAGGTCGAAGATGAGGGACAAGAAGGTCGAAGGTGAGGGACGCGGAGATCGAAGGTGAGGGATGAGGGACAAGAAGGTCGAAGGTGAGGGATGAGGGACGAGAAGGTCAAAGGTGAGGGACGCGGAGATCGAAGGTGAGGGAAGAGGGACGAGAAGGTCGAAGATGAGGGACGAGAAGGTCGAAGGTGAGGGACGAGAAGGTCAAAGGTGAGGGATGAGGGACGAGAAGGTGAGGGATGAGGGACGAGAAGGTCGAAGGTGAGGGATGAGGGACGAGAAGGTCAAAGGTGAGGGATGAGGGACGAGAAGGTCAAAGGTGAGGGTTGAGGGACGAGAAGGTCAAAGGTGAGGGACGAGAAGGTCGAAGGTGGGGGATGAGGGACGAGAAGGTCGAAGGTGAGGGATGAGGGACGAGAAGGTCAAAGGTGAGGGATGAAGGACAAGAAGGTCGAAAGTGAGGGACGAGAAGGACGAAGGTGAGGGATGAGGGATGAGAAGGTCTAAGGTGAGGGACGAGAAGGTCGAAGGTGATGGATGAGGGACGAGAAGGTCAAAGGTGAGGGATGAGGGACGAGAAGGTAAAAGTTGAGGGATGAGGGACGAGAAGGTCAAAGATGAGGGGCGAGAAGGTCGAAGGTGAGGGAGTGGGACGAGAGGGTCGAAGGTGAGGGGTGAGAGATGAGAAGGTCGAAGGTGAGGGATGAGGGACGAGAAGGTCTAAGGTGAGGGATGAGGGACGAGAAGGTCAAAGGTGAGGGACGAGGGACAAGAAGGTCGAAGATGAGGGATGAGGGACGAGAAGGTCGAAGGTGAGGGATGAGGGACGAGAAGGTCAAAGGTGAGGGATGAGAAGGTCGAAGGTGAGGGACGAGGAGGTCAAAGGTGAGGGATGAGGGACGACAAGGTCGAAGATAAAGGGACGAGGGACAAGAAGGTCGAAGATGAGGGACGAGAAGGTTGAAGGTGAGGGATGAGGGATGAGAAGGTCAAAGGTGAGGGATGAGGGACGAGAAGTTCAAAGATGAGGGGCGAAAAGGTCGAAGGTGAGGGACGAGGGACAAGAAGGTCGAAGATGAGGGACAAAGGACGAGAAGGTCGAAGGTGAGGGATGAGGGACGAGAAGGTCAAAGGTGAGGGATGAGGGACGAGAAGGTCAAAGGTGAGGGTTGAGAGACGAGAAGGTCAAAGGTGAGGGACGAGAAGGTCGAAGGTGGGGGATGAGGGACGAGAAGGTCAAAGGTGAGGGATGAGGGACGAGAAGGTCAAAGGTGAGGGATGAGGGACGAGAAGGTCGAAGATGAGGGACGAGGAGGTCGAAGGTGAGGGACGAGAAGGTCGAAGGTGAGGGATGAGGGACGAGAAGGTCAAAGGTGAGGGATGAGGGACGAGAAGGTCGAAGATGAGGGACAAGAAGGTCGAAGGTGAGGGACGCGGAGATCGAAGGTGAGGGATGAGGGACGAGAAGGTCGAAGGTGAGGGATGAGGGACGAGAAGGTCAAAGGTGAGGGACGCAGAGATCGAAGGTGAGGGAAGAGGGACGAGAAGGTCGAAGATGAGGGACGAGAAGGTCGAAGGTGAGGGACGAGAAGGTCAAAGGTGAGGGATGAGGGACAAGAAGGTCGAAGGTGAGGAACGAGAAGGCCGAAGGTGAGGAACGAGAAGGTCAAAGGTGAGGGACGAGAAGGTCGAAGGTGAGGGATGAGGGACGAGAAGGTCGAAGGTGAGGGATGAGGGACGAGAAGGTCAAAGGTGAGGGATGAGGGACGAGAAGGTCAAAGGTGAGGGTTGATTGACGAGAAGGTCAAAGGTGAGGGACGAGAAGGTCGAAGGTGGGGGATGAGGGACGAGAAGGTCGAAGGTGAGGGATGAGGGATGAGAAGGTCAAAGGTGAGGGATGAGGGACGAGAAGGTCGAAGATGAGGGACGAGGAGGTCGAAGGTGAGGGACGAGAAGGTCGAAGGTGAGGGATGAGGAACGAGAAGGTCAAAGGTGAGGGATGAGGGACGAGAAGGTCGAAGATGAGGGACAAGAAGGTCGAAGGTGAGGGACGCGGAGATCGAAGGTGAGGGATGAGGGACGAGAAGGTCGAAGGTGAGGGATGAGGGATGAGAAGGTCAAAGGTGAGGGATGAAGGATGAGAAGGTCGAAAGTGAGGGACGAGAAGGTCGAAGGTGAGGGATGAGGGACGAGAAGGTCAAAGGTGAGGGACGAGAAGGTCGAAGGTAAGGGATGAGGGACAAGAAGGTCGAAGGCTAGGGACGCGGAGATCGAAGGTGAGGGATGAGGGACGAGAAGGTCGAAGGTGAGGGATGAGGGACGAGAAGGTCAAAGGTGAGGGATGAAGGACAAGAAGGTCGAAAGTGAGGGACGAGAAGGTCGAAGGTGAGGGATGAGGGACGAGAAGTTCTAAGGTGAGGGACGAGAAGGTCGAAGGTGATGGATGAGGGACGAGAAGGTCAAAGGTGAGGGATGAGGGACGAGAAGGTCAAAGGTGAGGGACGAGAAGGTCAAAGGTGAGGGTTGAGGGACGAGAAGGTCAAAGGTGAGGGACGAGAAGGTCGAAGGTGGGGGATGAGGGACGAGAAGGTCAAAGGTGAGGGATGAGGGGCGAGAAGGTCAAAGGTGAGGGATGAGGGACGAGAAGGTCGAAGATGAGGGACGAGGAGGTCGAAGGTGAGGGACGAGAAGGTCGAAGGTGAGGGATGAGGGACGAGAAGGTCAAAGGTGAGGGATGAGGGACGAGAAGGTCGAAGATGAGGGACAAGAAGGTCGAAGGTGAGGGACGCGGAGATCGAAGGTGAGTGATGAGGGACGAGAAGGTCGAAGGTGAGGGATGAGGGACGAGAAGGTCAAAGGTGAGGGACGCGGAGATCGAAGGTGAGGGAAGAGGGACGAGAAGGTCGAAGATGAGGGACGAGAAGGTCGAAGGTGAGGGACGAGAAGGTCAAAGGTGAGGGATGAGGGACGAGAAGGTCGAAGGTGAGGAACGAGAAGGCCGAAGGTGAGGAACGAGAAGGTCAAAGGTGAGGGACGAGAAGGTTGAAGGTGAGGGATGAGGGACGAGAAGGTCGAAGGTGAGGGATGAGGGACGAGAAGGTCAAAGGTGAGGGATGAGGGACGAGAAGGTCAAAGGTGAGGGTTGCGGGACGAGAAGGTCAAAGGTGAGGGACGAGAAGGTCGAAGGTGGGGGATGAGGGACGAGAAGGTCGAAGGTGAGGGATGAGGGATGAGAAGGTCAAAGGTGAGGGATGAGGGACGAGAAGGTCGAAGATGAGGGACGAGGTGGTCAAAGGTGAGGGACGAGAAGGTCGAAGGTGAGGGATGAGGAACGAGAAGGTCAAAGGTGAGGGATGAGGGATGAGAAGGTCGAAGATGAGGGACAAGAAGGTCGAAGGTGAGGGACACGGAGATCGAAGGTGAGGGATGAGGGACGAGAAGGTCGAAGGTGAGGAACGAGAAGGCCGAAGGTGAGGAACGAGAAGGTCAAAGGTGAGGGACGAGAAGGTCGAAGGTGAGGGATGAGGGACGAGAAGGTCGAAGGTGAGGGATGAGGGACGAGAAGGTCAAAGGTGAGGGATGAGGGACGAGAAGGTCAAAGGTGAGGGACGAGAAGGTCGAAGGTGGGGGATGAGGGACGAGAAGGTCAAAGGTGAGGGATGAGGGACGAGAAGGTCAAAGGTGAGGGATGAGGGACGAGAAGGTCGAAGATGAGGGACAAGAAGGTCAAAGGTGAGGGACGCGGAGATCGAAGGTGAGGGATGAGGGACGAGAAGGTCGAAGGTGAGGGATGAGGAACGAGAAGGTCAAAGGTGAGGGACGCGGAGATCGAAGGTGAGGGAAGAGGGACGAGAAGGTCGAAGATGAGGGACGAGAAGGTCGAAGGTGAGGGACGAGAAGGTCAAAGTTGAGGGATGAGGGACGAGAAGGTTGAAGGTGAGGGACGAGAAGGTCGAAGGTGAGGGATGAGGGACGAGAAGGTCAAAGGTGAGGGATGAGGGACGAGAAGGTCAAAGATGAGGGGCGAGAAGGTCGAAGGTGAGGGAGTGGGACGAGAAGGTCGAAGATGAGGGGTGAGGGACGAGAAGGTCGAAGGTCAGGGATGAGGGACGAGAAGGTCTAAGGTGAGGGATGAGGGACGACAAGGTCGAAGGTGAGGGACGAGGGACAAGAAGGTCGAAGATGAGGGACGAGAAGGTCGAAGGTGAGGGGTGAGGGACGAGAAGGTCGAAGGTGAGGGAGTGGGACGAGAAGGTCGAAGGTGAGGGGTGAGGGACGAGAAGGTCGAAGGTCAGGGATGAGGGACGAGAAGGTCTAAGGTGAGGGATGAGGGACGACAAGGTCGAAGGTGAGGGACGAGGGACAAGAAGGTCGAAGATGTGGGACGAGAAGGTCGAAGGTGAGGGGGTGAGGGACGACAAGGTCGAAGGTGAGGGATGAGGGACGAGAAGGTCAAAGGTGAGGGATGAGGGACGAGAAGTTCAAAGATGAGGGGCGAAAAGGTCGAAGGTGAGGGATGAGGGACGAGAAGATCTAAGGTGAGGGATGAGGGACGAGAAGGTCGAAGGTGAGGGATGAGGGACGAGAAGGTCGAAGGTGAGGGATGAGAAGGTCAAAGATGAGGGATGAGGGATGAGAAGGTCGAAGGTGAGGGATGAGGGATGAGAAGGTCAAAGGTGAGGGATGAGGGACGAGAAGGTCGAAGGTGAGGGATGAGGGACGAAAAGGTCGAAGGTGAGGGACGAGGAGGTCAAAGGTGAGGGATGAGGGACGACAAGGTCGAAGATAAAGGGACGAGGGACAAGAAGGTCGAAGATGAGGGACGAGAAGGTTGAAGGTGAGGGATGAGGGACGAGAAGGTCAAAGGTGAGGGATGAGGGACGAGAAGTTCAAAGATGAGGGGCGAAAAGGTCGAAGGTGAGGGACGAGGGACAAGAAGGTCGAAGATGAGGGACGAAGGACGAGAAGGTCGAAGGTGAGGGATGAGGGACGAGAAGGTCAAAGGTGAGGGATGAGGGACGAGAAGGTCAAAGGTGAGGGTTGAGGGACGAGAAGGTCAAAGGTGAGGGACGAGAAGGTCGAAGGTGGGGGATGAGGGACGAGAAGGTCAAAGGTGAGGGATGAGGGACGAGAAGGTCAAAGGTGAGGGATGAGGGACGAGAAGGTCGAAGATGAGGGACGAGGAGGTCGAAGGTGAGGGACGAGAAGGTCGAAGGTGAGGGATGAGGGACGAGAAGGTCAAAGGTGAGGGATGAGGGACGAGAAGGTCGAAGATGAGGGACAAGAAGGTCGAAAGTGAGGGACGCGGAGATCGAAGGTGAGGGATGAGGGACGAGAAGGTCGAAGGTGAGGGATGAGGGACGAGAAGGTCAAAGGTGAGGGACGCGGAGATCGAAGGTGAGGGAAGAGGGACGAGAAGGTCGAAGATGAGGGACGAGAAGGTCGAAGGTGAGGGACGAGAAGGTCAAAGGTGAGGGATGAGGGACAAGAAGGTCGAAGGTGAGGAACGAGAAGGCCGAAGGTGAGGAACGAGAAGTTCAAAGGTGAGGGACGAGAAGGTCGAAGGTGAGGGATGAGGGACGAGAAGGTCGAAGGTGAGGGATGAGGGACGAGAAGGTCAAAGGTGAGGGATGAGGGACGAGAAGGTCAAAGGTGAGGGTTGATTGACGAGAAGGTCAAAGGTGAGGGACGAGAAGGTCGAAGGTGGGGGATGAGGGACGAGAAGGTCGAAGGTGAGGGATGAGGGATGAGAAGGTCAAAGGTGAGGGATGAGGGACGAGAAGGTCGAAGATGAGGGACGAGGAGGTCGAAGGTGAGGGACGAGAAGGTCGAAGGTGAGGGATGAGGAACGAGAAGGTCAAAGGTGAGGGATGAGGGACGAGAAGGTCGAAGATGAGGGACAAGAAGGTCGAAGGTGAGGGACGCGGAGATCGAAGGTGAGGGATGAGGGACGAGAAGGTCGAAGGTGAGGGATGAGGGATGAGAAGGTCAAAGGTGAGGGATGAAGGATGAGAAGGTCGAAAGTGAGGGACGAGAAGGTCGAAGGTGAGGGATGAGGGACGAGAAGGTCAAAGGTGAGGGACGAGAAGGTCGAAGGTAAGGGATGAGGGACAAGAAGGTCGAAGGCTAGGGACGCGGAGATCGAAGGTGAGGGATGAGGGACGAGAAGGTCGAAGGTGAGGGATGAGGGACGAGAAGGTCAAAGGTGAGGGATGAAGGACAAGAAGGTCGAAAGTGAGGGACGAGAAGGTCGAAGGTGAGGGATGAGGGACGAGAAGGTCTAAGGTGAGGGACGAGAAGGTCGAAGGTGATGGATGAGGGACGAGAAGGTCAAAGGTGAGGGATGAGGGACGAGAAGGTCAAAGTTGAGGGATGAGGGACGATAAGGTCAAAGATGAGGGGCGAGAAGGTCGAAGGTGAGGGAGTGGGACGAGAGGGTCGAAGGTGAGGGGTGAGAGACGAGAAGGTCGAAGGTGAGGGATGAGGGACGAGAAGGTCTAAGGTGAGGGATGAGGGACGAGAAGGTCAAAGGTGAGGGACGAGGGACAAGAAGGTCGAAGATGAGGGACGAGGGACGAGAAGGTCGAAGGTGAGGGATGAGGGACGAGAAGGTCAAAGGTGAGGGATGAGGGACGAGAAGGTCAAAGCTGAAGGGCGAGAAGGTTGAAGTTGAGGGAGCGGGACGAGAAGGTCGAAGGTGAGGGGTGAGGGACGAGAAGGTCGAAGGTGAGGGATGAGGGATGAGAAGGTCTAAGGTGAGGGATGAGGGACGAGAAGGTCGAAGGTGAGGGACGAGGGACAAGAAGGTCGAAGATGAGGGACGAAGGACAAGAAGGTCGAAGGTGAGGGGTGAGGGACGAGAAGGTCGAAGGTGAGGGATGAGGGACGAGAAGGTCAAAGGTGAGGGACGAGAAGGTCGAAGGTGAGGGATGAGGGACAAGAAGGTCGAAGGTGAGGGACGAGAAGGTCAAAGGTGAGGGATGAGGGACGAGAAGGTCAAAGGTGAGGGATGAGGGACGAGAAGGTCAAAGGTGAAGGACGAGAAGGCCGAAGGTGAGGGATGAGGGACGAGAAGGTCGACGGTGAGGGACGAGGAGGTCGAAGGTGAGGGATGAGGGACGAGAAGGTTGAAGGTGAGGGATGAGGGACGAGGGACGAGAAGGTCGAAGGTGAGGGATGAGGGACGAGAAGGTCAAAGGTGAGGGATGAGGAATGAGAAGGTCAAAGGTGAGGAATGAGGGATGAGAAGGTCAAAGGTGAGGGATGAGGGACGAGAAGGTCAAAGGTGAGGGATGAGGGACGAGAAGGTCAAAGGTGAGGGATGAGGGACGAGAAGGTCAAAGTTGAGGGATGAGGGACGAGAAGGTCAAAGGTGAGGGATGAGGGACGAGAAGGTCGAAGATGAGGGACGAGGAGGTCGAAGGTGAGGGACGAGAAGGTCGAAGGTGAGGGATGAGGGACGAGAAGGTCAAAGGTGAGGGATGAGGGACGAGAAGGTCGAAGATGAGGGACAAGAAGGTCGAAGGTGAGGGACGCGGAGATCGAAGGTGAGGGATGAGGGACGAGAAGGTCGAAGGTGAGGGATGAGGGACGAGAAGGTCAAAGGTGAGGGACGCGGAGATCGAAGGTGAGGGAAGAGGGACGAGAAGGTCGAAGATGAGGGACGAGAAGGTCGAAGGTGAGGGACGAGAAGGTCAAAGGTGAGGGATGAGGGACGAGAAGGTCGAAGGTGAGGGACGAGAAGGTCGAAGGTGAGGGATGAGGGACGAGAAGGTCGAAGGTGAGGGATGAGGTACGAGAAGGTCAAAGGTGAGGGATGAGGAATTAGAAGGTCAAAGGTGAAGGATGAGGGACGAGAAGGTCGAAGGTGAGGGATGAGGGTCGAGAAGGTCGAAGGTGAGGAACGAGAAGGCCGAAGGTGAGGAACGAGAAGGTCAATGGTGAGGGACGAGAAGGTCGAAGGTGAGGGATGAGGGACGAGAAGGTCGAAGGTGAGGGATGAGGGACGAGAAGGTCAAAGGTGAGGGATGAGGGACAAGAAGGTCAAAGGTGAGGGACGAGAAGGTCGAAGGTGGGGGATGAGGGACGAGAAGGTCAAAGGTGAGGGATGAGGGACGAGAAGGTCAAAGGTGAGGGATGAGGGACGAGAAGGTCGAAGATGAGGGACGAGGAGGTCGAAGGTGAGGGACGAGAAGGTCGAAGGTGAGGGATGAGGGACGAGAAGGTCAAAGGTGAGGGATGAGGGACGAGAAGGTCGAAGATGAGGGACAAGAAGGTCGAAGGTGAGGGACGCGGAGATCGAAGGTGAGGGATGAGGGACGAGAAGGTCGAAGGTGAGGGATGAGGGACGAGAAGGTCAAAGGTGAGGGACGCGGAGATCGAAGGTGAGGGAAGAGGGACGAGAAGGTCGAAGATGAGGGACGAGAAGGTCGAAGGTGAGGGACGAGAAGGTCAAAGGTGAGGGATGAGGGACGAGAAGGTGAGGGATGAGGGACGAGAAGGTCGAAGGTGAGGGATGAGGGACGAGAAGGTCAAAGGTGAGGGATGAGGGACGAGAAGGTCAAAGGTGAGGGTTGAGGGACGAGAAGGTCAAAGGTGAGGGACGAGAAGGTCGAAGGTGGGGGATGAGGGACGAGAAGGTCGAAGGTGAGGGATGAGGGACGAGAAGGTCAAAGGTGAGGGATGAAGGACAAGAAGGTCGAAAGTGAGGGACGAGAAGGACGAAGGTGAGGGATGAGGGATGAGAAGGTCTAAGGTGAGGGACGAGAAGGTCGAAGGTGATGGATGAGGGACGAGAAGGTCAAAGGTGAGGGATGAGGGACGAGAAGGTAAAAGTTGAGGGATGAGGGACGAGAAGGTCAAAGATGAGGGGCGAGAAGGTCGAAGGTGAGGGAGTGGGACGAGAGGGTCGAAGGTGAGGGGTGAGAGATGAGAAGGTCGAAGGTGAGGGATGAGGGACGAGAAGGTCTAAGGTGAGGGATGAGGGACGAGAAGGTCAAAGGTGAGGGACGAGGGACAAGAAGGTCGAAGATGAGGGATGAGGGACGAGAAGGTCGAAGGTGAGGGATGAGGGACGAGAAGGTCAAAGGTGAGGGATGAGGGACGAGAAGGTCAAAGCTGAGGGGCGAGAAGGTTGAAGTTGAGGGAGTGGGACGAGAAGGTTGAAGGTGAGGGGTGAGGGACGAGAAGGTCAAAGGTGAGGGTTGAGGGACGAGAAGGTCAAAGGTGAGGGACGAGAAGGTCGAAGGTGGGGGATGAGGGACGAGAAGGTCGAAGGTGAGGGATGAGGGACGAGAAGGTCAAAGGTGAGGGATGAAGGACAAGAAGGTCGAAAGTGAGGGACGAGAAGGACGAAGGTGAGGGATGAGGGATGAGAAGGTCTAAGGTGAGGGACGAGAAGGTCGAAGGTGATGGATGAGGGACGAGAAGGTCAAAGGTGAGGGATGAGGGACGAGAAGGTAAAAGTTGAGGGATGAGGGACGAGAAGGTCAAAGATGAGGGGCGAGAAGGTCGAAGGTGAGGGAGTGGGACGAGAGGGTCGAAGGTGAGGGGTGAGAGATGAGAAGGTCGAAGGTGAGGGATGAGGGACGAGAAGGTCTAAGGTGAGGGATGAGGGACGAGAAGGTCAAAGGTGAGGGACGAGGGACAAGAAGGTCGAAGATGAGGGATGAGGGACGAGAAGGTCGAAGGTGAGGGATGAGGGACGAGAAGGTCAAAGGTGAGGGATGAGGGACGAGAAGGTCAAAGCTGAGGGGCGAGAAGGTTGAAGTTGAGGGAGTGGGACGAGAAGGTTGAAGGTGAGGGGTGAGGGACGAGAAGGTCGAAGGTGAGGGATGAGGGAGGAGAAGGTCTAAGGTGAGGGATGAGGGACGAGAAGGTCGAAGGTGAGGGACGAGGGACAAGAAGGTCAAAGATGAGGGACGAAGGACGAGAAGGTCAAAGGTGAGGGATGAGGGACGAGAAGGTCAAAGGTGAGGGATGAGGGACGAGAAGGTCAAAGGTGAGGGTTGAGGGACGAGAAGGTCAAAGGTGAGGGACGAGAAGGTCGAAGGTGGGGGATGAGGGATGAGAAGGTCAAAGGTGAGGGATGAGGAACGAGAAGGTCAAAGGTGAGGGATGAGGGACGAGAAGGTCGAAGATGAGGGACGAGGAGGTCGAAGGTGAGGGACGAGAAGGTCGAAGGTGAGGGATGAGGGACGAGAAGGTCAAAGGTGAGGGATGAGGGACGAGAAGGTCGAAGATGAGGGACAAGAAGGTCAAAGGTGAGGGACGCGGAGATCGAAGGTGAGGGATGAGGGACGAGAAGGTCGAAGGTGAGGGATGAGGGACGAGAAGGTCAAAGGTGAGGGACGCGGAGATCGAAGGTGAGGGAAGAGGGACGAGAAGGTCGAAGTTGAGGGACGAGGGACGAGAAGGTCAAAGGTGAGGGATGAGGGATGAGAAGGTCAAAGATGAGGGGCGAGAAGGTCGAAGGTGTGGGATGAGGGACAAGAAGGTCTTAGGTGAGGGATGAGGGACGAGAAGGTCGAAGGTGAGGGACGAGGGACAAGAAGGTCGAAGATGAGGGACGAGTGACGAGAAGGTCGAAGGTGAGGGATGAGGGACGAGAAGGTCAAAGGTGAGGGATGAGGGACGAAAAGTTCAAATATGAGGGGCGAGAAGGTCAAAGGTGAGGGAGTGGGACGAGAAGGTCGAAGGTGAGGGGTGAGGGACGAGAAGGTCGAAGGTGAGGGACGAGAAGGTCGAAGGTGAGGGATGAGGGACAAGAAGGTCGAAGGTGAGGGACGAGAAGGTCAAAGGTGAGGGATGAGGGACGAGAAGGTCAAAGGTGAGAGATGAGGGACGAGAAGGTCAAAGGTGAAGGACGAGAAGGCCGAAGGTGAGGGATGAGGGACGAGAAGGTCGACGGTGAGGGACGAGGAGGTCAAAGGTGAGGGATGAGGGACGAGAAGGTCGAAGGTGAGGGATGAGGGACGAGGTACGAGAAGGTCGAAGGTGAGGGATGAGGGACGAGAAGGTCAAAGGTGAGGGATGAGGAACGAGAAGGTCAAAGGTGAGGAATGAGGGATGAGAAGGTCAAAGGTGAGGGATGAGGGACGAGATGGTCAAAGGTGAGGGATGAGGGAAGAGAAGGTCAAAGGTGAGGGATGAGGGACGAGAAGGTCAAAGTTGAGGGATGAGGGACGAGAAGGTCAAAGGTGAGGGACGAGGAGGTCGAAGGTGAGGGACGAGAAGGTCGAAGGTGAGGGATGAGGGACGAGAATGTCAAAGGTGAGGGATGAGGGACGAGAAGGTCGAAGATGAGGGACAAGAAGGTCGAAGGTGAGGGACGTGGAGATCGAAGGTGAGGGATGAGGGATGAGAAGGTCAAAGATGAGGGGTGAGGGACGAGAAGGTCGAAGGTGAGGGATGAGGGACGAGAAGGTCGAAGGTGAGGGATGAGGGACGAGAAGGTCAAAGGTGAGGGACGCGGAGATCGAAGGTGAGGGAAGAGGGACGAGAAGGTCGAAGATGAGGGACGAGAAGGTCGAAGGTGAGGGATGAGAAGGTCAAAGGTGAGGGATGAGGGACGAGAAGGTCGAAGGTGAGGGACGAGAAGGTCGAAGGTGAGGGATGAGGGACGAGAAGGTCGAAGGTGAGGGATGAGGTACGAGAAGGTCAAAGGTGAGGGATGAGGAATGAGAAGGTCAAAGGTGAAGGATGAGGGACGAGAAGGTCGAAGGTGAGGGATGAGGGTCGAGAAGGTCGAAGGTGAGGAACGAGAAGGCCGAAGGTGAGGAACGAGAAGGTCAAAGGTGAGGGACGAGAAGGTCGAAGGTGAGGGATGAGGGATGAGAAGGTCGAAGGTGAGGGATGAGGGACGAGAAGGTCAAAGGTGAGGGATGAGGGACGAGAAGGTCAAAGGTGAGGGACGAGAAGGTCGAAGGTGGGGGATGAGGGACGAGAAGGTCAAAGGTGAGGGATGAGGGACGAGAAGGTCAAAGGTGAGGGATGAGGGACGAGAAGGTCGAACATGAGGGACAAGAAGGTCGAAGGTGAGGGACGCGGAGATCGAAGGTGAGGGATGAGGGACGAGAAGGTCGAAGGTGAGGGATGAGGGACGAGAAGGTCAAAGGTGAGGGATGTGGAGATCGAAGGTTAGGGAAGAGGGACGAGAAGGTCGAAGATGAGGGACGAGAAGGTCGAAGGTGAGGGACGAGAAGGTCAAAGGTGAGGGATGAGGGACGAGATGGTCGAAGGTGAGGGACGAGAAGGTCAAAGGTGAGGGATGAGGGACGAGAAGGTCAAAGGTGAGGGATGAGGGATGAGAAGGTCAAAGATGAGGGGCGAGAAGGTCAAAGGTGAGGGAGTGGGACGAGAAGGTCGAAGGTGAGGGGTGAGGGACGAGAAGGTCGAAGGTCAGGGATGAGGGACGAGAAGGTCTAAGGTGAGGGATGAGGGACGACAAGGTCGAAGGTGAGGGACGAGGGACAAGAAGGTCGAAGGTGAGGGATGAGGGACGAGAAGTTCAAAGATGAGGGGCGAAAAGGTCGAAGGTGAGGGATGAGGGACGAGAAGATCTAAGGTGAGGGATGAGGGACGAGAAGGTCGAAGGTGAGGGATGAGGGACGAGAAGGTCAAAGGTGAGGGATGAAGGACAAGAAGGTCGAAAGTGAGGGACGAGAAGGTCGAAGGTGAGGGATGAGGGATGAGAAGGTCTAAGGTGAGGGACGAGAAGGTCGAAGGTGATGGATGAGGGACGAGAAGGTCAAAGGTGAGGGATGAGGGACGAGAAGGTAAAAGTTGAGGGATGAGGGACGAGAAGGTCAAAGATGAGGGGCGAGAAGGTCGAAGGTGAGGGAGTGGGACGAGAGGGTCGAAGGTGAGGGGTGAGAGACGAGAAGGTCGAAGGTGAGGGATGAGGGACGAGAAGGTCTAAGGTGAGGGATGAGGGACGAGAAGGTCAAAGGTGAGGGATGAGGGACGAGAAGGTCAAAGCTGAGGGGCGAGAAGGTTGAAGTTGAGGGAGTGGGACGAGAAGGTTGAAGGTGAGGGGTGAGGGACGAGAAGGTCGAAGGTGAGGGATGAGGGACGAGAAGGTCAAAGGTGAGGGTTGAGGGACGAGAAGGTCAAAGGTGAGGGACGAGAAGGTCGAAGGTGGGGGATGAGGGACGAGAAGGTCGAAGGTGAGGGATGAGGGACGAGAAGGTCAAAGGTGAGGGATGAAGGACAAGAAGGTCGAAAGTGAGGGACGAGAAGGTCGAAGGTGAGGGATGAGAAGGTCTAAGGTGAGGGACGAGAAGGTCGAAGGTGATGGATGAGGGACGAGAAGGTCAAAGGTGAGGGATGAGGGACGAGAAGGTAAAAGTTGAGGGATGAGGGACGAGAAGGTCAAAGATGAGGGGCGAGAAGGTCGAAGGTGAGGGAGTGGGACGAGAGGGTCGAAGGTGAGGGGTGAGAGACAAGAAGGTCGAAGGTGAGGGATGAGGGACGAGAAGGTCTAAGGTGAGGGATGAGGGACGAGAAGGTCAAAGGTGAGGGACGAGGGACAAGAAGGTCGAAGATGAGGGACGAGGGACGAGAAGGTCGAAGGTGAGGGATGAGGGACGAGAAGGTCAAAGGTGAGGGATGAGGGACGAGAAGGTCAAAGCTGAGGGGCGAGAAGGTTGAAGTTGAGGGAGTGGGACGAGAAGGTTGAAGGTGAGGGGTGAGGGACGAGAAGGTCGAAGGTGAGGGATGAGGGAGGAGAAGGTCTAAGGTGAGGGATGAGGGACGAGAAGGTCGAAGGTGAGGGACGAGGGACAAGAAGGTCAAAGATGAGGGACGAAGGACGAGAAGGTCGAAGGTGAGGGATGAGGGACGAGAAGGTCAAAGGTGAGGGATGAGGGACGAGAAGGTCAAAGGTGAGGGTTGAGGGACGAGAAGGTCAAAGGTGAGGGACGAGAAGGTCGAAGGTGGGGGATGAGGGATGAGAAGGTCAAAGGTGAGGGATGAGGAACGAGAAGGTCAAAGGTGAGGGATGAGGGACGAGAAGGTCGAAGATGAGGGACGAGGAGGTCGAAGGTGAGGGACGAGAAGGTCGAAGGTGAGGGATGAGGGACGAGAAGGTCAAAGGTGAGGGATGAGGGACGAGAAGGTCGAAGATGAGGGACAAGAAGGTCAAAGGTGAGGGACGCGGAGATCGAAGGTGAGGGATGAGGGACGAGAAGGTCGAAGGTGAGGGATGAGGGACGAGAAGGTCAAAGGTGAGGGACGCGGAGATCGAAGGTGAGGGAAGAGGGACGAGAAGGTCGAAGATGAGGGACGAGGGACGAGAAGGTCAAAGGTGAGGGATGAGGGATGAGAAGGTCAAAGATGAGGGGCGAGAAGGTCGAAGGTGTGGGATGAGGGACAAGAAGGTCTTAGGTGAGGGATGAGGGACGAGAAGGTCGAAGGTGAGGGACGAGGGACAAGAAGGTCGAAGATGAGGGACGAGTGACGAGAAGGTCGAAGGTGAGGGATGAGGGACGAGAAGGTCAAAGGTGAGGGATGAGGGACGAAAAGTTCAAAGATGAGGGGCGAGAAGGTCAAAGGTGAGGGAATGGGACGAGAAGGTCGAAGGTGAGGGGTGAGGGACGAGAAGGTCGAAGGTGAGGGACGAGAAGGTCGAAGGTGAGGGATGAGGGACAAGAAGGTCGAAGGTGAGGGACGAGAAGGTCAAAGGTGAGGGATGAGGGACGAGAAGGTCAAAGGTGAGAGATGAGGGACGAGAAGGTCAAAGGTGAAGGACGAGAAGGCCGAAGGTGAGGGATGAGGGACGAGAAGGTCGACGGTGAGGGACGAGGAGGTCAAAGGTGAGGGATGAGGGACGAGAAGGTCGAAGGTGAGGGATGAGGGACGAG
This sequence comes from Rana muscosa, assembly GCA_029206835.1. NCBI lineage: Eukaryota > Metazoa > Chordata > Amphibia > Anura > Ranidae > Rana > Rana muscosa. The sequence continues at coordinate 15,770,269 of JARGYO010000198.1, read as the reverse complement.
GTACGAGAAGGTCGAAGGTGAGGGATGAGGGACGAGATGGTCAAAGGTGAGGGATGAGGAACGAGAAGGTCAAAGGTGAGGAATGAGGGATGAGAAGGTCAAAGGTGAGGGATGAGGGACGAGATGGTCAAAGGTGAGGGATGAGGGACGAGAAGGTCAAAGGTGAGGGATGAGGGACGAGAAGGTCAAAGTTGAGGGATGAGGGACGAGAAGGTCAAAGGTGAGGGACGAGGAGGTCGAAGGTGAGGGACGAGAAGGTCGAAGGTGAGGGATGAGGGACGAGAATGTCAAAGGTGAGGGATGAGGGACGAGAAGGTCGAAGATGAGGGACAAGAAGGTCGAAGGTGAGGGACGTGGAGATCGAAGGTGAGGGATGAGGGATGAGAAGGTCAAAGATGAGGGGTGAGGGACGAGAAGGTCGAAGGTGAGGGATGAGGGACGAGAAGGTCGAAGGTGAGGGATGAGGGACGAGAAGGTCAAAGGTGAGGGACGCGGAGATCGAAGGTGAGGGAAGAGGGACGAGAAGGTCGAAGATGAGGGACGAGAAGGTCGAAGGTGAGGGATGAGAAGGTCAAAGGTGAGGGATGAGGGATGAGAAGGTCGAAGGTGAGGGACGAGAAGGTCGAAGGTGAGGGATGAGGGACGAGAAGGTCGAAGGTGAGGGATGAGGTACGAGAAGGTCAAAGGTGAGGGATGAGGAATGAGAAGGTCAAAGGTGAAGGATGAGGGACGAGAAGGTCGAAGGTGAGGGATGAGGGTCGAGAAGGTCGAAGGTGAGGAACGAGAAGGCCGAAGGTGAGGAACGAGAAGGTCAAAGGTGAGGGACGAGAAGGTCGAAGGTGAGGGATGAGGGATGAGAAGGTCGAAGGTGAGGGATGAGGGACGAGAAGGTCAAAGGTGAGGGATGAGGGACGAGAAGTTCAAAGATGAGGGGCGAAAAGGTCGAAGGTGAGGGATGAGGGACGAGAAGATCTAAGGTGAGGGATGAGGGACGAGAAGGTCGAAGGTGAGGGATGAGGGACGAGAAGGTCAAAGGTGAGGGATGAAGGACAAGAAGGTCGAAAGTGAGGGACGAGAAGGTCGAAGGTGAGGGATGAGGGATGAGAAGGTCTAAGGTGAGGGACGAGAAGGTCGAAGGTGATGGATGAGGGACGAGAAGGTCAAAGGTGAGGGATGAGGGACGAGAAGGTAAAAGTTGAGGGATGAGGGACGAGAAGGTCAAAGATGAGGGGCGAGAAGGTCGAAGGTGAGGGAGTGGGACGAGAGGGTCGAAGGTGAGGGGTGAGAGACGAGAAGGTCGAAGGTGAGGGATGAGGGACGAGAAGGTCTAAGGTGAGGGATGAGGGACGAGAAGGTCAAAGGTGAGGGATGAGGGACGAGAAGGTCAAAGCTGAGGGGCGAGAAGGTTGAAGTTGAGGGAGTGGGACGAGAAGGTTGAAGGTGAGGGGTGAGGGACGAGAAGGTCGAAGGTGAGGGATGAGGGACGAGAAGGTCAAAGGTGAGGGTTGAGGGACGAGAAGGTCAAAGGTGAGGGACGAGAAGGTCGAAGGTGGGGGATGAGGGACGAGAAGGTCGAAGGTGAGGGATGAGGGACGAGAAGGTCAAAGGTGAGGGATGAAGGACAAGAAGGTCGAAAGTGAGGGACGAGAAGGTCGAAGGTGAGGGATGAGAAGGTCTAAGGTGAGGGACGAGAAGGTCGAAGGTGATGGATGAGGGACGAGAAGGTCAAAGGTGAGGGATGAGGGACGAGAAGGTAAAAGTTGAGGGATGAGGGACGAGAAGGTCAAAGATGAGGGGCGAGAAGGTCGAAGGTGAGGGAGTGGGACGAGAGGGTCGAAGGTGAGGGGTGAGAGACAAGAAGGTCGAAGGTGAGGGATGAGGGACGAGAAGGTCTAAGGTGAGGGATGAGGGACGAGAAGGTCAAAGGTGAGGGACGAGGGACAAGAAGGTCGAAGATGAGGGACGAGGGACGAGAAGGTCGAAGGTGAGGGATGAGGGACGAGAAGGTCAAAGGTGAGGGATGAGGGACGAGAAGGTCAAAGCTGAGGGGCGAGAAGGTTGAAGTTGAGGGAGTGGGACGAGAAGGTTGAAGGTGAGGGGTGAGGGACGAGAAGGTCGAAGGTGAGGGATGAGGGAGGAGAAGGTCTAAGGTGAGGGATGAGGGACGAGAAGGTCGAAGGTGAGGGACGAGGGACAAGAAGGTCAAAGATGAGGGACGAAGGACGAGAAGGTCGAAGGTGAGGGATGAGGGACGAGAAGGTCAAAGGTGAGGGATGAGGGACGAGAAGGTCAAAGGTGAGGGTTGAGGGACGAGAAGGTCAAAGGTGAGGGACGAGAAGGTCGAAGGTGGGGGATGAGGGATGAGAAGGTCAAAGGTGAGGGATGAGGAACGAGAAGGTCAAAGGTGAGGGATGAGGGACGAGAAGGTCGAAGATGAGGGACGAGGAGGTCGAAGGTGAGGGACGAGAAGGTCGAAGGTGAGGGATGAGGGACGAGAAGGTCAAAGGTGAGGGATGAGGGACGAGAAGGTCGAAGATGAGGGACAAGAAGGTCAAAGGTGAGGGACGCGGAGATCGAAGGTGAGGGATGAGGGACGAGAAGGTCGAAGGTGAGGGATGAGGGACGAGAAGGTCAAAGGTGAGGGACGCGGAGATCGAAGGTGAGGGAAGAGGGACGAGAAGGTCGAAGATGAGGGACGAGGGACGAGAAGGTCAAAGGTGAGGGATGAGGGATGAGAAGGTCAAAGATGAGGGGCGAGAAGGTCGAAGGTGTGGGATGAGGGACAAGAAGGTCTTAGGTGAGGGATGAGGGACGAGAAGGTCGAAGGTGAGGGACGAGGGACAAGAAGGTCGAAGATGAGGGACGAGTGACGAGAAGGTCGAAGGTGAGGGATGAGGGACGAGAAGGTCAAAGGTGAGGGATGAGGGACGAAAAGTTCAAAGATGAGGGGCGAGAAGGTCAAAGGTGAGGGAATGGGACGAGAAGGTCGAAGGTGAGGGGTGAGGGACGAGAAGGTCGAAGGTGAGGGACGAGAAGGTCGAAGGTGAGGGATGAGGGACAAGAAGGTCGAAGGTGAGGGACGAGAAGGTCAAAGGTGAGGGATGAGGGACGAGAAGGTCAAAGGTGAGAGATGAGGGACGAGAAGGTCAAAGGTGAAGGACGAGAAGGCCGAAGGTGAGGGATGAGGGACGAGAAGGTCGACGGTGAGGGACGAGGAGGTCAAAGGTGAGGGATGAGGGACGAGAAGGTCGAAGGTGAGGGATGAGGGACGAGGTACGAGAAGGTCGAAGGTGAGGGATGAGGGACGAGATGGTCAAAGGTGAGGGATGAGGAACGAGAAGGTCAAAGGTGAGGAATGAGGGATGAGAAGGTCAAAGGTGAGGGATGAGGGACGAGATGGTCAAAGGTGAGGGATGAGGGACGAGAAGGTCAAAGGTGAGGGATGAGGGACGAGAAGGTCAAAGTTGAGGGATGAGGGACGAGAAGGTCAAAGGTGAGGGACGAGGAGGTCGAAGGTGAGGGACGAGAAGGTCGAAGGTGAGGGATGAGGGACGAGAATGTCAAAGGTGAGGGATGAGGGACGAGAAGGTCGAAGATGAGGGACAAGAAGGTCGAAGGTGAGGGACGTGGAGATCGAAGGTGAGGGATGAGGGATGAGAAGGTCAAAGATGAGGGGTGAGGGACGAGAAGGTCGAAGGTGAGGGATGAGGGACGAGAAGGTCGAAGGTGAGGGATGAGGGACGAGAAGGTCAAAGGTGAGGGACGCGGAGATCGAAGGTGAGGGAAGAGGGACGAGAAGGTCGAAGATGAGGGACGAGAAGGTCGAAGGTGAGGGATGAGAAGGTCAAAGGTGAGGGATGAGGGATGAGAAGGTCGAAGGTGAGGGACGAGAAGGTCGAAGGTGAGGGATGAGGGACGAGAAGGTCGAAGGTGAGGGATGAGGTACGAGAAGGTCAAAGGTGAGGGATGAGGAATGAGAAGGTCAAAGGTGAAGGATGAGGGACGAGAAGGTCGAAGGTGAGGGATGAGGGTCGAGAAGGTCGAAGGTGAGGAACGAGAAGGCCGAAGGTGAGGAACGAGAAGGTCAAAGGTGAGGGACGAGAAGGTCGAAGGTGAGGGATGAGGGATGAGAAGGTCGAAGGTGAGGGATGAGGGACGAGAAGGTCAAAGGTGAGGGATGAGGGACGAGAAGGTCAAAGGTGAGGGACGAGAAGGTCGAAGGTGGGGGATGAGGGACGAGAAGGTCAAAGGTGAGGGATGAGGGACGAGAAGGTCAAAGGTGAGGGATGAGGGACGAGAAGGTCGAACATGAGGGACAAGAAGGTCGAAGGTGAGGGACGCGGAGATCGAAGGTGAGGGATGAGGGACGAGAAGGTCGAAGGTGAGGGATGAGGGACGAGAAGGTCAAAGGTGAGGGACGCGGAGATCGAAGGTTAGGGAAGAGGGACGAGAAGGTCGAAGATGAGGGACGAGAAGGTCGAAGGTGAGGGACGAGAAGGTCAAAGGTGAGGGATGAGGGACGAGATGGTCGAAGGTGAGGGACGAGAAGGTCAAAGGTGAGGGATGAGGGACGAGAAGGTCAAAGGTGAGGGATGAGGGATGAGAAGGTCAAAGATGAGGGGCGAGAAGGTCAAAGGTGAGGGAGTGGGACGAGAAGGTCGAAGGTGAGGGGTGAGGGACGAGAAGGTCGAAGGTCAGGGATGAGGGACGAGAAGGTCTAAGGTGAGGGATGAGGGACGACAAGGTCGAAGGTGAGGGACGAGGGACAAGAAGGTCGAAGGTGAGGGATGAGGGACGAGAAGTTCAAAGATGAGGGGCGAAAAGGTCGAAGGTGAGGGATGAGGGACGAGAAGATCTAAGGTGAGGGATGAGGGACGAGAAGGTCGAAGGTGAGGGATGAGGGACGAGAAGGTCGAAGGTGAGGGATGAGAAGGTCAAAGATGAGGGATGAGGGACGAGAAGGTCAAAGGTGAGGGATGAGGGACGAGAAGGTCAAAGGTGAGGGATGAGGGACGAGAAGGTCAAAGGTGAGGGACGAGAAGGTCGAAGGTGAGGGATGAGGGACGAAAAGGTCGAAGGTGAGGGACGAGGAGGTCGAAGGTAAGGGATGAGGGACAAGAAGGTCAAAGGTGAGGGATGAGGAACGAGAAGGTCAAAGGTGAGGGATGAGGGACAAGAAGGTCAAAGGTGAGGGATGAGGGACGAGAAGGTCAAAGGTGAGGGATGAGGGACGAGAAGGTCAAAGGTGAGGGATGAGGGACGAGAAGGTCAAAGTTGAGGGATGAGAAGGTCTAAGATGAGGGACGAGAAGGTCTAAGATGAGGGACGAGGGACAAGAAGGTTGAAGATGAGGGACGAGGGACGAGAAGGTCAAAGGTGAGGGATGAGGGATGAGAAGGTCGAAGGTGAGGGATGAGAAGGTCGAAGGTGAGGGATGAGGGACGAGAAGGTTGAAGGTGAGGGATGAGGGACAAGAAGGTCGAAGGTGAGGGATGAGGGACGAGAAGGTCAAAGGTGAGGGATGAGGGACGAGAAGGTCGAAGGTGAGGGATGAGGGACGAGAAGGTCAAAGGTGAGGGACGAGAAGGTCGAAGGTGAGGGATGAGGGACGAGAAGGTCGAAGGTGAGGGACGAGGAGGTCGAAGGTGAGGGATGAGGGACGAGAAGGTCAAAGGTGAGGGATGAGGGATGAGAAGGTCAAAGGTGAGGGACGAGAAGGTCGAAGGTGAGGGATGAGGGACGAGAAGAGCGAAGGTGAGGGACGAGGAGGTATAAGGTGAGGGATGAGGGACGAGAAGGTCAAAGGTGAGGGATGAGGGACGAGAAGGTCAAAGGTGAGGGATGAGGGACGAGAAGGTCAAAGGTGAGGGATGAGGGACGAGAAGGTCAAAGGTGAGGGATGAGGGACGAGAAGGTCAAAGTTGAGGGATGAGAAGGTCTAAGGTGAGGGATGAGGGACGAGAAGGTTGAAGGTGAGGGATGAGGGACAAGAAGGTCGAAGGTGAGGGATGAGGGATGAGAAGGTCAAAGGTGAGGGATGAGGGACGAGAAGGTCGAAGGTGAGGGATGAGGGATGAGAAGGTCAAAGGTGAGGGACGAGAAGGTCGAAGGTGAGGGATGAGGGACGAGAAGGTCGAAGGTGAGGGACGAGGAGGTCGAAGGTGAGGGATGAGGGACGAGAAGGTCAAAGGTGAGGGATGAGGGACGAGAAGGTCAAAGGTGAGGGACGAGAAGGTCGAAGGTGAGGGATGAGGGACGAGAAGGTCGAAGGTGAGGGACGAGGAGGTATAAGGTGATGGATGAGGGACGAGAAGGTCAAAGGTGAGGGATGAGGGACAAGAAGGTCAAAGGTGAGGGATGAGGGATGAGAAGGTCTAAGGTGAGGGACGAGAACGTCGAAGGTGAGGGATGAGGGACGAGAAGGTTGAAGGTGAGGGACGAGGAGGTATAAGGTGAGGGATGAGGGACGAGAAGGTCAAAGGTGAGGGATGAGGGACGAGAAGGTCAAAGGTGAGGGACGAGAAGGTCGAAGGTGAGGGATGAGGGACGAGAAGGTCGAAGGTGAGGGACGAGAAGGTCGAAGGTGAGGGATGAGGGACGAGAAGGTCAAAGGTGAGGGAAGAGGGACAAGAAGGTCGAAGATGAGGGACGAGAAGGTCGAAGGTGAGGGACGAGAAGGTCGAAGGTGAGGGATGAGGGACGAGAAGGTCAAAGGTGAGGGATGAGGGATGAGAAGGTCAAAGGTGAGGGATGAGGAATGAGAAGGTCAAAGGTGAAGGATGAGGGATGAGAAGGTCGAAGGTGAGGGATGAGGGTCGAGAAGGTCGAAGGTGAGGAACGAGAAGGCCAAAGTTGAGGAACGAGAAGGTCAAAGGTGATGGACGAGAAGGTCGAAGGTGAGGGATGAGGGACGAGAAGGTCAAAGGTGAGGGATGAGGGATGAGAAAGTCAAAGGTGAGGGTTGAGGGACGAGAAGGTCAAAGGTGAGGGACGAGAAGGTCGAATGTGGGGGATGAGGGACGAGAAGGTCGAAGGTGAGGGATGAGGGACGAGAAGGTCAAAGGTGAGGGATGAGGGACGAGAAGGTCGAAGATGAGGGACGAGGAGGTCGAAGGTGAGGGACGAGAAGGTCGAAGGTGAGGGATGAGGGACGAGAAGGTCAAAGGTGAGGGATGAGGGACGAGAAGGTCGAAGATGAGGGACAAGGGGGTCGAAGGTGAGGGACGAGAAGGTCGAAGGTGAGGGATGAGGGACGAGAAGGTCGAAGGTGAGGGACGAGAAGGTCGAAGGTGAGGGATGAGGGACGAGAAGGTCGAAGGTGAGGGATGAGGGACGAGAAGGTCAAAGGTGAGGGATGAAGAATGAGAATGTCAAAGGTGAAGGATGAGGGACGAGAAGGTCGAAGGTGAGGGATGAGGGACGAGAAGGTCAAAGGTGAGGGATGAGGGACGAGAAGGTCGAAGATGAGGGACGAGGAGGTCGAAGGTGAGGGACGAGAAGGTCGAAGGTGAGGGATGAGGGACGAGAAGGTCAAAGGTGAGGGATGAGGGACGAGAAGGTCGAAGATGAGGGACAAGAAGGTCGAAGGTGAGGGACGCGGAGATCGAAGGTGAGGGATAAGGGACGAGAAGGTCAAAGGTGAGGGATGAGGGACGAGAAGGTCAAAGGTGAGGGACGCGGAGATCGAAGGTGAGGGAAGAGGGACGAGAAAGTCGAAGATGAGGGATGAGAAGGTCGAAGATGAGGGACGAGAAGGTCGAAGGTGAGGGATGAGGGACGAGAAGGTCAAAGGTGAGGGATGAGGAATGAGAAGGTCAAAGGTGAAGGATGAGGAACGAGAAGGTCGAAGGTGAGGGATGAGGGTCGAGAAGGTCGAAGGTGAGGAACGAGAAAGGCCGAAGGTGAGGAACGAGAAGGTCAAAGGTGAGGGACGAGAAGGTCGAAGGTGAGGGATGAGGGACGAGAAGGTCAAAGGTGAGGGTTGAGGGACGAGAAGGTCAAAGGTGAGGGACGAGAAGGTCGAAGGTGGGGGATGAGGGACGAGAAGGTCGAAGGTGAGGGATGAGGGACGAGAAGGTCAAAGGTGAGGGATGAGGGACGAGAAGGTCGAAGATGAGGGACGAGGAGGTCGAAGGTGAGGGACGAGAAGGTCGAAGGTGAGGGATGAGGGACGAGAAGGTCAAAGGTGAGGGATGAGGGACGAGAAGGTCGAAGATGAGGGACAAGAAGGTCGAAGGTGAGGGACGCGGAGATCGAAGGTGAGGGATGAGGGACGAGAAGGTCGAAGGTGAGGGATGAGGGACGAGAAGGTCAAAGGTGAGGGATGAAGGACGAGAAGGTCGAAAGTGAGGGACGAGAAGGTCGAAGGTGAGGGAAGAGGGACGAGAAGGTCAAAGGTGAGGGACGAGAAGGTCGAAGGTGAGGGATGAGGGACGAGAAGGTCGAAGGTGAGGGATGAGGGACGAGAAGGTCAAAGGTGAGGGATGAGGAATGAGAAGGTCAAAGGTGAAGGATGAGGGATGAGAAGGTCGAAGGTGAGGGATGAGGGTCGAGAAGGTCGAAGGTGAGGAACGAGAAGGCCGAAGGTGATGAAGGTGAGGGATGAGGGACAAGAAGGTCGAAGGTGAGGGATGAGGGACGAGAAGGTTGAAGGTGAGGGATGAGGGACGAGAAGGTCAAAGGTGAGGGTTGAGGGACGAGAAGGTCAAAGGTGAGGGACGAGAAGGTCGAAGGTGGGGGATGAGAGACGAGAAGGTCAAAGGTGAGGGATGAGGAACGAGAAGGTCAAAGGTGAGGAATGAGGGACGAGAAGGTCAAAGGTGAGGGATGAGGGACGAGAAGGTCGAAGGTGAGGGAGTGGGACGAGAAGGTCGAAGGTGAGGGGTGAGGGACAAGAAGATCGAAGGTCAGGGATGAGGGACGAGAAGGTCTAAGGTGAGGGATGAGGGACGAGAAGGTCGAAGGTGAGGGACGAGGGACAAGAAGGTCGAAGATGAGGGACGAGAAGGTTGAAGGTGAGGGATGAGGGACGAGAAGGTCAAAGGTGAGGGATGAGAAGGTCGAAGGTGAGGGATGAGGGACGAGAAGGTCGAAGGTGAGGGACGAGGAGGTTGAAGGTGAGGGATGAGGGACGAGAAGGTCAAAGGTGAGGGATGAGGGATGAGAAGGTCAAAGGTGAGGGACGAGAAGGTCGAAGGTGAGGGATGAGGGACAAGAAGGTCGAAGGTGAGGGACGAGGAGGTATAAGGTGAGGGATGAGGGACGAGAAGGTCAAAGGTGAGGGATGAGGGACGAGAAGGTCAAAGGTGAGGGATGAGGGACGAGAAGGTCAAAGGTGAGGGATGAGGGACGAGAAGGTCAAAGTTGAGGGATGAGAAGGTCTAAGGTGAGGGATGAGGGACGAGAAGGTTGAAGGTGAGGGATGAGGGACAAGAAGGTCGAAGGTGAGGGATGAGGGATGAGAAGGTCAAAGGTGAGGGATGAGGGACGAGAAGGTCGAAGGTGAGGGATGAGGGATGAGAAGGTCAAAGGTGAGGGACGAGAAGGTCGAAGGTGAGGGATGAGGGACGAGAAGGTCGAAGGTGAGGGACGAGGAGGTCGAAGGTGAGGGATGAGGGACGAGAAGGTCAAAGGTGAGGGATGAGGGACGAGAAGGTCAAAGGTGAGGGACGAGAAGGTCGAAGGTGAGGGATGAGGGACGAGAAGGTCGAAGGTGAGGGACGAGGAGGTATAAGGTGATGGATGAGGGACGAGAAGGTCAAAGGTGAGGGATGAGGGACGAGAAGGTCAAAGGTGAGGGATGAGGGATGAGAAGGTCTAAGGTGAGGGACGAGAAGGTCGAAGGTGAGGGATGAGGGACGAGAAGGTTGAAGGTGAGGGACGAGGAGGTATAAGGTGAGGGATGAGGGACGAGAAGGTCAAAGGTGAGGGATGAGGGACGAGAAGGTCAAAGGTGAGGGACGAGAAGGTCGAAGGTGAGGGATGAGGGACGAGAAGGTCGAAGGTGAGGGACGAGAAGGTCGAAGGTGAGGGATGAGGGACGAGAAGGTCAAAGGTGAGGGAAGAGGGACAAGAAGGTCGAAGATGAGGGACGAGAAGGTCGAAGGTGAGGGACGAGAAGGTCGAAGGTGAGGGATGAGGGACGAGAAGGTCAAAGGTGAGGGATGAGGGACGAGAAGGTCAAAGGTGAGGGATGAGGAATGAGAAGGTCAAAGGTGAAGGATGAGGGATGAGAAGGTCGAAGGTGAGGGATGAGGGTCGAGAAGGTCGAAGGTGAGGAACGAGAAGGCCAAAGGTGAGGAACGAGAAGGTCAAAGGTGATGGACGAGAAGGTCGAAGGTGAGGGATGAGGGACGAGAATGTCAAAGGTGAGGGATGAGGGACGAGAAGGTCAAAGGTGAGGGTTGAGGGACGAGAAGGTCAAAGGTGAGGGACGAGAAGGTCGAAGGTGGGGGATGAGGGACGAGAAGGTCGAAGGTGAGGGATGAGGGACGAGAAGGTCAAAGGTGAGGGATGAGGGACGAGAAGGTCGAAGATGAGGGACGAGGAGGTCGAAGGTGAGGGACGAGAAGGTCGAAGGTGAGGGATGAGGGACGAGAAGGTCAAAGGTGAGGGATGAGGGACGAGAAGGTCGAAGATGAGGGACAAGGGGGTCGAAGGTGAGGGACGAGAAGGTCGAAGGTGAGGGATGAGGGACAAGAAGGTCGAAGGTGAGGGACGAGAAGGTCGAAGGTGAGGGATGAGGGACGAGAAGGTCGAAGGTGAGGGATGAGGGACGAGAAGGTCAAAGGTGAGGGATGAAGAATGAGAATGTCAAAGGTGAAGGATGAGGGACGAGAAGGTCGAAGGTGAGGGATGAGGGACGAGAAGGTCAAAGGTGAGGGATGAGGGACGAGAAGGTCGAAGATGAGGGATGAGGAGGTCGAAGGTGAGGGACGAGAAGGTCGAAGGTGAGGGATGAGGGACGAGAAGGTCAAAGGTGAGGGATGAGGGACGAGAAGGTCGAAGATGAGGGACAAGAAGGTCGAAGGTGAGGGACGCGGAGATCGAAGGTGAGGGATAAGGGACGAGAAGGTCAAAGGTGAGGGATGAGGGACGAGAAGGTCAAAGGTGAGGGACGCGGAGATCGAAGGTGAGGGAAGAGGGACGAGAAGGTCGAAGATGAGGGATGAGAAGGTCGAAGATGAGGGACGAGAAGGTCGAAGGTGAGGGATGAGGGACGAGAAGGTCAAAGGTGAGGGATGAGGAATGAGAAGGTCAAAGGTGAAGGATGAGGAACGAGAAGGTCGAAGGTGAGGGATGAGGGTCGAGAAGGTCGAAGGTGAGGAACGAGAAGGCCGAAGGTGAGGAACGAGAAGGTCAAAGGTGAGGGACGAGAAGGTCGAAGGTGAGGGATGAGGGACGAGGAGGTCGAAGGTGAGGGATGAGGGACGAGAAGGTCAAAGGTGATGGATGAGGGACGAGAAGGTCAAAGGTGAGGGTTGAGGGACGAGAAGGTCAAAGGTGAGGGACGAGAAGGTCGAAGGTGGGGGATGAGGGACGAGAAGGTCGAAGGTGAGGGATGAGGGACGAGAAGGTCAAAGGTGAGGGATGAGGGACGAGAAGGTCGAAGATGAGGGACGAGGAGGTCGAAGGTGAGGGACGAGAAGGTCGAAGGTGAGGGATGAGGGACGAGAAGGTCAAAGGTGAGGGATGAGGGACGAGAAGGTCGAAGATGAGGGACAAGAAGGTCAAAGGTGAGGGACGCGGAGATCGAAGGTGAGGGATGAGGGACGAGAAGGTCGAAGGTGAGGGATGAGGGACGAGAAGGTCAAAGGTGAGGGATGAAGGACGAGAAGGTCGAAAGTGAGGGACGAGAAGGTCGAAGGTGAGGGAAGAGGGACGAGAAGGTCAAAGGTGAGGGACGAGAAGGTCGAAGGTGAGGGATGAGGGACGAGAAGGTCGAAGGTGAGGGATGAGGGACGAGAAGGTCAAAGGTGAGGGATGAGGAATGAGAAGGTCAAAGGTGAAGGATGAGGGATGAGAAGGTCGAAGGTGAGGGATGAGGGTCGAGAAGGTCGAAGGTGAGGAACGAGAAGGCCGAAGGTGATGAAGGTGAGGGATGAGGGACAAGAAGGTCGAAGGTGAGGGATGAGGGACGAGAAGGTTGAAGGTGAGGGATGAGGGACGAGAAGGTCAAAGGTGAGGGTTGAGGGACGAGAAGGTCAAAGGTGAGGGACGAGAAGGTCGAAGGTGGGGGATGAGAGACGAGAATGTCAAAGGTGAGGGATGAGGAACGAGAAGGTCAAAGGTGAGGAATGAGGGACGAGAAGGTCAAAGGTGAGGGATGAGGGACGAGAAGGTCGAAGGTGAGGGAGTGGGACGAGAAGGTCGAAGGTGAGGGGTGAGGGACAAGAAGATCGAAGGTCAGGGATGAGGGACGAGAAGGTCTAAGGTGAGGGATGAGGGACGAGAAGGTCGAAGGTGAGGGACGAGGGACAAGAAGGTCGAAGATGAGGGACGAGAAGGTTGAAGGTGAGGGATGAGGGACGAGAAGGTCAAAGGTGAGGGATGAGGGACGAGAAGTTCAAAGATGAGGGGCGAAAAGGTCGAAGGTGAGGGATGAGGGACGAGAAGATCTAAGGTGAGGGATGAGGGACGAGAAGGTCGAAGGTGAGGGATGAGGGACGAGAAGGTCGAAGGTGAGGGATGAGAAGGTCAAAGATGAGGGATGAGAAGGTCGAAGGTGAGGGATGAGTGACGAGAAGGTCAAAGGTGAGGGATGAGGGATGAGAAGGTCAAAGGTAAGGGACGAGAAGGTCGAAGGTGAGGGATGAGGGACGAGAAGGTCAAAGGTGAGGGATGAGGGACGAGAAGGTCAAAGGTGAAGGACGAGAAGGCCGAAGGTGAGGGATGAGGGACGAGAAGGTCGACGGTGAGGGACGAGGAGGTCGAAGGTGAGGGTTGAGGGACGAGAAGGTCGAAGGTGAGGGATGAGGGACGAGGGACGAGAAGGTCGAAGGTGAGGGATGAGGGACGAGAAGGTCAAAGGTGAGGGATGAGGAACGAGAAGGTCAAAGGTGAGGAATGAGGGACGAGAAGGTCAAAGGTGAGGGATGAGGGACGAGAAGGTTAAAGGTGAGGGATGAGGGACGAGAAGGTCAATGTTGAGGGATGAGGGACGAGAAGGTCAAAGATTAGGGGCGAGAAGGTCGAAGGTGAGGGAGTGGGACGAGAGGGTCGAAGGTGAGGGGTGAGGGACGAGAAGGTCGAAGGTGAGGGATGAGGGACGAGAAGGTCTAAGGTGAGGGATGAGGGACGAGAAGGTCAAAGGTGAGGGATGAGGGACAAGAAGGTCGAAGATGAGGGACGAGGGACGAGAAGGTCGAAGGTGAGGGATGAGGGACGAGAAGGTCAAAGGTGAGGGATGAGGGACGAGAAGGTCAAAGATGAGGGGCGAGAAGGTCGAAGGTGAGGGAGTGGGACGAGAAGGTCGAAGGTGAGGGGTGAGGGACGAGAAGGTCGAAGGTCAGGGATGAGGGACGAGAAGGTCTAAGGTGAGGGATGAGGGACGAGAAGGTCGAAGATGAGGGACGAGAAGGTCTAAGGTGAGGGATGAGGGACGAGAAGGTCAAAGGTGAGGGATGAGGGATGAGAAGTTCAAAGATGAGGGGCGAAAAGGTGGAAGGTGAGGGATGAGGGACGAGAAGATCTAAGGTGAGGGATGAGGGACGAGAAGGTCGAAGGTGAGGGATGAGGGACGAGAAGGTCGAAGGTGAGAGATGAGAAGGTCAAAGATGAGGGATGAGAAGGTCGAAGGTGAGGTATGAGGGACGAGAAGGTCAAAGGTGAGGGATGAGGGACGAGAAGGTCAAAGGTGAGGGATGAGGGACGAGAAGGTCAAAGGTGAGGGACGAGAAGGTCGAAGGTGAGGGATGAGGGACGAAAAGGTCGAAGGTGAGGGACGAGGAGGTTGAAGGTGAGGGATGAGGGACAAGAAGGTCAAAGGTGAGGGATGAGGAACGAGAAGGTCAAAGGTGAGGGATGAGGGACAAGAAGGTCAAAGGTTAGGGATGAGGGACGAGAAGGTCAAAGGTGAGGGATGAGGGACGAGAAAGTCAAAGGTGAGGGATGAGGGACGAGAAGGTCAAAGTTGAGGGATGAGAAGGTCTAAGATGAGGGACGAGAAGGTCTAAGATGAGGGACGAGGGACAAGAAGGTTGAAGATGAGGGATGAGGGACGAGAAGGTCAAAGGTGAGGGATGAGGGATGAGAAGGTCGAAGGTGAGGGATGAGAAGTTCGAAGGTGAGGGATGAAGGGCGAGAAGGTTGAAGGTGAGGGATGAGGGACAAGAAGGTCGAAGGTGAGGGATGAGGGACGAGAAGGTCAAAGGTGAGGGATGAGGGACGAGAAGGTCGAAGGTGAGGGATGAGGGACGAGAAGGTCAAAGGTGAGGGACGAGAAGGTCGAAGGTGAGGGATGAGGGACGAGAAGGTCGAAGGTGAGGGACGAGGAGGTCGAAGGTGAGGGATGAGGGACGAGAAGGTCAAAGGTGAGGGATGAGGGACGAGAAGGTCAAAGGTGAGGGACGAGAAGGTCGAAGGTGAGGGATGAGGGACGAGAAGGTCGAAGGTGAGGGACGAGGAGGTATAAGGTGAGGGATGAGGGACGAGAAGGTCAAAGGTGAGGGATGAGGGACGAGAAGGTCAAAGGTGAGGGATGAGGGACGAGAAGGTCAAAGGTGAGGGACGAGAAGGTCGAAGGTGAGGGATGAGGGACGAGAAGGTCGAAGGTGAGGGACGAGGAGGTATAAGGTGAGGGATGAGGGACGAGAAGGTCAAAGGTGAGGGATGAGGGACAAGAAGGTCAAAGGTGAGGGATGAGGGACGAGAAGGTCAAAGGTGAGGGATGAGGGATGAGAAGGTCAAAGGTGAGGGATGAGGGACGAGAAGGTCAAAGTTGAGGGATGAGAAGGTCTAAGGTGAGGGATGAGGGACGAGAAGGTTGAAGGTGAGGGATGAGGGACAAGAAGGTCGAAGGTGAGGGATGAGGGACGAGAAGGTCAAAGGTGAGGGATGAGGGACGAGAAGGTCGAAGGTGAGGGATGAGGGATGAGAAGGTCAAAGGTGAGGGACGAGAAGGTCGAAGGTGAGGGATGAGGGACGAGAAGGTCGAAGGTGAGGGACGAGGAGGTTGAAGGTGAGGGATGAGGGACGAGAAGGTCAAAGGTGAGGGACGAGAAGGTCGAAGGTGAGGGATGAGGGACGAGAAGGTCGAAGGTGAGGGACGAGGAGGTATAAGGTGAGGGATGAGGGACGAGAAGGTCAAAGGTGAGGGATGAGGGACGAGAAGGTCTAAGGTGAGGGACGAGAAGGTCGAAGGTGAGGGATGAGGGATGAGAAGGTCGAAGGTGAGGGACGAGGAGGTATAAGGTGAGGGATGAGGGACGAGAAGGTCAAAGGTGAGGGATGAGGGACGAGAAGGTCAAAGGTGAGGGATGAGAAGGTCGAAGGTGAGGGATGAGGGATGAGAAGGTCGAAGGTGAGGGACGAGAAGGTCGAAGGTGAGGGATGAGGGACGAGAAGGTCAAAGGTGAGGGAAGAGGGACGAGAAGGTCGAAGATGAGGGACGAGAAGGTCAAAGGTGAGGGACGAGAAGGTCAAAGGTGAGGGATGAGGGACGAGAAGGTCGAAGGTGAGGGACGAGAAGGTTGAAGGTGAGGGATGAGGGACGAGAAGGTCAAAGGTGAGGAATGAGGGATGAGAAGGTCAAAGGTGAGGGACGAGAAGGTCGAAGGTGAGGGATGAGGGACGAGAAGGTCGAAGGTGAGGGACGAGGAGGTATAAGGTGAGGGATGAGGGACGAGAAGGTCAAAGGTGAGGGATGAGGGACGAGAAGGTCAAAGGTGAGGGATGAGGGACGAGAAGGTCAAAGTTGAGGGATGAGAAGGTCTAAGGTGAGGGATAAGGGACGAGAAGGTAAAAGGTGAGGGACGAGAAGATCGAAGGTGATGGATGAGGGACGAGAAGGTCAAAGGTGAGGGATGAGGGACGAGAAGGTCAAAGTTGAGGGATGAGGGACGAGAAGGTCAAAGATGAGGGGCGAGAAGGTCGAAGGTGAGGGAGTGGGACGAGAGGGTCGAAGGTGAGGGGTGAGAGACGAGAAGGTCGAAGGTGAGGGATGAGGGACGAGAAGGTCTAAGGTGAGGGATGAGGGACGAGAAGGTCAAAGGTGAGGGACGAGGGACAAGAAGGTCGAAGATGAGGGACGAGGGACGAGAAGGTCGAAGGTGAGGGATGAGGGACGAGAAGGTCAAAGGTGAGGGGCGAGAAGGTTGAAGTTGAGGGAGTGGGACGAGAAGGTCGAAGGTAAGGGGTGAGGGACGAGAAGGTCGAAGGTGAGGGATGAGGGACGAGAAGGTCTAAGGTGAGGGATGAGGGACGAGAAGGTCAAAGGTGAGGGACGAGGGACAAGAAGGTCGAAGATGAGGGACGAAGGACGAGAAGGTCGAAGGTGAGGGATGAGGGACGAGAAGGTCAAAGGTGAGGGATGAGGGACGAGAAGGTCAAAGGTGAGGGACAAGTAGGTCGAAGATGAGGGACGAGGGACGAGAAGGTCGAAGGTGAGGGATGAGGGACGAGAAGGTCAAAGATGAGGGGCGAGAAGGTCGAAGGTGTGGGATGAGGGACAAGAAGGTCTTAGGTGAGGGATGAGGGACGAGAAGGTCGAAGGTGAGGGATGAGGGACAAGAAGGTCGAAGATGAGGGACGAGGAACGAGAAGGTCGAAGGTGAGGGATGAGGGACGAGAAGGTCAAAGGTGAGGGATGAGGGACGAGAAGTTCAAAGATGAGGGGCGAGAAGGTCGAAGGTGAGGGAGTGGGACAAGAAGGTCGAAGGTGAGGGGTGAGGGACGAGAAGGTCGAAGGTGAGGGATGAGGGATGAGAAGGTCAAAGGTGAGGGACGAGAAGGTCGAAGGTGAGGGATGAGGGACAAGAAGGTCGAAGGTGAGGGACGAGAAGGTCGAAGGTGAGGGATGAGGGACGAGAAGGTCAAAGGTGAGGGATGAGGGACGAAAAGGTCAAAGGTGAAGGACGAGAAGGCCGAAGGTGAGGGATGAGGGACGAGAAGGTCGACGGTGAGGGACGAGGAGGTCGAAGGTGAGGGATGAGGGACGAGAAGGTCGAAGGTGAGGGATGAGGGACGAGGGACGAGAAGGTCGAAGGTGAGGGATGAGGGACGAGAAGGTCAAAGGTGAGGGATGAGGAACGAGAAGGTCAAAGGTGAGGAATGAGGGACGAGAAGGTCAAAGGTGAGGGATGAGGGACAAGAAGGTTAAAGGTGAGGGATGAGGGACGAGAAGGTCAATGTTGAGGGATGAGGGACGAGAAGGTCAAAGATTAGGGGCGAGAAGGTCGAAGGTGAGGGAGTGGGACGAGAGGGTCGAAGGTGAGGGGTGAGGGACGAGAAGGTCGAAGGTGAGGGATGAGGGACGAGAAGGTCTAAGGTGAGGGATGAGGGACGAGAAGGTCAAAGGTGAGGGATGAGGGACAAGAAGGTCGAAGATGAGGGACGAGGGACGAGAAGGTCGAAGGTGAGGGATGAGGGACGAGAAGGTCAAAGGTGAGGGATGAGGGACGAGAAGGTCAAAGATTAGGGGCGAGAAGGTCGAAGGTGAGGGAGTGGGACGAGAAGGTCGAAGGTGAGGGGTGAGGGACGAGAAGGTCGAAGGTCAGGGATGAGGGACGAGAAGGTCTAAGGTGAGGGATGAGGGACGAGAAGGTCGAAGGTGAGGGATGAGGGACAAGAAGGTCGAAGATGAGGGACGAGAAGGTCTAAGGTGAGGGATGAGGGACGAGAAGGTCAAAGGTGAGGGATGAGGGATGAGAAGTTCAAAGATGAGGGGCGAAAAGGTGGAAGGTGAGGGATGAGGGACGAGAAGATCTAAGGTGAGGGATGAGGGACGAGAAGGTTGAAGGTGAGGGATGAGGGACGAGAAGGTCGAAGGTGAGAGATGAGAAGGTCAAAGATGAGGGATGAGAAGGTCGAAGGTGAGGTATGAGGGACGAGAAGGTCAAAGGTGAGGGATGAGGGACGAGAAGGTCAAAGGTGAGGGACGAGAAGGTCGAAGGTGAGGGATGAGGGACGAAAAGGTCGAAGGTGAGGGACGAGGAGGTCGAAGGTGAGGGATGAGGGACAAGAAGGTCAAATGTGAGGGATGAGGAACGAGAAGGTCAAAGGTGAGGGATGAGGGACAAGAAGGTCAAAGGTTAGGGATGAGGGACGAGAAGGTCAAAGGTGAGGGATGAGGGACGAGAAGGTCAAAGGTGAGGGATGAGGGACGAGAAGGTCAAAGTTGAGGGATGAGAAGGTCTAAGATGAGGGACGAGAAGGTCTAAGATGAGGGACGAGGGACAAGAAGGTTGAAGATGAGGGATGAGGGACGAGAAGGTCAAAGGTGAGGGATGAGGGATGAGAAGGTCGAAGGTGAGGGATGAGAAGGTCGAAGGTGAGGGATGAAGGGCGAGAAGGTTGAAGGTGAGGGATGAGGGACAAGAAGGTCGAAGGTGAGGGATGAGGGACGAGAAGGTCAAAGGTGAGGGATGAGGGACGAGAAGGTCGAAGGTGAGGGATGAGGGACGAGAAGGTCAAAGGTGAGGGACGAGAAGGTCGAAGGTGAGGGATGAGGGACGAGAAGGTCGAAGGTGAGGGACGAGGAGGTCGAAGGTGAGGGATGAGGGACGAGAAGGTCAAAGGTGAGGGATGAGGGACGAGAAGGTCAAAGGTGAGGGACGAGAAGGTCGAAGGTGAGGGATGAAGGACGAGAAGGTCGAAGGTGAGGGACGAGGAGGTATAAGGTGAGGGATGAGGGACGAGAAGGTCAAAGGTGAGGGATGAGGGACGAGAAGGTCAAAGGTGAGGGATGAGGGACGAGAAGGTCAAAGGTGAGGGACGAGAAGGTCGAAGGTGAGGGATGAGGGACGAGAAGGTCGAAGGTGAGGGACGAGGAGGTATAAGGTGAGGGATGAGGGACGAGAAGGTCAAAGGTGAGGGATGAGGGACAAGAAGGTCAAAGGTGAGGGATGAGGGACGAGAAGGTCAAAGGTGAGGGATGAGGGATGAGAAGGTCAAAGGTGAGGGATGAGGGACGAGAAGGTCAAAGTTGAGGGATGAGAAGGTCTAAGGTGAGGGATGAGGGACGAGAAGGTTGAAGGTGAGGGATGAGGGACAAGAAGGTCGAAGGTGAGGGATGAGGGACGAGAAGGTCAAAGGTGAGGGATGAGGGACGAGAAGGTCGAAGGTGAGGGATGAGGGATGAGAAGGTCAAAGGTGAGGGACGAGAAGGTCGAAGGTGAGGGATGAGGGACGAGAAGGTCGAAGGTGAGGGACGAGGAGGTTGAAGGTGAGGGATGAGGGACGAGAAGGTCAAAGGTGAGGGATGAGGGACGAGAAGGTCAAAGGTGAGGGACGAGAAGGTCGAAGGTGAGGGATGAGGGACGAGAAGGTCGAAGGTGAGGGACGAGGAGGTATAAGGTGAGGGATGAGGGACGAGAAGGTCAAAGGTGAGGGATGAGGGACGAGAAGGTCTAAGGTGAGGGACGAGAAGGTCGAAGGTGAGGGATGAGGGATGAGAAGGTCGAAGGTGAGGGACGAGGAGGTATAAGGTGAGGGATGAGGGACGAGAAGGTCAAAGGTGAGGGATGAGGGACGAGAAGGTCAAAGGTGAGGGATGAGAAGGTCGAAGGTGAGGGATGAGGGATGAGAAGGTCGAAGGTGAGGGACGAGAAGGTCGAAGGTGAGGGATGAGGGACGAGAAGGTCAAAGGTGAGGGAAGAGGGACGAGAAGGTCGAAGATGAGGGACGAGAAGGTCAAAGGTGAGGGACGAGAAGGTCAAAGGTGAGGAATGAGGGACGAGAAGGTCGAAGGTGAGGGACGAGAAGGTCGAAGGTGAGGGATGAGGGACGAGAAGGTCAAAGGTGAGGAATGAGGGATGAGAAGGTCAAAGGTGAGGGACGAGAAGGTCGAAGGTGAGGGATGAGGGACGAGAAGGTCGAAGGTGAGGGACGAGGAGGTATAAGGTGAGGGATGAGGGACGAGAAGGTCAAAGGTGAGGGATGAGGGACGAGAAGGTCAAAGGTGAGGGATGAGGGACGAGAAGGTCAAAGTTGAGGGATGAGAAGGTCTAAGGTGAGGGATAAGGGACGAGAAGGTTGAAGGTGAGGGATGAGGGACAAGAAGGTCAAAGGTGAGGGATGAGGGACGAGAAGGTCAAAGGTGAGGGATGAGGGACGAGAAGGTCGAAGGTGAGGGACGAGAAGGTCGAAGGTGATGGATGAGGGACGAGAAGGTCAAAGGTGAGGGATGAGGGACGAAAAGGTCAAAGTTGAGGGATGAGGGACGAGAAGGTCAAAGATGAGGGGCGAGAAGGTCGAAGGTGAGGGAGTGGGACGAGAGGGTCAAAGGTGAGGGGTGAGGGACGAGAAGGTCGAAGGTGAAGGATGAGGGACGAGAAGGTCTAAGGTGAGGGATGAGGGACGAGAAGGTCAAAGGTGAGGGACGTGGGACAAGAAGGTCGAAGTTGAGGGATGAGAAGGTCTAAGGTGAGGGATGAGGGACAAGAAGGTCAAAGGTGAGGGATGAGGGACGAGAACGTCTAAGGTGAGGGATAAGGGACGAGAAGGTTGAAGGTGAGGGATGAGGGACAAGAAGGTCAAAGGTGAGGGATGAGGGACGAGAAGGTCAAAGGTGAGGGATGAGGGACGAGAAGGTCGAAGGTGAGGGACGAGAAGGTCGAAGGTGATGGATGAGGGACGAGAAGGTCAAAGGTGAGGGATGAGGGACGAAAAGGTCAAAGTTGAGGGATGAGGGACGAGAAGGTCAAAGGTGAGGGATGAGGGATGAGAAGGTCAAAGGTGAGGGATGAGGGACGAGAAGGTCAAAGTTGAGGGATGAGAAGGTCTAAGGTGAGGGATGAGGGACGAGAAGGTTGAAGGTGAGGGATGAGGGACAAGAAGGTCGAAGGTGAGGGATGAGGGACGAGAAGGTCAAAGGTGAGGGATGAGGGACGAGAAGGTCGAAGGTGAGGGATGAGGGATGAGAAGGTCAAAGGTGAGGGACGAGAAGGTCGAAGGTGAGGGATGAGGGACGAGAAGGTCGAAGGTGAGGGACGAGGAGGTTGAAGGTGAGGGATGAGGGACGAGAAGGTCAAAGGTGAGGGATGAGGGACGAGAAGGTCAAAGGTGAGGGACGAGAAGGTCGAAGGTGAGGGATGAGGGACGAGAAGGTCGAAGGTGAGGGACGAGGAGGTATAAGGTGAGGGATGAGGGACGAGAAGGTCAAAGGTGAGGGATGAGGGACGAGAAGGTCTAAGGTGAGGGACGAGAAGGTCGAAGGTGAGGGATGAGGGATGAGAAGGTCGAAGGTGAGGGACGAGGAGGTATAAGGTGAGGGATGAGGGACGAGAAGGTCAAAGGTGAGGGATGAGGGACGAGAAGGTCAAAGGTGAGGGATGAGAAGGTCGAAGGTGAGGGATGAGGGATGAGAAGGTCGAAGGTGAGGGACGAGAAGGTCGAAGGTGAGGGATGAGGGACGAGAAGGTCAAAGGTGAGGGAAGAGGGACGAGAAGGTCGAAGATGAGGGACGAGAAGGTCAAAGGTGAGGGACGAGAAGGTCAAAGGTGAGGGATGAGGGACGAGAAGGTCGAAGGTGAGGGACGAGAAGGTTGAAGGTGAGGGATGAGGGACGAGAAGGTCAAAGGTGAGGAATGAGGGATGAGAAGGTCAAAGGTGAGGGACGAGAAGGTCGAAGGTGAGGGATGAGGGACGAGAAGGTCGAAGGTGAGGGACGAGGAGGTATAAGGTGAGGGATGAGGGACGAGAAGGTCAAAGGTGAGGGATGAGGGACGAGAAGGTCAAAGGTGAGGGATGAGGGACGAGAAGGTCAAAGTTGAGGGATGAGAAGGTCTAAGGTGAGGGATAAGGGACGAGAAGGTAAAAGGTGAGGGACGAGAAGATCGAAGGTGATGGATGAGGGACGAGAAGGTCAAAGGTGAGGGATGAGGGACGAGAAGGTCAAAGTTGAGGGATGAGGGACGAGAAGGTCAAAGATGAGGGGCGAGAAGGTCGAAGGTGAGGGAGTGGGACGAGAGGGTCGAAGGTGAGGGGTGAGAGACGAGAAGGTCGAAGGTGAGGGATGAGGGACGAGAAGGTCTAAGGTGAGGGATGAGGGACGAGGAGGTCAAAGGTGAGGGACGAGGGACAAGAAGGTCGAAGATGAGGGACGAGGGACGAGAAGGTCGAAGGTGAGGGATGAGGGACGAGAAGGTCAAAGGTGAGGGGCGAGAAGGTTGAAGTTGAGGGAGTGGGACGAGAAGGTCGAAGGTAAGGGGTGAGGGACGAGAAGGTCGAAGGTGAGGGATGAGGGACGAGAAGGTCTAAGGTGAGGGATGAGGGACGAGAAGGTCAAAGGTGAGGGACGAGGGACAAGAAGGTCGAAGATGAGGGACGAAGGATGAGAAGGTCGAAGGTGAGGGATGAGGGACGAGAAGGTCAAAGGTGAGGGATGAGGGACGAGAAGGTCAAAGGTGAGGGACAAGTAGGTCGAAGATGAGGGACGAGGGACGAGAAGGTCGAAGGTGAGGGATGAGGGACGAGAAGGTCAAAGATGAGGGGCGAGAAGGTCGAAGGTGTGGGATGAGGGACAAGAAGGTCTTAGGTGAGGGATGAGGGACGAGAAGGTCGAAGGTGAGGGACGAGGGACAAGAAGGTCGAAGATGAGGGACGAGGAACGAGAAGGTCGAAGGTGAGGGATGAGGGACGAGAAGGTCAAAGGTGAGGGATGAGGGACGAGAAGTTCAAAGATGAGGGGCGAGAAGGTCGAAGGTGAGGGAGTGGGACAAGAAGGTCGAAGGTGAGGGGTGAGGGACGAGAAGGTCGAAGGTGAGGGATGAGGGATGAGAAGGTCAAAGGTGAGGGACGAGAAGGTCGAAGGTGAGGGATGAGGGACAAGAAGGTCGAAGGTGAGGGACGAGAAGGTCGAAGGTGAGGGATGAGGGACGAGAAGGTCAAAGGTGAGGGATGAGGGACGAGAAGGTCAAAGGTGAAGGACGAGAAGGCCGAAGGTGAGGGATGAGGGACGAGAAGGTCGACGGTGAGGGACGAGGAGGTCGAAGGTGAGGGATGAGGGACGAGAAGGTCGAAGGTGAGGGATGAGGGACGAGGGACGAGAAGGTCGAAGGTGAGGGATGAGGGACGAGAAGGTCAAAGGTGAGGGATGAGGAACGAGAAGGTCAAAGGTGAGGAATGAGGGACGAGAAGGTCAAAGGTGAGGGATGAGGGACGAGAAGGTTAAAGGTGAGGGATGAGGGACGAGAAGGTCAATGTTGAGGGATGAGGGACGAGAAGGTCAAAGATTAGGGGCGAGAAGGTCGAAGGTGAGGGAGTGGGACGAGAGGGTCGAAGGTGAGGGGTGAGGGACGAGAAGGTCGAAGGTGAGGGATGAGGGACGAGAAGGTCTAAGGTGAGGGATGAGGGACGAGAAGGTCAAAGGTGAGGGATGAGGGACAAGAAGGTCGAAGATGAGGGACGAGGGACGAGAAGGTCGAAGGTGAGGGATGAGGGACGAGAAGGTCAAAGGTGAGGGATGAGGGACGAGAAGGTCAAAGATTAGGGGCGAGAAGGTCGAAGGTGAGGGAGTGGGACGAGAAGGTCGAAGGTGAGGGGTGAGGGACAAGAAGGTCGAAGGTCAGGGATGAGGGACGAGAAGGTCTAAGGTGAGGGATGAGGGACGAGAAGGTCGAAGGTGAGGGATGAGGGACAAGAAGGTCGAAGATGAGGGACGAGAAGGTCTAAGGTGAGGGATGAGGGATGAGAAGGTCAAAGGTGAGGGATGAGGGATGAGAAGTTCAAAGATGAGGGGCGAAAAGGTGGAAGGTGAGGGATGAGGGACGAGAAGATCTAAGGTGAGGGATGAGGGACGAGAAGGTCGAAGGTGAGGGATGAGGGACGAGAAGGTCGAAGGTGAGAGATGAGAAGGTCAAAGATGAGGGATGAGAAGGTCGAAGGTGAGGTATGAGGGACGAGAAGGTCAAAGGTGAGGGATGAGGGACGAGAAGGTCAAAGGTGAGGGATGAGGGACGAGAAGGTCAAAGGTGAGGGACGAGAAGGTCGAAGGTGAGGGATGAGGGACGAAAAGGTCGAAGGTGAGGGACGAGGAGGTCGAAGGTGAGGGATGAGGGACAAGAAGGTCAAAGGTGAGGGATGAGGAACGAGAAGGTCAAAGGTGAGGGATGAGGGACAAGAAGGTCAAAGGTTAGGGATGAGGGACGAGAAGGTCAAAGGTGAGGGATGAGGGACGAGAAGGTCAAAGGTGAGGGATGAGGGACGAGAAGGTCAAAGTTGAGGGATGAGAAGGTCTAAGATGAGGGACGAGAAGGTCTAAGATGAGGGACGAGGGACAAGAAGGTTGAAGATGAGGGATGAGGGACGAGAAGGTCAAAGGTGAGGGATGAGGGATGAGAAGGTCGAAGGTGAGGGATGAGAAGGTCGAAGGTGAGGGATGAAGGGCGAGAAGGTTGAAGGTGAGGGATGAGGGACAAGAAGGTCGAAGGTGAGGGATGAGGGACGAGAAGGTCAAAGGTGAGGGATGAGGGACGAGAAGGTCGAAGGTGAGGGATGAGGGACGAGAAGGTCAAAGGTGAGGGACGAGAAGGTCGAAGGTGAGGGATGAGGGACGAGAAGGTCGAAGGTGAGGGACGAGGAGGTCGAAGGTGAGGGATGAGGGACGAGAAGGTCAAAGGTGAGGGATGAGGGACGAGAAGGTCAAAGGTGAGGGACGAGAAGGTCGAAGGTGAGGGATGAAGGACGAGAAGGTCGAAGGTGAGGGACGAGGAGGTATAAGGTGAGGGATGAGGGACGAGAAGGTCAAAGGTGAGGGATGAGGGACGAGAAGGTCAAAGGTGAGGGATGAGGGACGAGAAGGTCAAA
This sequence comes from Rana muscosa, assembly GCA_029206835.1. Classification (NCBI taxonomy): domain Eukaryota; kingdom Metazoa; phylum Chordata; class Amphibia; order Anura; family Ranidae; genus Rana; species Rana muscosa. The sequence continues at coordinate 15,745,306 of JARGYO010000198.1, read as the reverse complement.
GGTGAGGGACGAGAAGGTCGAAGGTGAGGGATGAGGGACGAGAAGGTCGAAGGTGAGGGACGAGGAGGTATAAGGTGAGGGATGAGGGACGAGAAGGTCAAAGGTGAGGGATGAGGGACAAGAAGGTCAAAGGTGAGGGATGAGGGACGAGAAGGTCAAAGGTGAGGGATGAGGGACGAGAAGGTCAATGTTGAGGGATGAGGGACGAGAAGGTCAAAGATTAGGGGCGAGAAGGTCGAAGGTGAGGGAGTGGGACGAGAGGGTCGAAGGTGAGGGGTGAGGGACGAGAAGGTCGAAGGTGAGGGATGAGGGACGAGAAGGTCTAAGGTGAGGGATGAGGGACGAGAAGGTCAAAGGTGAGGGATGAGGGACAAGAAGGTCGAAGATGAGGGACGAGGGACGAGAAGGTCGAAGGTGAGGGATGAGGGACGAGAAGGTCAAAGGTGAGGGATGAGGGACGAGAAGGTCAAAGATTAGGGGCGAGAAGGTCGAAGGTGAGGGAGTGGGACGAGAAGGTCGAAGGTGAGGGGTGAGGGACAAGAAGGTCGAAGGTCAGGGATGAGGGACGAGAAGGTCTAAGGTGAGGGATGAGGGACGAGAAGGTCGAAGGTGAGGGATGAGGGACAAGAAGGTCGAAGATGAGGGACGAGAAGGTCTAAGGTGAGGGATGAGGGACGAGAAGGTCAAAGGTGAGGGATGAGGGATGAGAAGTTCAAAGATGAGGGGCGAAAAGGTGGAAGGTGAGGGATGAGGGACGAGAAGATCTAAGGTGAGGGATGAGGGACGAGAAGGTCGAAGGTGAGGGATGAGGGACGAGAAGGTCGAAGGTGAGAGATGAGAAGGTCAAAGATGAGGGATGAGAAGGTCGAAGGTGAGGTATGAGGGACGAGAAGGTCAAAGGTGAGGGATGAGGGACGAGAAGGTCAAAGGTGAGGGATGAGGGACGAGAAGGTCAAAGGTGAGGGACGAGAAGGTCGAAGGTGAGGGATGAGGGACGAAAAGGTCGAAGGTGAGGGACGAGGAGGTCGAAGGTGAGGGATGAGGGACAAGAAGGTCAAAGGTGAGGGATGAGGAACGAGAAGGTCAAAGGTGAGGGATGAGGGACAAGAAGGTCAAAGGTTAGGGATGAGGGACGAGAAGGTCAAAGGTGAGGGATGAGGGACGAGAAGGTCAAAGGTGAGGGATGAGGGACGAGAAGGTCAAAGTTGAGGGATGAGAAGGTCTAAGATGAGGGACGAGAAGGTCTAAGATGAGGGACGAGGGACAAGAAGGTTGAAGATGAGGGATGAGGGACGAGAAGGTCAAAGGTGAGGGATGAGGGATGAGAAGGTCGAAGGTGAGGGATGAGAAGGTCGAAGGTGAGGGATGAAGGGCGAGAAGGTTGAAGGTGAGGGATGAGGGACAAGAAGGTCGAAGGTGAGGGATGAGGGACGAGAAGGTCAAAGGTGAGGGATGAGGGACGAGAAGGTCGAAGGTGAGGGATGAGGGACGAGAAGGTCAAAGGTGAGGGACGAGAAGGTCGAAGGTGAGGGATGAGGGACGAGAAGGTCGAAGGTGAGGGACGAGGAGGTCGAAGGTGAGGGATGAGGGACGAGAAGGTCAAAGGTGAGGGATGAGGGACGAGAAGGTCAAAGGTGAGGGACGAGAAGGTCGAAGGTGAGGGATGAAGGACGAGAAGGTCGAAGGTGAGGGACGAGGAGGTATAAGGTGAGGGATGAGGGACGAGAAGGTCAAAGGTGAGGGATGAGGGACGAGAAGGTCAAAGGTGAGGGATGAGGGACGAGAAGGTCAAAGGTGAGGGACGAGAAGGTCGAAGGTGAGGGATGAGGGACGAGAAGGTCGAAGGTGAGGGACGAGGAGGTATAAGGTGAGGGATGAGGGACGAGAAGGTCAAAGGTGAGGGATGAGGGACAAGAAGGTCAAAGGTGAGGGATGAGGGACGAGAAGGTCAAAGGTGAGGGATGAGGGATGAGAAGGTCAAAGGTGAGGGATGAGGGACGAGAAGGTCAAAGTTGAGGGATGAGAAGGTCTAAGGTGAGGGATGAGGGACGAGAAGGTTGAAGGTGAGGGATGAGGGACAAGAAGGTCGAAGGTGAGGGATGAGGGACGAGAAGGTCAAAGGTGAGGGATGAGGGACGAGAAGGTCGAAGGTGAGGGATGAGGGATGAGAAGGTCAAAGGTGAGGGACGAGAAGGTCGAAGGTGAGGGATGAGGGACGAGAAGGTCGAAGGTGAGGGACGAGGAGGTTGAAGGTGAGGGATGAGGGACGAGAAGGTCAAAGGTGAGGGATGAGGGACGAGAAGGTCAAAGGTGAGGGACGAGAAGGTCGAAGGTGAGGGATGAGGGACGAGAAGGTCGAAGGTGAGGGACGAGGAGGTATAAGGTGAGGGATGAGGGACGAGAAGGTCAAAGGTGAGGGATGAGGGACGAGAAGGTCTAAGGTGAGGGACGAGAAGGTCGAAGGTGAGGGATGAGGGATGAGAAGGTCGAAGGTGAGGGACGAGGAGGTATAAGGTGAGGGATGAGGGACGAGAAGGTCAAAGGTGAGGGATGAGGGACGAGAAGGTCAAAGGTGAGGGATGAGAAGGTCGAAGGTGAGGGATGAGGGATGAGAAGGTCGAAGGTGAGGGACGAGAAGGTCGAAGGTGAGGGATGAGGGACGAGAAGGTCAAAGGTGAGGGAAGAGGGACGAGAAGGTCGAAGATGAGGGACGAGAAGGTCAAAGGTGAGGGACGAGAAGGTCAAAGGTGAGGAATGAGGGACGAGAAGGTCGAAGGTGAGGGACGAGAAGGTCGAAGGTGAGGGATGAGGGACGAGAAGGTCAAAGGTGAGGAATGAGGGATGAGAAGGTCAAAGGTGAGGGACGAGAAGGTCGAAGGTGAGGGATGAGGGACGAGAAGGTCGAAGGTGAGGGACGAGGAGGTATAAGGTGAGGGATGAGGGACGAGAAGGTCAAAGGTGAGGGATGAGGGACGAGAAGGTCAAAGGTGAGGGATGAGGGACGAGAAGGTCAAAGTTGAGGGATGAGAAGGTCTAAGGTGAGGGATAAGGGACGAGAAGGTTGAAGGTGAGGGATGAGGGACAAGAAGGTCAAAGGTGAGGGATGAGGGACGAGAAGGTCAAAGGTGAGGGATGAGGGACGAGAAGGTCGAAGGTGAGGGACGAGAAGGTCGAAGGTGATGGATGAGGGACGAGAAGGTCAAAGGTGAGGGATGAGGGACGAAAAGGTCAAAGTTGAGGGATGAGGGACGAGAAGGTCAAAGATGAGGGGCGAGAAGGTCGAAGGTGAGGGAGTGGGACGAGAGGGTCAAAGGTGAGGGGTGAGGGACGAGAAGGTTGAAGGTGAGGGATGAGGGACAAGAAGGTCAAAGGTGAGGGATGAGGGACGAGAAGGTCAAAGGTGAGGGATGAGGGACGAGAAGGTCGAAGGTGAGGGACGAGAAGGTCGAAGGTGATGGATGAGGGACGAGAAGGTCAAAGGTGAGGGATGAGGGACGAAAAGGTCAAAGTTGAGGGATGAGGGACGAGAAGGTCAAAGGTGAGGGACGAGAAGGTCGAAGGTGGGGTATGAGGGACGAGAAGGTCAAAGGTGAGGGATGAGGAACGAGAAGGTCAAAGGTGAGGAATGAGGGACGAGAAGGTCAAAGGTGAGGGATGAGGGACGAGAAGGTCGAAGGTGAGGGAGTGGGATGAGAAGGTCAAAGGTGAGGGATGAGGGACGAGAAGGTCAAATTTGAGGGATGAGAAGGTCTAAGGTGAGGGATGAGGGACGAGAAGGTTGAAGGTGAGGGATGAGGGACAAGAAGGTCGAAGGTGAGGGATGAGGGACGAGAAGGTCAAAGGTGAGGGATAAGGGACGAGAAGGTCGAAGGTGAGGGATGAGGGATGAGAAGGTCAAAGGTGAGGGACGAGAAGGTCGAAGGTGAGGGATGAGGGACGAGAAGGTCGAAGGTGAGGGACGAGGAGGTTGAAGGTGAGGGATGAGGGACGAGAAGGTCAAAGGTGAGGGATGAGGCACGAGAAGGTCAAAGGTGAGGGACGAGAAGGTCGAAGGTGAGGGATGAGGGACGAGAAGGTCGAAGGTGAGGGACGAGGAGGTATAAGGTAAGGGATGAGGGATGAAAAGGTCAAAGGTGAGGGATGAGGGACGAGAAGTTCAAAGGTGAGGGATGAGGGACGAGAAGGTCTAAGGTGAGGGACGAGAAGGTCGAAGGTGAGTGATGAGGGATGAAAAGGTCGAAGGTGAGGGACGAGGAGGTATAAGGTGAGGGATGAGGGACGAGAAGGTCAAAGGTGAGGGATGAGGGACGAGAAGGTCAAAGGTGAGGGATGAGAAGGTCGAAGGTGAGGGATTAGGGATGAGAAGGTCGAAGGTGAGGGACGAGAAGGTTGAAGGTGAGGGATGAGGGACGAGAAGGTCAAAGGTGAGGGAAGAGGGACGAGAAGGTCGAAGATGAGGGACGAGAAGGTCGAAGGTGAGGGACGAGAAGGTCAAAGGTGAGGGATGAGGGACGAGAAGGTCGAAGGTGAGGGACGAGAAGGTCGAAGGTGAGGGATGAGGGACGAGAAGGTCAAAGGTGAGGAATGAGGGATGAGAAGGTCAAAGGTGAGGGACGAGAAGGTCGAAGGTGAGGGATGAGAGACGAGAAGGTCGAAGGTGAGGGACAAGGAGGTATAAGGTGAGGGATGAGGGACGAGAAGGTCAAAGGTGAGGGATGAGGGACGAGAAGGTCAAAGGTGAGGGATGAGGGACGAGAAGGTCAAAATTGAGGGATGAGAAGGTCTAAGGTGAGGGATGAGGGACGAGAAGGTTGAAGGTGAGGGATGAGGGACAAGAAGGTCAAAGGTGAGGGATGAGGGACGAGAAGGTCAAAGATGAGGGGCGAGAAGGTCGAAGGTGAGGGAGTGGGACGAGAGGGTCAAAGGTGAGGGGTGAGAGACGAGAAGGTCGAAGGTGAAGGATGAGGGACGAGAAGGTCTAAGGTGAGGGATGAGGGACGAGAAGGTCAAAGGTGAGGGACGTGGGACAAGAAGGTCGAAGATAAGGGACGAGGGACGAGAAGGTCAAAGGTGAGGGATGAGGGACGAGAAGGTCAAAGGTGAGGGATGAGAAGGTCAAAGATGAGGGGCGAGAAGGTTGAAGTTGAGGGAGTGGGACGAGAAGGTCGAAGGTGAGGGGTGAGGGACGAGAAGGTCGAAGGTGAGGGATGAGGGACGAGAAGGTCTAAGGTGAGGGATGAGGGACGAGAAGGTCGAAGGTGAGGGACGAGAAGGTCGAAGGTGAAGGATGAGGGATGAGAAGGTCGAAGGTGAGGGACGAGAAGGTCGAATGTGAGGGATGAGGGACGAGAAGGTCAAAGGTGAGGGAAGAGGGACAAGAAGGTCGAAGATGAGGGACGAGAAGGTCAAAGGTGAGGGACGAGAAGGTCAAAGGTGAGGGATGAGGGACGAGAAGGTCGAAGGTGAGGGACGAGAAGGTCGAAGGTGAGGGATGAGGGACGAGAAGGTCAAAGGTGAGGGATGAGGGACGAGAAGGTCAAAGGTGAGGGATGAGGAATGAGAAGGTCAAAGATGAAGGATTAGGGACGAGAAGGTCGAAGGTGAGGGATGAGGGTCGAGAAGGTCGAAGGTGAGGAACGAGAAGGCCGAAGGTGAGGAACGAGAAGGTCAAAGTTGATGGACGAGAAGGTCGAAGGTGAGGGATGAGGGACGAGAAGGTCAAAGGTGAGGGATGAGGGACGAGAAGGTCAAAGGTGAGGGTTGAGGGACAAGAAGGTCAAAGGTGAGGGACGAGGGATGAGAAGGTCAAAGGTGAGGGATGAAGGACGAGAAGGTCGAAGATGAGGGACGAGGAGGTCGAAGGTGAGGGACGAGAAGGTCGAAGGTGAGGGATGAGGGACGAGAAGGTCAAAGGTGAGGGATGAGGGACGAGAAGGTCGAAGATGAGGGACGAGGAGGTCGAAGGTGAGGGACGAGAAGGTTGAAGGTGAGGGATGAGGGACGAGAAGGTCGAAGGTGAGGGACGAGAAGGTCGAAGGTGAGGGATGAGGGACGAGAAGGTCGAAGGTGAGGGATGAGGGACGAGAAGGTCAAAGGTGAGGGATGAAGAATGAGAATGTCAAAGGTGAAGGATGAGGGACGAGAAGGTCGAAGGTGAGGGATGAGGGTCGAGAAGGTCGAAGGTGAGGAACGAGAAGGCCGAAGGTGAGGAACGAGAAGGTCAAAGGTGAGGGACGAGAAGGTCGAAGGTGAGGGATGAGGGACGAGAAGGTCGAAGGTGAGGGACAAAAAGGTCGAAGGTGAGGGATGAGGGACGAGAAGGTCAAAGGTGAGGGATGAGGGATGAGAAGGTCGAAGATGAGGGAGGAGGGACGAGAAGATCGAAGGTGAGGGATGAGGGACGAGAAGGTCGAAGGTGAGGGATAAGGGACGAGAAGGTCGAAGGTGAGGGATGAGGGATGAGAAGGTCAAAGGTGAGGGACGAGAAGGTCGAAGGTGAGGGATGAGGGACGAGAAGGTCAAAGGTGAGGGACGAGAAGGTTGAAGGTGAGGGATGAGGGACGAGAAGGTCGAAGGTGAGGGATGAGAAGGTCGAAGGTGAGGGATGAGGGACGAGAAGGTCAAAGGTGAGGGATGAGGGACGAGAAGGTCGAAGATGAGGGACGAAATGGTCGAAGGTGAGGGACGAGAAGGTCGAAGGTGAGGGATGAGGGATGAGAAGGTCGAAGGTGAGGGACGAGAAGGTCGAAGGTGAGGGATGAGGGACGAGAAGGTCGAAGGTGAGGGATGAGGGACGAGAAGGTCAAAGGTGAGGGATGAGGAATGAGAAGGTCAAAGGTGAAGGATGAGGGACGAGAAGGTCGAAGGTGAGGGATGAGGGTCGAGAAGGTCGAAGGTGAGGAACGAGAAGGCCGAAGGTGAGGAACGAGAAGGTCAAAGGTGAGGGACGAGAAGGTCGAAGGTGAGGGATGAGGGACAAGAAGGTCGAAGGTGAGGGATGAGGGACGAGAAGGTCGAAGGTGAGGGATGAGGGACGAGAAGGTCAAAGGTGAGGGTTGAGGGACGAGAAGGTCAAAGGTGAGGGACGAGAAGGTCGAAGGTGGGGTATGAGGGACGAGAAGGTCAAAGGTGAGGGATGAGGAACGAGAAGGTCAAAGGTGAGGAATGAGGGACGAGAAGGTCAAAGGTGAGGGATGAGGGACGAGAAGGTCGAAGGTGAGGGAGTGGGATGAGAAGGCCGAAGGTGAGGGGTGAGGGACGAGAAGGTCGAAGGTCAGGGATGAGGGACGAGAAGGTCTAAGGTGAGGGATGAGGGACGAGAAGGTCGAAGTTGAGGGACGAGGGACAAGAAGGTCGAAGATGAGGGACGAGAAGGTTGAAGGTGAGGGATGAGGGACGAGAAGGTCAAAGGTGAGGGATGAGGAACGAGAAGTTCAAAGATGAGGGGCGAAAAGGTCGAAGGTGAGGGATGAGGTACGAGAAGATCTAAGGTGAGGGATGAGGGACGAGAAGGTCGAAGGTGAGGGATGAGGGATGAGAAGGTCGAAGGTGAGGGATGAGAAGGTCAAAGATGAGGGATGAGGGATGAGAAGGTCGAAGGTGAGGGATGAGGGACGAGAAGGTCAAAGGTGAGGGATGAGGGACGAGAAGGTCAAAGGTGAGGGATGAGGGACGAGAAGGTCAAAGGTGAGGGACGAGAAGGTCGAAGGTGAGGGATGAGGGACGAAAAGGTCGAAGGTGAGGGACGAGGAGGTCGAAGGTGAGGGATGAGGGACAAGAAGGTCAAAGGTGAGGGATGAGGAACGAGAAGGTCAAAGGTGAGGGATGAGGGACAAGAAGGTCAAAGGTGAGGGATGAGGGACGAGAAGGTCAAAGGTGAGGGATGAGGGACGAGAAGGTTTAAAGGTGAGGGATGAGGGACGAGAAGGTCAAAGTTGAGGGATGAGAAGGTCTAAGATGAGGGACGAGAAGGTCTAAGATGAGGGACGAGGGACAAGAAGGTTGAAGATGAGGGACGAGGGATGAGAAGGTCAAAGGTGAGGGATGAGGGATGAGAAGGTCGAAGGTGAGAGATGAGAACGTCAAAGGTGAGGGATGAGGGACGAGAAGGTTGAAGGTGAGGGATGAGGGACAAGAAGGTCGAAGGTGAGGGGTGAGGGACGAGAAGGTCAAAGGTGAGGGATGAGGGACGAGAAGGTCGAAGGTGAGGGATGAGGGACGAGAAGGTCAAAGGTGAGGGACGAGAAGGTCGAAGGTGAGGGATGAGGGACGAGAAGGTCGAAGGTGAGGGACGAGGAGGTTGAAGGTGAGGGATGAGGGACAAGAAGGTCAAAGGTGAGGGATGAGGGATGAGAAGGTCAAAGGTGAGGGACAAGAAGGTCGAAGGTGAGGGATGAGGGACGAGAAGGTCGAAGGTGAGGGACGAGGAGGTATAAGGTGAGGGATGAGGGACGAGAAGGTCAAAGGTGAGGGATGAGGGACGAGAAGGTCAAAGGTGAGGGATGAGGGACGAGAAGGTCAAAGGTGAGGCACGAGAAGGTCGAAGGTGAGGGATGAGGGACGAGAAGGTCGAAGGTGAGGGACGAGGAGGTATAAGGTGAGGGATGAGGGACGACAAGGTCAAAGGTGAGGGATGAGGGACAAGAAGGTCAAAGGTGAGGGATGAGGGACGAGAAGGTCAAAGGTGAGGGATGAGGGACGAGAAGGTCAAAGGTGAGGGATGAGGGACGAGAAGGTCAAAGTTGAGGGATGAGAAGGTCTAAGGTGAGGGATGAGGGACGAGAAGGTTGAAGGTGAGGGATGAGGGACAAGAAGGTCAAAGGTGAGGGATGAGGGACGAGAAGGTCAAAGGTGAGGGATGAGGGACGAGAAGGTCGAAGGTGAGGGACGAGAAGGTCGAAGGTGATGGATGAGGGACGAGAAGGTCTAAGGTGAGGGATGAGGGACGAGAAGGTCGAAGGTGAGGGACGAGAAGGTCGAAGGTGAAGGATGAGGGATGAGAAGGTCGAAGGTGAGGGACGAGAAGGTCGAATGTGAGGGATGAGGGACGAGAAGGTCAAAGGTGAGGGAAGAGGGACAAGAAGGTCGAAGATGAGGGACGAGAAGGTCAAAGGTGAGGGACGAGAAGGTCAAAGGTGAGGGATGAGGGACGAGAAGGTCGAAGGTGAGGGACGAGAAGGTCGAAGGTGAGGGATGAGGGACGAGAAGGTCAAAGGTGAGGGATGAGGGACGAGAAGGTCAAAGGTGAGGGATGAGGAATGAGAAGGTCAAAGATGAAGGATTAGGGACGAGAAGGTCGAAGGTGAGGGATGAGGGTCGAGAAGGTCGAAGGTGAGGAACGAGAAGGCCGAAGGTGAGGAACGAGAAGGTCAAAGTTGATGGACGAGAAGGTCGAAGGTGAGGGATGAGGGACGAGAAGGTCAAAGGTGAGGGATGAGGGACGAGAAGGTCAAAGGTGAGGGTTGAGGGACAAGAAGGTCAAAGGTGAGGGACGAGGGATGAGAAGGTCAAAGGTGAGGGATGAAGGACGAGAAGGTCGAAGATGAGGGACGAGGAGGTCGAAGGTGAGGGACGAGAAGGTCGAAGGTGAGGGATGAGGGACGAGAAGGTCAAAGGTGAGGGATGAGGGACGAGAAGGTCGAAGATGAGGGACGAGGAGGTCGAAGGTGAGGGACGAGAAGGTTGAAGGTGAGGGATGAGGGACGAGAAGGTCGAAGGTGAGGGACGAGAAGGTCGAAGGTGAGGGATGAGGGACGAGAAGGTCGAAGGTGAGGGATGAGGGACGAGAAGGTCAAAGGTGAGGGATGAAGAATGAGAATGTCAAAGGTGAAGGATGAGGGACGAGAAGGTCGAAGGTGAGGGATGAGGGTCGAGAAGGTCGAAGGTGAGGAACGAGAAGGCCGAAGGTGAGGAACGAGAAGGTCAAAGGTGAGGGACGAGAAGGTCGAAGGTGAGGGATGAGGGACGAGAAGGTCGAAGGTGAGGGACAAAAAGGTCGAAGGTGAGGGATGAGGGACGAGAAGGTCAAAGGTGAGGGATGAGGGATGAGAAGGTCGAAGATGAGGGAGGAGGGACGAGAAGATCGAAGGTGAGGGATGAGGGACGAGAAGGTCGAAGGTGAGGGATAAGGGACGAGAAGGTCGAAGGTGAGGGATGAGGGATGAGAAGGTCAAAGGTGAGGGACGAGAAGGTCGAAGGTGAGGGATGAGGGACGAGAAGGTCAAAGGTGAGGGACGAGAAGGTTGAAGGTGAGGGATGAGGGACGAGAAGGTCGAAGGTGAGGGATGAGAAGGTCGAAGGTGAGGGATGAGGGACGAGAAGGTCAAAGGTGAGGGATGAGGGACGAGAAGGTCGAAGATGAGGGACGAAATGGTCGAAGGTGAGGGACGAGAAGGTCGAAGGTGAGGGATGAGGGATGAGAAGGTCGAAGGTGAGGGACGAGAAGGTCGAAGGTGAGGGATGAGGGACGAGAAGGTCGAAGGTGAGGGATGAGGGACGAGAAGGTCAAAGGTGAGGGATGAGGAATGAGAAGGTCAAAGGTGAAGGATGAGGGACGAGAAGGTCGAAGGTGAGGGATGAGGGTCGAGAAGGTCGAAGGTGAGGAACGAGAAGGCCGAAGGTGAGGAACGAGAAGGTCAAAGGTGAGGGACGAGAAGGTCGAAGGTGAGGGATGAGGGACAAGAAGGTCGAAGGTGAGGGATGAGGGACGAGAAGGTCGAAGGTGAGGGATGAGGGACGAGAAGGTCAAAGGTGAGGGTTGAGGGACGAGAAGGTCAAAGGTGAGGGACGAGAAGGTCGAAGGTGGGGTATGAGGGACGAGAAGGTCAAAGGTGAGGGATGAGGAACGAGAAGGTCAAAGGTGAGGAATGAGGGACGAGAAGGTCAAAGGTGAGGGATGAGGGACGAGAAGGTCGAAGGTGAGGGAGTGGGATGAGAAGGCCGAAGGTGAGGGGTGAGGGACGAGAAGGTCGAAGGTCAGGGATGAGGGACGAGAAGGTCTAAGGTGAGGGATGAGGGACGAGAAGGTCGAAGTTGAGGGACGAGGGACAAGAAGGTCGAAGATGAGGGACGAGAAGGTTGAAGGTGAGGGATGAGGGACGAGAAGGTCAAAGGTGAGGGATGAGGAACGAGAAGTTCAAAGATGAGGGGCGAAAAGGTCGAAGGTGAGGGATGAGGTACGAGAAGATCTAAGGTGAGGGATGAGGGACGAGAAGGTCGAAGGTGAGGGATGAGGGATGAGAAGGTCGAAGGTGAGGGATGAGAAGGTCAAAGATGAGGGATGAGGGATGAGAAGGTCGAAGGTGAGGGATGAGGGACGAGAAGGTCAAAGGTGAGGGATGAGGGACGAGAAGGTCAAAGGTGAGGGATGAGGGACGAGAAGGTCAAAGGTGAGGGACGAGAAGGTCGAAGGTGAGGGATGAGGGACGAAAAGGTCGAAGGTGAGGGACGAGGAGGTCGAAGGTGAGGGATGAGGGACAAGAAGGTCAAAGGTGAGGGATGAGGAACGAGAAGGTCAAAGGTGAGGGATGAGGGACAAGAAGGTCAAAGGTGAGGGATGAGGGACGAGAAGGTCAAAGGTGAGGGATGAGGGACGAGAAGGTTTAAAGGTGAGGGATGAGGGACGAGAAGGTCAAAGTTGAGGGATGAGAAGGTCTAAGATGAGGGACGAGAAGGTCTAAGATGAGGGACGAGGGACAAGAAGGTTGAAGATGAGGGACGAGGGATGAGAAGGTCAAAGGTGAGGGATGAGGGATGAGAAGGTCGAAGGTGAGAGATGAGAACGTCAAAGGTGAGGGATGAGGGACGAGAAGGTTGAAGGTGAGGGATGAGGGACAAGAAGGTCGAAGGTGAGGGGTGAGGGACGAGAAGGTCAAAGGTGAGGGATGAGGGACGAGAAGGTCGAAGGTGAGGGATGAGGGACGAGAAGGTCAAAGGTGAGGGACGAGAAGGTCGAAGGTGAGGGATGAGGGACGAGAAGGTCGAAGGTGAGGGACGAGGAGGTTGAAGGTGAGGGATGAGGGACAAGAAGGTCAAAGGTGAGGGATGAGGGATGAGAAGGTCAAAGGTGAGGGACAAGAAGGTCGAAGGTGAGGGATGAGGGACGAGAAGGTCGAAGGTGAGGGACGAGGAGGTATAAGGTGAGGGATGAGGGACGAGAAGGTCAAAGGTGAGGGATGAGGGACGAGAAGGTCAAAGGTGAGGGATGAGGGACGAGAAGGTCAAAGGTGAGGCACGAGAAGGTCGAAGGTGAGGGATGAGGGACGAGAAGGTCGAAGGTGAGGGACGAGGAGGTATAAGGTGAGGGATGAGGGACGACAAGGTCAAAGGTGAGGGATGAGGGACAAGAAGGTCAAAGGTGAGGGATGAGGGACGAGAAGGTCAAAGGTGAGGGATGAGGGACGAGAAGGTCAAAGGTGAGGGATGAGGGACGAGAAGGTCAAAGTTGAGGGATGAGAAGGTCTAAGGTGAGGGATGAGGGACGAGAAGGTTGAAGGTGAGGGATGAGGGACAAGAAGGTCAAAGGTGAGGGATGAGGGACGAGAAGGTCAAAGGTGAGGGATGAGGGACGAGAAGGTCGAAGGTGAGGGACGAGAAGGTCGAAGGTGATGGATGAGGGACGAGAAGGTCAAAGGTGAGGGATGAGGGACGAAAAGGTCAAAGTTGAGGGATGAGGGACGAGAAGGTCAAAGATGAGGGGCGAGAAAGTCGAAGGTGAGGGAGTGGGACGAGAGGGTCGAAGGTGAGGGGTGAGAGACGAGAAGGTCGAAGGTGAAGGATGAGGGACGAGAAGGTCTAAGGTGAGGGATGAGGGACGAGAAGGTCAAAGGTGAGGGACGTGGGACAAGAGGTCGAAGATAAGGGACGAGGGACGAGAAGGTCAAAGGTGAGGGATGAGGGACGAGAAGGTCAAAGGTGAGGGATGAGGGACGAGAAGGTGAAAGATGAGGGGCGAGAAGGTTGAAGTTGAGGGAGTGGGACGAGAAGGTCGAAGGTGAGGGGTGAGGGACGAGAAGGTCGAAGGTGAGGGATGAGGGACGAGAAGGTCTAAGGTGAGGGATGAGGGACGAGAAGGTCGAAGGTGAGGGACGAGGGACAAGAAGGTCGAAGATGAGGGACGAAGGACGAGAAGGTCGAAGGTGAGGGATGAGGGACGAGAAGGTCAAAGGTGAGGGATGAGGGACGAGAAGGTCGAAGGTGAGGGATGAGGGACAAGAAGGTCGAAGGTGAGGGACGAGAAGGTCGAAGGTGAGGGATGAGGGACAAGAAGGTCGAAGGTGAGGGACGAGAAGGTCGAAGGTGAGGGACGAGGGACAAGAAGGTCGAAGATGAGGGACGAGGGACGAGAAGGTCGAAGGTGAGGGATGAGGGACGAGAAGGTCAAAGGTGAGGGATGAGGGACGAGAAGTTCAAAGATGAGGGGCGAGAAGTTCGAAGGTGAGGGATTGGGACAAGAAGGTCAAAGGTGAGGGGTGAGGGACGAGAAGGTCGAAGGTGAGGGATGAGGGACGAGAAGGTCAAAGGTGAGGGACGAGAAGGTCGAAGGTGAGGGATGAGGGACAAGAAGGTCGAAGGTGAGGGACGAGAAGGTCGAAGGTGAGGGATGAGGGATGAGAAGGTCAAAGGTGAGGGATGAGGGACGAGAAGGCCGAAGGTGAGGGATGAGGGACGAGAAGGTCGACGGTGAGGGACGAGGAGGTCGAAGGTGAGGGATGAGGGACGAGAAGGTCGAAGGTGAGGGATGAGGGACGAGGGACGAGAAGGTCGAAGGTGAGGGATGAGGGATGAGAAGGTCAAAGGTGAGGGATGAGGAACGAGAAGGTCAAAGGTGAGGAATGAGGGACGAGAAGGTCAAAGGTGAGGGATGAGGGACGAGAAGGTCAAAGGTGAGGGATGAGGGACGAGAAGGTCAAAGGTGAGGGATGAGAAGGTCAAAGTTGAGGGATGAGGGACGAGAAGGTCAAAGATGAGGGGCGAGAAGGTCGAAGGTGAGGGAGTGGGACGAGAGGGTTTGAAGGTGAGGGGTGAGGGATGAGAAGGTCGAAGGTGAGGGATGAGGGACGAGAAGGTCTAAGGTGAGGGATGAGGGACGAGAGGGTCAAAGGTGAGGGACGAGGGACAAGAAGGTCGAAGATGAGGGACGAGAAGGTCGAAGGTGAGGGATGAGGGACGAGAAGGTCAAAGGTGAGGGATGAGGGACGAGAAGGTCAAAGATGAGGGGCGAGAAGGTCGAAGGTGAGGGAGTGGGACGAGAAGGTCGAAGGTGAGGGGTGAGGGACGAGAAGGTCGAAGGTCAGGGATGAGGGACGAGAAGGTCTAAGGTGAGGGATGAGGGACGAGAAGGTCGAAGGTGAGGGACGAGGGACAAGAAGGTCGAAGATGAGGGACGAGAAGGTTGAAGGTGAGGGATGAGGGACGAGAAGGTCAAAGGTGAGGGATGAGGGACGAGAAGTTCAAAGATGAGGGGCGAAAAGGTCGAAGGTGAGGGATGAGGGACGAGAAGGTCGAAGGTGAGGGATGAGGGACGAGAAGGTCAAAGGTGAGGGATGAGGAATGAGAAGGTCAAAGGTGAAGGATGAGGGACGAGAAGGTCGAAGGTGAGGGATGAGGGTCGAGAAGGTCGAAGGTGAGGAACGAGAAGGCCGAAGGTGAGGAACGAGAAGGTCAAAGGTGAGGGACGAGAAGGTCGAAGGTGAGGGATGAGGGACAAGAAGGTCGAAGGTGAGGGATGAGGGACGAGAAGGTCGAAGGTGAGGGATGAGGGACGAGAAGGTCAAAGGTGAGGGTTGAGGGACAAGAAGGTCAAAGGTGAGGGACGAGAAGGTCGAAGGTGGGGTATGAGGGACGAGAAGGTCAAAGGTGAGGGATGAGGAACGAGAAGGTCAAAGGTGAGGAATGAGGGACGAGAAGGTCAAAGGTGAGGGATGAGGGACGAGAAGGTCGAAGGTGAGGGAGTGGGATGAGAAGGTCGAAGGTGAGGGGTGAGGGACGAGAAGGTCGAAGGTCAGGGATGAGGGACGAGAAGGTCTAAGGTGAGGGATGAGGGACGAGAAGGTCGAAGGTGAGGGACGAGGGACAAGAAGGTCGAAGATGAGGGACGAGAAGGTTGAAGGTGAGGGATGAGGGACGAGAAGGTCAAAGGTGAGGGATGAGGAACTAGAAGTTCAAAGATGAGGGGCGAAAAGGTCGAAGGTGAGGGATGAGGGACGAGAAGATCTAAGGTGAGGGATGAGGGACGAGAAGGTCGAAGGTGAGGGATGAGAAGGTCAAAGGTGAGGGATGAGAAGGTCAAAGATGAGGGATGAGGGATGAGAAGGTCGAAGGTGAGGGATGAGGGACGAGAAGGTCAAAGGTGAGGGATGAGGGACGAGAAGGTCAAAGGTGAGGGATGAGGGACGAGAAGGTCAAAGGTGAGGGACGAGAAGGTCGAAGGTGAGGGATGAGGGACGAAAAGGTCGAAGGTGAGGGAAGAGGAGGTCGAAGGTGAGGGATGAGGGACAAGAAGGTCAAAGGTGAGGGATGAGGAATGAGAAGGTCAAAGGTGAGGGATGAGGGACAAGAAGGTCAAAGGTGAGGGATGAGGGACGAGAAGGTCAAAGGTGAGGGATGAGGGACGAGAAGGTCAAAGGTGAGGGATGAGGGACGAGAAGGTCAAAGTTGAGGGATGAGAAGGTCTAAGATGAGGGACGAGAACGTCTAAGATGAGGGACGAGGGACAAGAAGGTTGAAGATGAGGGACGAAGGATGAGAAGGTCAAAGGTGAGGGATGAGTGATGAGAAGGTCGAAGGTGAGAGATGAGAAGGTCGAAGGTGAGGGATGAGGGACGAGAAGGTTGAAGGTGAGGGATGAGGGACAAGAAGGTCGAAGGTGAGGGGTGAGGGACGAGAAGGTCAAAGGTGAGGGATGAGGGACGAGAAGGTCGAAGGTGAGGGATGAGGGACGAGAAGGTCAAAGGTGAGGGACGAGAAGGTTGAAGGTGAGGGATGAGGGACGAGAAGGTCAAAGGTGAGGGAAGAGGGACGAGAAGGTCGAAGATGAGGGACGAGAAGGTCAAAGGTGAGGGACGAGAAGGTCAAAGGTGAGGGATGAGGGACGAGAAGGTCGAAGGTGAGGGACGAGAAGGTCGAAGGTGAGGGATGAGGGACGAGAAGGTCAAAGGTGAGGAATGAGGGATGAGAAGGTCAAAGTTGAGGGACGAGAAGGTCGAAGGTGAGGGATGAGGGACGAGAAGGTCGAAGGTGAGGGACGAGGAGGTATAAGGTGAGGGATGAGGGACGAGAAGGTCAAAGGTGAGGGATGAGGGACGAGAAGGTCAAAGGTGAGGGATGAGGGACGAGAAGGTCAAAGTTGAGGGATGAGAAGGTCTAAGGTGAGGGATGAGGGACGAGAAGGTTGAAGGTGAGGGATGAGGGACAAGAAGGTCAAAGGTGAGGGATGAGGGACGAGAAGGTCAAAGGTGAGGGATGAGGGACGAGAAGGTCGAAGGTGAGGGACGAGAAGGTCGAAGGTGATGGATGAGGGACGAGAAGGTCAAAGGTGAGGGATGAGGGACGAAAAGGTCAAAGTTGAGGGATGAGGGACGAGAAGGTCAAAGATGAGGGGCGAGAAGGTCGAAGGTGAGGGAGTGGGACGAGAGGGTCAAAGGTGAGGGGTGAGAGATGAGAAGGTCGAAGGTGAAGGATGAGGGACGAGAAGGTCTAAGGTGAGGGATGAGGGACGAGAAGGTCAAAGGTGAGGGACGTGGGACAAGAAGGTCGAAGATAAGGGACGAGGGACGAGAAGGTCAAAGGTGAGGGATGAGGGACAAGAAGGTCAAAGGTAAGGGATGAGGGACGAGAAGGTCAAATGTGAGGGATGAGGGACGAGAAGGTCAAAGGTGAGGGATGAGGGACGAGAAGGTCTAAGGTGAGGGACGAGAAGGTCGAAGGTGAGGGATGAGGGATGAAAAGGTCGAAGGTGAGGGACGAGGAGGTATAAGGTGAGGGATGAGGGACGAGAAGGTCAAAGGTGAGGGATGAGGGACGAGAAGGTCAAAGGTGAGGGATGAGAAGGTCGAAGGTGAGGGATGAGGGATGAGAAGGTCGAAGGTGAGGGACGAGAAGGTCGAAGGTGAGGGATGAGGGACGAGAAGGTCAAAGGTGAGGGAAGAGGGACGAGAAGGTCGAAGATGAGGGACGAGAAGGTCGAAGGTGAGGGACGAGAAGGTCAAAGGTGAGGGATGAGGGACGAGAAGGTCGAAGGTGAGGGACGAGAAGGTCGAAGGTGAGGGATGAGGGACGAGAAGGTCAAAGGTGAGGAATGAGGGATGAGAAGGTCAAAGGTGAGGGACGAGAAGGTCGAAGGTGAGGGATGAGAGACGAGAAGGTCGAAGGTGAGGGACAAGGAGGTATAAGGTGAGGGATGAGGGACGAGAAGGTCAAAGGTGAGGGATGAGGGACGAGAAGGTCAAAGGTGAGGGATGAGGGACGAGAAGGTCAAAGTTGAGGGATGAGAAGGTCTAAGGTGAGGGATGAGGGACGAGAAGGTTGAAGGTGAGGGATGAGGGACAAGAAGGTCAAAGGTGAGGGATGAGGGACGAGAAGGTCAAAGATGAGGGGCGAGAAGGTCGAAGGTGAGGGAGTGGGACGAGAGGGTCAAAGGTGAGGGGTGAGAGACGAGAAGGTCGAAGGTGAAGGATGAGGGACGAGAAGGTCTAAGGTGAGGGATGAGGGACGAGAAGGTCAAAGGTGAGGGACGTGGGACAAGAAGGTCGAAGATAAGGGACGAGGGACGAGAAGGTCAAAGGTGAGGGATGAGGGACGAGAAGGTCAAAGGTGAGGGATGAGGGACGAGAAGGTCAAAGGTGAGGGATGAGGGACGAGAAGGTCGAAGGTGAGGGATGAGGGATGAGAAGGTCAAAGGTGAGGGACGAGAAGGTCGAAGGTGAGGGATGAGGGACGAGAAGGTCGAAGGTGAGGGACGAGGAGGTTGAAGGTGAGGGATGAGGGACGAGAAGGTCAAAGGTGAGGGATGAGGCACGAGAAGGTCAAAGGTGAGGGACGAGAAGGTCGAAGGTGAGGGATGAGGGACGAGAAGGTCGAAGGTGAGGGACAAGGAGGTATAAGGTAAGGGATGAGGGACGAGAAGGTCAAAGGTGAGGGATGAGGGACGAGAAGGTCAAAGGTGAGGGATGAGGGACGAGAAGGTTGAAGGTGAGGGATGAGGGACAAGAAGGTCGAAGGTGAGGGGTGAGGGACGAGAAGGTCAAAGGTGAGGGATGAGGGACGAGAAGGTCGAAGGTGAGGGATGAGGGACGAGAAGGTCAAAGGTGAGGGACGAGAAGGTCGAAGGTGAGGGATGAGGGACGAGAAGGTCGAAGGTGAGGGACGAGGAGGTTGAAGGTGAGGGATGAGGGACAAGAAGGTCAAAGGTGAGGGATGAGGGATGAGAAGGTCAAAGGTGAGGGACAAGAAGGTCGAAGGTGAGGGATGAGGGACGAGAAGGTCGAAGGTGAGGGACGAGGAGGTATAAGGTGAGGGATGAGGGACGAGAAGGTCAAAGGTGAGGGATGAGGGACGAGAAGGTCAAAGGTGAGGGATGAGGGACGAGAAGGTCAAAGGTGAGGCACGAGAAGGTCGAAGGTGAGGGATGAGGGACGAGAAGGTCGAAGGTGAGGGACGAGGAGGTATAAGGTGAGGGATGAGGGACGACAAGGTCAAAGGTGAGGGATGAGGGACAAGAAGGTCAAAGGTGAGGGATGAGGGACGAGAAGGTCAAAGGTGAGGGAAGAGGGACGAGAAGGTCAAAGGTGAGGGATGAGGGACGAGAAGGTCAAAGTTGAGGGATGAGAAGGTCTAAGGTGAGGGATGAGGGACGAGAAGGTTGAAGGTGAGGGATGAGGGACAAGAAGGTCAAAGGTGAGGGATGAGGGACGAGAAGGTCAAAGGTGAGGGATGAGGGACGAGAAGGTCGAAGGTGAGGGACGAGAAGGTCGAAGGTGATGGATGAGGGACGAGAAGGTCAAAGGTGAGGGATGAGGGACGAAAAGGTCAAAGTTGAGGGATGAGGGACGAGAAGGTCAAAGATGAGGGGCGAGAAAGTCGAAGGTGAGGGAGTGGGACGAGAGGGTCGAAGGTGAGGGGTGAGAGACGAGAAGGTCGAAGGTGAAGGATGAGGGACGAGAAGGTCTAAGGTGAGGGATGAGGGACGAGAAGGTCAAAGGTGAGGGACGTGGGACAAGAAGGTCGAAGATAAGGGACGAGGGACGAGAAGGTCAAAGGTGAGGGATGAGGGACGAGAAGGTCAAAGGTGAGGGATGAGGGACGAGAAGGTGAAAGATGAGGGGCGAGAAGGTTGAAGTTGAGGGAGTGGGACGAGAAGGTCGAAGGTGAGGGGTGAGGGACGAGAAGGTCGAAGGTGAGGGATGAGGGACGAGAAGGTCTAAGGTGAGGGATGAGGGACGAGAAGGTCGAAGGTGAGGGACGAGGGACAAGAAGGTCGAAGATGAGGGACGAAGGACGAGAAGGTCGAAGGTGAGGGATGAGGGGCGAGAAGGTCAAAGGTGAGGGATGAGGGACGAGAAGGTCGAAGGTGAGGGATGAGGGACAAGAAGGTCGAAGGTGAGGGACGAGAAGGTCGAAGGTGAGGGATGAGGGACAAGAAGGTCGAAGGTGAGGGACGAGAAGGTCGAAGGTGAGGGACGAGGGACAAGAAGGTCGAAGATGAGGGACGAGGGACGAGAAGGTCGAAGGTGAGGGATGAGGGACGAGAAGGTCAAAGGTGAGGGATGAGGGACGAGAAGTTCAAAGATGAGGGGCGAGAAGTTCGAAGGTGAGGGATTGGGACGAGAAGGTCAAAGGTGAGGGGTGAGGGACGAGAAGGTCGAAGGTGAGGGATGAGGGACGAGAAGGTCAAAGGTGAGGGACGAGAAGGTCGAAGGTGAGGGATGAGGGACAAGAAGGTCGAAGGTGAGGGACGAGAAGGTCGAAGGTGAGGGATGAGGGATGAGAAGGTCAAAGGTGAGGGATGAGGGACGAGAAGGCCGAAGGTGAGGGATGAGGGACGAGAAGGTCGACGGTGAGGGACGAGGAGGTCGAAGGTGAGGGATGAGGGACGAGAAGGTCGAAGGTGAGGGACGAGGGACGAGAAGGTCGAAGGTGAGGGATGAGGGATGAGAAGGTCAAAGGTGAGGGATGAGGAACGAGAAGGTCAAAGGTGAGGAATGAGGGACGAGAAGGTCAAAGGTGAGGGATGAGGGACGAGAAGGTCAAAGGTGAGGGATGAGGGACGAGAAGGTCAAAGGTGAGGGATGAGAAGGTCAAAGTTGAGGGATGAGGGACGAGAAGGTCAAAGATGAGGGGCGAGAAGGTCGAAGGTGAGGGAGTGGGACGAGAGGGTTTGAAGGTGAGGGGTGAGGGATGAGAAGGTCGAAGGTGAGGGATGAGGGACGAGAAGGTCTAAGGTGAGGGATGAGGGACGAGAGGGTCAAAGGTGAGGGACGAGGGACAAGAAGGTCGAAGATGAGGGACGAGAAGGTCGAAGGTGAGGGATGAGGGACGAGAAGGTCAAAGGTGAGGGATGAGGGACGAGAAGGTCAAAGATGAGGGGCGAGAAGGTCGAAGGTGAGGGAGTGGGACGAGAAGGTCGAAGGTGAGGGGTGAGGGACGAGAAGGTCGAAGGTCAGGGATGAGGGACGAGAAGGTCTAAGGTGAGGGATGAGGGACGAGAAGGTCGAAGGTGAGGGACGAGGGACAAGAAGGTCGAAGATGAGGGACGAGAAGGTTGAAGGTGAGGGATGAGGGACGAGAAGGTCAAAGGTGAGGGATGAGGGACGAGAAGTTCAAAGATGAGGGGCGAAAAGGTCGAAGGTGAGGGATGAGGGACGAGAAGGTCGAAGGTGAGGGATGAGGGACGAGAAGGTCAAAGGTGAGGGATGAGGAATGAGAAGGTCAAAGGTGAAGGATGAGGGACGAGAAGGTCGAAGGTGAGGGATGAGGGTCGAGAAGGTCGAAGGTGAGGAACGAGAAGGCCGAAGGTGAGGAACGAGAAGGTCAAAGGTGAGGGACGAGAAGGTCGAAGGTGAGGGATGAGGGACAAGAAGGTCGAAGGTGAGGGATGAGGGACGAGAAGGTCGAAGGTGAGGGATGAGGGACGAGAAGGTCAAAGGTGAGGGTTGAGGGACAAGAAGGTCAAAGGTGAGGGACGAGAAGGTCGAAGGTGGGGTATGAGGGACGAGAAGGTCAAAGGTGAGGGATGAGGAACGAGAAGGTCAAAGGTGAGGAATGAGGGACGAGAAGGTCAAAGGTGAGGGATGAGGGACGAGAAGGTCGAAGGTGAGGGAGTGGGATGAGAAGGTCGAAGGTGAGGGGTGAGGGACGAGAAGGTCGAAGGTCAGGGATGAGGGACGAGAAGGTCTAAGGTGAGGGATGAGGGACGAGAAGGTCGAAGGTGAGGGACGAGGGACAAGAAGGTCGAAGATGAGGGACGAGAAGGTTGAAGGTGAGGGATGAGGGACGAGAAGGTCAAAGGTGAGGGATGAGGAACTAGAAGTTCAAAGATGAGGGGCGAAAAGGTCGAAGGTGAGGGATGAGGGACGAGAAGATCTAAGGTGAGGGATGAGGGACGAGAAGGTCGAAGGTGAGGGATGAGAAGGTCAAAGGTGAGGGATGAGAAGGTCAAAGATGAGGGATGAGGGATGAGAAGGTCGAAGGTGAGGGATGAGGGACGAGAAGGTCAAAGGTGAGGGATGAGGGACGAGAAGGTCAAAGGTGAGGGATGAGGGACGAGAAGGTCAAAGGTGAGGGACGAGAAGGTCGAAGGTGAGGGATGAGGGACGAAAAGGTCAAAGGTGAGGGAAGAGGAGGTCGAAGGTGAGGGATGAGGGACAAGAAGGTCAAAGGTGAGGGATGAGGAATGAGAAGGTCAAAGGTGAGGGATGAGGGACAAGAAGGTCAAAGGTGAGGGATGAGGGACGAGAAGGTCAAAGGTGAGGGATGAGGGACGAGAAGGTCAAAGGTGAGGGATGAGGGACGAGAAGGTCAAAGTTGAGGGATGAGAAGGTCTAAGATGAGGGACGAGAACGTCTAAGATGAGGGACGAGGGACAAGAAGGTTGAAGATGAGGGACGAAGGATGAGAAGGTCAAAGGTGAGGGATGAGTGATGAGAAGGTCGAAGGTGAGAGATGAGAAGGTCGAAGGTGAGGGATGAGGGACGAGAAGGTTGAAGGTGAGGGATGAGGGACAAGAAGGTCGAAGGTGAGGGGTGAGGGACGAGAAGGTCAAAGGTGAGGGATGAGGGACGAGAAGGTCGAAGGTGAGGGATGAGGGACGAGAAGGTCAAAGGTGAGGGACGAGAAGGTTGAAGGTGAGGGATGAGGGACGAGAAGGTCAAAGGTGAGGGAAGAGGGACGAGAAGGTCGAAGATGAGGGACGAGAAGGTCAAAGGTGAGGGACGAGAAGGTCAAAGGTGAGGGATGAGGGACGAGAAGGTCGAAGGTGAGGGACGAGAAGGTCGAAGGTGAGGGATGAGGGACGAGAAGGTCAAAGGTGAGGAATGAGGGATGAGAAGGTCAAAGTTGAGGGACGAGAAGGTCGAAGGTGAGGGATGAGGGACGAGAAGGTCGAAGGTGAGGGACGAGGAGGTATAAGGTGAGGGATGAGGGACGAGAAGGTCAAAGGTGAGGGATGAGGGACGAGAAGGTCAAAGGTGAGGGATGAGGGACGAGAAGGTCAAAGTTGAGGGATGAGAAGGTCTAAGGTGAGGGATGAGGGACGAGAAGGTTGAAGGTGAGGGATGAGGGACAAGAAGGTCAAAGGTGAGGGATGAGGGACGAGAAGGTCAAAGGTGAGGGATGAGGGACGAGAAGGTCGAAGGTGAGGGACGAGAAGGTCGAAGGTGATGGATGAGGGACGAGAAGGTCAAAGGTGAGGGATGAGGGACGAAAAGGTCAAAGTTGAGGGATGAGGGACGAGAAGGTCAAAGATGAGGGGCGAGAAGGTCGAAGGTGAGGGAGTGGGACGAGAGGGTCAAAGGTGAGGGGTGAGAGATGAGAAGGTCGAAGGTGAAGGATGAGGGACGAGAAGGTCTAAGGTGAGGGATGAGGGACGAGAAGGTCAAAGGTGAGGGACGTGGGACAAGAAGGTCGAAGATAAGGGACGAGGGACGAGAAGGTCAAAGGTGAGGGATGAGGGACAAGAAGGTCAAAGGTAAGGGATGAGGGACGAGAAGGTCAAAGGTGAGGGATGAGGGACGAGAAGGTCAAAGGTGAGGGATGAGGGACGAGAAGGTCTAAGGTGAGGGACGAGAAGGTCGAAGGTGAGGGATGAGGGATGAAAAGGTCGAAGGTGAGGGACGAGGAGGTATAAGGTGAGGGATGAGGGACGAGAAGGTCAAAGGTGAGGGATGAGGGACGAGAAGGTCAAAGGTGAGGGATGAGAAGGTCGAAGGTGAGGGATGAGGGATGAGAAGGTCGAAGGTGAGGGACGAGAAGGTCGAAGGTGAGGGATGAGGGACGAGAAGGTCAAAGGTGAGGGAAGAGGGACGAGAAGGTCGAAGATGAGGGACGAGAAGGTCGAAGGTGAGGGACGAGAAGGTCAAAGGTGAGGGATGAGGGACGAGAAGGTCGAAGGTGAGGGACGAGAAGGTCGAAGGTGAGGGATGAGGGACGAGAAGGTCAAAGGTGAGGAATGAGGGATGAGAAGGTCAAAGGTGAGGGACGAGAAGGTCGAAGGTGAGGGATGAGAGACGAGAAGGTCGAAGGTGAGGGACAAGGAGGTATAAGGTGAGGGATGAGGGACGAGAAGGTCAAAGGTGAGGGATGAGGGACGAGAAGGTCAAAGGTGAGGGATGAGGGACGAGAAGGTCAAAGTTGAGGGATGAGAAGGTCTAAGGTGAGGGATGAGGGACGAGAAGGTTGAAGGTGAGGGATGAGGGACAAGAAGGTCAAAGGTGAGGGATGAGGGACGAGAAGGTCAAAGATGAGGGGCGAGAAGGTCGAAGGTGAGGGAGTGGGACGAGAGGGTCAAAGGTGAGGGGTGAGAGACGAGAAGGTCGAAGGTGAAGGATGAGGGACGAGAAGGTCTAAGGTGAGGGATGAGGGACGAGAAGGTCAAAGGTGAGGGACGTGGGACAAGAAGGTCGAAGATAAGGGACGAGGGACGAGAAGGTCAAAGGTGAGGGATGAGGGACGAGAAGGTCAAAGGTGAGGGATGAGGGACGAGAAGGTCAAAGGTGAGGGATGAGGGACGAGAAGGTCGAAGGTGAGGGATGAGGGATGAGAAGGTCAAAGGTGAGGGACGAGAAGGTCGAAGGTGAGGGATGAGGGACGAGAAGGTCGAAGGTGAGGGACGAGGAGGTTGAAGGTGAGGGATGAGGGACGAGAAGGTCAAAGGTGAGGGATGAGGCACGAGAAGGTCAAAGGTGAGGGACGAGAAGGTCGAAGGTGAGGGATGAGGGACGAGAAGGTCGAAGGTGAGGGACAAGGAGGTATAAGGTAAGGGATGAGGGACGAGAAGGTCAAAGGTGAGGGATGAGGGACGAGAAGGTCAAAGGTGAGGGATGAGGGACGAGAAGGTCTAAGGTGAGGGACGAGAAGGTCGAAGGTGAGGGATGAGGGATGAAAAGGTCGAAGGTGAGGGACGAGGAGGTATAAGGTGAGGGATGAGGGACGAGAAGGTCAAAGGTGAGGGATGAGGGACGAGAAGGTCAAAGGTGAGGGATGAGAAGGTCGAAGGTGAGGGATGAGGGATGAGAAGGTCGAAGGTGAGGGACGAGAAGGTCGAAGGTGAGGGATGAGGGACGAGAAGGTCAAAGGTGAGGGAAGAGGGACGAGAAGGTCGAAGATGAGGGACGAGAAGGTCGAAGGTGAGGGACGAGAAGGTCAAAGGTGAGGGATGAGGGACGAGAAGGTCGAAGGTGAGGGACGAGAAGGTCGAAGGTGAGGGATGAGGGACGAGAAGGTCAAAGGTGAGGGATGAGGGATGAGAAGGTCAAAGGAGAGGGACGAGAAGGTCGAAGGTGAGGGATGAGAGACGAGAAGGTCGAAGGTGAGGGACAAGGAGGTATAAGGTGAGGGATGAGGGACGAGAAGGTCAAAGGTGAGGGATGAGGGACGAGAAGGTCAAAGGTGAGGGATGAGGGACGAGAAGGTCAAAGTTGAGGGATGAGAAGGTCTAAGGTGAGGGATGAGGGACGAGAAGGTTGAAGGTGAGGGATGAGGGACAAGAAGGTCAAAGGTGAGGGATGAGGGACGAGAAGGTCAAAGATGAGGGGCGAGAAGGTCGAAGGTGAGGGAGTGGGACGAGAGGGTCAAAGGTGAGGGGTGAGAGACGAGAAGGTCGAAGGTGAAGGATGAGGGACGAGAAGGTCTAAGGTGAGGGATGAGGGACGAGAAGGTCAAAGGTGAGGGACGTGGGACAAGAAGGTCGAAGATAAGGGACGAGGGACGAGAAGGTCAAAGGTGAGGGATGAGGGACGAGAAGGTCAAAGGTGAGGGATGAGAAGGTCAAAGATGAGGGGCGAGAAGGTTGAAGTTGAGGGAGTGGGACGAGAAGGTCGAAGGTGAGGGGTGAGGGACGAGAAGGTCGAAGGTGAGGGATGAGGGACGAGAAGGTCTAAGGTGAGGGATGAGGGACGAGAAGGTCGAAGGTGAGGGACGATAAGGTCGAAGGTGAGGGATGAGAAGGTCGAAGGTGAGGGACGAGAAGGTCGAATGTGAGGGATGAGGGACGAGAAGGTCAAAGGTGAGGGAAGAGGGACAAGAAGGTCGAAGATGAGGGACGAGAAGGTCAAAGGTGAGGGACGAGAAGGTCAAAGGTGAGGGATGAGGGACGAGAAGGTCGAAGGTGAGGGACGAGAAGGTCGAAGGTGAGGGATGAGGGACGAGAAGGTCAAAGGTGAGGGATGAGGGACGAGAAGGTCAAAGGTGAGGGATGAGGAATGAGAAGGTCAAAGGTGAAGGATTAGGGACGAGAAGGTCGAAGGTGAGGGATGAGGGTCGAGAAGGTCGAAGGTGAGGAACGAGAAGGCCGAAGGTGAGGAACGAGAAGGTCAAAGTTGATGGACGAGAAGGTCGAAGGTGAGGGATGAGGGACGAGAAGGTCAAAGGTGAGGGATGAGGGACGAGAAGGTCAAAGGTGAGGGTTGAGGGACAAGAAGGTCAAAGGTGAGGGACGAGGGATGAGAAGGTCAAAGGTGAGGGATGAAGGACGAGAAGGTCGAAGATGAGGGACGAGGAGGTCGAAGGTGAGGGACGAGAAGGTCGAAGGTGAGGGATGAGGGACGAGAAGGTCAAAGGTGAGGGATGAGGGACGAGAAGGTCGAAGATGAGGGACGAGGAGGTCGAAGGTGAGGGACGAGAAGGTCGAAGGTGAGGGATGAGGGACGAGAAGGTCGAAGGTGAGGGATGAGGGACGAGAAGGTCGAAGGTGAGGGATGAGGGACGAGAAGGTCAAAGGTGAGGGATGAAGAATGAGAATGTCAAAGGTGAAGGATGAGGGACGAGAAGGTCGAAGGTGAGGGATGAGGGTCGAGAAGGTCGAAGGTGAGGAACGAGAAGGCCGAAGGTGAGGAACGAGAAGGTCAAAGGTGAGGTACGAGAAGGTCGAAGGTGAGGGATGAGGGACGAGAAGGTCGAAGGTGAGGGAAGAGAAGGTCGAAGGTGAGGGATGAGGGACGAGAAGGTCAAAGGTGAGGGATGAGAAGGTCGAAGATGAGGGAGGAGGGACGATAAGATCGAAGGTGAGGGATGAGGGACGAGAAGGTCGAAGGTGAGGGACGAGAAGGTCGAAGGTGAGGGATGAGGGACGAGAAGGTCAAAGGTGAGGGATGAGGGACGAGAAGGTCGAAGATGAGGGACGAAATGGTCGAAGGTGAGGGACGAGAAGGTCGAAGGTGAGGGATGAGGGATGAGAAGGTCGAAGGTGAGGGACGAGAAGGTCGAAGGTGAGGGATGAGGGACGAGAAGGTCGAAGGTGAGGGATGAGGGACGAGAAGGTCAAAGGTGAGGGATGAGGAATGAGAAGGTCAAAGGTGAAGGATGAGGGACGAGAAGGTCGAAGGTGAGGGATGAGGGTCGAGAAGGTCGAAGGTGAGGAACGAGAAGGCCGAAGGTGAGGAACGAGAAGGTCAAAGGTGAGGGACGAGAAGGTCGAAGGTGAGGGATGAGGGACGAGAAGGTCGAAGGTGAGGGATGAGGGACGAGAAGGTCAAAGGTGAGGGTTGAGGGACGAGAAGGTCAAAGGTGAGGGACGAGAAGGTCGAAGGTGGGGTATGAGGGACGAGAAGGTCAAAGGTGAGGGATGAGGAACGAGAAGGTCAAAGGTGAGGAATGAGGGACGAGAAGGTCGAAGGTGAGGGATGAGAAGGTCAAAGATGAGGGATGAGGGATGAGAAGGTCGAAGGTGAGGGATGAGGGACGAGAAGGTCAAAGGTGAGGGATGAGGGACGAGAAGGTCAAAGGTGAGGGATGAGGGACGAGAAGGTCAAAGGTGAGGGACGAGAAGGTCGAAGGTGAGGGATGAGGGACGAAAAGGTCGAAGGTGAGGGACGAGGAGGTCGAAGGTGAGGGATGAGGGACAAGAAGGTCAAAGGTGAGGGATGAGGAACGAGAAGGTCAAAGGTGAGGGATGAGGGACGAGAAGGTCAAAGGTGAGGGACGAGAAGGTTGAAGGTGAGGGATGAGGGACGAGAAGGTCAAAGGTGAGGGAAGAGGGACGAGAAGGTCGAAGATGAGGGACGAGAAGGTCAAAGGTGAGGGACGAGAAGGTCAAAGGTGAGGGATGAGGGACGAGAAGGTCGAAGGTGAGGGACGAGAAGGTCGAAGGTGAGGGATGAGGGACGAGAAGGTCAAAGGTGAGGAATGAGGGATGAGAAGGTCAAAGGTGAGGGACGAGAAGGTCGAAGGTGAGGGATGAGGGACGAGAAGGTCGAAGGTGAGGGACGAGGAGGTATAAGGTGAGGGATGAGGGACGAGAAGGTCAAAGGTGAGGGATGAGGGACGAGAAGGTCAAAGGTGAGGGATGAGGGACGAGAAGGTCAAAGTTGAGGGATGAGAAGGTCTAAGGTGAGGGATGAGGGACGAGAAGGTTGAAGGTGAGGGATGAGGGACAAGAAGGTCAAAGGTGAGGGATGAGGGACGAGAAGGTCAAAGGTGAGGGATGAGGGACGAGAAGGTCGAAGGTGAGGGACGAGAAGGTCGAAGGTGATGGATGAGGGACGAGAAGGTCAAAGGTGAGGGATGAGGGACGAAAAGGTCAAAGTTGAGGGATGAGGGACGAGAAGGTCAAAGATGAGGGGCGAGAAGGTCGAAGGTGAGGGAGTGGGACGAGAGGGTCAAAGGTGAGGGGTGAGAGATGAGAAGGTCGAAGGTGAAGGATGAGGGACGAGAAGGTCTAAGGTGAGGGATGAGGGACGAGAAGGTCAAAGGTGAGGGACGTGGGACAAGAAGGTCGAAGATAAGGGACGAGGGACGAGAAGGTCAAAGGTGAGGGATGAGGGACAAGAAGGTCAAAGGTAAGGGATGAGGGACGAGAAGGTCAAAGGTGAGGGATGAGGGACGAGAAGGTCAAAGGTGAGGGATGAGGGACGAGAAGGTCTAAGGTGAGGGACGAGAAGGTCGAAGGTGAGGGATGAGGGATGAAAAGGTCGAAGGTGAGGGACGAGGAGGTATAAGGTGAGGGATGAGGGACGAGAAGGTCAAAGGTGAGGGATGAGGGACGAGAAGGTCAAAGGTGAGGGATGAGAAGGTCGAAGGTGAGGGATGAGGGATGAGAAGGTCGAAGGTGAGGGACGAGAAGGTCGAAGGTGAGGGATGAGGGACGAGAAGGTCAAAGGTGAGGGAAGAGGGACGAGAAGGTCGAAGATGAGGGACGAGAAGGTCGAAGGTGAGGGACGAGAAGGTCAAAGGTGAGGGATGAGGGACGAGAAGGTCGAAGGTGAGGGACGAGAAGGTCGAAGGTGAGGGATGAGGGACGAGAAGGTCAAAGGTGAGGAATGAGGGATGAGAAGGTCAAAGGTGAGGGACGAGAAGGTCGAAGGTGAGGGATGAGAGACGAGAAGGTCGAAGGTGAGGGACAAGGAGGTATAAGGTGAGGGATGAGGGACGAGAAGGTCAAAGGTGAGGGATGAGGGACGAGAAGGTCAAAGGTGAGGGATGAGGGACGAGAAGGTCAAAGTTGAGGGATGAGAAGGTCTAAGGTGAGGGATGAGGGACGAGAAGGTTGAAGGTGAGGGATGAGGGACAAGAAGGTCAAAGGTGAGGGATGAGGGACGAGAAGGTCAAAGATGAGGGGCGAGAAGGTCGAAGGTGAGGGAGTGGGACGAGAGGGTCAAAGGTGAGGGGTGAGAGACGAGAAGGTCGAAGGTGAAGGATGAGGGACGAGAAGGTCTAAGGTGAGGGATGAGGGACGAGAAGGTCAAAGGTGAGGGACGTGGGACAAGAAGGTCGAAGATAAGGGACGAGGGACGAGAAGGTCAAAGGTGAGGGATGAGGGACGAGAAGGTCAAAGGTGAGGGATGAGGGACGAGAAGGTCAAAGGTGAGGGATGAGGGACGAGAAGGTCGAAGGTGAGGGATGAGGGATGAGAAGGTCAAAGGTGAGGGACGAGAAGGTCGAAGGTGAGGGATGAGGGACGAGAAGGTCGAAGGTGAGGGACGAGGAGGTTGAAGGTGAGGGATGAGGGACGAGAAGGTCAAAGGTGAGGGATGAGGCACGAGAAGGTCAAAGGTGAGGGACGAGAAGGTCGAAGGTGAGGGATGAGGGACGAGAAGGTCGAAGGTGAGGGACAAGGAGGTATAAGGTAAGGGATGAGGGACGAGAAGGTCAAAGGTGAGGGATGAGGGACGAGAAGGTCAAAGGTGAGGGATGAGGGACGAGAAGGTCTAAGGTGAGGGACGAGAAGGTCGAAGGTGAGGGATGAGGGATGAAAAGGTCGAAGGTGAGGGACGAGGAGGTATAAGGTGAGGGATGAGGGACGAGAAGGTCAAAGGTGAGGGATGAGGGACGAGAAGGTCAAAGGTGAGGGATGAGAAGGTCGAAGGTGAGGGATGAGGGATGAGAAGGTCGAAGGTGAGGGACGAGAAGGTCGAAGGTGAGGGATGAGGGACGAGAAGGTCAAAGGTGAGGGAAGAGGGACGAGAAGGTCGAAGATGAGGGACGAGAAGGTCGAAGGTGAGGGACGAGAAGGTCAAAGGTGAGGGATGAGGGACGAGAAGGTCGAAGGTGAGGGACGAGAAGGTCGAAGGTGAGGGATGAGGGACGAGAAGGTCAAAGGTGAGGGATGAGGGATGAGAAGGTCAAAGGAGAGGGACGAGAAGGTCGAAGGTGAGGGATGAGAGACGAGAAGGTCGAAGGTGAGGGACAAGGAGGTATAAGGTGAGGGATGAGGGACGAGAAGGTCAAAGGTGAGGGATGAGGGACGAGAAGGTCAAAGGTGAGGGATGAGGGACGAGAAGGTCAAAGTTGAGGGATGAGAAGGTCTAAGGTGAGGGATGAGGGACGAGAAGGTTGAAGGTGAGGGATGAGGGACAAGAAGGTCAAAGGTGAGGGATGAGGGACGAGAAGGTCAAAGATGAGGGGCGAGAAGGTCGAAGGTGAGGGAGTGGGACGAGAGGGTCAAAGGTGAGGGGTGAGAGACGAGAAGGTCGAAGGTGAAGGATGAGGGACGAGAAGGTCTAAGGTGAGGGATGAGGGACGAGAAGGTCAAAGGTGAGGGACGTGGGACAAGAAGGTCGAAGATAAGGGACGAGGGACGAGAAGGTCAAAGGTGAGGGATGAGGGACGAGAAGGTCAAAGGTGAGGGATGAGAAGGTCAAAGATGAGGGGCGAGAAGGTTGAAGTTGAGGGAGTGGGACGAGAAGGTCGAAGGTGAGGGGTGAGGGACGAGAAGGTCGAAGGTGAGGGATGAGGGACGAGAAGGTCTAAGGTGAGGGATGAGGGACGAGAAGGTCGAAGGTGAGGGACGATAAGGTCGAAGGTGAGGGATGAGGGATGAGAAGGTCGAAGGTGAGGGACGAGAAGGACGAATGTGAGGGATGAGGGACGAGAAGGTCAAAGGTGAGGGAAGAGGGACAAGAAGGTCGAAGATGAGGGACGAGAAGGTCAAAGGTGAGGGACGAGAAGGTCAAAGGTGAGGGATGAGGGACGAGAAGGTCGAAGGTGAGGGACGAGAAGGTCGAAGGTGAGGGATGAGGGACGAGAAGGTCAAAGGTGAGGGATGAGGGACGAGAAGGTCAAAGGTGAGGGATGAGGAATGAGAAGGTCAAAGGTGAAGGATTAGGGACGAGAAGGTCGAAGGTGAGGGATGAGGGTTGAGAAGGTCGAAGGTGAGGAACGAGAAGGCCGAAGGTGAGGAACGAGAAGGTCAAAGTTGATGGACGAGAAGGTCGAAGGTGAGGGATGAGGGACGAGAAGGTCAAAGGTGAGGGATGAGGGACGAGAAGGTCAAAGGTGAGGGTTGAGGGACAAGAAGGTCAAAGGTGAGGGACGAGGGATGAGAAGGTCAAAGGTGAGGGATGAAGGACGAGAAGGTCGAAGATGAGGGACGAGGAGGTCGAAGGTGAGGGACGAGAAGGTCGAAGGTGAGGGATGAGGGACGAGAAGGTCAAAGGTGAGGGATGAGGGACGAGAAGGTCGAAGATGAGGGACGAGGAGGTCGAAGGTGAGGGACGAGAAGGTCGAAGGTGAGGGATGAGGGACGAGAAGGTCGAAGGTGAGGGACGAGAAGGTCGAAGGTGAGGGATGAGGGACGAGAAGGTCGAAGGTGAGGGATGAGGGACGAGAAGGTCAAAGGTGAGGGATGAAGAATGAGAATGTCAAAGGTGAAGGATGAGGGACGAGAAGGTCGAAGGTGAGGGATGAGGGTCGAGAAGGTCGAAGGTGAGGAACGAGAAGGCCGAAGGTGAGGAACGAGAAGGTCAAAGGTGAGGGACGAGAAGGTCGAAGGTGAGGGATGAGGGACGAGAAGGTCGAAGGTGAGGGACGAGAAGGTCGAAGGTGAGGGATGAGGGACGAGAAGGTCAAAGGTGAGGGATGAGAAGGTCGAAGATGAGGGAGGAGGGACGAGAAGATCGAAGGTGAGGGATGAGGGACGAGAAGGTCGAAGGTGAGGGATAAGGGACGAGAAGGTCGAAGGTGAGGGATGAGGGATGAGAAGGTCAAAGGTGAGGGACGAGAAGGTCGAAGGTGAGGGATGAGGGACGAGAAGGTCAAAGGTGAGGGACGAGAAGGTCGAAGGTGAGGGATGAGGGACGAGAAGGTCGAAGGTGAGGGACGAGAAGGTCGAAGGTGAGGGATGAGGGACGAGAAGGTCAAAGGTGAGGGATGAGGGACGAGAAGGTCGAAGATGAGGGACGAAATGGTCGAAGGTGAGGGACGAGAAGGTCGAAGGTGAGGGATGAGGGATGAGAAGGTCGAAGGTGAGGGACGAGAAGGTCGAAGGTGAGGGATGAGGGACGAGAAGGTCGAAGGTGAGGGATGAGGGACGAGAAGGTCAAAGGTGAGGGATGAGGAATGAGAAGGTCAAAGGTGAAGGATGAGGGACGAGAAGGTCGAAGGTGAGGGATGAGGGTCGAGAAGGTCGAAGGTGAGGAACGAGAAGGCCGAAGGTGAGGAACGAGAAGGTCAAAGGTGAGGGACGAGAAGGTCGAAGGTGAGGGATGAGGGACGAGAAGGTCGAAGGTGAGGGATGAGGAACGAGAAGGTCAAAGGTGACGGTTGAGGGACGAGAAGGTCAAAGGTGAGGGACGAGAAGGTCGAAGGTGGGGTATGAGGGACGAGAAGGTCAAAGGTGAGGGATGAGGAACGAGAAGGTCAAAGGTGAGGAATGAGGGACGAGAAGGTCGAAGGTGAGGGATGAGAAGGTCAAAGATGAGGGATGAGGGATGAGAAGGTCGAAGGTGAGGGATGAGGGACGAGAAGGTCAAAGGTGAGGGATGAGGGACGAGAAGGTCAAAGGTGAGGGATGAGGGACGAGAAGGTCAAAGGTGAGGGACGAGAAGGTCGAAGGTGAGGGATGAGGGACGAAAAGGTCGAAGGTGAGGGACGAGGAGGTCGAAGGTGAGGGATGAGGGACAAGAAGGTCAAAGGTGAGGGATGAGGAACGAGAAGGTCAAAGGTGAGGGATGAGGGACAAGAAGGTCAAAGGTGAGGGATGAGGGACGAGAAGGTCAAAGGTGAGGGATGAGGGACGAGAAGGTTTAAAGGTGAGGGATGAGGGACGAGAAGGTCAAAGTTGAGGGATGAGAAGGTCTAAGATGAGGGACGAGAAGGTCTAAGATGAGGGACGAGGGACAAGAAGGTTGAAGATGAGGGACGAGGGATGAGAAGGTCAAAGGTGAGGGATGAGGGATGAGAAGGTCGAAGGTGAGAGATGAGAAGGTCAAAGGTGAGGGATGAGGGACGAGAAGGTTGAAGGTGAGGGATGAGGGACAAGAAGGTCGAAGGTGAGGGGTGAGGGACGAGAAGGTCAAAGGTGAGGGATGAGGGACGAGAAGGTCGAAGGTGAGGGATGAGGGACGAGAAGGTCAAAGGTGAGGGACGAGAAGGTCGAAGGTGAGGGATGAGGGACGAGAAGGTCGAAGGTGAGGGACGAGGAGGTTGAAGGTGAGGGATGAGGGACAAGAAGGTCAAAGGTGAGGGATGAGGGATGAGAAGGTCAAAGGTGAGGGACAAGAAGGTCGAAGGTGAGGGATGAGGGACGAGAAGGTCGAAGGTGAGGGACGAGGAGGTATAAGGTGAGGGATGAGGGACGAGAAGGTCAAAGGTGAGGGATGAGGGACGAGAAGGTCAAAGGTGAGGGATGAGGGACGAGAAGGTCAAAGGTGAGGCACGAGAAGGTCGAAGGTGAGGGATGAGGGACGAGAAGGTCGAAGGTGAGGGACGAGGAGGTATAAGGTGAGGGATGAGGGACGACAAGGTCAAAGGTGAGGGATGAGGGACAAGAAGGTCAAAGGTGAGGGATGAGGGACGAGAAGGTCAAAGGTGAGGGATGAGGGACGAGAAGGTCAAAGGTGAGGGATGAGGGACGAGAAGGTCAAAGTTGAGGGATGAGAAGGTCTAAGGTGAGGGATGAGGGACGAGAAGGTTGAAGGTGAGGGATGAGGGACAAGAAGGTCAAAGGTGAGGGATGAGGGACGAGAAGGTCAAAGGTGAGGGATGAGGGACGAGAAGGTCGAAGGTGAGGGACGAGAAGGTCGAAGGTGATGGATGAGGGACGAGAAGGTCAAAGGTGAGGGATGAGGGACGAAAAGGTCAAAGTTGAGGGATGAGGGACGAGAAGGTCAAAGATGAGGGGCGAGAAGGTCGAAGGTGAGGGAGTGGGACGAGAGGGTCGAAGGTGAGGGGTGAGAGACGAGAAGGTCGAAGGTGAAGGATGAGGGACGAGAAGGTCTAAGGTGAGGGATGAGGGACGAGAAGGTCAAAGGTGAGGGACGTGGGACAAGAAGGTCGAAGATAAGGGACGAGGGACGAGAAGGTCAAAGGTGAGGGATGAGGGACGAGAAGGTCAAAGGTGAGGGATGAGGGACGAGAAGGTGAAAGATGAGGGGCGAGAAGGTTGAAGTTGAGGGAGTGGGACGAGAAGGTCGAAGGTGAGGGGTGAGGGACGAGAAGGTCGAAGGTGAGGGATGAGGGACGAGAAGGTCTAAGGTGAGGGATGAGGGACGAGAAGGTCGAAGGTGAGGGACGAGGGACAAGAAGGTCGAAGATGAGGGACGAAGGACGAGAAGGTCGAAGGTGAGGGATGAGGGACGAGAAGGTCAAAGGTGAGGGATGAGGGACGAGAAGGTCAAAGGTGAGGGACAAGAAGGTCGAAGATGAGGGACGAGGGACGAGAAGGTCGAAGGTGAGGGATGAGGGACGAGAAGGTCAAAGGTGAGGGATGAGGGATGAGAAGGTCAAAGATGAGGGGCGAGAAGGTCGAAGGTGTGGGATGAGGGACAAGAAGGTCTTAGGTGAGGGATGAGGGACGAGAAGGTCGAAGGTGAGGGACGAGGGACAAGAAGGTCGAAGATGAGGGACGAGGGACGAGAAGGTCGAAGGTGAGGGATGAGGGACGAGAAGGTCAAAGGTGAGGGATGAGGGACGAGAAGTTCAAAGATGAGGGGCGAGAAGTTCGAAGGTGAGGGATTGGGACGAGAAGGTCAAAGGTGAGGGGTGAGGGACGAGAAGGTCGAAGGTGAGGGATGAGGGACGAGAAGGTCAAAGGTGAGGGACGAGAAGGTCGAAGGTGAGGGATGAGGGACAAGAAGGTCGAAGGTGAGGGACGAGAAGGTCGAAGGTGAGGGATGAGGGATGAGAAGGTCAAAGGTGAGGGATGAGGGACGAGAAGGCCGAAGGTGAGGGATGAGGGACGAGAAGGTCGACGGTGAGGGACGAGGAGGTCGAAGGTGAGGGATGAGGGACGAGAAGGTCGAAGGTGAGGGATGAGGGACGAGGGACGAGAAGGTCGAAGGTGAGGGATGAGGGATGAGAAGGTCAAAGGTGAGGGATGAGGAACGAGAAGGTCAAAGGTGAGGAATGAGGGACGAGAAGGTCAAAGGTGAGGGATGAGGGACGAGAAGGTCAAAGGTGAGGGATGAGGGACGAGAAGGTCAAAGGTGAGGGATGAGAAGGTCAAAGTTGAGGGATGATTGACGAGAAGGTCAAAGATGAGGGGCGAGAAGGTCGAAGGTGAGGGAGTGGGACGAGAGGGTTTGAAGGTGAGGGGTGAGGGATGAGAAGGTCGAAGGTGAGGGATGAGGGACGAGAAGGTCTAAGGTGAGGGATGAGGGACGAGAGGGTCAAAGGTGAGGGACGAGGGACAAGAAGGTCGAAGATGAGGGACGAGAAGGTCGAAGGTGAGGGATGAGGGACGAGAAGGTCAAAGATGAGGGACGAGAAGGTCAAAGATGAGGGGCGAGAAGGTCGAAGGTGAGGGAGTGGGACGAGAAGGTCGAAGGTGAGGGGTGAGGGACGAGAAGGTCGAAGGTCAGGGATGAGGGACGAGAAGGTCTAAGGTGAGGGATGAGGGACGAGAAGGTCGAAGGTGAGGGACGAGGGACAAGAAGGTCGAAGATGAGGGACGAGAAGGTTGAAGGTGAGGGATGAGGGACGAGAAGGTCAAAGGTGAGGGATGAGGGACGAGAAGTTCAAAGATGAGGGGCGAAAAGGTCGAAGGTGAGGGATGAGGGACGAGAAGGTCGAAGGTAAGGGATGAGGGACGAGAAGGTCAAAGGTGAGGGATGAGGAATGAGAAGGTCAAAGGTGAAGGATGAGGGACGAGAAGGTCGAAGGTGAGGGATGAGGGTCGAGAAGGTCGAAGGTGAGGAACGAGAAGGCCGAAGGTGAGGAACGAGAAGGTCAAAGGTGAGGGACGAGAAGGTCGAAGGTGAGGGATGAGGGACAAGAAGGTCAAAGGTGAGGGATGAGGGACGAGAAGGTCGAAGGTGAGTGATGAGGGACGAGAAGGTCAAAGGTGAGGGTTGAGGGACGAGAAGGTCAAAGGTGAGGGATGAGAAGGTCGAAGGTGGGGTATGAGGGACGAGAAGGTCAAAGGTGAGGGATGAGGAACGAGAAGGTCAAAGGTGAGGAATGAGGGACGAGAAGGTCAAAGGTGAGGGATGAGGGACGAGAAGGTCGAAGGTGAGGGAGTGGGATGAGAAGGTCGAAGGTGAGGGGTGAGGGACGAGAAGGTCGAAGGTCAGGGATGAGGGACGAGAAGGTCTAAGGTGAGGGATGAGGGATGAGAAGGTCGAAGGTGAGGGACGAGGGACAAGAAGGTCGAAGATGAGGGACGAGAAGGTTGAAGGTGAGGGATGAGGGACGAGAAGGTCAAAGGTGAGGGATGAGGAACGAGAAGTTCAAAGATGAGGGGCGAAAAGGTCGAAGGTGAGGGATGAGGGACGAGAAGATCTAAGGTGAGGGATGAGGGACGAGAAGGTCGAAGGTGAGGGATGAGAAGGTCAAAGGTGAGGGATGAGAAGGTCAAAGATGAGGGATGAGGGATGAGAAGGTCGAAGGTGAGGGATGAGGGACGAGAAGGTCAAAGGTGAGGGATGAGGGACGAGAAGGTCAAAGGTGAGGGATGAGGGACGAGAAGGTCAAAGGTGAGGGATGAGGGACGAAAAGGTCAAAGGTGAGGGACGAGGAGGTCGAAGGTGAGGGATGAGGGACAAGAAGGTCAAAGGTGAGGGATGAGGAACGAGAAGGTCAAAGGTGAGGGATGAGGGACAAGAAGGTCAAAGGTGAGGGATGAGGGACGAGAAGGTCAAAGGTGAGGGATGAGGGACGAGAAGGTCAAAGGTGAGGGATGAGGGACGAGAAGGTCAAAGTTGAGGGATGAGAAGGTCTAAGATGAGGGAAGAGAACGTCTAAGATGAGGGACGAGGGACAAGAAGGTTGAAGATGAGGGACGAAGGATGAGAAGGTCAAAGGTGAGGGATGAGGGATGAGAAGGTCGAAGGTGAGAGATGAGAAGGTCGAAGGTGAGGGACGAGGGACGAGAAGGTTGAAGGTGAGGGATGAGGGACAAGAAGGTCGAAGGTGAGGGGTGAGGGACGAGAAGGTCAAAGGTGAGGGATGAGGGACGAGAAGGTCGAAGGTGAGGGATGAGGGATGAGAAGGTCAAAGGTGAGGGACGAGAAGGTTGAAGGTGAGGGATGAGGAGGTCGAAGGTGAGGGATGAGGAGGTCGAAGGTGAGGGATGAGGGACAAGAAGGTCAAAGGTGAGGGACGAGAAGGTCAAAGGTGAGGGATGAGGGACGAGAAGGTCGAAGGTGAGGGACGAGGAGGTATAAGGTGAGGGATGAGGGACGAGAAGGTCAAAGGTGAGGGATGAGGGACGAGAAGGTCAAAGGTGAGGGATGAGGGACGAGAAGGTCAAAGGTGAGGCACGAGAAGGTCGAAGGTGAGGGATGAGGGACGAGAAGGTCGAAGGTGAGGGACGAGGAGGTATAAGGTGAGGGATGAGGGACGACACGGTCAAAGGTGAGGGATGAGGGACAAGAAGGTCAAAGGTGAGGGATGAGGGACGAGAAGGTCAAAGGTGAGGGATGAGGGACGAGAAGGTCAAAGGTGAGGGATGAGGGACGAGAAGGTCAAAGGTGAGGGATGAGGGACGAGAAGGTCAAAGTTGAGGGATGAGAAGGTCTAAGGTGAGGGATGAGGGACGAGAAGGTTGAAGGTGAGGGATGAGGGACAAGAAGGTCAAAGGTGAGGGATGAGGGACGAGAAGGTCAAAGGTGAGGGATGAGGGACGAGAAGGTCGAAGGTGAGGGACGAGAAGGTCGAAGGTGATGGATGAGGGACGAGAAGGTCAAAGGTGAGGGATGAGGGACGAAAAGGTCAAAGTTGAGGGATGAGGGACGAGAAGGTCAAAGATGAGGGGCGAGAAGGTCGAAGGTGAGGGAGTGGGACGAGAGGGTCGAAGGTGAGGGGTGAGAGACGAGAAGGTCGAAGGTGAAGGATGAGGGACGAGAAGGTCTAAGGTGAGGGATGAGGGACGAGAAGGTCAAAGGTGAGGGACGTGGGACAAGAAGGTCGAAGATAAGGGACGAGGGACGAGAAGGTCAAAGGTGAGGGATGAGGGACGAGAAGGTCAAAGGTGAGGGATGAGGGACGAGAAGGTCAAAGATGAGGGGCGAGAAGGTTGAAGTTGAGGGAGTGGGACGAGAAGGTCGAAGGTGAGGGGTGAGGGACGAGAAGGTCGAAGGTGAGGGATGAGGGACGAGAAGGTCTAAGGTGAGGGATGAGGGACGAGAAGGTCGAAGGTGAGGGACGAGGGACAAGAAGGTCGAAGATGAGGGACGAAGGATGAGAAGGTCGAAGGTGAGGGATGAGGGACGAGAAGGTCAAAGGTGAGGGATGAGGGACGAGAAGGTCAAAGGTGAGGGACAAGAAGGTCGAAGATGAGGGACGAGGGATGAGAAGGTCGAAGGTGAGGGATGAGGGACGAGAAGGTCAAAGGTGAGGGATGAGGGATGAGAAGGTCAAAGATGAGGGGCGAGAAGGTCGACGGTGTGGGATGAGGGACAAGAAGGTCTTAGGTGAGGGATGAGGGACGAGAAGGTCGAAGGTGAGGGACGAGGGACAAGAAGGTCGAAGATGAGGGACGAGGGACGAGAAGGTCGAAGGTGAGGGATGAGGGACGAGAAGGTCAAAGGTGAGGGATGAGGGACGAGAAGTTCAAAGATGAGGGGCGAGAAGTTCGAAGGTGAGGGAGTGGGACGAGAAGGTCGAAGGTGAGGGGTGAGGGACGAGAAGGTCAAAGGTGAGGGATGAGGGACGAGAAGGTCAAAGGTGAGGGACGAGAAGGTCAAAGGTGAGGGATGAGGGACAAGAAGGTCGAAGGTGAGGGACGAGAAGGTCGAAGGTGAGGGATGAGGGATGAGAAGGTCAAAGGTGAGGGATGAGGGACGAGAAGGCCGAAGGTGAGGGATGAGGGACGAGAAGGTCGACGGTGAGGGACGAGGAGGTCGAAGGTGAGGGATGAGGGACGAGAAGGTCGAAGGTGAGGGATGAGGGACGAGGGACGAGAAGGTCGAAGGTGAGGGATGAGGGATGAGAAGGTCAAAGGTGAGGGATGAGGAACGAGAAGGTCAAAGGTGAGGAATGAGGGACGAGAAGGTCAAAGGTGAGGGATGAGGGACGAGAAGGTCAAAGGTGAGGGATGAGGGACGAGAAGGTCAAAGGTGAGGGATGAGGGATGAGAAGGTCAAAGTTGAGGGATGAGGGACGAGAAGGTCAAAGATGAGGGGCGAGAAGGTCGAAGGTGAGGGATGAGGGACGAGAAGGTCAAAGGTGAGGGATGAGGGACGAGAAGGTCAAAGATGAGGGGCGAGAAGGTCGAAGGTGAGGGAGTGGGACGAGAAGGTCGAAGGTGAGGGGTGAGGGACGAGAAGGTCGAAGGTCAGGGATGAGGGACGAGAAGGTCAAAGGTGAGGGACGAGGGACAAGAAGGTCGAAGATGAGGGACGAGAAGGTCGAAGGTGAGGGATGAGAAGGTCGAAGGTGAGGGATGAGGGACGAGAAGGTCAAAGGTGAGGGATGAGGGACGAGAAGGTCAAAGATGAGGGGCGAGAAGGTCGAAGGTGAGGGAGTGGGACGAGAAGGTCGAAGGTGAGGGATGAGTAACGAGAAGGTCAAAGGTGAGGGACGAGGGACAAGAAGGTCGAACATGAGGGACGAGAAGGTCGAAGGTGAGGGATGAGGGACGAGAAGGTCAAAGGTGAGGGATGAGGGACGAGAAGGTCAAAGATGAGGGGCGAGAAGGTCGAAGGTGAGGGAGTGGGACGAGAGGGTTTGAAGGTGAGGGGTGAGGGATGAGAAGGTCGAAGGTGAGGGACGAGGGATAAGAAGGTCGAAGATGAGGGACGAGAAGGTTGAAGGTGAGGGATGAGGGACGAGAAGGTCAAAGGTGAGGGATGAGGGACGAGAAGTTCAAAGATGAGGGGCGAAAAGGTCGAAGGTGAGGGATGAGGGACGAGAAGATCTAAGGTGAGGGATGAGGGACGAGAAGGTCGAAGGTGAGGGATGAGGGACGAGAAGGTCGAAGGTGAGGGATGAGAAGGTCAAAGATGAGGGATGAGGGATGAGAAGGTCGAAGGTGAGGGATGAGGGACGAGAAGGTGAAAGGTGAGGGATGAGGGACGAGAAGGTCGAAGGTGAGGGACGAGGAGGTATAAGGTGAGGGATGAGGGACGACAAGGTCAAAGGTGAGGGATGAGGGACAAGAAGGTCAAAGGTGAGGGATGAGGGACGAGAAGGTCAAAGGTGAGGGATGAGGGACGAGAAGGTCAAAGGTGAGGGATGAGGGACGAGAAGGTCAAAGTTGAGGGATGAGAAGGTCTAAGGTGAGGGATGAGGGACGAGAAGGTTGAAGGTGAGGGATGAGGGACAAGAAGGTCAAAGGTGAGGGATGAGGGACGAGAAGGTCAAAGGTGAGGGATGAGGGACGAGAAGGTCGAAGGTGAGGGACGAGAAGGTCGAAGGTGATGGATGAGGGACGAGAAGGTCAAAGGTGAGGGATGAGGGACGAAAAGGTCAAAGTTGAGGGATGAGGGACGAGAAGATCAAAGGTGAGGGGCGAGAAGGTCGAAGGTGAGGGAGTGGGACGAGAGGGTCGAAGGTGAGGGGTGAGAGACGAGAAGGTTGAAGGTGAAGGATGAGGGACGAGAAGGTCTAAGGTGAGGGATGAGGGACGAGAAGGTCAAAGGTGAGGGACGTGGGACAAGAAGGTCGAAGATAAGGGACGAGGGACGAGAAGGTCAAAGGTGAGGAATGAGGGACGAGAAGGTCAAAGGTGAGGGATGAGGGACGAGAAGGTCAAAGATGAGGGGCGAGAAGGTTGAAGTTGAGGGAGTGGTACGAGAAGGTCGAAGGTGAGGGGTGAGGGACGAGAAGGTCGAGGGTGAGGGATGAGGGACGAGAAGGTCAAAGGTGAGGGACGAGAAGGTCGAAGGTGAGGGATGAGGGACAAGAAGGTCGAAGGTGAGGGACGAGAAGGTCGAAGGTGAGGGATGAGGGATGAGAAGGTCAAAGGTGAGGGATGAGGGATGAGAAGGTCAAGGGTGAAGGACGAGAAGGCCGAAGGTGAGGGATGAGGGACGAGAAGGTCGACGGTGAGGGACGAGGAGGTCGAAGGTGAGGGATGAGGGACGAGAAGGTCGAAGGTGAGGGATGAGGGACGAGGGACGAGAAGGTCGAAGGTGAGGGATGAGGGATGAGAAGGTCAAAGGTGAGGGATGAGAAATGAGAAGGTCAAAGGTGAGGAATGAGGGACGAGAAGGTCAAAGGTGAGGGATGAGGGACGAGAAGGGCAAAGGTGAGGGATGAGGGACGAGAAGGTCAAAGGTGAGGGATGAGGGACGAGAAGGTCAAAGGTGAGGGACGAGGGACAAGAAGGTCGAAGATGAGGGACGAGAAGGTCGAAGGTGAGGGATGAGGGACGAGAAGGTCTAAGGTGAGGGATGAGGGACGAGAAGGTCAAAGGTGAGGGACGAGGGACAAGAAGGTCGAAGATGAGGGACGAGAAGGTCGAAGGTGAGGGATGAGGGACGAGAAGGTCAAAGATGAGGGGCGAGAAGGTCGAAGGTGAGGGAGTGGGACGAGAAGGTCGAAGGTGAGGGGTGAGGGACGAGAAGGTCGAAGGTCAGGGATGAGGGACGAGAAGGTCTAAGGTGAGGGATGAGGGACGAGAAGGTCGAAGGTGAGGGACGAGGGACAAGAAGGTCGAAGATGAGGGACGAGAAGGTTGAAGGTGAGGGATGAGGGACGAGAAGGTCAAAGGTGAGGGATGAAGGACGAGAAGTTCAAAGATGAGGGGCGAAAAGGTCGAAGGTGAGGGATGAGGGACGAGAAGATCTAAGGTGAGGGATGAGGGACGAGAAGGTCGAAGGTGAGGGATGAGGGACGAGAAGGTCGAAGGTGAGGGATGAGAAGGTCAAAGATGAGGGATGAGGGATGAGAAGGTCGAAGGTGAGGGATCAGAAGGTCAAAGGTGAGGGATGAGGGACGAGAAGGTCAAAGGTGAGGGATGAGGGACGAGAAGGTCAAAGGTGAGGGACGAGAAGGTCGAAGGTGAGGGATGAGGGACGAAAAGGTCGAAGGTGAGGGACGAGGAGGTCGAAGGTGAGGGATGAGGGACAAGAAGGTCAAAGGTGAGGGATGAGGAACGAGAAGGTCAAAGGTGAGGGATGAGGGACAAGAAGGTCAAAGGTGAGGGATGAGGGACGAGAAGGTCAAAGGTGAGGGATGAGGGACGAGAAGGTCAAAGGTGAGGGATGAGGGACGAGAAGGTCAAAGTTGAGGGATGAGAAGGTCTAACATGAGGGACGAGAAGGTCTAAGATGAGGGACGAGGGACAAGAAGGTTGAAGATGAGGGACGAGGGACGAGAAGGTCAAAGGTGAGGGATGAGGGATGAGAAGGTTGAAGGTGAGGGATGAGAAGGTCGAAGGTGAGGGATGAGGGACGAGAAGGTTGAAGGTGAGGGATGAGGGACAAGAAGGTCGAAGGTGAGGGATGAGGGACGAGAAGGTCAAAGGTGAGGGATGAGGGACGAGAAGGTCGAAGGTGAGGGATGAGGGACGAGAAGGTCAAAGGTGAGGGACGAGAAGGTCGAAGGTGAGGGATGAGGGACGAGAAGGTCGAAGGTGAGGGACGAGGAGGTCGAAGGTGAGGGATGAGGGACGAGAAGGTCAAAGGTGAG
The DNA here is from genome assembly GCA_029206835.1 of Rana muscosa. Taxonomy (NCBI): domain Eukaryota; kingdom Metazoa; phylum Chordata; class Amphibia; order Anura; family Ranidae; genus Rana; species Rana muscosa. Next base: position 15,702,148 of record JARGYO010000198.1, on the reverse strand, counting down.
GGATGAGGGACGAGAAGGTCAAAGGTGAGGGACGAGAAGGTCGAAGGTGAGGGATGAGGGACGAGAAGGTCGAAGGTGAGGGACGAGGAGGTATAAGGTGAGGGATGAGGGACGAGAAGGTCAAAGTTGAGGGATGAGGGACGAGAAGGTCAAAGGTGAGGGATGAGGGACGAGAAGGTCAAAGGTGAGGGACGAGAAGGTCGAAGGTGAGGGATGAGGGACGAGAAGGTCGAAGGTGAGGGAAGAAGAGGTATAAGGTGAGGGATGAGGGACGAGAAGGTCAAAGGTGAGGGATGAGGGACAAGAAGGTCAAAGGTGAGGGATGAGGGACGAGAAGGTCAAAGGTGAGGGATGAGGGACGAGAAGGTCAAAGGTGAGTGATGAGGGACGAGAAGGTCAAAGTTGAGGGATGAGAAGGTCTAAGGTGAGGGATGAGGGACGAGAAGGTTGAAGGTGAGGGATGAGGGACAAGAAGGTCGAAGGTGAGGGATGAGGGACGAGAAGGTCAAATTTGAGGGATGAGGGACGAGAAGGTCGAAGGTGAGGGATGAGGAACGAGAAGGTCAAAGGTGAGGGACGAGAAGGTCGAAGGTGAGGGATGAGGGACGAGAAGGTCGAAGGTGAGGGATGAGGAGGTCGAAGGTGAGGGATGAGGGACGAGAAGGTCAAAGGTGAGGGATGAGGGACGAGAAGGTCAAAGGTGAGGGACGAGAAGGTCGAAGGTGAGGGATGAGGGACGAGAAGGTCAATGGTGAGGGATGAGGGACGAGAAGGTCAAAGGTGAGGGATGAGGGACGAGAAGGTCAAAGTTGAGGGATGAGGGTCGAGAAGGTCGAAGGTGAGGAACGAGAAGGCCGAAGGTGAGGAACGAGAAGGTCTCAGATGAGGGACGAGAAGGTCTAAGATGAGGGACGAGGGACAAGAAGGTTAAAGATGAGGGACGAGGGACGAGAAGATCAAAGGTGAGGGATGAGGGATGAGAAGGTCGAAGGTGAGGGATGAGAAGGTCGAAGGTGAGGGATGAGGGACGAGAAGGTTGAAGGTGAGGGATGAGGGACAAGAAGGTCGAATGTGAGGGATGAGGGACGAGAAGGTCAAAGGTGAGGGATGAGGGACGAGAAGGTCGAAGGTGAGGGATGAGGGTCGAGAAGGTCGAAGGTGAGGAACGAGAAGGCCGAAGGTGAGGAACGAGAAGGTCAAAGGTGAGGGACGAGAAGGTCGAAGGTGAGGGATGAGGGACGAGAAGGTCGAAGGTGAGGGATGAGGGACTAGAAGGTCGAAGGTGAGGGATGAGGGACGAGAAGGTCCAAGGTGAGGGATGAGGGACGAGAAGGTCAAAGGTGAGGGTTGAGGGACGAGAAGGTCAAAGGTGAGGGACGAGAAGGTCGAAGGTGGGGGATGAGGGACGAGAAGGTCGAAGGTGAGGGATGAGGGACGAGAAGGTCAAAGGTGAGGGATGAGGGACGAGAAGGTCGAAGATGAGGGACGAGGAGGTCGAAGGTGAGGGACGAGAAGGTCGAAGGTGAGGGATGAGAAGGTCAAAGGTGAGGGATGAGGGACGAGAAGGTCGAAGATGAGGGACAAGAAGGTCGAAGGTGAGGGACGCGGAGATCGAAGGTGAGGGATGAGGGACGAGAAGGTCGAAGGTGAGGGATGAGGGACGAGAAGGTCAAAGGTGAGGGATGAAGGACGAGAAGGTCGAAAGTGAGGGACGAGAAGGTCGAAGGTGAGGGATGAGGGACGAGAAGGTCAAAGGTGAGGGACGAGAAGGTCGAAGGTGAGGGATGAGGGACAAGAAGGTCGAAGGTGAGGGACGCGGAGATCGAAGGTGAGGGATGAGGGACGAGAAGGTCGAAGGTGAGGGATAAGGGACGAGAAGGTCTAAGGTGAGGGAGTGGGACGAGAGGGTCGAAGGTGAGGGGTGAGAGACGAGAAGGTCAAAGGTGAGGGATGAGGGACGAGAAGGTCTAAGGTGAGGGATGAGGGACGAGAAGGTCAAAGGTGAGGGACGAGGGACAAGAAGGTCGACGATGAGGGACGAGGGACGAGAAGGTCGAAGGTGAGGGATGAGGGACGAGAAGGTCAAAGGTGAGGGATGAGGGACGAGAAGGTCAAAGCTGAGGGGCGAGAAGGTTGAAGTTGAGGGAGTGGGATGAGAAGGTCGAAGGTGAGGGGTGAGGGACGAGAAGGTCGAAGGTGAGGGATGAGGGACGAGAAGGTCTAAGGTGAGGGATGAGGGACGAGAAGGTCGAAGGTGAGGGACGAGGGACAAGAAGGTCGAAGATGAGGGACGAAGGACGAGAAGGTCAAAGGTGAGGGATGAGGGACGAGAAGGTCAAAGGTGAGGGTTGAGGGACGAGAAGGTCAAAGGTGAGGGACGAGAAGGTCGAAGGTGGGGGATGAGGGACGAGAAGGTCGAAGGTGAGGGATGAGGGACGAGAAGGTCAAAGGTGAGGGATGAGGGACGAGAAGGTCGAAGATGAGGGACGAGGAGGTCGAAGGTGAGGGACGAGAAGGTCGAAGGTGAGGGATGAGGGACGAGAAGGTCAAAGGTGAGGGATGAGGGACGAGAAGGTCGAAGATGAGGGACAAGAAGGTCGAAGGTGAGGGATGAGGGACGAGAAGGTCAATGGTGAGGGATGAGGGACGAGAAGGTCAAAGGTGAGGGATGAGGGACGAGAAGGTCAAAGTTGAGGGATGAGGGTCGAGAAGGTCGAAGGTGAGGAACGAGAAGGCCGAAGGTGAGGAACGAGAAGGTCTCAGATGAGGGACGAGAAGGTCTAAGATGAGGGACGAGGGACAAGAAGGTTGAAGATGAGGGACGAGGGACGAGAAGATCAAAGGTGAGGGATGAGGGATGAGAAGGTCGAAGGTGAGGGATGAGAAGGTCGAAGGTGAGGGATGAGGGACGAGAAGGTTGAAGGTGAGGGATGAGGGACAAGAAGGTCGAATGTGAGGGATGAGGGACGAGAAGGTCAAAGGTGAGGGATGAGGGACGAGAAGGTCGAAGGTGAGGGATGAGGGTCGAGAAGGTCAAAGGTGAGGAACGAGAAGGCCGAAGGTGAGGAACGAGAAGCTCAAAGGTGAGGGACGAGAAGGTCGAAGGTGAGGGATGAGGGACGAGAAGGTCGAAGGTGAGGGATGAGGGACGAGAAGGTCGAAGGTGAGGGATGAGGGACGAGAAGGTCCAAGGTGAGGGATGAGGGACGAGAAGGTCAAAGGTGAGGGTTGAGGGACGTGAAGGTCAAAGGTGAGGGACGAGAAGGTCGAAGGTGGGGGATGAGGGACGAGAAGGTCGAAGGTGAGGGATGAGGGACGAGAAGGTCAAAGGTGAGGGATGAGGGACGAGAAGGTCGAAGATGAGGGACGAGGAGGTCGAAGGTGAGGGACGAGAAGGTCGAAGGTGAGGGATGAGGGACGAGAAGGTCAAAGGTGAGGGATGAAGGACGAGAAGGTCGAAAGTGAGGGACGAGAAGGTCGAAGGTGAGGGATGAGGGACGAGAAGGTCAAAGGTGAGGGACGAGAAGGTCGAAGGTGATGGATGAGGGACGAGAAGGTCAAAGTTGAGGGATGAGGGACGAGAAGGTCAAAGATGAGGGGCGAGAAGGTCGAAGGTGAGGGAGTGGGACGAGAGGGTCGAAGGTGAGGGGTGAGAGACGAGAAGGTCGAAGGTGAGGGATGAGGGACGAGAAGGTCTAAGGTGAGGGATGAGGGACGAGAAGGTCAAAGGTGAGGGACGAGGGACAAGAAGGTCGACGATGAGGGACGAGGGACGAGAAGGTCGAAGGTGAGGGATGAGGGACGAGAAGGTCAAAGGTGAGGGATGAGGGACGAGAAGGTCAAAGCTGAGGGGCGAGAAGGTTGAAGTTGAGGGAGTGGGACGAGAAGGTCGAAGGTGAGGGGTGAGGGACGAGAAGGTCGAAGGTGAGGGATGAGGGACGAGAAGGTCTAAGGTGAGGGATGAGGGACGAGAAGGTCGAAGGTGAGGGACGAGGGACAAGAAGGTCGAAGATGAGGGACGAAGGACGAGAAGGTCAAAGGTGAGGGATGAGGGACGAGAAGGTCAAAGGTGAGGGTTGAGGGACGAGAAGGTCAAAGGTGAGGGACGAGAAGGTCGAAGGTGGGGGATGAGGGACGAGAAGGTCGAAGGTGAGGGATGAGGGACGAGAAGGTCAAAGGTGAGGGATGAGGGACGAGAAGGTCGAAGAAGAGGGACGAGGAGGCCGAAGGTGAGGGACGAGAAGGTCGAAGGTGAGGGATGAGGGACGAGAAGGTCAAAGGTGAGGGATGAGGGACGAGAAGGTCGAAGATGAGGGACAAGAAGGTCGAAGGTGAGGGACACGGAGATCGAAGGTGAGGGATGAGGGACGAGAAGGTCGAAGGTGAGGGATGAGGGACGAGAAGGTCAAAGGTGAGGGATGAAGGACGAGAAGGTCGAAAGTGAGGGACGAGAAGGTCGAAGGTGAGGGATGAGGGACGAGAAGGTCAAAGGTGAGGGACGAGAAGGTCGAAGGTGAGGGATGAGGGACAAGAAGGTCGAAGGTGAGGGACGCGGAGATCGAAGGTGAGGGATGAGGGACGAGAAGGTCGAAGGTGAGGGATGAGGGACGAGAAGGTCAAAGGTGAGGGATGAGGGACGAGAAGGTCTAAGGTGAGGGACGAGAAGGTCCAAGGTGATGGATGAGGGATGAGAAGGTCAAAGGTGAGGGATGAGGGACGAGAAGGTCAAAGGTGAGGGATGAGGGACGAGAAGGTCGAAGGTGAGGGACGAGGGACAAGAAGGTCGAAGATGAGGGACGAAGGACGAGAAGGTCAAAGGTGAGGGATGAGGGACGAGAAGGTCAAAGGTGAGGGTTGAGGGACGAGAAGGTCAAAGGTGAGGGACGAGAAGGTCGAAGGTGGGGGATGAGGGACGAGAAGGTCGAAGGTGAGGGATGAGGGACGAGAAGGTCAAAGGTGAGGGATGAGGGACGAGAAGGTCGAAGATGAGGGACGAGGAGGCCGAAGGTGAGGGACGAGAAGGTCGAAGGTGAGGGACGAGGGACGAGAAGGTCAAAGGTGAGGGATGAGGGACGAGAAGGTCGAAGATGAGGGACAAGAAGGTCGAAGGTGAGGGACACGGAGATCGAAGGTGAGGGATGAGGGACGAGAAGGTCGAAGGTGAGGGATGAGGGACGAGAAGGTCAAAGGTGAGGGATGAAGGACGAGAAGGTCGAAAGTGAGGGACGAGAAGGTCGAAGGTGAGGGATGAGGGACGAGAAGGTCAAAGGTGAGGGACGAGAAGGTCGAAGGTGAGGGATGAGGGACAAGAAGGTCGAAGGTGAGGGACGCGGAGATCGAAGGTGAGGGATGAGGGACGAGAAGGTCGAAGGTGAGGGATGAGGGACGAGAAGGTCAAAGGTGAGGGATGAAGGACGAGAAGGTCGAAGGTGAGGGATGAGGGACGAGAAGGTCTAAGGTGAGGGACGAGAAGGTCCAAGGTGATGGATGAGGGACGAGAAGGTCAAAGGTGAGGGATGAGGGACGAGAAGGTCAAAGTTGAGGGATGAGGGACGAGAAGGTCAAAGATGAGGGGCGAGAAGGTCGAAGGTGAGGGAGTGGGACGAGAGGGTCGAAGGTGAGGGGTGAGAGACGAGAAGGTCGAAGGTGAGGGACGAGAAGGTCTAAGGTGAGGGATGAGGGACGAGAAGGTCAAAGGTGAGGGACGAGGGACAAGAAGGTCGACGATGAGGGACGAGGGACGAGAAGGTCGAAGGTGAGGGATGAGGAACGAGAAGGTCAAAGGTGAGGGATGAGGGACGAGAAGGTCAAAGCTGAGGGGCGAGAAGGTTGAAGTTGAGGGAGTGGGACGAGAAGGTCGAAGGTGAGGGGTGAGGGATGAGAAGGTCGAAGGTGAGGGATGAGGGACGAGAAGGTCTAAGGTGAGGGATGAGGGACAAGAAGGTCGAAGATGAGGGACGAAGGACGAGAAGGTCGAAGGTGAGGGACGAGGGACAAGAAGGTCGAAGATGAGGGACGAAGGACGAGAAGGTCGAAGGTGAGGGATGAGGGACGAGAAGGTCAAAGATGAGGGATGAGGGACGAGAAGGTCAAAGGTGAGGGACAAGAAGGTCGAAGATGAGGGACGAGAAGGTCGAAGGTGAGGGATGAGGGACGAGAAGGTCAAAGGTGAGGGATGAGGGATGAGAAGGTCAAAGATGAGGGGCGAGAAGGTCGAAGGTGTGGGATGAGGGACAAGAAGGTCTTAGGTGAGGGATGAGGGACGAGAAGGTCGAAGGTGAGGGACGAGGGACAAGAAGGTCGAAGATGAGGGACGAGGGACGAGAAGGTCAAAGGTGAGGGATGAGGGACGAGAAGGTCAAAGGTGAGGGATGAGGGATGAGAAGGTCAAAGATGAGGGGCGAGAAGGTCGAAGGTGTGGGATGAGGGACAAGAAGGTCTTAGGTGAGGGATGAGGGACGAGAAGGTCGAAGGTGAGGGACGAGGGACAAGAAGGTCGAAGATGAGGGACGAGGGACGAGAAGGTCAAAGGTGAGGGATGAGGGACGAGAAGGTCAAAGGTGAGGGATGAGGGACGAGAAGTTCAAAGATGAGGGGCGAGAAGGTCGAAGGTGAGGGAGTGGGACAAGAAGGTCGAAGGTGAGGGGTGAGGGACGAGAAGGTCGAAGGTGAGGGATGAGGGACGAGAAGGTCAAAGGTGAGGGACGAGAAGGTCGAAGGTGAGGGATGAGGGACAAGAAGGTCGAAGGTGAGGGACGAGAAGGTTGAAGGTGAGGGATGAGGGACGAGAAGGTCAAAGGTGAGGGATGAGGGACAAGAAGGTCAAAGGTGAGGGACGAGGAGGTCGAAGGTGAGGGATGAGGGACGAGAAGGTCGAAGTTGAGGGATGAGGGACGAGGGACGAGAAGGTCGAAGGTGAGGGATGAGGGACGAGAAGGTCAAAGGTGAGGGATGAGGAACGAGAAGGTCAAAGGTGAGGAATGAGGGACGAGAAGGTCAAAGGTGAGGGATGAGGGATGAGAAGGTCAAAGGTGAGGGATGAGGGACGAGAAGGTCAAAGGTGAGGGATGAGGGACGAGAAGGTCAATGTTGAGGGATGAGGGACGAGAAGGTCAAAGATTAGGTGCGAGAAGGTCGAAGGTGAGGGAGTGGGACGAGAGGGTCGAAGGTGAGGGGTGAGGGACAAGAAGGTCGAAGGTGAGGGATGAGGGACGAGAAGGTCTAAGGTGAGGGATGAGGGACGAGAAGGTCAAAGCTGAGGGACGAGGGACAAGAAGGTCGAAAATGAGGGACGAGGGACGAGAAGGTCAAAGGTGAGGGATGAGTGACGAGAAGGTCAAAGGTGAGGGATGAGGGACGAGAAAGTCAAAGATGAGGGGCGAGAAGGTCGAAGGTGAGGGAGTGGGACGAGAAGGTCGAAGGTGAGGGGTGAGGGACGAGAAGGTCGAAGGTCAGGGATGAGGGACGAGAAGGTCTAAGGTGAGGGATGAGGGACGAGAAGGTCGAAGGTGAGGGACGAGGGACAAGAAGGTCGAAGATGAGGGACGAGAAGGTTGAAGGTGAGGGATGAGGGATGAGAAGGTCAAAGGTGAGGGATGAGGGACGAGAAGTTCAAAGATGAGGGGCGAAAAGGTCGAAGGTGAGGGATGAGGGACGAGAAGATCTAAGGTGAGGGATGAGGGACGAGAAGGTCGAAGGTGAGGGATGAGGGACGAGAAGGTCGAAGGTGAGGGATGAGAAGGTCAAAGATGAGGGATGAGGGATGAGAAGGTCGAAGGTGAGGGATGAGGGACGAGAAGGTCAAAGGTGAGGGACGAGAAGGTCGAAGGTGAGGGATGAGGGACGAAAAGGTCGAAGGTGAGGGACGAGGAGGTCGAAGGTGAGGGATGAGGGACAAGAAGGTCAAAGGTGAGGGATGAGGAACGAGAAGGTCAAAGGTGAGGGATGAGGGACGAGAAGGTCAAAGGTGAGGGATGAGGGACGAGAAGGTCAAAGTTGAGGGATGAGAAGGTCTAAGATGAGGGACGAGAAGGTCTAAGATGAGGGACGAGGGACAAGAAGGTTGAAGATGAGGGATGAGGGACGAGAAGGTCAAAGGTGAGGGATGAGTAGGTCGAAGGTGAGGGATGAGAAGGTCGAAGGTGAGGGATGAGGGACGAGAAGGTTGAAGGTGAGGGATGAGGGACAAGAAGGTCGAAGGTGAGGGATGAGGGACGAGAAGGTCAAAGGTGAGGGATGAGGGACGAGAAGGTCGAAGGTGAGGGATGAGGGACGAGAAGGTCAAAGGTGAGGGACGAGAAGGTCGAAGGTGAGGGATGAGGGACGAGAAGGTCGAAGGTGAGGGACGAGGAGGTCGAAGGTGAGGGATGAGGGACGAGAAGGTCAAAGGTGAGGGATGAGGCACAAGAAGGTCAAAGGTGAGGGACGAGAAGGTCGAAGGTGAGGGATGAGGGACGAGAAGGTCGAAGGTGAGGGACGAGGAGGTATAAGGTGAGGGATGAGGGACGAGAAGGTCAAAGGTGAGAGATGAGGGACGAGAAGGTCAAAGGTGAGGGATGAGGGACGAGAAGGTCAAAGGTGAGGGACGAGAAGGTCGAAGGTGAGGGATGAGGGACGAGAAGGTCGAAGGTGAGGGACGAGGAGGTATAAGGTGAGGGATGAGGGACGAGAAGGTCAAAGGTGAGGGATGAGGGACAAGAAGGTCAAAGGTGAGGGATGAGGGATGAGAAGGTCAAAGGTGAGGGATGAGGGACGAGAAGGTCAAAGGTGAGGGATGAGAGACGAGAAGGTCAAAGTTGAGGGATGAGAAGGTCTAAGGTGAGGGATGAGGGACGAGAAGGTTGAAGGTGAGGGATGAGGGACAAGAAGGTCGAAGGTGAGGGATGAGGGACGAGAAGGTCAAAGGTGAGGGATGAGGGACGAGAAGGTTGAAGGTGAGGGATGAGAAGGTCAAAGGTGAGGGACGAGAAGGTCGAAGGTGAGGGACGAGAAGGTCGAAGGTGAGGGACGAGGAGGTCGAAGGTGAGGGATGAGGGACGAGAAGGTCAAAGGTGAGGGATGAGGGACGAGAAGGTCAAAGGTGAGGGACGAGAAGGTCGAAGGTGAGGGATGAGGGACGAGAAGGTCTAAGGTGAGGGATGAGGGACGAGAAGGTCAAAGGTGAGGGATGAGGGACGAGAAGGTCAAAGGTGAGGGACGAGAAGGTCGAAGGTGAGGGATGAGGGACGAAAAGGTCAAAGGTGAGGGACGAGGAGGTCGAAGGTGAGGGATGAGGGACGAGAAGGTCTAAGGTGAGGGATGAGGGACAAGAAGGTCAAAGGTGAGGGACGAGGGACAAGAAGGTCGAAGATGAGGGACGAGGGACGAGAAGGTCAAAGGTGAGGGATGAGGGACGAGAAGGTCAAAGGTGAGGGATGAGGGACGAGAAGGTCAAAGATGAGGGGCGAGAAGGTCGAAGGTGAGGGAGTGGGACGAGAAGGTCGAAGGTGAGGGGTGAGGGACGAGAAGGTCGAAGGTCAGGGATGAGGGACGAGAAGGTCTAAGGTGAGGGATGAGGGACGAGAAGGTCGAAGGTGAGGGACGAGGGACAAGAAGGTCGAAGATGAGGGACGAGAAGGTTGAAGGTGAGGGATGAGGGACGAGAAGGTCGAAGGTGAGGGATGAGGGACGAGAAGGTCAAAGGTGAGGGATGAGAAGGTCGAAGGTGAGGGATGAGGGACGAGTAGGTCGAAGGTGAGGGACGAGGAGGTCGAAGGTGAGGGATGAGGGACGAGAAGGTCAAAGGTGAGGGATGAGGGACAAGAAGGTCAAAGGTGAGGGACGAGAAGGTCGAAGGTGAGGGATGAGGGACGAGAAGGTCGAAGGTGAGGGACGAGGAGGTATAAGGTGAGGGATGAGGGACGAGAAGGTCAAAGGTGAGGGATGAGGGACGAGAAGGTCAAAGGTGAGGGATGAGGGACGAGAAGGTCAAAGGTGAGGGACGAGAAGGTCGAAGGTGAGGGATGAGGGACGAGAAGGTCGAAGGTGAGGGACGAGGAGGTATAAGGTGAGGGATGAGGGACGAGAAGGTCAAAGGTGAGGGATGAGGGACAAGAAGGTCAAAGGTGAGGGATGAGGGACGAGAAGGTCAAAGGTGAGGGATGAGGGACAAGAAGGTCAAAGGTGAGGGATGAGAGACGAGAAGGTCAAAGTTGAGGGATGAGAAGGTCTAAGGTGAGGGATGAGGGACGAGAAGGTTGAAGGTGAGGGATGAGGGACAAGAAGGTCGAAGGTGAGGGATGAGGGACGAGAAGGTCAAAGGTGAGGGATGAGGGACGAGAAGGTCGAAGGTGAGGGATGAGAAGGTCAAAGGTGAGGGACGAGAAGGTCGAAGGTGAGGGATGAGGGACGAGAAGGTCAAAGGTGAGGGATGAGGGACGAGAAGGTCAAAGGTGAGGGACGAGAAGGTCGAAGGTGAGGGATGAGGGACGAGAAGGTCGAAGGTGAGGGATGAGGGACGAGAAGGTCAAAGGTGAGGGATGAAGGACGAGAAGGTCGAAAGTGAGGGACGAGAAGGTCGAAGGTGAGGGATGAGGGACGAGAAGGTCAAAGGTGAGGGACGAGAAGGTCGAAGGTGAGGGATGAGGGACAAGAAGGTCGAAGGTGAGGGACGCGGAGATCGAAGGTGAGGGATGAGGGACGAGAAGGTCGAAGGTGAGGGATGAGGGACGAGAAGGTCAAAGGTGAGGGATGAAGGACGAGAAGGTCGAAGGTGAGGGATGAGGGACGAGAAGGTCTAAGGTGAGGGACGAGAAGGTCCAAGGTGATGGATGAGGGACGAGAAGGTCAAAGGTGAGGGATGAGGGACGAGAAGGTCAAAGTTGAGGGATGAGGGACGAGAAGGTCAAAGATGAGGGGCGAGAAGGTCGAAGGTGAGGGAGTGGGACGAGAGGGTCGAAGGTGAGGGGTGAGAGACGAGAAGGTCGAAGGTGAGGGACGAGAAGGTCTAAGGTGAGGGATGAGGGACGAGAAGGTCAAAGGTGAGGGACGAGGGACAAGAAGGTCGACGATGAGGGACGAGGGACGAGAAGGTCGAAGGTGAGGGATGAGGAACGAGAAGGTCAAAGGTGAGGGATGAGGGACGAGAAGGTCAAAGCTGAGGGGCGAGAAGGTTGAAGTTGAGGGAGTGGGACGAGAAGGTCGAAGGTGAGGGGTGAGGGATGAGAAGGTCGAAGGTGAGGGATGAGGGACGAGAAGGTCTAAGGTGAGGGATGAGGGACAAGAAGGTCGAAGATGAGGGACGAAGGACGAGAAGGTCGAAGGTGAGGGACGAGGGACAAGAAGGTCGAAGATGAGGGACGAAGGACGAGAAGTTCGAAGGTGAGGGATGAGGGACGAGAAGGTCAAAGATGAGGGATGAGGGACGAGAAGGTCAAAGGTGAGGGACAAGAAGGTCGAAGATGAGGGACGAGAAGGTCGAAGGTGAGGGATGAGGGACGAGAAGGTCAAAGGTGAGGGATGAGGGATGAGAAGGTCAAAGATGAGGGGCGAGAAGGTCGAAGGTGTGGGATGAGGGACAAGAAGGTCTTAGGTGAGGGATGAGGGACGAGAAGGTCGAAGGTGAGGGACGAGGGACAAGAAGGTCGAAGATGAGGGACGAGGGACGAGAAGGTCAAAGGTGAGGGATGAGGGACGAGAAGGTCAAAGGTGAGGGATGAGGGATGAGAAGGTCAAAGATGAGGGGCGAGAAGGTCGAAGGTGTGGGATGAGGGACAAGAAGGTCTTAGGTGAGGGATGAGGGACGAGAAGGTCGAAGGTGAGGGACGAGGGACAAGAAGGTCGAAGATGAGGGACGAGGGACGAGAAGGTCAAAGGTGAGGGATGAGGGACGAGAAGGTCAAAGGTGAGGGATGAGGGACGAGAAGTTCAAAGATGAGGGGCGAGAAGGTCGAAGGTGAGGGAGTGGGACAAGAAGGTCGAAGGTGAGGGGTGAGGGACGAGAAGGTCGAAGGTGAGGGATGAGGGACGAGAAGGTCAAAGGTGAGGGACGAGAAGGTCGAAGGTGAGGGATGAGGGACAAGAAGGTCGAAGGTGAGGGACGAGAAGGTTGAAGGTGAGGGATGAGGGACGAGAAGGTCAAAGGTGAGGGATGAGGGACAAGAAGGTCAAAGGTGAGGGACGAGGAGGTCGAAGGTGAGGGATGAGGGACGAGAAGGTCGAAGTTGAGGGATGAGGGACGAGGGACGAGAAGGTCGAAGGTGAGGGATGAGGGACGAGAAGGTCAAAGGTGAGGGATGAGGAACGAGAAGGTCAAAGGTGAGGAATGAGGGACGAGAAGGTCAAAGGTGAGGGATGAGGGATGAGAAGGTCAAAGGTGAGGGATGAGGGACGAGAAGGTCAAAGGTGAGGGATGAGGGACGAGAAGGTCAATGTTGAGGGATGAGGGACGAGAAGGTCAAAGATTAGGTGCGAGAAGGTCGAAGGTGAGGGAGTGGGACGAGAGGGTCGAAGGTGAGGGGTGAGGGACAAGAAGGTCGAAGGTGAGGGATGAGGGACGAGAAGGTCTAAGGTGAGGGATGAGGGACGAGAAGGTCAAAGCTGAGGGACGAGGGACAAGAAGGTCGAAAATGAGGGACGAGGGACGAGAAGGTCAAAGGTGAGGGATGAGTGACGAGAAGGTCAAAGGTGAGGGATGAGGGACGAGAAAGTCAAAGATGAGGGGCGAGAAGGTCGAAGGTGAGGGAGTGGGACGAGAAGGTCGAAGGTGAGGGGTGAGGGACGAGAAGGTCGAAGGTCAGGGATGAGGGACGAGAAGGTCTAAGGTGAGGGATGAGGGACGAGAAGGTCGAAGGTGAGGGACGAGGGACAAGAAGGTCGAAGATGAGGGACGAGAAGGTTGAAGGTGAGGGATGAGGGATGAGAAGGTCAAAGGTGAGGGATGAGGGACGAGAAGTTCAAAGATGAGGGGCGAAAAGGTCGAAGGTGAGGGATGAGGGACGAGAAGATCTAAGGTGAGGGATGAGGGACGAGAAGGTCGAAGGTGAGGGATGAGGGACGAGAAGGTCGAAGGTGAGGGATGAGAAGGTCAAAGATGAGGGATGAGGGATGAGAAGGTCGAAGGTGAGGGATGAGGGACGAGAAGGTCAAAGGTGAGGGACGAGAAGGTCGAAGGTGAGGGATGAGGGACGAAAAGGTCGAAGGTGAGGGACGAGGAGGTCGAAGGTGAGGGATGAGGGACAAGAAGGTCAAAGGTGAGGGATGAGGAACGAGAAGGTCAAAGGTGAGGGATGAGGGACGAGAAGGTCAAAGGTGAGGGATGAGGGACGAGAAGGTCAAAGTTGAGGGATGAGAAGGTCTAAGATGAGGGACGAGAAGGTCTAAGATGAGGGACGAGGGACAAGAAGGTTGAAGATGAGGGATGAGGGACGAGAAGGTCAAAGGTGAGGGATGAGTAGGTCGAAGGTGAGGGATGAGAAGGTCGAAGGTGAGGGATGAGGGACGAGAAGGTTGAAGGTGAGGGATGAGGGACAAGAAGGTCGAAGGTGAGGGATGAGGGACGAGAAGGTCAAAGGTGAGGGATGAGGGACGAGAAGGTCGAAGGTGAGGGATGAGGGACGAGAAGGTCAAAGGTGAGGGACGAGAAGGTCGAAGGTGAGGGATGAGGGACGAGAAGGTCGAAGGTGAGGGACGAGGAGGTCGAAGGTGAGGGATGAGGGACGAGAAGGTCAAAGGTGAGGGATGAGGCACAAGAAGGTCAAAGGTGAGGGACGAGAAGGTCGAAGGTGAGGGATGAGGGACGAGAAGGTCGAAGGTGAGGGACGAGGAGGTATAAGGTGAGGGATGAGGGACGAGAAGGTCAAAGGTGAGAGATGAGGGACGAGAAGGTCAAAGGTGAGGGATGAGGGACGAGAAGGTCAAAGGTGAGGGACGAGAAGGTCGAAGGTGAGGGATGAGGGACGAGAAGGTCGAAGGTGAGGGACGAGGAGGTATAAGGTGAGGGATGAGGGACGAGAAGGTCAAAGGTGAGGGATGAGGGACAAGAAGGTCAAAGGTGAGGGATGAGGGATGAGAAGGTCAAAGGTGAGGGATGAGGGACGAGAAGGTCAAAGGTGAGGGATGAGAGACGAGAAGGTCAAAGTTGAGGGATGAGAAGGTCTAAGGTGAGGGATGAGGGACGAGAAGGTTGAAGGTGAGGGATGAGGGACAAGAAGGTCGAAGGTGAGGGATGAGGGACGAGAAGGTCAAAGGTGAGGGATGAGGGACGAGAAGGTTGAAGGTGAGGGATGAGAAGGTCAAAGGTGAGGGACGAGAAGGTCGAAGGTGAGGGACGAGAAGGTCGAAGGTGAGGGACGAGAAGGTCGAAGGTGAGGGATGAGGGACGAGAAGGTCAAAGGTGAGGGATGAGGGACGAGAAGGTCAAAGGTGAGGGACGAGAAGGTCGAAGGTGAGGGATGAGGGACGAGAAGGTCTAAGGTGAGGGATGAGGGACGAGAAGGTCAAAGGTGAGGGATGAGGGACGAGAAGGTCAAAGGTGAGGGACGAGAAGGTCGAAGGTGAGGGATGAGGGACGAAAAGGTCAAAGGTGAGGGACGAGGAGGTCGAAGGTGAGGGATGAGGGACGAGAAGGTCTAAGGTGAGGGATGAGGGACAAGAAGGTCAAAGGTGAGGGACGAGGGACAAGAAGGTCGAAGATGAGGGACGAGGGACGAGAAGGTCAAAGGTGAGGGATGAGGGACGAGAAGGTCAAAGGTGAGGGATGAGGGACGAGAAGGTCAAAGATGAGGGGCGAGAAGGTCGAAGGTGAGGGAGTGGGACGAGAAGGTCGAAGGTGAGGGGTGAGGGACGAGAAGGTCGAAGGTCAGGGATGAGGGACGAGAAGGTCTAAGGTGAGGGATGAGGGACGAGAAGGTCGAAGGTGAGGGACGAGGGACAAGAAGGTCGAAGATGAGGGACGAGAAGGTTGAAGGTGAGGGATGAGGGACGAGAAGGTCGAAGGTGAGGGATGAGGGACGAGAAGGTCAAAGGTGAGGGATGAGAAGGTCGAAGGTGAGGGATGAGGGACGAGTAGGTCGAAGGTGAGGGACGAGGAGGTCGAAGGTGAGGGATGAGGGACGAGAAGGTCAAAGGTGAGGGATGAGGGACAAGAAGGTCAAAGGTGAGGGACGAGAAGGTCGAAGGTGAGGGATGAGGGACGAGAAGGTCGAAGGTGAGGGACGAGGAGGTATAAGGTGAGGGATGAGGGACGAGAAGGTCAAAGGTGAGGGATGAGGGACGAGAAGGTCAAAGGTGAGGGATGAGGGACGAGAAGGTCAAAGGTGAGGGACGAGAAGGTCGAAGGTGAGGGATGAGGGACGAGAAGGTCGAAGGTGAGGGACGAGGAGGTATAAGGTGAGGGATGAGGGACGAGAAGGTCAAAGGTGAGGGATGAGGGACAAGAAGGTCAAAGGTGAGGGATGAGGGACGAGAAGGTCAAAGGTGAGGGATGAGGGACAAGAAGGTCAAAGGTGAGGGATGAGAGACGAGAAGGTCAAAGTTGAGGGATGAGAAGGTCTAAGGTGAGGGATGAGGGACGAGAAGGTTGAAGGTGAGGGATGAGGGACAAGAAGGTCGAAGGTGAGGGATGAGGGACGAGAAGGTCAAAGGTGAGGGATGAGGGACGAGAAGGTCGAAGGTGAGGGATGAGAAGGTCAAAGGTGAGGGACGAGAAGGTCGAAGGTGAGGGATGAGGGACGAGAAGGTCGAAGGTGAGGGACGAGGAGGTCGAAGGTGAGGGATGAGGGACGAGAAGGTCAAAGGTGAGGGATGAGGGACGAGAAGGTCAAAGGTGAGGGACGAGAAGGTCGAAGGTGAGGGATGAGGGACGAGAAGGTCTAAGGTGAGGGATGAGGGACGAGAAGGTCAAAGGTGAGGGATGAGGGACGAGAAGGTCAAAGGTGAGGGACGAGAAGGTCGAAGGTGAGGGATGAGGGATGAAAAGGTCAAAGGTGAGGGACGAGGAGGTCGAAGGTGAGGGATGAGGGACGAGAAGGTCTAAGGTGAGGGATGAGGGACAAGAAGGTCAAAGGTGAGGGACGAGGGACAAGAAGGTCGAAGATGAGGGACGAGGGACGAGAAGGTCAAAGGTGAGGGATGAGGGACGAGAAGGTCAAAGGTGAGGGATGAGGGACGAGAAGGTCAAAGATGAGGGGCGAGAAGGTCGAAGGTGAGGGAGTGGGACGAGAAGGTCGAAGGTGAGGGGTGAGGGACGAGAAGGTCGAAGGTCAGGGATGAGGGACGAGAAGGTCTAAGGTGAGGGATGAGGGACGAGAAGGTCGAAGGTGAGGGACGAGGGACAAGAAGGTCGAAGATGAGGGACGAAAAGGTTGAAGGTGAGGGATGAGGGACGAGAAGGTCAAAGGTGAGGGATGAGAGACGAGAAGTTCAAAGATGAGGGGCGAAAAGGTCGAAGGTGAGGGATGAGGGACGAGAAGATCTAAGGTGAGGGATGAGGGACGAGAAGGTCGAAGGTGAGGGATGAGGGACGAGAAGGTCGAAGGTGAGGGATGAGAAAGTCAAAGATGAGGGATGAGGGATGAGAAGGTCGAAGGTGAGGGATGAGGGACGAGAAGGTCAAAGGTGAGGGATGAGGGACGAGAAGGTCAAAGGTGAGGGATGAGGGACGAGAAGGTCAAAGGTGAGGGACGAGAAGGTCGAAGGTGAGGGATGAGGGACGAAAAGGTCAAAGGTGAGGGACGAGGAGGTCGAAGGTGAGGGATGAGGGACAAGAAGGTCAAAGGTGAGGGATGAGGAACGAGAAGGTCAAAGGTGAGGGATGAGGGACAAGAAGGTCAAAGGTGAGGGATGAGGGACGAGAAGGTCAAAGGTGAGGGATGAGGGACGAGAAGGTCAAAGGTGAGGGATGAGGGACAAGAAGGTCAAAGTTGAGGGATGAGAAGGTCTAAGATGAGGGACGAGAAGGTCTAAGATGAGGGACGAGGGACAAGAAGGTTGAAGATGAGGGATGAGGGACGAGAAGGTCAAAGGTGAGGGATGGGAAGGTCGAAGGTGAGGGATGAGAAGGTCGAAGGTGAGGGATGAGGGACGAGAAGGTTGAAGGTGAGGGATGAGGGACAAGAAGGTCGAAGGTGAGGGATGAGGGACGAGAAGGTCAAAGGTGAGGGATGAGGGACGAGAAGGTCGAAGGTGAGGGATGAGGGACGAGAAGGTCAAAGGTGAGGGACGAGAAGGTCGAAGGTGAGGGATGAGGGACGAGAAGGTCGAAGGTGAGGGACGAGGAGGTCGAAGGTGAGGGATGAGGGACGAGAAGGTCAAAGGTGAGGGATGAGGGACAAGAAGGTCAAAGGTGAGGGACGAGAAGGTCGAAGGTGAGGGATGAGGGACGAGAAGGTCGAAGGTGAGGGACGAGGAGGTATAAGGTGAGGGATGAGGGACGAGAAGGTCAAAGGTGAGGGATGAGGGACGAGAAGGTCAAAGGTGAGGGATGAGGGACGAGAAGGTCAAAGGTGAGGGACGAGAAGGTCGAAGGTGAGGGATGAGGGACGAGAAGGTCGAAGGTGAGGGACGAGGAGGTATAAGGTGAGGGATGAGGGACGAGAAGGTCAAAGGTGAGGGATGAGGGACAAGAAGGTCAAAGGTGAGGGATGAGGGACGAGAAGGTCAAAGGTGAGGGATGAGGGACGAGAAGGTCAAAGGTGAGGGATGAGGGACGAGAAGGTCAAAGTTGAGGGATGAGAAGGTCTAAGGTGAGGGATGAGGGACGAGAAGGTTGAAGGTGAGGGATGAGGGACAAGAAGGTCGAAGGTGAGGGATGAGGGACGAGAAGGTCAAAGGTGAGGGATGAGGGACGAGAAGGTCGAAGGTGAGGGATGAGGGATGAGAAGGTCAAAGGTGAGGGACGAGAAGGTCGAAGGTGAGGGATGAGGGACGAGAAGGTCGAAGGTGAGGGACGAGGAGGTCGAAGGTGAGGGATGAGGGACGAGAAGGTCAAAGGTGAGGGACGAGAAGGTCAAAGGTGAGGGACGAGAAGGTCGAAGGTGAGGGATGAGGGACGAGAAGGTCGAAGGTGAGGGACGAGGAGGTATAAGGTGAGGGATGAGGGACGAGAAGGTCAAAGGTGAGGGATGAGGGACGAGAAGGTCAAAGGTGAGGCATGAGGGACGAGAAGGTCTAAGGTGAGGGACGAGAAGGTCGAAGGTGAGGGATGAGGGACGAGAAGGTCGAAGGTGAGGGACGAGGAGGTATAAGGTGAGGGATGAGGGACGAGAAGGTCAAAGGTGAGGGATGAGGGACGAGAAGGTCAAAGGTGAGGGACGAGAAGGTCGAAGGTGAGGGATGAGGGATGAGAAGGTCGAAGGTGAGGGACGAGAAGGTCGAAGGTGAGGGATGAGGGACGAGAAGGTCAAAGGTGAGGGAAGAGGGACGAGAAGGTCGAAGATGAGGGACGAGAAGGTCGAAGGTGAGGGACGAGAAGGTCAAAGGTGAGGGATGAGGGACGAGAAGGTCGAAGGTGAGGGACGAGAAGGTCGAAGGTGAGGGATGAGGGACGAGAAGGTCAAAGGTGAGGGATGAGGGACGAGAAGGTCAAAGGTGAGGGATGAGAAATGAGAAGGTCACAGGTGAAGGATGAGGAATGAGAAGGTCAAAGGTGAAGGATGAGGGATGAGAAGGTCGAAGGTGAGGGATGAGAAGGCCGAAGGTGAGGAACGAGAAGGTCAAAGGTGATGGACGAGAAGGTCGAAGGTGAGGGATGAGGGACGAGAAGGTCAAAGGTGAGGGATGGTGGACGAGAAGGTCAAAGGTGAGGGTTGAGGGACGAGAAGGTCAAAGGTGAGGGACGAGAAGGTCGAAGGTGAGGGATGAGGGACGAGAAGGTCAAAGGTGAGGGATGAGGGACGAGAAGGTCGAAGATGAGGGACGAGGAGGTCGAAGGTGAGGGACGAGAAGGTCGAAGGTGAGGGATGAGGGACAAGAAGGTCAAAGGTGAGGGATGAGGGACGAGAAGGTCGAAGATGAGGGACGAGGAGGTCGAAGGTGAGGGACGAGAAGGTCGAAGGTGAGGGATGAGGGACGAGAAGGTCGAAGGTGAGGGACGAGAAGGTCGAAGGTGAGGGATGAGGGACGAGAAGGTCGAAGGTGAGGGATGAGGGACGAGAAGGTCAAAGGTGAGGGATGAAGAATGAGAATGTCAAAGGTGAAGGATGAGGGACCAGAAGGTCAAAGGTGAGGGATGAGGGACGAGAAGGTCGAAGATGAGGGACGAGATGGTCGAAGGTGAGGGACGAGAAGGTCGAAGGTGAGGGATGAGAAGGTCGAAGGTGAGGGACGAGAAGGTCGAAGGTGAGGGATGAGGGACGAGAAGGTCGAAGGTGAGGGATGAGGGACGAGAAGGTCAAAGGTGAGGGATGAGGAATGAGAAGGTCAAAGGTGAAGGATGAGGGACGAGAAGGTCGAAGGTGAGGGATGAGGGTCGAGAAGGTCGAAGGTGAGGAACGAGAAGGCCGAAGGTGAGGAACGAGAAGGTCAAAGGTGAGGGATGAGAAGGTCGAAGGTGAGGGATGAGGGACAAGAAGGTCGAAGGTGAGGGATGAGGGACGAGAAGGTCGAAGGTGAGGGATGAGGGACGAGAAGGTCAAAGGTGAGGGTTGAGGGACGAGAAGGTCAAAGGTGAGGGACGAGAAGGTCGAAGGTGGGGGATGAGGTACGAGAAGGTCAAAGGTGAGGGATGAGGAATGAGAAGGTCAAAGGTGAGGAATGAGGGACGAGAAGGTCAAAGGTGAGGGATGAGGGACGAGAAGGTCGAAGGTGAGGGAGTGGGATGAGAAGGTCGAAGGTGAGGGGTGAGGGACGAGAAGGTCGAAGGTCAGGGATGAGGGACGAGAAGGTCTAAGGTGAGGGATGAGGAACGAGAAGGCCGAAGGTGAGGAACGAGAAGGTCAAAGGTGAGGGACGAGAAGGTCGAAGGTGAGGGATGAGGGACAAGAAGGTCGAAGGTGTGGGATGAGGGACAAGAAGGTCGAAGGTGAGGGATGAGGGACGAGAAGGTCTAAGGTGAGGGATGAGGGATGAGAAGGTCAAAGGTGAGGGACGAGAAGGTCGAAGGTGAGGGATGAGGGACGAGAAGGTCAAAGGTGAGGGACGAGAAGGTCGAAGGTGAGGGATGAGGGACGAGAAGGTCGAAGGTGAGGAACGAGAAGGCCGAAGGTGAGGAACGAGAAGGTCAAAGGTGATGGACGAGAAGGTCGAAGGTGAGGGATGAGGGACGAGAAGGTCAAAGGTGAGGGATGAGGGACGAGAAGGTCAAAGGTGAGGGTTGAGGGACGAGAAGGTCAAAGGTGAGGGACGAGAAGGTCGAAGGTGGGGGATGAGGGACGAGAAGGTCGAAGGTGAGGGATGAGGGACGAGAAGGTCAAAGGTGAGGGATGAGGGACGAGAAGGTCGAAGATGAGGGACGAGGAGGTCGAAGGTGAGGGACGAGAAGGTCGAAGGTGAGGGATGAGGGATGAGAAGGTCAAAGGTGAGGGATGAGGGACGAGAAGGTCGAAGATGAGGGACGAGGAGGTCGAAGGTGAGGGACGAGAAGGTCGAAGGTGAGGGATGAGGGACGAGAAGGTCGAAGGTGAGGGACGAGAAGGTCGAAGGTGAGGGATGAGGGACGAGAAGGTCGAAGGTGAGGGATGAGGGACGAGAAGGTCAAAGGTGAGGGATGAAGAATGAGAATGTCAAAGGTGAAGGATGAGGGACGAGAAGGTCGAAGGTGAGGGATGAGGGTCGAGAAGGTCGAAGGTGAGGAATGAGAAGGCCGAAGGTGAGGAACGAGAAGGTCAAAGGTGAGGGACGAGAAGGTCGAAGGTGAGGGATGAGGGACGAGAAGGTCGAAGGTGAGGGATGAGAAGGTCGAAGGTGAGGAATGAGGGACGAGAAGGTCAAAGGTGAGGAATGAGGGACGAGAAGGTCGAAGATGAGGGACGAGATGGTCGAGGGTGAGGGACGAGAAGGTCGAAGGTGAGGGATGAGGGATGAGAAGGTCGAAGGTGAGGGACGAGAAGGTCGAAGGTGAGGGATGAGGGACGAGAAGGTCGAAGGTGAGGGATGAGGGACGAGAAGGTCAAAGGTGAGGGATGAGGAATGAGAAGGTCAAAGGTGAAGGATGAGGGACGAGAAGGTCGAAGGTGAGGGATGAGGGTCGAGAAGGTCGAAGGTGAGGAACGAGAAGGCCGAAGGTGAGGAACGAGAAGGTCAAAGGTGAGGGATGAGAAGGTCGAAGGTGAGGGATGAGGGACAAGAAGGTCGAAGGTGAGGGATGAGGGACGAGAAGGTCGAAGGTGAGGGATGAGGGACGAGAAGGTCAAAGGTGAGGGTTGAGGGACGAGAAGGTCAAAGGTGAGGGACGAGAAGGTCGAAGGTGGGGGATGAGGGACGAGAAGGTCAAAGGTGAGGGATGAGGAACGAGAAGGTCAAAGGTGAGGAATGAGGGACGAGAAGGTCAAAGGTGAGGGATGAGGGACGAGAAGGTCGAAGGTGAGGGAGTGGGATGAGAAGGTCGAAGGTGAGGGGTGAGGGACGAGAAGGTCGAAGGTCAGGGATGAGGGACGAGAAGGTCTAAGGTGAGGGGTGAGGAACGAGAAGGCCGAAGGTGAGGAACGAGAAGGTCAAAGGTGAGGGACGAGAAGGTCGAAGGTGAGGGATGAGGGACAAGAAGGTCGAAGGTGAGGGATGAGGGACGAGAAGGTCGAAGGTGAGGGATGAGGGACGAGAAGGTCTAAGGTGAGGGATGAGGGATGAGAAGGTCAAAGGTGAGGGACGAGAAGGTCGAAGGTGAGGGATGAGGGACGAGAAGGTCGAAGGTGAGGGACGAGAAGGTCGAAGGTGAGGGATGAGGGACGAGAAGGTCAAAGGTGAGGGATGAGGGACGAGAAGGTCGAAGATGAGGGACGAGATGGTCGAAGGTGAGGGACGAGAAGGTCGAAGGTGAGGGATGAGGGACGAGAAGGTCGAAGGTGAGGGATGAGGGACGAGAAGGTCAAAGGTGAGGGATGAGGAATGAGAAGGTCAAAGGTGAAGGATGAGGGACGAGAAGGTCGAAGGTGAGGGATGAGGGTCGAGAAGGTCGAAGGTGAGGAACGAGAAGGCCGAAGGTGAGGAACGAGAAGGTCAAAGGTGAGGGACGAGAAGGTCGAAGGTGAGGGATGAGGGACAAGAAGGTCGAAGGTGAGGGATGAGGGACGAGAAGGTCGAAGGTGAGGGATGAGGGATGAGAAGGTCAAAGGTGAGGGTTGAGGGACGAGAAGGTCAAAGGTGAGGGACGAGAAGGTCGAAGGTGGGGGATGAGGGACGAGAAGGTCAAAGGTGAGGGATGAGGAACGAGAAGGTCAAAGGTGAGGAATGAGGGACGAGAAGGTCAAAGGTGAGGGATGAGGGACGAGAAGGTCGAAGGTGAGGGATTGGGATGAGAAGGTCGAAGGTGAGGGGTGAGGGACGAGAAGGTCGAAGGTCAGGGATGAGGGACGAGAAGGTCTAAGGTGAGGGATGAGGGACGAGAAGGTCGAAGGTGAGGGACGAGGGACAAGAAGGTCGAAGATGAGGGACGAGAAGGTTGAAGGTGAGGGATGAGGGACGAGAAGGTCAAAGGTAAGGGATGAGGGACGAGAAGTTCAAAGATGAGGGGCGAAAAGGTCGAAGGTGAGGGATGAGGGACGAGAAGATCTAAGGTGAGGGATGAGGGACGAGAAGGTCGAAGGTGAGGGATGAGGGACGAGAAGGTCGAAGGTGAGGGATGAGAAGGTCAAAGATGAGGGATGAGGGATGAGAAGGTCGAAGGTGAGGGATGAGGGACGAGAAGGTCAAAGGTGAGGGATGAGGGACGAGAAGGTCAAAGGTGAGGGATGAGGGACGAGAAGGTCAAAGGTGAGGGACGAGAAGGTCGAAGGTGAGGGATGAGGGACGAAAAGGTCGAAGGTGAGGGACGAGGAGGTCGAAGGTGAGGGATGAGGGACAAGAAGGTCAAAGGTGAGGGATGAGGAACGAGAAGGTCAAAGGTGAGGGATGAGGGACAAGAAGGTCAAAGGTGAGGGATGAGGGACGAGAAGGTCAAAGGTGAGGGATGAGGGACGAGAAGGTCAAAGGTGAGGAATGAGGGACGAGAAGGTCAAAGTTGAGGGATGAGAAGGTCTAAGATGAGGGACGAGAAGGTCTAAGATGAGGGACGAGAGACAAGAAGGTTGAAGATGAGGGACGAGGGATGAGAAGGTCAAAGGTGAGGGATGAGGGATGAGAATGTCGAAGGTGAGGGATGAGAAGGTCGAAGGTGAGGGATGAGGGATGAGAAGGTTGAAGGTGAGGGATGAGGGACAAGAAGGTCGAAGGTGAGGGATGAGGGACGAGAAGGTCGAAGGTGAGGGATGAGGGACGAGAAGGTCAAAGGTGAGGGACGAGAAGGTCGAAGGTGAGGGATGAGGGACGAGAAGGTCGAAGGTGAGGGATGAGGGACAAGAAGGTCAAAGGTGAGGGATGAGGGACGAGAAGGTCGAAGATGAGGGACGAGGAGGTCGAAGGTGAGGGACGAGAAGGTCGAAGGTGAGGGATGAGGGACGAGAAGGTCGAAGGTGAGGGACGAGAAGGTCGAAGGTGAGGGATGAGGGACGAGAAGGTCGAAGGTGAGGGATGAGGGACGAGAAGGTCAAAGGTGAGGGATGAAGAATGAGAATGTCAAAGGTGAAGGATGAGGGACCAGAAGGTCGAAGGTGAGGGATGAGGGATGAGAAGGTCAAAGGTGAGGGATGAGGAATGAGAAGGTCAAAGGTGAAGGATGAGGGACGAGAAGGTCAAAGGTGAGGGATGAGGGTCGAGAAGGTCGAAGGTGAGGAACGAGAAGGCCGAAGGTGAGGAACGAGAAGGTCAAAGGTGAGGGACGAGAAGGTCGAAGGTGAGGGATGAGGGACAAGAAGGTCGAAGGTGAGGGATGAGGGACGAGAAGGTCGAAGGTGAGGGATGAGGGATGAGAAGGTCAAAGGTGAGGGTTGAGGGACGAGAAGGTCAAAGGTGAGGGACGAGAAGGTCGAAGGTGGGGGATGAGGGACGAGAAGGTCAAAGGTGAGGGATGAGGAACGAGAAGGTCAAAGGTGAGGAATGAGGGACGAGAAGGTCAAAGGTGAGGGATGAGGGACGAGAAGGTCGAAGGTGAGGGAGTGGGATGAGAAGGTCAAAGGTGAGGGGTGAGGGACGAGAAGGTCGAAGGTCAGGGATGAGGGACGAGAAGGTCTAAGGTGAGGGATGAGGGACGAGAAGGTCGAAGGTGAGGGACGAGGGACAAGAAGGTCGAAGATGAGGGACGAGAAGGTTGAAGGTGAGGGATGAGGGACGAGAAGGTCAAAGGTAGGGGATGAGGGACGAGAAGTTCAAAGATGAGGGGCGAAAAGGTCGAAGGTGAGGGATGAGGGACGAGAAGATCTAAGGTGAGGGATGAGGGACGAGAAGGTCGAAGGTGAGGGATGAGGGACGAGAAGGTCGAAGGTGAGGGATGAGAAGGTCAAAGATGAGGAATGAGGGATGAGAAGGTCGAAGGTGAGGGATGAGGGACGAGAAGGTCAAAGGTGAGGGATGAGGGACGAGAAGGTCAAAGGTGAGGGATGAGGGACGAGAAGGTCAAAGGTGAGGGACGAGAAGGTCGAAGGTGAGGGATGAGGGACGAAAAGGTCGAAGGTGAGGGACGAGGAGGTCGAAGGTGAGGGATGAGGGACAAGAAGGTCAAAGGTGAGGGATGAGGAACGAGAAGGTCAAAGGTGAGGGATGAGGGACAAGAAGGTCAAAGGTGAGGGATGAGGGACGAGAAGGTCAAAGGTGAGGGATGAGGGATGAGAAGGTCGAAGATGAGGGACGAGGAGGTCGAAGGTGAGGGACGAGAAGGTCGAAGGTGAGGGATGAGGGATGAGAAGGTCAAAGGTGAGGGATGAGGGACGAGAAGGTCGAAGATGAGGGACGAGGAGGTCGAAGGTGAGGGACGAGAAGGTCGAAGGTGAGGGATGAGGGACGAGAAGGTCGAAGGTGAGGGACGAGAAGGTCGAAGGTGAGGGATGAGGGACGAGAAGGTCGAAGGTGAGGAACGAGAAGGCCGAAGGTGAGGAACGAGAAGGTCAAAGGTGATGGACGAGAAGGTCGAAGGTGAGGGATGAGGGACGAGAAGGGCAAAGATGAGGGACGAGAAGGTCAAAGGTGAGGGTTGAGGGACGAGAAGGTCAAAGGTGAGGGACGAGAAGGTCGAAGGTGGGGGATGAGGGACGAAAAGGTCGAAGGTGAGGGATGAGGGACGAGAAGGTCAAAGGTGAGGGATGAGGGACGAGAAGGTCGAAGGTGAGGGATGAGAAGGTCGAAGGTGAGGGATGAGAAGGTCGAAGGTGAGGGATGAGAAGGTCGAAGGTGAGGGATGAGGGATGAGAAGGTCAAAGGTGAGGGATGAGGGACGAGAAGGTCGAAGATGAGGGACGAGGAGGTTGAAGGTGAGGGACGAGAAGGTCGAAGGTGAGGGATGAGGGACGAGAAGGTCAAAGGTGAGGGACGAGAAGGTCGAAGGTGAGGGATGAGGGACGAGAAGGTCGAAGGTGAGGGATGAGGGACGAGAAGGTCAAAGGTGAGGGATGAAGAATGAGAATGTCAAAGGTGAAGGATGAGGGACGAGAAGGTCGAAGGTGAGGGATGAGGGTCGAGAAGGTCGAAGGTGAGGAATGAGAAGGCCGAAGGTGAGGAACAAGAAGGTCAAAGGTGAGGGACGAGAAGGTCGAAGGTGAGGGATGAGGGACGAGAAGGTCGAAGGTGAGGGACGAGAAGGTCGAAGGTGAGGGATGAGGGACGAGAAGGTCAAAGGTGAGGGATGAGGGACGAGAAGGTCGAAGATGAGGGACGAGATGGTCGAGGGTGAGGGACGAGAAGGTCGAAGGTGAGGGATGAGGGATGAGAAGGTCGAAGGTGAGGGACGAGAAGGTCGAAGGTGAGGGATGAGGGATGAGAAGGTCGAAGGTGAGGGATGAGGGACGAGAAGGTCAAAGGTGAGGGATGAGGAATGAGAAGGTCAAAGGTGAGGAACGAGAAGGCCGAAGGTGAGGAACGAGAAGGTCAAAGGTGAGGGGCGAGAAGGTCGAAGGTGAGGGATGAGGGACAAGAAGGTCGAAGGTGAGGGATGAGGGACGAGAAGGTCGAAGGTGAGGGATGAGGGACGAGAAGGTCAAAGGTGAGGGTTGAGGGACGAGAAGGTCAAAGGTGAGGGACGAGAAGGTCGAAGGTGGGGGATGAGGGACGAGAAGGTCAAAGGTGAGGGATGAGGAACGAGAAGGTCAAAGGTGAGGAATGAGGGACGAGAAGGTCAAAGGTGAGGGATGAGGGACGAGAAGGTCGAAGGTGAGGGAGTGGGATGAGAAGGTCGAAGTTGAGGGGTGAGGGACGAGAAGGTCGAAGGTCAGGGATGAGGGACGAGAAGGTCTAAGGTGAGGGATGAGGAACGAGAAGGCCGAAGGTGAGGAACGAGAAGGTCAAAGGTGAGGGACGAGAAGGTCGAAGGTGAGGGATGAGGGACAAGAAGGTCGAAGGTGAGGGATGAGGGACGAGAAGGTCGAAGGTGAGGGATGAGGGACGAGAAGGTCTAAGGTGAGGGATGAGGGATGAGAAGGTCAAAGGTGAGGGACGAGAAGGTCGAAGGTGAGGGATGAGGGACGAGAAGGTCGAAGGTGAGGGACGAGAAGGTCGAAGGTGAGGGATGAGGGACGAGAAGGTCAAAGGTGAGGGATGAGGGACGAGAAGGTCGAAGATGAGGGACGAGATGGTCGAAGGTGAGGGACGAGAAGGTCGAAGGTGAGGGATGAGAAGGTCAAAGGTGAGGGATGAGAAGGTCGAAGGTGAGGGATGAGGGACGAGAAGGTCGAAGGTGAGGGATGAGGGACGAGAAGGTCAAAGGTGAGGGATGAGGAATGAGAAGGTCAAAGGTGAAGGATGAGGGATGAGAAGGTCGAAGGTGAGGGATGAGAAGGCCGAAGGTGAGGAACGAGAAGGTCAAAGGTGATGGACGAGAAGGTCGAAGGTGAGGGATGAGGGACGAGAAGGTCAAAGGTGAGGGATGGTGGACGAGAAGGTCAAAGGTGAGGGTTGAGGGACGAGAAGGTCAAAGGTGAGGGACGAGAAGGTCAAAGGTGGGGGATGAGGGACGAGAAGGTCAAAGGTGAGGGATGAGGAACGAGAAGGTCAAAGGTGAGGAACGAGAAGGCCGAAGGTGAGGAACGAGAAGGTCAAAGGTGAGGGACGAGAAGGTCGAAGGTGAGGGATGAGGGACAAGAAGGTCGAAGGTGAGGGATGAGGGACGAGAAGGTCGAAGGTGAGGGATGAGGGATGAGAAGGTCAAAGGTGAGGGTTGAGGGACGAGAAGGTCAAAGGTGAGGGACGAGAAGGTCGAAGGTGGGGGATGAGGGACGAGAAGGTCAAAGGTGAGGGATGAGGAACGAGAAGGTCAAAGGTGAGGAATGAGGGACGAGAAGGTCAAAGGTGAGGGATGAGGGACGAGAAGGTCGAAGGTGAGGGAGTGGGATGAGAAGGTCGAAGTTGAGGGGTGAGGGACGAGAAGGTCGAAGGTCAGGGATGAGGGACGAGAAGGTCTAAGGTGAGGGATGAGGAACGAGAAGGCCGAAGGTGAGGAACGAGAAGGTCAAAGGTGAGGGACGAGAAGGTCGAAGGTGAGGGATGAGGGACAAGAAGGTCGAAGGTGAGGGATGAGGGACGAGAAGGTCGAAGGTGAGGGATGAGGGACGAGAAGGTCTAAGGTGAGGGATGAGGGATGAGAAGGTCAAAGGTGAGGGACGAGAAGGTCGAAGGTGAGGGATGAGGGACGAGAAGGTCGAAGGTGAGGGACGAGAAGGTCGAAGGTGAGGGATGAGGGACGAGAAGGTCAAAGGTGAGGGATGAGGGACGAGAAGGTCGAAGATGAGGGACGAGATGGTCGAAGGTGAGGGACGAGAAGGTCGAAGGTGAGGGATGAGAAGGTCGAAGGTGAGGGATGAGAAGGTCGAAGGTGAGGGATGAGGGACGAGAAGGTCGAAGGTGAGGGATGAGGGACGAGAAGGTCAAAGGTGAGGGATGAGGAATGAGAAGGTCAAAGGTGAAGGATGAGGGATGAGAAGGTCGAAGGTGAGGGATGAGAAGGCCGAAGGTGAGGAACGAGAAGGTCAAAGGTGATGGACGAGAAGGTCGAAGGTGAGGGATGAGGGACGAGAAGGTCAAAGGTGAGGGATGGTGGACGAGAAGGTCAAAGGTGAGGGTTGAGGGACGAGAAGGTCAAAGGTGAGGGACGAGAAGGTCGAAGGTGGGGGATGAGGGACGAGAAGGTCGAAGGTGAGGGATGAGGGACGAGAAGGTCAAAGGTGAGGGATGAGGGACGAGAAGGTCGAAGATGAGGGACGAGGAGGTCGAAGGTGAGGGACGAGAAGGTCGAAGGTGAGGGATGAGGGACAAGAAGGTCAAAGGTGAGGGATGAGGGACGAGAAGGTCGAAGATGAGGGACGAGGAGGTCGAAGGTGAGGGACGAGAAGGTCGAAGGTGAGGGATGAGGGACGAGAAGGTCGAAGGTGAGGGACGAGAAGGTCGAAGGTGAGGGATGAGGGACGAGAAGGTCGAAGGTGAGGGATGAGGGACGAGAAGGTCAAAGGTGAGGGATGAAGAATGAGAATGTCAAAGGTGAAGAATGAGAGACCAGAAGGTCAAAGGTGAGGGATGAGGGACGAGAAGGTCGAAGATGAGGGACGAAATGGTCGAAGGTGAGGGACGAGAAGGTCGAAGGTGAGGGATGAGGGATGAGAAGGTCGAAGGTGAGGGACGAGAAGGTCGAAGGTGAGGGATGAGGGACGAGAAGGTCGAAGGTGAGGGATGAGGGACGAGAAGGTCAAAGGTGAGGGATGAGGAATGAGAAGGTCAAAGGTGAAGGATGAGGGACGAGAAGGTCGAAGGTGAGGGATGAGGGTCGAGAAGGTCGAAGGTGAGGAACGAGAAGGCCGAAGGTGAGGAACGAGAAGGTCAAAGGTGAGGGATGAGAAGGTCGAAGGTGAGGGATGAGGGACAAGAAGGTCGAAGGTGAGGGATGAGGGACGAGAAGGTCGAAGGTGAGGGATGAGGGACGAGAAGGTCAAAGGTGAGGGTTGAGGGACGAGAAGGTCAAAGGTGAGGGACGAGAAGGTCGAAGGTGGGGGATGAGGTACGAAAAGGTCAAAGGTGAGGGATGAGGGACAAGAAGGTCGAAGGTGAGGGAGTGGGATGAGAAGGTCGAAGGTGAGGGGTGAGGGACGAGAAGGTCGAAGGTCAGGGATGAGGGACGAGAAGGTCTAAGGTGAGGGATGAGGAACGAGAAGGCCGAAGGTGAGGAACGAGAAGGTCAAAGGTGAGGGACGAGAAGGTCGAAGGTGAGGGATGAGGGACAAGAAGGTCGAAGGTGTGGGATGAGGGACAAGAAGGTCGAAGGTGAGGGATGAGGGACGAGAAGGTCTAAGGTGAGGGATGAGGGATGAGAAGGTCAAAGGTGAGGGACGAGAAGGTCGAAGGTGAGGGATGAGGGACGAGAAGGTCAAAGGTGAGGGACGAGAAGGTCGAAGGTGAGGGATGAGGGACGAGAAGGTCGAAGGTGAGGAACGAGAAGGCCGAAGGTGAGGAACGAGAAGGTCAAAGGTGATGGACGAGAAGGTCGAAGGTGAGGGATGAGGGACGAGAAGGTCAAAGGTGAGGGATGAGGGACGAGAAGGTCAAAGGTGAGGGTTGAGGGACGAGAAGGTCAAAGGTGAGGGACGAGAAGGTCGAAGGTGGGGGATGAGGGACGAGAAGGTCGAAGGTGAGGGATGAGGGACGAGAAGGTCAAAGGTGAGGGATGAGGGACGAGAAGGTCAAAGATGAGGGACGAGGAGGTCGAAGGTGAGGGACGAGAAGGTCGAAGGTGAGGGATGAGGGATGAGAAGGTCAAAGGTGAGGGATGAGGGACGAGAAGGTCGAAGATGAGGGACGAGGAGGTCAAAGGTGAGGGACGAGAAGGTCGAAGGTGAGGGATGAGGGACGAGAAGGTCGAAGGTGAGGGACGAGAAGGTCGAAGGTGAGGGATGAGGGACGAGAAGGTCGAAGGTGAGGGATGAGGGACGAGAAGGTCAAAGGTGAGGGATGAAGAATGAGAATGTCAAAGGTGAAGGATGAGGGACGAGAAGGTCGAAGGTGAGGGATGAGGGTCGAGAAGGTCGAAGGTGAGGAATGAGAAGGCCGAAGGTGAGGAACGAGAAGGTCAAAGGTGAGGGACGAGAAGGTTGAAGGTGAGGGATGAGGGACGAGAAGGTCGAAGGTGAGGGATGAGAAGGTCGAAGGTGAGGAATGAGGGACGAGAAGGTCAAAGGTGAGGAATGAGGGACGAGAAGGTCGAAGATGAGGGACGAGATGGTCGAGGGTGAGGGACGAGAAGGTCGAAGGTGAGGGATGAGGGATGAGAAGGTCGAAGGTGAGGGACGAGAAGGTCGAAGGTGAGGGATGAGGGACGAGAAGGTCGAAGGTGAGGGATGAGGGACGAGAAGGTCAAAGGTGAGGGATGAGGAATGAGAAGGTCAAAGGTGAAGGATGAGGGACGAGAAGGTCGAAGGTGAGGGATGAGGGTCGAGAAGGTCGAAGGTGAGGAACGAGAAGGCCGAAGGTGAGGAACGAGAAGGTCAAAGGTGAGGGATGAGAAGGTCGAAGGTGAGGGATGAGGGACAAGAAGGTCGAAGGTGAGGGATGAGGGACGAGAAGGTCGAAGGTGAGGGATGAGGGACGAGAAGGTCAAAGGTGAGGGTTGAGGGACGAGAAGGTCAAAGGTGAGGGACGAGAAGGTCGAAGGTGGGGGATGAGGGACGAGAAGGTCAAAGGTGAGGGATAAGGAACGAGAAGGTCAAAGGTGAGGAATGAGGGACGAGAAGGTCAAAGGTGAGGGATGAGGGACGAGAAGGTCGAAGGTGAGGGAGTGGGATGAGAAGGTCGAAGGTGAGGGATGAGGGACAAGAAGGTCGAAGGTGAGGGATGAGGGACGAGAAGGTCGAAGGTGAGGGATGAGGGACGAGAAGGTCAAAGGTGAGGGTTGAGGGACGAGAAGGTCAAAGGTGAGGGACGAGAAGGTCGAAGGTGGGGGATGAGGGACGAGAAGGTCAAAGGTGAGGGATGAGGAACGAGAAGGTCAAAGGTGAGGAATAAGGGACGAGAAGGTCGAAGGTGAGGGGTGAGGGACGAGAAGGTCGAAGGTCAGGGATGAGGGACGAGAAGGTCTAAGGTGAGGGGTGAGGAACGAGAAGGCCGAAGGTGAGGAACGAGAAGGTCAAAGGTGAGGGACGAGAAGGTCGAAGGTGAGGGATGAGGGACAAGAAGGTCGAAGGTGAGGGATGAGGGACGAGAAGGTCGAAGGTGAGGGATGAGGGACGAGAAGGTCTAAGGTGAGGGATGAGGGATGAGAAGGTCAAAGGTGAGGGACGAGAAGGTCGAAGGTGAGGGATGAGGGACGAGAAGGTCGAAGGTGAGGGACGAGAAGGTCGAAGGTGAGGGATGAGGGACGAGAAGGTCAAAGGTGAGGGATGAGGGACGAGAAGGTCGAAGATGAGGGACGAGATGGTCGAAGGTGAGGGACGAGAAGGTCGAAGGTGAGGGATGAGGGACGAGAAGGTCGAAGGTGAGGGACGAGAAGGTCGAAGGTGAGGGATGAGGGACGAGAAGGTCGAAGGTGAGGGATGAGGGACGAGAAGGTCAAATGTGAGGGATGAAGAATGAGAATGTCAAAGGTGAAGGATGAGGGACGAGAAGGTCGAAGGTGAGGGATGAGGGTCGAGAAGGTCGAAGGTGAGGAACGAGAAGGCCGAAGGTGAGGGATGAGGGACGAGAAGGTCGAAGGTGAGGGATGAGGGACGAGAAGGTCGAAGGTGAGGGACGAGAAGGTCGAAGGTGAGGGATGAGGGACGAGAAGGTCGAAGGTGAGGGATGAGGGACGAGAAGGTCGAAGGTGAGGGATGAGGGACGAGAAGGTCAAAGGTGAGGGTTGAGGGATGAGAAGGTCAAAGGTGAGGGACGAGAAGGTCGAAGGTGGGGGATGAGGGACGAGAAGGTCAAAGGTGAGGGATGAGGAACGAGAAGGTCAAAGGTGAGGAATGAGGGACGAGAAGGTCAAAGGTGAGGGATGAGGGACGAGAAGGTCGAAGGTGAGGGAGTGGGATGAGAAGGTCGAAGGTGAGGGGTGAGGGACGAGAAGGTCGAAGGTCAGGGATGAGGGACGAGAAGGTCTAAGGTGAGGGGTGAGGAACGAGAAGGCCGAAGGTGAGGAACGAGAAGGTCAAAGGTGAGGGACGAGAAGGTCGAAGGTGAGGGATGAGGGACAAGAAGGTCGAAGGTGAGGGATGAGGGACGAGAAGGTCGAAGGTGAGGGATGAGGGACGAGAAGGTCTAAGGTGAGGGATGAGGGATGAGAAGGTCAAAGGTGAGGGACGAGAAGGTCGAAGGTGAGGGATGAGGGACGAGAAGGTCGAAGGTGAGGGACGAGAAGGTCGAAGGTGAGGGATGAGGGACGAGAAGGTCAAAGGTGAGGGATGAGGGACGAGAAGGTCGAAGATGAGGGACGAGATGGTCGAAGGTGAGGGACGAGAAGGTCGAAGGTGAGGGATGAGGGACGAGAAGGTCGAAGGTGAGGGATGAGGGACGAGAAGGTCAAAGGTGAGGGATGAGGAATGAGAAGGTCAAAGGTGAAGGATGAGGGACGAGAAGGTCGAAGGTGAGGGATGAGGGTCGAGAAGGTCGAAGGTGAGGAACGAGAAGGCCGAAGGTGAGGAACGAGAAGGTCAAAGGTGAGGGACGAGAAGGTCGAAGGTGAGGGATGAGGGACAAGAAGGTCGAAGGTGAGGGATGAGGGACGAGAAGGTCAAAGGTGAGGGATGAGGGATGAGAAGGTCAAAGGTGAGGGTTGAGGGACGAGAAGGTCAAAGGTGAGGGACGAGAAGGTCGAAGGTGGGGGATGAGGGACGAGAAGGTCAAAGGTGAGGGATGAGGAACGAGAAGGTCAAAGGTGAGGAATGAGGGACGAGAAGGTCAAAGGTGAGGGATGAGGGACGAGAAGGTCGAAGGTGAGGGATTGGGATGAGAAGGTCGAAGGTGAGGGGTGAGGGACGAGAAGGTCGAAGGTCAGGGATGAGGGACAAGAAGGTCTAAGGTGAGGGATGAGGGACGAGAAGGTCGAAGGTGAGGGACGAGGGACAAGAAGGTCGAAGATGAGGGACGAGAAGGTTGAAGGTGAGGGATGAGGGACGAGAAGGTCAAAGGTAAGGGATGAGGGACGAGAAGTTCAAAGATGAGGGGCGAAAAGGTCGAAGGTGAGGGATGAGGGACGAGAAGATCTAAGGTGAGGGATGAGGGACGAGAAGGTCGAAGGTGAGGGATGAGGGACGAGAAGGTCGAAGGTGAGGGATGAGAAGGTCAAAGATGAGGGATGAGGGATGAGAAGGTCGAAGGTGAGGGATGAGGGACGAGAAGGTCAAAGGTGAGGGATGAGGGACGAGAAGGTCAAAGGTGAGGGATGAGGGACGAGAAGGTCAAAGGTGAGGAACGAGAAGGTCGAAGGTGAGGGATGAGGGACGAAAAGGTCGAAGGTGAGGGACGAGGAGGTCGAAGGTGAGGGATGAGGGACAAGAAGGTCAAAGGTGAGGGATGAGGAACGAGAAGGTCAAAGGTGAGGGATGAGGGACAAGAAGGTCAAAGGTGAGGGATGAGGGACGAGAAGGTCAAAGGTGAGGGATGAGGGACGAGAAGGTCAAAGGTGAGGAATGAGGGACGAGAAGGTCAAAGTTGAGGGATGAGAAGGTCTAAGATGAGGGACGAGAAGGTCTAAGATGAGGGACGAGAGACAAGAAGGTTGAAGATGAGGGACGAGGGATGAGAAGGTCAAAGGTGAGGGATGAGGGATGAGAATGTCGAAGGTGAGGGATGAGAAGGTCGAAGGTGAGGGATGAGGGATGAGAAGGTTGAAGGTGAGGGATGAGGGACAAGAAGGTCGAAGGTGAGGGATGAGGGACGAGAAGGTCAAAGGTGAGGGATGAGGGACGAGAAGGTCGAAGGTGAGGGATGAGGGACGAGAAGGTCAAAGGTGAGGGACGAGAAGGTCGAAGGTGAGGGATGAGGGACGAGAAGGTCGAAGGTGAGGGATGAGGGACAAGAAGGTCAAAGGTGAGGGATGAGGGACGTGAAGGTCGAAGATGAGGGACGAGGAGGTCGAAGGTGAGGGACGAGAAGGTCGAAGGTGAGGGACGAGAAGGTCGAAGGTGAGGGATGAGGGACGAGAAGGTCGAAGGTGAGGGACGAGAAGGTCGAAGGTGAGGGATGAGGGACGAGAAGGTCGAAGGTGAGGGATGAGGGACGAGAAGGTCAAAGGTGAGGGATGAAGAATGAGAATGTCAAAGGTGAAGGATGAGGGACCAGAAGGTCGAAGGTGAGGGATGAGGGATGAGAAGGTCAAAGGTGAGGGATGAGGAATGAGAAGGTCAAAGGTGAAGGATGAGGGACGAGAAGGTCGAAGGTGAGGGATGAGGGTCGAGAAGGTCGAAGGTGAGGAACGAGAAGGCCGAAGGTGAGGAACGAGAAGGTCAAAGGTGAGGGACGAGAAGGTCAAAGGTGAGGGATGAGGGACAAGAAGGTCGAAGGTGAGGGATGAGGGACGAGAAGGTCGAAGGTGAGGGATGAGGGATGAGAAGGTCAAAGGTGAGGGTTGAGGGACGAGAAGGTCAAAGGTGAGGGACGAGAAGGTCGAAGGTGGGGGATGAGGGACGAGAAGGTCAAAGGTGAGGGATGAGGAACGAGAAGGTCAAAGGTGAGGAATGAGGGACGAGAAGGTCAAAGGTGAGGGATGAGGGACGAGAAGGTCGAAGGTGAGGGAGTGGGATGAGAAGGTCGAAGGTGAGGGGTGAGGGACGAGAAGGTCGAAGGTCAGGGATGAGGGACGAGAAGGTCTAAGGTGAGGGATGAGGGACGAGAAGGTCGAAGGTGAGGGACGAGGGACAAGAAGGTCGAAGATGAGGGACGAGAAGGTTGAAGGTGAGGGATGAGGGACGAGAAGGTCAAAGGTAAGGGATGAGGGACGAGAAGTTCAAAGATGAGGGGCGAAAAGGTCGAAGGTGAGGGATGAGGGACGAGAAGATCTAAGGTGAGGGATGAGGGACGAGAAGGTCGAAGGTGAGGGATGAGGGACGAGAAGGTCGAAGGTGAGGGATGAGAAGGTCAAAGATGAGGAATGAGGGATGAGAAGGTCGAAGGTGAGGGATGAGGGACGAGAAGGTCAAAGGTGAGGGATGAGGGACGAGAAGGTCAAAGGTGAGGGATGAGGGACGAGAAGGTCAAAGGTGAGGGACGAGAAGGTCGAAGGTGAGGGATGAGGGACAAAAAGGTCGAAGGTGAGGGACGAGGAGGTCGAAGGTGAGGGATGAGGGACAAGAAGGTCAAAGGTGAGGGATGAGGAACGAGAAGGTCAAAGGTGAGGGATGAGGGACAAGAAGGTCAAAGGTGAGGGATGAGGGACGAGAAGGTCAAAGGTGAGGGATGAGGGACGAGAAGGTCAAAGGTGAGGGATGAGGGACGAGAAGGTCAAAGTTGAGGGATGAGAAGATCTAAGATGAGGGACGAGAAGGTCTAAGATGAGGGACAAGAGACAAGAAGGTTGAAGATGAGGGACGAGGGATGAGAAGGTCAAAGGTGAGGGATGAGGGATGAGAATGTCGAAGGTGAGGGATGAGAAGGTCGAAGGTGAGGGATGAGGGACGAGAAGGTTGAAGGTGAGGGATGAGGGACAAGAAGGTCGAAGGTGAGGGATGAGGGACGAGAAGGTCAAAGGTGAGGGATGAGGGACGAGAAGGTCGAAGGTGAGGGATGAGGGACGAGAAGGTCAAAGGTGAGGGACGAGAAGGTCGAAGGTGAGGGATGAGGGACGAGAAGGTCGAAGGTGAGGGATGAGGGACAAGAAGGTCAAAGGTGAGGGATGAGGGACGAGAAGGTCGAAGATGAGGGACGAGGAGGTCGAAGGTGAGGGACGAGAAGGTCGAAGGTGAGGGATGAGGGACGAGAAAGTCGAAGGTGAGGGACGAGAAGGTCGAAGGTGAGGGATGAGGGACGAGAAGGTCAAAGGTGAGGGATGAGGGACGAGAAGGTCAAAGGTGAGGGATGAAGAATGAGAATGTCAAAGGTGAAGGATGAGGGACCAGAAGGTCGAAGGTGAGGGATGAGGGTCGAGAAGGTCGAAGGTGAGGAATGAGAAGGCCGAAGGTGAGGAACGAGAAGGTCAAAGGTGAGGGACGAGAAGGTCGAAGGTGAGGGATGAGGGACGAGAAGGTCGAAGGTGAGGGACGAGAAGGTCGAAGGTGAGGGATGAGGGACGAGAAGGTCAAAGGTGAGGAATGAGGGACGAGAAGGTCAAAGGTGAGGGATGAGGGACGAGAAGGTCGAAGGTGAGGGAGTGGGATGAGAAGGTCGAAGGTGAGGGGTGAGGGACGAGAAGGTCGAAGGTCAGGGATGAGGGACGAGAAGGTCAAAGGTGAGGAATGAGGGACGAGAAGGTCAAAGGTGAGGGATGAGGGACGAGAAGGTCGAAGGTGAGGGAGTGGGATGAGAAGGTCGAAGGTGAGGAGTGAGGGACGAGAAGGTCGAAGGTCAGGGATGAGGGACGAGAAGGTCTAAGGTGAGGGATGAGGAACGAGAAGGCCGAAGGTGAGGAACGAGAAGGTCAAAGGTGAGGGACGAGAAGGTCGAAGGTGAGGGATGAGGGACAAGAAGGTCGAAGGTGAGGGATGAGGGACAAGAAGGTCCAAGGTGAGGGATGAGGGACGAGAAGGTCTAAGGTGAGGGATGAGGGATGAGAAGGTCAAAGGTGAGGGACGAGAAGGTCAAAGGTGAGGGATGAGGGACGAGAAGGTCAAAGGTGAGGGACGAGAAGGTCGGAGGTGAGGGATGAGGGACGAGAAGGTCGAAGGTGAGGGACGAGAAGGTCGAAGGTGAGGGATGAGGGACGAGAAGGTCGAAGGTGAGGAACGAGAAGGCCGAAGGTGAGGAACGAGAAGGTCAAAGGTGATGGACGAGAAGGTCGATGGTGAGGGATGAGGGACGAGAAGGTCAAAGGTGAGGGATGAGGGACGAGAAGGTCAAAGGTGAGGGTTGAGGGACGAGAAGGTCAAAGGTGAGGGACGAGAAGGTCAAAGGTGGGGGATGAGGGACGAGAAGGTCGAAGGTGAGGGATGAGGGACGAGAAGGTCAAAGGTGAGGGATGAGGGATGAGAAGGTCGAAGATGAGGGACGAGGAGGTCGAAGGTGAGGGACGAGAAGGTCGAAGGTGAGGGATGAGGGATGAGAAGGTCAAAGGTGAGGGATGAGGGACGAGAAGGTCGAAGATGAGGGACGAGGAGGTCGAAGGTGAGGGACGAGAAGGTCGAAGGTGAGGGATGAGGGACGAGAAGGTCGAAGGTGAGGGACGAGAAGGTCGAAGGTGAGGGATGAGGGACGAGAAGGTCGAAGGTGAGGGATGAGGGACGAGAAGGTCAAAGGTGAGGGATGAGGGACGAGAAGGTCGAAGGTGAGGGATGAGGGACGAGAAGGTCGAAGGTGAGGGATGAGAAGGTCAAAGATGAGGGATGAGGGATGAGAAGGTCGAAGGTGAGGGATGAGGGACGAGAAGGTCAAAGGTGAGGGATGAGGGACGAGAAGGTCAAAGGTGAGGGATGAGGGACGAGAAGGTCAAAGGTGAGGGATGAGAAGGTCGAAGGTGAGGGATGAGGGACGAAAAGGTCGAAGGTGAGGGACGAGGAGGTCGAAGGTGAGGGATGAGGGACAAGAAGGTCAAAGGTGAGGGATGAGGAACGAGAAGGTCAAAGGTGAGGGATGAGGGACAAGAAGGTCAAAGGTGAGGGATGAGGGACGAGAAGGTCAAAGGTGAGGGATGAGGGACGAGAAGGTCAAAGGTGAGGGATGAGGGACGAGAAGGTCAAAGTTGAGGGATGAGAAGGTCTAAGATGAGGGACGAGAAGGTCTAAGATGAGGGACGAGAGACAAGAAGGTTGAAGATGAGGGACGAGGGATGAGAAGGTCAAAGGTGAGGGATGAGGGATGAGAATGTCGAAGGTGAGGGATGAGAAGGTCGAAGGTGAGGGATGAGGGACGAGAAGGTTGAAGGTGAGGGATGAGGGACAAGAAGGTCGAAGGTGAGGGATGAGGGACGAGAAGGTCAAAGGTGAGGGATGAGGGACGAGAAGGTCGAAGGTGAGGGATGAGGGACGAGAAGGTCAAAGGTGAGGGACGAGAAGGTCGAAGGTGAGGGATGAGGGACGAGAAGGTCGAAGGTGAGGGATGAGGGACAAGAAGGTCAAAGGTGAGGGATGAGGGACGAGAAGGTCGAAGATGAGGGACGAGGAGGTCGAAGGTGAGGGACGAGAAGGTCGAAGGTGAGGGATGAGGGACGAGAAGGTCGAAGGTGAGGGACGAGAAGGTCGAAGGTGAGGGATGAGGGACGAGAAGGTCGAAGGTGAGGGATGAGGGACGAGAAGGTCAAAGGTGAGGGATGAAGAATGAGAATGTCAAAGGTGAAGGATGAGGGACCAGAAGGTCGAAGGTGAGGGATGAGGGTCGAGAAGGTCGAAGGTGAGGAATGAGAAGGCCGAAGGTGAGGAACGAGAAGGTCAAAGGTGAGGGACGAGAAGGTCGAAGGTGAGGGATGAGGGACGAGAAGGTCGAAGGTGAGGGACGAGAAGGTCGAAGGTGAGGGATGAGGGACGAGAAGGTCAAAGGTGAGGGATGAGGGACGAGAAGGTCGAAGATGAGGGACGAGATGGTCGAAGGTGAGGGACGAGAAGGTCGAAGATGAGGGATGAGGGATGAGAAGGTCGAAGGTGAGGGACGAGAAGGTCGAAGGTGAAGGATGAGGGACGAGAAGGTCGAAGGTGAGGGATGAGGGACGAGAAGGTCAAAGGTGAGGGATGAGGAATGAGAAGGTCAAAGGTGAAGGATGAGGGACGAGAAGGTCGAAGGTGAGGGATGAGGGTCGAGAAGGTCGAAGGTGAGGAACGAGAAGGCCGAAGGTGAGGAACGAGAAGGTCAAAGGTGAGGGATGAGAAGGTCGAAGGTGAGGGATGAGGGACAAGAAGGTCGAAGGTGAGGGATGAGAAGGTCAAAGATGAGGAATGAGGGATGAGAAGGTCGAAGGTGAGGGATGAGGGACGAGAAGGTCAAAGGTGAGGGATGAGGGACGAGAAGGTCAAAGGTGAGGGATGAGGGACGAGAAGGTCAAAGGTGAGGGACGAGAAGGTCGAAGGTGAGGGATGAGGGACGAAAAGGTCGAAGGTGAGGGACGAGGAGGTCGAAGGTGAGGGATGAGGGACAAGAAGGTCAAAGGTGAGGGATGAGGAACGAGAAGGTCAAAGGTGAGGGATGAGGGACAAGAAGGTCAAAGGTGAGGGATGAGGGACGAGAAGGTCAAAGGTGAGGGATGAGGGACGAGAAGGTCAAAGGTGAGGGATGAGGGACGAGAAGGTCAAAGTTGAGGGATGAGAAGGTCTAAGATGAGGGACGAGAAGGTCTAAGATGAGGGACAAGAGACAAGAAGGTTGAAGATGAGGGACGAGGGATGAGAAGGTCAAAGGTGAGGGATGAGGGATGAGAATGTCGAAGGTGAGGGATGAGAAGGTCGAAGGTGAGGGATGAGGGACGAGAAGGTTGAAGGTGAGGGATGAGGGACAAGAAGGTCGAAGGTGAGGGATGAGGGACGAGAAGGTCAAAGGTGAGGGATGAGGGACGAGAAGGTCGAAGGTGAGGGATGAGGGACGAGAAGGTCAAAGGTGAGGGACGAGAAGGTCGAAGGTGAGGGATGAGGGACGAGAAGGTCGAAGGTGAGGGATGAGGGACAAGAAGGTCAAAGGTGAGGGATGAGGGACGAGAAGGTCGAAGATGAGGGACGAGGAGGTCGAAGGTGAGGGACGAGAAGGTCGAAGGTGAGGGATGAGGGACGAGAAAGTCGAAGGTGAGGGACGAGAAGGTCGAAGGTGAGGGATGAGGGACGAGAAGGTCAAAGGTGAGGGATGAGGGACGAGAAGGTCAAAGGTGAGGGATGAAGAATGAGAATGTCAAAGGTGAAGGATGAGGGACCAGAAGGTCGAAGGTGAGGGATGAGGGTCGAGAAGGTCGAAGGTGAGGAATGAGAAGGCCGAAGGTGAGGAACGAGAAGGTCAAAGGTGAGGGACGAGAAGGTCGAAGGTGAGGGATGAGGGACGAGAAGGTCGAAGGTGAGGGACGAGAAGGTCGAAGGTGAGGGATGAGGGACGAGAAGGTCAAAGGTGAGGAATGAGGGACGAGAAGGTCAAAGGTGAGGGATGAGGGACGAGAAGGTCGAAGGTGAGGGAGTGGGATGAGAAGGTCGAAGGTGAGGGGTGAGGGACGAGAAGGTCGAAGGTCAGGGATGAGGGACGAGAAGGTCAAAGGTGAGGAATGAGGGACGAGAAGGTCAAAGGTGAGGGATGAGGGACGAGAAGGTCGAAGGTGAGGGAGTGGGATGAGAAGGTCGAAGGTGAGGGGTGAGGGACGAGAAGGTCGAAGGTCAGGGATGAGGGACGAGAAGGTCTAAGGTGAGGGATGAGGAACGAGAAGGCCGAAGGTGAGGAACGAGAAGGTCAAAGGTGAGGGACGAGAAGGTCGAAGGTGAGGGATGAGGGACAAGAAGGTCGAAGGTGAGGGATGAGGGACAAGAAGGTCCAAGGTGAGGGATGAGGGACGAGAAGGTCTAAGGTGAGGGATGAGGGATGAGAAGGTCAAAGGTGAGGGACGAGAAGGTCAAAGGTGAGGGATGAGGGACGAGAAGGTCAAAGGTGAGGGACGAGAAGGTCGAAGGTGAGGGATGAGGGACGAGAAGGTCGAAGGTGAGGGACGAGAAGGTCGAAGGTGAGGGATGAGGGACGAGAAGGTCGAAGGTGAGGAACGAGAAGGCCGAAGGTGAGGAACGAGAAGGTCAAAGGTGATGGACGAGAAGGTCGATGGTGAGGGATGAGGGACGAGAAGGTCAAAGGTGAGGGATGAGGGACGAGAAGGTCAAAGGTGAGGGTTGAGGGACGAGAAGGTCAAAGGTGAGGGACGAGAAGGTCAAAGGTGGGGGATGAGGGACGAGAAGGTCGAAGGTGAGGGATGAGGGACGAGAAGGTCAAAGGTGAGGGATGAGGGATGAGAAGGTCGAAGATGAGGGACGAGGAGGTCGAAGGTGAGGGACGAGAAGGTCGAAGGTGAGGGTTGAGGGATGAGAAGGTCAAAGGTGAGGGATGAGGGACGAGAAGGTCGAAGATGAGGGACGAGGAGGTCGAGGTGAGGGACGAGAAGGTCGAAGGTGAGGGATGAGGGACGAGAAGGTCGAAGGTGAGGGACGAGAAGGTCGAAGGTGAGGGATGAGGGACGAGAAGGTCGAAGGTGAGGGATGAGGGACGAGAAGGTCAAAGGTGAGGGATGAGGGACGAGAAGGTCGAAGGTGAGGGATGAGGGACGAGAAGGTCGAAGGTGAGGGATGAGAAGGTCAAAGATGAGGGATGAGGGATGAGAAGGTCGAAGGTGAGGGATGAGGGACGAGAAGGTCAAAGGTGAGGGATGAGGGACGAGAAGGTCAAAGGTGAGGGATGAGGGACGAGAAGGTCAAAGGTGAGGGATGAGAAGGTCGAAGGTGAGGGATGAGGGACGAAAAGGTCGAAGGTGAGGGACGAGGAGGTCGAAGGTGAGGGATGAGGGACAAGAAGGTCAAAGGTGAGGGATGAGGAACGAGAAGGTCAAAGGTGAGGGATGAGGGACAAGAAGGTCAAAGGTGAGGGATGAGGGACGAGAAGGTCAAAGGTGAGGGATGAGGGACGAGAAGGTCAAAGGTGAGGGATGAGGGACGAGAAGGTCAAAGTTGAGGGATGAGAAGGTCTAAGATGAGGGACGAGAAGGTCTAAGATGAGGGACGAGAGACAAGAAGGTTGAAGATGAGGGACGAGGGATGAGAAGGTCAAAGGTGAGGGATGAGGGATGAGAATGTCGAAGGTGAGGGATGAGAAGGTCGAAGGTGAGGGATGAGGGACGAGAAGGTTGAAGGTGAGGGATGAGGGACAAGAAGGTCGAAGGTGAGGGATGAGGGACGAGAAGGTCAAAGGTGAGGGATGAGGGACGAGAAGGTCGAAGGTGAGGGATGAGGGACGAGAAGGTCAAAGGTGAGGGACGAGAAGGTCGAAGGTGAGGGATGAGGGACGAGAAGGTCGAAGGTGAGGGATGAGGGACAAGAAGGTCAAAGGTGAGGGATGAGGGACGAGAAGGTCGAAGATGAGGGACGAGGAGGTCGAAGGTGAGGGACGAGAAGGTCGAAGGTGAGGGATGAGGGACGAGAAGGTCGAAGGTGAGGGACGAGAAGGTCGAAGGTGAGGGATGAGGGACGAGAAGGTCGAAGGTGAGGGATGAGGGACGAGAAGGTCAAAGGTGAGGGATGAAGAATGAGAATGTCAAAGGTGAAGGATGAGGGACCAGAAGGTCGAAGGTGAGGGATGAGGGTCGAGAAGGTCGAAGGTGAGGAATGAGAAGGCCGAAGGTGAGGAACGAGAAGGTCAAAGGTGAGGGACGAGAAGGTCGAAGGTGAGGGATGAGGGACGAGAAGGTCGAAGGTGAGGGACGAGAAGGTCGAAGGTGAGGGATGAGGGACGAGAAGGTCAAAGGTGAGGGATGAGGGACGAGAAGGTCGAAGATGAGGGACGAGATGGTCGAAGGTGAGGGACGAGAAGGTCGAAGATGAGGGATGAGGGATGAGAAGGTCGAAGGTGAGGGACGAGAAGGTCGAAGGTGAAGGATGAGGGACGAGAAGGTCGAAGGTGAGGGATGAGGGACGAGAAGGTCAAAGGTGAGGGATGAGGAATGAGAAGGTCAAAGGTGAAGGATGAGGGACGAGAAGGTCGAAGGTGAGGGATGAGGGTCGAGAAGGTCGAAGGTGAGGAACGAGAAGGCCGAAGGTGAGGAACGAGAAGGTCAAAGGTGAGGGATGAGAAGGTCGAAGGTGAGGGATGAGGGACAAGAAGGTCGAAGGTGAGGGATGAGGGACGAGAAGGTCGAAGGTGAGGGATGAGGGACGAGAAGGTCAAAGGTGAGGGTTGAGGGACGAGAAGGTCAAAGGTGAGGGACGAGAAGGTCGAAGGTGGGGGATGAGGGACGAGAAGGTCAAAGGTGAGGGATGAGGAACGAGAAGGTCAAAGGTGAGGAATGAGGGACGAGAAGGTCAAAGGTGAGGGATGAGGGACGAGAAGGTCGAAGGTGAGGGAGTGGGATGAGAAGGTCGAAGGTGAGGGGTGAGGGACGAGAAGGTCGAAGGTCAGGGATGAGGGACGAGAAGGTCTAAGGTGAGGGATGAGGAACGAGAAGGCCGAAGGTGAGGAACGAGAAGGTCAAAGGTAAGGGACGAGAAGGTCGAAGGTGAGGGATGAGGGACAAGAAGGTCGAAGGTGAGGGATGAGGGACAAGAAGGTCGAAGGTGAGGGATGAGGGACGAGAAGGTCTAAGGTGAGGGATGAGGGATGAGAAGGTCAAAGGTGAGGGACGAGAAGGTCAAAGGTGAGGGATGAGGGACGAGAAGGTCAAAGGTGAGGGATGAGAAGGTCGAAGGTGAGGGATGAGGGACGAGAAGGTCGAAGGTGAGGGATGAGAAGGTCGAAGGTGAGGGATGAGGGACGAGAAGGTCGAAGGTGAGGAACGAGAAGGCCGAAGGTGAGGAACGAGAAGGTCAAAGGTGATGGACGAGAAGGTCGAAGGTGAGGGATGAGGGACGAGAAGGTCAAAGGTGAGGGATGAGGGACGAGAAGGTCAAAGGTGAGGGTTGAGGGACGAGAAGGTCAAAGGTGAGGGACGAGAAGGTCGAAGGTGGGGGATGAGGGACGAGAAGGTCGAAGGTGAGGGATGAGGGACGAGAAGGTCAAAGGTGAGGGATGAGGGACGAGAAGGTCGAAGATGAGGGACGAGGAGGTCGAAGGTGAGGGACGAGAAGGTCGAAGGTGAGGGATGAGGGATGAGAAGGTCAAAGGTGAGGGATGAGGGACGAGAAGGTCGAAGATGAGGGACGAGGAGGTCGAAGGTGAGGGACGAGAAGGTCGAAGGTGAGGGATGAGGGACGAGAAGGTCGAAGGTGAGGGACGAGAAGGTCAAAGGTGAGGGATGAGGGACGAGAAGGTCGAAGGTGAGGGATGAGGGACGAGAAGGTCAAAGGTGAGGGACGAGAAGGTCAAAGGTGAGGGACGAGAAGGTCGAAGGTGAGGGATGAGGGACAAGAAGGTCGAAGGTGAGGGATGAGGGACAAGAAGGTCGAAGGTGAGGGATGAGGGACAAGAAGGTCTAAGGTGAGGGATGAGGGATGAGAAGGTCAAAGGTGAGGGACGAGAAGGTCAAAGGTGAGGGATGAGGGACGAGAAGGTCAAAGGTGAGGGACGAGAAGGTCGAAGGTGAGGGATGAGGGACGAGAAGGTCGAAGGTGAGGGACGAGAAGGTCGAAGGTGAGGGATGAGGGACGAGAAGGTCGAAGGTGAGGGATGAGGGACGAGAAGGTCGAAGATGAGGGACGAGATGGTCGAAGGTGAGGGACGAGAAGGTCGAAGATGAGGGATGAGGGATGAGAAGGTCGAAGGTGAGGGACGAGAAGGTCGAAGGTGAGGGATGAGGGACGAGAAGGTCGAAGGTGAGGGA
Organism: Rana muscosa; assembly: GCA_029206835.1. Classification (NCBI taxonomy): domain Eukaryota; kingdom Metazoa; phylum Chordata; class Amphibia; order Anura; family Ranidae; genus Rana; species Rana muscosa. Next base: position 15,657,427 of record JARGYO010000198.1, on the reverse strand, counting down.
TGAGGGACGAGAAGGTCAAAGGTGAGGGATGAGGAATGAGAAGGTCAAAGGTGAAGGATGAGGGATGAGAAGGTCGAAGGTGAGGGATGAGGGTCGAGAAGGTCGAAGGTGAGGAACGAGAAGGCCGAAGGTGAGGAACGAGAAGGTCAAAGGTGAGGAATGAGAAGGTCGAAGGTGAGGGATGAGGGACAAGAAGGTCGAAGGTGAGGGATGAGGGACGAGAAGGTCGAAGGTGAGGGATGAGGGACGAGAAGGTCAAAGGTGAGGGTTGAGGGACGAGAAGGTCAAAGGTGAGGGACGAGAAGGTCGAAGGTGGGGGATGAGGGACGAGAAGGTCAAAGGTGAGGGATGAGGAACGAGAAGGTCAAAGGTGAGGAATGAGGGACGAGAAGGTCAAAGGTGAGGGATGAGGGACGAGAAGGTCGAAGGTGAGGGAGTGGGATGAGAAGGTCGAAGGTGAGGGGTGAGGGACGAGAAGGTCGAAGGTCAGGGATGAGGGACGAGAAGGTCTAAGGTGAGGGATGAGGAACGAGAAGGCCGAAGGTGAGGAACGAGAAGGTCAAAGGTAAGGGACGAGAAGGTCGAAGGTGAGGGATGAGGGACAAGAAGGTCGAAGGTGAGGGATGAGGGACAAGAAGGTCGAAGGTGAGGGATGAGGGACGAGAAGGTCTAAGGTGAGGGATGAGGGATGAGAAGGTCAAAGGTGAGGGACGAGAAGGTCAAAGGTGAGGGATGAGGGACGAGAAGGTCAAAGGTGAGGGATGAGAAGGTCGAAGGTGAGGGATGAGGGACGAGAAGGTCGAAGGTGAGGGATGAGAAGGTCGAAGGTGAAGGATGAGGGACGAGAAGGTCGAAGGTGAGGAACGAGAAGGCCGAAGGTGAGGAACGAGAAGGTCAAAGGTGATGGACGAGAAGGTCGAAGGTGAGGGATGAGGGACGAGAAGGTCAAAGGTGAGGGATGAGGGACGAGAAGGTCAAAGGTGAGGGTTGAGGGACGAGAAGGTCAAAGGTGAGGGACGAGAAGGTCGAAGGTGAGGGATGAGGGACGAGAAGGTCAAAGGTGAGGGATGAGGGACGAGAAGGTCGAAGGTGAGGGATGAGGGACGAGAAGGTCAAAGGTGAGGGATGAGGGACGAGAAGGTCGAAGATGAGGGACGAGGAGGTCGAAGGTGAGGGACGAGAAGGTCGAAGGTGAGGGATGAGGGATGAGAAGGTCAAAGGTGAGGGATGAGGGACGAGAAGGTCGAAGATGAGGGACGAGGAGGTCGAAGGTGAGGGACGAGAAGGTCGAAGGTGAGGGATGAGGGACAAGAAGGTCGAAGGTGAGGGACGAAAAGGTCAAAGGTGAGGGATGAGGGACGAGAAGGTCGAAGGTGAGGGATGAGGGACGAGAAGGTCAAAGGTGAGGGACGAGAAGGTCAAAGGTGAGGGACGAGAAGGTCGAAGGTGAGGGATGAGGGACAAGAAGGTCGAAGGTGAGGGATGAGGGACAAGAAGGTCGAAGGTGAGGGATGAGGGACGAGAAGGTCTAAGGTGAGGGATGAGGGATGAGAAGGTCAAAGGTGAGGGACGAGAAGGTCAAAGGTGAGGGATGAGGGACGAGAAGGTCAAAGGTGAGGGACGAGAAGGTCGAAGGTGAGGGATGAGGGACGAGAAGGTCGAAGGTGAGGGACGAGAAGGTCGAAGGTGAGGGATGAGGGACGAGAAGGTCGAAGGTGAGGAACGAGAAGGCCGAAGGTGAGGAACGAGAAGGTCAAAGGTGATGGACGAGAAGGTCGAAGGTGAGGGATGAGGGACGAGAAGGTCAAAGGTGAGGGATGAGGGACGAGAAGGTCAAAGGTGAGGGTTGAGGGACGAGAAGGTCAAAGGTGAGGGACGAGAAGGTCAAAGGTGGGGGATGAGGGACGAGAAGGTCGAAGGTGAGGGATGAGGGACGAGAAGGTCAAAGGTGAGGGATGAGGGACGAGAAGGTCGAAGATGAGGGACGAGGAGGTCGAAGGTGAGGGACGAGAAGGTCGAAGGTGAGGGATGAGGGATGAGAAGGTCAAAGGTGAGGGATGAGGGACGAGAAGGTCGAAGATGAGGGACGAGGAGGTCGAAGGTGAGGGACGAGAAGGTCGAAGGTGAGGGATGAGGGACGAGAAGGTCGAAGGTGAGGGACGAGAAGGTCGAAGGTGAGGGATGAGGGACGAGAAGGTCGAAGGTGAGGGATGAGGGACGAGAAGGTCAAAGGTGAGGGATGAGGGACGAGAAGGTCGAAGGTGAGGGATGAGGGACGAGAAGGTCGAAGGTGAGGGATGAGAAGGTCAAAGATGAGGGATGAGGGATGAGAAGGTCGAAGGTGAGGGATGAGGGACGAGAAGGTCAAAGGTGAGGGATGAGGGACGAGAAGGTCAAAGGTGAGGGATGAGGGACGAGAAGGTCAAAGGTGAGGGACGAGAAGGTCGAAGGTGAGGGATGAGGGACGAAAAGGTCGAAGGTGAGGGACGAGGAGGTCGAAGGTGAGGGATGAGGGACAAGAAGGTCAAAGGTGAGGGATGAGGAACGAGAAGGTCAAAGGTGAGGGATGAGGGACAAGAAGGTCAAAGGTGAGGGATGAGGGACGAGAAGGTCAAAGGTAAGGGATGAGGGACGAGAAGGTCAAAGGTGAGGGATGAGGGACGAGAAGGTCAAAGTTGAGGGATGAGAAGGTCTAAGATGAGGGACGAGAAGGTCTAAGATGAGGGACGAGAGACAAGAAGGTTGAAGATGAGGGACGAGGGATGAGAAGGTCAAAGGTGAGGGATGAGGGATGAGAATGTCGAAGGTGAGGGATGAGAAGGTCGAAGGTGAGGGATGAGGGACGAGAAGGTTGAAGGTGAGGGATGAGGGACAAGAAGGTCGAAGGTGAGGGATGAGGGACGAGAAGGTCAAAGGTGAGGGATGAGGGACGAGAAGGTCGAAGGTGAGGGATGAGGGACGAGAAGGTCAAAGGTGAGGGACGAGAAGGTCGAAGGTGAGGGATGAGGGATGAGAAGGTCGAAGGTGAGGGATGAGGGACAAGAAGGTCAAAGGTGAGGGATGAGGGACGAGAAGGTCGAAGATGAGGGACGAGGAGGTCGAAGGTGAGGGACGAGTAGGTCGAAGGTGAGGGATGAGGGACGAGAAGGTCGAAGGTGAGGGACGAGAAGGTCGAAGGTGAGGGATGAGGGACGAGAAGGTCGAAGGTGAGGGATGAGGGACGAGAAGGTCAAAGGTGAGGGATGAAGAATGAGAATGTCAAAGGTGAAGGATGAGGGACCAGAAGGTCGAAGGTGAGGGATGAGGGTCGAGAAGGTCGAAGGTGAGGAATGAGAAGGCCGAAGGTGAGGAACGAGAAGGTCAAAGGTGAGGGACGAGAAGGTCGAAGGTGAGGGATGAGGGACGAGAAGGTCGAAGGTGAGGGACGAGAAGGTCGAAGGTGAGGGATGAGGGACGAGAAGGTCAAAGGTGAGGGATGAGGGACGAGAAGGTCGAAGATGAGGGACGAGATGGTCGAAGGTGAGGGACGAGAAGGTCGAAGATGAGGGATGAGGGATGAGAAGGTCGAAGGTGAGGGACGAGAAGGTCGAAGGTGAGGGATGAGGGACGAGAAGGTCGAAGGTGAGGGATGAGGGACGAGAAGGTCAAAGGTGAGGGATGAGGAATGAGAAGGTCAAAGGTGAAGGATGAGGGACGAGAAGGTCGAAGGTGAGGGATGAGGGTCGAGAAGGTCGAAGGTGAGGAACGAGAAGGCCGAAGGTGAGGAACGAGAAGGTCAAAGGTGAGGGATGAGAAGGTCGAAGGTGAGGGATGAGGGACAAGAAGGTCGAAGGTGAGGGATGAGGGACGAGAAGGTCGAAGGTGAGGGATGAGGGACGAGAAGGTCAAAGGTGAGGGTTGAGGGACGAGAAGGTCAAAGGTGAGGGACGAGAAGGTCGAAGGTGAGGGATGAGGGACAAGAAGGTCGAAGGTGAGGGATGAGGGACAAGAAGGTCGAAGGTGAGGGATGAGGGACGAGAAGGTCTAAGGTGAGGGATGAGGGATGAGAAGGTCAAAGGTGAGGGACGAGAAGGTCAAAGGTGAGGGATGAGGGACGAGAAGGTCAAAGGTGAGGGACGAGAAGGTCGAAGGTGAGGGATGAGGGACGAGAAGGTCGAAGGTGAGGGACGAGAAGGTCGAAGGTGAGGGATGAGGGACGAGAAGGTCGAAGGTGAGGAACGAGAAGGCCGAAGGTGAGGAACGAGAAGGTCAAAGGTGATGGACGAGAAGGTCGAAGGTGAGGGATGAGGGACGAGAAGGTCAAAGGTGAGGGATGAGGGACGAGAAGGTCAAAGGTGAGGGTTGAGGGACGAGAAGGTCAAAGGTGAGGGACGAGAAGGTCAAAGGTGGGGGATGAGGGACGAGAAGGTCGAAGGTGAGGGATGAGGGACGAGAAGGTCAAAGGTGAGGGATGAGGGACGAGAAGGTCGAAGATGAGGGACGAGGAGGTCGAAGGTGAGGGACGAGAAGGTCGAAGGTGAGGGATGAGGGATGAGAAGGTCAAAGGTGAGGGATGAGGGACGAGAAGGTCGAAGATGAGGGACGAGGAGGTCGAAGGTGAGGGACGAGAAGGTCGAAGGTGAGGGATGAGGGACGAGAAGGTCGAAGGTGAGGGACGAGAAGGTCGAAGGTGAGGGATGAGGGACGAGAAGGTCGAAGGTGAGGGATGAGGGACGAGAAGGTCAAAGGTGAGGGATGAGGGACGAGAAGGTCGAAGGTGAGGGATGAGGGACGAGAAGGTCGAAGGTGAGGGATGAGAAGGTCAAAGATGAGGGATGAGGGATGAGAAGGTCGAAGGTGAGGGATGAGGGACGAGAAGGTCAAAGGTGAGGGATGAGGGACGAGAAGGTCAAAGGTGAGGGATGAGGGACGAGAAGGTCAAAGGTGAGGGACGAGAAGGTCGAAGGTGAGGGATGAGGGACGAAAAGGTCGAAGGTGAGGGACGAGGAGGTCGAAGGTGAGGGATGAGGGACAAGAAGGTCAAAGGTGAGGGATGAGGAACGAGAAGGTCAAAGGTGAGGGATGAGGGACAAGAAGGTCAAAGGTGAGGGATGAGGGACGAGAAGGTCAAAGGTAAGGGATGAGGGACGAGAAGGTCAAAGGTGAGGGATGAGGGACGAGAAGGTCGAAGGTGAGGGAGTGGGATGAGAAGGTCGAAGGTGAGGGGTGAGGGACGAGAAGGTCGAAGGTCAGGGATGAGGGACGAGAAGGTCTAAGGTGAGGGATGAGGAACGAGAAGGCCGAAGGTGAGGAACGAGAAGGTCAAAGGTAAGGGACGAGAAGGTCGAAGGTGAGGGATGAGGGACAAGAAGGTCGAAGGTGAGGGATGAGGGACAAGAAGGTCGAAGGTGAGGGATGAGGGACGAGAAGGTCTAAGGTGAGGGATGAGGGATGAGAAGGTCAAAGGTGAGGGACGAGAAGGTCAAAGGTGAGGGATGAGGGACGAGAAGGTCAAAGGTGAGGGATGAGAAGGTCGAAGGTGAGGGATGAGGGACGAGAAGGTCGAAGGTGAGGGATGAGAAGGTCGAAGGTGAGGGATGAGGGACGAGAAGGTCGAAGGTGAGGAACGAGAAGGCCGAAGGTGAGGAACGAGAAGGTCAAAGGTGATGGACGAGAAGGTCGAAGGTGAGGGATGAGGGACGAGAAGGTCAAAGGTGAGGGATGAGGGACGAGAAGGTCAAAGGTGAGGGTTGAGGGACGAGAAGGTCAAAGGTGAGGGACGAGAAGGTCGAAGGTGGGGGATGAGGGACGAGAAGGTCGAAGGTGAGGGATGAGGGACGAGAAGGTCAAAGGTGAGGGATGAGGGACGAGAAGGTCGAAGATGAGGGACGAGGAGGTCGAAGGTGAGGGACGAGAAGGTCGAAGGTGAGGGATGAGGGATGAGAAGGTCAAAGGTGAGGGATGAGGGACGAGAAGGTCGAAGATGAGGGACGAGGAGGTCGAAGGTGAGGGACGAGAAGGTCGAAGGTGAGGGATGAGGGACGAGAAGGTCGAAGGTGAGGGACGAGAAGGTCAAAGGTGAGGGATGAGGGACGAGAAGGTCGAAGGTGAGGGATGAGGGACGAGAAGGTCAAAGGTGAGGGACGAGAAGGTCAAAGGTGAGGGACGAGAAGGTCGAAGGTGAGGGATGAGGGACAAGAAGGTCGAAGGTGAGGGATGAGGGACAAGAAGGTCGAAGGTGAGGGATGAGGGACAAGAAGGTCTAAGGTGAGGGATGAGGGATGAGAAGGTCAAAGGTGAGGGACGAGAAGGTCAAAGGTGAGGGATGAGGGACGAGAAGGTCAAAGGTGAGGGACGAGAAGGTCGAAGGTGAGGGATGAGGGACGAGAAGGTCGAAGGTGAGGGACGAGAAGGTCGAAGGTGAGGGATGAGGGACGAGAAGGTCGAAGGTGAGGGATGAGGGACGAGAAGGTCGAAGATGAGGGACGAGATGGTCGAAGGTGAGGGACGAGAAGGTCGAAGATGAGGGATGAGGGACGAGAAGGTCGAAGGTGAGGGATGAGGGACGAGAAGGTCAAAGGTGAGGGATGAGGAATGAGAAGGTCAAAGGTGAAGGATGAGGGATGAGAAGGTCGAAGGTGAGGGATGAGGGTCGAGAAGGTCGAAGGTGAGGAACGAGAAGGCCGAAGGTGAGGAACGAGAAGGTCAAAGGTGAGGAATGAGAAGGTCGAAGGTGAGGGATGAGGGACAAGAAGGTCGAAGGTGAGGGATGAGGGACGAGAAGGTCGAAGGTGAGGGATGAGGGACGAGAAGGTCAAAGGTGAGGGTTGAGGGACGAGAAGGTCAAAGGTGAGGGACGAGAAGGTCGAAGGTGGGGGATGAGGGACGAGAAGGTCAAAGGTGAGGGATGAGGAACGAGAAGGTCAAAGGTGAGGAATGAGGGACGAGAAGGTCAAAGGTGAGGGATGAGGGACGAGAAGGTCGAAGGTGAGGGAGTGGGATGAGAAGGTCGAAGGTGAGGGGTGAGGGACGAGAAGGTCGAAGGTCAGGGATGAGGGACGAGAAGGTCTAAGGTGAGGGATGAGGAACGAGAAGGCCGAAGGTGAGGAACGAGAAGGTCAAAGGTAAGGGACGAGAAGGTCGAAGGTGAGGGATGAGGGACAAGAAGGTCGAAGGTGAGGGATGAGGGACAAGAAGGTCGAAGGTGAGGGATGAGGGACGAGAAGGTCTAAGGTGAGGGATGAGGGATGAGAAGGTCAAAGGTGAGGGACGAGAAGGTCAAAGGTGAGGGATGAGGGACGAGAAGGTCAAAGGTGAGGGATGAGAAGGTCGAAGGTGAGGGATGAGGGACGAGAAGGTCGAAGGTGAGGGATGAGAAGGTCGAAGGTGAAGGATGAGGGACGAGAAGGTCGAAGGTGAGGAACGAGAAGGCCGAAGGTGAGGAACGAGAAGGTCAAAGGTGATGGACGAGAAGGTCGAAGGTGAGGGATGAGGGACGAGAAGGTCAAAGGTGAGGGATGAGGGACGAGAAGGTCAAAGGTGAGGGTTGAGGGACGAGAAGGTCAAAGGTGAGGGACGAGAAGGTCGAAGGTGAGGGATGAGGGACGAGAAGGTCAAAGGTGAGGGATGAGGGACGAGAAGGTCGAAGGTGAGGGATGAGGGACGAGAAGGTCAAAGGTGAGGGATGAGGGACGAGAAGGTCGAAGATGAGGGACGAGGAGGTCGAAGGTGAGGGACGAGAAGGTCGAAGGTGAGGGATGAGGGATGAGAAGGTCAAAGGTGAGGGATGAGGGACGAGAAGGTCGAAGATGAGGGACGAGGAGGTCGAAGGTGAGGGACGAGAAGGTCGAAGGTGAGGGATGAGGGACGAGAAGGTCGAAGGTGAGGGACGAAAAGGTCAAAGGTGAGGGATGAGGGACGAGAAGGTCGAAGGTGAGGGATGAGGGACGAGAAGGTCAAAGGTGAGGGACGAGAAGGTCAAAGGTGAGGGACGAGAAGGTCGAAGGTGAGGGATGAGGGACAAGAAGGTCGAAGGTGAGGGATGAGGGACAAGAAGGTCGAAGGTGAGGGATGAGGGACGAGAAGGTCTAAGGTGAGGGATGAGGGATGAGAAGGTCAAAGGTGAGGGACGAGAAGGTCAAAGGTGAGGGATGAGGGACGAGAAGGTCAAAGGTGAGGGACGAGAAGGTCGAAGGTGAGGGATGAGGGACGAGAAGGTCGAAGGTGAGGGACGAGAAGGTCGAAGGTGAGGGATGAGGGACGAGAAGGTCGAAGGTGAGGAACGAGAAGGCCGAAGGTGAGGAACGAGAAGGTCAAAGGTGATGGACGAGAAGGTCGAAGGTGAGGGATGAGGGACGAGAAGGTCAAAGGTGAGGGATGAGGGACGAGAAGGTCAAAGGTGAGGGTTGAGGGACGAGAAGGTCAAAGGTGAGGGACGAGAAGGTCAAAGGTGGGGGATGAGGGACGAGAAGGTCGAAGGTGAGGGATGAGGGACGAGAAGGTCAAAGGTGAGGGATGAGGGACGAGAAGGTCGAAGATGAGGGACGAGGAGGTCGAAGGTGAGGGACGAGAAGGTCGAAGGTGAGGGATGAGGGATGAGAAGGTCAAAGGTGAGGGATGAGGGACGAGAAGGTCGAAGATGAGGGACGAGGAGGTCGAAGGTGAGGGACGAGAAGGTCGAAGGTGAGGGATGAGGGACGAGAAGGTCGAAGGTGAGGGACGAGAAGGTCGAAGGTGAGGGATGAGGGACGAGAAGGTCGAAGGTGAGGGATGAGGGACGAGAAGGTCAAAGGTGAGGGATGAGGGACGAGAAGGTCGAAGGTGAGGGATGAGGGACGAGAAGGTCGAAGGTGAGGGATGAGAAGGTCAAAGATGAGGGATGAGGGATGAGAAGGTCGAAGGTGAGGGATGAGGGACGAGAAGGTCAAAGGTGAGGGATGAGGGACGAGAAGGTCAAAGGTGAGGGATGAGGGACGAGAAGGTCAAAGGTGAGGGACGAGAAGGTCGAAGGTGAGGGATGAGGGACGAAAAGGTCGAAGGTGAGGGACGAGGAGGTCGAAGGTGAGGGATGAGGGACAAGAAGGTCAAAGGTGAGGGATGAGGAACGAGAAGGTCAAAGGTGAGGGATGAGGGACAAGAAGGTCAAAGGTGAGGGATGAGGGACGAGAAGGTCAAAGGTGAGGGTTGAGGGACGAGAAGGTCAAAGGTGAGGGACGAGAAGGTCGAAGGTGGGGGATGAGGGACGAGAAGGTCAAAGGTGAGGGATGAGGAACGAGAAGGTCAAAGGTGAGGAATGAGGGACGAGAAGGTCAAAGGTGAGGGATGAGGGACGAGAAGGTCGAAGGTGAGGGAGTGGGATGAGAAGGTCGAAGGTGAGGGGTGAGGGACGAGAAGGTCGAAGGTCAGGGATGAGGGACGAGAAGGTCTAAGGTGAGGGATGAGGAACGAGAAGGCCGAAGGTGAGGAACGAGAAGGTCAAAGGTAAGGGACGAGAAGGTCGAAGGTGAGGGATGAGGGACAAGAAGGTCGAAGGTGAGGGATGAGGGACAAGAAGGTCGAAGGTGAGGGATGAGGGACGAGAAGGTCTAAGGTGAGGGATGAGGGATGAGAAGGTCAAAGGTGAGGGACGAGAAGGTCAAAGGTGAGGGATGAGGGACGAGAAGGTCAAAGGTGAGGGATGAGAAGGTCGAAGGTGAGGGATGAGGGACGAGAAGGTCGAAGGTGAGGGATGAGAAGGTCGAAGGTGAAGGATGAGGGACGAGAAGGTCGAAGGTGAGGAACGAGAAGGCCGAAGGTGAGGAACGAGAAGGTCAAAGGTGATGGACGAGAAGGTCGAAGGTGAGGGATGAGGGACGAGAAGGTCAAAGGTGAGGGATGAGGGACGAGAAGGTCAAAGGTGAGGGTTGAGGGACGAGAAGGTCAAAGGTGAGGGACGAGAAGGTCGAAGGTGAGGGATGAGGGACGAGAAGGTCAAAGGTGAGGGATGAGGGACGAGAAGGTCGAAGGTGAGGGATGAGGGACGAGAAGGTCAAAGGTGAGGGATGAGGGACGAGAAGGTCGAAGATGAGGGACGAGGAGGTCGAAGGTGAGGGACGAGAAGGTCGAAGGTGAGGGATGAGGGATGAGAAGGTCAAAGGTGAGGGATGAGGGACGAGAAGGTCGAAGATGAGGGACGAGGAGGTCGAAGGTGAGGGACGAGAAGGTCGAAGGTGAGGGATGAGGGACGAGAAGGTCGAAGGTGAGGGACGAAAAGGTCAAAGGTGAGGGATGAGGGACGAGAAGGTCGAAGGTGAGGGATGAGGGACGAGAAGGTCAAAGGTGAGGGACGAGAAGGTCAAAGGTGAGGGACGAGAAGGTCGAAGGTGAGGGATGAGGGACAAGAAGGTCGAAGGTGAGGGATGAGGGACAAGAAGGTCGAAGGTGAGGGATGAGGGACGAGAAGGTCTAAGGTGAGGGATGAGGGATGAGAAGGTCAAAGGTGAGGGACGAGAAGGTCAAAGGTGAGGGATGAGGGACGAGAAGGTCAAAGGTGAGGGACGAGAAGGTCGAAGGTGAGGGATGAGGGACGAGAAGGTCGAAGGTGAGGGACGAGAAGGTCGAAGGTGAGGGATGAGGGACGAGAAGGTCGAAGGTGAGGAACGAGAAGGCCGAAGGTGAGGAACGAGAAGGTCAAAGGTGATGGACGAGAAGGTCGAAGGTGAGGGATGAGGGACGAGAAGGTCAAAGGTGAGGGATGAGGGACGAGAAGGTCAAAGGTGAGGGTTGAGGGACGAGAAGGTCAAAGGTGAGGGACGAGAAGGTCAAAGGTGGGGGATGAGGGACGAGAAGGTCGAAGGTGAGGGATGAGGGACGAGAAGGTCAAAGGTGAGGGATGAGGGACGAGAAGGTCGAAGATGAGGGACGAGGAGGTCGAAGGTGAGGGACGAGAAGGTCGAAGGTGAGGGATGAGGGATGAGAAGGTCAAAGGTGAGGGATGAGGGACGAGAAGGTCGAAGATGAGGGACGAGGAGGTCGAAGGTGAGGGACGAGAAGGTCGAAGGTGAGGGATGAGGGACGAGAAGGTCGAAGGTGAGGGACGAGAAGGTCGAAGGTGAGGGATGAGGGACGAGAAGGTCGAAGGTGAGGGATGAGGGACGAGAAGGTCAAAGGTGAGGGATGAGGGACGAGAAGGTCGAAGGTGAGGGATGAGGGACGAGAAGGTCGAAGGTGAGGGATGAGAAGGTCAAAGATGAGGGATGAGGGATGAGAAGGTCGAAGGTGAGGGATGAGGGACGAGAAGGTCAAAGGTGAGGGATGAGGGACGAGAAGGTCAAAGGTGAGGGATGAGGGACGAGAAGGTCAAAGGTGAGGGACGAGAAGGTCGAAGGTGAGGGATGAGGGACGAAAAGGTCGAAGGTGAGGGACGAGGAGGTCGAAGGTGAGGGATGAGGGACAAGAAGGTCAAAGGTGAGGGATGAGGAACGAGAAGGTCAAAGGTGAGGGATGAGGGACAAGAAGGTCAAAGGTGAGGGATGAGGGACGAGAAGGTCAAAGGTAAGGGATGAGGGACGAGAAGGTCAAAGGTGAGGGATGAGGGACGAGAAGGTCAAAGTTGAGGGATGAGAAGGTCTAAGATGAGGGACGAGAAGGTCTAAGATGAGGGACGAGAGACAAGAAGGTTGAAGATGAGGGACGAGGGATGAGAAGGTCAAAGGTGAGGGATGAGGGATGAGAATGTCGAAGGTGAGGGATGAGAAGGTCGAAGGTGAGGGATGAGGGACGAGAAGGTTGAAGGTGAGGGATGAGGGACAAGAAGGTCGAAGGTGAGGGATGAGGGACGAGAAGGTCAAAGGTGAGGGATGAGGGACGAGAAGGTCGAAGGTGAGGGATGAGGGACGAGAAGGTCAAAGGTGAGGGACGAGAAGGTCGAAGGTGAGGGATGAGGGATGAGAAGGTCGAAGGTGAGGGATGAGGGACAAGAAGGTCAAAGGTGAGGGATGAGGGACGAGAAGGTCGAAGATGAGGGACGAGGAGGTCGAAGGTGAGGGACGAGTAGGTCGAAGGTGAGGGATGAGGGACGAGAAGGTCGAAGGTGAGGGACGAGAAGGTCGAAGGTGAGGGATGAGGGACGAGAAGGTCGAAGGTGAGGGATGAGGGACGAGAAGGTCAAAGGTGAGGGATGAAGAATGAGAATGTCAAAGGTGAAGGATGAGGGACCAGAAGGTCGAAGGTGAGGGATGAGGGTCGAGAAGGTCGAAGGTGAGGAATGAGAAGGCCGAAGGTGAGGAACGAGAAGGTCAAAGGTGAGGGACGAGAAGGTCGAAGGTGAGGGATGAGGGACGAGAAGGTCGAAGGTGAGGGACGAGAAGGTCGAAGGTGAGGGATGAGGGACGAGAAGGTCAAAGGTGAGGGATGAGGGACGAGAAGGTCGAAGATGAGGGACGAGATGGTCGAAGGTGAGGGACGAGAAGGTCGAAGATGAGGGATGAGGGATGAGAAGGTCGAAGGTGAGGGACGAGAAGGTCGAAGGTGAGGGATGAGGGACGAGAAGGTCGAAGGTGAGGGATGAGGGACGAGAAGGTCAAAGGTGAGGGATGAGGAATGAGAAGGTCAAAGGTGAAGGATGAGGGACGAGAAGGTCGAAGGTGAGGGATGAGGGTCGAGAAGGTCGAAGGTGAGGAACGAGAAGGCCGAAGGTGAGGAACGAGAAGGTCAAAGGTGAGGGATGAGAAGGTCGAAGGTGAGGGATGAGGGACAAGAAGGTCGAAGGTGAGGGATGAGGGACGAGAAGGTCGAAGGTGAGGGATGAGGGACGAGAAGGTCAAAGGTGAGGGTTGAGGGACGAGAAGGTCAAAGGTGAGGGACGAGAAGGTCGAAGGTGAGGGATGAGGGACAAGAAGGTCGAAGGTGAGGGATGAGGGACAAGAAGGTCGAAGGTGAGGGATGAGGGACGAGAAGGTCTAAGGTGAGGGATGAGGGATGAGAAGGTCAAAGGTGAGGGACGAGAAGGTCAAAGGTGAGGGATGAGGGACGAGAAGGTCAAAGGTGAGGGACGAGAAGGTCGAAGGTGAGGGATGAGGGACGAGAAGGTCGAAGGTGAGGGACGAGAAGGTCGAAGGTGAGGGATGAGGGACGAGAAGGTCGAAGGTGAGGAACGAGAAGGCCGAAGGTGAGGAACGAGAAGGTCAAAGGTGATGGACGAGAAGGTCGAAGGTGAGGGATGAGGGACGAGAAGGTCAAAGGTGAGGGATGAGGGACGAGAAGGTCAAAGGTGAGGGTTGAGGGACGAGAAGGTCAAAGGTGAGGGACGAGAAGGTCAAAGGTGGGGGATGAGGGACGAGAAGGTCGAAGGTGAGGGATGAGGGACGAGAAGGTCAAAGGTGAGGGATGAGGGACGAGAAGGTCGAAGATGAGGGACGAGGAGGTCGAAGGTGAGGGACGAGAAGGTCGAAGGTGAGGGATGAGGGATGAGAAGGTCAAAGGTGAGGGATGAGGGACGAGAAGGTCGAAGATGAGGGACGAGGAGGTCGAAGGTGAGGGACGAGAAGGTCGAAGGTGAGGGATGAGGGACGAGAAGGTCGAAGGTGAGGGACGAGAAGGTCGAAGGTGAGGGATGAGGGACGAGAAGGTCGAAGGTGAGGGATGAGGGACGAGAAGGTCAAAGGTGAGGGATGAGGGACGAGAAGGTCGAAGGTGAGGGATGAGGGACGAGAAGGTCGAAGGTGAGGGATGAGAAGGTCAAAGATGAGGGATGAGGGATGAGAAGGTCGAAGGTGAGGGATGAGGGACGAGAAGGTCAAAGGTGAGGGATGAGGGACGAGAAGGTCAAAGGTGAGGGATGAGGGACGAGAAGGTCAAAGGTGAGGGACGAGAAGGTCGAAGGTGAGGGATGAGGGACGAAAAGGTCGAAGGTGAGGGACGAGGAGGTCGAAGGTGAGGGATGAGGGACAAGAAGGTCAAAGGTGAGGGATGAGGAACGAGAAGGTCAAAGGTGAGGGATGAGGGACAAGAAGGTCAAAGGTGAGGGATGAGGGACGAGAAGGTCAAAGGTAAGGGATGAGGGACGAGAAGGTCAAAGGTGAGGGATGAGGGACGAGAAGGTCAAAGTTGAGGGATGAGAAGGTCTAAGATGAGGGACGAGAAGGTCTAAGATGAGGGACGAGAGACAAGAAGGTTGAAGATGAGGGACGAGGGATGAGAAGGTCAAAGGTGAGGGATGAGGGATGAGAATGTCGAAGGTGAGGGATGAGAAGGTCGAAGGTGAGGGATGAGGGACGAGAAGGTTGAAGGTGAGGGATGAGGGACAAGAAGGTCGAAGGTGAGGGATGAGGGACGAGAAGGTCAAAGGTGAGGGATGAGGGACGAGAAGGTCGAAGGTGAGGGATGAGGGACGAGAAGGTCAAAGGTGAGGGACGAGAAGGTCGAAGGTGAGGGATGAGGGATGAGAAGGTCGAAGGTGAGGGATGAGGGACAAGAAGGTCAAAGGTGAGGGATGAGGGACGAGAAGGTCGAAGATGAGGGACGAGGAGGTCGAAGGTGAGGGACGAGTAGGTCGAAGGTGAGGGATGAGAGACGAGAAGGTCGAAGGTGAGGGACGAGAAGGTCGAAGGTGAGGGATGAGGGACGAGAAGGTCGAAGGTGAGGGATGAGGGACGAGAAGGTCAAAGGTGAGGGATGAAGAATGAGAATGTCAAAGGTGAAGGATGAGGGACCAGAAGGTCGAAGGTGAGGGATGAGGGTCGAGAAGGTCGAAGGTGAGGAATGAGAAGGCCGAAGGTGAGGAACGAGAAGGTCAAAGGTGAGGGACGAGAAGGTCGAAGGTGAGGGATGAGGGACGAGAAGGTCGAAGGTGAGGGACGAGAAGGTCGAAGGTGAGGGATGAGGGACGAGAAGGTCAAAGGTGAGGGATGAGGGACGAGAAGGTCGAAGATGAGGGACGAGATGGTCGAAGGTGAGGGACGAGAAGGTCGAAGATGAGGGATGAGGGATGAGAAGGTCGAAGGTGAGGGACGAGAAGGTCGAAGGTGAGGGATGAGGGACGAGAAGGTCGAAGGTGAGGGATGAGGGACGAGAAGGTCAAAGGTGAGGGATGAGGAATGAGAAGGTCAAAGGTGAAGGATGAGGGACGAGAAGGTCGAAGGTGAGGGATGAGGGTCGAGAAGGTCGAAGGTGAGGAACGAGAAGGCCGAAGGTGAGGAACGAGAAGGTCAAAGGTGAGGGATGAGAAGGTCGAAGGTGAGGGATGAGGGACAAGAAGGTCGAAGGTGAGGGATGAGGGACGAGAAGGTCGAAGGTGAGGGATGAGGGACGAGAAGGTCAAAGGTGAGGGTTGAGGGACGAGAAGGTCAAAGGTGAGGGACGAGAAGGTCGAAGGTGGGGGATGAGGGACGAGAAGGTCAAAGGTGAGGGATGAGGAACGAGAAGGTCAAAGGTGAGGAATGAGGGACGAGAAGGTCAAAGGTGAGGGATGAGGGACGAGAAGGTCGAAGGTGAGGGAGTGGGATAAGAAGGTCGAAGGTGAGGGGTGAGGGACGAGAAGGTCGAAGGTCAGGGATGAGGGACGAGAAGGTCTAAGGTGAGGGATGAGGAACGAGAAGGCCGAAGGTGAGGAACGAGAAGGTCAAAGGTAAGGGACGAGAAGGTCGAAGGTGAGGGATGAGGGACAAGAAGGTCGAAGGTGAGGGATGAGGGACAAGAAGGTCGAAGGTGAGGGATGAGGGACGAGAAGGTCTAAGGTGAGGGATGAGGGATGAGAAGGTCAAAGGTGAGGGACGAGAAGGTCAAAGGTGAGGGATGAGGGACGAGAAGGTCAAAGGTGAGGGACGAGAAGGTCGAAGGTGAGGGATGAGGGACGAGAAGGTCGAAGGTGAGGGACGAGAAGGTCGAAGGTGAGGGATGAGGGACGAGAAGGTCGAAGGTGAGGAACGAGAAGGCCGAAGGTGAGGAACGATAAGGTCAAAGGTGATGGACGAGAAGGTCGAAGGTGAGGGATGAGGGACGAGAAGGTCAAAGGTGAGGGATGAGGGACGAGAAGGTCAAAGGTGAGGGTTGAGGGACGAGAAGGTCAAAGGTGAGGGACGAGAAGGTCGAAGGTGGGGGATGAGGGACGAGAAGGTCGAAGGTGAGGGATGAGGGACGAGAAGGTCAAAGGTGAGGGATGAGGGACGAGAAGGTCGAAGATGAGGGACGAGGAGGTCGAAGGTGAGGGACGAGAAGGTCGAAGGTGAGGGATGAGGGATGAGAAGGTCAAAGGTGAGGGATGAGGGACGAGAAGGTCGAAGATGAGGGACGAGGAGGTCAAAGGTGAGGGACGAGAAGGTCGAAGGTGAGGGATGAGGGACGAGAAGGTCGAAGGTGAGGGACGAGAAGGTCAAAGGTGAGGGATGAGGGACGAGAAGGTCGAAGGTGAGGGATGAGGGACGAGAAGGTCAAAGGTGAGGGATGAAGAATGAGAATGTCAAAGGTGAAGGATGAGGGACGAGAAGGTCGAAGGTGAGGGATGAGGGTCGAGAAGGTCGAAGGTGAGGAATGAGAAGGCCGAAGGTGAGGAACGAGAAGGTCAAAGGTGAGGGACGAGAAGGTCGAAGGTGAGGGATGAGGGACGAGAAGGTCGAAGGTGAGGGACGAGAAGGTCGAAGGTGAGGGATGAGGGACGAGAAGGTCAAAGGTGAGGGATGAGGGACGAGAAGGTCGAAGATGAGGGACGAGATGGTCGAGGGTGAGGGACGAGAAGGTCGAAGGTGAGGGATGAGGGATGAGAAGGTCGAAGATGAGGGACGATATGGTCGAAGGTGAGGGACGAGAAGGTCGAAGGTGAGGGATGAGAAGGTCGAAGGTGAGGGATGAGAAGGTCGAAGGTGAGGGATGAGGGACGAGAAGGTCGAAGGTGAGGGATGAGGGACGAGAAGGTCAAAGGTGAGGGATGAGGAATGAGAAGGTCAAAGGTGAAGGATGAGGGACGAGAAGGTCGAAGGTGAGGGATGAGCGTCGAGAAGGTCGAAGGTGAGGAACGAGAAGGCCGAAGGTGAGGAACGAGAAGGTCAAAGGTGAGGGACGAGAAGGTCAAAGGTGAGGGATGAGGGACAAGAAGGTCGAAGGTGAGGGATGAGGGACGAGAAGGTCGAAGGTGAGGGATGAGGGATGAGAAGGTCAAAGGTGAGGGTTGAGGGACGAGAAGGTCAAAGGTGAGGGACGAGAAGGTCGAAGGTGGGGGATGAGGAACGAGAAGGTCAAAGGTGAGGAATGAGGGACGAGAAGGTCAAAGTTGAGGGATGAGGGACGAGAAGGTCGAAGGTGAGGGAGTGGGATGAGAAGGTCGAAGGTGAGGGGTGAGGGACGAGAAGGTCGGAGGTCAGGGATGAGGGACGAGAAGGTCTAAGGTGAGGGATGAGGGACGAGAAGGTCGAAGGTGAGGGACGAGGGACAAGAAGGTCGAAGATGAGGGACGAGAAGGTTGAAGGTGAGGGATGAGGGACGAGAAGGTCAAAGGTTAGGGATGAGGGACGAGAAGTTCAAAGATGAGGGGCGAAAAGGTCGAAGGTGAGGGATGAGGGACGAGAAGATCTAAGGTGAGGGATGAGGGACGAGAAGGTCGAAGGTGAGGGATGAGGGACGAGAAGGTCGAAGGTGAGGGATGAGAAGGTCAAAGATGAGGGATGAGGGATGAGAAGGTCGAAGGTGAGGGATGAGGGACGAGAAGGTCAAAGGTGAGGGATGAGGGACGAGAAGGTCAAAGGTGAGGGATGAGGGACGAGAAGGTCAAAGGTGAGGGACGAGAAGGTCGAAGGTGAGGGATGAGGGACGAAAAGGTCGAAGGTGAGGGACGAGGAGGTCGAAGGTGAGGGATGAGGGACAAGAAGGTCAAAGGTGAGGGATGAGGAACGAGAAGGTCAAAGGTGAGGGATGAGGGACAAGAAGGTCAAAGGTGAGGGATGAGGGACGAGAAGGTCAAAGGTGAGGGATGAGGGACGAGAAGGTCAAAGGTGAGGGATGAGGGACGAGAAGGTCAAAGTTGAGGGATGAGAAGGTCTAAGATGAGGGACGAGAAGGTCTAAGATGAGGGACGAGAGACAAGAAGGTTGAAGATGAGGGACGAGGGATGAGAAGGTCAAAGGTGAGGGATGAGGGATGAGAATGTCGAAGGTGAGGGATGAGAAGGTCGAAGGTGAGGGATGAGGGACGAGAAGGTTGAAGGTGAGGGATGAGGGACAAGAAGGTCGAAGGTGAGGGATGAGGGACGAGAAGGTCAAAGGTGAGGGATGAGGGACGAGAAGGTCGAAGGTGAGGGATGAGGGACGAGAAGGTCAAAGGTGAGGGACGAGAAGGTCGAAGGTGAGGGATGAGGGACGAGAAGGTCGAAGGTGAGGGACGAGGAGGTCGAAGGTGAGGGATGAGGGACAAGAAGGTCAAAGGTGAGGGATGAGGGATGAGAAGGTCAAAGGTGAGGGACGAGAAGGTCGAAGGTGAGGGATGAGGGACGAGAAGGTCGAAGGTGAAGGACGAGGAGGTATAAGGTGAGGGATGAGGGACGAGAAGGTCAAAGGTGAGGGATGAGGGACGAGAAGGTCAAAGGTAAGGGATGAGGGACGAGAAGGTCAAAGGTGAGGGACGAGAAGGTCGAAGGTGAGGGATGAGGGACGAGAAGGTCGAAGGTGAGGGACGAGGAGGTATAAGGTGAGGGATGAGGGACGACAAGGTCAAAGGTGAGGGATGAGGGACAAGAAGGTCAAAGGTGAGGGATGAGGGACGAGAAGGTCAAAGGTGAGGGATGAGGGACGAGAAGGTCAAAGGTGAGGGATGAGGGACGAGAAGGTCAAAGTTGAGGGATGAGAAGGTCTAAGGTGAGGGATGAGGGACGAGAAGGTTGAAGGTGAGGGATGAGGGACAAGAAGGTCAAAGGTGAGGGATGAGGGACGAGAAGGTCAAAGGTGAGGGATGAGGGACGAGAAGGTCGAAGGTGAGGGACGAGAAGGTCGAAGGTGATGGATGAGGGACGAGAAGGTCAAATGTGAGGGATGGGGGACGAAAAGGTCAAAGTTGAGGGATGAGGGACGAGAAGGTCAAAGATGAGGGGCGAGAAGGTCGAAGGTGAGGGAGTGGGATGAGAGGGTCGAAGGTGAGGGGTGAGAGACGAGAAGGTCGAAGGTGAAGGATGAGGGACGAGAAGGTCTAAGGTGAGGGATGAGGGACGAGAAGGTCAAAGGTGAGGGACGTGGGACAAGAAGGTCGAAGATAAGGGACGAGGGACGAGAAGGTCAAAGGTGAGGGATGAGGGACGAGAAGGTCAAAGATGAGGGGCGAGAAGGTTGAAGTTGAGGGAGTGGGACGAGAAGGTCGAAGGTGAGGGGTGAGGGACGAGAAGGTCGAAGGTGAGGGATGAGGGACGAGAAGGTCTAAGGTGAGGGATGAGGGACGAGAAGGTCGAAGGTGAGGGATGAGAAGGTCGAAGGTGAGGGATGAGGGATGAGAAGGTCGAAGATGAGGGACGAGAAGGTCGAAGGTGAGGGATGAGGGACGAGAAGGTCAAAGGTGAGGGAAGAGGGACGAGAAGGTCGAAGATGAGGGACGAGAAGGTCGAAGGTGAGGGACGAGAAGGTCAAAGGTGAGGGATGAGGGACGAGAAGGTCGAAGGTGAGGGACGAGAAGGTCGAAGGTGAGGGATGAGGGACGAGAAGGTCAAAGGTGAGGGATGAGGGACGAGAAGGTCAAAGGTGAGGGATGAGGAATGAGAAGGTCAAAGGTGAAGGATGAGGGACGAGAAGGTCAAAGGTGAGGGACGAGAAGGTCGAAGGTGGGGGATGAGGGACGAGAAGGTCGAAGGTGAGGGATGAGGGACGAGAAGGTCAAAGGTGAGGGATGAGGGACGAGAAGGTCGAAGATGAGGGACGAGGAGGTCGAAGGTGAGGGACGAGAAGGTCGAAGGTGAGGGATGAGGGACGAGAAGGTCGAAGGTGAGGGACGAGAAGGTCGAAGGTGAGGGATGAGGGACGAGAAGGTCGAAGGTGAGGGATGAGGGACGAGAAGGTCAAAGGTGAGGGATGAAGAATGAGAATGTCAAAGGTGAAGGATGAGGGACGAGAAGGTCGAAGGTGAGGGATGAGGGTCGAGAAGGTCGAAGGTGAGGAACGAGAAGGCCGAAGGTGAGGAACGAGAAGGTCAAAGGTGATGGACGAGAAGGTCGAAGGTGAGGGATGAGGGACGAGAAGGTCAAAGGTGAGGGATGAGGGACGAGAAGGTCAAAGGTGAGGGTTGAGGGACGAGAAGGTCAAAGGTGAGGGACGAGAAGGTCGAAGGTGGGGGATGAGGGACGAGAAGGTCGAAGGTGAGGGATGAGGGACGAGAAGGTCAAAGGTGAGGGATGAGGGACGAGAAGGTCGAAGATGAGGGACGAGGAGGTCGAAGGTGAGGGACGAGAAGGTCGAAGGTGAGGGATGAGGGACGAGAAGGTCGAAGGTGAGGGACGAGAAGGTCGAAGGTGAGGGATGAGGGACGAGAAGGTCGAAGGTGAGGGATGAGGGACGAGAAGGTCAAAGGTGAGGGATGAAGAATGAGAATGTCAAAGGTGAAGGATGAGGGACGAGAAGGTCGAAGGTGAGGGATGAGGGTCGAGAAGGTCGAAGGTGAGGAACGAGAAGGCCGAAGGTGAGGAACGAGAAGGTCAAAGGTGAGGGACAAGAAGGTCGAAGGTGAGGGATGAGGGACGAGAAGGTCGAAGGTGAGGGACGAGTAGGTCGAAGGTGAGGGATGAGGGACGAGAAGGTCAAAGGTGAGGGATGAGGGACGAGAAGGTCGAAGATGAGGGAGGAGGGACGAGAAGATCGAAGGTGAGGGATGAGGGACGAGAAGGTCGAAGGTGAGGGATAAGGGACGAGAAGGTCGAAGGTGAGGGATGAGGGATGAGAAGGTCAAAGGTGAGGGACGAGAAGGTCGAAGGTGAGGGATGAGGGACGAGAAGGTCAAAGGTGAGGGATGAGGGACGAGAAGGTCGAAGGTGAGGGACGAGAAGGTCGAAGGTGAGGGATGAGGGACGAGAAGGTCAAAGGTGAGGGATGAGGGACGAGAAGGTCGAAGATGAGGGACGAGATGGTCGAAGGTGAGGGACGAGAAGGTCGAAGGTGAGGGATGAGGGATGAGAAGGTCGAAGGTGAGGGACGAGAAGGTCGAAGGTGAGGGATGAGGGACGAGAAGGTCGAAGGTGAGGGATGAGGGACGAGAAGGTCAAAGGTGAGGGATGAGGAATGAGAAGGTCAAAGGTGAAGGATGAGGGACGAGAAGGTCGAAGGTGAGGGATGAGGGTCGAGAAGGTCGAAGGTGAGGAATGAGAAGGCCGAAGGTTAGGAACGAGAAGGTCAAAGGTGAGGGACGAGAAGGTCGAAGGTGAGGGATGAGGGACAAGAAGGTCGAAGGTGAGGGATGAGGGACGAGAAGGTCGAAGGTGAGGGATGAGGGACGAGAAGGTCTAAGGTGAGGGTTGAGGGACGAGAAGGTCAAAGGTGAGGGACGAGAAGGTCGAAGGTGGGGGATGAGGGACGAGAAGGTCAAAGGTGAGGGATGAGGAACGAGAAGGTCAAAGGTGAGGAATGAGGGACGAGAAGGTCAAAGGTGAGGGATGAGGGACGAGAAGGTCGAAGGTGAGGGAGTGGGATGAGAAGGTCGAAGGTGAGGGGTGAGGGACGAGAAGGTCGAAGGTCAGGGATGAGGGACGAGAAGGTCTAAGGTGAGGGATGAGGGACAAGAAGGTCGAAGATGAGGGACGAGAAGGTTGAAGGTGAGGAATGAGGGACGAGAAGGTCAAAGGTGAGGGATGAGGGACGAGAAGTTCAAAGATGAGGGGCGAAAAGGTCGAAGGTGAGGGATGAGGGACGAGAAGATCTAAGGTGAGGGATGAGGGACGAGAAGGTGAGGGATGAGGGACAAGAAGGTCGAAGGTGAGGGATGAGAATGTCAAAGATGAGGGATGAGGGATGAGAAGGTCGAAGGTGAGGGATGAGGGACGAGAAGGTCAAAGGTGAGGGATGAGGGACGAGAAGGTCAAAGGTGAGGGATGAGGGACGAGAAGGTCAAAGGTGAGGGACGAGAAGGTCGAAGGTGAGGGATGAGGGACGAAAAGGTCGAAGGTGAGGGACGAGGAGGTCGAAGGTGAGGGATGAGGGACAAGAAGGTCAAAGGTGAGGGATGAGGAACGAGAAGGTCAAAGGTGAGGGATGAGGGACAAGAAGGTCAAAGGTGAGGGATGAGGGACGAAAAGGTCAAAGGTGAGGGATGAGAAGGTCTAAGATGAGGGACGAGAAGGTCTAAGATGAGGGACAAGGGACAAGAAGGTTGAAGATGAGGGACGAGGGATGAGAAGGTCAAAGGTGAGGGATGAGGGATGAGAAGGTCGAAGGTGAGGGATGAGAAGGTCGAAGGTGAGGGATGAGGGACGAGAAGGTTGAAGGTGAGGGATGAGGGACAAGAAGGTCGAAGGTGAGGGATGAGGGACGAGAAGGTCAAAGGTGAGGGATGAGGGACGAGAAGGTCGAAGGTGAGGGATGAGGGACGAGAAGGTCAAAGGTGAGGGACGAGAAGGTCGAAGGTGAGGGATGAGGGACGAGAAGGTCGAAGGTGAGGGACGAGGAGGTCGAAGGTGAGGGATGAGGGACAAGAAGGTCAAAGGTGAGGGATGAGGAGGTCGAAGGTGAGGGATGAGGGACAAGAAGGTCAAAGGTGAGGGATGAGGAACGAGAAGGTCAAAGGTGAGGGATGAGGGACAAGAAGGTCAAAGGTGAGGGATGAGGGACGAGAAGGTCAAAGGTGAGGGATGAGAAGGTCTAAGATGAGGGACGAGAAGGTCTAAGATGAGGGACAAGGGACAAGAAGGTTGAAGATGAGGGACGAGGGATGAGAAGGTCAAAGGTGAGGGATGAAGAATGAGAATGTCAAAGGTGAAGGATGAGGGACGAGAAGGTCGAAGGTGAGGGATGAGGGTCGAGAAGGTCGAAGGTGAGGAACGAGAAGGCCGAAGGTGAGGAACGAGAAGGTCAAAGGTGAGGGACGAGAAGGTCGAAGGTGAGGGATGAGGGACGAGAAGGTCCAAGGTGAGGGACGAGAAGGTCGAAGGTGAGGGATGAGGGACGAGAAGGTCAAAGGTGAGGGATGAGAAGGTCGAAGATGAGGGAGGAGGGACGAGAAGATCGAAGGTGAGGGATGAGGGACGAGAAGGTCGAAGGTGAGGGATAAGGGACGAGAAGGTCGAAGGTGAGGGATGAGGGATGAGAAGGTCAAAGGTGAGGGACGAGAAGGTCGAAGGTGAGGGATGAGGGACGAGAAGGTCAAAGGTGAGGGACGAGAAGGTCGAAGGTGAGGGATGAGGGACGAGAAGGTCGAAGGTGAGGGACGAGAAGGTCGAAGGTGAGGGATGAGGGACGAGAAGGTCAAAGGTGAGGGATGAGGGACGAGAAGGTCGAAGATGAGGGACGAAATGGTCGAAGGTGAGGGACGAGAAGGTCGAAGGTGAGGGATGAGGGATGAGAAGGTCGAAGGTGAGGGACGAGAAGGTCGAAGGTGAGGGATGAGGGACGAGAAGGTCGAAGGTGAGGGATGAGGGACGAGAAGGTCAAAGGTGAGGGATGAGGAATGAGAAGGTCAAAGGTGAAGGATGAGGGACGAGAAGGTCGAAGGTGAGGGATGAGGG
The DNA here is from genome assembly GCA_029206835.1 of Rana muscosa. Taxonomy (NCBI): domain Eukaryota; kingdom Metazoa; phylum Chordata; class Amphibia; order Anura; family Ranidae; genus Rana; species Rana muscosa. Next base: position 15,633,798 of record JARGYO010000198.1, on the reverse strand, counting down.
TCGAGAAGGTCGAAGGTGAGGAACGAGAAGGCCGAAGGTGAGGAACGAGAAGGTCAAAGGTGAGGGACGAGAAGGTCGAAGGTGAGGGTTGAGGGACGAGAAGGTCAAAGGTGAGGGACGAGAAGGTCGAAGGTGGGGTATGAGGGACGAGAAGGTCAAAGGTGAGGGATGAGGAACGAGAAGGTCAAAGGTGAGGAATGAGGGACGAGAAGGTCAAAGGTGAGGGATGAGGGATGAGAAGGTCGAAGGTGAGGGAGTGGGATGAGAAGGTCGAAGGTGAGGGGTGAGGGACGAGAAGGTCGAAGGTCAGGGATGAGGGACGAGAAGGTCTAAGGTGAGGGATGAGGGACGAGAAGGTCGAAGTTGAGGGACGAGGGACAAGAAGGTCGAAGATGAGGGACGAGAAGGTTGAAGGTGAGGGATGAGGGACGAGAAGGTCAAAGGTGAGGGATGAGGAACGAGAAGTTCAAAGATGAGGGGCGAAAAGGTCGAAGGTGAGGGATGAGGGACGAGAAGATCTAAGGTGAGGGATGAGGGACGAGAAGGTGAGGGATGAGGGACAAGAAGGTCGAAGGTGAGGGATGAGAATGTCAAAGATGAGGGATGAGGGATGAGAAGGTCGAAGGTGAGGGATGAGGGACGAGAAGGTCAAAGGTGAGGGATGAGGGACGAGAAGGTCAAAGGTGAGGGATGAGGGACGAGAAGGTCAAAGGTGAGGGACGAGAAGGTCGAAGGTGAGGGATGAGGGACGAAAAGGTCGAAGGTGAGGGACGAGGAGGTCGAAGGTGAGGGATGAGGGACAAGAAGGTCAAAGGTGAGGGATGAGGAACGAGAAGGTCAAAGGTGAGGGATGAGGGACAAGAAGGTCAAAGGTGAGGGATGAGGGACGAGAAGGTCAAAGGTGAGGGATGAGAAGGTCTAAGATGAGGGACGAGAAGGTCTAAGATGAGGGACAAGGGACAAGAAGGTTGAAGATGAGGGACGAGGGATGAGAAGGTCAAAGGTGAGGGATGAGGGATGAGAAGGTCGAAGGTGAGGGATGAGAAGGTCGAAGGTGAGGGATGAGGGACGAGAAGGTTGAAGGTGAGGGATGAGGGACAAGAAGGTCGAAGGTGAGGGATGAGGGACGAGAAGGTCAAAGGTGGGGGATGAGGGACGAGAAGGTCGAAGGTGAGGGATGAGGGACGAGAAGGTCAAAGGTGAGGGACGAGAAGGTCGAAGGTGAGGGATGAGGGACGAGAAGGTCGAAGGTGAGGGACGAGGAGGTCGAAGGTGAGGGATGAGGGACAAGAAGGTCAAAGGTGAGGGATGAGGGATGAGAAGGTCAAAGGTGAGGGACGAGAAGGTCGAAGGTGAGGGATGAGGGACGAGAAGGTCGAAGGTGAGGGACGAGGAGGTATATGGTGAGGGATGAGGGACGAGAAGGTCAAAGGTGAGGGATGAGGGACGAGAAGGTCAAAGGTGAGGGATGAGGGACGAGAAGGTCAAAGGTGAGGCACGAGAAGGTCGAAGGTGAGGGATGAGGGTCGAGAAGGTCGAAGGTGAGGAACGAGAAGGCCGAAGGTGAGGAACGAGAAGGTCAAAGGTGAGGGACGAGAAGGTCGAAGGTGAGGGATGAGGGACAAGAAGGTCGAAGGTGAGGGATGAGGGACGAGAAGGTCGAAGGTGAGGGATGAGGGACGAGAAGGTCGAAGGTGAGGGATGAGGGACGAGAAGGTCAAAGGTGAGGGTTGAGGGACGAGAAGATCAAAGGTGAGGGACGAGAAGGTCGAAGGTGGGGGATGAGGAATGAGAAGGTCAAAGGTGAGGAATGAGGGACGAGAAGGTCAAAGGTGAGGGATGAGGGATGAGAAGGTCGAAGGTGAGGGAGTGGGATGAGAAGGTCGAAGGTGAGGGGTGAGGGACGAGAAGGTCGAAGGTCAGGGATGAGGGACGAGAAGGTCTAAGGTGAGGGATGAGGGACGAGAAGGTCGAAGGTGAGGGACGAGGGACAAGAAGGTCGAAGATGAGGGACGAGAAGGTTGAAGGTGAGGAATGAGGGACGAGAAGGTCAAAGGTGAGGGATGAGGGACGAGAAGTTCAAAGATGAGGGGCGAAAAGGTCGAAGGTAAGGGATGAGGGACGAGAAGATCTAAGGTGAGGGATGAGGGACGAGAAGGTCAAAGGTGAGGGATGAGGGATGAGAAGGTCGAAGGTGAGGGATGAGAAGGTCAAAGATGAGGGATGAGGGATGAGAAGGTCGAAGGTGAGGGATGAGGGACGAGAAGGTCAAAGGTGAGGGATGAGGGACGAGAAGGTCAAAGGTCAGGGATGAGGGACGAGAAGGTCAAAGGTGAGGGACGAGAAGGTCGAAGGTGAGGGATGAGGGACGAAAAGGTCGAAGGTGAGGGACGAGGAGGTCGAAGGTGAGGGATGAGGGACAAGAAGGTCAAAGGTGAGGGATGAGGAACGAGAAGGTCAAAGGTGAGGGATGAGGGACAAGAAGGTCAAAGGTGAGGGATGAGGGACGAGAAGGTCAAAGGTGAGGGATGAGAAGGTCAAAGGTGAGGGATGAGGGACGAGAAGGTCAAAGTTGAGGGATGAGAAGGTCTAAGATGAGGGACGAGAAGGTCTAAGATGAGGGACGAGGGACAAGAAGGTTGAAGATGAGGGACGAGGGATGAGAAGGTCAAAGGTGAGGGATGAGGGATGAGAAGGTCGAAGGTGAGGGATGAGAAGGTCGAAGGTGAGGGATGAGGGACGAGAAGGTTGAAGGTGAGGGATGAGGGACAAGAAGGTCGAAGGTGAGGGATGAGGGACGAGAAGGTCAAAGGTGAGGGATGAGGGACGAGAAGGTCGAAGGTGAGGGATGAGGGACGAGAAGGTCAAAGGTGAGGGACGAGAAGGTCGAAGGTGAGGGATGAGGGACGAGAAGGTCGAAGGTGAGGGACGAGGAGGTCGAAGGTGAGGGATGAGGGACAAGAAGGTCAAAGGTGAGGGATGAGGGATGAGAAGGTCAAAGGTGAGGGACGAGAAGGTCGAAGGTGAGGGATGAGGGACGAGAAGGTCGAAGGTGAGGGACGAGGAGGTATAAGGTGAGGGATGAGGGACGAGAAGGTCAAAGGTGAGGGATGAGGGACGAGAAGGTCAAAGGTGAGGGATGAGGGACGAGAAGGTCAAAGGTGAGGCACGAGAAGGTCGAAGGTGAGGGATGAGGGACGAGAAGGTCGAAGGTGAGGGACGAGGAGGTATAAGGTGAGGGATGAGGGACGACAAGGTCAAAGGTGAGGGTTGAGGGACGAGAAGGTCAAAGGTGAGGGACGAGAAGGTCGAAGGTGGGGGATGAGGGACGAGAAGGTCAAAGGTGAGGGATGAGGAATGAGAAGGTCAAAGGTGAGGAATGAGGGACGAGAAGGTCAAAGGTGAGGGATGAGGGACGAGAAGGTCGAAGGTGAGGGAGTGGGATGAGAAGGTCGAAGGTGAGGGGTGAGGGACGAGAAGGTCGAAGGTCAGGGATGAGGGACGAGAAGGTCTAAGGTGAGGGATGAGGGACGAGAAGGTCGAAGGTGAGGGACGAGGGACAAGAAGGTCGAAGATGAGGGACGAGAAGGTTGAAGGTGAGGAATGAGGGACGAGAAGGTCAAAGGTGAGGGATGAGGGACGAGAAGTTCAAAGATGAGGGGCGAAAAGGTCGAAGGTGAGGGATGAGGGACGAGAAGATCTAAGGTGAGGGATGAGGGACGAGAAGGTCGAAGGTGAGGGATGAGGGATGAGAAGGTCGAAGGTGAGGGATGAGAAGGTCAAAGATGAGGGATGAGGGATGAGAAGGTCGAAGGTGAGGGATGAGGGACGAGAAGGTCAAAGGTGAGGGATGAGGGACGAGAAGGTCAAAGGTGAGGGATGAGGGACGAGAAGGTCAAAGGTGAGGGACGAGAAGGTCGAAGGTGAGGGATGAGGGACGAAAAGGTCGAAGGTGAGGGACGAGGAGGTCGAAGGTGAGGGATGAGGGACAAGAAGGTCAAAGGTGAGGGATGAGGAACGAGAAGGTCAAAGGTGAGGGATGAGGGACAAGAAGGTCAAAGGTGAGGGATGAGGGACGAGAAGGTCAAAGGTGAGGGATGAGGGACGAGAAGGTCAAAGGTGAGGGATGAGGGACGAGAAGGTCAAAGTTGAGGGATGAGAAGGTCTAAGATGAGGGACGAGAAGGTCTAAGATGAGGGACGAGGGACAAGAAGGTTGAAGATGAGGGACGAGGGATGAGAAGGTCAAAGGTGAGGGATGAGGGATGAGAAGGTCGAAGGTGAGGGATGAGAAGGTCGAAGGTGAGGGATGAGGGACGAGAAGGTTGAAGGTGAGGGATGAGGGACAAGAAGGTCGAAGGTGAGGGATGAGGGACGAGAAGGTCAAAGGTGAGGGATGAGGGACGAGAAGGTCGAAGGTGAGGGATGAGGGACGAGAAGGTCAAAGGTGAGGGACGAGAAGGTCGAAGGTGAGGGATGAGGGACGAGAAGGTCGAAGGTGAGGGACGAGGAGGTCGAAGGTGAGGGATGAGGGACAAGAAGGTCAAAGGTGAGGGATGAGGGATGAGAAGGTCAAAGGTGAGGGACGAGAAGGTCGAAGGTGAGGGATGAGGGACGAGAAGGTCGAAGGTGAGGGACGAGGAGGTATAAGGTGAGGGATGAGGGACGAGAAGGTCAAAGGTGAGGGATGAGGGACGAGAAGGTCAAAGGTGAGGGATGAGGGACGAGAAGGTCAAAGGTGAGGCACGAGAAGGTCGAAGGTGAGGGATGAGGGACGAGAAGGTCGAAGGTGAGGGACGAGGAGGTATAAGGTGAGGGATGAGGGACGACAAGGTCAAAGGTGAGGGATGAGGGACAAGAAGGTCAAAGGTGAGGGATGAGGGACGAGAAGGTCAAAGGTGAGGGATGAGGGACGAGAAGGTCAAAGGTGAGGGATGAGGGACGAGAAGGTCAAAGTTGAGGGATGAGAAGGTCTAAGGTGAGGGATGAGGGACGAGAAGGTTGAAGGTGAGGGATGAGGGACAAGAAGGTCAAAGGTGAGGGATGAGGGACGAGAAGGTCAAAGGTGAGGGATGAGGGACGAGAAGGTCGAAGGTGAGGGACGAGAAGGTCGAAGGTGATGGATGAGGGACAAGAAGGTCAAAGGTGAGGGATGAGGGACGAAAAGGTCAAAGTTGAGGGATGAGGGACGAGAAGGTCAAAGATGAGGGGCGAGAAGGTCGAAGGTGAGGTAGTGGGATGAGAGGGTCGAAGGTGAGGGGTGAGAGACGAGAAGGTCGAAGGTGAAGGATGAGGGACGAGAAGGTCTAAGGTGAGGGATGAGGGACGAGAAGGTCAAAGGTGAGGGACGTGGGACAAGAAGGTCGAAGATAAGGGACGAGGGACGAGAAGGTCAAAGGTGAGGGATGAGGGACGAGAAGGTCAAAGGTGAGGGATGAGGGACGAGAAGGTCAAAGATGAGGGGCGAGAAGGTTGAAGTTGAGGGAGTGGGACGAGAAGGTCGAAGGTGAGGGGTGAGGGACGAGAAGGTCGAAGGTGAGGGATGAGGGACGAGAAGGTCTAAGGTGAGGGATGAGGGACGAGAAGGTCGAAGGTGAGGGACGAGGGACAAGAAGGTCGAAGATGAGGGACGAAGGACGAGAAGGTCGAAGGTGAGGGATGAGGGACGAGAAGGTCAAAGGTGAGGGATGAGGGACGAGAAGGTCAAAGGTGAGGGACAAGAAGGTCGAAGATGAGGGACGAGGGACGAGAAGGTCGAAGGTGAGGGATGAGAGACGAGAAGGTCAAAGGTGAGGGATGAGGGATGAGAAGGTCAAAGATGAGGGGCGAGAAGGTCGAAGGTGTGGGATGAGGGACAAGAAGGTCTTAGGTGAGGGATGAGGGACGAGAAGGTCGAAGGTGAGGGACGAGGGACGAGAAGGTCAAAGGTGAGGGACGAGGGACAAGAAGGTCGAAGATGAGGGACGAGAAGGTCGAAGGTGAGGGATGAGGGACGAGAAGGTCAAAGGTGAGGGATGAGGGACGAGAAGGTCAAAGATGAGGGGCGAGAAGGTCGAAGGTGAGGGAGTGGGACGAGAAGGTCGTAGGTGAGGGGTGAGGGACGAGAAGGTCGAAGGTCAGGGATGAGGGACGAGAAGGTCTAAGGTGAGGGATGAGGGACGAGAAGGTCGAAGGTGAGGGACGAGGGACAAGAAGGTCGAAGATGAGGGACAAGAAGGTTGAAGGTGAGGGATGAGGGACGAGAAGGTCAAAGGTGAGGGATGAGGGACGAGAAGTTCAAAGATGAGGGGCGAAAAGGTCGAAGGTGAGGGATGAGGGACGAGAAGATCTAAGGTGAGGGATGAGGGACAAGAAGGTCGAAGGTGAGGGATGAGGGACGAGGAGGTCGAAGGTGAGGGATGAGGAACGAGAAGGTCAAAGGTGAGGGATGAGGGACAAGAAGGTCAAAGGTGAGGGATGAGGGACGAGAAGGTCAAAGGTGAGGGATGAGGGACGAGAAGGTCGAAGGTGAGGGAGTGGGACGAGAAGGTCGTAGGTGAGGGGTGAGGGACGAGAAGGTCGAAGGTCAGGGATGAGGGACGAGAAGGTCTAAGGTGAGGGATGAGGGACGAGAAGGTCGAAGGTGAGGGACGAGGGACAAGAAGGTCGAAGATGAGGGACAAGAAGGTTGAAGGTGAGGGATGAGGGACGAGAAGGTCAAAGGTGAGGGATGAGGGACGAGAAGTTCAAAGATGAGGGGCGAAAAGGTCGAAGGTGAGGGATGAGGGACGAGAAGATCTAAGGTGAGGGATGAGGGACAAGAAGGTCGAAGGTGAGGGATGAGGGACGAGGAGGTCGAAGGTGAGGGATGAGGAACGAGAAGGTCAAAGGTGAGGGATGAGGGACAAGAAGGTCAAAGGTGAGGGATGAGGGACGAGAAGGTCAAAGGTGAGGGATGAGGGACGAGAAGGTCAAAGGTGAGGGATGAGGGACGAGAAGGTCAAAGGTGAGGGATGAGGGACGAGAAGGTCAAAGTTGAGGGATGAGAAGGTCTAACATGAGGGACGAGAAGGTCTAAGACGAGGGACGAGGGACAAGAAGGTTGAAGATGAGGGACGAGGGACGAGAAGGTCAAAGATGAGGGATGAGGGATGAGAAGGTTGAAGGTGAGGGATGAGAAGGTCGAAGGTGAGGGATGAGGGACGAGAAGGTCAAAGGTGAGGGATGAGGGACGAGAAGGTCGAAGGTGAGGGATGAGGGACGAGAAGGTCAAAGGTGAGGGACGAGAAGGTCGAAGGTGAGGGATGAGGGACGAGAAGGTCGAAGGTGAGGGATAAGGGACGAGAAGGTCGAAGATGAGGGAGGAGTGACGAGAAGGTCGAAGGTGAGGGATGAGGGACGAGAAGGTCAAAGGTGAGGGATGAGGGACGAGAAGGTCGAAGGTGAGGGATGAGGGACGAGAAGGTCAAAGGTGAGGGACGAGAAGGTCGAAGGTGAGGGATGAGGGACGAGAAGGTCGAAGGTGAGGGACGAGGAGGTCGAAGGTGAGGGATGAGGGACAAGAAGGTCAAAGGTGAGGGATGAGGGATGAGAAGGTCAAAGGTGAGGGACGAGAAGGTCGAAGGTGAGGGATGAGGGACGAGAAGGTCGAAGGTGAGGGACGAGGAGGTATAAGGTGAGGGATGAGGGACGAGAAGGTCAAAGGTGAGGGATGAGGGACGAGAAGGTCAAAGGTGAGGGATGAGGGACGAGAAGGTCAAAGGTGAGGCACGAGAAGGTCGAAGGTGAGGGATGAGGGACGAGAAGGTCGAAGGTGAGGGACGAGGAGGTATAAGGTGAGGGATGAGGGACGACAAGGTCAAAGGTGAGGGATGAGGGACAAGAAGGTCAAAGGTGAGGGATGAGGGACGAGAAGGTCAAAGGTGAGGGATGAGGGACGAGAAGGTCAAAGGTGAGGGATGAGGGACGAGAAGGTCAAAGTTGAGGGATGAGAAGGTCTAAGGTGAGGGATGAGGGACGAGAAGGTTGAAGGTGAGGGATGAGGGACAAGAAGGTCAAAGGTGAGGGATGAGGGACGAGAAGGTCAAAGGTGAGGGATGAGGGACGAGAAGGTCGAAGGTGAGGGACGAGAAGGTCGAAGGTGATGGATGAGGGACAAGAAGGTCAAAGGTGAGGGATGAGGGACGAAAAGGTCAAAGTTGAGGGATGAGGGACGAGAAGGTCAAAGATGAGGGGCGAGAAGGTCGAAGGTGAGGGAGTGGGATGAGAGGGTCGAAGGTGAGGGGTGAGAGACGAGAAGGTCGAAGGTGAAGGATGAGGGACGAGAAGGTCTAAGGTGAGGGATGAGGGACGAGAAGGTCAAAGGTGAGGGACGTGGGACAAGAAGGTCGAAGATAAGGGACGAGGGACGAGAAGGTCAAAGGTGAGGGATGAGGGACGAGAAGGTCAAAGGTGAGGGATGAGGGACGAGAAGGTCAAAGATGAGGGGCGAGAAGGTTGAAGTTGAGGGAGTGGGACGAGAAGGTCGAAGGTGAGGGGTGAGGGACGAGAAGGTCGAAGGTGAGGGATGAGGGACGAGAAGGTCTAAGGTGAGGGATGAGGGACGAGAAGGTCGAAGGTGAGGGACGAGGGACAAGAAGGTCGAAGATGAGGGACGAAGGACGAGAAGGTCGAAGGTGAGGGATGAGGGACGAGAAGGTCAAAGGTGAGGGATGAGGGACGAGAAGGTCAAAGGTGAGGGACAAGAAGGTCGAAGATGAGGGACGAGGGACGAGAAGGTCGAAGGTGAGGGATGAGAGACGAGAAGGTCAAAGGTGAGGGATGAGGGATGAGAAGGTCAAAGATGAGGGGCGAGAAGGTCGAAGGTGTGGGATGAGGGACAAGAAGGTCTTAGGTGAGGGATGAGGGACGAGAAGGTCGAAGGTGAGGGACGAGGGACGAGAAGGTCAAAGGTGAGGGACGAGGGACAAGAAGGTCGAAGATGAGGGACGAGAAGGTCGAAGGTGAGGGATGAGGGACGAGAAGGTCAAAGGTGAGGGATGAGGGACGAGAAGGTCAAAGATGAGGGGCGAGAAGGTCGAAGGTGAGGGAGTGGGACGAGAAGGTCGTAGGTGAGGGGTGAGGGACGAGAAGGTCGAAGGTCAGGGATGAGGGACGAGAAGGTCTAAGGTGAGGGATGAGGGACGAGAAGGTCGAAGGTGAGGGACGAGGGACAAGAAGGTCGAAGATGAGGGACAAGAAGGTTGAAGGTGAGGGATGAGGGACGAGAAGGTCAAAGGTGAGGGATGAGGGACGAGAAGTTCAAAGATGAGGGGCGAAAAGGTCGAAGGTGAGGGATGAGGGACGAGAAGATCTAAGGTGAGGGATGAGGGACAAGAAGGTCGAAGGTGAGGGATGAGGGACGAGGAGGTCGAAGGTGAGGGATGAGGAACGAGAAGGTCAAAGGTGAGGGATGAGGGACAAGAAGGTCAAAGGTGAGGGATGAGGGACGAGAAGGTCAAAGGTGAGGGATGAGGGACGAGAAGGTCGAAGGTGAGGGAGTGGGACGAGAAGGTCGTAGGTGAGGGGTGAGGGACGAGAAGGTCGAAGGTCAGGGATGAGGGACGAGAAGGTCTAAGGTGAGGGATGAGGGACGAGAAGGTCGAAGGTGAGGGACGAGGGACAAGAAGGTCGAAGATGAGGGACAAGAAGGTTGAAGGTGAGGGATGAGGGACGAGAAGGTCAAAGGTGAGGGATGAGGGACGAGAAGTTCAAAGATGAGGGGCGAAAAGGTCGAAGGTGAGGGATGAGGGACGAGAAGATCTAAGGTGAGGGATGAGGGACAAGAAGGTCGAAGGTGAGGGATGAGGGACGAGGAGGTCGAAGGTGAGGGATGAGGAACGAGAAGGTCAAAGATGAGGGATGAGGGACAAGAAGGTCAAAGGTGAGGGATGAGGGACGAGAAGGTCAAAGGTGAGGGATGAGGGACGAGAAGGTCAAAGGTGAGGGATGAGGGACGAGAAGGTCAAAGGTGAGGGATGAGGGACGAGAAGGTCAAAGTTGAGGGATGAGAAGGTCTAACATGAGGGACGAGAAGGTCTAAGACGAGGGACGAGGGACAAGAAGGTTGAAGATGAGGGACGAGGGACGAGAAGGTCAAAGATGAGGGATGAGGGATGAGAAGGTTGAAGGTGAGGGATGAGAAGGTCGAAGGTGAGGGATGAGGGACGAGAAGGTCAAAGGTGAGGGATGAGGGACGAGAAGGTCGAAGGTGAGGGATGAGGGACGAGAAGGTCAAAGGTGAGGGACGAGAAGGTCGAAGGTGAGGGATGAGGGACGAGAAGGTCGAAGGTGAGGGATGAGGGACGAGAAGGTCAAAGGTGAGGGACGAGAAGGTCGAAAGTGAGGGATGAGGGACGAGAAGGTCGAAGGTGAGGGACGAGGAGGTATAAGGTGAGGGATGAGGGATGAGAAGGTCAAAGGTGAGGGATGAGGGACGAGAAGGTCAAAGGTGAGGGATGAGGGACGAGAAGGTCAAAGGTGAGGGACGAGAAGGTCGAAGGTGAGGGATGAGGGACGAGAAGGTCGAAGGTGAGGGACGAGGAGGTATAAGGTGAGGGATGAGGGACGAGAAGGTCAAAGGTGAGGGATGAGGGACAAGAAGGTCAAAGGTGAAGGATGAGGGACGAGAAGGTCAAAGGTGAGGGATGAGGGATGAGAAGGTCAAAGGTGAGGGATGAGGGACGAGAAGGTCAAAGTTGAGGGATGAGAAGGTCTAAGGTGAGGGATGAGGGACGAGAAGGTTGAAGGTGAGGGATGAGGGACAAGAAGGTCGAAGGTGAGGGATGAGGGACGAGAAGGTCAAATTTGAGGAATGAGGGACGAGAAGGTCGAAGGTGAGGGATGAGGGACGAGAAGGTCGAAGGTGAGGGACGAGGAGGTCGAAGGTGAGGGATGAGGGACGAGAAGGTCAAAGGTGAGGGATGAGGGACGAGAAGGTCAAAGGTGAGGGACGAGAAGGTCGAAGGTGAGGGATGAGGGATGAGAAGGTCGAAGGTGAGGGACGAGGAGGTATAAGGTGAGGGATGAGGGACGAGAAGGTCAAAGGTGAGGGATGAGGGACGAGAAGGTCAAAGGTGAGGGATGAGGGACGAGAAGGTCGAAGGTGAGGGATGAGGGACGAGAAGGTCGAAGGTGAGGGACGAGGAGGTATAAGGTGAGGGATGAGGGACGAGAAGGTCAAAGGTGAGGGATGAGGGACGAGAAGGTCAAAGGTGAGGGACGAGAAGGTCGAAGGTGAGGGATGAGGGACGAGAAGGTCGAAGGTGAGGGACGAGAAGGTTGAAGGTGAGGGACGAGAAGGTCGAAGGTGAGGGATGAGGGACGAGAAGGTCAAAGGTGAGGGAAGAGGGATGAGAAGGTCGAAGATGAGGGACGAGAAGGTCGAAGGTGAGGGACGAGAAGGTCAAAGGTGAGGGATGAGGGACGAGAAGGTCGAAGGTGAGGGACGAGAAGGTCGAAGGTGAGGGATGAGGGACGAGAAGGTCAAAGGTGAGGGATGAGGGACGAGAAGGTCAAAGGTGAGGGATGAGGAATGAGAAGGTCAAAGGTGAAGGATGAGGGACGAGAAGGTTGAAGGTGAGGGATGAGGGTCGAGAAGGTCGAAGGTGAGGAACGAGAAGGCTGAAGGTGAGAAACGAGAAGGTCAAAGGTGATGGACGAGAAGGTCGAAGGTGAGGGATGAGGGACGAGAAGGTCAAAGGTGAGGGATGAGGGACGAGAAGGTCAAAGGTGAGGGTTGAGGGACGAGAAGGTCAAAGGTGAGGGACGAGAAGGTCGAAGGTGGGGGATGAGGGACGAGAAGGTCGAAGGTGAGGGATGAGGGACGAGAAGGTCAAAGGTGAGGGATGAGGGACGAGAAGGTCGAAGATGAGGGACGAGGAGGTCGAAGGTGAGGGACGAGAAGGTCGAAGGTGAGGGATGAGGGACGAGAAGGTCGAAGGTGAAGGACGAGGTGGTATAAGGTGAGGGATGAGGGACGAGAAGGTCAAAGGTGAGGGATGAGGGACGAGAAGGTCAAAGGTGAGGGACGAGAAGGTCGAAGGTGAGGGATGAGGGACGAGAAGGTCGAAGGTGAGGGACGAGAAGGTCGAAGGTGAGGGATGAGGGACGAGAAGGTCGAAGGTGAGGGACGAGGAGGTCGAAGGTGAGGGATGAGGGACGAGAAGGTCAAAGGTGAGGGATGAGGGACGAGAAGGTCAAAGGTGAGGGACGAGAAGGTCGAAGGTGAGGGATGAGGGACGAGAAGGTCGAAGGTGAGGGACGAGGAGGTATAAGGTGAGGGATGAGGGACGAGAAGGTCAAAGGTGAGGGATGAGGGACGAGAAGGTCAAAGGTGAGGGATGAGGGACGAGAAGGTCTAAGGTGAGGGACGAGAAGGTCGAAGGTGAGGGATGAGGGACGAGAAGGTCGAAGGTGAAGGACGAGGTGGTATAAGGTGAGGGATGAGGGACGAGAAGGTCAAAGGTGAGGGATGAGTGATGAGAAGGTCAAAGGTGAGGGACGAGAAGGTCGAAGGTGAGGGATGAGGGACGAGAAGGTCGAAGGTGAGGGACGAGAAGGTCGAAGGTGAGGGATGAGGGACGAGAAGGTCAAAGGTGAGGGAAGAGGGACGAGAAGGTCGAAGATGAGGGACGAGAAGGTCGAAGGTGAGGGATGAGAAGGTCAAAGGTGAGGGATGAGGGACGAGAAGGTCGAAGGTGAGGGACGAGAAGGTCGAAGGTGAGGGATGAGGGACGAGAAGGTCAAAGGTGAGGGATGAGGGACGAGAAGGTCAAAGGTGAGGGATGAGGAATGAGAAGGTCAAAGGTGAAGGATGAGGGACGAGAAGGTCGAAGGTGAGGGATGAGGGTCGAGAAGGTCGAAGGTGAGGAACGAGAAGGCCGAAGGTGAGGAACGAGAAGGTCAAAGGTGATGGACGAGAAGGTCGAAGGTGAGGGATGAGGGACGAGAAGGTCAAAGGTGAGGGATGAGGGACGAGAAGGTCGAAGATGAGGGACGAGGAGGTCGAAGGTGAGGGACGAGAAGGTCGAAGGTGAGGGATGAGGGACGAGAAGGTCAAAGGTGAGGGATGAGGGACGAGAAGGTCGAAGATGAGGGACGGGGAGGTCAAAGGTGAGGGACGAGAAGGTCGAAGGTGAGGGATGAGGGACGAGAAGGTCGAAGGTGAGGGACGAGAAGGTCGAAGGTGAGGGATGAGGGACGAGAAGGTCGAAGGTGAGGGATGAGGGACGAGAAGGTCAAAGGTGAGGGATGAAGAATGAGAATGTCAAAGGTGAAGGATGAGGGACGAGAAGGTCGAAGGTGAGGGATGAGGGTCGAGAAGGTCAAAGGTGAGGAACGAGAAGGCCGAAGGTGAGGAACGAGAAGGTCAAAGGTGAGGGACGAGAAGGTCGAAGGTGAGGGATGAGGGACGAGAAGGTCAAAGGTGAGGGACGAGAAGGTCGAAGGTGGGGGATGAGGGACGAGAAGGTCGAAGGTGAGGGATGAGGGACGAGAAGGTCGAAGGTGAGGGATGAGGGACGAGAAGGTCAAAGGTGAGGGATGAGGGACGAGAAGGTCGAAGATGATAGACGAGGAGGTCGAAGGTGAGGGACGAGAAGGTCGAAGGTGAGGGATGAGGGACGAGAAGGTCAAAGGTGAGGGATGAGGGACGAGAAGGCCGAAGATGAGGGAGGAGGGACGAGAAGGTCGAAGGTGAGGGATGAGGGACGAGAAGGTCGAAGGTGAGGGATGAGGGACGAGAAGGTCGAAGGTGAGGGATGAGAAGGTCAAAGGTGAGGGACGAGAAGGTCAAAGGTGAGGGATGAGGGACGAGAAGGTCAAAGGTGAGGGACGAGAAGGTCGAAGGTAAGGGATGAGGGACGAGAAGGTCGAAGGTGAGGGACGAGAAGGTCGAAGGTGAGGGATGAGGGACGAGAAGGTCAAAGGTGAGGGATGAGGGACGAGAAGGTCGAAGATGAGGGACGAGATGGTCGAAGGTGAGGGACGAGAAGGTCGAAGGTGAGGGATGAGGGATGAGAAGGTCGAAGGTGAGGGACGAGAAGGTCGAAGGTGAGGGATGAGGGACGATAAGGTCGAAAGTGAGGGATGAGGGACGAGAAGGTCAAAGGTGAGGGATGAGGAATGAGAAGGTCAAAGGTGAAGGATGAGGGACGAGAAGGTCAAAGGTGAGGGATGAGGGTCGAGAAGGTCGAAGGTGAGGAACGAGAATGCCGAAGGTGAGGAACGAGAAGGTCAAAGGTGAGGGACGAGAAGGTCGAAGGTGAGGGATGAGGGACAAGAAGGTCGAAGGTGAGGGAGTGGGACGAGAAGGTCGAAGGTGAGGGATGAGGGACGAGAAGGTCGAAGGTGAGGGATGAGGGACGAGAAGGTCAAAGGTGAGGGTTGAGGGACGAGAAGGTCAAAGGTGAGGGACGAGAAGGTCGAAGGTGGGGGATGAGGGACGAGAAGGTCAAAGGTGAGGGATGAGGAACGAGAAGGTCAAAGGTGAGGAATGAGGGACGAGAAGGTCAAAGGTGAGGGATGAGGGACGAGAAGGTCGAAGGTGAGGGAGTGGGATGAGAAGGTCGAAGGTGAGGGGTGAGGGACGAGAAGGTCGAAGGTCAGGGATGAGGGACGAGAAGGTCTAAGGTGAGGGATGAGGAACGAGAAGGCCGAAGGTGAGGAACGAGAAGGTCAAAGGTAAGGGACGAGAAGGTCGAAGGTGAGGGATGAGGGACAAGAAGGTCGAAGGTGAGGGATGAGGGACAAGAAGGTCGAAGGTGAGGGATGAGGGACGAGAAGGTCTAAGGTGAGGGATGAGAAGGTCAAAGGTGAGGGACGAGAAGGTCAAAGGTGAGGGATGAGGGACGAGAAGGTCAAAGGTGAGGGATGAGAAGGTCGAAGGTGAGGGATGAGGGACGAGAAGGTCGAAGGTGAGGGATGAGAAGGTCGAAGGTGAGGGATGAGGGACGAGAAGGTCGAAGGTGAGGAACGAGAAGGCCGAAGGTGAGGAACGAGAAGGTCAAAGGTGATGGACGAGAAGGTCGAAGGTGAGGGATGAGGGACGAGAAGGTCAAAGGTGAGGGATGAGGGACGAGAAGGTCAAAGGTGAGGGTTGAGGGACGAGAAGGTCAAAGGTGAGGGACGAGAAGGTCGAAGGTGAGGGATGAGGGACGAGAAGGTCAAAGGTGAGGGATGAGGGACGAGAAGGTCGAAGGTGAGGGATGAGGGACGAGAAGGTCAAAGGTGAGGGATGAGGGACGAGAAGGTCGAAGATGAGGGACGAGGAGGTCGAAGGTGAGGGACGAGAAGGTCGAAGGTGAGGGATGAGGGATGAGAAGGTCAAAGGTGAGGGATGAGGGACGAGAAGGTCGAAGATGAGGGACGAGGAGGTCGAAGGTGAGGGACGAGAAGGTCGAAGGTGAGGGATGAGGGACGAGAAGGTCGAAGGTGAGGGACGAGAAGGTCAAAGGTGAGGGATGAGGGACGAGAAGGTCGAAGGTGAGGGATGAGGGACGAGAAGGTCAAAGGTGAGGGACGAGAAGGTCAAAGGTGAGGGACGAGAAGGTCGAAGGTGAGGGATGAGGGACAAGAAGGTCGAAGGTGAGGGATGAGGGACAAGAAGGTCGAAGGTGAGGGATGAGGGACGAGAAGGTCTAAGGTGAGGGATGAGGGATGAGAAGGTCAAAGGTGAGGGACGAGAAGGTCAAAGGTGAGGGATGAGGGACGAGAAGGTCAAAGGTGAGGGACGAGAAGGTCGAAGGTGAGGGATGAGGGACGAGAAGGTCGAAGGTGAGGGACGAGAAGGTCGAAGGTGAGGGATGAGGGACGAGAAGGTCGAAGGTGAGGAACGAGAAGGCCGAAGGTGAGGAACGAGAAGGTCAAAGGTGATGGACGAGAAGGTCGAAGGTGAGGGATGAGGGACGAGAAGGTCAAAGGTGAGGGATGAGGGACGAGAAGGTCAAAGGTGAGGGTTGAGGGACGAGAAGGTCAAAGGTGAGGGACGAGAAGGTCAAAGGTGGGGGATGAGGGACGAGAAGGTCGAAGGTGAGGGATGAGGGACGAGAAGGTCAAAGGTGAGGGATGAGGGACGAGAAGGTCGAAGATGAGGGACGAGGAGGTCGAAGGTGAGGGACGAGAAGGTCGAAGGTGAGGGATGAGGGATGAGAAGGTCAAAGGTGAGGGATGAGGGACGAGAAGGTCGAAGATGAGGGACGAGGAGGTCGAAGGTGAGGGACGAGAAGGTCGAAGGTGAGGGATGAGGGACGAGAAGGTCGAAGGTGAGGGACGAGAAGGTCGAAGGTGAGGGATGAGGGACGAGAAGGTCGAAGGTGAGGGATGAGGGACGAGAAGGTCAAAGGTGAGGGATGAGGGACGAGAAGGTCGAAGGTGAGGGATGAGGGACGAGAAGGTCGAAGGTGAGGGATGAGAAGGTCAAAGATGAGGGATGAGGGATGAGAAGGTCGAAGGTGAGGGATGAGGGACAAGAAGGTCAAAGGTGAGGGATGAGGGACGAGAAGGTCAAAGGTGAGGGATGAGGGACGAGAAGGTCAAAGGTGAGGGACGAGAAGGTCGAAGGTGAGGGATGAGGGACGAAAAGGTCGAAGGTGAGGGACGAGGAGGTCGAAGGTGAGGGATGAGGGACAAGAAGGTCAAAGGTGAGGGATGAGGAACGAGAAGGTCAAAGGTGAGGGATGAGGGACAAGAAGGTCAAAGGTGAGGGATGAGGGACGAGAAGGTCAAAGGTGAGGGATGAGGGACGAGAAGGTCAAAGGTGAGGGATGAGGGACGAGAAGGTCAAAGTTGAGGGATGAGAAGGTCTAAGATGAGGGACGAGAAGGTCTAAGATGAGGGACGAGAGACAAGAAGGTTGAAGATGAGGGACGAGGGATGAGAAGGTCAAAGGTGAGGGATGAGGGATGAGAATGTCGAAGGTGAGGGATGAGAAGGTCGAAGGTGAGGGATGAGGGACGAGAAGGTTGAAGGTGAGGGATGAGGGACAAGAAGGTCGAAGGTGAGGGATGAGGGACGAGAAGGTCAAAGGTGAGGGATGAGGGACGAGAAGGTCAAAGGTGAGGGATGAGGGACGAGAAGGTCGAAGATGAGGGACGAGGAGGTCGAAGGTGAGGGACGAGTAGGTCGAAGGTGAGGGATGAGGGACGAGAAGGTCGAAGGTGAGGGACGAGAAGGTCGAAGGTGAGGGATGAGGGACGAGAAGGTCGAAGGTGAGGGATGAGGGACGAGAAGGTCAAAGGTGAGGGATGAAGAATGAGAATGTCAAAGGTGAAGGATGAGGGACCAGAAGGTCGAAGGTGAGGGATGAGGGTCGAGAAGGTCGAAGGTGAGGAATGAGAAGGCCGAAGGTGAGGAACGAGAAGGTCAAAGGTGAGGGACGAGAAGGTCGAAGGTGAGGGATGAGGGACGAGAAGGTCGAAGGTGAGGGACGAGAAGGTCGAAGGTGAGGGATGAGGGACGAGAAGGTCAAAGGTGAGGGATGAGGGACGAGAAGGTCGAAGATGAGGGACGAGATGGTCGAAGGTGAGGGACGAGAAGGTCGAAGATGAGGGATGAGGGATGAGAAGGTCGAAGGTGAGGGACGAGAAGGTCGAAGGTGAGGGATGAGGGACGAGAAGGTCGAAGGTGAGGGATGAGGGACGAGAAGGTCAAAGGTGAGGGATGAGGAATGAGAAGGTCAAAGGTGAAGGATGAGGGACGAGAAGGTCGAAGGTGAGGGATGAGGGTCGAGAAGGTCGAAGGTGAGGAACGAGAAGGCCGAAGGTGAGGAACGAGAAGGTCAAAGGTGAGGGATGAGAAGGTCGAAGGTGAGGGATGAGGGACAAGAAGGTCGAAGGTGAGGGATGAGGGACGAGAAGGTCGAAGGTGAGGGATGAGGGACGAGAAGGTCAAAGGTGAGGGTTGAGGGACGAGAAGGTCAAAGGTGAGGGACGAGAAGGTCGAAGGTGGGGGATGAGGGACGAGAAGGTCAAAGGTGAGGGATGAGGAACGAGAAGGTCAAAGGTGAGGAATGAGGGACGAGAAGGTCAAAGGTGAGGGATGAGGGACGAGAAGGTCGAAGGTGAGGGAGTGGGATAAGAAGGTCGAAGGTGAGGGGTGAGGGACGAGAAGGTCGAAGGTCAGGGATGAGGGACGAGAAGGTCTAAGGTGAGGGATGAGGAACGAGAAGGCCGAAGGTGAGGAACGAGAAGGTCAAAGGTAAGGGACGAGAAGGTCGAAGGTGAGGGATGAGGGACAAGAAGGTCGAAGGTGAGGGATGAGGGACAAGAAGGTCGAAGGTGAGGGATGAGGGACGAGAAGGTCTAAGGTGAGGGATGAGGGATGAGAAGGTCAAAGGTGAGGGACGAGAAGGTCAAAGGTGAGGGATGAGGGACGAGAAGGTCAAAGGTGAGGGACGAGAAGGTCGAAGGTGAGGGATGAGGGACGAGAAGGTCGAAGGTGAGGGACGAGAAGGTCGAAGGTGAGGGATGAGGGACGAGAAGGTCGAAGGTGAGGAACGAGAAGGCCGAAGGTGAGGAACGATAAGGTCAAAGGTGATGGACGAGAAGGTCGAAGGTGAGGGATGAGGGACGAGAAGGTCAAAGGTGAGGGATGAGGGACGAGAAGGTCAAAGGTGAGGGTTGAGGGACGAGAAGGTCAAAGGTGAGGGACGAGAAGGTCGAAGGTGGGGGATGAGGGACGAGAAGGTCGAAGGTGAGGGATGAGGGACGAGAAGGTCAAAGGTGAGGGATGAGGGACGAGAAGGTCGAAGATGAGGGACGAGGAGGTCGAAGGTGAGGGACGAGAAGGTCGAAGGTGAGGGATGAGGGATGAGAAGGTCAAAGGTGAGGGATGAGGGACGAGAAGGTCGAAGATGAGGGACGAGGAGGTCAAAGGTGAGGGACGAGAAGGTCGAAGGTGAGGGATGAGGGACGAGAAGGTCGAAGGTGAGGGACGAGAAGGTCAAAGGTGAGGGATGAGGGACGAGAAGGTCGAAGGTGAGGGATGAGGGACGAGAAGGTCAAAGGTGAGGGATGAAGAATGAGAATGTCAAAGGTGAAGGATGAGGGACGAGAAGGTCGAAGGTGAGGGATGAGGGTCGAGAAGGTCGAAGGTGAGGAATGAGAAGGCCGAAGGTGAGGAACGAGAAGGTCAAAGGTGAGGGACGAGAAGGTCGAAGGTGAGGGATGAGGGACGAGAAGGTCGAAGGTGAGGGACGAGAAGGTCGAAGGTGAGGGATGAGGGACGAGAAGGTCAAAGGTGAGGGATGAGGGACGAGAAGGTCGAAGATGAGGGACGAGATGGTCGAGGGTGAGGGACGAGAAGGTCGAAGGTGAGGGATGAGGGATGAGAAGGTCGAAGATGAGGGACGATATGGTCGAAGGTGAGGGACGAGAAGGTCGAAGGTGAGGGATGAGAAGGTCGAAGGTGAGGGATGAGAAGGTCGAAGGTGAGGGATGAGGGACGAGAAGGTCGAAGGTGAGGGATGAGGGACGAGAAGGTCAAAGGTGAGGGATGAAGAATGAGAAGGTCAAAGGTGAAGGATGAGGGACGAGAAGGTCGAAGGTGAGGGATGAGCGTCGAGAAGGTCGAAGGTGAGGAACGAGAAGGCCGAAGGTGAGGAACGAGAAGGTCAAAGGTGAGGGACGAGAAGGTCAAAGGTGAGGGATGAGGGACAAGAAGGTCGAAGGTGAGGGATGAGGGACGAGAAGGTCGAAGGTGAGGGATGAGGGATGAGAAGGTCAAAGGTGAGGGTTGAGGGACGAGAAGGTCAAAGGTGAGGGACGAGAAGGTCGAAGGTGGGGGATGAGGAACGAGAAGGTCAAAGGTGAGGAATGAGGGACGAGAAGGTCAAAGGTGAGGGATGAGGGACGAGAAGGTCGAAGGTGAGGGAGTGGGATGAGAAGGTCGAAGGTGAGGGGTGAGGGACGAGAAGGTCGGAGGTCAGGGATGAGGGACGAGAAGGTCTAAGGTGAGGGATGAGGGACGAGAAGGTCGAAGGTGAGGGACGAGGGACAAGAAGGTCGAAGATGAGGGACGAGAAGGTTGAAGGTGAGGGATGAGGGACGAGAAGGTCAAAGGTTAGGGATGAGGGACGAGAAGTTCAAAGATGAGGGGCGAAAAGGTCGAAGGTGAGGGATGAGGGACGAGAAGATCTAAGGTGAGGGATGAGGGACGAGAAGGTCGAAGGTGAGGGATGAGGGACGAGAAGGTCGAAGGTGAGGGATGAGAAGGTCAAAGATGAGGGATGAGGGATGAGAAGGTCGAAGGTGAGGGATGAGGGAAGAGAAGGTCAAAGGTGAGGGATGAGGGACGAGAAGGTCAAAGGTGAGGGATGAGGGACGAGAAGGTCAAAGGTGAGGGACGAGAAGGTCGAAGGTGAGGGATGAGGGACGAAAAGGTCGAAGGTGAGGGACGAGGAGGTCGAAGGTGAGGGATGAGGGACAAGAAGGTCAAAGGTGAGGGATGAGGAACGAGAAGGTCAAAGGTGAGGGATGAGGGACAAGAAGGTCAAAGGTGAGGGATGAGGGACGAGAAGGTCAAAGGTGAGGGATGAGGGACGAGAAGGTCAAAGGTGAGGGATGAGGGACGAGAAGGTCAAAGTTGAGGGATGAGAAGGTCTAAGATGAGGGACGAGAAGGTCTAAGATGAGGGACGAGAGACAAGAAGGTTGAAGATGAGGGACGAGGGATGAGAAGGTCAAACGTGAGGGATGAGGGATGAGAATGTCGAAGGTGAGGGATGAGAAGGTCGAAGGTGAGGGATGAGGGACGAGAAGGTTGAAGGTGAGGGATGAGGGACAAGAAGGTCGAAGGTGAGGGATGAGGGACGAGAAGGTCAAAGGTGAGGGATGAGGGACGAGAAGGTCGAAGGTGAGGGATGAGGGACGAGAAGGTCAAAGGTGAGGGACGAGAAGGTCGAAGGTGAGGGATGAGGGACGAGAAGGTCGAAGGTGAGGGACGAGGAGGTCGAAGGTGAGGGATGAGGGACAAGAAGGTCAAAGGTGAGGGATGAGGGACGAGAAGGTCAAAGGTGAGGGATGAGGGACGAGAAGGTCGAAGGTGAGGGACGAGAAGGTCGAAGGTGATGGATGAGGGACGAGAAGGTCAAATGTGAGGGATGGGGGACGAAAAGGTCAAAGTTGAGGGATGAGGGACGAGAAGGTCAAAGATGAGGGGCGAGAAGGTCGAAGGTGAGGGAGTGGGACGAGAGGGTCGAAGGTGAGGGGTGAGAGACGAGAAGGTCGAAGGTGAAGGATGAGGGACGAGAAGGTCTAAGGTGAGGGATGAGGGACGAGAAGGTCAAAGGTGAGGGACGTGGGACAAGAAGGTCGAAGATAAGGGACGAGGGACGAGAAGGTCAAAGGTGAGGGATGAGGGACGAGAAGGTCAAAGATGAGGGGCGAGAAGGTTGAAGTTGAGGGAGTGGGACGAGAAGGTCGAAGGTGAGGGGTGAGGGACGAGAAGGTCGAAGGTGAGGGATGAGGGACGAGAAGGTCTAAGGTGAGGGATGAGGGACGAGAAGGTCGAAGGTGAGGGATGAGAAGGTCGAAGGTGAGGGATGAGGGATGAGAAGGTCGAAGATGAGGGACGAGAAGGTCGAAGGTGAGGGATGAGGGACGAGAAGGTCAAAGGTGAGGGAAGAGGGACGAGAAGGTCGAAGATGAGGGACGAGAAGGTCGAAGGTGAGGGACGAGAAGGTCAAAGGTGAGGGATGAGGGACGAGAAGGTCGAAGGTGAGGGACGAGAAGGTCGAAGGTGAGGGATGAGGGACGAGAAGGTCAAAGGTGAGGGATGAGGGACGAGAAGGTCAAAGGTGAGGGATGAGGAATGAGAAGGTCAAAGGTGAAGGATGAGGGACGAGAAGGTCAAAGGTGAGGGATGAGGGTCGAGAAGGTCGAAGGTGAGGAACGAGAAGGCCGAAGGTGAGGAACGAGAAGGTCAAAGGTGATGGACGAGAAGGTCGAAGGTGAGGGATGAGGGACGAGAAGGTCAAAGGTGAGGGATGAGGGACGAGAAGGTCAAAGGTGAGGGTTGAGGGACGAGAAGGTCAAAGGTGAGGGACGAGAAGGTCGAAGGTGGGGGATGAGGGACGAGAAGGTCGAAGGTGAGGGATGAGGGACGAGAAGGTCAAAGGTGAGGGATGAGGGACGAGAAGGTCGAAGATGAGGGACGAGGAGGTCGAAGGTGAGGGATGAGGGACAAGAAGGTCAAAGGTGAGGGATGAGGGACGAGAAGGTCAAAGGTGAGGGATGAGGGACGAGAAGGTCGAAGGTGAGGGACGAGAAGGTCGAAGGTGATGGATGAGGGACGAGAAGGTCAAATGTGAGGGATGGGGGACGAAAAGGTCAAAGTTGAGGGATGAGGGACGAGAAGGTCAAAGATGAGGGGCGAGAAGGTCGAAGGTGAGGGAGTGGGACGAGAGGGTCGAAGGTGAGGGGTGAGAGACGAGAAGGTCGAAGGTGAAGGATGAGGGACGAGAAGGTCTAAGGTGAGGGATGAGGGACGAGAAGGTCAAAGGTGAGGGACGTGGGACAAGAAGGTCGAAGATAAGGGACGAGGGACGAGAAGGTCAAAGGTGAGGGATGAGGGACGAGAAGGTCAAAGATGAGGGGCGAGAAGGTTGAAGTTGAGGGAGTGGGACGAGAAGGTCGAAGGTGAGGGGTGAGGGACGAGAAGGTCGAAGGTGAGGGATGAGGGACGAGAAGGTCTAAGGTGAGGGATGAGGGACGAGAAGGTCGAAGGTGAGGGATGAGAAGGTCGAAGGTGAGGGATGAGGGATGAGAAGGTCGAAGATGAGGGACGAGAAGGTCGAAGGTGAGGGATGAGGGACGAGAAGGTCAAAGGTGAGGGAAGAGGGACGAGAAGGTCGAAGATGAGGGACGAGAAGGTCGAAGGTGAGGGACGAGAAGGTCAAAGGTGAGGGATGAGGGACGAGAAGGTCGAAGGTGAGGGACGAGAAGGTCGAAGGTGAGGGATGAGGGACGAGAAGGTCAAAGGTGAGGGATGAGGGACGAGAAGGTCAAAGGTGAGGGATGAGGAATGAGAAGGTCAAAGGTGAAGGATGAGGGACGAGAAGGTCAAAGGTGAGGGATGAGGGTCGAGAAGGTCGAAGGTGAGGAACGAGAAGGCCGAAGGTGAGGAACGAGAAGGTCAAAGGTGATGGACGAGAAGGTCGAAGGTGAGGGATGAGGGACGAGAAGGTCAAAGGTGAGGGATGAGGGACGAGAAGGTCAAAGGTGAGGGTTGAGGGACGAGAAGGTCAAAGGTGAGGGACGAGAAGGTCGAAGGTGGGGGATGAGGGACGAGAAGGTCGAAGGTGAGGGATGAGGGACGAGAAGGTCAAAGGTGAGGGATGAGGGACGAGAAGGTCGAAGATGAGGGACGAGGAGGTCGAAGGTGAGGGACGAGAAGGTCGAAGGTGAGGGATGAGGGACGAGAAGGTCGAAGGTGAGGGACGAGAAGGTCGAAGGTGAGGGATGAGGGACGAGAAGGTCGAAGGTGAGGGATGAGGGACGAGAAGGTCAAAGGTGAGGGATGAAGAATGAGAATGTCAAAGGTGAAGGATGAGGGACGAGAAGGTCGAAGGTGAGGGATGAGGGTCGAGAAGGTCGAAGGTGAGGAACGAGAAGGCCGAAGGTGAGGAACGAGAAGGTCAAAGGTGAGGGACAAGAAGGTCGAAGGTGAGGGATGAGGGACGAGAAGGTCGAAGGTGAGGGACGAGTAGGTCGAAGGTGAGGGATGAGGGACGAGAAGGTCAAAGGTGAGGGATGAGGGACGAGAAGGTCGAAGATGAGGGAGGAGGGACGAGAAGATCGAAGGTGAGGGATGAGGGACGAGAAGGTCGAAGGTGAGGGATAAGGGACGAGAAGGTCGAAGGTGAGGGATGAGGGATGAGAAGGTCAAAGGTGAGGGACGAGAAGGTCGAAGGTGAGGGATGAGGGACGAGAAGGTCAAAGGTGAGGGATGAGGGACGAGAAGGTCGAAGGTGAGGGACGAGAAGGTCGAAGGTGAGGGATGAGGGACGAGAAGGTCAAAGGTGAGGGATGAGGGACGAGAAGGTCGAAGATGAGGGACGAGATGGTCGAAGGTGAGGGACGAGAAGGTCGAAGGTGAGGGATGAGGGATGAGAAGGTCGAAGGTGAGGGACGAGAAGGTCGAAGGTGAGGGATGAGGGACGAGAAGGTCGAAGGTGAGGGATGAGGGACGAGAAGGTCAAAGGTGAGGGATGAGGAATGAGAAGGTCAAAGGTGAAGGATGAGGGACGAGAAGGTCGAAGGTGAGGGATGAGGGTCGAGAAGGTCGAAGGTGAGGAACGAGAAGGCCGAAGGTGAGGAACGAGAAGGTCAAAGGTGAGGGACGAGAAGGTCGAAGGTGAGGGATGAGGGACAAGAAGGTCGAAGGTGAGGGATGAGGGACGAGAAGGTCGAAGGTGAGGGATGAGGGACGAGAAGGTCTAAGGTGAGGGTTGAGGGACGAGAAGGTCAAAGGTGAGGGACGAGAAGGTCGAAGGTGGGGGATGAGGGACGAGAAGGTCAAAGGTGAGGGATGAGGAACGAGAAGGTCAAAGGTGAGGAATGAGGGACGAGAAGGTCAAAGGTGAGGGATGAGGGACGAGAAGGTCGAAGGTGAGGGAGTGGGATGAGAAGGTCGAAGGTGAGGGGTGAGGGACGAGAAGGTCGAAGGTCAGGGATGAGGGACGAGAAGGTCTAAGGTGAGGGATGAGGGACAAGAAGGTCGAAGATGAGGGACGAGAAGGTTGAAGGTGAGGAATGAGGGACGAGAAGGTCAAAGGTGAGGGATGAGGGACGAGAAGTTCAAAGATGAGGGGCGAAAAGGTCGAAGGTGAGGGATGAGGGACGAGAAGATCTAAGGTGAGGGATGAGGGACGAGAAGGTGAGGGATGAGGGACAAGAAGGTCGAAGGTGAGGGATGAGAATGTCAAAGATGAGGGATGAGGAATGAGAAGGTCGAAGGTGAGGGATGAGGGACGAGAAGGTCAAAGGTGAGGGATGAGGGACGAGAAGGTCAAAGGTGAGGGATGAGGGACGAGAAGGTCAAAGGTGAGGGACGAGAAGGTCGAAGGTGAGGGATGAGGGATGAAAAGGTCGAAGGTGAGGGACGAGGAGGTCGAAGGTGAGGGATGAGGGACAAGAAGGTCAAAGGTGAGGGATGAGGAACGAGAAGGTCAAAGGTGAGGGATGAGGGACAAGAAGGTCAAAGGTGAGGGATGAGGGACGAGAAGGTCAAAGGTGAGGGATGAGAAGGTCTAAGATGAGGGACGAGAAGGTCTAAGATGAGGGACAAGGGACAAGAAGGTTGAAGATGAGGGACGAGGGATGAGAAGGTCAAAGGTGAGGGATGAGGGATGAGAAGGTCGAAGGTGAGGGATGAGAAGGTCGAAGGTGAGGGATGAGGGACGAGAAGGTTGAAGGTGAGGGATGAGGGACAAGAAGGTCGAAGGTGAGGGATGAGGGACGAGAAGGTCAAAGGTGAGGGATGAGGGACGAGAAGGTCGAAGGTGAGGGATGAGGGACGAGAAGGTCAAAGGTGAGGGACGAGAAGGTCGAAGGTGAGGGATGAGGGACGAGAAGGTCGAAGGTGAGGGACGAGGAGGTCGAAGGTGAGGGATGAGGGACAAGAAGGTCAAAGGTGAGGGATGAGGTATGAGAAGGTCAAAGGTGAGGGACGAGAAGGTCGAAGGTGAGGGATGAGGGACGAGAAGGTCGAAGGTGAGGGACGAGGAGGTATATGGTGAGGGATGAGGGACGAGAAGGTCAAAGGTGAGGGATGAGGGACGAGAAGGTCAAAGGTGAGGGATGAGGGACGAGAAGGTCAAAGGTGAGGCACGAGAAGGTCGAAGGTGAGGGATGAGGGTCGAGAAGGTCGAAGGTGAGGAACGAGAAGGCCGAAGGTGAGGAACGAGAAGGTCAAAGGTGAGGGACGAGAAGGTCGAAGGTGAGGGATGAGGGACAAGAAGGTCGAAGGTGAGGGATGAGGGACGAGAAGGTCGAAGGTGAGGGATGAGGGACGAGAAGGTCGAAGGTGAGGGATGAGGGACGAGAAGGTCAAAGGTGAGGGTTGAGGGACGAGAAGATCAAAGGTGAGGGACGAGAAGGTCGAAGGTGGGGGATGAGGAATGAGAAGGTCAAAGGTGAGGAATGAGGGACGAGAAGGTCAAAGGTGAGGGATGAGGGATGAGAAGGTCGAAGGTGAGGGAGTGGGATGAGAAGGTCGAAGGTGAGGGGTGAGGGACGAGAAGGTCGAAGGTCAGGGATGAGGGACGAGAAGGTCTAAGGTGAGGGATGAGGGACGAGAAGGTCGAAGGTGAGGGACGAGGGACAAGAAGGTCGAAGATGAGGGACGAGAAGGTTGAAGGTGAGGAATGAGGGACGAGAAGGTCAAAGGTGAGGGATGAGGGACGAGAAGTTCAAAGATGAGGGGCGAAAAGGTCGAAGGTGAGGGATGAGGGACGAGAAGATCTAAGGTGAGGGATGAGGGACGAGAAGGTCAAAGGTGAGGGATGAGGGATGAGAAGGTCGAAGGTGAGGGATGAGAAGGTCAAAGATGAGGGATGAGGGATGAGAAGGTCGAAGGTGAGGGATGAGGGACGAGAAGGTCAAAGGTGAGGGATGAGGGACGAGAAGGTCAAAGGTCAGGGATGAGGGACGAGAAGGTCAAAGGTGAGGGACGAGAAGGTCGAAGGTGAGGGATGAGGGACGAAAAGGTCGAAGGTGAGGGACGAGGAGGTCGAAGGTGAGGGATGAGGGACAAGAAGGTCAAAGGTGAGGGATGAGGAACGAGAAGGTCAAAGGTGAGGGATGAGGGACAAGAAGGTCAAAGGTGAGGGATGAGGGACGAGAAGGTCAAAGGTGAGGGATGAGAAGGTCAAAGGTGAGGGATGAGGGACGAGAAGGTCAAAGTTGAGGGATGAGAAGGTCTAAGATGAGGGACGAGAAGGTCTAAGATGAGGGACGAGGGACAAGAAGGTTGAAGATGAGGGACGAGGGATGAGAAGGTCAAAGGTGAGGGATGAGGGATGAGAAGGTCGAAGGTGAGGGATGAGAAGGTCGAAGGTGAGGGATGAGGGACGAGAAGGTTGAAGGTGAGGGATGAGGGGCAAGAAGGTCGAAGGTGAGGGATGAGGGACGAGAAGGTCAAAGGTGAGGGATGAGGGACGAGAAGGTCGAAGGTGAGGGATGAGGGACGAGAAGGTCAAAGGTGAGGGACGAGAAGGTCGAAGGTGAGGGATGAGGGACGAGAAGGTCGAAGGTGAGGGACGAGGAGGTCGAAGGTGAGGGATGAGGGACAAGAAGGTCAAAGGTGAGGGATGAGGGATGAGAAGGTCAAAGGTGAGGGACGAGAAGGTCGAAGGTGAGGGATGAGGGACGAGAAGGTCGAAGGTGAGGGACGAGGAGGTATAAGGTGAGGGATGAGGGACGAGAAGGTCAAAGGTGAGGGATGAGGGACGAGAAGGTCAAAGGTGAGGCACGAGAAGGTCGAAGGTGAGGGATGAGGGACGAGAAGGTCGAAGGTGAGGGACGAGGAGGTATAAGGTGAGGGATGAGGGACGACAAGGTCAAAGGTGAGGGTTGAGGGACGAGAAGGTCAAAGGTGAGGGACGAGAAGGTCGAAGGTGGGGGATGAGGGACGAGAAGGTCAAAGGTGAGGGATGAGGAATGAGAAGGTCAAAGGTGAGGAATGAGGGACGAGAAGGTCAAAGGTGAGGGATGAGGGACGAGAAGGTCGAAGGTGAGGGAGTGGGATGAGAAGGTCGAAGGTGAGGGGTGAGGGACGAGAAGGTCGAAGGTCAGGGATGAGGGACGAGAAGGTCTAAGGTGAGGGATGAGGGACGAGAAGGTCGAAGGTGAGGGACGAGGGACAAGAAGGTCGAAGATGAGGGACGAGAAGGTTGAAGGTGAGGAATGAGGGACGAGAAGGTCAAAGGTGAGGGATGAGGGACGAGAAGTTCAAAGATGAGGGGCGAAAAGGTCGAAGGTGAGGGATGAGGGACGAGAAGATCTAAGGTGAGGGATGAGGGACGAGAAGGTCGAAGGTGAGGGATGAGGGACGAGAAGGTCGAAGGTGAGGGATGAGAAGGTCAAAGATGAGGGATGAGGGATGAGAAGGTCGAAGGTGAGGGATGAGGGACGAGAAGGTCAAAGGTGAGGGATGAGGGACGAGAAGGTCAAAGGTGAGGGATGAGGGACGAGAAGGTCAAAGGTGAGGGACGAGAAGGTCGAAGGTGAGGGATGAGGGACGAAAAGGTCGAAGGTGAGGGACGAGGAGGTCGAAGGTGAGGGATGAGGGACAAGAAGGTCAAAGGTGAGGGATGAGGAACGAGAAGGTCAAAGGTGAGGGATGAGGGACAAGAAGGTCAAAGGTGAGGGATGAGGGACGAGAAGGTCAAAGGTGAGGGATGAGGGACGAGAAGGTCAAAGGTGAGGGATGAGGGACGAGAAGGTCAAAGTTGAGGGATGAGAAGGTCTAAGATGAGGGACGAGAAGGTCTAAGATGAGGGACGAGGGACAAGAAGGTTGAAGATGAGGGACGAGGGATGAGAAGGTCAAAGGTGAGGGATGAGGGATGAGAAGGTCGAAGGTGAGGGATGAGAAGGTCGAAGGTGAGGGATGAGGGACGAGAAGGTTGAAGGTGAGGGATGAGGGACAAGAAGGTCGAAGGTGAGGGATGAGGGACGAGAAGGTCAAAGGTGAGGGATGAGGGACGAGAAGGTCGAAGGTGAGGGATGAGGGACGAGAAGGTCAAAGGTGAGGGACGAGAAGGTCGAAGGTGAGGGATGAGGGACGAGAAGGTCGAAGGTGAGGGACGAGGAGGTCGAAGGTGAGGGATGAGGGACAAGAAGGTCAAAGGTGAGGGATGAGGGATGAGAAGGTCAAAGGTGAGGGACGAGAAGGTCGAAGGTGAGGGATGAGGGACGAGAAGGTCGAAGGTGAGGGACGAGGAGGTATAAGGTGAGGGATGAGGGACGAGAAGGTCAAAGGTGAGGGATGAGGGACGAGAAGGTCAAAGGTGAGGGATGAGGGACGAGAAGGTCAAAGGTGAGGCACGAGAAGGTCGAAGGTGAGGGATGAGGGACGAGAAGGTCGAAGGTGAGGGACGAGGAGGTATAAGGTGAGGGATGAGGGACGACAAGGTCAAAGGTGAGGGACGAGGAGGTATAAGGTGAGGGATGAGGGACGAGAAGGTCAAAGGTGAGGGATGAGGGACGAGAAGGTCAAAGGTGAGGCACGAGAAGGTCGAAGGTGAGGGATGAGGGACGAGAAGGTCGAAGGTGAGGGACGAGGAGGTATAAGGTGAGGGATGAGGGACGACAAGGTCAAAGGTGAGGGATGAGGGACAAGAAGGTCAAAGGTGAGGGATGAGGGACGAGAAGGTCAAAGGTGAGGGATGAGGGACGAGAAGGTCAAAGGTGAGGGATGAGGGACGAGAAGGTCAAAGTTGAGGGATGAGAAGGTCTAAGGTGAGGGATGAGGGACGAGAAGGTTGAAGGTGAGGGATGAGGGACAAGAAGGTCAAAGGTGAGGGATGAGGGACGAGAAGGTCAAAGGTGAGGGATGAGGGACGAGAAGGTCGAAGGTGAGGGACGAGAAGGTCGAAGGTGATGGATGAGGGACAAGAAGGTCAAAGGTGAGGGATGAGGGACGAAAAGGTCAAAGTTGAGGGATGAGGGACGAGAAGGTCAAAGATGAGGGGCGAGAAGGTCGAAGGTGAGGGAGTGGGATGAGAGGGTCGAAGGTGAGGGGTGAGAGACGAGAAGGTCGAAGGTGAAGGATGAGGGACGAGAAGGTCTAAGGTGAGGGATGAGGGACGAGAAGGTCAAAGGTGAGGGACGTGGGACAAGAAGGTCGAAGATAAGGGACGAGGGACGAGAAGGTCAAAGGTGAGGGATGAGGGACGAGAAGGTCAAAGGTGAGGGATGAGGGACGAGAAGGTCAAAGATGAGGGGCGAGAAGGTTGAAGTTGAGGGAGTGGGACGAGAAGGTCGAAGGTGAGGGGTGAGGGACGAGAAGGTCGAAGGTGAGGGATGAGGGACGAGAAGGTCTAAGGTGAGGGATGAGGGACGAGAAGGTCGAAGGTGAGGGACGAGGGACAAGAAGGTCGAAGATGAGGGACGAAGGACGAGAAGGTCGAAGGTGAGGGATGAGAGACGAGAAGGTCAAAGGTGAGGGATGAGGGATGAGAAGGTCAAAGATGAGGGGCGAGAAGGTCGAAGGTGTGGGATGAGGGACAAGAAGGTCTTAGGTGAGGGATGAGGGACGAGAAGGTCGAAGGTGAGGGACGAGGGACGAGAAGGTCAAAGGTGAGGGACGAGGGACAAGAAGGTCGAAGATGAGGGACGAGAAGGTCGAAGGTGAGGGATGAGGGACGAGAAGGTCAAAGGTGAGGGATGAGGGACGAGAAGGTCAAAGATGAGGGGCGAGAAGGTCGAAGGTGAGGGAGTGGGACGAGAAGGTCGTAGGTGAGGGGTGAGGGACGAGAAGGTCGAAGGTCAGGGATGAGGGACGAGAAGGTCTAAGGTGAGGGATGAGGGACGAGAAGGTCGAAGGTGAGGGACGAGGGACAAGAAGGTCGAAGATGAGGGACAAGAAGGTTGAAGGTGAGGGATGAGGGACGAGAAGGTCAAAGGTGAGGGATGAGGGACGAGAAGTTCAAAGATGAGGGGCGAAAAGGTCGAAGGTGAGGGATGAGGGACGAGAAGATCTAAGGTGAGGGATGAGGGACAAGAAGGTCGAAGGTGAGGGATGAGGGACGAGGAGGTCAAAGATGAGGGGCGAAAAGGTCGAAGGTGAGGGATGAGGGACGAGAAGATCTAAGGTGAGGGATGAGGGACGAGAAGGTCAAAGGTGAGGGATGAGGGATGAGAAGGTCGAAGGTGAGGGATGAGAAGGTCAAAGATGAGGGATGAGGGATGAGAAGGTCGAAGGTGAGGGATGAGGGACGAGAAGGTCAAAGGTGAGGGATGAGGGACGAGAAGGTCAAAGGTCAGGGATGAGGGACGAGAAGGTCAAAGGTGAGGGACGAGAAGGTCGAAGGTGAGGGATGAGGGACGAAAAGGTCGAAGGTGAGGGACGAGGAGGTCGAAGGTGAGGGATGAGGGACAAGAAGGTCAAAGGTGAGGGATGAGGAACGAGAAGGTCAAAGGTGAGGGATGAGGGACAAGAAGGTCAAAGGTGAGGGATGAGGGACGAGAAGGTCAAAGGTGAGGGATGAGAAGGTCAAAGGTGAGGGATGAGGGACGAGAAGGTCAAAGTTGAGGGATGAGAAGGTCTAAGATGAGGGACGAGAAGGTCTAAGATGAGGGACGAGGGACAAGAAGGTTGAAGATGAGGGACGAGGGATGAGAAGGTCAAAGGTGAGGGATGAGGGATGAGAAGGTCGAAGGTGAGGGATGAGAAGGTCGAAGGTGAGGGATGAGGGACGAGAAGGTTGAAGGTGAGGGATGAGGGGCAAGAAGGTCGAAGGTGAGGGATGAGGGACGAGAAGGTCAAAGGTGAGGGATGAGGGACGAGAAGGTCGAAGGTGAGGGATGAGGGACGAGAAGGTCAAAGGTGAGGGACGAGAAGGTCGAAGGTGAGGGATGAGGGACGAGAAGGTCGAAGGTGAGGGACGAGGAGGTCGAAGGTGAGGGATGAGGGACAAGAAGGTCAAAGGTGAGGGATGAGGGATGAGAAGGTCAAAGGTGAGGGACGAGAAGGTCGAAGGTGAGGGATGAGGGACGAGAAGGTCGAAGGTGAGGGACGAGGAGGTATAAGGTGAGGGATGAGGGACGAGAAGGTCAAAGGTGAGGGATGAGGGACGAGAAGGTCAAAGGTGAGGCACGAGAAGGTCGAAGGTGAGGGATGAGGGACGAGAAGGTCGAAGGTGAGGGACGAGGAGGTATAAGGTGAGGGATGAGGGACGACAAGGTCAAAGGTGAGGGTTGAGGGACGAGAAGGTCAAAGGTGAGGGACGAGAAGGTCGAAGGTGGGGGATGAGGGACGAGAAGGTCAAAGGTGAGGGATGAGGAATGAGAAGGTCAAAGGTGAGGAATGAGGGACGAGAAGGTCAAAGGTGAGGGATGAGGGACGAGAAGGTCGAAGGTGAGGGAGTGGGATGAGAAGGTCGAAGGTGAGGGGTGAGGGACGAGAAGGTCGAAGGTCAGGGATGAGGGACGAGAAGGTCTAAGGTGAGGGATGAGGGACGAGAAGGTCGAAGGTGAGGGACGAGGGACAAGAAGGTCGAAGATGAGGGACGAGAAGGTTGAAGGTGAGGAATGAGGGACGAGAAGGTCAAAGGTGAGGGATGAGGGACGAGAAGTTCAAAGATGAGGGGCGAAAAGGTCGAAGGTGAGGGATGAGGGACGAGAAGATCTAAGGTGAGGGATGAGGGACGAGAAGGTCGAAGGTGAGGGATGAGGGACGAGAAGGTCGAAGGTGAGGGATGAGAAGGTCAAAGATGAGGGATGAGGGATGAGAAGGTCGAAGGTGAGGGATGAGGGACGAGAAGGTCAAAGGTGAGGGATGAGGGACGAGAAGGTCAAAGGTGAGGGATGAGGGACGAGAAGGTCAAAGGTGAGGGACGAGAAGGTCGAAGGTGAGGGATGAGGGACGAAAAGGTCGAAGGTGAGGGACGAGGAGGTCGAAGGTGAGGGATGAGGGACAAGAAGGTCAAAGGTGAGGGATGAGGAACGAGAAGGTCAAAGGTGAGGGATGAGGGACAAGAAGGTCAAAGGTGAGGGATGAGGGACGAGAAGGTCAAAGGTGAGGGATGAGGGACGAGAAGGTCAAAGGTGAGGGATGAGGGACGAGAAGGTCAAAGTTGAGGGATGAGAAGGTCTAAGATGAGGGACGAGAAGGTCTAAGATGAGGGACGAGGGACAAGAAGGTTGAAGATGAGGGACGAGGGATGAGAAGGTCAAAGGTGAGGGATGAGGGATGAGAAGGTCGAAGGTGAGGGATGAGAAGGTCGAAGGTGAGGGATGAGGGACGAGAAGGTTGAAGGTGAGGGATGAGGGACAAGAAGGTCGAAGGTGAGGGATGAGGGACGAGAAGGTCAAAGGTGAGGGATGAGGGACGAGAAGGTCGAAGGTGAGGGATGAGGGACGAGAAGGTCAAAGGTGAGGGACGAGAAGGTCGAAGGTGAGGGATGAGGGACGAGAAGGTCGAAGGTGAGGGACGAGGAGGTCGAAGGTGAGGGATGAGGGACAAGAAGGTCAAAGGTGAGGGATGAGGGATGAGAAGGTCAAAGGTGAGGGACGAGAAGGTCGAAGGTGAGGGATGAGGGACGAGAAGGTCGAAGGTGAGGGACGAGGAGGTATAAGGTGAGGGATGAGGGACGAGAAGGTCAAAGGTGAGGGATGAGGGACGAGAAGGTCAAAGGTGAGGGATGAGGGACGAGAAGGTCAAAGGTGAGGCACGAGAAGGTCGAAGGTGAGGGATGAGGGACGAGAAGGTCGAAGGTGAGGGACGAGGAGGTATAAGGTGAGGGATGAGGGACGACAAGGTCAAAGGTGAGGGACGAGGAGGTATAAGGTGAGGGATGAGGGACGAGAAGGTCAAAGGTGAGGGATGAGGGACGAGAAGGTCAAAGGTGAGGCACGAGAAGGTCGAAGGTGAGGGATGAGGGACGAGAAGGTCGAAGGTGAGGGACGAGGAGGTATAAGGTGAGGGATGAGGGACGACAAGGTCAAAGGTGAGGGATGAGGGACAAGAAGGTCAAAGGTGAGGGATGAGGGACGAGAAGGTCAAAGGTGAGGGATGAGGGACGAGAAGGTCAAAGGTGAGGGATGAGGGACGAGAAGGTCAAAGTTGAGGGATGAGAAGGTCTAAGGTGAGGGATGAGGGACGAGAAGGTTGAAGGTGAGGGATGAGGGACAAGAAGGTCAAAGGTGAGGGATGAGGGACGAGAAGGTCAAAGGTGAGGGATGAGGGACGAGAAGGTCGAAGGTGAGGGACGAGAAGGTCGAAGGTGATGGATGAGGGACAAGAAGGTCAAAGGTGAGGGATGAGGGACGAAAAGGTCAAAGTTGAGGGATGAGGGACGAGAAGGTCAAAGATGAGGGGCGAGAAGGTCGAAGGTGAGGGAGTGGGATGAGAGGGTCGAAGGTGAGGGGTGAGAGACGAGAAGGTCGAAGGTGAAGGATGAGGGACGAGAAGGTCTAAGGTGAGGGATGAGGGACGAGAAGGTCAAAGGTGAGGGACGTGGGACAAGAAGGTCGAAGATAAGGGACGAGGGACGAGAAGGTCAAAGGTGAGGGATGAGGGACGAGAAGGTCAAAGGTGAGGGATGAGGGACGAGAAGGTCAAAGATGAGGGGCGAGAAGGTTGAAGTTGAGGGAGTGGGACGAGAAGGTCGAAGGTGAGGGGTGAGGGACGAGAAGGTCGAAGGTGAGGGATGAGGGACGAGAAGGTCTAAGGTGAGGGATGAGGGACGAGAAGGTCGAAGGTGAGGGACGAGGGACAAGAAGGTCGAAGATGAGGGACGAAGGACGAGAAGGTCGAAGGTGAGGGATGAGAGACGAGAAGGTCAAAGGTGAGGGATGAGGGATGAGAAGGTCAAAGATGAGGGGCGAGAAGGTCGAAGGTGTGGGATGAGGGACAAGAAGGTCTTAGGTGAGGGATGAGGGACGAGAAGGTCGAAGGTGAGGGACGAGGGACGAGAAGGTCAAAGGTGAGGGACGAGGGACAAGAAGGTCGAAGATGAGGGACGAGAAGGTCGAAGGTGAGGGATGAGGGACGAGAAGGTCAAAGGTGAGGGATGAGGGACGAGAAGGTCAAAGATGAGGGGCGAGAAGGTCGAAGGTGAGGGAGTGGGACGAGAAGGTCGTAGGTGAGGGGTGAGGGACGAGAAGGTCGAAGGTCAGGGATGAGGGACGAGAAGGTCTAAGGTGAGGGATGAGGGACGAGAAGGTCGAAGGTGAGGGACGAGGGACAAGAAGGTCGAAGATGAGGGACAAGAAGGTTGAAGGTGAGGGATGAGGGACGAGAAGGTCAAAGGTGAGGGATGAGGGACGAGAAGTTCAAAGATGAGGGGCGAAAAGGTCGAAGGTGAGGGATGAGGGACGAGAAGATCTAAGGTGAGGGATGAGGGACAAGAAGGTCGAAGGTGAGGGATGAGGGACGAGGAGGTCGAAGGTGAGGGATGAGGAACGAGAAGGTCAAAGGTGAGGGATGAGGGACAAGAAGGTCAAAGGTGAGGGATGAGGGACGAGAAGGTCAAAGGTGAGGGATGAGGGACGAGAAGGTCGAAGGTGAGGGAGTGGGACGAGAAGGTCGTAGGTGAGGGGTGAGGGACGAGAAGGTCGAAGGTCAGGGATGAGGGACGAGAAGGTCTAAGGTGAGGGATGAGGGACGAGAAGGTCGAAGGTGAGGGACGAGGGACAAGAAGGTCGAAGATGAGGGACAAGAAGGTTGAAGGTGAGGGATGAGGGACGAGAAGGTCAAAGGTGAGGGATGAGGGACGAGAAGTTCAAAGATGAGGGGCGAAAAGGTCGAAGGTGAGGGATGAGGGACGAGAAGATCTAAGGTGAGGGATGAGGGACAAGAAGGTCGAAGGTGAGGGATGAGGGACGAGGAGGTCGAAGGTGAGGGATGAGGAACGAGAAGGTCAAAGGTGAGGGATGAGGGACAAGAAGGTCAAAGGTGAGGGATGAGGGACGAGAAGGTCAAAGGTGAGGGATGAGGGACGAGAAGGTCAAAGATGAGGGGCGAGAAGGTCGAAGGTGAGGGAGTGGGACGAGAAGGTCGTAGGTGAGGGGTGAGGGACGAGAAGGTCGAAGGTCAGGGATGAGGGACGAGAAGGTCTAAGGTGAGGGATGAGGGACGAGAAGGTCGAAGGTGAGGGACGAGGGACAAGAAGGTCGAAGATGAGGGACAAGAAGGTTGAAGGTGAGGGATGAGGGACGAGAAGGTCAAAGGTGAGGGATGAGGGACGAGAAGTTCAAAGATGAGGGGCGAAAAGGTCGAAGGTGAGGGATGAGGGACGAGAAGATCTAAGGTGAGGGATGAGGGACAAGAAGGTCGAAGGTGAGGGATGAGGGACGAGGAGGTCGAAGGTGAGGGATGAGGAACGAGAAGGTCAAAGGTGAGGGATGAGGGACAAGAAGGTCAAAGGTGAGGGATGAGGGACGAGAAGGTCAAAGGTGAGGGATGAGGGACGAGAAGGTCGAAGGTGAGGGAGTGGGACGAGAAGGTCGTAGGTGAGGGGTGAGGGACGAGAAGGTCGAAGGTCAGGGATGAGGGACGAGAAGGTCTAAGGTGAGGGATGAGGGACGAGAAGGTCGAAGGTGAGGGACGAGGGACGAGAAGGTCGAAGGTGAGGGACGAGGAGGTATAAGGTGAGGGATGAGGGACGACAAGGTCAAAGGTGAGGGATGAGGGACAAGAAGGTCAAAGGTGAGGGATGAGGGACGAGAAGGTCAAAGGTGAGGGATGAGGGACGAGAAGGTCAAAGGTGAGGGATGAGGGACGAGAAGGTCAAAGTTGAGGGATGAGAAGGTCTAAGGTGAGGGATGAGGGACGAGAAGGTTGAAGGTGAGGGATGAGGGACAAGAAGGTCAAAGGTGAGGGATGAGGGACGAGAAGGTCAAAGGTGAGGGATGAGGGACGAGAAGGTCGAAGGTGAGGGACGAGAAGGTCGAAGGTGATGGATGAGGGACAAGAAGGTCAAAGGTGAGGGATGAGGGACGAAAAGGTCAAAGTTGAGGGATGAGGGACGAGAAGGTCAAAGATGAGGGGCGAGAAGGTCGAAGGTGAGGGAGTGGGATGAGAGGGTCGAAGGTGAGGGGTGAGAGACGAGAAGGTCGAAGGTGAAGGATGAGGGACGAGAAGGTCTAAGGTGAGGGATGAGGGACGAGAAGGTCAAAGGTGAGGGACGTGGGACAAGAAGGTCGAAGATAAGGGACGAGGGACGAGAAGGTCAAAGGTGAGGGATGAGGGACGAGAAGGTCAAAGGTGAGGGATGAGGGACGAGAAGGTCAAAGATGAGGGGCGAGAAGGTTGAAGTTGAGGGAGTGGGACGAGAAGGTCGAAGGTGAGGGGTGAGGGACGAGAAGGTCGAAGGTGAGGGATGAGGGACGAGAAGGTCTAAGGTGAGGGATGAGGGACGAGAAGGTCGAAGGTGAGGGACGAGGGACAAGAAGGTCGAAGATGAGGGACGAAGGACGAGAAGGTCGAAGGTGAGGGATGAGAGACGAGAAGGTCAAAGGTGAGGGATGAGGGATGAGAAGGTCAAAGATGAGGGGCGAGAAGGTCGAAGGTGTGGGATGAGGGACAAGAAGGTCTTAGGTGAGGGATGAGGGACGAGAAGGTCGAAGGTGAGGGACGAGGGACGAGAAGGTCAAAGGTGAGGGACGAGGGACAAGAAGGTCGAAGATGAGGGACGAGAAGGTCGAAGGTGAGGGATGAGGGACGAGAAGGTCAAAGGTGAGGGATGAGGGACGAGAAGGTCAAAGATGAGGGGCGAGAAGGTCGAAGGTGAGGGAGTGGGACGAGAAGGTCGTAGGTGAGGGGTGAGGGACGAGAAGGTCGAAGGTCAGGGATGAGGGACGAGAAGGTCTAAGGTGAGGGATGAGGGACGAGAAGGTCGAAGGTGAGGGACGAGGGACAAGAAGGTCGAAGATGAGGGACAAGAAGGTTGAAGGTGAGGGATGAGGGACGAGAAGGTCAAAGGTGAGGGATGAGGGACGAGAAGTTCAAAGATGAGGGGCGAAAAGGTCGAAGGTGAGGGATGAGGGACGAGAAGATCTAAGGTGAGGGATGAGGGACAAGAAGGTCGAAGGTGAGGGATGAGGGACGAGGAGGTCGAAGGTGAGGGATGAGGAACGAGAAGGTCAAAGGTGAGGGATGAGGGACAAGAAGGTCAAAGGTGAGGGATGAGGGACGAGAAGGTCAAAGGTGAGGGATGAGGGACGAGAAGGTCGAAGGTGAGGGAGTGGGACGAGAAGGTCGTAGGTGAGGGGTGAGGGACGAGAAGGTCGAAGGTCAGGGATGAGGGACGAGAAGGTCTAAGGTGAGGGATGAGGGACGAGAAGGTCGAAGGTGAGGGACGAGGGACAAGAAGGTCGAAGATGAGGGACAAGAAGGTTGAAGGTGAGGGATGAGGGACGAGAAGGTCAAAGGTGAGGGATGAGGGACGAGAAGTTCAAAGATGAGGGGCGAAAAGGTCGAAGGTGAGGGATGAGGGACGAGAAGATCTAAGGTGAGGGATGAGGGACAAGAAGGTCGAAGGTGAGGGATGAGGGACGAGGAGGTCGAAGGTGAGGGATGAGGAACGAGAAGGTCAAAGGTGAGGGATGAGGGACAAGAAGGTCAAAGGTGAGGGATGAGGGACGAGAAGGTCAAAGGTGAGGGATGAGGGACGAGAAGGTCAAAGGTGAGGGATGAGGGACGAGAAGGTCAAAGGTGAGGGATGAGGGACGAGAAGGTCAAAGTTGAGGGATGAGAAGGTCTAACATGAGGGACGAGAAGGTCTAAGACGAGGGACGAGGGACAAGAAGGTTGAAGATGAGGGACGAGGGACGAGAAGGTCAAAGATGAGGGATGAGGGATGAGAAGGTTGAAGGTGAGGGATGAGAAGGTCGAAGGTGAGGGATGAGGGACGAGAAGGTCAAAGGTGAGGGATGAGGGACGAGAAGGTCGAAGGTGAGGGATGAGGGACGAGAAGGTCAAAGGTGAGGGACGAGAAGGTCGAAGGTGAGGGATGAGGGACGAGAAGGTCGAAGGTGAGGGATGAGGGACGAGAAGGTCAAAGGTGAGGGACGAGAAGGTCGAAAGTGAGGGATGAGGGACGAGAAGGTCGAAGGTGAGGGACGAGGAGGTATAAGGTGAGGGATGAGGGATGAGAAGGTCAAAGGTGAGGGATGAGGGACGAGAAGGTCAAAGGTGAGGGATGAGGGACGAGAAGGTCAAAGGTGAGGGACGAGAAGGTCGAAGGTGAGGGATGAGGGACGAGAAGGTCGAAGGTGAGGGACGAGGAGGTATAAGGTGAGGGATGAGGGACGAGAAGGTCAAAGGTGAGGGATGAGGGACAAGAAGGTCAAAGGTGAAGGATGAGGGACGAGAAGGTCAAAGGTGAGGGATGAGGGATGAGAAGGTCAAAGGTGAGGGATGAGGGACGAGAAGGTCAAAGTTGAGGGATGAGAAGGTCTAAGGTGAGGGATGAGGGACGAGAAGGTTGAAGGTGAGGGATGAGGGACAAGAAGGTCGAAGGTGAGGGATGAGGGACGAGAAGGTCAAATTTGAGGAATGAGGGACGAGAAGGTCGAAGGTGAGGGATGAGGGACGAGAAGGTCGAAGGTGAGGGACGAGGAGGTCGAAGGTGAGGGATGAGGGACGAGAAGGTCAAAGGTGAGGGATGAGGGACGAGAAGGTCAAAGGTGAGGGACGAGAAGGTCGAAGGTGAGGGATGAGGGATGAGAAGGTCGAAGGTGAGGGACGAGGAGGTATAAGGTGAGGGATGAGGGACGAGAAGGTCAAAGGGGAGGGATGAGGGACGAGAAGGTCAAAGGTGAGGGATGAGGGACGAGAAGGTCTAAGGTGAGGGACGAGAAGGTCGAAGGTGAGGGATGAGGGACGAGAAGGTCGAAGGTGAGGGACGAGGAGGTATAAGGTGAGGGATGAGGGACGAGAAGGTCAAAGGTGAGGGATGAGGGACGAGAAGGTCAAAGGTGAGGGACGAGAAGGTCGAAGGTGAGGGATGAGGGACGAGAAGGTCGAAGGTGAGGGACGAGAAGGTCGAAGGTGAGGGACGAGAAGGTCGAAGGTGAGGGATGAGGGACGAGAAGGTCAAAGGTGAGGGAAGAGGGATGAGAAGGTCGAAGATGAGGGACGAGAAGGTCGAAGGTGAGGGACGAGAAGGTCAAAGGTGAGGGATGAGGGACGAGAAGGTCGAAGGTGAGGGACGAGAAGGTCGAAGGTGAGGGATGAGGGACGAGAAGGTCAAAGGTGAGGGATGAGGGACGAGAAGGTCAAAGGTGAGGGATGAGGAATGAGAAGGTCAAAGGTGAAGGATGAGGGACGAGAAGGTTGAAGGTGAGGGATGAGGGTCGAGAAGGTCGAAGGTGAGGAACGAGAAGGCTGAAGGTGAGAAACGAGAAGGTCAAAGGTGATGGACGAGAAGGTCGAAGGTGAGGGATGAGGGACGAGAAGGTCAAAGGTGAGGGATGAGGGACGAGAAGGTCAAAGGTGAGGGTTGAGGGACGAGAAGGTCAAAGGTGAGGGACGAGAAGGTCGAAGGTGGGGGATGAGGGACGAGAAGGTCGAAGGTGAGGGATGAGGGACGAGAAGGTCAAAGGTGAGGGATGAGGGACGAGAAGGTCGAAGATGAGGGACGAGGAGGTCGAAGGTGAGGGACGAGAAGGTCGAAGGTGAGGGATGAGGGACGAGAAGGTCGAAGGTGAAGGACGAGGTGGTATAAGGTGAGGGATGAGGGACGAGAAGGTCAAAGGTGAGGGATGAGGGACGAGAAGGTCAAAGGTGAGGGACGAGAAGGTCGAAGGTGAGGGATGAGGGACGAGAAGGTCGAAGGTGAGGGACGAGAAGGTCGAAGGTGAGGGATGAGGGACGAGAAGGTCGAAGGTGAGGGACGAGAAGGTCAAAGGTGAGGGACGAGAAGGTCAAAGGTGAGGGATGAGGGACGAGAAGGTCGAAGGTGAGGGACGAGGAGGTATAAGGTGAGGGATGAGGGACGAGAAGGTCAAAGGTGAGGGATGAGGGACGAGAAGGTCAAAGGTGAGGGATGAGGGACGAGAAGGTCTAAGGTGAGGGACGAGAAGGTCGAAGGTGAGGGATGAGGGACGAGAAGGTCGAAGGTGAAGGACGAGGTGGTATAAGGTGAGGGATGAGGGACGAGAAGGTCAAAGGTGAGGGATGAGGGATGAGAAGGTCAAAGGTGAGGGACGAGAAGGTCGAAGGTGAGGGATGAGGGACGAGAAGGTCGAAGGTGAGGGACGAGTAGGTCGAAGGTGAGGGATGAGGGACGAGAAGGTCAAAGGTGAGGGAAGAGGGACGAGAAGGTCGAAGATGAGGGACGAGAAGGTCGAAGGTGAGGGATGAGAAGGTCAAAGGTGAGGGATGAGGGACGAGAAGGTCGAAGGTGAGGGACGAGAAGGTCGAAGGTGAGGGATGAGGGACGAGAAGGTCAAAGGTGAGGGATGAGGGACGAGAAGGTCAAAGGTGAGGGATGAGGAATGAGAAGGTCAAAGGTGAAGGATGAGGGACGAGAAGGTCGAAGGTGAGGGATGAGGGTCGAGAAGGTCGAAGGTGAGGAACGAGAAGGCCGAAGGTGAGGAACGAGAAGGTCAAAGGTGATGGACGAGAAGGTCGAAGGTTAGGGATGAGGGACGAGAAGGTCAAAGGTGAGGGATGAGGGACGAGAAGGTCGAAGATGAGGGACGAGGAGGTCGAAGGTGAGGGACGAGAAGGTCGAAGGTGAGGGATGAGGGACGAGAAGGTCAAAGGTGAGGGATGAGGGACGAGAAGGTCGAAGATGAGGGACGGGGAGGTCAAAGGTGAGGGACGAGAAGGTCGAAGGTGAGGGATGAGGGACGAGAAGGTCGAAGGTGAGGGACGAGAAGGTCGAAGGTGAGGGATGAGGGACGAGAAGGTCGAAGGTGAGGGATGAGGGACGAGAAGGTCAAAGGTGAGGGATGAAGAATGAGAATGTCAAAGGTGAAGGATGAGGGACGAGAAGGTCGAAGGTGAGGGATGAGGGTCGAGAAGGTCAAAGGTGAGGAACGAGAAGGCCGAAGGTGAGGAACGAGAAGGTCAAAGGTGAGGGACGAGAAGGTCGAAGGTGAGGGATGAGGGACGAGAAGGTCAAAGGTGAGGGACGAGAAGGTCGAAGGTGGGGGATGAGGGACGAGAAGGTCGAAGGTGAGGGATGAGGGACGAGAAGGTCGAAGGTGAGGGATGAGGGACGAGAAGGTCAAAGGTGAGGGATGAGGGACAAGAAGGTCGAAGATGATAGACGAGGAGGTCGAAGGTGAGGGACGAGAAGGTCGAAGGTGAGGGATGAGGGACGAGAAGGTCAAAGGTGAGGGATGAGGGACGAGAAGGCCGAAGATGAGGGAGGAGGGACGAGAAGGTCGAAGGTGAGGGATGAGGGACGAGAAGGTCGAAGGTGAGGGATGAGGGACGAGAAGGTCGAAGGTGAGGGATGAGAAGGTCAAAGGTGAGGGACGAGAAGGTCAAAGGTGAGGGATGAGGGACGAGAAGGTCAAAGGTGAGGGACGAGAAGGTCGAAGGTAAGGGATGAGGGACGAGAAGGTCGAAGGTGAGGGACGAGAAGGTCGAAGGTGAGGGATGAGGGACGAGAAGGTCAAAGGTGAGGGATGAGGGACGAGAAGGTCGAAGATGAGGGACGAGATGGTCGAAGGTGAGGGACGAGAAGGTCGAAGGTGAGGGATGAGGGATGAGAAGGTCGAAGGTGAGGGACGAGAAGGTCGAAGGTGAGGGATGAGGGACGAGAAGGTCGAAAGTGAGGGATGAGGGACGAGAAGGTCAAAGGTGAGGGATGAGGAATGAGAAGGTCAAAGGTGAAGGATGAGGGAC
The DNA here is from genome assembly GCA_029206835.1 of Rana muscosa. Taxonomy (NCBI): domain Eukaryota; kingdom Metazoa; phylum Chordata; class Amphibia; order Anura; family Ranidae; genus Rana; species Rana muscosa. The sequence continues at coordinate 15,591,255 of JARGYO010000198.1, read as the reverse complement.
GAGAAGGTCAAAGGTGAGGGATGAGGGTCGAGAAGGTCGAAGGTGAGGAACGAGAATGCCGAAGGTGAGGAACGAGAAGGTCAAAGGTGAGGGACGAGAAGGTCGAAGGTGAGGGATGAGGGACAAGAAGGTCGAAGGTGAGGGAGTGGGACGAGAAGGTCGAAGGTGAGGGGTGAGGGACGAGAAGGTCGAAGGTCAGGGATGAGGGACGAGAAGGTCTAAGGTGAGGGATGAGGGACGAGAAGGTCGAAGGTGAGGGACGAGGGACAAGAAGGTCGAAGATGAGGGACGAGAAGGTTGAAGGTGAGGGATGAGGGACGAGAAGGTCAAAGGTGAGGGATGAGGGACGAGAAGTTCAAAGATGAGGGGCGAAAAGGTCGAAGGTGAGGGATGAGGGACGAGAAGATCTAAGGTGAGGGATGAGGGACGAGAAGGTCGAAGGTGAGGGATGAGGGACGAGAAGGTCGAAGGTGAGGGATGAGAAGGTCAAAGATGAGGGATGTGGGATGAGAAGGTCGAAGGTGAGGGATGAGGAACGAGAAGGTCAAAGGTGAGGGATGAGGGACGAGAAGTTCAAAGGTGAGGGATGAGGGACGAGAAGGTCAAAGGTGAGGGACGAGACGGTCGAAGGTGAGGGATGAGGGACGAAAAGGTCGAAGGTGAGGGACGAGGAGGTCGAAGGTGAGGGATGAGGGACAAGAAGGTCAAAGGTGAGGGATGAGGGACGAGAAGGTCTAAGGTGAGGGACGAGAAGGTCGAAGGTGAGGGATGAGGGACGAGAAGGTCGAAGGTGAAGGACGAGGTGGTATAAGGTGAGGGATGAGGGACGAGAAGGTCAAAGGTGAGGGATGAGGGATGAGAAGGTCAAAGGTGAGGGACGAGAAGGTCGAAGGTGAGGGATGAGGGACGAGAAGGTCGAAGGTGAGGGACGAGAAGGTCGAAGGTGAGGGATGAGGGACGAGAAGGTCAAAGGTGAGGGAAGAGGGACGAGAAGGTCGAAGATGAGGGACGAGAAGGTCGAAGGTGAGGGATGAGAAGGTCAAAGGTGAGGGATGAGGGACGAGAAGGTCGAAGGTGAGGGACGAGAAGGTCGAAGGTGAGGGATGAGGGACGAGAAGGTCAAAGGTGAGGGATGAGGGACGAGAAGGTCAAAGGTGAGGGATGAGGAATGAGAAGGTCAAAGGTGAAGGATGAGGGACGAGAAGGTCGAAGGTGAGGGATGAGGGTCGAGAAGGTCGAAGGTGAGTAACGAGAAGGCCGAAGGTGAGGAACGAGAAGGTCAAAGGTGATGGACGAGAAGGTCGAAGGTGAGGGATGAGGGACGAGAAGGTCAAAGGTGAGGGATGAGGGACGAGAAGGTCGAAGATGAGGGACGAGGAGGTCGAAGGTGAGGGACGAGAAGGTCGAAGGTGAGGGATGAGGGACGAGAAGGTCAAAGGTGAGGGATGAGGGACGAGAAGGTCGAAGATGAGGGACGGGGAGGTCAAAGGTGAGGGACGAGAAGGTCGAAGGTGAGGGATGAGGGACGAGAAGGTCGAAGGTGAGGGACGAGAAGGTCGAAGGTGAGGGATGAGGGACGAGAAGGTCGAAGGTGAGGGATGAGGGACGAGAAGGTCAAAGGTGAGGGATGAAGAATGAGAATGTCAAAGGTGAAGGATGAGGGACGAGAAGGTCGAAGGTGAGGGATGAGGGTCGAGAAGGTCAAAGGTGAGGAACGAGAAGGCCGAAGGTGAGGAACGAGAAGGTCAAAGGTGAGGGGCGAGAAGGTCGAAGGTGAGGGATGAGGGACGAGAAGGTCAAAGGTGAGGGACGAGAAGGTCGAAGGTGGGGGATGAGGGACGAGAAGGTCGAAGGTGAGGGATGAGGGACGAGAAGGTCGAAGGTGAGGGATGAGGGACGAGAAGGTCAAAGGTGAGGGATGAGGGACGAGAAGGTCGAAGATGATAGACGAGGAGGTCGAAGGTGAGGGACGAGAAGGTCGAAGGTGAGGGATGAGGGACGAGAAGGTCAAAGGTGAGGGATGAGGGACGAGAAGGCCGAAGATGAGGGAGGAGGGACGAGAAGGTCGAAGGTGAGGGATGAGGGACGAGAAGGTCGAAGGTGAGGGATGAGGGACGAGAAGGTCGAAGGTGAGGGATGAGAAGGTCAAAGGTGAGGGACGAGAAGGTCAAAGGTGAGGGATGAGGGACGAGAAGGTCAAAGGTGAGGGACGAGAAGGTCGAAGGTAAGGGATGAGGGACGAGAAGGTCGAAGGTGAGGGACGAGAAGGTCGAAGGTGAGGGATGAGGGACGAGAAGGTCAAAGGTGAGGGATGAGGGACGAGAAGGTCGAAGATGAGGGACGAGATGGTCGAAGGTGAGGGACGAGAAGGTCGAAGGTGAGGGATGAGGGATGAGAAGGTCGAAGGTGAGGGACGAGAAGGTCGAAGGTGAGGGATGAGGGACGAGAAGGTCGAAAGTGAGGGATGAGGGACGAGAAGGTCAAAGGTGAGGGATGAGGAATGAGAAGGTCAAAGGTGAAGGATGAGGGACGAGAAGGTCAAAGGTGAGGGATGAGGGTCGAGAAGGTCGAAGGTGAGGAACGAGAATGCCGAAGGTGAGGAACGAGAAGGTCAAAGGTGAGGGACGAGAAGGTCGAAGGTGAGGGATGAGGGACAAGAAGGTCGAAGGTGAGGGAGTGGGACGAGAAGGTCGAAGGTGAGGGGTGAGGGACGAGAAGGTCGAAGGTCAGGGATGAGGGACGAGAAGGTCTAAGGTGAGGGATGAGGGACGAGAAGGTCGAAGGTGAGGGACGAGGGACAAGAAGGTCGAAGATGAGGGACGAGAAGGTTGAAGGTGAGGGATGAGGGACGAGAAGGTCAAAGGTGAGGGATGAGGGACGAGAAGTTCAAAGATGAGGGGCGAAAAGGTCGAAGGTGAGGGATGAGGGACGAGAAGATCTAAGGTGAGGGATGAGGGACGAGAAGGTCGAAGGTGAGGGATGAGGGACGAGAAGGTCGAAGGTGAGGGATGAGAAGGTCAAAGATGAGGGATGAGGGATGAGAAGGTCGAAGGTGAGGGATGAGGAACGAGAAGGTCAAAGGTGAGGGATGAGGGACGAGAAGTTCAAAGGTGAGGGATGAGGGACGAGAAGGTCAAAGGTGAGGGACGAGACGGTCGAAGGTGAGGGATGAGGGACGAAAAGGTCGAAGGTGAGGGACGAGGAGGTCGAAGGTGAGGGATGAGGGACAAGAAGGTCAAAGGTGAGGGATGAGGAACGAGAAGGTCAAAGGTGAGGGATGAGGGACAAGAAGGTTAAAGGTGAGGGATGAGGGACAAGAAGGTCAAAGGTGAGGGATGAGGGAGGAGAAGGTCAAAGGTGAGGGATGAGGGACGAGAAGGTCAAAGTTGAGGGATGAGAAGGTCTAAGATGAGGGACGAGAAGGTCTAAGATGAGGGACGAGGGACAAGAAGGTTGAAGATGAGGGACGAGGGACGAGAAGGTCAAAGGTGAGGGATGAGGGATGAGAAGGTCGAAGGTGAGGGATGAGAAGGTCGAAGGTGAGGGATGAGGGACGAGAAGGTTGAAGGTGAGGGATGAGGGACAAGAAGGTCAAAGGTGAGGGATGAGGGACGAGAAGGTCAAAGGTGAGGGATGAGGGACGAGAAGGTCGAAGGTGAGGGATGAGGGATGAGAAGGTCAAAGGTGAGGGACGAGAAGGTCGAAGGTGAGGGATGAGGGACGAGAAGGTCGAAGGTGAGGGACGAGGAGGTCGAAGGTGAGGGATGAGTGATGAGAAGGTCAAAGGTGAGGGACGAGAAGGTCGAAGGTGAGGGATGAGGGACGAGAAGGTCGAAGGTGAGGGACGAGGAGGTCGAAGGTGAGGGATGAGGGACGAGAAGGTCAAAGGTGAGGGATGAGGGACGAGAAGGTCAAAGGTGAGGGACGAGAAGGTCGAAGGTGAGGGATGAAGGACGAGAAGGTCGAAGGTGAGGGACGAGGAGGTATAAGGTGAGAGATGAGGGACGAGAAGGTCAAAGGTGAGGGATGAGGGACGAGAAGGTCAAAGGTGAGGGACAAGAAGGTCGAAGGTGAGGGATGAGGGACGAGAAGGTCGAAGGTGAGGGACGAGTAGGTATAAGGTGAGGGATGAGGGACGAGAAGGTCAAAGGTGAGGGATGAGGGACAAGAAGGTCAAAGGTGAGGGATGAGGGACGAGAAGGTCAAAGGTGAGGGATGAGGGACGAGAAGGTCAAAGGTGAGGGATGAGGGACAAGAAGGTCAAAGGTGAGGGATGAGGGACGAGAAGGTCAAAGGTGAGGGATGAGGGACAAGAAGGTCGAAGGTGAGGGATGAGGGACGAGAAGGTCAAAGGTGAGGGATGAGGGACGAGAAGGTCGAAGGTGAGGGATGAGGGACGAGAAGGTCAAAGGTGAGGGACGAGAAGGTCGAAGGTGAGGGATGAGGGACGAGAAGGTCAAAGGTGAGGGATGAGGGACGAGAAGGTCAAAGTTGAGGGACGAGAAGGTCTAAGGTGAGGGATGAGGGACGAGAAGGTTGAAGGTGAGGGATGAGGGACAAGAAGGTCGAAGGTGAGGGATGAGGGACGAGAAGGTCAAAGGTGAGGGATGAGGGACGAGAAGGTCAAAGGTGAGGGATGAGGGACGAGAAGGTCTAAGGTGAGGGACGAGAAGGTCGAAGGTGAGGGATGAGGGACGAGAAGGTCGAAGGTGAGGGACGAGGAGGTATAAGGTGAGGGATGAGGGACGAGAAGGTTAAAGGTGAGGGATGAGGGACGAGAAGGTCAAAGGTGAGGGACGAGAAGGTCGAAGGTGAGGGATGAGGGACGAGAAGGTCGAAGGTGAGGGACGAGAAGGTCGAAGGTGAGGGATGAGGGACGAGAAGGTCAAAGGTGAGGGAAGAGGGACGAGAAGGTCGAAGGTGAGGGACGAGAAGGTCGAAGGTGAGGGATGAGGGACGAGAAGGTCAAAGGTGAGGGATGAGGGACGAGAAGGTCAAAGGTGAGGGATGAGGAATGAGAAGGTCAAAGGTGAAGGATGAGGGATGAGAAGGTCGATGGTGAGGGATGAGGGTCGAGAAGGTCGAAGGTGAGGAACGAGAAGGCCGAAGGTGAGGAACGAGAAGGTCAAAGGTGATGGACGAGAAGGTCGAAGGTGAGGGATGAGGGACGAGAAGGTCAAAGGTGAGGGATGAGGGACGAGAAGGTCAAAGGTGAGGGTTGAGGGACGAGAAGGTCAAAGGTGAGGGACGAGAAGGTCGAAGGTGGGGGATGATGGACGAGAAGGTCGAAGGTGAGGGATGAGGGACGAGAAGGTCAAAGGTGAGGGATGAGGGACGAGAAGGTCGAAGATGAGGGACGAGGAGGTCGAAGGTGAGGGACGAGAAGGTCAAAGGTGAGGGATGAGGGACGAGAAGGTCAAAGGTGAGGGATGAGGGACAAGAAGGTCGAAGGTGAGGGATGAGGGACGAGAAGGTCAAAGGTGAGGGTTGAGGGACGAGAAGGTCAAAGGTGAGGGACGAGAAGGTCGAAGGTGGGGGATGAGGGACGAGAAGGTCGAAGGTGAGGGATGAGGGACGAGAAGGTCAAAGGTGAGGGATGAGGGACGAGAAGGTCGAAGATGAGGGACGAGGAGGTCGAAGGTGAGGGACGAAAAGGTCGAAGGTGAGGGATGAGGCACAAGAAGGTTGAAGGTGAGGGACGAGAAGGTCGAAGGTGAGGGATGAGGGACGAGAAGGTCGAAGGTGAGGGATGAGGGACGAGAAGGTCAAAGGTGAGGGATGAAGAATGAGAATGTCAAAGGTGAAGGATGAGGGACGAGAAGGTCGAAGGTGAGGGATGAGGGTCGAGAAGGTCGAAGGTGAGGAACGAGAAGGCCGAAGGTGAGGAACGAGAAGGTCAAAGGTGAGGGACGAGAAGGTCGAAGGTGAGGGATGAGGGACGAGAAGGTCGAAGGTGAGGGACTAGAAGGTCGAAGGTGAGGGATGAGGGACGAGAAGGTCAAAGGTGAGGGATGAGGGACGAGAAGGTCGAAGAGAGGGAGGAGGGACGAGAAGGTCGAAGGTGAGGGATGAGGGACTAGAAGGTCGAAGGTGAGGGATGAGGGACGAGAAGGTCGAAGGTGAGGGATGAGGGATGAGAAGGTCAAAGGTGAGGGACGAGAAGGTCGAAGGTGAGGGATGAGGGACGAGAACGTCAAAGGTGAGGGACGAGAAGGTCGAAGGTGAGGGATGAGGGACGAGAAGGTCAAAGGTGAGGGATGAGGGACGAGAAGGTCAAATGTGAGGGTTGAGGGACGAGAAGGTCAAAGGTGAGGGACGAGAAGGTCGAAGGTGGGGGATGAGGGACGAGAAGGTCGAAGGTGAGGGATGAGGGACGAGAAGGTCAAAGGTGAGGGATGAGGGACGAGAAGGTCGAAGATGAGGGACGAGGAGGTCGAAGGTGAGGGACGAGAAGGTCAAAGGTGAGGGATGAGGGACGAGAAGGTCAAAGGTGAGGGATGAGGGACAAGAAGGTCGAAGGTGAGGGATGAGGGACGAGAAGGTCAAAGGTGAGGGTTGAGGGACGAGAAGGTCAAAGGTGAGGGACGAGAAGGTCGAAGGTGGGGGTTGAGGGACGAGAAGGTCGAAGGTGAGGGATGAGGGACGAGAAGGTCAAAGGTGAGGGATGAGGGACAAAAAGGTCGAAGATGAGGGACGAGGAGGTCGAAGGTGAGGGACGAAAAGGTCGAAGGTGAGGGATGAGGGACGAGAAGGTCGAAGGTGAGGGACGAGAAGGTCGAAGGTGAGGGATGAGGGACGAGAAGGTCGAAGGTGAGGGATGAGGGACGAGAAGGTCAAAGGTGAGGGATGAAGAATGAGAATGTCAAAGGTGAAGGATGAGGGACGAGAAGGTCGAAGGTGAGGGATGAGGGTCGAGAAGGTCGAAGGTGAGGAACGAGAAGGCCGAAGGTGAGGGATGAGGGACGAGAAGGTCGAAGGTGAGGGATGAGGGACGAGAAGGTCGAAGGTGAGGGACGAGAAGGTCGAAGGTGAGGGATGAGGGACGAGAAGGTCAAAGGTGAGGGATGAGGGACGAGAAGGTCGAAGATGAGGGAGGAGGGACGATAAGGTCGAAGGTGAGGGATGAGGGACGAGAAGGTCGAAGGTGAGGGAGGAGGGACGATAAGGTCGAAGGTGAGGGACGAGGGATGAGAAGGTCAAAGGTGAGGGACGAGAAGGTCGAAGGTGAGGGATGAGGGACGAGAAGGTCAAAGGTGAGGGATGAGGGACGAGAAGGTCGAAGGTGAGGGATGAGGGTCGAGAAGGTCGAAGGTGAGGAACGAGAAGGTCGAAGGTGAGGGATGAGGGACAAAAAGGTCGAAGATGAGGGACGAGGAGGTCGAAGGTGAGGGACGAAAAGGTCGAAGGTGAGGGATGAGGGACGAGAAGGTCGAAGGTGAGGGACGAGAAGGTCGAAGGTGAGGGATGAGGGACGAGAAGGTCGAAGGTGAGGGATGAGGGACGAGAAGGTCAAATGTGAGGGATGAAGAATGAGAATGTCAAAGGTGAAGGATGAGGGACGAGAAGGTCGAAGGTGAGGGATGAGGGTCGAGAAGGTCGAAGGTGAGGAACGAGAAGGCCGAAGGTGAGGGATGAGGGACGAGAAGGTCGAAGGTGAGGGATGAGGGACGAGAAGGTCGAAGGTGAGGGACGAGAAGGTCGAAGGTGAGGGATGAGGGACGAGAAGGTCAAAGGTGAGGGATGAGGGACGAGAAGGTCGAAGATGAGGGAGGAGGGACGAGAAGGTTGAAGGTGAGGGATGAGGGATGAGAAGGTCGAAGGTGAGGGATGAGGGACGAGAAGGTCAAAGGTGAGGGTTGAGGGACGAGAAGGTCAAAGGTGAGGGACGAGAAGGTCGAAGGTGGGGGATGAGGGACGAGAAGGTCGAAGGTGAGGGATGAGAAGGTCGAAGGTGAGGGATGAGGGACGAGAAGGTCGAAGATGAGGGACGAGGAGGTCGAAGGTGAGGGACGAGAAGGTCGAAGGTGAGGGATGAGGGACAAGAAGGTCAAAGGTGAGGGATGAGGGACAAGAAGGTCGAAGATGAGGGACGAGGAGGTCGAAGGTGAGGGACGAGGAGGTCGAAGGTGAGGGACGAGAAGGTCGAAGGTGATGGATGAGGGACGAGAAGGTCAAAGGTGAGGGACAAGAAGGTCAAAGGTGAGGGATGAGGGACGAGAAGTTCGAAGGTGAGGGATGAGGGACGAGAAGGTCAAAGGTGAGGGATGAAGAATGAGAAGGTCAAAGGTGAAGGATGAGGGACGAGAAGGTCGAAGGTGAGGGATGAGGGTCGAGAAGGTCGAAGGTGAGGAACGAGAAGGCCGAAGGTGAGGAACGAGAAGGTCAAAGGTGAGGGACGAGAAGGTCGAAGGTGAGGGATGAGGGACGAGAAGGTCGAAGGTGAGGGACGAGAAGGTCAAAGGTGAGGGATGAGGGACGAGAAGGTCAAAGGTGAGGGATGAGGGATGAGAAGGTCGAAGATGAGGGAGGAGGGACGAGAAGGTCGAAGGTGAGGGATGAGGGACGAGAAGGTCAAAGGTGAGGGATGAGGGACGAGAAGGTCGAAGATGAGGGACGAGGAGGTCGAAGGTGAGGGACGAAAAGGTCGAAGGTGAGGGATGAGGCACAAGAAGGTTGAAGGTGAGGGACGAGAAGGTCGAAGGTGAGGGATGAGGGACGAGAAGGTCGAAGGTGAGGGATGAGGGACGAGAAGGTCAAAGGTGAGGGATGAAGAATGAGAATGTCAAAGGTGAAGGATGAGGGACGAGAAGGTCGAAGGTGAGGGATGAGGGTCGAGAAGGTCGAAGGTGAGGAACGAGAAGGCCGAAGGTGAGGAACGAGAAGGTCAAAGGTGAGGGACGAGAAGGTCGAAGGTGAGGGATGAGGGACGAGAAGGTTGAAGGTGAGGGACTAGAAGGTCGAAGGTGAGGGATGAGGGACGAGAAGGTCGAAGAGAGGGAGGAGGGACGAGAAGGTCGAAGGTGAGGGATGAGGGACGAGAAGGTCGAAGGTGAGGGATGAGGGACGAGAAGGTCGAAGGTGAGGGATGAGGGATGAGAAGGTCAAAGGTGAGGGACGAGAAGGTCGAAGGTGAGGGATGAGGGACGAGAAGGTCAAAGGTGAGGGACGAGAAGGTCGAAGGTGAGGGATGAGGGACGAGAAGGTCAAAGGTGAGGGATGAGGGACGAGAAGGTCAAATGTGAGGGTTGAGGGACGAGAAGGTCAAAGGTGAGGGACGAGAAGGTCGAAGGTGGGGGATGAGGGACGAGAAGGTCGAAGGTGAGGGATGAGGGACAAGAAGGTCAAAGGTGAGGGATGAGGGACGAGAAGGTCGAAGATGAGGGACGAGGAGGTCGAAGGTGAGGGACGAGAAGGTCAAAGGTGAGGGATGAGGGACGAGAAGGTCAAAGGTGAGGGATGAGGGACAAGAAGGTCGAAGGTGAGGGATGAGGGACGAGAAGGTCAAAGGTGAGGGTTGAGGGACGAGAAGGTCAAAGGTGAGGGACGAGAAGGTCGAAGGTGGGGGTTGAGGGACGAGAAGGTCGAAGGTGAGGGATGAGGGACGAGAAGGTCAAAGGTGAGGGATGAGGGACAAAAAGGTTGAAGATGAGGGGCGAGGAGGTCGAAGGTGAGGGACGAAAAGGTCGAAGGTGAGGGATGAGGGACGAGAAGGTCGAAGGTGAGGGACGAGAAGGTCGAAGGTGAGGGATGAGGGACGAGAAGGTCGAAGGTGAGGGATGAGGGACGAGAAGGTCAAAGGTGAGGGATGAAGAATGAGAATGTCAAAGGTGAAGGATGAGGGACGAGAAGGTCGAAGGTGAGGGATGAGGGTCGAGAAGGTCGAAGGTGAGGAACGAGAAGGCCGAAGGTGAGGGATGAGGGACGAGAAGGTCGAAGGTGAGGGATGAGGGACGAGAAGGTCGAAGGTGAGGGACAAGAAGGTCGAAGGTGAGGGATGAGGGACGAGAAGGTCAAAGGTGAGGGATGAGGGACGAGAAGGTCGAAGATGAGGGAGGAGGGACGATAAGGTCGAAGGTGAGGGATGAGGGACGAGAAGGTCGAAGGTGAGGGATGAGGGACGAGAAGGTCGAAGGTGAGGTTTGAGGGATGAGAAGGTCAAAGGTGAGGGACGAGAAGGTCGAAGGTGAGGGATGAGGGACGAGAAGGTCAAAGGTGAGGGATGAGGGACGAGAAGGTCGAAGGTGAGGGATGAGGGTCGAGAAGGTCGAAGGTGAGGAACGAGAAGGTCGAAGGTGAGGGATGAGGGACAAAAAGGTCGAAGATGAGGGACGAGGAGGTCGAAGGTGAGGGACGAAAAGGTCGAAGGTGAGGGATGAGGGACGAGAAGGTCGAAGGTGAGGGACGAGAAGGTCGAAGGTGAGGGATGAGGGACGAGAAGGTCGAAGGTGAGGGATGAGGGACGAGAAGGTCAAATGTGAGGGATGAAGAATGAGAATGTCAAAGGTGAAGGATGAGGGACGAGAAGGTCGAAGGTGAGGGATGAGGGTCGAGAAGGTCGAAGGTGAGGAACGAGAAGGCCGAAGGTGAGGGATGAGGGACAAGAAGGTCGAAGGTGAGGGATGAGGGACGAGAAGGTCGAAGGTGAGGGACGAGAAGGTCGAAGGTGAGGGATGAGGGACGAGAAGGTCAAAGGTGAGGGATGAGGGACGAGAAGGTCGAAGATGAGGGAGGAGGGACGAGAAGGTTGAAGGTGAGGGATGAGGGATGAGAAGGTCGAAGGTGAGGGATGAGGGACGAGAAGGTCAAAGGTGAGGGTTGAGGGACGAGAAGGTCAAAGGTGAGGGACGAGAAGGTCGAAGGTGGGGGATGAGGGACGAGAAGGTCGAAGGTGAGGGATGAGAAGGTCGAAGGTGAGGGATGAGGGACGAGAAGGTCGAAGATGAGGGACGAGGAGGTCGAAGGTGAGGGACGAGAAGGTCGAAGGTGAGGGATGAGGGACAAGAAGGTCAAAGGTGAGGGATGAGGGACAAGAAGGTCGAAGATGAGGGACGAGGAGGTCGAAGGTGAGGGACGAGGAGGTCGAAGGTGAGGGACGAGAAGGTCGAAGGTGATGGATGAGGGACGAGAAGGTCAAAGGTGAGGGACGAGAAGGCCGAAGGTGAGGAACGAGAAGGTCAAAGGTGAGGGACGAGAAGGTCGAAGGCGAGGGATGAGGGACGAGAAGGTCGAAGGTGAGGGACGAGAAGGTCAAAGGTGAGGGATGAGGGACGAGAAGGTCAAAGGTGAGGGATGAGGGATGAGAAGGTCGAAGATGAGGGAGGAGGGACGAGAAGGTCGAAGGTGAGGGATGAGGGACGAGAAGGTCAAAGGTGAGGGATGAAGAATGAGAAGGTCAAAGGTGAAGGATGAGGGACGAGAAGGTCGAAGGTGAGGGATGAGGGTCGAGAAGGTCGAAGGTGAGGAACGAGAAGGCCGAAGGTGAGGAACGAGAAGGTCAAAGGTGAGGGACGAGAAGGTCGAAGGCGAGGGATGAGGGACGAGAAGGTCGAAGGTGAGGGACGAGAAGGTCAAAGGTGAGGGATGAGGGACGAGAAGGTCAAAGGTGAGGGATGAGGGATGAGAAGGTCGAAGATGAGGGAGGAGGGACGAGAAGGTCGAAGGTGAGGGATGAGGGACGAGGTCAAAGGTGAGGGATGAGGGACGAGAAGGTCGAAGGTAAGGGATGTGGGACGAGAAGGTCAAAGGTGAAGGACGAGAAGGTCGAAGGTGAGGGATTAGGGACGAGAAGGTCAAAGGTGAGGGATGAGGGACGAGAAGGTCGAACATGAGGGACGAGAAGGTCGAAGGTGAGGGATGAGGGATGAGAAGGTCGAAGGTGAGGGATGAGAAGGTCGAAGGTGAGGGATGAGGGACGAGAAGGTCGAAGGTGAGGGATGAGGGACGAGAAGGTCAAAGGTGAGGGATGAAGAATGAGAAGGTCAAAGGTGAGGGATGAGGGACGAGAAGGTCGAAGGTGAGGGATGAGGGTCGAGAAGGTCGAAGGTGAGGAACGAGAAGGCCGAAGGTGAGGAACGAGAAGGTCAAAGGTGAGGGACGAGAAGGTCGAAGGTGAGGGATGAGGGACGAGAAGGTCGAAGGTGAGGGATGAGGGATGAGAAGGTCGAAGGTGAGGGATGAGGGATGAGAAGGTCAAAGGTGAGGGACGAGAAGGTCGAAGGTGAGGGATGAGGGACGAGAAGGTCAAAGGTGAGGGACGAGAAGGTCGAAGGTGAGGGATGAGGGACGAGAAGGTCGAAGGTGAGGGACGAGAAGGTCGAAGGTGAGGGATGAGGAATGAGAAGGTCAAAGGTGAAGGATGAGGGACGAGAAGGTCAAAGGTGAGGGATGAGGGTCGAGAAGGTCGAAGGTGAGGAACGAGAAGGCCGAAGGTGAGGAACGAGAAGGTCAAAGGTGAGGGACGAGAAGGTCGAAGGTGAGGGATGAGGGACAAGAAGGTTGAAGGTGAGGGATGAGAAGGTCGAAGGTGAGGGATGAGGGACGAGAAGGTCAAAGGTGAGGGTTGAGGGACGAGAAGGTCAAAGGTGAGGGACGAGAAGGTCGAAGGTGGGGGATGAGGGACGAGAAGGTCGAAGGTGAGGGACGAGAAGGTCGAAGGTGAGGGATGAGGGACGAGAAGGTCAAAGGTGAGGGATGAGGGACGAGAAGGTCGAAGATGAGGGACGAGGAGGTCGAAGGTGAGGGACGAGAAGGTCGAAGGTGAGGGATGAGGGACGAGAAGGTCGAAGGTGAGGGACGAGAATGTCAAAGGTGAAGGATGAGGGACGAGAAGGTCGAAGGTGAGGGATGAGGGTCGAGAAGGTCGAAGGTGAGGAACGAGAAGGCCGAAGGTGAGGAACGAGAAGGTTGAAGGTGAGGGATGAGGGATGAGAAGGTCGAAGGTGAGGGATGAGGGACGAGAAGGTCAAAGGTGAGGTTTGAGGGACGAGAAGGTCAAAGGTGAGGGACGAGAAGGTCGAAGGTGGGGGATGAGGGACGAGAAGGTCGAAGGTGAGGGATGAGGGACGAGAAGGTCAAAGGTGAGGGATGAGGGACGAGAAGGTCGAAGATGAGGGACGAGGAGGTCGAAGGTGAGGGACGAGAAGGTCGAAGGTGAGGGATGAGGGACGAGAAGGTCAAAGGTGAGGGATGAGGGACGAGAAGGTCGAAGATGAGGGACGAGGAGGTCGAAGGTGAGGGACGAGAAGGTCGAAGGTGAGGGATGAGGGACGAGAAGGTCGAAGGTGAGGGACGAGAAGGTCGAAGGTGAGGGATGAGGGACGAGAAGGTCGAAGGTGAGGGATGAGGGACGAGAAGGTCAAAGGTGAGGGATGAAGAATGAGAAGGTCAAAGGTGAAGGATGAGGGACGAGAAGGTCGAAGGTGAGGGATGAGGGTCGAGAAGGTCGAAGGTGAGGAACGAGAAGGCCGAAGGTGAGGAACGAGAAGGTCAAAGGTGAGGGACGAGAAGGTCGAAGGTGAGGGATGAGGGACGAGAAGGTCGAAGGTGAGGGACGAGAAGGTCGAAGGTGAGGGATGAGGGACGAGAAGGTCGAAGTTGAGGGATGAGGGACGAGAAGGTCAAAGGTGAGGGATGAAGAATGAGAAGGTCAAAGGTGAGGGATGAGGGACGAGAAGGTCGAAGGTGAGGGATGAGGGTCGAGAAGGTCGAAGGTGAGGAACGAGAAGGTCAAAGGTGAGGGACGAGAAGGTCGAAGGTGAGGGATGAGGGACGAGAAGGTCGAAGGTGAGGAACGAGAAGGCCGAAGGTGAGGAACGAGAAGGTCAAAGGTGAGGGACGAGAAGGTCGAAGGTGAGGGATGAGGGACAAGAAGGTTGAAGGTGAGGGATGAGGGATGAGAAGGTCGAAGGTGAGGGATGAGGGACGAGAAGGTCAAAGGTGAGGGTTGAGGGACGAGAAGGTCAAAGGTGAGGGACGAGAAGGTCGAAGGTGGGGGATGAGGGACGAGAAGGTCGAAGGTGAGGGACGAGAAGGTCGAAGGCGAGGGATGAGGGACGAGAAGGTCAAAGGTGAGGGATGAGGGACGAGAAGGTCGAAGATGAGGGACGAGGAGGTCGAAGGTGAGGGACAAGAAGGTCGAAGGTGAGGGATGAGGGACGAGAAGGTCGAAGGTGAGGGACGAGAAGGTCGAAGGTGAGGGATGAGGGACGAGAAGGTCAAAGGTGAGGGATGAGGGACGAGAAGGTCGAAGATGAGGGAGGAGGGACGAGAAGGTCGAAGGTGAGGGATGAGGGACGAGAAGGTCGAAGGTGAGGGATGAGGGACGAGAAGGTCGAAGGTGAGGGATGAGGGATGAGAAGGTCGAAGGTGAGGGACGAGAAGGTCGAAGGTGAGGGATGAGGGACGAGAAGGTCAAAGGTGAGGGATGAGGGACGAGAAGGTCGAAGATGAGGGAGGAGGGACGAGAAGGTCGAAGGTGAGGGATGAGGGACGAGAAGGTCGAAGGTGAGGGATGAGGGACGAGAAGGTCGAAGGTGAGGGATGAGGGATGAGAAGGTCAAAGGTGAGGGACGAGAAGGTCGAAGGTGAGGGACGAGAAGGTCGAAGGTGAGGGATGAGGGACGAGAAGGTCAAAGGTGAGGGATGAGGGACGAGAAGGTCGAAGATGAGGGAGGAGGGACGAGAAGGTCGAAGATGAGGGAGGAGGGACGAGAAGGTCGAAGGTGAGGGATGAGGGACGAGAAGGTCGAAGGTGAGGGATGAGGGACGAGAAGGTCGAAGGTGAGGGATGAGGGATGAGAAGGTCAAAGGTGAGGGACGAGAAGGTCGAAGGTGAGGGATGAGGGATGAGAAGGTCAAAGGTGAGGGATGAGGGACGAGAAGGTCAAAGGTGAGGGATGAGGAATGAGAAGGTCAAAGGTGAAGGATGAGGGACGAGAAGGTCGAAGGTGAGGGATGAGGGTCGAGAAGGTCGAAGGTGAGGAACGAGAAGGCCGAAGGTGAGGAACGAGAAGGTTGAAGGTGAGGGATGAGGGACAAGAAGGTCAAAGGTGAGGGATGAGGAACGAGAAGGTCAAAGGTGAGGGATGAGGGACAAGAAGGTCAAAGGTGAGGGATGAGGGACAAGAAGGTCAAAGGTGAGGGATGAGGGAGGAGAAGGTCAAAGGTGAGGGATGAGGGACGAGAAGGTCAAAGTTGAGGGATGAGGAGGTCTAAGATGAGGGACGAGAAGGTCTAAGATGAGGGACGAGGGACAAGAAGGTTGAAGATGAGGGACGAGGGACGAGGGACGAGAAGGTCAAAG
The DNA here is from genome assembly GCA_029206835.1 of Rana muscosa. Taxonomy (NCBI): domain Eukaryota; kingdom Metazoa; phylum Chordata; class Amphibia; order Anura; family Ranidae; genus Rana; species Rana muscosa. Next base: position 15,575,954 of record JARGYO010000198.1, on the reverse strand, counting down.
GTGAGGGATGAGGGATGAGAAGGTCGAAGGTGAGGGATGAGAAGGTCAAAGGTGAGGGATGAGGGACGAGAAGGTTGAAGGTGAGGGATGAGGGACAAGAAGGTCAAAGGTGAGGGATGAGGGACGAGAAGGTCAAAGGTGAGGGATGAGGGACGAGAAGGTCAAAGGTGAGGGATGAGGGATGAGAAGGTCAAAGGTGAGGGACGAGAAGGTCGAAGGTGAGGGATGAGGGACGAGAAGGTCGAAGGTGAGGGACGAGGAGGTCGAAGGTGAGGGATGAGGGATGAGAAAGTCAAAGGTGAGGGACGAGAAGGTCGAAGGTGAGGGATGAGGGACGAGAAGGTCGAAGGTGAGGGACGAGGAGGTCGAAGGTGAGGGATGAGGGACGAGAAGGTCAAAGGTGAGGGATGAGGGACGAGAAGGTCAAAGGTGAGGGACGAGAAGGTCGAAGGTGAGGGATGAAGGACGAGAAGGTCGAAGGTGAGGGACGAGGAGGTATAAGGTGAGAGATGAGGGACGAGAAGGTCAAAGGTGAGGGATGAGGGACGAGAAGGTCAAAGGTGAGGGACAAGAAGGTCGAAGGTGAGGGATGAGGGACGAGAAGGTCGAAGGTGAGGGACGAGTAGGTATAAGGTGAGGGATGAGGGACGAGAAGGTCAAAGGTGAGGGATGAGGGACAAGAAGGTCAAAGGTGAGGGATGAGGGACGAGAAGGTCAAAGGTGAGGGATGAGGGACGAGAAGGTCAAAGGTGAGGGATGAGGGACGAGAAGGTCAAAGTTGAGGGATGAGAAGGTCTAAGGTGAGGGATGAGGGACGAGAAGGTTGAAGGTGAGGGATGAGGGACAAGAAGGTCGAAGGTGAGGGATGAGGGACGAGAAGGTCAAAGGTGAGGGATGAGGGACGAGAAGGTCGAAGGTGAGGGATGAGGGACGAGAAGGTCAAAGGTGAGGGACGAGAAGGTCGAAGGTGAGGGATGAGGGACGAGAAGGTCAAAGGTGAGGGATGAGGGACGAGAAGGTCAGAGTTGAGGGATGAGAAGGTCTAAGGTGAGGGATGAGGGACGAGAAGGTTGAAGGTGAGGGATGAGGGACAAGAAGGTCGAAGGTGAGGGATGAGGGACGAGAAGGTCAAAGGTGAGGGATGAGGGACGAGAAGGTCAAAGGTGAGGGATGAGGGACGAGAAGGTCTAAGGTGAGGGACGAGAAGGTCGAAGGTGAGGGATGAGGGACGAGAAGGTCGAAGGTGAGGGACGAGGAGGTATAAGGTGACGGATGAGGGACGAGAAGGTTAAAGGTGAGGGATGAGGGACGAGAAGGTCAAAGGTGAGGGACGAGAAGGTCGAAGGTGAGGGATGAGGGACGAGAAGGTCGAAGGTGAGGGACGAGAAGGTCGAAGGTGAGGGATGAGGGACGAGAAGGTCAAAGGTGAGGGAAGAGGGACGAGAAGGTCGAAGGTGAGGGAAGAGAAGGTCGAAGGTGAGGGATGAGGGACGAGAAGGTCAAAGGTGAGGGATGAGGGACGAGAAGGTCAAAGGTGAGGGATGAGGAATGAGAAGGTCAAAGGTGAAGGATGAGGGATGAGAAGGTCGATGGTGAGGGATGAGGGTCGAGAAGGTCGAAGGTGAGGAACGAGAAGGCCGAAGGTGAGGAACGAGAAGGTCAAAGGTGATGGACGAGAAGGTCGAAGGTGAGGGATGAGGGACGAGAAGGTCAAAGGTGAGGGATGAGGGACGAGAAGGTCAAAGGTGAGGGTTGAGGGACGAGAAGGTCAAAGGTGAGGGACGAGAAGGTCGAAGGTGGGGGATGATGGACGAGAAGGTCGAAGGTGAGGGATGAGGGACGAGAAGGTCAAAGGTGAGGGATGAGGGACGAGAAGGTCGAAGATGAGGGACGAGGAGGTCGAAGGTGAGGGACGAGAAGGTCGAAGGTGAGGGATGAGGGACGAGAAGGTCGAAGGTGAGGGATGAGGGACAAGAAGGTCGAAGGTGAGGGATGAGGGACGAGAAGGTCAAAGGTGAGGGTTGAGGGACGAGAAGGTCAAAGGTGAGGGACGAGAAGGTCGAAGGTGGGGGATGAGGGACGAGAAGGTCAAAGGTGAGGGATGAGGGACGAGAAGGTCAAAGGTGAGGGATGAGGGACGAGAAGGTCGAAGATGAGGGACGAGGAGGTCGAAGGTGAGGGACGAAAAGGTCGAAGGTGAGGGACGAGAAGGTCGAAGGTGAGGGATGAGGGACGAGAAGGTCGAAGGTGAGGGATGAGGGACGGGAAGGTCAAAGGTGAGGGATGAAGAATGAGAATGTCAAAGGTGAAGTATGAGGGACGAGAAGGTCGAAGGTGAGGGATGAGGGTCGAGAAGGTCGAAGGTGAGGAACGAGAAGGCCGAAGGTGAGGAACGAGAAGGTCAAAGGTGAGGGACGAGAAGGTCGAAGGTGAGGGATGAGGGACGAGAAGGTCGAAGGTGAGGGACGAGAAGGTCGAAGGTGAGGGATGAGGGACGAGAAGGTCGAAGGTGAGGGACGAGAAGGTCGAAGGTGAGGGATGAGGGACGAGAAGGTCAAAGGTGAGGGATGAGGGACGAGAAGGTCGAAGATGAGGGACGAGGAGGTCGAAGGTGAGGGACGAGAAGGTCAAAGGTGAGGGATGAGGGACGAGAAGGTCAAAGGTGAGGGATGAGGGACAAGAAGGTCGAAGGTGAGGGATGAGGGACGAGAAGGTCAAAGGTGAGGGTTGAGGGATGAGAAGGTCAAAGGTGAGGGACGAGAAGGTCGAAGGTGGGGGTTGAGGGACGAGAAGGTCGAAGGTGAGGGATGAGGGACGAGAAGGTCAAAGGTGAGGGATGAGGGACAAAAAGGTTGAAGATGAGGGACGAGGAGGTCGAAGGTGAGGGACGAAAAGGTCGAAGGTGAGGGATGAGGGACGAGAAGGTCGAAGGTGAGGGACGAGAAGGTCGAAGGTGAGGGATGAGGGACGAGAAGGTCGAAGGTGAGGGATGAGGGACGAGAAGGTCAAAGGTGAGGGATGAAGAATGAGAATGTCAAAGGTGAAGGATGAGGGACGAGAAGGTCGAAGGTGAGGGATGAGGGTCGAGAAGGTCGAAGGTGAGGAACGAGAAGGCCGAAGGTGAGGGATGAGGGACGAGAAGGTCGAAGGTGAGGGATGAGGGACGAGAAGGTCGAAGGTGAGGGACGAGAAGGTCGAAGGTTAGGGATGAGGGACGAGAAGGTCAAAGGCGAGGGATGAGGGACGAGAAGGTCGAAGATGAGGGAGGAGGGACGATAAGGTCGAAGGTGAGGGATGAGGGACGAGAAGGTCGAAGGTGAGGGATGAGGGACGAGAAGGTCGAAGGTGAGGTATGAGGGATGAGAAGGTCAAAGGTGAGGGACGAGAAGGTCGAAGGTGAGGGATGAGGGACGAGAAGGTCAAAGGTGAGGGATGAGGGACGAGAAGGTCGAAGGTGAGGGATGAGGGTCGAGAAGGTCGAAGGTGAGGAACGAGAAGGTCGAAGGTGAGGGATGAGGGACAAAAAGGTCGAAGATGAGGGACGAGGAGGTCGAAGGTGAGGGACGAAAAGGTCGAAGGTGAGGGATGAGGGACGAGAAGGTCGAAGGTGAGGGACGAGAAGGTCGAAGGTGAGGGATGAGGGACGAGAAGGTCGAAGGTGAGGGATGAGGGACGAGAAGGTCAAATGTGAGGGATGAAGAATGAGAATGTCAAAGGTGAAGGATGAGGGACGAGAAGGTCGAAGGTGAGGGATGAGGGTCGAGAAGGTCGAAGGTGAGGAACGAGAAGGCCGAAGGTGAGGGATGAGGGACGAGAAGGTCGAAGGTGAGGGATGAGGGACGAGAAGGTCGAAGGTGAGGGACGAGAAGGTCGAAGGTGAGGGATGAGGGACGAGAAGGTCAAAGGTGAGGGATGAGGGACGAGAAGGTCGAAGATGAAGGAGGAGGGACGAGAAGGTTGAAGGTGAGGGATGAGGGATGAGAAGGTCGAAGGTGAGGGATGAGGGACGAGAAGGTCAAAGGTGAGGGTTGAGGGACGAGAAGGTCAAAGGTGAGGGACGAGAAGGTCGAAGGTGGGGGATGAGGGACGAGAAGGTCGAAGGTGAGGGATGAGAAGGTCGAAGGTGAGGGATGAGGGACGAGAAGGTCGAAGATGAAGGACGAGGAGGTCGAAGGTGAGGGACGAGAAGGTCGAAGGTGAGGGATGAGGGACAAGAAGGTCAAAGGTGAGGGATGAGGGACAAGAAGGTCGAAGATGAGGGACGAGGAGGTCGAAGGTGAGGGACGAGGAGGTCGAAGGTGAGGGACGAGAAGGTCGAAGGTGATGGATGAGGGACGAGAAGGTCAAAGGTGAGGGACGAGAAGGTCGAAGGTGAGGGATGAGGGACGAGAAGGTCGAAGGTGAGGGATGAGGGACGAGAAGGTCAAAGGTGAGGGATGAAGAATGAGAAGGTCAAAGGTGAAGGATGAGGGACGAGAAGGTCGAAGGTGAGGGATGAGGGTCGAGAAGGTCGAAGGTGAGGAACGAGAAGGCCGAAGGTGAGGAACGAGAAGGTCAAAGGTGAGGGACGAGAAGGTCGAAGGTGAGGGATGAGGGACGAGAAGGTCGAAGGTGAGGGACGAGAAGGTCAAAGGTGAGGGATGAGGGACGAGAAGGTCAAAGGTGAGGGATGAGGGATGAGAAGGTCGAAGATGAGGGAGGAGGGACGAGAAGGTCGAAGGTGAGGGATGAGGGACGAGGTCAAAGGTGAGGGATGAGGGACGAGAAGGTCGAAGGTAAGGGATGTGGGACGAGAAGGTCAAAGGTGAGGGACGAGAAGGTCGAAGGTGAGGGATTAGGGACGAGAAGGTCAAAGGTGAGGGATGAGGGACGAGAAGGTCGAACATGAGGGACGAGAAGGTCGAAGGTGAGGGATGAGGGATGAGAAGGTCGAAGGTGAGGGATGAGAAGGTCGAAGGTGAGGGATGAGGGACGAGAAGGTCGAAGGTGAGGGATGAGGGACGAGAATGTCAAAGGTGAGGGATGAAGAATGAGAAGGTCAAAGGTGAGGAATGAGGGACGAGAAGGTCGAAGGTGAGGGATGAGGGTCGAGAAGGTCGAAGGTGAGGAACGAGAAGGCCGAAGGTGAGGAACGAGAAGGTCAAAGGTGAGGGACGAGAAGGTCGAAGGTGAGGGATGAGGGACGAGAAGGTCGAAGGTGAGGGATGAGGGACGAGAAGGTCGAAGGTGAGGGATGAGGGATGAGAAGGTCAAAGGTGAGGGACGAGAAGGTCGAAGGTGAGGGATGAGGGACGAGAAGGTCAAAGGTGAGGGACGAGAAGGTCGAAGGTGAGGGATGAGGGACGAGAAGGTCAAAGGTGAGGGACGAGAAGGTCGAAGGTGAGGGATGAGGAATGAGAAGGTCAAAGGTGAAGGATGAGGGACGAGAAGGTCAAAGGTGAGGGATGAGGGTCGAGAAGGTCGAAGGTGAGGAACGAGAAGGCCGAAGGTGAGGAACGAGAAGGTCAAAGGTGAGGGACGAGAAGGTCGAAGGTGAGGGATGAGGGACAAGAAGGTTGAAGGTGAGGGATGAGGGATGAGAAGGTCGAAGGTGAGGGATGAGGGACGAGAAGGTCAAAGGTGAGGGTTGAGGGACGAGAAGGTCAAAGGTAAGGGACGAGAAGGTCGAAGGTGGGGGATGAGGGACGAGAAGGTCGAAGGTGAGGGACGAGAAGGTCGAAGGTGAGGGATGAGGGACGAGAAGGTCAAAGGTGAGGGATGAGGGACGAGAAGGTCGAAGATGAGGGACGAGGAGGTCGAAGGTGAGGGACGAGAAGGTCGAAGGTGAGGGATGAGGGACGAGAAGGTCAAAGGTGAGGGATGAGGGACGAGAAGGTCAAAGATGAGGGACGAGGAGGTCGAAGGTGAGGGACGAGAAGGTCGAAGGTGAGGGATGAGGGACGAGAAGGTCGAAGGTGAGGGACGAGAAGGTCGAAGGTGAGGGATGAGGGACGAGAAGGTCAAAGGTGAGGGATGAAGAATGAGAATGTCAAAGGTGAAGGATGAGGGACGAGAAGGTCGAAGGTGAGGGATGAGGGTCGAGAAGGTCGAAGGTGAAGAACGAGAAGGCCGAAGGTGAGGAACGAGAAGGTCAAAGGTGAGGGACGAGAAGGTCGAAGGTGAGGGATGAGGGACGAGAAGGTAGAAGGTGAGGGACGAGAAGGTCGAAGGTGAGGGATGAGGGACGAGAAGGTCAAAGGTGAGGGATGAGGGACGAGAAGGTCGAAGATGAGGGACTAGGGATGAGAAGGTCAAAGGTGAGGGATGAGGGACGAGAAGGTCGAAGGTGAGGGATGAGGGATGAGAAGGTCAAAGGTGAGGGACGAGAAGGTCGAAGGTGAGGGATGAGGGACGAGAAGGTCGAAGGTGAGGGATGAGGGATGAGAAGGTCAAAGGTGAGGGACGAGAAGGTCGAAGGTGAGGGATGAGGGATGAGAAGGTCAAAGGTGAGGGATGAGGGACGAGAAGGTCAAAGGTGAGGGATGAGGAATGAGAAGGTCAAAGGTGAAGGATGAGGGACGAGAAGGTCGAAGGTGAGGGATGAGGGTCGAGAAGGTCGAAGGTGAGGAACGAGAAGGCCGAAGGTGAGGAACAAGAAGGTTGAAGGTGAGGGATGAGGGATGAGAAGGTCGAAGGTGAGGGATGAGGGACGAGAAGGTCAAAGGTGAGGTTTGAGGGACGAGAAGGTCAAAGGTGAGGGACGAGAAGGTCGAAGGTGGGGGATGAGGGACGAGAAGGTCGAAGGTGAGGGATGAGGGACGAGAAGGTCAAAGGTGAGGGATGAGGGTCGAGAAGGTCGAAGGTGAAGAACGAGAAGGCCGAAGGTGAGGAACGAGAAGGTCAGAGGTGAGGGACGAGAAGGTCGAAGGTGAGGGATGAGGGACGAGAAGGTCGAAGGTGAGGGACGAGAAGGTCGAAGGTGAGGGATGAGGGACGAGAAGGTCAAAGGTGAGGGATGAGGGACGAGAAGGTCGAAGATGAGGGAGGAGGGATGAGAAGGTCAAAGGTGAGGGATGAGGGACGAGAAGGTCGAAGGTGAGGGATGAGGGATGAGAAGGTCAAAGGTGAGGGACGAGAAGGTCGAAGGTGAGGGATGAGGGACGAGAAGGTCGAAGGTGAGGGATGAGGGATGAGAAGGTCAAAGGTGAGGGACGAGAAGGTCGAAGGTGAGGGATGAGAAGGTCAAAGGTGAGGGATGAGGGACGAGAAGGTCAAAGGTGAGGGATGAGGAATGAGAAGGTCAAAGGTGAAGGATGAGGGACGAGAAGGTCGAAGGTGAGGGATGAGGGTCGAGAAGGTCGAAGGTGAGGAACGAGAAGGCCGAAGGTGAGGAACGAGAAGGTTGAAGGTGAGGGATTAGGGATGAGAAGGTCGAAGGTGAGGGATGAGGGACGAGAAGGTCAAAGGTGAGGTTTGAGGGACGAGAACGTCAAAGGTGAGGGACGAGAAGGTCGAAGGTGGGGGATGAGGGACGAGAAGGTCGAAGGTGAGGGATGAGGGACGAGAAGGTCAAAGGTGAGGGATGAGGGACGAGAAGGTCGAAGATGAGGGACGAGGAGGTCGAAGGTGAGGGACGAGAAGGTCGAAGGTGAGGGATGAGGGACGAGAAGGTCAAAGGTGAGGGATGAGGGACGAGAAGGTCGAAGATGAGGGACGAGGAGGTCGAAGGTGAGGGACGAGAAGGTCGAAGGTGAGGGATGAGGGACGAGAAGGTCGAAGGTGAGGGACGAGAAGGTCGAAGGTGAGGGATGAGGGACGAGAAGGTCGAAGGTGAGGGATGAGGGACGAGAAGGTCAAAGGTGAGGGATGAAGAATGAGAAGGTCAAAGGTGAAGGATGAGGGACGAGAAGGTCGACGGTGAGGGATGAGGGTCGAGAAGGTCGAAGGTGAGGAACGAGAAGGCCGAAGGTGAGGAACGAGAAGGTGAGGGTCGAGAAGGTCGAAGGTGAGGGATGAGGGACGAGAAGGTCGAAGGTGAGGGACGAGAAGGTCGAAGGTGAGGGATGAGGTACGAGAAGGTCAAAGGTGAGGGATGAGGGATGAGAAGGTCGAAAATGAGGGAGGAGGGACGAGAAGGTCGAAGGTGAGGGATGAGGGACGAGGTCAAAGGTGAGGGATGAGGGACGAGAAGGTCGAAGGTAAGGGATGTGGGACGAGAAGGTCAAAGGTGAGGGACGAGAAGGTCGAAGGTGAGGGATTAGGGACGAGAAGGTCAAAGGTGAGGGATGAGGGACGAGAAGGTCGAACATGAGGGACGAGAAGGTCGAAGGTGAGGGATGAGGGATGAGAAGGTCAAAGGTGAGGGATGAGAAGGTCGAAGGTGAGGGATGAGGGACGAGAAGGTCGAAGGTGAGGGACGAGAAGGTCGAAGGTGAGGGATGAGGGACGAGAAGGTCAAAGGTGAGGGATGAGGGATGAGAAGGTCGAAAATGAGGGAGGAGGGACGAGAAGGTCGAAGGTGAGGGATGAGGGACGAGGTCAAAGGTGAGGGATGAGGGACGAGAAGGTCGAAGGTAAGGGATGTGGGACGAGAAGGTCAAAGGTGAGGGACGAGAAGGTCGAAGGTGAGGGATTAGGGACGAGAAGGTCAAAGGTGAGGGATGAGGGACGAGAAGGTCGAACATGAGGGACGAGAAGGTCGAAGGTGAGGGATGAGGGATGAGAAGGTCAAAGGTGAGGGATGAGAAGGTCGAAGGTGAGGGATGAGGGACGAGAAGGTCGAAGTTGAGGGATGAGGGACGAGAAGGTCAAAGGTGAGGGATGAAGAATGAGAAGGTCAAAGGTGAGGGATGAGGGACGAGAAGGTCGAAGGTGAGGGATGAGGGTCGAGAAGGTCGAAGGTGAGGAACGAGAAGGTCAAAGGTGAGGGACGAGAAGGTCGAAGGTGAGGGACGAGAAGGTCGAAGGTGAGGGATGAGGGACGAGAAGGTCAAAGGTGAGGGATGAGGGACGAGAAGGTCGAAGATGAGGGAGGAGGGACGAGAAGGTCGAAGGTGAAGGATGAGGGACGAGAAGGTCGAAGGTGAGGGATGAGGGTCGAGAAGGTCGAAGGTGAGGAACGAGAAGGCCGAAGGTGAGGAACGAGAAGGTTGAAGGTGAGGGATGAGGGATGAGAAGGTCGAAGGTGAGGGATGAGGGACGAGAAGGTCAAAGGTGAGGTTTGAGGGACGAGAAGGTCAAAGGTGAGGGACGAGAAGGTCGAAGGTGGGGGATGAGGGACGAGAAGGTCGAAGGTGAGGGATGAGGGACGAGAAGGTCAAAGGTGAGGGATGAGGGACGAGAAGGTCGAAGATGAGGGACGAGGAGGTCGAAGGTGAGGGACGAGAAGGTCGAAGGTGAGGGATGAGGGACGAGAAGGTCAAAGGTGAGGGATGAGGGATGAGAAGGTCGAAGATGAGGGACGAGGAGGTCGAAGGTGAGGGACGAGAAGGTCGAAGGTGAGGGATGAGGGACGAGAAGGTCGAAGGTGAGGGACGAGAAGGTCGAAGGTGAGGGATGAGGGACGAGAAGGTCGAAGGTGAGGGATGAGGGACGAGAAGGTCAAAGGTGAGGGATGAAGAATGAGAAGGTCAAAGGTGAAGGATGAGGGACGAGAAGGTCGAAGGTGAGGGATGACGGTCGAGAAGGTCGAAGGTGAGGAACGAGAAGGCCGAAGGTGAGGAACGAGAAGGTCAAAGGTGAGGGACGAGAAGGTCGAAGGTGAGGGATGAGGGACGAGAAGGTCGAAGGTGAGGGACGAGAAGGTCGAAGGTGAGGGATGAGGGACGAGAAGGTCAAAGGTGAGGGATGAGGGATGAGAAGGTCGAAAATGAGGGAGGAGGGACGAGAAGGTCGAAGGTGAGGGATGAGGGACGAGGTCAAAGGTGAGGGATGAGGGACGAGAAGGTCGAAGGTAAGGGATGTGGGACGAGAAGGTCAAAGGTGAGGGACGAGAAGGTCGAAGGTGAGGGATTAGGGACGAGAAGGTCAAAGGTGAGGGATGAGGGACGAGAAGGTCGAACATGAGGGACGAGAAGGTCGAAGGTGAGGGATGAGGGATGAGAAGGTCAAAGGTGAGGGATGAGAAGGTCGAAGGTGAGGGATGAGGGACGAGAAGGTCGAAGTTGAGGGATGAGGGACGAGAAGGTCAAAGGTGAGGGATGAAGAATGAGAAGGTCAAAGGTGAGGGATGAGGGACGAGAAGGTCAAAGGTGAGGGATGAGGGTCGAGAAGGTCGAAGGTGAGGAACGAGAAGGTCAAAGGTGAGGGACGAGAAGGTCGAAGGTGAGGGATGAGGGACGAGAAGGTCGAAGGTGAGGAACGAGAAGGCCGAAGGTGAGGAACGAGAAGGTCGAAGGTGAGGAACGAGAAGGCCGAAGGTGAGGAACGAGAAGGTTGAAGGTGAGGGATGAGGGATGAGAAGGTCGAAGGTGAGGGATGAGGGACGAGAAGGTCAAAGGTGAGGTTTGAGGGACGAGAAGGTCAAAGGTGAGGGACGAGAAGGTCGAAGGTGGGGGATGAGGGACGAGAAGGTCGAAGGTGAGGGATGAGGGACGAGAAGGTCAAAGGTGAGGGATGAGGGTCGAGAAGGTCGAAGGTGAAGAACGAGAAGGCCGAAGGTGAGGAACGAGAAGGTCAGAGGTGAGGGACGAGAAGGTCGAAGGTGAGGGATGAGGGACGAGAAGGTCGAAGGTGAGGGACGAGAAGGTCGAAGGTGAGGGATGAGGGACGAGAAGGTCAAAGGTGAGGGATGAGGGACGAGAAGGTCGAAGATGAGGGAGGAGGGATGAGAAGGTCAAAGGTGAGGGATGAGGGACGAGAAGGTCGAAGGTGAGGGATGAGGGATGAGAAGGTCAAAGGTGAGGGACGAGAAGGTCGAAGGTGAGGGATGAGGGACGAGAAGGTCGAAGGTGAGGGATGAGGGATGAGAAGGTCAAAGGTGAGGGACGAGAAGGTCGAAGGTGAGGGATGAGAAGGTCAAAGGTGAGGGATGAGGGACGAGAAGGTCAAAGGTGAGGGATGAGGAATGAGAAGGTCAAAGGTGAAGGATGAGGGACGAGAAGGTCGAAGGTGAGGGATGAGGGTCGAGAAGGTCGAAGGTGAGGAACGAGAAGGCCGAAGGTGAGGAACGAGAAGGTTGAAGGTGAGGGATTAGGGATGAGAAGGTCGAAGGTGAGGGATGAGGGACGAGAAGGTCAAAGGTGAGGTTTGAGGGACGAGAACGTCAAAGGTGAGGGACGAGAAGGTCGAAGGTGGGGGATGAGGGACGAGAAGGTCGAAGGTGAGGGATGAGGGACGAGAAGGTCAAAGGTGAGGGATGAGGGACGAGAAGGTCGAAGATGAGGGACGAGGAGGTCGAAGGTGAGGGACGAGAAGGTCGAAGGTGAGGGATGAGGGACGAGAAGGTCAAAGGTGAGGGATGAGGGACGAGAAGGTCGAAGATGAGGGACGAGGAGGTCGAAGGTGAGGGACGAGAAGGTCGAAGGTGAGGGATGAGGGACGAGAAGGTCGAAGGTGAGGGACGAGAAGGTCGAAGGTGAGGGATGAGGGACGAGAAGGTCGAAGGTGAGGGATGAGGGACGAGAAGGTCAAAGGTGAGGGATGAAGAATGAGAAGGTCAAAGGTGAAGGATGAGGGACGAGAAGGTCGACGGTGAGGGATGAGGGTCGAGAAGGTCGAAGGTGAGGAACGAGAAGGCCGAAGGTGAGGAACGAGAAGGTGAGGGTCGAGAAGGTCGAAGGTGAGGGATGAGGGACGAGAAGGTCGAAGGTGAGGGACGAGAAGGTCGAAGGTGAGGGATGAGGTACGAGAAGGTCAAAGGTGAGGGATGAGGGATGAGAAGGTCGAAAATGAGGGAGGAGGGACGAGAAGGTCGAAGGTGAGGGATGAGGGACGAGGTCAAAGGTGAGGGATGAGGGACGAGAAGGTCGAAGGTAAGGGATGTGGGACGAGAAGGTCAAAGGTGAGGGACGAGAAGGTCGAAGGTGAGGGATTAGGGACGAGAAGGTCAAAGGTGAGGGATGAGGGACGAGAAGGTCGAACATGAGGGACGAGAAGGTCGAAGGTGAGGGATGAGGGATGAGAAGGTCAAAGGTGAGGGATGAGAAGGTCGAAGGTGAGGGATGAGGGACGAGAAGGTCGAAGGTGAGGGACGAGAAGGTCGAAGGTGAGGGATGAGGGACGAGAAGGTCAAAGGTGAGGGATGAGGGATGAGAAGGTCGAAAATGAGGGAGGAGGGACGAGAAGGTCGAAGGTGAGGGATGAGGGACGAGGTCAAAGGTGAGGGATGAGGGACGAGAAGGTCGAAGGTAAGGGATGTGGGACGAGAAGGTCAAAGGTGAGGGACGAGAAGGTCGAAGGTGAGGGATTAGGGACGAGAAGGTCAAAGGTGAGGGATGAGGGACGAGAAGGTCGAACATGAGGGACGAGAAGGTCGAAGGTGAGGGATGAGGGATGAGAAGGTCAAAGGTGAGGGATGAGCAGGTCGAAGGTGAGGGATGAGGGACGAGAAGGTCGAAGTTGAGGGATGAGGGACGAGAAGGTCAAAGGTGAGGGATGAAGAATGAGAAGGTCAAAGGTGAGGGATGAGGGACGAGAAGGTCGAAGGTGAGGGATGAGGGTCGAGAAGGTCGAAGGTGAGGAACGAGAAGGTCAAAGGTGAGGGACGAGAAGGTCGAAGGTGAGGGACGAGAAGGTCGAAGGTGAGGGATGAGGGACGAGAAGGTCAAAGGTGAGGGATGAGGGACGAGAAGGTCGAAGATGAGGGAGGAGGGACGAGAAGGTCGAAGGTGAAGGATGAGGGACGAGAAGGTCGAAGGTGAGGGATGAGGGTCGAGAAGGTCGAAGGTGAGGAACGAGAAGGCCGAAGGTGAGGAACGAGAAGGTTGAAGGTGAGGGATGAGGGATGAGAAGGTCGAAGGTGAGGGATGAGGGACGAGAAGGTCAAAGGTGAGGTTTGAGGGACGAGAAGGTCAAAGGTGAGGGACGAGAAGGTCGAAGGTGGGGGATGAGGGACGAGAAGGTCGAAGGTGAGGGATGAGGGACGAGAAGGTCAAAGGTGAGGGATGAGGGACGAGAAGGTCGAAGATGAGGGACGAGGAGGTCGAAGGTGAGGGACGAGAAGGTCGAAGGTGAGGGATGAGGGACGAGAAGGTCAAAGGTGAGGGATGAGGGACGAGAAGGTCGAAGATGAGGGACGAGGAGGTCGAAGGTGAGGGACGAGAAGGTCGAAGGTGAGGGATGAGGGACGAGAAGGTCGAAGGTGAGGGACGAGAAGGTCGAAGGTGAGGGATGAGGGACGAGAAGGTCGAAGGTGAGGGATGAGGGACGAGAAGGTCAAAGGTGAGGGATGAAGAATGAGAAGGTCAAAGGTGAAGGATGAGGGACGAGAAGGTCGAAGGTGAGGGATGACGGTCGAGAAGGTCGAAGGTGAGGAACGAGAAGGCCGAAGGTGAGGAACGAGAAGGTCAAAGGTGAGGGACGAGAAGGTCGAAGGTGAGGGATGAGGGACGAGAAGGTCGAAGGTGAGGGACGAGAAGGTCGAAGGTGAGGGATGAGGGACGAGAAGGTCAAAGGTGAGGGATGAGGGATGAGAAGGTCGAAAATGAGGGAGGAGGGACGAGAAGGTCGAAGGTGAGGGATGAGGGACGAGGTCAAAGGTGAGGGATGAGGGACGAGAAGGTCGAAGGTAAGGGATGTGGGACGAGAAGGTCAAAGGTGAGGGACGAGAAGGTCGAAGGTGAGGGATTAGGGACGAGAAGGTCAAAGGTGAGGGATGAGGGACGAGAAGGTCGAACATGAGGGACGAGAAGGTCGAAGGTGAGGGATGAGGGATGAGAAGGTCAAAGGTGAGGGATGAGAAGGTCGAAGGTGAGGGATGAGGGACGAGAAGGTCGAAGTTGAGGGATGAGGGACGAGAAGGTCAAAGGTGAGGGATGAAGAATGAGAAGGTCAAAGGTGAGGGATGAGGGACGAGAAGGTCGAAGGTGAGGGATGAGGGTCGAGAAGGTCGAAGGTGAGGAACGAGAAGGTCAAAGGTGAGGGACGAGAAGGTCGAAGGTGAGGGATGAGGGACGAGAAGGTCGAAGGTGAGGAACGAGAAGGCCGAAGGTGAGGAACGAGAAGGTCAAAGGTGAGGGACGAGAAGGTCGAAGGTGAGGGATGAGGGACAAGAAGGTTGAAGGTGAGGGATGAGGGATGAGAAGGTCGAAGGTGAGGGATGAGGGACGAGAAGGTCAAAGGTGAGGGTTGAGGGACGAGAAGGTCAAAGGTGAGGGACGAGAAGGTCGAAGGTGGGGGATGAGGGACGAGAAGGTCGAAGGTGAGGGACGAGAAGGTCGAAGGCGAGGGATGAGGGACGAGAAGGTCAAAGGTGAGGGATGAGGGATGAGAAGGTCGAAGATGAGGGACGAGGAGGTCGAAGGTGAGGGACAAGAAGGTCGAAGGTGAGGGATGAGGGACGAGAAGGTCGAAGGTGAGGGACGAGAAGGTCGAAGGTGAGGGATGAGGGACGAGAAGGTCAAAGGTGAGGGATGAGGGACGAGAAGGTCGAAGATGAGGGAGGAGGGACGAGAAGGTCGAAGGTGAGGGATGAGGGACGAGAAGGTCGAAGGTGAGGGATGAGGGACGAGAAGGTCGAAGGTGAGGGATGAGGGATGAGAAGGTCGAAGGTGAGGGACGAGAAGGTCGAATGTGAGGGATGAGGGACGAGAAGGTCAAAGATGAGGGATGAGGGACGAGAAGGTCGAAGATGAGGGAGGAGGGACGAGAAGGTCGAAGGTGAGGGATGAGGGACGAGAAGGTCGAAGGTGAGGGATGAGGGACGAGAAGGTCGAAGGTGAGGGATGAGGGATGAGAAGGTCAAAGGTGAGGGACGAGAAGGTCGAAGGTGAGGGACGAGAAGGTCGAAGGTGAGGGATGAGGGACGAGAAGGTCAAAGGTGAGGGATGAGGGACGAGAAGGTCGAAGATGAGGGAGGAGGGACGAGAAGGTCGAAGATGAGGGAGGAGGGACGAGAAGGTCGAAGGTGAGGGATGAGGGACGAGAAGGTCGAAGGTGAGGGATGAGGGACGAGAAGGTCGAAGGTGAGGGATGAGGGATGAGAAGGTCAAAGGTGAGGGACGAGAAGGTCGAAGGTGAGGGATGAGGGATGAGAAGGTCAAAGGTGATGGATGAGGGACGAGAAGGTCAAAGGTGAGGGATGAGGAATGAGAAGGTCAAAGGTGAAGGATGAGGGACGAGAAGGTCGAAGGTGAGGGATGAGGGTCGAGAAGGTCGAAGGTGAGGAACGAGAAGGCCGAAGGTGAGGAACGAGAAGGTTGAAGGTGAGGGATGAGGGACAAGAAGGTCAAAGGTGAGGGATGAGGAACGAGAAGGTCAAAGGTGAGGGATGAGGGACAAGAAGGTCAAAGGTGAGGGATGAGGGACAAGAAGGTCAAAGGTGAGGGATGAGGGAGGAGAAGGTCAAAGGTGAGGGATGAGGGACGAGAAGGTCAAAGTTGAGGGATGAGAAGGTCTAAGATGAGGGACGAGAAGGTCTAAGATGAGGGACGAGGGACAAGAAGGTTGAAGATGAGGGACGAGGGACGAGGGACGAGAAGGTCAAAGGTGAGGGATGAGGGATGAGAAGGTCGAAGGTGAGGGATGAGAAGGTCGAAGGTGAGGGATGAGGGACAAGAAGGTTGAAGGTGAGGGATGAGGGACAAGAAGGTCAAAGGTGAGGGATGAGGGACGAGAAGGTCAAAGGTGAGGGATGAGGGACGAGAAGGTCGAAGGTGAGGGATGAGGGATGAGAAGGTCAAAGGTGAGGGACGAGAAGGTCGAAGGTGAGGGATGAGGGATGAGAAGGTCGAAGGTGAGGGACGAGGAGGTCGAAGGTGAGGGATGAGGGATGAGAAGGTCAAAGGTGAGGGACGAGAAGGTCGAAGGTGAGGGATGAGGGACGAGAAGGTCGAAGGTGAGGGACGAGGAGGTCGAAGGTGAGGGATGAGGGACGAGAAGGTCAAAGGTGAGGGATGAGGGACGAGAAGGTCAAAGGTGAGGGACGAGAAGGTCGAAGGTGAGGGATGAAGGACGAGAAGGTCGAAGGTGAGGGACGAGGAGGTATAAGGTGAGAGATGAGGGACGAGAAGGTCAAAGGTGAGGGATGAGGGACGAGAAGGTCAAAGGTGAGGGACAAGAAGGTCGAAGGTGAGGGATGAGGGACGAGAAGGTCGAAGGTGAGGGACGAGTAGGTATAAGGTGAGGGATGAGGGACGAGAAGGTCAAAGGTGAGGGATGAGGGACAAGAAGGTCAAAGGTGAGGGATGAGGGACGAGAAGGTCAAAGGTGAGGGATGAGGGACGAGAAGGTCAAAGGTGAGGGATGAGGGACGAGAAGGTCAAAGTTGAGGGATGAGAAGGTCTAAGGTGAGGGATGAGGGACGAGAAGGTTGAAGGTGAGGGATGAGAGACAAGAAGGTCGAAGGTGAGGGATGAGGGACGAGAAGGTCAAAGGTGAGGGATGAGGGACGAGAAGGTCGAAGGTGAGGGATGAGGGACGAGAAGGTCAAAGGTGAGGGACGAGAAGGTCGAAGGTGAGGGATGAGGGACGAGAAGGTCAAAGGTGAGGGATGAGGGACGAGAAGGTCAAAGTTGAGGGATGAGAAGGTCTAAGGTGAGGGATGAGGGACGAGAAGGTTGAAGGTGAGGGATGAGGGACAAGAAGGTCGAAGGTGAGGGATGAGGGACGAGAAGGTCAAAGGTGAGGGATGAGGGACGAGAAGGTCAAAGGTGAGGGATGAGGGACGAGAAGGTCTAAGGTGAGGGACGAGAAGGTCGAAGGTGAGGGATGAGGGACGAGAAGGTTAAAGGTGAGGGATGAGGGTCGAGAAGGTCGAAGGTGAGGAACGAGAAGGCCGAAGGTGAGGAACGAGAAGGTTGAAGGTGAGGGATGAGGGACAAGAAGGTCAAAGGTGAGGGATGAGGAACGAGAAGGTCAAAGGTGAGGGATGAGGGACAAGAAGGTCAAAGGTGAGGGATGAGGGACAAGAAGGTCAAAGGTGAGGGATGAGGGAGGAGAAGGTCAAAGGTGAGGGATGAGGGACGAGAAGGTCAAAGTTGAGGGATGAGAAGGTCTAAGATGAGGGACGAGAAGGTCTAAGATGAGGGACGAGGGACAAGAAGGTTGAAGATGAGGGACGAGGGACGAGAAGGTCAAAGGTGAGGGATGAGGGATGAGAAGGTCGAAGGTGAGGGATGAGAAGGTCGAAGGTGAGGGATGAGGGACAAGAAGGTTGAAGGTGAGGGATGAGGGACAAGAAGGTCAAAGGTGAGGGATGAGGGACGAGAAGGTCAAAGGTGAGGGATGAGGGACGAGAAGGTCGAAGGTGAGGGATGAGGGATGAGAAGGTCAAAGGTGAGGGACGAGAAGGTCGAAGGTGAGGGATGAGGGATGAGAAGGTCGAAGGTGAGGGACGAGGAGGTCGAAGGTGAGGGATGAGGGATGAGAAGGTCAAAGGTGAGGGACGAGAAGGTCAAAGGTGAGGGATGAGGGACGAGAAGGTCGAAGGTGAGGGACGAGGAGGTCGAAGGTGAGGGATGAGGGACGAGAAGGTCAAAGGTGAGGGATGAGGGACGAGAAGGTCAAAGGTGAGGGACGAGAAGGTCGAAGGTGAGGGATGAAGGACGAGAAGGTCGAAGGTGAGGGACGAGGAGGTATAAGGTGAGAGATGAGGGACGAGAAGGTCAAAGGTGAGGGATGAGGGACGAGAAGGTCAAAGGTGAGGGACAAGAAGGTCGAAGGTGAGGGATGAGGGACGAGAAGGTCGAAGGTGAGGGACGAGTAGGTATAAGGTGAGGGATGAGGGACGAGAAGGTCAAAGGTGAGGGATGAGGGACAAGAAGGTCAAAGGTGAGGGATGAGGGACGAGAAGGTCAAAGGTGAGGGATGAGGGACGAGAAGGTCAAAGGTGAGGGATGAGGGACGAGAAGGTCAAAGTTGAGGGATGAGAAGGTCTAAGGTGAGGGATGAGGGACGAGAAGGTTGAAGGTGAGGGATGAGAGACAAGAAGGTCGAAGGTGAGGGATGAGGGACGAGAAGGTCAAAGGTGAGGGATGAGGGACGAGAAGGTCGAAGGTGAGGGATGAGGGACGAGAAGGTCAAAGGTGAGGGACGAGAAGGTCGAAGGTGAGGGATGAGGGACGAGAAGGTCAAAGGTGAGGGATGAGGGACGAGAAGGTCAAAGTTGAGGGATGAGAAGGTCTAAGGTGAGGGATGAGGGACGAGAAGGTTGAAGGTGAGGGATGAGGGACAAGAAGGTCGAAGGTGAGGGATGAGGGACGAGAAGGTCAAAGGTGAGGGATGAGGGACGAGAAGGTCAAAGGTGAGGGATGAGGGACGAGAAGGTCTAAGGTGAGGGACGAGAAGGTCGAAGGTGAGGGATGAGGGACGAGAAGGTTAAAGGTGAGGGATGAGGGACGAGAAGGTCAAAGGTGAGGGATGAGAAGGTCGAAGGTGAGGGATGAGGGACGAGAAGGTCGAAGGTGAGGTACGAGAAGGTCGAAGGTGAGGGATGAGGGACGAGAAGGTCAAAGGTGAGGGAAGAGGGACGAGAAGGTCGAAGGTGAGGGACGAGAAGGTCGAAGGTGAGGGATGAGGGACGAGAAGGTCAAAGGTGAGGGATGAGGGACGAGAAGGTCAAAGGTGAGGGATGAGGAATGAGAAGGTCAAAGGTGAAGGATGAGGGATGAGAAGGTCGATGGTGAGGGATGAGGGTCGAGAAGGTCGAAGGTGAGGAACGAGAAGGCCGAAGGTGAGGAACGAGAAGGTCAAAGGTGATGGACGAGAAGGTCGAAGGTGAGGGATGAGGGACGAGAAGGTCGAAGGTGAGGGATGAGGGACGAGAAGGTCGAAGGTGAGGGATGAGGGATGAGAAGGTCAAAGGTGAGGGACGAGAAGGTCGAAGGTGAGGGATGAGGGACGAGAAGGTCAAAGGTGAGGGACGAGAAGGTCGAAGGTGAGGGATGAGGGACGAGAAGGTCAAAGGTGAGGGATGAGGGACGAGAAGGTCAAATGTGAGGGTTGAGGGACGAGAAGGTCAAAGGTGAGGGACGAGAAGGTCGAAGGTGGGGGATGAGGGACGAGAAGGTCGAAGGTGAGGGATGAGGGACGAGAAGGTCAAAGGTGAGGGATGAGGGATGAGAAGGTCGAAGATGAGGGACGAGGAGGTCGAAGGTGAGGGACGAGAAGGTCAAAGGTGAGGGATGAGGGACGAGAAGGTCAAAGGTGAGGGATGAGGGACAAGAAGGTCGAAGGTGAGGGATGAGGGACGAGAAGGTCAAAGGTGAGGGTTGAGGGACGAGAAGGTCAAAGGTGAGGGACGAGAAGGTCGAAGGTGGGGGTTGAGGGACGAGAAGGTCGAAGGTGAGGGATGAGGGACGAGAAGGTCAAAGGTGAGGGATGAGGGACAAAAAGGTCGAAGATGAGGGACGAGGAGGTCGAAGGTGAGGGACGAAAAGGTCGAAGGTGAGGGATGAGGGACGAGAAGGTCGAAGGTGAGGGACGAGAAGGTCGAAGGTGAGGGATGAGGGACGAGAAGGTCGAAGGTGAGGGATGAGGTACGAGAAGGTCAAAGGTGAGGGATGAAGAATGAGAATGTCAAAGGTGAAGGATGAGGGACGAGAAGGTCGAAGGTGAGGGATGAGGGTCGAGAAGGTCGAAGGTGAGGAACGAGAAGGCCGAAGGTGAGGGATGAGGGACGAGAAGGTCGAAGGTGAGGGATGAGGGACGAGAAGGTCGAAGGTGAGGGACGAGAAGGTCGAAGGTGAGGGATGAGGGACGAGAAGGTCAAAGGTGAGGGATGAGGGACGAGAAGGTCGAAGATGAGGGAGGAGGGACGATAAGGTCGAAGGTGAGGGATGAGGGACGAGAAGGTCGAAGGTGAGGGATGAGGGACGAGAAGGTCGAAGGTGAGGTATGAGGGATGAGAAAGTCAAAGGTGAGGGACGAGAAGGTCGAAGGTGAGGGATGAGGGACGAGAAGGTCAAAGGTGAGGGATGAGGGACGAGAAGGTCGAAGGTGAGGGATGAGGGTCGAGAAGGTTGAAGTTGAGGGACAAAAAGGTCGAAGATGAGGGACGAGGAGGTCGAAGGTGAGGGACGAGAAGGTCAAAGGTGAGGGATGAGGGACGAGAAGGTCAAAGGTGAGGGATGAGGGACAAGAAGGTCGAAGGTGAGGGATGAGGGACGAGAAGGTCAAAGGTGAGGGTTGAGGGACGAGAAGGTCAAAGGTGAGGGACGAGAAGGTCGAAGGTGGGGGTTGAGGGACGAGAAGGTCGAAGGTGAGGGATGAGGGACGAGAAGGTCAAAGGTGAGGGATGAGGGACAAAAAGGTCGAAGATGAGGGACGAGGAGGTCGAAGGTGAGGGACGAAAAGGTCGAAGGTGAGGGATGAGGGACGAGAAGGTCGAAGGTGAGGGACGAGAAGGTCGAAGGTGAGGGATGAGGGACGAGAAGGTCGAAGGTGAGGGATGAGGGACGAGAAGGTCAAAGGTGAGGGATGAAGAATGAGAATGTCAAAGGTGAAGGATGAGGGACGAGAAGGTCGAAGGTGAGGGATGAGGGTCGAGAAGGTCGAAGGTGAGGAACGAGAAGGCCGAAGGTGAGGGATGAGGGACGAGAAGGTCGAAGGTGAGGGATGAGGGACGAGAAGGTCGAAGGTGAGGGACGAGAAGGTCGAAGGTGAGGGATGAGGGACGAGAAGGTCAAAGGTGAGGGATGAGTGACGAGAAGGTCGAAGATGAGGGAGGAGGGACGATAAGGTCGAAGGTGAGGGATGAGGGACGAGAAGGTCGAAGGTGAGGGATGAGGGACGAGAAGGTCGAAGGTGAGGTATGAGGGATGAGAAGGTCAAAGGTGAGGGACGAGAAGGTCGAAGGTGAGGGATGAGGGACGAGAAGGTCAAAGGTGAGGGATGAGGGACGAGAAGGTCGAAGGTGAGGGATGAGGGTCGAGAAGGTCGAAGTTGAGGAACGAGAAGGTCGAAGGTGAGGGATGAGGGACAAAAAGGTCGAAGATGAGGGACGAGGAGGTCGAAGGTGAGGGACGAAAAGGTCGAAGGTGAGGGATGAGGGACGAGAAGGTCGAAGGTGAGGGACGAGAAGGTTGAAGGTGAGGGATGAGGGACGAGAAGGTCGAAGGTGAGGGATGAGGGACGAGAAGGTCAAATGTGAGGGATGAAGAATGAGAATGTCAAAGGTGAAGGATGAGGGACGAGAAGGTCGAAGGTGAGGGATGAGGGTCGAGAAGGTCGAAGGTGAGGAACGAGAAGGCCGAAGGTGAGGGATGAGGGACGAGAAGGTCGAAGGTGAGGGATGAGGGACGAGAAGGTCGAAGGTGAGGGACGAGAAGGTCGAAGGTGAGGGATGAGGGACGAGAAGGTCAAAGGTGAGGGATGAGGGACGAGAAGGTCGAAGATGAGGGAGGAGGGACGAGAAGGTTGAAGGTGAGGGATGAGGGATGAGAAGGTCGAAGGTGAGGGATGAGGGACGAGAAGGTCAAAGGTGAGGGTTGAGGGACGAGAAGGTCAAAGGTGAGGGACGAGAAGGTCGAAGGTGGGGGATGAGGGACGAGAAGGTCGAAGGTGAGGGATGAGAAAGTCGAAGGTGAGGGATGAGGGACGAGAAGGTCGAAGATGAGGGACGAGGAGGTCGAAGGTGAGGGACGAGAAGGTCGAAGGTGAGGGATGAGGGACAAGAAGGTCAAAGGTGAGGGATGAGGGACAAGAAGGTCGAAGATGAGGGACGAGGAGGTCGAAGGTGAGGGACGAGGAGGTCGAAGGTGAGGGACGAGAAGGTCGAAGGTGATGGATGAGGGACGAGAAGGTCAAAGGTGAGGGACGAGAAGGTCGAAGGTGAGGGATGAGGGACGAGAAGGTCGAAGGTGAGGGATGAGGGACGAGAAGGTCAAAGGTGAGGGATGAAGAATGAGAAGGTCAAAGGTGAGGGATGAGGGACGAGAAGGTCGAAGGTGAGGGATGAGGGTCGAGAAGGTCGAAGGTGAGGAACGAGAAGGCCGAAGGTGAGGAACGAGAAGGTCAAAGGTGAGGGACGAGAAGGTCGAAGGTGAGGGATGAGGGACGAGAAGGTCAAAGGTGAGGGATGAGGGACGAGAAGGTCGAAGGTGAGGGATGAGGGATGAGAAGGTCAAAGGTGAGGGACGAGAAGGTCGAAGGTGAGGGATGAGGGACGAGAAGGTCGAAGGTGAGGGACGAGAAGGTCGAAGGTGAGGGATGAGGAATGAGAAGGTCAAAGGTGAAGGATGAGGGACGAGAAGGTCAAAGGTGAGGGATGAGGGTCGAGAAGGTCGAAGGTGAGGAACGAGAAGGCCGAAGGTGAGGAACGAGAAGGTCAAAGGTGAGGGACGAGAAGGTCGAAGGTGAGGGATGAGGGACAAGAAGGTTGAAGGTGAGGGATGAGGGATGAGAAGGTCGAAGGTGAGGGATGAGGGACGAGAAGGTCAAAGGTGAGGGTTGAGGGACGAGAAGGTCAAAGGTGAGGGGCGAGAAGGTCGAAGGTGGGGGATGAGGGACGAGAAGGTCGAAGGTGAGGGACGAGAAGGTCGAAGGTGAGGGATGAGGGACGAGAAGGTCAAAGGTGAGGGATGAGGGACGAGAAGGTCGAAGATGAGGGACGAGGAGGTCGAAGGTGAGGGACGAGAAGGTCGAAGGTGAGGGTTGAGGGACGAGAAGGTCAAAGGTGAGGGATGAGGGACGAGAAGGTCAAAGATGAGGGACGAGGAGGTCGAAGGTGAGGGACGAGAAGGTCGAAGGTGAGGGATGAGGGACGAGAAGGTCGAAGGTGAGGGACGAGAAGGTCGAAGGTGAGGGATGAGTGACGAGAAGGTCAAAGGTGAGGGATGAAGAATGAGAATGTCAAAGGTGAAGGATGAGGGACGAGAAGGTCGATGGTGAGGGATGAGGGTCGAGAAGGTCGAAGGTGAAGAACGAGAAGGCCGAAGGTGAGGAACGAGAAGGTCAAAGGTGAGGGACGAGAAGGTCGAAGGTGAGGGATGAGGGACGAGAAGGTCGAAGGTGAGGGACGAGAAGGTCGAAGGTGAGGGATGAGGGACGAGAAGGTCAAAGGTGAGGGATGAGGGACGAGAAGGTCGAAGATGAGGGAGGAGGGACGAGAAGGTCGAAGGTGAGGGATGAGGGACGAGAAGGTCGAAGGTGAGGGATGAGGGACGAGAAGGTCGAAGGTGAGGGATGAGGGATGAGAAGGTCAAAGGTGAGGGACGAGAAGGTCGAAGGTGAGGGATGAGGGATGAGAAGGTCAAAGGTGAGGGATGAGGGACGAGAAGGTCAAAGGTGAGGGATGAGGGACGAGAAGGTCAAAGGTGAGGGATGAGGGATGAGAAGGTCGAAGATGAGGGAGGAGGGACGAGAAGGTCGAAGGTGAGGGATGAGGGATGAGGTCAAAGGTGAGGGATGAGGGACGAGAAGGTCGAAGGTAAGGGATGTGGGACGAGAAGGTCAAAGGTGAGGGACGAGAAGGTCGAAGGTGAGGGATTAGGGACGAGAAGGTCAAAGGTGAGGGATGAGGGACGAGAAGGTCGAACATGAGGGACGAGAAGGTCGAAGGTGAGGGATGAGGGATGAGAAGGTCGAAGGTGAGGGATGAGAAGGTCGAAGGTGAGGGATGAGGGACGAGAAGGTTGAAGGTGAGGGATGAGGGACGAGAAGGTCAAAGGTGAGGGATGAAGAATGAGAAGGTCAAAGGTGAGGGATGAGGGACGAGAAGGTCGAAGGTGAGGGATGAGGGTCGAGAAGGTCGAAGGTGAGGAACGAGAAGGCCGAAGGTGAGGAACGAGAAGGTCAAAGGTGAGGGACGAGAAGGTCGAAGGTGAGGGATGAGGGACGAGAAGGTCGAAGGTGAGGGATGAGGGACGAGAAGGTCGAAGGTGAGGGATGAGGGATGAGAAGGTCAAAGGTGAGGGACGAGAAGGTCGAAGGTGAGGGATGAGGGACGAGAAGGTCGAAGGTGAGGGACGAGAAGGTCGAAGGTGAGGGATGAGGAATGAGAAGGTCAAAGGTGAAGGATGAGGGACGAGAAGGTCAAAGGTGAGGGATGAGGGTCGAGAAGGTCGAAGGTGAGGAACGAGAAGGCCGAAGGTGAGGAACGAGAAGGTCAAAGGTGAGGGACGAGAAGGTCGAAGGTGAGGGATGAGGGACAAGAAGGTTGAAGGTGAGGGATGAGGGATGAGAAGGTCGAAGGTGAGGGATGAGGGACGAGAAGGTCAAAGGTGAGGGTTGAGGGACGAGAAGGTCAAAGGTGAGGGACGAGAAGGTCGAAGGTGGGGGATGAGGGACGAGAAGGTCGAAGGTGAGGGACGAGAAGGTCGAAGGTGAGGGATGAGGGACGAGAAGGTCAAAGGTGAGGGATGAGGGACGAGAAGGTCGAAGATGAGGGACGAGGAGGTCGAAGGTGAGGGACGAGAAGGTCGAAGGTGAGGGTTGAGGGACGAGAAGGTCAAAGGTGAGGGATGAGGGACGAGAAGGTCAAAAATGAGGGACGAGGAGGTCGAAGGTGAGGGACGAGAAGGTCGAAGGTGAGGGATGAGGGACGAGAAGGTCGAAGGTGAGGGACGAGAAGGTCGAAGGTGAGGGATGAGGGACGAGAAGGTCAAAGGTGAGGGATGAAGAATGAGAATGTCAAAGGTGAAGGATGAGGGACGAGAAGGTCGAAGGTGAGGGATGAGGGTCGAGAAGGTCGAAGGTGAAGAACGAGAAGGCCGAAGGTGAGGAACGAGAAGGTCAAAGGTGAGGGACGAGAAGGTCGAAGGTGAGGGATGAGGGACGAGAAGGTCGAAGGTGAGGGACGAGAAGGTCGAAGGTGAGGGATGAGGGACGAGAAGGTCAAAGGTGAGGGATGAGGGACGAGAAGGTCGAAGATGAGGGAGGAGGGACGAGAAGGTCGAAGGTGAGGGATGAGGGACGAGAAGGTCGAAGGTGAGGGATGAGGGACGAGAAGGTCGAAGGTGAGGGATGAGGGATGAGAAGGTCAAAGGTGAGGGACGAGAAGGTCGAAGGTGAGGGATGAGGGATGAGAAGGTCAAAGGTGAGGGATGAGGGACGAGAAGGTCAAAGGTGAGGGATGAGGAATGAGAAGGTCAAAGGTGAAGGATGAGGGACGAGAAGGTCGAAGGTGAGGGATGAGGGTCGAGAAGGTCGAAGGTGAGGAACGAGAAGGCCGAAGGTGAGGAACGAGAAGGTTGAAGGTGAGGGATGAGGGATGAGAAGGTCGAAGGTGAGGGATGAGGGACGAGAAGGTCAAAGGTGAGGTTTGAGGGACGAGAAGGTCAAAGGTGAGGGACGAGAAGGTCGAAGGTGGGGGATGAGGGACGAGAAGGTCGAAGGTGAGGGATGAGGGACGAGAAGGTCAAAGGTGAGGGATGAGGGACGAGAAGGTCGAAGATGAGGGACGAGGAGGTCGAAGGTGAGGGACGAGAAGGTCGAAGGTGAGGGATGAGGGACGAGAAGGTCAAAGGTGAGGGATGAGGGACGAGAAGGTCGAAGATGAGGGACGAGGAGGTCGAAGGTGAGGGACGAGAAGGTCGAAGGTGAGGGATGAGGGACGAGAAGGTCGAAGGTGAGGGACGAGAAGGTCGAAGGTGAGGGATGAGGGACGAGAAGGTCGAAGGTGAGGGATGAGGAACGAGAAGGTCAAAGGTGAGGGATGAAGAATGAGAAGGTCAAAGGTGAAGGATGAGGGACGAGAAGGTCGATGGTGAGGGATGAGGGTCGAGAAGGTCGAAGGTGAGGAACGAGAAGGCCGAAGGTGAGGAACGAGAAGGTCAAAGGTGAGGGACGAGAAGGTCGAAGGTGAGGGATGAGGGACGAGAAGGTCGAAGGTGAGGGACGAGAAGGTCGAAGGTGAGGGATGAGGGACGAGAAGGTCAAAGGTGAGGGATGAGGGATGAGAAGGTCGAAAATGAGGGAGGAGGGACGAGAAGGTCGAAGGTGAGGGATGAGGGACGAGGTCAAAGGTGAGGGATGAGGGACGAGAAGGTCGAAGGTAAGGGATGTGGGACGAGAAGGTCAAAGGTGAGGGACGAGAAGGTCGAAGGTGAGGGATTAGGGACGAGAAGGTCAAAGGTGAGGGATGAGGGACGAGAAGGTCGAACATGAGGGACGAGAAGGTCGAAGGTGAGGGATGAGGGATGAGAAGGTCAAAGGTGAGGGATGAGAAGGTCGAAGGTGAGGGATGAGGGACGAGAAGGTCGAAGTTGAGGGATGAGGGACGAGAAGGTCAAAGGTGAGGGATGAAGAATGAGAAGGTCAAAGGTGAGGGATGAGGGACGAGAAGGTCGAAGGTGAGGGATGAGGGTCGAGAAAGTCGAAGGTGAGGAACGAGAAGGTCAAAGGTGAGGGACGAGAAGGTCGAAGGTGAGGGATGAGGGACGAGAAGGTCGAAGGTGAGGAACGAGAAGGCCGAAGGTGAGGAACGAGAAGGTCAAAGGTGAGGGACGAGAAGGTCGAAGGTGAGGGATGAGGGACAAGAAGGTTGAAGGTGAGGGATGAGGGATGAGAAGGTTGAAGGTGAGGGATGAGGGACGAGAAGGTCAAAGGTGAAGGTTGAGGGACGAGAAGGTCAAAGGTGAGGGACGAGAAGGTCAAAGGTGAGGGATGAGGGACGAGAAGGTCGAAGGTGAGGGATGAGGGTCGAGAAGGTCGAAGGTGAGGAACGAGAAGGTCGAAGGTGAGGGATGAGGGACAAAAAGGTCGAAGATGAGGGACGAGGAGGTCGAAGGTGAGGGACGAAAAGGTCGAAGGTGAGGGATGAGGGACGAAAAGGTCGAAGGTGAGGGACGAGAAGGTCGAAGGTGAGGGATGAGGGACGAGAAGGTCGAAGGTGAGGGATGAGGGACGAGAAGGTCAAATGTGAGGGATGAAGAATGAGAATGTCAAAGGTGAAGGATGAGGGACGAGAAGGTCGAAGGTGAGGGATGAGGGTCGAGAAGGTCGAAGGTGAGGAACGAGAAGGCCGAAGGTGAGGGATGGGGGACGAGAAGGTCGAAGGTGAGGGATGAGGGACGAGAAGGTCGAAGGTGAGGGACGAGAAGGTCGAAGGTGAGGGATGAGGGACGAGAAGGTCAAAGGTGAGGGATGAGGGACGAGAAGGTCGAAGATGAGGGAGGAGGGACGAGAAGGTTGAAGGTGAGGGATGAGGGATGAGAAGGTCGAAGGTGAGGGATGAGGGACGAGAAGGTCAAAGGTGAGGGTTGAGGGATGAGAAGGTCAAAGGTGAGGGACGAGAAGGTCGAAGGTGGGGGATGAGGGACGAGAAGGTCGAAGGTGAGGGATGAGAAGGTCGAAGGTGAGGGATGAGGGACGAGAAGGTCGAAGATGAGGGACGAGGAGGTCGAAGGTGAGGGACGAGAAGGTCGAAGGTGAGGGATGAGGGACAAGAAGGTCAAAGGTGAGGGATGAGGGACAAGAAGGTCGAAGATGAGGGACGAGGAGGTCGAAGGTGAGGGACGAGGAGGTCGAAGGTGAGGGACGAGAAGGTCGAAGGTGATGGATGAGGGACGAGAAGGTCAAAGGTGAGGGACGAGAAGGTCGAAGGTGAGGGATGAGGGACGAGAAGGTCGAAGGTGAGGGATGAGGGACGAGAAGGTCAAAGGTGAGGGATGAAGAATGAGAAGGTCAAAAGTGAAGGATGAGGGACGAGAAGGTCGAAGGTGAGGGATGAGGGTCGAGAAGGTCGAAGGTGAGGAACGAGAAGGCCGAAGGTGAGGAACGAGAAGGTCAAAGGTGAGGGACGAGAAGGTCGAAGGTGAGGGATGAGGGACGAGAAGGTCGAAGGTGAGGGACGAGATGGTCAAAGGTGAGGGATGAGGGACGAGAAGGTCAAAGGTGAGGGATGAGAAGGTCGAAGATGAGGGAGGAGGGACGAGAAGGTCGAAGGTGAGGGATGAGGGACGAGGTCAAAGGTGAGGGATGAGGGACGAGAAGGTCGAAGGTAAGGGATGTGGGACGAGAAGGTCAAAGGTGAGGGACGAGAAGGTCGAAGGTGAGGGATTAGGGACGAGAAGGTCAAAGGTGAGGGATGAGGGACGAGAAGGTCGAACATGAGGGACGAGAAGGTCGAAGGTGAGGGATGAGGGATGAGAAGGTCGAAGGTGAGGGATGAGAAGGTCGAAGGTGAGGGATGAGGGACGAGAAGGTCGAAGGTGAGGGATGAGGGACGAGAAGGTCAAAGGTGAGGGATGAAGAATGAGAAGGTCAAAGGTGAGGGATGAGGGACGAGAAGGTCGAAGGTGAGGGATGAGGGTCGAGAAGGTCGAAGGTGAGGAACGAGAAGGCCGAAGGTGAGGAACGAGAAGGTCAAAGGTGAGGGACGAGAAGGTCGAAGGTGAGGGATGAGGGACAAGAAGGTCGAAGGTGAGGGATGAGGGACGAGAAGGTCGAAGGTGAGGGATGAGGGATGAGAAGGTCAAAGGTGAGGGACGAGAAGGTCGAAGGTGAGGGATGAGGGACGAGAAGGTCAAAGGTGAGGGACGAGAAGGTCGAAGGTGAGGGATGAGGGACGAGAAGGTCGAAGGTGAGGGACGAGAAGGTCGAAGGTGAGGGATGAGGAATGAGAAGGTCAAAGGTGAAGGATGAGGGACGAGAAGGTCAAAGGTGAGGGATGAGGGTCGAGAAGGTCAAAGGTGAGGGACGAGAAGGTCGAAGGTGAGGGATGAGGGACAAGAAGGTTGAAGGTGAGGGATGAGGGATGAGAAGGTCGAAGGTGAGGGATGAGGGACGAGAAGGTCAAAGGTGAGGGTTGAGGGACGAGAAGGTCAAAGGTGAGGGACGAGAAGGTCGAAGGTGGGGGATGAGGGACGAGAAGGTCGAAGGTGAGGGACTAGAAGGTCGAAGGTGAGGGATGAGGGACGAGAAGGTCAAAGGTGAGGGATGAGGGACGAGAAGGTCGAAGATGAGGGACGAGGAGGTCGAAGGTGAGGGACGAGAAGGTCGAAGGTGAGGGATGAGGGACGAGAAGGTCAAAGGTGAGGGATGAGGGACGAGAAGGTCAAAGATGAGGGACGAGGAGGTCGAAGGTGAGGGACGAGAAGGTCGAAGGTGAGGGATGAGGGACGAGAAGGTCGAAGGTGAGGGACGAGAAGGTCGAAGGTGAGGGATGAGGGACGAGAAGGTCAAAGGTGAGGGATGAAGAATGAGAATGTCAAAGGTGAAGGATGAGGGACGAGAAGGTCGAAGGTGAGGGATGAGGGTCGAGAAGGTCGAAGGTGAAGAACGAGAAGGCCGAAGGTGAGGAACGAGAAGGTCAAAGGTGAGGGACGAGAAGGTCGAAGGTGAGGGATGAGGGATGAGAAGGTCGAAGGTGAGGGACGAGAAGGTCGAAGGTGAGGGATGAGGGACGAGAAGGTCAAAGGTGAGGGATGAGGGACGAGAAGGTCGAAGATGAGGGAGGAGGGACGAGAAGGTCGAAGGTGAGGGATGAGGGACGAGAAGGTCGAAGGTGAGGGATGAGGGACGAGAAGGTCGAAGGTGAGGGATGAGGGATGAGAAGGTCAAAGGTGAGGGACGAGAAGGTCGAAGGTGAGGGATGAGGGATGAGAAGGTCAAAGGTGAGGGATGAGGGACGAGAAGGTCAAAGGTGAGGGATGAGGAATGAGAAGGTCAAAGGTGAAGGATGAGGGACGAGAAGGTCGAAGGTGAGGGATGAGGGTCGAGAAGGTCGAAGGTGAGGAACGAGAAGGCCGAAGGTGAGGAACGAGAAGGTTGAAGGTGAGGGATGAGGGATGAGAAGGTCGAAGATGAGGGATGAGGGACGAGAAGGTCAAAGGTGAGGTTTGAGGGACGAGAAGGTCAAAGGTGAGGGACGAGAAGGTCGAAGGTGGGGGATGAGGGACGAGAAGGTCGAAGGTGAGGGATGAGGGACGATAAGGTCAAAGGTGAGGGATGAGGGACGAGAAGGTCGAAGATGAGGGACGAGGAGGTCGAAGGTGAGGGACGAGAAGGTCGAAGGTGAGGGATGAGGGACGAGAAGGTCAAAGGTGAGGGATGAGGGACGAGAAGGTCGAAGATGAGGGACGAGGAGGTCGAAGGTGAGGGACGAGAAGGTCGAAGGTGAGGGATGAGGGACGAGAAGGTCGAAGGTGAGGGATGAGGGACGAGAAGGTCAAAGGTGAGGGATGAAGAATGAGAAGGTCAAAGGTGAAGGATGAGGGACGAGAAGGTCGAAGGTGAGGGATGAGGGTCGAGAAGGTCGAAGGTGAGGAACGAGAAGGCCGAAGGTGAGGAACGAGAAGGTCAAAGGTGAGGGACGAGAAGGTCGAAGGTGAGGGATGAGAAGGTCGAAAATGAGGGAGGAGGGACGAGAAGGTCGAAGGTGAGGGATGAGGGACGAGGTCAAAGGTGAGGGATGAGGGACGAGAAGGTCGAAGGTAAGGGATGTGGGATGAGAAGGTCAAAGGTGAGGGACGAGAAGGTCGAAGGTGAGGGATTAGGGACGAGAAGGTCAAAGGTGAGGGATGAGGGACGAGAAGGTCGAACATGAGGGACGAGAAGGTCGAAGGTGAGGGATGAGGGATGAGAAGGTCAAAGGTGAGGGATGAGAAGGTCGAAGGTGAGGGATGAGGGACGAGAAGGTCAAAGGTGAGGGATGAGAAGGTCGAAGGTGAGGGATGAGGGACGAGAAGGTCGAAGTTGAGGGATGAGGGACGAGAAGGTCAAAGGTGAGGGATGAAGAATGAGAAGGTCAAAGGTGAGGGATGAGGGACGAGAAGGTCGAAGGTGAGGGATGAGGGTCGAGAAGGTCGAAGGTGAGGAACGAGAAGGTCAAAGGTGAGGGACGAGAAGGTCGAAGGTGAGGGATGAGGGACGAGAAGGTCGAAGGTGAGGAACGAGAAGGCCGAAGGTGAGGAACGAGAAGGTCAAAGGTGAGGGACGAGAAGGTCGAAGGTGAGGGATGAGGGACAAGAAGGTTGAAGGTGAGGGATGAGGGATGAGAAGGTCGAAGGTGAGGGATGAGGGACGAGAAGGTCAAAGGTGAGGGTTGAGGGACGAGAAGGTCAAAGGTGAGGGACGAGAAGGTCGAAGGTGGGGGATGAGGGACGAGAAGGTCAAAGGTGAGGGACGAGAAGGTCGAAGGCGAGGGATGAGGGACGAGAAGGTCAAAGGTGAGGGATGAGGGACGAGAAGGTCAAAGATGAGGGACGAGGAGGTCGAAGGTGAGGGACAAGAAGGTCGAAGGTGAGGGATGAGGGACGAGAAGGTCGAAGGTGAGGGACGAGAAGGTCGAAGGTGAGGGATGAGGGACGAGAAGGTCAAAGGTGAGGGATGAGGGACGAGAAGGTCGAAGATGAGGGAGGAGGGACGAGAAGGTCGAAGGTGAGGGATGAGGGACGAGAAGGTCGAAGGTGAGGGATGAGGGACGAGAAGGTCGAAGGTGAGGGATGAGGGATGAGAAGGTCGAAGGTGAGGGACGAGAAGGTCGAAGGTGAGGGATGAGGGATGAGAAGGTCAAAGGTGAGGGATGAGGGACGAGAAGGTCGAAGATGAGGGAGGAGGGACGAGAAGGTCGAAGGTGAGGGATGAGGGACGAGAAGGTCGAAGGTGAGGGATGAGGGACGAGAAGGTCGAAGGTGAGGGATGAGGGACGAGAAGGTCAAAGGTGAGGGATGAAGAATGAGAAGGTCAAAGGTGAAGGATGAGGGACGAGAAGGTCGAAGGTGAGGGATGAGGGTCGAGAAGGTCGAAGGTGAGGAACGAGAAGGCCGAAGGTGAGGAACGAGAAGGTCAAAGGTGAGGGACGAGAAGGTCGAAGGTGAGGGATGAGGGACGAGAAGGTCGAAGGTGAGGGACGAGAAGGTCGAAGGTGAGGGATGAGGGACGAGAAGGTCAAAGGTGAGGGATGAGGGATGAGAAGGTCGAAAATGAGGGAGGAGGGACGAGAAGGTCGAAGGTGAGGGATGAGGGACGAGGTCAAAGGTGAGGGATGAGGGACGAGAAGGTCGAAGGTAAGGGATGTGGGACGAGAAGGTCAAAGGTGAGGGACGAGAAGGTCGAAGGTGAGGGATTAGGGACGAGAAGGTCAAAGGTGAGGGATGAGGGACGAGAAGGTCGAACATGAGGGACGAGAAGGTCGAAGGTGAGGGATGAGGGATGAGAAGGTCAAAGGTGAGGGATCAGAAGGTCGAAGGTGAGGGATGAGGGACGAGAAGGTCGAAGTTGAGGGATGAGGGACGAGAAGGTCAAAGGTGAGGGATGAGGGACGAGAAGGTCGAAGATGAGGGACGAGGAGGTCGAAGGTGAGGGACAAGAAGGTCGAAGGTGAGGGATGAGGGACGAGAAGGTCGAAGGTGAGGGACGAGAAGGTCGAAGGTGAGGGATGAGGGACGAGAAGGTCAAAGGTGAGGGATGAGGGACGAGAAGGTCGAAGATGAGGGAGGAGGGACGAGAAGGTCGAAGGTGAGGGATGAGGGACGAGAAGGTCGAAGGTGAGGGATGAGGGACGAGAAGGTCGAAGGTGAGGGATGAGGGATGAGAAGGTCGAAGGTGAGGGACGAGAAGGTCGAAGGTGAGGGATGAGGGACGAGAAGGTCAAAGGTGAGGGATGAGGGACGAGAAGGTCGAAGATGAGGGAGGAGGGACGAGAAGGTCAAAGGTGAGGGATGAGGGACGAGAAGGTCGAAGGTGAGGGATGAGGGACGAGAAGGTCGAAGGTGAGGGATGAGGGATGAGAAGGTCAAAGGTGAGGGACGAGAAGGTCGAAGGTGAGGGACGAGAAGGTCGAAGGTGAGGGATGAGGGACGAGAAGGTCAAAGGTGAGGGATGAGGGACGAGAAGGTCGAAGATGTGGGAGGAGGGACGAGAAGGTCGAAGATGAGGGAGGAGGGACGAGAAGGTCGAAGGTGAGGGATGAGGGACGAGAAGGTCGAAGGTGAGGGATGAGGGACGAGAAGGTCGAAGGTGAGGGATGAGGGATGAGAAGGTCAAAGGTGAGGGACGAGAAGGTCGAAGGTGAGGGATGAGGGATGAGAAGGTCAAAGGTGAGGGATGAGAAGGTCAAAGGTGAGGGATGAGGAATGAGAAGGTCAAAGGTGAAGGATGAGGGACGAGAAGGTCGAAGGTGAGGGATGAGGGTCGAGAAGGTCGAAGGTGAGGAACGAGAAGGCCGAAGGTGAGGAACGAGAAGGTTGAAGGTGAGGGATGAGGGATGAGAAGGTCGAAGGTGAGGGATGAGGGACGAGAAGGTCAAAGGTGAGGGTTGAGGGACGAGAAGGTCAAAGGTGAGGGACGAGAAGGTCGAAGGTGGGGGATGAGGGATGAGAAGGTCGAAGGTGAGGGATGAGGGACGAGAAGGTCAAAGGTGAGGGATGAGGGACGAGAAGGTCGAAGATGAGGGACGAGGAGGTCGAAGGTGAGGGACGAGAAGGTCGAAGGTGAGGGATGAGGGACGAGAAGGTCAAAGGTGAGGGATGAGGGACGAGAAGGTCGAAGGTGAGGGACGAGAAGGTCGAAGGTGAGGGATGAGGGACGAGAAGGTCGAAGGTGAGGGACGAGAAGGTCGAAGGTGAGGGATGAGGGACGAGAAGGTCGAAGGTGAGGGATGAGGGACGAGAAGGTCAAAGGTGAGGGATGAAGAATGAGAAGGTCAAAGGTGAAGGATGAGGGACGAGAAGGTCGAAGGTGAGGGATGAGGGTCGAGAAGGTCGAAGGTGAGGAACGAGAAGGCCGAAGGTGAGGAACGAGAAGGTCAAAGGTGAGGGACGAGAAGGTCGAAGGTGAGGGATGAGGGACGAGAAGGTCGAAGGTGAGGGACGAGAAGGTCGAAGGTGAGGGATGAGGGACGAGAAGGTCAAAGGTGAGGGATGAGGGATGAGAAGGTCGAAAATGAGGGAGGAGGGACGAGAAGGTCGAAGGTGAGGGATGAGGGACGAGGTCAAAGGTGAGGGATGAGGGACGAGAAGGTCGAAGGTAAGGGATGTGGGACGAGAAGGTCAAAGGTGAGGGACGAGAAGGTCGAAGGTGAGGGATTAGGGACGAGAAGGTCAAAGGTGAGGGATGAGGGACGAGAAGGTCGAACATGAGGGACGAGAAGGTCGAAGGTGAGGGATGAGGGATGAGAAGGTCAAAGGTGAGGGATGAGAAGGTCGAAGGTGAGGGATGAGGGACGAGAAGGTCGAAGTTGAGGGATGAGGGACGAGAAGGTCAAAGGTGAGGGATGAAGAATGAGAAGGTCAAAGGTGAGGGATGAGGGACGAGAAGGTCGAAGGTGAGGGATGAGGGTCTAGAAGGTAGAAGGTGAGGAACGAGAAGGCCGAAGGTGAGGAACGAGAAGGTCAAAGGTGAGGGACGAGAAGGTCGAAGGTGAGGGATGAGGGACGAGAAGGTCGAAGGTGAGGAACGAGAAGGCCGAAGGTGAGGAACGAGAAGGTCAAAGGTGAGGGACGAGAAGGTCGAAGGTGAGGGATGAGGGACAAGAAGGTTGAAGGTGAGGGATGAGGGATGAGAAGGTCGAAGGTGAGGGATGAGGGACGAGAAGGTCAAAGGTGAGGGTTGAGGGATGAGAAGGTCAAAGGTGAGGGACGAGAAGGTCGAAGGTGGGGGATGAGGGACGAGAAGGTCGAAGGTGAGGGACGAGAAGGTCGAAGGTGAGGGATGAGGGACGAGAAGGTCAAAGGTGAGGGATGAGGGACGAGAAGGTCGAAGATGAGGGACGAGGAGGTCGAAGGTGAGGGACGAGAAGGTCGAAGGTGAGGGATGAGGGACGAGAAGGTCGAAGGTGAGGGACGAGAAGGTCGAAGGTGAGGGATGAGGGACGAGAAGGTCAAAGGTGAGGGATGAGGGACGAGAAGGTCGAAGATGAGGGAGGAGGGACGAGAAGGTCGAAGGTGAGGGATGAGGGACGAGAAGGTCAAAGGTGAGGGATGAGGGATGAGAAGGTCGAAGGTGAGGGATGAGGGATGAGAAGGTCGAAGGTGAGGGACGAGAAGGTCGAAGGTGAGGGATGAGGGACGAGAAGGTCAAAGGTGAGGAATAAGGGACGAGAAGGTCGAAGATGAGGGAGGAGGGACGAGAAGGTCGAAGGTGAGGGATGAGGGACGAGAAGGTCGAAGGTGAGGGATGAGGGACGAGAAGGTCGAAGGTGAGGGATGAGGGATGAGAAGGTCAAAGGTGAGGGACGAGAAGGTCGAAGGTGAGGGATGAGGGACGAGAAGGTCAAAGGTGAGGGATGAGGAATGAGAAGGTCAAAGGTGAAGGATGAGGGATGAGAAGGTCGAAGGTGAGGGATGAGGGTCGAGAAGGTCGAAGGTGAGGAACGAGAAGGCCGAAGGTGAGGAACGAGAAGGTTGAAGGTGAGGGATGAGGGATGAGAAGGTCGAAGGTGAGGGATGAGGGACGAGAAGGTCAAAGGTGAGGGTTGAGGGACGAGAAGGTCAAAGGTGAGGGACGAGAAGGTCGAAGGTGGGGGATGAGGGACGAGAAGGTCGAAGGTGAGGGACGAGAAGGTCGAAGGTGAGGGATGAGGGACGAGAAGGTCGAAGATGAGGGACGAGGAGGTCGAAGGTGAGGGACGAGAAGGTCGAAGGTGAGGGATGAGGGACAAGAAGGTCAAAGGTGAGGGTTGAGGGACGAGAAGGTCAAAGGTGAGGGACGAGAAGGTCGAAGGTGGGGGATGAGGGACGAGAAGGTCGAAGGTGAGGGACGAGAAGGTCGAAGGTGAGGGATGAGGGTCGAGAAGGTCGAAGGTGAGGAACGAGAAGGCCGAAGGTGAGGAACGAGAAGGTCAAAGGTGAGGGACGAGAAGGTCGAAGGTGAGGGATGAGAAGGTCGAAAATGAGGGAGGAGGGACGAGAAGGTCGAAGGTGAGGGATGAGGGACGAGGTCAAAGGTGAGGGATGAGGGACGAGAAGGTCGAAGGTAAGGGATGTGGGATGAGAAGGTCAAAGGTGAGGGACGAGAAGGTCGAAGGTGAGGGATTAGGGACGAGAAGGTCAAAGGTGAGGGATGAGGGACGAGAAGGTCGAACATGAGGGACGAGAAGGTCGAAGGTGAGGGATGAGGGATGAGAAGGTCAAAGGTGAGGGATGAGAAGGTCGAAGGTGAGGGATGAGGGACGAGAAGGTCAAAGGTGAGGGATGAGAAGGTCGAAGGTGAGGGATGAGGGACGAGAAGGTCGAAGTTGAGGGATGAGGGACGAGAAGGTCAAAGGTGAGGGATGAAGAATGAGAAGGTCAAAGGTGAGGGATGAGGGACGAGAAGGTCGAAGGTGAGGGATGAGGGTCGAGAAGGTCGAAGGTGAGGAACGAGAAGGTCAAAGGTGAGGGACGAGAAGGTCGAAGGTGAGGGATGAGGGACGAGAAGGTCGAAGGTGAGGAACGAGAAGGCCGAAGGTGAGGAACGAGAAGGTCAAAGGTGAGGGACGAGAAGGTCGAAGGTGAGGGATGAGGGACAAGAAGGTTGAAGGTGAGGGATGAGGGATGAGAAGGTCGAAGGTGAGGGATGAGGGACGAGAAGGTCAAAGGTGAGGGTTGAGGGACGAGAAGGTCAAAGGTGAGGGACGAGAAGGTCGAAGGTGGGGGATGAGGGACGAGAAGGTCAAAGGTGAGGGACGAGAAGGTCGAAGGCGAGGGATGAGGGACGAGAAGGTCAAAGGTGAGGGATGAGGGACGAGAAGGTCAAAGATGAGGGACGAGGAGGTCGAAGGTGAGGGACAAGAAGGTCGAAGGTGAGGGATGAGGGACGAGAAGGTCGAAGGTGAGGGACGAGAAGGTCGAAGGTGAGGGATGAGGGACGAGAAGGTCAAAGGTGAGGGATGAGGGACGAGAAGGTCGAAGATGAGGGAGGAGGGACGAGAAGGTCGAAGGTGAGGGATGAGGGACGAGAAGGTCGAAGGTGAGGGATGAGGGACGAGAAGGTCGAAGGTGGGGGATGAGGGATGAGAAGGTCGAAGGTGAGGGACGAGAAGGTCGAAGGTGAGGGATGAGGGATGAGAAGGTCAAAGGTGAGGGATGAGGGACGAGAAGGTCGAAGATGAGGGAGGAGGGACGAGAAGGTCGAAGGTGAGGGATGAGGGACGAGAAGGTCGAAGGTGAGGGATGAGGGACGAGAAGGTCGAAGGTGAGGGATGAGGGACGAGAAGGTCAAAGGTGAGGGATGAAGAATGAGAAGGTCAAAGGTGAAGGATGAGGGACGAGAAGGTCGAAGGTGAGGGATGAGGGTCGAGAAGGTCGAAGGTGAGGAACGAGAAGGCCGAAGGTGAGGAACGAGAAGGTCAAAGGTGAGGGACGAGAAGGTCGAAGGTGAGGGATGAGGGACGAGAAGGTCGAAGGTGAGGGACGAGAAGGTCGAAGGTGAGGGATGAGGGACGAGAAGGTCAAAGGTGAGGGATGAGGGATGAGAAGGTCGAAAATGAGGGAGGAGGGACGAGAAGGTCGAAGGTGAGGGATGAGGGACGAGAAGGTCGAAGGTGAGGGATGAGGGACGAGAAGGTCAAAGGTGAGGGATGAGGGACGAGAAGGTCGAAGGTGAGGGATGAGGGACGAGAAGGTCGAAGGTGAGGGATGAGGGATGAGAAGGTCAAAGGTGAGGGACGAGAAGGTCGAAGGTGAGGGACGAGAAGGTCGAAGGTGAGGGATGAGGGACGAGAAGGTCAAAGGTGAGGGATGAGGGACGAGAAGGTCGAAGATGTGGGAGGAGGGACGAGAAGGTCGAAGATGAGGGAGGAGGGACGAGAAGGTCGAAGGTGAGGGATGAGGGACGAGAAGGTCGAAGGTGAGGGATGAGGGACGAGAAGGTCGAAGGTGAGGGATGAGGGATGAGAAGGTCAAAGGTGAGGGACGAGAAGGTCGAAGGTGAGGGATGAGGGATGAGAAGGTCAAAGGTGAGGGATGAGGGATGAGAAGGTCAAAGGTGAGGGATGAGGAATGAGAAGGTCAAAGGTGAAGGATGAGGGACGAGAAGGTCGAAGGTGAGGGATGAGGGTCGAGAAGGTCGAAGGTGAGGAACGAGAAGGCCGAAGGTGAGGAACGAGAAGGTTGAAGGTGAGGGATGAGGGATGAGAAGGTCGAAGGTGAGGGATGAGGGACGAGAAGGTCAAAGGTGAGGGTTGAGGGACGAGAAGGTCAAAGGTGAGGGACGAGAAGGTCGAAGGTGGGGGATGAGGGATGAGAAGGTCGAAGGTGAGGGATGAGGGACGAGAAGGTCAAAGGTGAGGGATGAGGGACGAGAAGGTCGAAGATGAGGGACGAGGAGGTCGAAGGTGAGGGACGAGAAGGTCGAAGGTGAGGGATGAGGGACGAGAAGGTCAAAGGTGAGGGATGAGGGACGAGAAGGTCGAAGATGAGGGACGAGGAGGTCGAAGGTGAGGGACGAGAAGGTCGAAGGTGAGGGATGAGGGACGAGAAGGTCGAAGGTGAGGGACGAGAAGGTCGAAGGTGAGGGATGAGGGACGAGAAGGTCGAAGGTGAGGGATGAGGGACGAGAAGGTCAAAGGTGAGGGATGAAGAATGAGAAGGTCAAAGGTGAAGGATGAGGGACGAGAAGGTCGAAGGTGAGGGATGAGGGTCGAGAAGGTCGAAGGTGAGGAACGAGAAGGCCGAAGGTGAGGAACGAGAAGGTCAAAGGTGAGGGACGAGAAGGTCGAAGGTGAGGGATGAGGGACGAGAAGGTCGAAGGTGAGGGACGAGAAGGTCGAAGGTGAGGGATGAGGGACGAGAAGGTCAAAGGTGAGGGATGAGGGATGAGAAGGTCGAAAATGAGGGAGGAGGGACGAGAAGGTCGAAGGTGAGGGATGAGGGACGAGGTCAAAGGTGAGGGATGAGGGACGAGAAGGTCGAAGGTAAGGGATGTGGGACGAGAAGGTCAAAGGTGAGGGACGAGAAGGTCGAAGGTGAGGGATTAGGGACGAGAAGGTCAAAGGTGAGGGATGAGGGACGAGAAGGTCGAACATGAGGGACGAGAAGGTCGAAGGTGAGGGATGAGGGATGAGAAGGTCAAAGGTGAGGGATGAGAAGGTCGAAGGTGAGGGATGAGGGACGAGAAGGTCGAAGTTGAGGGATGAGGGACGAGAAGGTCAAAGGTGAGGGATGAAGAATGAGAAGGTCAAAGGTGAGGGATGAGGGACGAGAAGGTCGAAGGTGAGGGATGAGGGTCTAGAAGGTAGAAGGTGAGGAACGAGAAGGCCGAAGGTGAGGAACGAGAAGGTCAAAGGTGAGGGACGAGAAGGTCGAAGGTGAGGGATGAGGGACGAGAAGGTCGAAGGTGAGGAACGAGAAGGCCGAAGGTGAGGAACGAGAAGGTCAAAGGTGAGGGACGAGAAGGTCGAAGGTGAGGGATGAGGGACAAGAAGGTTGAAGGTGAGGGATGAGGGATGAGAAGGTCGAAGGTGAGGGATGAGGGACGAGAAGGTCAAAGGTGAGGGTTGAGGGATGAGAAGGTCAAAGGTGAGGGACAAGAAGGTCGAAGGTGGGGGATGAGGGACGAGAAGGTCGAAGGTGAGGGACGAGAAGGTCGAAGGTGAGGGATGAGGGACGAGAAGGTCAAAGGTGAGGGATGAGGGACGAGAAGGTCGAAGATGAGGGACGAGGAGGTCGAAGGTGAGGGACGAGAAGGTCGAAGGTGAGGGATGAGGGACGAGAAGGTCGAAGGTGAGGGACGAGAAGGTCGAAGGTGAGGGATGAGGGACGAGAAGGTCAAAGGTGAGGGATGAGGGACGAGAAGGTCGAAGATGAGGGAGGAGGGACGAGAAGGTCGAAGGTGAGGGATGAGGGACGAGAAGGTCGAAGGTGAGGGATGAGGGATGAGAAGGTCGAAGGTGAGGGATGAGGGATGAGAAGGTCGAAGGTGAGGGACGAGAAGGTCGAAGGTGATGGATGAGGGACGAGAAGGTCAAAGGTGAGGAATAAGGGACGAGAAGGTCGAAGATGAGGGAGGAGGGACGAGAAGGTCGAAGGTGAGGGATGAGGGACGAGAAGGTCGAAGGTGAGGGATGAGGGACGAGAAGGTCGAAGGTGAGGGATGAGGGATGAGAAGGTCAAAGGTGAGGGACGAGAAGGTCGAAGGTGAGGGATGAGGGACGAGAAGGTCAAAGGTGAGGGATGAGGAATGAGAAGGTCAAAGGTGAAGGATGAGGGATGAGAAGGTCGAAGGTGAGGGATGAGGGTCGAGAAGGTCGAAGGTGAGGAACGAGAAGGCCGAAGGTGAGGAACGAGAAGGTTGAAGGTGAGGGATGAGGGATGAGAAGGTCGAAGGTGAGGGATGAGGGACGAGAAGGTCAAAGGTGAGGGTTGAGGGACGAGAAGGTCAAAGGTGAGGGACGAGAAGGTCGAAGGTGGGGGATGAGGGACGAGAAGGTCGAAGGTGAGGGACGAGAAGGTCGAAGGTGAGGGATGAGGGACGAGAAGGTCGAAGATGAGGGACGAGGAGGTCGAAGGTGAGGGACGAGAAGGTCGAAGGTGAGGGATGAGGGACAAGAAGGTCAAAGGTGAGGGTTGAGGGACGAGAAGGTCAAAGGTGAGGGACGAGAAGGTCGAAGGTGGGGGATGAGGGACGAGAAGGTCGAAGGTGAGGGACGAGAAGGTCGAAGGTGAGGGATGAGGGTCGAGAAGGTCGAAGGTGAGGAACGAGAAGGCCGAAGGTGAGGAACGAGAAGGTCAAAGGTGAGGGACGAGAAGGTCGAAGGTGAGGGATGAGAAGGTCGAAAATGAGGGAGGAGGGACGAGAAGGTCGAAGGTGAGGGATGAGGGACGAGGTCAAAGGTGAGGGATGAGGGACGAGAAGGTCGAAGGTAAGGGATGTGGGATGAGAAGGTCAAAGGTGAGGGACGAGAAGGTCGAAGGTGAGGGATTAGGGACGAGAAGGTCAAAGGTGAGGGATGAGGGACGAGAAGGTCGAACATGAGGGACGAGAAGGTCGAAGGTGAGGGATGAGGGATGAGAAGGTCAAAGGTGAGGGATGAGAAGGTCGAAGGTGAGGGATGAGGGACGAGAAGGTCAAAGGTGAGGGATGAGAAGGTCGAAGGTGAGGGATGAGGGACGAGAAGGTCGAAGTTGAGGGATGAGGGACGAGAAGGTCAAAGGTGAGGGATGAAGAATGAGAAGGTCAAAGGTGAGGGATGAGGGACGAGAAGGTCGAAGGTGAGGGATGAGGGTCGAGAAGGTCGAAGGTGAGGAACGAGAAGGTCAAAGGTGAGGGACGAGAAGGTCGAAGGTGAGGGATGAGGGACGAGAAGGTCGAAGGTGAGGAACGAGAAGGCCGAAGGTGAGGAACGAGAAGGTCAAAGGTGAGGGACGAGAAGGTCGAAGGTGAGGGATGAGGGACAAGAAGGTTGAAGGTGAGGGATGAGGGATGAGAAGGTCGAAGGTGAGGGATGAGGGACGAGAAGGTCAAAGGTGAGGGTTGAGGGACGAGAAGGTCAAAGGTGAGGGACGAGAAGGTCGAAGGTGGGGGATGAGGGACGAGAAGGTCAAAGGTGAGGGACGAGAAGGTCGAAGGCGAGG
Organism: Rana muscosa; assembly: GCA_029206835.1. NCBI lineage: Eukaryota > Metazoa > Chordata > Amphibia > Anura > Ranidae > Rana > Rana muscosa. Next base: position 15,534,444 of record JARGYO010000198.1, on the reverse strand, counting down.
GATGAGGGACGAGAAGGTCAAAGGTGAGGGTTGAGGGACGAGAAGGTCAAAGATGAGGGACGAGGAGGTCGAAGGTGAGGGACAAGAAGGTCGAAGGTGAGGGATGAGGGACGAGAAGGTCGAAGGTGAGGGACGAGAAGGTCGAAGGTGAGGGATGAGGGACGAGAAGGTCAAAGGTGAGGGATGAGGGACGAGAAGGTCGAAGATGAGGGAGGAGGGACGAGAAGGTCGAAGGTGAGGGATGAGGGACGAGAAGGTCGAAGGTGAGGGATGAGGGACGAGAAGGTCGAAGGTGAGGGATGAGGGATGAGAAGGTCGAAGGTGAGGGACGAGAAGGTCGAAGGTGAGGGATGAGGGATGAGAAGGTCAAAGGTGAGGGATGAGGGACGAGAAGGTCGAAGATGAGGGAGGAGGGACGAGAAGGTCGAAGGTGAGGGATGAGGGACGAGAAGGTCGAAGGTGAGGGATGAGGGACGAGAAGGTCGAAGGTGAGGGATGAGGGACGAGAAGGTCAAAGGTGAGGGATGAAGAATGAGAAGGTCAAAGGTGAAGGATGAGGGACGAGAAGGTCGAAGGTGAGGGATGAGGGTCGAGAAGGTCGAAGGTGAGGAACGAGAAGGCCGAAGGTGAGGAACGAGAAGGTCAAAGGTGAGGGACGAGAAGGTCGAAGGTGAGGGATGAGGGACGAGAAGGTCGAAGGTGAGGGACGAGAAGGTCGAAGGTGAGGGATGAGGGACGAGAAGGTCAAAGGTGAGGGATGAGGGATGAGAAGGTCGAAAATGAGGGAGGAGGGACGAGAAGGTCGAAGGTGAGGGATGAGGGACGAGAAGGTCGAAGGTGAGGGATGAGGGACGAGAAGGTCAAAGGTGAGGGATGAGGGACGAGAAGGTCGAAGGTGAGGGATGAGGGACGAGAAGGTCGAAGGTGAGGGATGAGGGATGAGAAGGTCAAAGGTGAGGGACGAGAAGGTCGAAGGTGAGGGACGAGAAGGTCGAAGGTGAGGGATGAGGGACGAGAAGGTCAAAGGTGAGGGATGAGGGACGAGAAGGTCGAAGATGTGGGAGGAGGGACGAGAAGGTCGAAGATGAGGGAGGAGGGACGAGAAGGTCGAAGGTGAGGGATGAGGGACGAGAAGGTCGAAGGTGAGGGATGAGGGACGAGAAGGTCGAAGGTGAGGGATGAGGGATGAGAAGGTCAAAGGTGAGGGACGAGAAGGTCGAAGGTGAGGGATGAGGGATGAGAAGGTCAAAGGTGAGGGATGAGGGATGAGAAGGTCAAAGGTGAGGGATGAGGAATGAGAAGGTCAAAGGTGAAGGATGAGGGACGAGAAGGTCGAAGGTGAGGGATGAGGGTCGAGAAGGTCGAAGGTGAGGAACGAGAAGGCCGAAGGTGAGGAACGAGAAGGTTGAAGGTGAGGGATGAGGGATGAGAAGGTCGAAGGTGAGGGATGAGGGACGAGAAGGTCAAAGGTGAGGGTTGAGGGACGAGAAGGTCAAAGGTGAGGGACGAGAAGGTCGAAGGTGGGGGATGAGGGATGAGAAGGTCGAAGGTGAGGGATGAGGGACGAGAAGGTCAAAGGTGAGGGATGAGGGACGAGAAGGTCGAAGATGAGGGACGAGGAGGTCGAAGGTGAGGGACGAGAAGGTCGAAGGTGAGGGATGAGGGACGAGAAGGTCAAAGGTGAGGGATGAGGGACGAGAAGGTCGAAGATGAGGGACGAGGAGGTCGAAGGTGAGGGACGAGAAGGTCGAAGGTGAGGGATGAGGGACGAGAAGGTCGAAGGTGAGGGACGAGAAGGTCGAAGGTGAGGGATGAGGGACGAGAAGGTCGAAGGTGAGGGATGAGGGACGAGAAGGTCAAAGGTGAGGGATGAAGAATGAGAAGGTCAAAGGTGAAGGATGAGGGACGAGAAGGTCGAAGGTGAGGGATGAGGGTCGAGAAGGTCGAAGGTGAGGAACGAGAAGGCCGAAGGTGAGGAACGAGAAGGTCAAAGGTGAGGGACGAGAAGGTCGAAGGTGAGGGATGAGGGACGAGAAGGTCGAAGGTGAGGGACGAGAAGGTCGAAGGTGAGGGATGAGGGACGAGAAGGTCAAAGGTGAGGGATGAGGGATGAGAAGGTCGAAAATGAGGGAGGAGGGACGAGAAGGTCGAAGGTGAGGGATGAGGGACGAGGTCAAAGGTGAGGGATGAGGGACGAGAAGGTCGAAGGTAAGGGATGTGGGACGAGAAGGTCAAAGGTGAGGGACGAGAAGGTCGAAGGTGAGGGATTAGGGACGAGAAGGTCAAAGGTGAGGGATGAGGGACGAGAAGGTCGAACATGAGGGACGAGAAGGTCGAAGGTGAGGGATGAGGGATGAGAAGGTCAAAGGTGAGGGATGAGAAGGTCGAAGGTGAGGGATGAGGGACGAGAAGGTCGAAGTTGAGGGATGAGGGACGAGAAGGTCAAAGGTGAGGGATGAAGAATGAGAAGGTCAAAGGTGAGGGATGAGGGACGAGAAGGTCGAAGGTGAGGGATGAGGGTCTAGAAGGTAGAAGGTGAGGAACGAGAAGGCCGAAGGTGAGGAACGAGAAGGTCAAAGGTGAGGGACGAGAAGGTCGAAGGTGAGGGATGAGGGACGAGAAGGTCGAAGGTGAGGAACGAGAAGGCCGAAGGTGAGGAACGAGAAGGTCAAAGGTGAGGGACGAGAAGGTCGAAGGTGAGGGATGAGGGACAAGAAGGTTGAAGGTGAGGGATGAGGGATGAGAAGGTCGAAGGTGAGGGATGAGGGACGAGAAGGTCAAAGGTGAGGGTTGAGGGATGAGAAGGTCAAAGGTGAGGGACGAGAAGGTCGAAGGTGGGGGATGAGGGACGAGAAGGTCGAAGGTGAGGGACGAGAAGGTCGAAGGTGAGGGATGAGGGACGAGAAGGTCAAAGGTGAGGGATGAGGGACGAGAAGGTCGAAGATGAGGGACGAGGAGGTCGAAGGTGAGGGACGAGAAGGTCGAAGGTGAGGGATGAGGGACGAGAAGGTCGAAGGTGAGGGACGAGAAGGTCGAAGGTGAGGGATGAGGGACGAGAAGGTCAAAGGTGAGGGATGAGGGACGAGAAGGTCGAAGATGAGGGAGGAGGGACGAGAAGGTCGAAGGTGAGGGATGAGGGACGAGAAGGTCGAAGGTGAGGGATGAGGGATGAGAAGGTCGAAGGTGAGGGATGAGGGATGAGAAGGTCGAAGGTGAGGGACGAGAAGGTCGAAGGTGATGGATGAGGGACGAGAAGGTCAAAGGTGAGGAATAAGGGACGAGAAGGTCGAAGATGAGGGAGGAGGGACGAGAAGGTCGAAGGTGAGGGATGAGGGACGAGAAGGTCGAAGGTGAGGGATGAGGGACGAGAAGGTCGAAGGTGAGGGATGAGGGATGAGAAGGTCAAAGGTGAGGGACGAGAAGGTCGAAGGTGAGGGATGAGGGACGAGAAGGTCAAAGGTGAGGGATGAGGAATGAGAAGGTCAAAGGTGAAGGATGAGGGATGAGAAGGTCGAAGGTGAGGGATGAGGGTCGAGAAGGTCGAAGGTGAGGAACGAGAAGGCCGAAGGTGAGGAACGAGAAGGTTGAAGGTGAGGGATGAGGGATGAGAAGGTCGAAGGTGAGGGATGAGGGACGAGAAGGTCAAAGGTGAGGGTTGAGGGACGAGAAGGTCAAAGGTGAGGGACGAGAAGGTCGAAGGTGGGGGATGAGGGACGAGAAGGTCGAAGGTGAGGGACGAGAAGGTCGAAGGTGAGGGATGAGGGACGAGAAGGTCGAAGATGAGGGACGAGGAGGTCGAAGGTGAGGGACGAGAAGGTCGAAGGTGAGGGATGAGGGACAAGAAGGTCAAAGGTGAGGGATGAGGGACAAGAAGGTCGAAGATGAGGGACGAGGAGGTCGAAGGTGAGGGACGAGAAGGTCGAAGGTGAGGGATGAGGGACGAGAAGGTCAAAGGTGAGGGACGAGAAGGTCGAAGGTGAGGGATGAGGGACGAGAAGGTCGAAGGTGAGGGATGAGGGACGAGAAGGTCAAAGGTGAGGGATGAAGAATGAGAAGGTCAAAGGTGAAGGATGAGGGACGAGAAGGTCGAAGGTGAGGGATGAGGGTCGAGAAGGTCGAAGGTGAGGAACGAGAAGGCCGAAGGTGAGGAACGAGAAGGTCAAAGGTGAGGGACGAGAAGGTCGAAGGTGAGGGATGAGGGACGAGAAGGTCGAAGGTGAGGGACGAGAAGGTCGAAGGTCAAAGGTGAGGGATGAAGAATGAGAAGGTCAAAGGTGAAGGATGAGGGACGAGAAGGTCGAAGGTGAGGAACGAGAAGGTCAAAGGTGAGGGACGAGAAGGTCGAAGGTGAGGGATGAGGGACGAGAAGGTCGAAGGTGAGGGACGAGAAGGTCGAAGGTGAGGGATGAGGGACGAGAAGGTCAAAGGTGAGGGATGAGGGATGAGAAGATCGAAGATGAGGGAGGAGGGACGAGAAGGTCGAAGGTGAGGGATGAGGGACGAGGTCAAAGGTGAGGGATGAGGGACAAGAAGGTCAAAGGTAAGGGATGTGGGACGAGAAGGTCAAAGGTGAGGGACGAGAAGGTCGAAGGTGAGGGATTAGGGACGAGAAGGTCAAAGGTGAGGGATGAGGGACGAGAAGGTCGAACATGAGGGCCGAGAAGGTCGAAGGTGAGGGATGAGGGATGAGAAGGTCGAAGGTGAGGGACGAGAAGGTCGAAGGTGAGGGATGAGGGACGAGAAGGTCGAAGGTGAGGGATGAGGGACGAGAAGGTCAAAGGTGAGGGATGAAGAATGAGAAGGTCAAAGTTGAGGGATGAGGGACGAGAAGGTCGAAGGTGAGGGATGAGGGTCGAGAAGGTCGAAGGTGAGGAACGAGAAGGCCGAAGGTGAGGAACGAGAAGGTCAAAGATGAGGGACGAGAAGGTCGAAGGTGAGGGATGAGGGACGAGAAGGTCGAAGGTGAGGGATGAGGGACGAGAAGGTCGAAGGTGAGGGATGAGGGATGAGAAGGTCAAAGGTGAGGGACGAGAAGGTCGAAGGTGAGGGATGAGGGACGAGAAGGTCAAAGGTGAGGGACGAGAAGGTTGAAGGTGAGGGATGAGGGACGAGAAGGTCAAAGGTGAGGGACGAGAAGGTCGAAGGTGAGGGATGAGGAATGAGAAGGTCAAAGGTGAAGGATGAGGGACGAGAAGGTCGAAGGTGAGGGATGAGGGTCGAGAAGGTCGAAGGTGAGGAACAAGAAGGCCGAAGGTGAGGAACGAGAAGGTCAAAGGTGAGGGACGAGAAGGTCGAAGGTGAGGGATGAGGGACAAGAAGGTTGAAGGTGAGGGATGAGGGATGAGAAGGTCGAAGGTGAGGGATGAGGGACGAGAAGGTCAAAGGTGAGGGTTGAGGGACGAGAAGGTCAAAGGTGAGGGACTAGAAGGTCGAAGGTGGGGGATGAGGGACGAGAAGGTCGAAGGTGAGGGACGAGAAGGTCGAAGGTGAGGGATGAGGGACGAGAAGGTCAAAGGTGAGGGATGAGGGACGAGAAGGTCGAAGATGAGGGACGAGGAGGTCGAAGGTGAGGGACGAGAAGGTCGAAGGTGAGGGATGAGGGACGAGAAGGTCAAAGGTGAGGGATGAGGGACGAGAAGGTCGAAGATGAGGGACGAGAAGGTCAAAGGTGAGGGATGAGGGATGAGAAGATCGAAGATGAGGGAGGAGGGACGAGAAGGTCGAAGGTGAGGGATGAGGGACGAGGTCGAAGGTGAGGGACGAGAAGGTCGAAGGTGAGGGATGAGGGACGAGAAGGTCAAAGGTGAGGGATGAGGGACGAGAAGGTCGAAGATGAGGGACGAGGAGGTCGAAGGTGAGGGACGAGAAGGTCGAAGGTGAGGGATGAGGGACGAGAAGGTCAAAGGTGAGGGATGAGGGACGAGAAGGTCGAAGATGAGGGACGAGAAGGTCAAAGGTGAGGGATGAGGGATGAGAAGATCGAAGATGAGGGAGGAGGGACGAGAAGGTCGAAGGTGAGGGATGAGGGACGAGGTCAAAGGTGAGGGATGAGGGACAAGAAGGTCGAAGGTAAGGGATGTGGGACGAGAAGATCAAAGGTGAGGGACGAGAAGGTCGAAGGTGAGGGATTAGGGACGAGAAGGTCAAAGGTGAGGGATGAGGGACGAGAAGGTCAAACATGAGGGCCGAGAAGGTCGAAGGTGAGGGATGAGGGATGAGAAGGTCGAAGGTGAGGGACGAGAAGGTCGAAGGTGAGGGATGAGGGACGAGAAGGTCGAAGGTGAGGGATGAGGGACGAGAAGGTCAAAGGTGAGGGATGAGGGACGAGAAGGTCGAAGATGAGGGACGAGAAGGTCAAAGGTGAGGGATGAGGGATGAGAAGATCGAAGATGAGGGAGGAGGGACGAGAAGGTCGAAGGTGAGGGATGAGGGACGAGGTCAAAGGTGAGGGATGAGGGACAAGAAGGTCGAAGGTAAGGGATGTGGGACGAGAAGATCAAAGGTGAGGGACGAGAAGGTCGAAGGTGAGGGATTAGGGACGAGAAGGTCAAAGGTGAGGGATGAGGGACGAGAAGGTCAAACATGAGGGCCGAGAAGGTCGAAGGTGAGGGATGAGGGATGAGAAGGTCGAAGGTGAGGGACGAGAAGGTCGAAGGTGAGGGATGAGGGACGAGAAGGTCGAAGGTGAGGGATGAGGGACGAGAAGGTCAAAGGTGAGGGATGAAGAATGAGAAGGTCAAAGTTGAGGGATGAGGGACGAGAAGGTCGAAGGTGAGGGATGAGGGTCGAGAAGGTCGAAGGTGAGGAACGAGAAGGCCGAAGGTGAGGAACGAGAAGGTCAAAGATGAGGGACGAGAAGGTCGAAGGTGAGGGATGAGGGACGAGAAGGTCGAAGGTGAGGGATGAGGGACGAGAAGGTCGAAGGTGAGGGATGAGGGATGAGAAGGTCAAAGGTGAGGGACGAGAAGGTCGAAGGTGAGGGATGAGGGACGAGAAGGTCAAAGGTGAGGGACGAGAAGGTCGAAGGTGAGGGATGAGGGACGAGAAGGTCAAAGGTGAGGGACGAGAAGGTCGAAGGTGAGGGATGAGGAATGAGAAGGTCAAAGGTGAAGGATGAGGGACGAGAAGGTCGAAGGTGAGGGATGAGGGTCGAGAAGGTCGAAGGTGAGGAACAAGAAGGCCGAAGGTGAGGAACGAGAAGGTCAAAGGTGAGGGACGAGAAGGTCGAAGGTGAGGGATGAGGGACAAGAAGGTTGAAGGTGAGGGATGAGGGATGAGAAGGTCGAAGGTGAGGGATGAGGGACGAGAAGGTCAAAGGTGAGGGTTGAGGGACGAGAAGGTCAAAGGTGAGGGACTAGAAGGTCGAAGGTGGGGGATGAGGGACGAGAAGGTCGAAGGTGAGGGACGAGAAGGTCGAAGGTGAGGGATGAGGGACGAGAAGGTCAAAGGTGAGGGATGAGGGACGAGAAGGTCGAAGATGAGGGACGAGGAGGTCGAAGGTGAGGGACGAGAAGGTCGAAGGTGAGGGATGAGGGACGAGAAGGTCAAAGGTGAGGGATGAGGGACGAGAAGGTCGAAGATGAGGGACGAGGAGGTCGAAGGTGAGGGACGAGAAGGTCGAAGGTGAGGGATGAGGGACGAGAAGGTCGAAGGTGAGGGACGAGAAGGTCGAAGGTGAGGGATGAGGGACGAGAAGGTCAAAGGTGAGGGATGAAGAATGAGAATGTCAAAGGTGAAGGATGAGGGACGAGAAGGTCGAAGGTGAGGGATGAGGGTCGAGAAGGTCGAAGGTGAGGAACGAGAAGGCCGAAGGTGAGGGACGAGAAGGTCAAAGGTGAGGGACGAGAAGGTCGAAGGTGAGGGATGAGGGACGAGAAGGTCGAAGGTGAGGGACGAGAAGGTCGAAGGTGAGGGATGAGGGACGAGAAGGTCAAAGGTGAGGGATGAGGGACGAGAAGGTCGAAGGTGAGGGATGAGGGACGAGAAGGTCGAAGGTGAGGGATGAGGGATGAGAAGGTCAAAGGTGAGGGACGAGAAGGTCGAAGGTGAGGGATGAGGGACGAGAAGGTCAAAGGTGAGGGATGAGGGACGAGAAGGTCAAAGGTGAGGGATGAGGAATGAGAAGGTCAAAGGTGAAGGATGAAGGACGAGAAGGTCGAAGGTGAGGGATGAGGGTCGAGAAGGTCGAAGGTGAGGAACGAGAAGGCCGAAGGTGAGGAACGAGAAGGTTGAAGGTGAGGGATGAGGGATGAGAAGGTCGAAGGTGAGGGATGAGGGACGAGAAGGTCAAAGGTGAGGGTTGAGGGACGAGAAGGTCAAAGGTGAGGGACGAGAAGGTCAAAGGTGGGGGATGAGGGACGAGAAGGTCGAAGGTGAGGGACGAGAAGGTCGAAGGTGAGGGATGAGGGACGAGAAGGTCGAAGATGAGGGACGAGGAGGTCGAAGGTGAGGGACGAGAAGGTCGAAGGTGAGGGATGAGGGACAAGAAGGTCAAAGGTGAGGGATGAGGGACAAGAAGGTCGAAGATGAGGGACGAGGAGGTCGAAGGTGAGGAACGAGAAGGTCGAAGGTGAGGGATGAGGGACGAGAAGGTCAAAGGTGAGGGACGAGAAGGTCGAAGGTGAGGGATGAGGGACGAGAAGGTCGAAGGTGAGGGATGAGGGACGAGAAGGTCAAAGGTGAGGGATGAAGAATGAGAAGGTCAAAGGTGAAGGATGAGGGACGAGAAGGTCGAAGGTGAGGGATGAGGGTCGAGAAGGTCGAAGGTGAGGAACGAGAAGGCCGAAGGTGAGGAACGAGAAGGTCAAAGGTGAGGGACGAGAAGGTCGAAGGTGAGGGATGAGGGACAAGAAGGTTGAAGGTGAGGGATGAGAAGGTCGAAGGTGAGGGATGAGGGACGAGAAGGTCAAAGGTGAGGGTTGAGGGACGAGAAGGTCAAAGGTGAGCGACGAGAAGGTCGAAGGTGGGGGATGAGGGACGAGAAGGTCGAAGGTGAGGGACGAGAAGGTCGAAGGTGAGGGATGAGGGACGAGAAGGTCAAAGGTGAGGGATGAGGGACGAGAAGGTCGAAGATGAGGGACGAGGAGGTCGAAGGTGAGGGACGAGAAGGTCGAAGGTGAGGGATGAGGGACGAGAAGGTCGAAGGTGAGGGACGAGAAGGTCGAAGGTGAGGGATGAGGGACGAGAAGGTCAAAGGTGAGGGATGAGGGACGAGAAGGTCGAAGATGAGGGAGGAGGGACGAGAAGGTCGAAGGTGAGGGATGAGGGACGAGAAGGTCGAAGGTGAGGGATGAGGGACGAGAAGGTCGAAGGTGAGGGATGAGGGATGAGAAGGTCGAAGGTGAGGGACGAGAAGGTCGAAGGTGAGGGATGAGGGACGAGAAGGTCAAAGGTGAGGGATGAGGGACGAGAAGGTCGAAGATGAGGGAGGAGGGATGAGAAGGTCGAAGGTGAGGGATGAGGGACGAGAAGGTCGAAGGTGAGGGATGAGGGACGAGAAGGTCGAAGGTGAGGGATGAGGGATGAGAAGGTCAAAGGTGAGGGACGAGAAGGTCGAAGGTGAGGGATGAGGGACGAGAAGGTCAAAGGTGAGGGATGAGGGACGAGAAGGTCAAAGGTGAGGGATGAGGAATGAGAAGGTCAAAGGTGAAGGATGAGGGACGAGAAGGTCGAAGGTGAGGGATGAGGGTCGAGAAGGTCGAAGGTGAGGAACGAGAAGGCCGAAGGTGAGGAACGAGAAGGTTGAAGGTGAGGGATGAGGGATGAGAAGGTCGAAGGTGAGGGATGAGGGACGAGAAGGTCAAAGGTGAGGGTTGAGGGACGAGAAGGTCAAAGGTGAGGGACGAGAAGGTCGAAGGTGGGGGATGAGGGACGAGAAGGTCGAAGGTGAGGGACGAGAAGGTCGAAGGTGAGGGATTAGGGACGAGAAGGTCGAAGATGAGGGACGAGGAGGTCGAAGGTGAGGGACGAGAAGGTCGAAGGTGAGGGATGAGGGACAAGAAGGTCAAAGGTGAGGGATGAGGGACAAGAAGGTCGAAGATGAGGGACGAGGAGGTCGAAGGTGAGGGACGAGAAGGTCGAAGGTGAGGGATGAGGGACGATAAGGTCAAAGGTGAGGGACGAGAAGGTCGAAGGTGAGGGATGAGGGACGAGAAGGTCGAAGGTGAGGGATGAGGGACGAGAAGGTCAAAGGTGAGGGATGAAGAATGAGAAGGTCAAAGGTGAAGGATGAGGGACGAGAAGGTCGAAGGTGAGGGATGAGGGTCGAGAAGGTCGAAGGTGAGGAACGAGAAGGCCGAAGGTGAGGAACGAGAAGGTCAAAGGTGAGGGACGAGAAGGTCGAAGGTGAGGGATGAGGGACGAGAAGGTCGAAGGTGAGGGACGAGAAGGTCGAAGGTGAGGGATGAGGGACGAGAAGGTCAAAGGTGAGGGATGAGGGATGAGAAGATCGAAGATGAGGGAGGAGGGACGAGAAGGTCGAAGGTGAGGGATGAGGGACGAGGTCAAAGGTGAGGGATGAGGGACAAGAAGGTCGAAGGTAAGGGATGTGGGACGAGAAGGTCAAAGGTGAGGGACGAGAAGGTCGAAGGTGAGGGATTAGGGACGAGAAGGTCAAAGGTGAGGGATGAGGGACGAGAAGGTCGAACATGAGGGCCGAGAAGGTCGAAGGTGAGGGATGAGGGATGAGAAGGTCGAAGGTGAGGGACGAGAAGGTCGAAGGTGAGGGATGAGGGACGAGAAGGTCGAAGGTGAGGGATGAGGGACGAGAAGGTCGAAGGTGAGGGATGAGGGATGAGAAGGTCAAAGGTGAGGGACGAGAAGGTCAAAGGTGAGGGATGAGGGATGAGAAGGTCAAAGGTGAGGGACGAGAAGGTCGAAGGTGAGGGATGAGGGACGAGAAGGTCAAAGGTGAGGGACGAGAAGGTCGAAGGTGAGGGATGAGGAATGAGAAGGTCAAAGGTGAAGGATGAGGGACGAGAAGGTCGAAGGTGAGGGATGAGGGTCGAGAAGGTCGAAGGTGAGGAACAAGAAGGCCGAAGGTGAGGAACGAGAAGGTCAAAGGTGAGGGACGAGAAGGTCGAAGGTGAGGGATGAGGGACAAGAAGGTTGAAGGTGAGGGATGAGGGATGAGAAGGTCGAAGGTGAGGGATGAGGGACGAGAAGGTCAAAGGTGAGGGTTGAGGGACGAGAAGGTCAAAGGTGAGGGACTAGAAGGTCGAAGGTGGGGGATGAGGGACGAGAAGGTCGAAGGTGAGGGACGAGAAGGTCGAAGGTGAGGGATGAGGGACGAGAAGGTCAAAGGTGAGGGATGAGGGACGAGAAGGTCGAAGATGAGGGATGAGGAGGTCGAAGGTGAGGGACGAGAAGGTCGAAGGTGAGGGATGAGGGACGAGAAGGTCAAAGGTGAGGGATGAGGGACGAGAAGGTCGAAGATGAGGGACGAGGAGGTCGAAGGTGAGGGACGAGAAGGTCGAAGGTGAGGGATGAGGGACGAGAAGGTCGAAGGTGAGGGACGAGAAGGTCGAAGGTGAGGGATGAGGGACGAGAAGGTCAAAGGTGAGGGATGAAGAATGAGAATGTCAAAGGTGAAGGATGAGGGACGAGAAGGTCGAAGGTGAGGGATGAGGGTCGAGAAGGTCGAAGGTGAGGAACGAGAAGGCCGAAGGTGAGGGACGAGAAGGTCAAAGGTGAGGGACGAGAAGGTCGAAGGTGAGGGATGAGGGACGAGAAGGTCGAAGGTGAGGGACGAGAAGGTCGAAGGTGAGGGATGAGGGACGAGAAGGTCAAAGGTGAGGGATGAGGGACGAGAAGGTCGAAGGTGAGGGATGAGGGACGAGAAGGTCGAAGGTGAGGGATGAGGGACGAGAAGGTCGAAGGTGAGGGATGAGGGATGAGAAGGTCAAAGGTGAGGGACGAGAAGGTCGAAGGTGAGGGATGAGGGACGAGAAGGTCAAAGGTGAGGGATGAGGGACGAGAAGGTCAAAGGTGAGGGATGAGGAATGAGAAGGTCAAAGGTGAAGGATGAGGGACGAGAAGGTCGAAGGTGAGGGATGAGGGTCGAGAAGGTCGAAGGTGAGGAATGAGAAGGCCGAAGGTGAGGAACGAGAAGGTTGAAGGTGAGGGATGAGGGATGAGAAGGTCGAAGGTGAGGGATGAGGGACGAGAAGGTCAAAGGTGAGGGTTGAGGGACGAGAAGGTCAAAGGTGAGGGACGAGAAGGTCAAAGGTGGGGGATGAGGGACGAGAAGGTCGAAGGTGAGGGACGAGAAGGTCGAAGGTGAGGGATGAGGGACGAGAAGGTCGAAGACGAGGGACGAGGAGGTCGAAGGTGAGGGACGAGAAGGTCGAAGGTGAGGGATGAGGGACAAGAAGGTCAAAGGTGAGGGATGAGGGACAAGAAGGTCGAAGATGAGGGACGAGGAGGTCGAAGGTGAGGGACGAGAAGGTCGAAGGTGAGGGATGAGGGACGAGAAGGTCAAAGGTGAGGGACGAGAAGGTCGAAGGTGAGGGATGAGGGATGAGAAGGTCGAAGGTGAGGGATAAGGGACGAGAAGGTCAAAGGTGAGGGATGAAGAATGAGAAGGTCAAAGGTGAAGGATGAGGGACGAGAAGGTCGAAGGTGAGGGATGAGGGTCGAGAAGGTCGAAGGTGAGGAACGAGAAGGTCGAAGGTGAGGGATGAGGGACGAGAAGGTCAAAGGTGAGGGATGAGGGACGAGAAGGTCGAAGGTGAGGGATGAGGGACGAGAAGGTCGAAGGTGAGGGATGAGGGACGAGAAGGTCGAAGGTGAGGGATGAGGGATGAGAAGGTCAAAGGTGAGGGACGAGAAGGTCGAAGGTGAGGGATGAGGGACGAGAAGGTCAAAGGTGAGGGATGAGGGACGAGAAGGTCAAAGGTGAGGGATGAGGAATGAGAAGGTCAAAGGTGAAGGATGAGGGACGAGAAGGTCGAAGGTGAGGGATGAGGGTCGAGAAGGTCGAAGGTGAGGAACGAGAAGGCCGAAGGTGAGGAACGAGAAGGTTGAAGGTGAGGGATGAGGGATGAGAAGGTCGAAGGTGAGGGATGAGGGACGAGAAGGTCAAAGGTGAGGGTTGAGGGACGAGAAGGTCAAAGGTGAGGGACGAGAAGGTCAAAGGTGGGGGATGAGGGACGAGAAGGTCGAAGGTGAGGGACGAGAAGGTCGAAGGTGAGGGATGAGGGACGAGAAGGTCGAAGACGAGGGACGAGGAGGTCGAAGGTGAGGGACGAGAAGGTCGAAGGTGAGGGATGAGGGACAAGAAGGTCAAAGGTGAGGGATGAGGGACAAGAAGGTCGAAGATGAGGGACGAGGAGGTCGAAGGTGAGGGACGAGAAGGTCGAAGGTGAGGGATGAGGGACGAGAAGGTCAAAGGTGAGGGACGAGAAGGTCGAAGGTGAGGGATGAGGGACGAGAAGGTCGAAGGTGAGGGATAAGGGACGAGAAGGTCAAAGGTGAGGGATGAAGAATGAGAAGGTCAAAGGTGAAGGATGAGGGACAAGAAGGTCGAAGGTGAGGGATGAGGGTCGAGAAGGTCGAAGGTGAGGAACGAGAAGGCCGAAGGTGAGGAACGAGAAGGTCAAAGGTGAGGGACGAGAAGGTCGAAGGTGAGGGATGAGGGACAAGAAGGTTGAAGGTGAGGGATGAGGGATGAGAAGGTCGAAGGTGAGGGATGAGGGACGAGAAGGTCAAAGGTGAGGGATGAGGGACGAGAAGGTCGAAGGTGAGGGAGTGGGATGAGAAGGTCGAAGGTGAGGGGTGAGGGACGAGAAGGTCGAAGGTCAGGGATGAGGGACGAGAAGGTCTAAGGTGAGGGATGAGGAACGAGAAGGCCGAAGGTGAGGAACGAGAAGGTCAAAGGTAAGGGACGAGAAGGTCGAAGGTGAGGGATGAGGGACAAGAAGGTCGAAGGTGAGGGATGAGGGACAAGAAGGTCGAAGGTGAGGGATGAGGGACGAGAAGGTCTAAGGTGAGGGATGAGGGATGAGAAGGTCAAAGGTGAGGGACGAGAAGGTCAAAGGTGAGGGATGAGGGACGAGAAGGTCAAAGGTGAGGTACGAGAAGGTCGAAGGTGAGGGATGAGGGACGAGAAGGTCGAAGGTGAGGGACGAGAAGGTCGAAGGTGAGGGATGAGGGACGAGAAGGTCGAAGGTGAGGAACGAGAAGGCCGAAGGTGAGGAACGATAAGGTCAAAGGTGATGGACGAGAAGGTCGAATGTGAGGGATGAGGGACGAGAAGGTCAAAGGTGAGGGATGAGGGACGAGAAGGTCAAAGGTGAGGGTTGAGGGACGAGAAGGTCAAAGGTGAGGGACGAGAAGGTCGAAGGTGAGGGATGAGGGACAAGAAGGTCGAAGATGAGGGACGAGGAGGTCGAAGGTGAGGGACGAGAAGGTCGAAGGTGAGGGATGAGGGACGAGAAGGTCAAAGGTGAGGGACGAGAAGGTCGAAGGTGAGGGATGAGGGACGAGAAGGTCGAAGGTGAGGGATGAGGGACGAGAAGGTCAAAGGTGAGGGATGAAGAATGAGAAGGTCAAAGGTGAAGGATGAGGGACGAGAAGGTCGAAGGTGAGGGATGAGGGTCGAGAAGGTCGAAGGTGAGGAACGAGAAGGCCGAAGGTGAGGAACGAGAAGGTCAAAGGTGAGGGACGAGAAGGTCGAAGGTGAGGGATGAGGGACGAGAAGGTCGAAGGTGAGGGACGAGAAGGTCGAAGGTGAGGGATGAGGGACGAGAAGGTCAAAGGTGAGGGATGAGGGATGAGAAGATCGAAGATGAGGGAGGAGGGACGAGAAGGTCGAAGGTGAGGGATGAGGGACGAGGTCAAAGGTGAGGGATGAGGGACAAGAAGGTCGAAGGTAAGGGATGTGGGACGAGAAGGTCAAAGGTGAGGGACGAGAAGGTCGAAGGTGAGGGATTAGGGACGAGAAGGTCAAAGGTGAGGGATGAGGGACGAGAAGGTCGAACATGAGGGCCGAGAAGGTCGAAGGTGAGGGATGAGGGATGAGAAGGTCGAAGGTGAGGGACGAGAAGGTCGAAGGTGAGGGATGAGGGACGAGAAGGTCGAAGGTGAGGGATGAGGGACGAGAAGGTCGAAGGTGAGGGATGAGGGATGAGAAGGTCAAAGGTGAGGGACGAGAAGGTCAAAGGTGAGGGATGAGGGATGAGAAGGTCAAAGGTGAGGGACGAGAAGGTCGAAGGTGAGGGATGAGGGACGAGAAGGTCAAAGGTGAGGGACGAGAAGGTCGAAGGTGAGGGATGAGGAATGAGAAGGTCAAAGGTGAAGGATGAGGGACGAGAAGGTCGAAGGTGAGG
Source organism: Rana muscosa (assembly GCA_029206835.1). Classification (NCBI taxonomy): domain Eukaryota; kingdom Metazoa; phylum Chordata; class Amphibia; order Anura; family Ranidae; genus Rana; species Rana muscosa. The sequence goes on along the minus strand of JARGYO010000198.1, from coordinate 15,519,118 downwards.
GATGAGGGTCGAGAAGGTCGAAGGTGAGGAACAAGAAGGCCGAAGGTGAGGAACGAGAAGGTCAAAGGTGAGGGACGAGAAGGTCGAAGGTGAGGGATGAGGGACAAGAAGGTTGAAGGTGAGGGATGAGGGATGAGAAGGTCGAAGGTGAGGGATGAGGGACGAGAAGGTCAAAGGTGAGGGTTGAGGGACGAGAAGGTCAAAGGTGAGGGACTAGAAGGTCGAAGGTGGGGGATGAGGGACGAGAAGGTCGAAGGTGAGGGACGAGAAGGTCGAAAGTGAGGGATGAGGGACGAGAAGGTCAAAGGTGAGGGATGAGGGACGAGAAGGTCGAAGATGAGGGACGAGGAGGTCGAAGGTGAGGGACGAGAAGGTCGAAGGTGAGGGATGAGGGACGAGAAGGTCAAAGGTGAGGGATGAGGGACGAGAAGGTCGAAGATGAGGGACGAGGAGGTCGAAGGTGAGGGACGAGAAGGTCGAAGGTGAGGGATGAGGGACGAGAAGGTCGAAGGTGAGGGACGAGAAGGTCGAAGGTGAGGGATGAGGGACGAGAAGGTCGAAGGTGAGGGACGAGAAGGTCGAAGGTGAGGGATGAGGGACGAGAAGGTCAAAGGTGAGGGATGAAGAATGAGAATGTCAAAGGTGAAGGATGAGGGACGAGAAGGTCGAAGGTGAGGGATGAGGGTCGAGAAGGTCGAAGGTGAGGAACGAGAAGGCCGAAGGTGAGGGACGAGAAGGTCAAAGGTGAGGGACGAGAAGGTCGAAGGTGAGGGATGAGGGACGAGAAGGTCGAAGGTGAGGGACGAGAAGGTCGAAGGTGAGGGATGAGGGACGAGAAGGTCAAAGGTGAGGGATGAGGGACGAGAAGGTCGAAGGTGAGGGATGAGGGACGAGAAGGTCGAAGGTGAGGGATGAGGGACGAGAAGGTCGAAGGTGAGGGATGAGGGATGAGAAGGTCAAAGGTGAGGGACGAGAAGGTCGAAGGTGAGGGATGAGGGACGAGAAGGTCAAAGGTGAGGGATGAGGGACGAGAAGGTCAAAGGTGAGGGATGAGGGACGAGAAGGTCAAAGGTGAGGGATGAGGGACGAGAAGGTCAAAGGTGAGGGATGAGGGATGAGAAGGTCGAAGGTGAGGGATGAGGGACGAGAAGGTCAAAGGTGAGGGTTGAGGGACGAGAAGGTCAAAGGTGAGGGACGAGAAGGTCAAAGGTGGGGGATGAGGGACGAGAAGGTCGAAGGTGAGGGATGAGGGACGAGAAGGTCGAAGACGAGGGACGAGGAGGTCGAAGGTGAGGGACGAGAAGGTCGAAGGTGAGGGATGAGGGACAAGAAGGTCAAAGGTGAGGGATGAGGGACAAGAAGGTCGAAGATGAGGGACGAGGAGGTCGAAGGTGAGGGACGAGAAGGTCGAAGGTGAGGGATGAGGGACGAGAAGGTCAAAGGTGAGGGACGAGAAGGTCGAAGGTGAGGGATGAGGGACGAGAAGGTCGAAGGTGAGGGATAAGGGACGAGAAGGTCAAAGGTGAGGGATGAAGAATGAGAAGGTCAAAGGTGAAGGATGAGGGACGAGAAGGTCGAAGGTGAGGGATGAGGGTCGAGAAGGTCGAAGGTGAGGAACGAGAAGGTCGAAGGTGAGGGATGAGGGACGAGAAGGTCAAAGGTGAGGGATGAGGGACGAGAAGGTCGAAGGTGAGGGATGAGGGACGAGAAGGTCGAAGGTGAGGGATGAGGGACGAGAAGGTCGAAGGTGAGGGATGAGGGATGAGAAGGTCAAAGGTGAGGGACGAGAAGGTCGAAGGTGAGGGATGAGGGACGAGAAGGTCAAAGGTGAGGGATGAGGGACGAGAAGGTCAAAGGTGAGGGATGAGGAATGAGAAGGTCAAAGGTGAAGGATGAGGGACGAGAAGGTCGAAGGTGAGGGATGAGGGTCGAGAAGGTCGAAGGTGAGGAACGAGAAGGCCGAAGGTGAGGAACGAGAAGGTTGAAGGTGAGGGATGAGGGATGAGAAGGTCGAAGGTGAGGGATGAGGGACGAGAAGGTCAAAGGTGAGGGTTGAGGGACGAGAAGGTCAAAGGTGAGGGACGAGAAGGTCAAAGGTGGGGGATGAGGGACGAGAAGGTCGAAGGTGAGGGACGAGAAGGTCGAAGGTGAGGGATGAGGGACGAGAAGGTCGAAGACGAGGGACGAGGAGGTCAAAGGTGAGGGACGAGAAGGTCGAAGGTGAGGGATGAGGGACAAGAAGGTCAAAGGTGAGGGATGAGGGACAAGAAGGTCGAAGATGAGGGACGAGGAGGTCGAAGGTGAGGGACGAGAAGGTCGAAGGTGAGGGATGAGGGACGAGAAGGTCAAAGGTGAGGGACGAGAAGGTCGAAGGTGAGGGATGAGGGACGAGAAGGTCGAAGGTGAGGGATAACTGACGAGAAGGTCAAAGGTGAGGGATGAAGAATGAGAAGGTCAAAGGTGAAGGATGAGGGACGAGAAGGTCGAAGGTGAGGGATGAGGGTCGAGAAGGTCGAAGGTGAGGAACGAGAAGGCCGAAGGTGAGGAACGAGAAGGTCAAAGGTGAGGGACGAGAAGGTCGAAGGTGAGGGATGAGGGACAAGAAGGTTGAAGGTGAGGGATGAGGGATGAGAAGGTCGAAGGTGAGGGATGAGGGACGAGAAGGTCAAAGGTGAGGGATGAGGGACGAGAAGGTCGAAGGTGAGGGAGTGGGATGAGAAGGTCGAAGGTGAGGGGTGAGGGACGAGAAGGTCGAAGGTCAGGGATGAGGGACGAGAAGGTCTAAGGTGAGGGATGAGGAACGAGAAGGCCGAAGGTGAGGAACGAGAAGGTCAAAGGTAAGGGACGAGAAGGTCGAAGGTGAGGGATGAGGGACAAGAAGGTCGAAGGTGAGGGATGAGGGACAAGAAGGTCGAAGGTGAGGGATGAGGGACGAGAAGGTCTAAGGTGAGGGATGAGGGATGAGAAGGTCAAAGGTGAGGGACGAGAAGGTCAAAGGTGAGGGATGAGGGACGAGAAGGTCAAAGGTGAGGTACGAGAAGGTCGAAGGTGAGGGATGAGGGACGAGAAGGTCGAAGGTGAGGGACGAGAAGGTCGAAGGTGAGGGATGAGGGACGAGAAGGTCGAAGGTGAGGAACGAGAAGGCCGAAGGTGAGGAACGATAAGGTCAAAGGTGATGGACGAGAAGGTCGAAGGTGAGGGATGAGGGACGAGAAGGTCAAAGGTGAGGGATGAGGGACGAGAAGGTCAAAGGTGAGGGTTGAGGGACGAGAAGGTCAAAGGTGAGGGACGAGAAGGTCGAAGGTGAGGGATGAGGGACAAGAAGGTCGAAGATGAGGGACGAGGAGGTCGAAGGTGAGGGACGAGAAGGTCGAAGGTGAGGGATGAGGGACGAGAAGGTCAAAGGTGAGGGACGAGAAGGTCGAAGGTGAGGGATGAGGGACGAGAAGGTCGAAGGTGAGGGATGAGGGACGAGAAGGTCAAAGGTGAGGGATGAAGAATGAGAAGGTCAAAGGTGAAGGATGAGGGACGAGAAGGTCGAAGGTGAGGGATGAGGGTCGAGAAGGTCGAAGGTGAGGAACGAGAAGGCCGAAGGTGAGGAACGAGAAGGTCAAAGGTGAGGGACGAGAAGGTCGAAGGTGAGGGATGAGGGACGAGAAGGTCGAAGGTGAGGGACGAGAAGGTCGAAGGTGAGGGATGAGGGACGAGAAGGTCAAAGGTGAGGGATGAGGGATGAGAAGATCGAAGATGAGGGAGGAGGGACGAGAAGGTCGAAGGTGAGGGATGAGGGACGAGGTCAAAGGTGAGGGATGAGGGACAAGAAGGTCGAAGGTAAGGGATGTGGGACGAGAAGGTCAAAGGTGAGGGACGAGAAGGTCGAAGGTGAGGGATTAGGGACGAGAAGGTCAAAGGTGAGGGATGAGGGACGAGAAGGTCGAACATGAGGGCCGAGAAGGTCGAAGGTGAGGGATGAGGGATGAGAAGGTCGAAGGTGAGGGACGAGAAGGTCGAAGGTGAGGGATGAGGGACGAGAAGGTCGAAGGTGAGGGATGAGGGACGAGAAGGTCGAAGGTGAGGGATGAGGGATGAGAAGGTCAAAGGTGAGGGACGAGAAGGTCAAAGGTGAGGGATGAGGGATGAGAAGGTCAAAGGTGAGGGACGAGAAGGTCGAAGGTGAGGGATGAGGGACGAGAAGGTCAAAGGTGAGGGACGAGAAGGTCGAAGGTGAGGGATGAGGAATGAGAAGGTCAAAGGTGAAGGATGAGGGACGAGAAGGTCGAAGGTGAGGGATGAGGGTCGAGAAGGTCGAAGGTGAGGAACAAGAAGGCCGAAGGTGAGGAACGAGAAGGTCAAAGGTGAGGGACGAGAAGGTCGAAGGTGAGGGATGAGGGACAAGAAGGTTGAAGGTGAGGGATGAGGGATGAGAAGGTCGAAGGTGAGGGATGAGGGACGAGAAGGTCAAAGGTGAGGGTTGAGGGACGAGAAGGTCAAAGGTGAGGGACTAGAAGGTCGAAGGTGGGGGATGAGGGACGAGAAGGTCGAAGGTGAGGGACGAGAAGGTCGAAGGTGAGGGATGAGGGACGAGAAGGTCAAAGGTGAGGGATGAGGGACGAGAAGGTCGAAGATGAGGGACGAGGAGGTCGAAGGTGAGGGACGAGAAGGTCGAAGGTGAGGGATGAGGGACGAGAAGGTCAAAGGTGAGGGATGAGGGACGAGAAGGTCGAAGATGAGGGACGAGGAGGTCGAAGGTGAGGGACGAGAAGGTCGAAGGTGAGGGATGAGGGACGAGAAGGTCGAAGGTGAGGGACGAGAAGGTCGAAGGTGAGGGATGAGGGACGAGAAGGTCAAAGGTGAGGGATGAAGAATGAGAATGTCAAAGGTGAAGGATGAGGGACGAGAAGGTCGAAGGTGAGGGATGAGGGTCGAGAAGGTCGAAGGTGAGGAACGAGAAGGCCGAAGGTGAGGGACGAGAAGGTCAAAGGTGAGGGACGAGAAGGTCGAAGGTGAGGGATGAGGGACGAGAAGGTCGAAGGTGAGGGACGAGAAGGTCGAAGGTGAGGGATGAGGGACAAGAAGGTCAAAGGTGAGGGATGAGGGACGAGAAGGTCGAAGGTGAGGGATGAGGGACGAGAAGGTCGAAGGTGAGGGATGAGGGACGAGAAGGTCGAAGGTGAGGGATGAGGGATGAGAAGGTCAAAGGTGAGGGACGAGAAGGTCGAAGGTGAGGGATGAGGGACGAGAAGGTCAAAGGTGAGGGATGAGGGACGAGAAGGTCAAAGGTGAGGGATGAGGAATGAGAAGGTCAAAGGTGAAGGATGAGGGACGAGAAGGTCGAAGGTGAGGGATGAGGGTCGAGAAGGTCGAAGGTGAGGAACGAGAAGGCCGAAGGTGAGGAACGAGAAGGTTGAAGGTGAGGGATGAGGGATGAGAAGGTCGAAGGTGAGGGATGAGGGACGAGAAGGTCAAAGGTGAGGGTTGAGGGACGAGAAGGTCAAAGGTGAGGGACGAGAAGGTCAAAGGTGGGGGATGAGGGACGAGAAGGTCGAAGGTGAGGGACGAGAAGGTCGAAGGTGAGGGATGAGGGACGAGAAGGTCGAAGACGAGGGACGAGGAGGTCGAAGGTGAGGGACGAGAAGGTCGAAGGTGAGGGATGAGGGACAAGAAGGTCAAAGGTGAGGGATGAGGGACAAGAAGGTCGAAGATGAGGGACGAGGAGGTCGAAGGTGAGGGACGAGAAGGTCGAAGGTGAGGGATGAGGGACGAGAAGGTCAAAGGTGAGGGACGAGAAGGTCGAAGGTGAGGGATGAGGGACGAGAAGGTCGAAGGTGAGGGATGAGGGACGAGAAGGTCAAAGGTGAGGGATGAAGAATGAGAAGGTCAAAGGTGAAGGATGAGGGACGAGAAGGTCGAAGGTGAGGGATGAGGGTCGAGAAGGTCGAAGGTGAGGAACGAGAAGGCCGAAGGTGAGGAACGAGAAGGTCAAAGGTGAGGGACGAGAAGGTCGAAGGTGAGGGATGAGGGACAAGAAGGTTGAAGGTGAGGGATGAGGGATGAGAAGGTCGAAGGTGAGGGATGAGGGACGAGAAGGTCAAAGGTGAGGGATGAGGGACGAGAAGGTCGAAGGTGAGGGAGTGGGATGAGAAGGTCGAAGGTGAGGGGTGAGGGACGAGAAGGTCGAAGGTCAGGGATGAGGGACGAGAAGGTCTAAGGTGAGGGATGAGGAACGAGAAGGCCGAAGGTGAGGAACGAGAAGGTCAAAGGTAAGGGACGAGAAGGTCGAAGGTGAGGGATGAGGGACAAGAAGGTCGAAGGTGAGGGATGAGGGACAAGAAGGTCGAAGGTGAGGGATGAGGGACGAGAAGGTCTAAGGTGAGGGATGAGGGATGAGAAGGTCAAAGGTGAGGGACGAGAAGGTCAAAGGTGAGGGATGAGGGACGAGAAGGTCAAAGGTGAGGGACGAGAAGGTCGAAGGTGAGGGATGAGGGACGAGAAGGTCGAAGGTGAGGGACGAGAAGGTCGAAGGTGAGGGATGAGGGACGAGAAGGTCGAAGGTGAGGAACGAGAAGGCCGAAGGTGAGGAACGATAAGGTCAAAGGTGATGGACGAGAAGGTCGAAGGTGAGGGATGAGGGACGAGAAGGTCAAAGGTGAGGGATGAGGGACGAGAAGGTCAAAGGTGAGGGTTGAGGGACGAGAAGGTCAAAGGTGAGGGACGAGAAGGTCGAAGGTGGGGGATGAGGGACGAGAAGGTCGAAGGTGAGGGATGAGGGACGAGAAGGTCAAAGGTGAGGGATGAGGGACGAGAAGGTCGAAGATGAGGGACGAGGAGGTCGAAGGTGAGGGACGAGAAGGTCGAAGGTGAGGGATGAGGGATGAGAAGGTCAAAGGTGAGGGATGAGGGACGAGAAGGTCGAAGATGAGGGACGAGGAGGTCGAAGGTGAGGGACGAGAAGGTCGAAGGTGAGGTATGAGGGACGAGAAGGTCGAAGGTGAGGGACGAGAAGGTCAAAGGTGAGGGATGAGGGACGAGAAGGTCGAAGGTGAGGGATGAGGGACGAGAAGGTCAAAGGTGAGGGATGAAGAATGAGAATGTCAAAGGTGAAGGATGAGGGACGAGAAGGTCGAAGGTGAGGGATGAGGGTCGAGAAGGTCTAAGGTCAGGGATGAGGGACGAGAAGGTCGAAGGTGAGGGACGAGGGACAAGAAGGTCGAAGATGAGGGACGAGAAGGTTGAAGGTGAGGGATGAGGGACGAGAAGGTCAAAGGTAAGGGATGAGGGACGAGAAGTTCAAAGATGAGGGGCGAAAAGGTCGAAGGTGAGGGATGAGGGACGAGAAGATCTAAGGTGAGGGATGAGGGACGAGAAGGTCGAAGGTGAGGGATGAGGGACGAGAAGGTCGAAGGTGAGGGATGAGAAGGTCAAAGATGAGGGATGAGGGATGAGAAGGTCGAAGGTGAGGGATGAGGGACGAGAAGGTCAAAGGTGAGGGATGAGGGACGAGAAGGTCAAAGGTGAGGGATGAGGGACGAGAAGGTCAAAGGTGAGGGACGAGAAGGTCGAAGGTGAGGGATGAGGGACGAAAAGGTCGAAGGTGAGGGACGAGGAGGTCGAAGGTGAGGGATGAGGGACAAGAAGGTCAAAGGTGAGGGATGAGGAACGAGAAGGTCAAAGGTGAGGGATGAGGGACAAGAAGGTCAAAGGTGAGGGATGAGGGACGAGAAGGTCAAAGGTGAGGGATGAGGGACGAGAAGGTCAAAGGTGAGGAATGAGGGACGAGAAGGTCAAAGTTGAGGGATGAGAAGGTCTAAGATGAGGGACGAGAAGGTCTAAGATGAGGGACGAGAGACAAGAAGGTTGAAGATGAGGGACGAGGGATGAGAAGGTCAAAGGTGAGGGATGAGGGATGAGAATGTCGAAGGTGAGGGATGAGAAGGTCGAAGGTGAGGGATGAGGGATGAGAAGGTTGAAGGTGAGGGATGAGGGACAAGAAGGTCGAAGGTGAGGGATGAGGGACGAGAAGGTCAAAGGTGAGGGATGAGGGACGAGAAGGTCGAAGGTGAGGGATGAGGGACGAGAAGGTCAAAGGTGAGGGACGAGAAGGTCGAAGGTGAGGGATGAGGGACGAGAAGGTCGAAGGTGAGGGATGAGGGACAAGAAGGTCAAAGGTGAGGGATGAGGGACGAGAAGGTCGAAGATGAGGGACGAGGAGGTCGAAGGTGAGGGACGAGAAGGTCGAAGGTGAGGGATGAGGGACGAGAAGGTCGAAGGTGAGGGACGAGAAGGTCAAAGGTGAGGGATGAGGGACGAGAAGGTCGAAGGTGAGGGATGAGGGACGAGAAGGTCAAAGGTGAGGGATGAAGAATGAGAATGTCAAAGGTGAAGGATGAGGGACCAGAAGGTCGAAGGTGAGGGATGAGGGATGAGAAGGTCAAAGGTGAGGGATGAGGAATGAGAAGGTCAAAGGTGAAGGATGAGGGACGAGAAGGTCGAAGGTGAGGGATGAGGGTCGAGAAGGTCGAAGGTGAGGAACGAGAAGGCCGAAGGTGAGGAACGAGAAGGTCAAAGGTGAGGGACGAGAAGGTCGAAGGTGAGGGATGAGGGACAAGAAGGTCGAAGGTGAGGGATGAGGGACGAGAAGGTCGAAGGTGAGGGATGAGGGATGAGAAGGTCAAAGGTGAGGGTTGAGGGACGAGAAGGTCAAAGGTGAGGGACGAGAAGGTCGAAGGTGGGGGATGAGGGACGAGAAGGTCAAAGGTGAGGGATGAGGAACGAGAAGGTCAAAGGTGAGGAATGAGGGACGAGAAGGTCAAAGGTGAGGGATGAGGGACGAGAAGGTCGAAGGTGAGGGAGTGGGATGAGAAGGTCGAAGGTGAGGGGTGAGGGACGAGAAGGTCGAAGGTCAGGGATGAGGGACGAGAAGGTCTAAGGTGAGGGATGAGGGACGAGAAGGTCGAAGGTGAGGGACGAGGGACAAGAAGGTCGAAGATGAGGGACGAGAAGGTTGAAGGTGAGGGATGAGGGACGAGAAGGTCAAAGGTAAGGGATGAGGGACGAGAAGTTCAAAGATGAGGGGCGAAAAGGTCGAAGGTGAGGGATGAGGGACGAGAAGATCTAAGGTGAGGGATGAGGGACGAGAAGGTCGAAGGTGAGGGATGAGGGACGAGAAGGTCGAAGGTGAGGGATGAGAAGGTCAAAGATGAGGAATGAGGGATGAGAAGGTCGAAGGTGAGGGATGAGGGACGAGAAGGTCAAAGGTGAGGGATGAGGGACGAGAAGGTCAAAGGTGAGGGATGAGGGACGAGAAGGTCAAAGGTGAGGGACGAGAAGGTCGAAGGTGAGGGATGAGGGACGAAAAGGTCGAAGGTGAGGGACGAGGAGGTCGAAGGTGAGGGATGAGGGACAAGAAGGTCAAAGGTGAGGGATGAGGAACGAGAAGGTCAAAGGTGAGGGATGAGGGACAAGAAGGTCAAAGGTGAGGGATGAGGGACGAGAAGGTCAAAGGTGAGGGATGAGGGACGAGAAGGTCAAAGGTGAGGGATGAGGGACGAGAAGGTCAAAGTTGAGGGATGAGAAGGTCTAAGATGAGGGACGAGAAGGTCTAAGATGAGGGACGAGAGACAAGAAGGTTGAAGATGAGGGACGAGGGATGAGAAGGTCAAAGGTGAGGGATGAGGGATGAGAATGTCGAAGGTGAGGGATGAGAAGGTTGAAGGTGAGGGATGAGGGACGAGAAGGTTGAAGGTGAGGGATGAGGGACAAGAAGGTCGAAGGTGAGGGATGAGGGACGAGAAGGTCAAAGGTGAGGGATGAGGGACGAGAAAGTCGAAGGTGAGGGATGAGGGACGAGAAGGTCAAAGGTGAGGGACGAGAAGGTCGAAGGTGAGGGATGAGGGACGAGAAGGTCGAAGGTGAGGGATGAGGGACAAGAAGGTCAAAGGTGAGGGATGAGGGACGAGAAGGTCGAAGATGAGGGACGAGGAGGTCGAAGGTGAGGGACGAGAAGGTCGAAGGTGAGGGATGAGGGACGAGAAAGTCGAAGGTGAGGGACGAGAAGGTCGAAGGTGAGGGATGAGGGACGAGAAGGTCAAAGGTGAGGGATGAGGGACGAGAAGGTCAAAGGTGAGGGATGAAGAATGAGAATGTCAAAGGTGAAGGATGAGGGACCAGAAGGTCGAAGGTGAGGGATGAGGGTCGAGAAGGTCGAAGGTGAGGAATGAGAAGGCCGAAGGTGAGGAACGAGAAGGTCAAAGGTGAGGGACGAGAAGGTCGAAGGTGAGGGATGAGGGACGAGAAGGTCGAAGGTGAGGGACGAGAAGGTCGAAGGTGAGGGATGAGGGACGAGAAGGTCAAAGGTGAGGAATGAGGGACGAGAAGGTCAAAGGTGAGGGATGAGGGACGAGAAGGTCGAAGGTGAGGGAGTGGGATGAGAAGGTCGAAGGTGAGGGGTGAGGGACGAGAAGGTCGAAGGTCAGGGATGAGGGACGAGAAGGTCAAAGGTGAGGAATGAGGGACGAGAAGGTCAAAGGTGAGGGATGAGGGACGAGAAGGTCGAAGGTGAGGGAGTGGGATGAGAAGGTCGAAGGTGAGGGGTGAGGGACGAGAAGGTCGAAGGTCAGGGATGAGGGACGAGAAGGTCTAAGGTGAGGGATGAGGAACGAGAAGGCCGAAGGTGAGGAACGAGAAGGTCAAAGGTGAGGGACGAGAAGGTCGAAGGTGAGGGATGAGGGACAAGAAGGTCGAAGGTGAGGGATGAGGGACAAGAAGGTCGAAGGTGAGGGATGAGGGACGAGAAGGTCTAAGGTGAGGGATGAGGGATGAGAAGGTCAAAGGTGAGGGACGAGAAGGTCAAAGGTGAGGGATGAGGGACGAGAAGGTCAAAGGTGAGGGACGAGAAGGTCGAAGGTGAGGGATGAGGGACGAGAAGGTCGAAGGTGAGGGACGAGAAGGTCGAAGGTGAGGGATGAGGGACGAGAAGGTCGAAGGTGAGGAACGAGAAGGCCGAAGGTTAGGAACGAGAAGGTCAAAGGTGATGGACGAGAAGGTCGAAGGTGAGGGATGAGGGACGAGAAGGTCAAAGGTGAGGGATGAGGGACGAGAAGGTCAAAGGTGAGGGTTGAGGGACGAGAAGGTCAAAGGTGAGGGACGAGAAGGTCAAAGGTGGGGGATGAGGGACGAGAAGGTCGAAGGTGAGGGATGAGGGACGAGAAGGTCAAAGGTGAGGGATGAGGGATGAGAAGGTCGAAGATGAGGGACGAGGAGGTCGAAGGTGAGGGACGAGAAGGTCGAAGGTGAGGGATGAGGGATGAGAAGGTCAAAGGTGAGGGATGAGGGATGAGAAGGTCGAAGATGAGGGACGAGGAGGTCGAAGGTGAGGGACGAGAAGGTCGAAGGTGAGGGATGAGGGACGAGAAGGTCGAAGGTGAGGGACGTGAAGGTCGAAGGTGAGGGATGAGGGACGAGAAGGTCGAAGGTGAGGGATGAGGGACGAGAAGGTCAAAGGTGAGGGATGAGGGACGAGAAGGTCGAAGGTGAGGGATGAGGGACGAGAAGGTCGAAGGTGAGGGATGAGAAGGTCAAAGATAAGGGATGAGGGATGAGAAGGTCGAAGGTGAGGGATGAGGGACGAGAAGGTCAAAGGTGAGGGATGAGGGACGAGAAGGTCAAAGGTGAGGGATGAGGGACGAGAAGGTCAAAGGTGAGGGATGAGAAGGTCGAAGGTGAGGGATGAGGGACGAAAAGGTCGAAGGTGAGGGACGAGGAGGTCGAAGGTGAGGGATGAGGGACAAGAAGGTCAAAGGTGAGGGATGAGGAACGAGAAGGTCAAAGGTGAGGGATGAGGGACAAGAAGGTCAAAGGTGAGGGATGAGGGACGAGAAAGTCAAAGGTGAGGGATGAGGGACGAGAAGGTCAAAGGTGAGGGATGAGGGACGAGAAGGTCAAAGTTGAGGGATGAGAAGGTCTAAGATGAGGGACGAGAAGGTCTAAGATGAGGGACGAGAGACAAGAAGGTTGAAGATGAGGGACGAGGGATGAGAAGGTCAAAGGTGAGGGATGAGGGATGAGAATGTCGAAGGTGAGGGATGAGAAGGTCGAAGGTGAGGGATGAGGGACGAGAAGGTTGAAGGTGAGGGATGAGGGACAAGAAGGTCGAAGGTGAGGGATGAGGGACGAGAAGGTCAAAGGTGAGGGATGAGGGACGAGAAGGTCGAAGGTGAGGGATGAGGGACGAGAAGGTCAAAGGTGAGGGACGAGAAGGTCGAAGGTGAGGGATGAGGGACGAGAAGGTCGAAGGTGAGGGATGAGGGACAAGAAGGTCAAAGGTGAGGGATGAGGGACGAGAAGGTCGAAGATGAGGGACGAGGAGGTCGAAGGTGAGGGACGAGAAGGTCGAAGGTGAGGGATGAGGGACGAGAAGGTCGAAGGTGAGGGACGAGAAGGTCGAAGGTGAGGGATGAGGGACGAGAAGGTCGAAGGTGAGGGATGAGGGACGAGAAGGTCAAAGGTGAGGGATGAAGAATGAGAATGTCAAAGGTGAAGGATGAGGGACCAGAAGGTCGAAGGTGAGGGATGAGGGTCGAGAAGGTCGAAGGTGAGGAATGAGAAGGCCGAAGGTGAGGAACGAGAAGGTCAAAGGTGAGGGACGAGAAGGTCGAAGGTGAGGGATGAGGGACGAGAAGGTCGAAGGTGAGGGACGAGAAGGTCGAAGGTGAGGGATGAGGGACGAGAAGGTCAAAGGTGAGGGATGAGGGACGAGAAGGTCGAAGATGAGGGACGAGATGGTCGAAGGTGAGGGACGAGAAGGTCGAAGGTGAGGGATGAGGGACGAGAAGGTCAAAGGTGAGGGATGAGGGACGAGAAGGTCAAAGGTGAGGGATGAGGAATGAGAAGGTCAAAGGTGAAGGATGAGGGACGAGAAGGTCGAAGGTGAGGGATGAGGGTCGAGAAGGTCGAAGGTGAGGAACGAGAAGGCCGAAGGTGAGGAACGAGAAGGTTGAAGGTGAGGGATGAGGGATGAGAAGGTCGAAGGTGAGGGATGAGGGACGAGAAGGTCAAAGGTGAGGGTTGAGGGACGAGAAGGTCAAAGGTGAGGGACGAGAAGGTCGAAGGTGGGGGATGAGGGACGAGAAGGTCGAAGGTGAGGGACGAGAAGGTCGAAGGTGAGGGATTAGGGACGAGAAGGTCGAAGATGAGGGACGAGGAGGTCGAAGGTGAGGGACGAGAAGGTCGAAGGTGAGGGATGAGGGACAAGAAGGTCAAAGGTGAGGGATGAGGGACAAGAAGGTCGAAGATGAGGGACGAGGAGGTCGAAGGTGAGGGACGAGAAGGTCGAAGGTGAGGGATGAGGGACGATAAGGTCAAAGGTGAGGGACGAGAAGGTCGAAGGTGAGGGATGAGGGACGAGAAGGTCGAAGGTGAGGGATGAGGGACGAGAAGGTCAAAGGTGAGGGATGAAGAATGAGAAGGTCAAAGGTGAAGGATGAGGGACGAGAAGGTCGAAGGTGAGGGATGAGGGTCGAGAAGGTCGAAGGTGAGGAACGAGAAGGCCGAAGGTGAGGAACGAGAAGGTCAAAGGTGAGGGACGAGAAGGTCGAAGGTGAGGGATGAGGGACGAGAAGGTCGAAGGTGAGGGACGAGAAGGTCGAAGGTGAGGGATGAGGGACGAGAAGGTCAAAGGTGAGGGATGAGGGATGAGAAGATCGAAGATGAGGGAGGAGGGACGAGAAGGTCGAAGGTGAGGGATGAGGGACGAGGTCAAAGGTGAGGGATGAGGGACAAGAAGGTCGAAGGTAAGGGATGTGGGACGAGAAGGTCAAAGGTGAGGGACGAGAAGGTCGAAGGTGAGGGATTAGGGACGAGAAGGTCAAAGGTGAGGGATGAGGGACGAGAAGGTCGAACATGAGGGCCGAGAAGGTCGAAGGTGAGGGATGAGGGATGAGAAGGTCGAAGGTGAGGGACGAGAAGGTCGAAGGTGAGGGATGAGGGACGAGAAGGTCGAAGGTGAGGGATGAGGGACGAGAAGGTCGAAGGTGAGGGATGAGGGATGAGAAGGTCAAAGGTGAGGGACGAGAAGGTCAAAGGTGAGGGATGAGGGATGAGAAGGTCAAAGGTGAGGGACGAGAAGGTCGAAGGTGAGGGATGAGGGACGAGAAGGTCAAAGGTGAGGGACGAGAAGGTCGAAGGTGAGGGATGAGGAATGAGAAGGTCAAAGGTGAAGGATGAGGGACGAGAAGGTCGAAGGTGAGGGATGAGGGTCGAGAAGGTCGAAGGTGAGGAACAAGAAGGCCGAAGGTGAGGAACGAGAAGGTCAAAGGTGAGGGACGAGAAGGTCGAAGGTGAGGGATGAGGGACAAGAAGGTTGAAGGTGAGGGATGAGGGATGAGAAGGTCGAAGGTGAGGGATGAGGGACGAGAAGGTCAAAGGTGAGGGTTGAGGGACGAGAAGGTCAAAGGTGAGGGACTAGAAGGTCGAAGGTGGGGGATGAGGGACGAGAAGGTCGAAGGTGAGGGACGAGAAGGTCGAAGGTGAGGGATGAGGGACGAGAAGGTCAAAGGTGAGGGATGAGGGACGAGAAGGTCGAAGATGAGGGATGAGGAGGTCGAAGGTGAGGGACGAGAAGGTCGAAGGTGAGGGATGAGGGACGAGAAGGTCAAAGGTGAGGGATGAGGGACGAGAAGGTCGAAGATGAGGGACGAGGAGGTCGAAGGTGAGGGACGAGAAGGTCGAAGGTGAGGGATGAGGGACGAGAAGGTCGAAGGTGAGGGACGAGAAGGTCGAAGGTGAGGGATGAGGGACGAGAAGGTCAAAGGTGAGGGATGAAGAATGAGAATGTCAAAGGTGAAGGATGAGGGACGAGAAGGTCGAAGGTGAGGGATGAGGGTCGAGAAGGTCGAAGGTGAGGAACGAGAAGGCCGAAGGTGAGGGACGAGAAGGTCAAAGGTGAGGGACGAGAAGGTCGAAGGTGAGGGATGAGGGACGAGAAGGTCGAAGGTGAGGGACGAGAAGGTCGAAGGTGAGGGATGAGGGACGAGAAGGTCAAAGGTGAGGGATGAGGGACGAGAAGGTCGAAGGTGAGGGATGAGGGACGAGAAGGTCGAAGGTGAGGGATGAGGGACGAGAAGGTCGAAGGTGAGGGATGAGGGATGAGAAGGTCAAAGGTGAGGGACGAGAAGGTCGAAGGTGAGGGATGAGGGACGAGAAGGTCAAAGGTGAGGGATGAGGGACGAGAAGGTCAAAGGTGAGGGATGAGGAATGAGAAGGTCAAAGGTGAAGGATGAGGGACGAGAAGGTCGAAGGTGAGGGATGAGGGTCGAGAAGGTCGAAGGTGAGGAATGAGAAGGCCGAAGGTGAGGAACGAGAAGGTTGAAGGTGAGGGATGAGGGATGAGAAGGTCGAAGGTGAGGGATGAGGGACGAGAAGGTCAAAGGTGAGGGTTGAGGGACGAGAAGGTCAAAGGTGAGGGACGAGAAGGTCAAAGGTGGGGGATGAGGGACGAGAAGGTCGAAGGTGAGGGACGAGAAGGTCGAAGGTGAGGGATGAGGGACGAGAAGGTCGAAGACGAGGGACGAGGAGGTCGAAGGTGAGGGACGAGAAGGTCGAAGGTGAGGGATGAGGGACAAGAAGGTCAAAGGTGAGGGATGAGGGACAAGAAGGTCGAAGATGAGGGACGAGGAGGTCGAAGGTGAGGGACGAGAAGGTCGAAGGTGAGGGATGAGGGACGAGAAGGTCAAAGGTGAGGGACGAGAAGGTCGAAGGTGAGGGATGAGGGACGAGAAGGTCGAAGGTGAGGGATAAGGGACGAGAAGGTCAAAGGTGAGGGATGAAGAATGAGAAGGTCAAAGGTGAAGGATGAGGGACGAGAAGGTCGAAGGTGAGGGATGAGGGTCGAGAAGGTCGAAGGTGAGGAACGAGAAGGTCGAAGGTGAGGGATGAGGGACGAGAAGGTCAAAGGTGAGGGATGAGGGACGAGAAGGTCGAAGGTGAGGGATGAGGGACGAGAAGGTCGAAGGTGAGGGATGAGGGACGAGAAGGTCGAAGGTGAGGGATGAGGGATGAGAAGGTCAAAGGTGAGGGACGAGAAGGTCGAAGGTGAGGGATGAGGGACGAGAAGGTCAAAGGTGAGGGATGAGGGACGAGAAGGTCAAAGGTGAGGGATGAGGAATGAGAAGGTCAAAGGTGAAGGATGAGGGACGAGAAGGTCGAAGGTGAGGGATGAGGGTCGAGAAGGTCGAAGGTGAGGAACGAGAAGGCCGAAGGTGAGGAACGAGAAGGTTGAAGGTGAGGGATGAGGGATGAGAAGGTCGAAGGTGAGGGATGAGGGACGAGAAGGTCAAAGGTGAGGGTTGAGGGACGAGAAGGTCAAAGGTGAGGGACGAGAAGGTCAAAGGTGGGGGATGAGGGACGAGAAGGTCGAAGGTGAGGGACGAGAAGGTCGAAGGTGAGGGATGAGGGACGAGAAGGTCGAAGACGAGGGACGAGGAGGTCGAAGGTGAGGGACGAGAAGGTCGAAGGTGAGGGATGAGGGACAAGAAGGTCAAAGGTGAGGGATGAGGGACAAGAAGGTCGAAGATGAGGGACGAGGAGGTCGAAGGTGAGGGACGAGAAGGTCGAAGGTGAGGGATGAGGGACGAGAAGGTCAAAGGTGAGGGACGAGAAGGTCGAAGGTGAGGGATGAGGGACGAGAAGGTCGAAGGTGAGGGATAAGGGACGAGAAGGTCAAAGGTGAGGGATGAAGAATGAGAAGGTCAAAGGTGAAGGATGAGGGACGAGAAGGTCGAAGGTGAGGGATGAGGGTCGAGAAGGTCGAAGGTGAGGAACGAGAAGGCCGAAGGTGAGGAACGAGAAGGTCAAAGGTGAGGGACGAGAAGGTCGAAGGTGAGGGATGAGGGACAAGAAGGTTGAAGGTGAGGGATGAGGGATGAGAAGGTCGAAGGTGAGGGATGAGGGACGAGAAGGTCAAAGGTGAGGGATGAGGGACGAGAAGGTCGAAGGTGAGGGAGTGGGATGAGAAGGTCGAAGGTGAGGGGTGAGGGACGAGAAGGTCGAAGGTCAGGGATGAGGGACGAGAAGGTCTAAGGTGAGGGATGAGGAACGAGAAGGCCGAAGGTGAGGAACGAGAAGGTCAAAGGTAAGGGACGAGAAGGTCGAAGGTGAGGGATGAGGGACAAGAAGGTCGAAGGTGAGGGATGAGGGACAAGAAGGTCGAAGGTGAGGGATGAGGGACGAGAAGGTCTAAGGTGAGGGATGAGGGATGAGAAGGTCAAAGGTGAGGGACGAGAAGGTCAAAGGTGAGGGATGAGGGACGAGAAGGTCAAAGGTGAGGTACGAGAAGGTCGAAGGTGAGGGATGAGGGACGAGAAGGTCGAAGGTGAGGGACGAGAAGGTCGAAGGTGAGGGATGAGGGACGAGAAGGTCGAAGGTGAGGAACGAGAAGGCCGAAGGTGAGGAACGATAAGGTCAAAGGTGATGGACGAGAAGGTCGAATGTGAGGGATGAGGGACGAGAAGGTCAAAGGTGAGGGATGAGGGACGAGAAGGTCAAAGGTGAGGGTTGAGGGACGAGAAGGTCAAAGGTGAGGGACGAGAAGGTCGAAGGTGAGGGATGAGGGACAAGAAGGTCGAAGATGAGGGACGAGGAGGTCGAAGGTGAGGGACGAGAAGGTCGAAGGTGAGGGATGAGGGACGAGAAGGTCAAAGGTGAGGGACGAGAAGGTCGAAGGTGAGGGATGAGGGACGAGAAGGTCGAAGGTGAGGGATGAGGGACGAGAAGGTCAAAGGTGAGGGATGAAGAATGAGAAGGTCAAAGGTGAAGGATGAGGGACGAGAAGGTCGAAGGTGAGGGATGAGGGTCGAGAAGGTCGAAGGTGAGGAACGAGAAGGCCGAAGGTGAGGAACGAGAAGGTCAAAGGTGAGGGACGAGAAGGTCGAAGGTGAGGGATGAGGGACGAGAAGGTCGAAGGTGAGGGACGAGAAGGTCGAAGGTGAGGGATGAGGGACGAGAAGGTCAAAGGTGAGGGATGAGGGATGAGAAGATCGAAGATGAGGGAGGAGGGACGAGAAGGTCGAAGGTGAGGGATGAGGGACGAGGTCAAAGGTGAGGGATGAGGGACAAGAAGGTCGAAGGTAAGGGATGTGGGACGAGAAGGTCAAAGGTGAGGGACGAGAAGGTCGAAGGTGAGGGATTAGGGACGAGAAGGTCAAAGGTGAGGGATGAGGGACGAGAAGGTCGAACATGAGGGCCGAGAAGGTCGAAGGTGAGGGATGAGGGATGAGAAGGTCGAAGGTGAGGGACGAGAAGGTCGAAGGTGAGGGATGAGGGACGAGAAGGTCGAAGGTGAGGGATGAGGGACGAGAAGGTCGAAGGTGAGGGATGAGGGATGAGAAGGTCAAAGGTGAGGGACGAGAAGGTCAAAGGTGAGGGATGAGGGATGAGAAGGTCAAAGGTGAGGGACGAGAAGGTCGAAGGTGAGGGATGAGGGACGAGAAGGTCAAAGGTGAGGGACGAGAAGGTCGAAGGTGAGGGATGAGGAATGAGAAGGTCAAAGGTGAAGGATGAGGGACGAGAAGGTCGAAGGTGAGGGATGAGGGTCGAGAAGGTCGAAGGTGAGGAACAAGAAGGCCGAAGGTGAGGAACGAGAAGGTCAAAGGTGAGGGACGAGAAGGTCGAAGGTGAGGGATGAGGGACAAGAAGGTTGAAGGTGAGGGATGAGGGATGAGAAGGTCGAAGGTGAGGGATGAGGGACGAGAAGGTCAAAGGTGAGGGTTGAGGGACGAGAAGGTCAAAGGTGAGGGACTAGAAGGTCGAAGGTGGGGGATGAGGGACGAGAAGGTCGAAGGTGAGGGACGAGAAGGTCGAAAGTGAGGGATGAGGGACGAGAAGGTCAAAGGTGAGGGATGAGGGACGAGAAGGTCGAAGATGAGGGACGAGGAGGTCGAAGGTGAGGGACGAGAAGGTCGAAGGTGAGGGATGAGGGACGAGAAGGTCAAAGGTGAGGGATGAGGGACGAGAAGGTCGAAGATGAGGGACGAGGAGGTCGAAGGTGAGGGATGAGGGACGAGAAGGTCAAAGGTGAGGGATGAAGAATGAGAATGTCAAAGGTGAAGGATGAGGGACGAGAAGGTCGAAGGTGAGGGATGAGGGTCGAGAAGGTCGAAGGTGAGGAACGAGAAGGCCGAAGGTGAGGGACGAGAAGGTCAAAGGTGAGGGACGAGAAGGTCGAAGGTGAGGGATGAGGGACGAGAAGGTCGAAGGTGAGGGACGAGAAGGTCGAAGGTGAGGGATGAGGGACGAGAAGGTCAAAGGTGAGGGATGAGGGACGAGAAGGTCGAAGGTGAGGGATGAGGGACGAGAAGGTCGAAGGTGAGGGATGAGGGACGAGAAGGTCGAAGGTGAGGGATGAGGGATGAGAAGGTCAAAGGTGAGGGACGAGAAGGTCGAAGGTGAGGGATGAGGGACGAGAAGGTCAAAGGTGAGGGATGAGGGACGAGAAGGTCAAAGGTGAGGGATGAGGAATGAGAAGGTCAAAGGTGAAGGATGAGGGACGAGAAGGTCGAAGGTGAGGGATGAGGGTCGAGAAGGTCGAAGGTGAGGAACGAGAAGGCCGAAGGTGAGGAACGAGAAGGTTGAAGGTGAGGGATGAGGGATGAGAAGGTCGAAGGTGAGGGATGAGGGACGAGAAGGTCAAAGGTGAGGGTTGAGGGACGAGAAGGTCAAAGGTGAGGGACGAGAAGGTCAAAGGTGGGGGATGAGGGACGAGAAGGTCGAAGGTGAGGGATGAGGGACGAGAAGGTCGAAGACGAGGGACGAGGAGGTCGAAGGTGAGGGACGAGAAGGTCGAAGGTGAGGGATGAGGGACAAGAAGGTCAAAGGTGAGGGATGAGGGACAAGAAGGTCGAAGATGAGGGACGAGGAGGTCGAAGGTGAGGGACGAGAAGGTCGAAGGTGAGGGATGAGGGACGAGAAGGTCAAAGGTGAGGGACGAGAAGGTCGAAGGTGAGGGATGAGGGACGAGAAGGTCGAAGGTGAGGGATAAGGGACGAGAAGGTCAAAGGTGAGGGATGAAGAATGAGAAGGTCAAAGGTGAAGGATGAGGGACGAGAAGGTCGAAGGTGAGGGATGAGGGTCGAGAAGGTCGAAGGTGAGGAACGAGAAGGTCGAAGGTGAGGGATGAGGGACGAGAAGGTCAAAGGTGAGGGATGAGGGACGAGAAGGTCGAAGGTGAGGGATGAGGGACGAGAAGGTCGAAGGTGAGGGATGAGGGACGAGAAGGTCGAAGGTGAGGGATGAGGGATGAGAAGGTCAAAGGTGAGGGACGAGAAGGTCGAAGGTGAGGGATGAGGGACGAGAAGGTCAAAGGTGAGGGATGAGGGACGAGAAGGTCAAAGGTGAGGGATGAGGAATGAGAAGGTCAAAGGTGAAGGATGAGGGACGAGAAGGTCGAAGGTGAGGGATGAGGGTCGAGAAGGTCGAAGGTGAGGAACGAGAAGGCCGAAGGTGAGGAACGAGAAGGTTGAAGGTGAGGGATGAGGGATGAGAAGGTCGAAGGTGAGGGATGAGGGACGAGAAGGTCAAAGGTGAGGGTTGAGGGACGAGAAGGTCAAAGGTGAGGGACGAGAAGGTCAAAGGTGGGGGATGAGGGACGAGAAGGTCGAAGGTGAGGGACGAGAAGGTCGAAGGTGAGGGATGAGGGACGAGAAGGTCGAAGACGAGGGACGAGGAGGTCAAAGGTGAGGGACGAGAAGGTCGAAGGTGAGGGATGAGGGACAAGAAGGTCAAAGGTGAGGGATGAGGGACAAGAAGGTCGAAGATGAGGGACGAGGAGGTCGAAGGTGAGGGACGAGAAGGTCGAAGGTGAGGGATGAGGGACGAGAAGGTCAAAGGTGAGGGACGAGAAGGTCGAAGGTGAGGGATGAGGGACGAGAAGGTCGAAGGTGAGGGATAACTGACGAGAAGGTCAAAGGTGAGGGATGAAGAATGAGAAGGTCAAAGGTGAAGGATGAGGGACGAGAAGGTCGAAGGTGAGGGATGAGGGTCGAGAAGGTCGAAGGTGAGGAACGAGAAGGCCGAAGGTGAGGAACGAGAAGGTCAAAGGTGAGGGACGAGAAGGTCGAAGGTGAGGGATGAGGGACAAGAAGGTTGAAGGTGAGGGATGAGGGATGAGAAGGTCGAAGGTGAGGGATGAGGGACGAGAAGGTCAAAGGTGAGGGATGAGGGACGAGAAGGTCGAAGGTGAGGGAGTGGGATGAGAAGGTCGAAGGTGAGGGGTGAGGGACGAGAAGGTCGAAGGTCAGGGATGAGGGACGAGAAGGTCTAAGGTGAGGGATGAGGAACGAGAAGGCCGAAGGTGAGGAACGAGAAGGTCAAAGGTAAGGGACGAGAAGGTCGAAGGTGAGGGATGAGGGACAAGAAGGTCGAAGGTGAGGGATGAGGGACAAGAAGGTCGAAGGTGAGGGATGAGGGACGAGAAGGTCTAAGGTGAGGGATGAGGGATGAGAAGGTCAAAGGTGAGGGACGAGAAGGTCAAAGGTGAGGGATGAGGGACGAGAAGGTCAAAGGTGAGGTACGAGAAGGTCGAAGGTGAGGGATGAGGGACGAGAAGGTCGAAGGTGAGGGACGAGAAGGTCGAAGGTGAGGGATGAGGGACGAGAAGGTCGAAGGTGAGGAACGAGAAGGCCGAAGGTGAGGAACGATAAGGTCAAAGGTGATGGACGAGAAGGTCGAAGGTGAGGGATGAGGGACGAGAAGGTCAAAGGTGAGGGATGAGGGACGAGAAGGTCAAAGGTGAGGGTTGAGGGACGAGAAGGTCAAAGGTGAGGGACGAGAAGGTCGAAGGTGAGGGATGAGGGACAAGAAGGTCGAAGATGAGGGACGAGGAGGTCGAAGGTGAGGGACGAGAAGGTCGAAGGTGAGGGATGAGGGACGAGAAGGTCAAAGGTGAGGGACGAGAAGGTCGAAGGTGAGGGATGAGGGACGAGAAGGTCGAAGGTGAGGGATGAGGGACGAGAAGGTCAAAGGTGAGGGATGAAGAATGAGAAGGTCAAAGGTGAAGGATGAGGGACGAGAAGGTCGAAGGTGAGGGATGAGGGTCGAGAAGGTCGAAGGTGAGGAACGAGAAGGCCGAAGGTGAGGAACGAGAAGGTCAAAGGTGAGGGACGAGAAGGTCGAAGGTGAGGGATGAGGGACGAGAAGGTCGAAGGTGAGGGACGAGAAGGTCGAAGGTGAGGGATGAGGGACGAGAAGGTCAAAGGTGAGGGATGAGGGATGAGAAGATCGAAGATGAGGGAGGAGGGACGAGAAGGTCGAAGGTGAGGGATGAGGGACGAGGTCAAAGGTGAGGGATGAGGGACAAGAAGGTCGAAGGTAAGGGATGTGGGACGAGAAGGTCAAAGGTGAGGGACGAGAAGGTCGAAGGTGAGGGATTAGGGACGAGAAGGTCAAAGGTGAGGGATGAGGGACGAGAAGGTCGAACATGAGGGCCGAGAAGGTCGAAGGTGAGGGATGAGGGATGAGAAGGTCGAAGGTGAGGGACGAGAAGGTCGAAGGTGAGGGATGAGGGACGAGAAGGTCGAAGGTGAGGGATGAGGGACGAGAAGGTCGAAGGTGAGGGATGAGGGATGAGAAGGTCAAAGGTGAGGGACGAGAAGGTCAAAGGTGAGGGATGAGGGATGAGAAGGTCAAAGGTGAGGGACGAGAAGGTCGAAGGTGAGGGATGAGGGACGAGAAGGTCAAAGGTGAGGGACGAGAAGGTCGAAGGTGAGGGATGAGGAATGAGAAGGTCAAAGGTGAAGGATGAGGGACGAGAAGGTCGAAGGTGAGGGATGAGAGTCGAGAAGGTCGAAGGTGAGGAACAAGAAGGCCGAAGGTGAGGAACGAGAAGGTCAAAGGTGAGGGACGAGAAGGTCGAAGGTGAGGGATGAGGGACAAGAAGGTTGAAGGTGAGGGATGAGGGATGAGAAGGTCGAAGGTGAGGGATGAGGGACGAGAAGGTCAAAGGTGAGGGTTGAGGGACGAGAAGGTCAAAGGTGAGGGACTAGAAGGTCGAAGGTGGGGGATGAGGGACGAGAAGGTCGAAGGTGAGGGACGAGAAGGTCGAAGGTGAGGGATGAGGGACGAGAAGGTCAAAGGTGAGGGATGAGGGACGAGAAGGTCGAAGATGAGGGACGAGGAGGTCGAAGGTGAGGGACGAGAAGGTCGAAGGTGAGGGATGAGGGACGAGAAGGTCAAAGGTGAGGGATGAGGGACGAGAAGGTCGAAGATGAGGGACGAGGAGGTCGAAGGTGAGGGACGAGAAGGTCGAAGGTGAGGGATGAGGGACGAGAAGGTCGAAGGTGAGGGACGAGAAGGTCGAAGGTGAGGGATGAGGGACGAGAAGGTCAAAGGTGAGGGATGAAGAATGAGAATGTCAAAGGTGAAGGATGAGGGACGAGAAGGTCGAAGGTGAGGGATGAGGGTCGAGAAGGTCGAAGGTGAGGAACGAGAAGGCCGAAGGTGAGGGACGAGAAGGTCAAAGGTGAGGGACGAGAAGGTCGAAGGTGAGGGATGAGGGACGAGAAGGTCGAAGGTGAGGGACGAGAAGGTCGAAGGTGAGGGATGAGGGACGAGAAGGTCAAAGGTGAGGGATGAGGGACGAGAAGGTCGAAGGTGAGGGATGAGGGACGAGAAGGTCGAAGGTGAGGGATGAGGGACGAGAAGGTCGAAGGTGAGGGATGAGGGATGAGAAGGTCAAAGGTGAGGGACGAGAAGGTCGAAGGTGAGGGATGAGGGACGAGAAGGTCAAAGGTGAGGGATGAGGGACGAGAAGGTCAAAGGTGAGGGATGAGGAATGAGAAGGTCAAAGGTGAAGGATGAGGGACGAGAAGGTCGAAGGTGAGGGATGAGGGTCGAGAAGGTCGAAGGTGAGGAACGAGAAGGCCGAAGGTGAGGAACGAGAAGGTTGAAGGTGAGGGATGAGGGATGAGAAGGTCGAAGGTGAGGGATGAGGGACGAGAAGGTCAAAGGTGAGGGTTGAGGGACGAGAAGGTCAAAGGTGAGGGACGAGAAGGTCAAAGGTGGGGGATGAGGGACGAGAAGGTCGAAGGTGAGGGACGAGAAGGTCGAAGGTGAGGGATGAGGGACGAGAAGGTCGAAGACGAGGGACGAGGAGGTCGAAGGTGAGGGACGAGAAGGTCGAAGGTGAGGGATGAGGGACAAGAAGGTCAAAGGTGAGGGATGAGGGACAAGAAGGTCGAAGATGAGGGACGAGGAGGTCGAAGGTGAGGGACGAGAAGGTCGAAGGTGAGGGATGAGGGACGAGAAGGTCAAAGGTGAGGGACGAGAAGGTCGAAGGTGAGGGATGAGGGACGAGAAGGTCGAAGGTGAGGGATGAGGGACGAGAAGGTCAAAGGTGAGGGATGAAGAATGAGAAGGTCAAAGGTGAAGGATGAGGGACGAGAAGGTCGAAGGTGAGGGATGAGGGTCGAGAAGGTCGAAGGTGAGGAACGAGAAGGCCGAAGGTGAGGAACGAGAAGGTCAAAGGTGAGGGACGAGAAGGTCGAAGGTGAGGGATGAGGGACAAGAAGGTTGAAGGTGAGGGATGAGGGATGAGAAGGTCGAAGGTGAGGGATGAGGGACGAGAAGGTCAAAGGTGAGGGATGAGGGACGAGAAGGTCGAAGGTGAGGGAGTGGGATGAGAAGGTCGAAGGTGAGGGGTGAGGGACGAGAAGGTCGAAGGTCAGGGATGAGGGACGAGAAGGTCTAAGGTGAGGGATGAGGAACGAGAAGGCCGAAGGTGAGGAACGAGAAGGTCAAAGGTAAGGGACGAGAAGGTCGAAGGTGAGGGATGAGGGACAAGAAGGTCGAAGGTGAGGGATGAGGGACAAGAAGGTCGAAGGTGAGGGATGAGGGACGAGAAGGTCTAAGGTGAGGGATGAGGGATGAGAAGGTCAAAGGTGAGGGACGAGAAGGTCAAAGGTGAGGGATGAGGGACGAGAAGGTCAAAGGTGAGGGACGAGAAGGTCAAAGGTGAGGGATGAGGGACGAGAAGGTCGAAGGTGAGGGACGAGAAGGTCGAAGGTGAGGGATGAGGGACGAGAAGGTCGAAGGTGAGGAACGAGAAGGCCGAAGGTGAGGAACGATAAGGTCAAAGGTGATGGACGAGAAGGTCGAAGGTGAGGGATGAGGGACGAGAAGGTCAAAGGTGAGGGATGAGGGACGAGAAGGTCAAAGGTGAGGGTTGAGGGACGAGAAGGTCAAAGGTGAGGGACGAGAAGGTCGAAGGTGGGGGATGAGGGACGAGAAGGTCGAAGGTGAGGGATGAGGGACGAGAAGGTCAAAGGTGAGGGATGAGGGACGAGAAGGTCGAAGATGAGGGACGAGGAGGTCGAAGGTGAGGGACGAGAAGGTCGAAGGTGAGGGATGAGGGATGAGAAGGTCAAAGGTGAGGGATGAGGGACGAGAAGGTCGAAGATGAGGGACGAGGAGGTCGAAGGTGAGGGACGAGAAGGTCGAAGGTGAGGTATGAGGGACGAGAAGGTCGAAGGTGAGGGACGAGAAGGTCAAAGGTGAGGGATGAGGGACGAGAAGGTCGAAGGTGAGGGATGAGGGACGAGAAGGTCAAAGGTGAGGGATGAAGAATGAGAATGTCAAAGGTGAAGGATGAGGGACGAGAAGGTCGAAGGTGAGGGATGAGGGTCGAGAAGGTCTAAGGTCAGGGATGAGGGACGAGAAGGTCGAAGGTGAGGGACGAGGGACAAGAAGGTCGAAGATGAGGGACGAGAAGGTTGAAGGTGAGGGATGAGGGACGAGAAGGTCAAAGGTAAGGGATGAGGGACGAGAAGTTCAAAGATGAGGGGCGAAAAGGTCGAAGGTGAGGGATGAGGGACGAGAAGATCTAAGGTGAGGGATGAGGGACGAGAAGGTCGAAGGTGAGGGATGAGGGACGAGAAGGTCGAAGGTGAGGGATGAGAAGGTCAAAGATGAGGGATGAGGGATGAGAAGGTCGAAGGTGAGGGATGAGGGACGAGAAGGTCAAAGGTGAGGGATGAGGGACGAGAAGGTCAAAGGTGAGGGATGAGGGACGAGAAGGTCAAAGGTGAGGGACGAGAAGGTCGAAGGTGAGGGATGAGGGACGAAAAGGTCGAAGGTGAGGGACGAGGAGGTCGAAGGTGAGGGATGAGGGACAAGAAGGTCAAAGGTGAGGGATGAGGAACGAGAAGGTCAAAGGTGAGGGATGAGGGACAAGAAGGTCAAAGGTGAGGGATGAGGGACGAGAAGGTCAAAGGTGAGGGATGAGGGACGAGAAGGTCAAAGGTGAGGAATGAGGGACGAGAAGGTCAAAGTTGAGGGATGAGAAGGTCTAAGATGAGGGACGAGAAGGTCTAAGATGAGGGACGAGAGACAAGAAGGTTGAAGATGAGGGACGAGGGATGAGAAGGTCAAAGGTGAGGGATGAGGGATGAGAATGTCGAAGGTGAGGGATGAGAAGGTCGAAGGTGAGGGATGAGGGATGAGAAGGTTGAAGGTGAGGGATGAGGGACAAGAAGGTCGAAGGTGAGGGATGAGGGACGAGAAGGTCAAAGGTGAGGGATGAGGGACGAGAAGGTCGAAGGTGAGGGATGAGGGACGAGAAGGTCAAAGGTGAGGGACGAGAAGGTCGAAGGTGAGGGATGAGGGACGAGAAGGTCGAAGGTGAGGGATGAGGGACAAGAAGGTCAAAGGTGAGGGATGAGGGACGAGAAGGTCGAAGATGAGGGACGAGGAGGTCGAAGGTGAGGGACGAGAAGGTCGAAGGTGAGGGATGAGGGACGAGAAGGTCGAAGGTGAGGGACGAGAAGGTCAAAGGTGAGGGATGAGGGACGAGAAGGTCGAAGGTGAGGGATGAGGGACGAGAAGGTCAAAGGTGAGGGATGAAGAATGAGAATGTCAAAGGTGAAGGATGAGGGACCAGAAGGTCGAAGGTGAGGGATGAGGGATGAGAAGGTCAAAGGTGAGGGATGAGGAATGAGAAGGTCAAAGGTGAAGGATGAGGGACGAGAAGGTCGAAGGTGAGGGATGAGGGTCGAGAAGGTCGAAGGTGAGGAACGAGAAGGCCGAAGGTGAGGAACGAGAAGGTCAAAGGTGAGGGACGAGAAGGTCGAAGGTGAGGGATGAGGGACAAGAAGGTCGAAGGTGAGGGATGAGGGACGAGAAGGTCGAAGGTGAGGGATGAGGGATGAGAAGGTCAAAGGTGAGGGTTGAGGGACGAGAAGGTCAAAGGTGAGGGACGAGAAGGTCGAAGGTGGGGGATGAGGGACGAGAAGGTCAAAGGTGAGGGATGAGGAACGAGAAGGTCAAAGGTGAGGAATGAGGGACGAGAAGGTCAAAGGTGAGGGATGAGGGACGAGAAGGTCGAAGGTGAGGGAGTGGGATGAGAAGGTCGAAGGTGAGGGGTGAGGGACGAGAAGGTCGAAGGTCAGGGATGAGGGACGAGAAGGTCTAAGGTGAGGGATGAGGGACGAGAAGGTCGAAGGTGAGGGACGAGGGACAAGAAGGTCGAAGATGAGGGACGAGAAGGTTGAAGGTGAGGGATGAGGGACGAGAAGGTCAAAGGTAAGGGATGAGGGACGAGAAGTTCAAAGATGAGGGGCGAAAAGGTCGAAGGTGAGGGATGAGGGACGAGAAGATCTAAGGTGAGGGATGAGGGACGAGAAGGTCGAAGGTGAGGGATGAGGGACGAGAAGGTCGAAGGTGAGGGATGAGAAGGTCAAAGATGAGGAATGAGGGATGAGAAGGTCGAAGGTGAGGGATGAGGGACGAGAAGGTCAAAGGTGAGGGATGAGGGACGAGAAGGTCAAAGGTGAGGGATGAGGGACGAGAAGGTCAAAGGTGAGGGACGAGAAGGTCGAAGGTGAGGGATGAGGGACGAAAAGGTCGAAGGTGAGGGACGAGGAGGTCGAAGGTGAGGGATGAGGGACAAGAAGGTCAAAGGTGAGGGATGAGGAACGAGAAGGTCAAAGGTGAGGGATGAGGGACAAGAAGGTCAAAGGTGAGGGATGAGGGACGAGAAGGTCAAAGGTGAGGGATGAGGGACGAGAAGGTCAAAGGTGAGGGATGAGGGACGAGAAGGTCAAAGTTGAGGGATGAGAAGGTCTAAGATGAGGGACGAGAAGGTCTAAGATGAGGGACGAGAGACAAGAAGGTTGAAGATGAGGGACGAGGGATGAGAAGGTCAAAGGTGAGGGATGAGGGATGAGAATGTCGAAGGTGAGGGATGAGAAGGTTGAAGGTGAGGGATGAGGGACGAGAAGGTTGAAGGTGAGGGATGAGGGACAAGAAGGTCGAAGGTGAGGGATGAGGGACGAGAAGGTCAAAGGTGAGGGATGAGGGACGAGAAAGTCGAAGGTGAGGGATGAGGGACGAGAAGGTCAAAGGTGAGGGACGAGAAGGTCGAAGGTGAGGGATGAGGGACGAGAAGGTCGAAGGTGAGGGATGAGGGACAAGAAGGTCAAAGGTGAGGGATGAGGGACGAGAAGGTCGAAGATGAGGGACGAGGAGGTCGAAGGTGAGGGACGAGAAGGTCGAAGGTGAGGGATGAGGGACGAGAAAGTCGAAGGTGAGGGACGAGAAGGTCGAAGGTGAGGGATGAGGGACGAGAAGGTCAAAGGTGAGGGATGAGGGACGAGAAGGTCAAAGGTGAGGGATGAAGAATGAGAATGTCAAAGGTGAAGGATGAGGGACCAGAAGGTCGAAGGTGAGGGATGAGGGTCGAGAAGGTCGAAGGTGAGGAATGAGAAGGCCGAAGGTGAGGAACGAGAAGGTCAAAGGTGAGGGACGAGAAGGTCGAAGGTGAGGGATGAGGGACGAGAAGGTCGAAGGTGAGGGACGAGAAGGTCGAAGGTGAGGGATGAGGGACGAGAAGGTCAAAGGTGAGGAATGAGGGACGAGAAGGTCAAAGGTGAGGGATGAGGGACGAGAAGGTCGAAGGTGAGGGAGTGGGATGAGAAGGTCGAAGGTGAGGGGTGAGGGACGAGAAGGTCGAAGGTCAGGGATGAGGGACGAGAAGGTCAAAGGTGAGGAATGAGGGACGAGAAGGTCAAAGGTGAGGGATGAGGGACGAGAAGGTCGAAGGTGAGGGAGTGGGATGAGAAGGTCGAAGGTGAGGGGTGAGGGACGAGAAGGTCGAAGGTCAGGGATGAGGGACGAGAAGGTCTAAGGTGAGGGATGAGGAACGAGAAGGCCGAAGGTGAGGAACGAGAAGGTCAAAGGTGAGGGACGAGAAGGTCGAAGGTGAGGGATGAGGGACAAGAAGGTCGAAGGTGAGGGATGAGGGACAAGAAGGTCGAAGGTGAGGGATGAGGGACGAGAAGGTCTAAGGTGAGGGATGAGGGATGAGAAGGTCAAAGGTGAGGGACGAGAAGGTCAAAGGTGAGGGATGAGGGACGAGAAGGTCAAAGGTGAGGGACGAGAAGGTCGAAGGTGAGGGATGAGGGACGAGAAGGTCGAAGGTGAGGGACGAGAAGGTCGAAGGTGAGGGATGAGGGACGAGAAGGTCGAAGGTGAGGAACGAGAAGGCCGAAGGTTAGGAACGAGAAGGTCAAAGGTGATGGACGAGAAGGTCGAAGGTGAGGGATGAGGGACGAGAAGGTCAAAGGTGAGGGATGAGGGACGAGAAGGTCAAAGGTGAGGGTTGAGGGACGAGAAGGTCAAAGGTGAGGGACGAGAAGGTCAAAGGTGGGGGATGAGGGACGAGAAGGTCGAAGGTGAGGGATGAGGGACGAGAAGGTCAAAGGTGAGGGATGAGGGATGAGAAGGTCGAAGATGAGGGACGAGGAGGTCGAAGGTGAGGGACGAGAAGGTCGAAGGTGAGGGATGAGGGATGAGAAGGTCAAAGGTGAGGGATGAGGGATGAGAAGGTCGAAGATGAGGGACGAGGAGGTCGAAGGTGAGGGACGAGAAGGTCGAAGGTGAGGGATGAGGGACGAGAAGGTCGAAGGTGAGGGACGTGAAGGTCGAAGGTGAGGGATGAGGGACGAGAAGGTCGAAGGTGAGGGATGAGGGACGAGAAGGTCAAAGGTGAGGGATGAGGGACGAGAAGGTCGAAGGTGAGGGATGAGGGACGAGAAGGTCGAAGGTGAGGGATGAGAAGGTCAAAGATGAGGGATGAGGGATGAGAAGGTCGAAGGTGAGGGATGAGGGACGAGAAGGTCAAAGGTGAGGGATGAGGGACGAGAAGGTCAAAGGTGAGGGATGAGGGACGAGAAGGTCAAAGGTGAGGGATGAGAAGGTCGAAGGTGAGGGATGAGGGACGAAAAGGTCGAAGGTGAGGGACGAGGAGGTCGAAGGTGAGGGATGAGGGACAAGAAGGTCAAAGGTGAGGGATGAGGAACGAGAAGGTCAAAGGT
This sequence comes from Rana muscosa, assembly GCA_029206835.1. Classification (NCBI taxonomy): domain Eukaryota; kingdom Metazoa; phylum Chordata; class Amphibia; order Anura; family Ranidae; genus Rana; species Rana muscosa. The sequence continues at coordinate 15,488,765 of JARGYO010000198.1, read as the reverse complement.
GAGGGATGAGGGACAAGAAGGTCAAAGGTGAGGGATGAGGGACGAGAAAGTCAAAGGTGAGGGATGAGGGACGAGAAGGTCAAAGGTGAGGGATGAGGGACGAGAAGGTCAAAGTTGAGGGATGAGAAGGTCTAAGATGAGGGACGAGAAGGTCTAAGATGAGGGACGAGAGACAAGAAGGTTGAAGATGAGGGACGAGGGATGAGAAGGTCAAAGGTGAGGGATGAGGGATGAGAATGTCGAAGGTGAGGGATGAGAAGGTCGAAGGTGAGGGATGAGGGACGAGAAGGTTGAAGGTGAGGGATGAGGGACAAGAAGGTCGAAGGTGAGGGATGAGGGACGAGAAGGTCAAAGGTGAGGGATGAGGGACGAGAAGGTCGAAGGTGAGGGATGAGGGACGAGAAGGTCAAAGGTGAGGGACGAGAAGGTCGAAGGTGAGGGATGAGGGACGAGAAGGTCGAAGGTGAGGGATGAGGGACAAGAAGGTCAAAGGTGAGGGATGAGGGACGAGAAGGTCGAAGATGAGGGACGAGGAGGTCGAAGGTGAGGGACGAGAAGGTCGAAGGTGAGGGATGAGGGACGAGAAGGTCGAAGGTGAGGGACGAGAAGGTCGAAGGTGAGGGATGAGGGACGAGAAGGTCGAAGGTGAGGGATGAGGGACGAGAAGGTCAAAGGTGAGGGATGAAGAATGAGAATGTCAAAGGTGAAGGATGAGGGACCAGAAGGTCGAAGGTGAGGGATGAGGGTCGAGAAGGTCGAAGGTGAGGAATGAGAAGGCCGAAGGTGAGGAACGAGAAGGTCAAAGGTGAGGGACGAGAAGGTCGAAGGTGAGGGATGAGGGACGAGAAGGTCGAAGGTGAGGGACGAGAAGGTCGAAGGTGAGGGATGAGGGACGAGAAGGTCAAAGGTGAGGGATGAGGGACGAGAAGGTCGAAGATGAGGGACGAGATGGTCGAAGGTGAGGGACGAGAAGGTCGAAGATGAGGGATGAGGGATGAGAAGGTCGAAGGTGAGGGACGAGAAGGTCGAAGGTGAGGGATGAGGGACGAGAAGGTCGAAGGTGAGGGATGAGGGACGAGAAGGTCAAAGGTGAGGGATGAGGAATGAGAAGGTCAAAGGTGAAGGATGAGGGACGAGAAGGTCGAAGGTGAGGGATGAGGGTCGAGAAGGTCGAAGGTGAGGAACGAGAAGGCCGAAGGTGAGGAACGAGAAGGTCAAAGGTGAGGGATGAGAAGGTCGAAGGTGAGGGATGAGGGACAAGAAGGTCGAAGGTGAGGGATGAGGGACGAGAAGGTCGAAGGTGAGGGATGAGGGACGAGAAGGTCAAAGGTGAGGGTTGAGGGACGAGAAGGTCAAAGGTGAGGGACGAGAAGGTCGAAGGTGGGGGATGAGGGACGAGAAGGTCAAAGGTGAGGGATGAGGAACGAGAAGGTCAAAGGTGAGGAATGAGGGACGAGAAGGTCAAAGGTGAGGGATGAGGGACGAGAAGGTCGAAGGTGAGGGAGTGGGATGAGAAGGTCGAAGGTGAGGGGTGAGGGACGAGAAGGTCGAAGGTCAGGGATGAGGGACGAGAAGGTCTAAGGTGAGGGATGAGGAACGAGAAGGCCGAAGGTGAGGAACGAGAAGGTCAAAGGTAAGGGACGAGAAGGTCGAAGGTGAGGGATGAGGGACAAGAAGGTCGAAGGTGAGGGATGAGGGACAAGAAGGTCGAAGGTGAGGGATGAGGGACGAGAAGGTCTAAGGTGAGGGATGAGGGATGAGAAGGTCAAAGGTGAGGGACGAGAAGGTCAAAGGTGAGGGATGAGGGACGAGAAGGTCAAAGGTGAGGGATGAGAAGGTCGAAGGTGAGGGATGAGGGACGAGAAGGTCGAAGGTGAGGGATGAGAAGGTCGAAGGTGAGGGATGAGGGACGAGAAGGTCGAAGGTGAGGAACGAGAAGGCCGAAGGTGAGGGACGAGGAGGTCGAAGATGAGGGACGAGGAGGTCGAAGGTGAGGGACGAGAAGGTCGAAGGTGAGGGATGAGGGACGAGAAGGTCGAAGGTGAGGGACGAGAAGGTCAAAGGTGAGGGATGAGGGACGAGAAGGTCGAAGGTGAGGGATGAGGGACGAGAAGGTCAAAGGTGAGGGACGAGAAGGTCAAAGGTGAGGGACGAGAAGGTCGAAGGTGAGGGATGAGGGACAAGAAGGTCGAAGGTGAGGGATGAGGGACAAGAAGGTCGAAGGTGAGGGATGAGGGACGAGAAGGTCTAAGGTGAGGGATGAGGGATGAGAAGGTCAAAGGTGAGGGACGAGAAGGTCAAAGGTGAGGGATGAGGGACGAGAAGGTCAAAGGTGAGGGACGAGAAGGTCGAAGGTGAGGGATGAGGGACGAGAAGGTCGAAGGTGAGGGACGAGAAGGTCGAAGGTGAGGGATGAGGGACGAGAAGGTCGAAGGTGAGGAACGAGAAGGCCGAAGGTGAGGAACGAGAAGGTCAAAGGTGATGGACGAGAAGGTCGAAGGTGAGGGATGAGGGACGAGAAGGTCAAAGGTGAGGGATGAGGGACGAGAAGGTCAAAGGTGAGGGTTGAGGGACGAGAAGGTCAAAGGTGAGGGACGAGAAGGTCAAAGGTGGGGGATGAGGGACGAGAAGGTCGAAGGTGAGGGATGAGGGACGAGAAGGTCAAAGGTGAGGGATGAGGGACGAGAAGGTCGAAGATGAGGGACGAGGAGGTCGAAGGTGAGGGACGAGAAGGTCGAAGGTGAGGGATGAGGGATGAGAAGGTCAAAGGTGAGGGATGAGGGACGAGAAGGTCGAAGATGAGGGACGAGGAGGTCGAAGGTGAGGGACGAGAAGGTCGAAGGTGAGGGATGAGGGACGAGAAGGTCGAAGGTGAGGGACGAGAAGGTCGAAGGTGAGGGATGAGGGACGAGAAGGTCGAAGGTGAGGGATGAGGGACGAGAAGGTCAAAGGTGAGGGATGAGGGACGAGAAGGTCGAAGGTGAGGGATGAGGGACGAGAAGGTCGAAGGTGAGGGATGAGAAGGTCAAAGATGAGGGATGAGGGATGAGAAGGTCGAAGGTGAGGGATGAGGGACGAGAAGGTCAAAGGTGAGGGATGAGGGACGAGAAGGTCAAAGGTGAGGGATGAGGGACGAGAAGGTCAAAGGTGAGGGACGAGAAGGTCGAAGGTGAGGGATGAGGGATGAAAAGGTCGAAGGTGAGGGACGAGGAGGTCGAAGGTGAGGGATGAGGGACAAGAAGGTCAAAGGTGAGGGATGAGGAACGAGAAGGTCAAAGGTGAGGGATGAGGGACAAGAAGGTCAAAGGTGAGGGATGAGGGACGAGAAGGTCAAAGGTGAGGGATGAGGGACGAGAAGGTCAAAGGTGAGGGATGAGGGACGAGAAGGTCAAAGTTGAGGGATGAGAAGGTCTAAGATGAGGGACGAGAAGGTCTAAGATGAGGGACGAGAGACAAGAAGGTTGAAGATGAGGGACGAGGGATGAGAAGGTCAAAGGTGAGGGATGAGGGATGAGAATGTCGAAGGTGAGGGATGAGAAGGTCGAAGGTGAGGGATGAGGGACGAGAAGGTTGAAGGTGAGGGATGAGGGACAAGAAGGTCGAAGGTGAGGGATGAGGGACGAGAAGGTCAAAGGTGAGGGATGAGGGACGAGAAGGTCGAAGGTGAGGGATGAGGGACGAGAAGGTCAAAGGTGAGGGACGAGAAGGTCGAAGGTGAGGGATGAGGGATGAGAAGGTCGAAGGTGAGGGATGAGGGACAAGAAGGTCAAAGGTGAGGGATGAGGGACGAGAAGGTCGAAGATGAGGGACGAGGAGGTCGAAGGTGAGGGACGAGTAGGTCGAAGGTGAGGGATGAGGGACGAGAAGGTCGAAGGTGAGGGACGAGAAGGTCGAAGGTGAGGGATGAGGGACGAGAAGGTCGAAGGTAAGGGATGAGGGACGAGAAGGTCAAAGGTGAGGGATGAAGAATGAGAATGTCAAAGGTGAAGGATGAGGGACCAGAAGGTCGAAGGTGAGGGATGAGGGTCGAGAAGGTCGAAGGTGAGGAATGAGAAGGCCGAAGGTGAGGAACGAGAAGGTCAAAGGTGAGGGACGAGAAGGTCGAAGGTGAGGGATGAGGGACGAGAAGGTCGAAGGTGAGGGACGAGAAGGTCGAAGGTGAGGGATGAGGGACGAGAAGGTCAAAGGTGAGGGATGAGGGACGAGAAGGTCGAAGATGAGGGACGAGATGGTCGAAGGTGAGGGACGAGAAGGTCGAAGATGAGGGATGAGGGATGAGAAGGTCGAAGGTGAGGGACGAGAAGGTCGAAGGTGAGGGATGAGGGACGAGAAGGTCGAAGGTGAGGGATGAGGGACGAGAAGGTCAAAGGTGAGGGATGAGGAATGAGAAGGTCAAAGGTGAAGGATGAGGGACGAGAAGGTCGAAGGTGAGGGATGAGGGTCGAGAAGGTCGAAGGTGAGGAACGAGAAGGCCGAAGGTGAGGAACGAGAAGGTCAAAGGTGAGGGATGAGAAGGTCGAAGGTGAGGGATGAGGGACAAGAAGGTCGAAGGTGAGGGATGAGGGACGAGAAGGTCGAAGGTGAGGGATGAGGGACGAGAAGGTCAAAGGTGAGGGTTGAGGGACGAGAAGGTCAAAGGTGAGGGACGAGAAGGTCGAAGGTGGGGGATGAGGGACAAGAAGGTCAAAGGTGAGGGATGAGGAACGAGAAGGTCAAAGGTGAGGAATGAGGGACGAGAAGGTCAAAGGTGAGGGATGAGGGACGAGAAGGTCGAAGGTGAGGGAGTGGGATGAGAAGGTCGAAGGTGAGGGGTGAGGGACGAGAAGGTCGAAGGTCAGGGATGAGGGACGAGAAGGTCTAAGGTGAGGGATGAGGAACGAGAAGGCCGAAGGTGAGGAACGAGAAGGTCAAAGGTAAGGGACGAGAAGGTCGAAGGTGAGGGATGAGGGACAAGAAGGTCGAAGGTGAGGGATGAGGGACAAGAAGGTCGAAGGTGAGGGATGAGGGACGAGAAGGTCTAAGGTGAGGGATGAGGGATGAGAAGGTCAAAGGTGAGGGACGAGAAGGTCAAAGGTGAGGGATGAGGGACGAGAAGGTCAAAGGTGAGGGACAAGAAGGTCGAAGGTGAGGGATGAGGGACGAGAAGGTCGAAGGTGAGGGACGAGAAGGTCGAAGGTGAGGGATGAGGGACGAGAAGGTCAAAGGTGAAGGATGAGGGACGAGAAGGTCGAAGGTGAGGGATGAGGGTCGAGAAGGTCAAAGGTGAGGGACGAGAAGGTCGAAGGTGGGGGATGAGGAACGAGAAGGTCAAAGGTGAGGAATGAGGGACGAGAAGGCCGAAGGTGAGGAACGAGAAGGTCAAAGGTGAGGGACGAGAAGGTCAAAGGTGAGGGATGAGGGACAAGAAGGTCGAAGGTGAGGGATGAGGGACGAGAAGGTCGAAGGTGAGGGATGAGGGATGAGAAGGTCAAAGGTGAGGGTTGAGGGACGAGAAGGTCAAAGGTGAGGGACGAGAAGGTCGAAGGTGGGGGATGAGGAACGAGAAGGTCAAAGGTGAGGAATGAGGGACGAGAAGGTCAAAGGTGAGGGATGAGGGACGAGAAGGTCGAAGGTGAGGGAGTGGGATGAGAAGGTCGAAGGTGAGGGGTGAGGGACGAGAAGGTCGGAGGTCAGGGATGAGGGACGAGAAGGTCTAAGGTGAGGGATGAGGGACGAGAAGGTCGAAGGTGAGGGACGAGGAACAAGAAGGTCGAAGATGAGGGACGAGAAGGTTGAAGGTGAGGGATGAGGGACGAGAAGGTCAAAGGTTAGGGATAAGGGACGAGAAGTTCAAAGATGAGGGGCGAAAAGGTCGAAGGTGAGGGATGAGGGACGAGAAGATCTAAGGTGAGGGATGAGGGACGAGAAGGTCGAAGGTGAGGGATGAGGGACGAGAAGGTCGAAGGTGAGGGATGAGAAGGTCAAAGATGAGGGATGAGGGATGAGAAGGTCGAAGGTGAGGGATGAGGGACGAGAAGGTCAAAGGTGAGGGATGAGGGACGAGAAGGTCAAAGGTGAGGGACGAGAAGGTCGAAGGTGAGGGATGAGGGACGAAAAGGTCGAAGGTGAGGGACGAGGAGGTCGAAGGTGAGGGATGAGGGACAAGAAGGTCAAAGGTGAGGGATGAGGAACGAGAAGGTCAAAGGTGAGGGATGAGGGACAAGAAGGTCAAAGGTGAGGGATGAGGGACGAGAAGGTCAAAGGTGAGGGATGAGGGACGAGAAGGTCAAAGGTGAGGGATGAGGGACGAGAAGGTCAAAGTTGAGGGATGAGAAGGTCTAAGATGAGGGACGAGAAGGTCTAAGATGAGGGACGAGAGACAAGAAGGTTGAAGATGAGGGACGAGGGATGAGAAGGTCAAAGGTGAGGGATGAGGGATGAGAATGTCGAAGGTGAGGGATGAGAAGGTCGAAGGTGAGGGATGAGGGACGAGAAGGTTGAAGGTGAGGGATGAGGGACAAGAAGGTCGAAGGTGAGGGATGAGGGACGAGAAGGTCAAAGGTGAGGGATGAGGGACGAGAAGGTCGAAGGTGAGGGATGAGGGACGAGAAGGTCAAAGGTGAGGGACGAGAAGGTCGAAGGTGAGGGATGAGGGACGAGAAGGTCGAAGGTGAGGGACGAGGAGGTCGAAGGTGAGGGATGAGGGACAAGAAGGTCAAAGGTGAGGGATGAGGGATGAGAAGGTCAAAGGTGAGGGACGAGAAGGTCGAAGGTGAGGGATGAGGGACGAGAAGGTCGAAGGTGAAGGACGAGGAGGTATAAGGTGAGGGATGAGGGACGAGAAGGTCAAAGGTGAGGGATGAGGGACGAGAAGGTCAAAGGTAAGGGATGAGGGACGAGAAGGTCAAAGGTGAGGGACGAGAAGGTCGAAGGTGAGGGATGAGGGACGAGAAGGTCGAAGGTGAGGGACGAGGAGGTATAAGGTGAGGGATGAGGGACGACAAGGTCAAAGGTGAGGGATGAGGGACAAGAAGGTCAAAGGTGAGGGATGAGGGACGAGAAGGTCAAAGGTGAGGGATGAGGGACGAGAAGGTCAAAGGTGAGGGATGAGGGACGAGAAGGTCAAAGTTGAGGGATGAGAAGGTCTAAGATGAGGGACGAGAAGGTCTAAGATGAGGGACGAGAGACAAGAAGGTTGAAGATGAGGGACGAGGGATGAGAAGGTCAAAGGTGAGGGATGAGGGATGAGAATGTCGAAGGTGAGGGATGAGAAGGTCGAAGGTGAGGGATGAGGGACGAGAAGGTTGAAGGTGAGGGATGAGGGACAAGAAGGTCGAAGGTGAGGGATGAGGGACGAGAAGGTCAAAGGTGAGGGATGAGGGACGAGAAGGTCGAAGGTGAGGGATGAGGGACGAGAAGGTCAAAGGTGAGGGACGAGAAGGTCGAAGGTGAGGGATGAGGGACGAGAAGGTCGAAGGTGAGGGACGAGGAGGTCGAAGGTGAGGGATGAGGGACAAGAAGGTCAAAGGTGAGGGATGAGGGATGAGAAGGTCAAAGGTGAGGGACGAGAAGGTCGAAGGTGAGGGATGAGGGACGAGAAGGTCGAAGGTGAAGGACGAGGAGGTATAAGGTGAGGGATGAGGGACGAGAAGGTCAAAGGTGAGGGATGAGGGACGAGAAGGTCAAAGGTAAGGGATGAGGGACGAGAAGGTCAAAGGTGAGGGACGAGAAGGTCGAAGGTGAGGGATGAGGGACGAGAAGGTCGAAGGTGAGGGACGAGGAGGTATAAGGTGAGGGATGAGGGACGACAAGGTCAAAGGTGAGGGATGAGGGACAAGAAGGTCAAAGGTGAGGGATGAGGGACGAGAAGGTCAAAGGTGAGGGATGAGGGACGAGAAGGTCAAAGGTGAGGGATGAGGGACGAGAAGGTCAAAGTTGAGGGATGAGAAGGTCTAAGGTGAGGGATGAGGGACGAGAAGGTTGAAGGTGAGGGATGAGGGACAAGAAGGTCAAAGGTGAGGGATGAGGGACGAGAAGGTCAAAGGTGAGGGATGAGGGACGAGAAGGTCGAAGGTGAGGGACGAGAAGGTCGAAGGTGATGGATGAGGGACGAGAAGGTCAAATGTGAGGGATGGGGGACGAAAAGGCCAAAGTTGAGGGATGAGGGACGAGAAGGTCAAAGATGAGGGGCGAGAAGGTCGAAGGTGAGGGAGTGGGACGAGAGGGTCGAAGGTGAGGGGTGAGAGACGAGAAGGTCGAAGGTGAAGGATGAGGGACGAGAAGGTCTAAGGTGAGGGATGAGGGACGAGAAGGTCAAAGGTGAGGGACGTGGGACAAGAAGGTCGAAGATAAGGGACGAGGGACGAGAAGGTCAAAGGTGAGGGATGAGGGACGAGAAGGTCAAAGATGAGGGGCGAGAAGGTTGAAGTTGAGGGAGTGGGACGAGAAGGTCGAAGGTGAGGGGTGAGGGACGAGAAGGTCGAAGGTGAGGGATGAGGGACGAGAAGGTCTAAGGTGAGGGATGAGGGACGAGAAGGTCGAAAGTGAGGGATGAGAAGGTCGAAGGTGAGGGATGAGGGATGAGAAGGTCGAAGATGAGGGACGAGAAGGTCGAAGGTGAGGGATGAGGGACGAGAAGGTCAAAGGTGAGGGAAGAGGGACGAGAAGGTCGAAGATGAGGGACGAGAAGGTCGAAGGTGAGGGACGAGAAGGTCAAAGGTGAGGGATGAGGGACGAGAAGGTCGAAGGTGAGGGACGAGAAGGTCGAAGGTGAGGGATGAGGGACGAGAAGGTCAAAGGTGAGGGATGAGGGACGAGAAGGTCAAAGGTGAGGGATGAGGAATGAGAAGGTCAAAGGTGAAGGATGAGGGACGAGAAGGTCAAAGGTGAGGGATGAGGGTCGAGAAGGTCGAAGGTGAGGAACGAGAAGGCCGAAGGTGAGGAACGAGAAGGTCAAAGGTGATGGACGAGAAGGTCGAAGGTGAGGGATGAGGGACGAGAAGGTCAAAGGTGAGGGATGAGGGACGAGAAGGTCAAAGGTGAGGGTTGAGGGACGAGAAGGTCAAAGGTGAGGGACGAGAAGGTCGAAGGTGGGGGATGAGGGACGAGAAGGTCGAAGGTGAGGGATGAGGGACGAGAAGGTCAAAGGTGAGGGATGAGGGACGAGAAGGTCGAAGATGAGGGACGAGGAGGTCGAAGGTGAGGGACGAGAAGGTCGAAGGTGAGGGATGAGGGACGAGAAGGTCGAAGGTGAGGGACGAGAAGGTCGAAGGTGAGGGATGAGGGACGAGAAGGTCGAAGGTGAGGGATGAGGGACGAGAAGGTCAAAGGTGAGGGATGAAGAATGAGAATGTCAAAGGTGAAGGATGAGGGACGAGAAGGTCGAAGGTGAGGGATGAGGGTCGAGAAGGTCGAAGGTGAGGAACGAGAAGGCCGAAGGTGAGGAACGAGAAGGTCAAAGGTGAGGGACAAGAAGGTCGAAGGTGAGGGATGAGGGACGAGAAGGTCGAAGGTGAGGGACGAGTAGGTCGAAGGTGAGGGATGAGGGACGAGAAGGTCAAAGGTGAGGGATGAGGGACGAGAAGGTCGAAGATGAGGGAGGAGGGACGAGAAGATCGAAGGTGAGGGATGAGGGACGAGAAGGTCGAAGGTGAGGGATAAGGGACGAGAAGGTCGAAGGTGAGGGATGAGGGATGAGAAGGTCAAAGGTGAGGGACGAGAAGGTCGAAGGTGAGGGATGAGGGACGAGAAGGTCAAAGGTGAGGGATGAGGGACGAGAAGGTCAAAGGTGAGGGATGAGGGACGAGAAGGTCAAAGGTGAGGGATGAGGAATGAGAAGGTCAAAGGTGAAGGATGAGGGACGAGAAGGTCAAAGGTGAGGGATGAGGGACGAGAAGGTCGAAGATGAGGGACGAGGAGGTCGAAGGTGAGGGACGAGAAGGTCGAAGGTGAGGGATGAGAAGGTCGAAGGTGAGGGATGAGGGACGAGAAGGTCGAAGGTGAGGGATGAGGGACGAGAAGGTCAAAGGTGAGGGATGAGGGACGAGAAGGTCAAAGGTGAGGGACGAGAAGGTCGAAGGTGGGGGATGAGGGACGAGAAGGTCGAAGGTGAGGGATGAGGGACGAGAAGGTCAAAGGTGAGGGATGAGGGACGAGAAGGTCGAAGATGAGGGACGAGGAGGTCGAAGGTGAGGGACGAGAAGGTCGAAGGTGAGGGACGAGAAGGTCGAAGGTGAGGGATGAGGGACGAGAAGGTCGAAGGTGAGGGATGAGGGACGAGAAGGTCAAAGGTAAGGGATGAAGAATGAGAAGGTCAAAGGTGAGGGTTGAGGGACGAGAAGGTCAAAGGTGAAGGATGAGGGACGAGAAGGTCGAAGGTGAGGGATGAGGGTCGAGAAGGTCGAAGGTGAGGAACGAGAAGGCCGAAGGTGAGGAACGAGAAGGTCAAAGGTGAGGGACAAGAAGGTCGAAGGTGAGGGATGAGGGACGAGAAGGTCGAAGGTGATGGACGAGTAGGTCGAAGGTGAGGGATGAGGGACGAGAAGGTCAAAGGTGAGGGATGAGGGACGAGAAGGTCGAAGATGAGGGAGGAGGGACGAGAAGATCGAAGGTGAGGGATGAGGGACGAGAAGGTCGAAGGTGAGGGATAAGGGACGAGAAGGTCGAAGGTGAGGGATGAGGGATGAGAAGGTCAAAGGTGAGGGACGAGAAGGTCGAAGGTGAGGGATGAGGGACGAGAAGGTCAAAGGTGAGGGATGAGGGACGAGAAGGTCGAAGGTGAGGGACGAGAAGGTCGAAGGTGAGGGATGAGGGACGAGAAGGTCAAAGGTGAGGGATGAGGGACGAGAAGGTCGAAGATGAGGGACGAGATGGTCGAAGGTGAGGGACGAGAAGGTCGAAGGTGAGGGATGAGGGATGAGAAGGTCGAAGGTGAGGGACGAGAAGGTCGAAGGTGAGGGATGAGGGACGAGAAGGTCGAAGGTGAGGGATGAGGGACGAGAAGGTCAAAGGTGAGGGATGAGGAATGAGAAGGTCAAAGGTGAAGGATGAGGGACGAGAAGGTCGAAGGTGAGGGATGAGGGTCGAGAAGGTCGAAGGTGAGGAACGAGAAGGCCGAAGGTGAGGAACGAGAAGGTCAAAGGTGAGGGACGAGAAGGTCGAAGGTGAGGGATGAGGGACAAGAAGGTCGAAGGTGAGGGATGAGGGACGAGAAGGTCGAAGGTGAGGGATGAGGGACGAGAAGGTCTAAGGTGAGGGTTGAGGGACGAGAAGGTCAAAGGTGAGGGACGAGAAGGTCGAAGGTGGGGGATGAGGGACGAGAAGGTCAAAGGTGAGGGATGAGGAACGAGAAGGTCAAAGGTGAGGAATGAGGGACGAGAAGGTCAAAGGTGAGGGATGAGGGATGAGAAGGTCGAAGGTGAGGGAGTGGGATGAGAAGGTCGAAGGTGAGGGGTGAGGGACGAGAAGGTCGAAGGTCAGGGATGAGGGACGAGAAGGTCTAAGGTGAGGGATGAGGGACAAGAAGGTCGAAGATGAGGGACGAGAAGGTTGAAGGTGAGGAATGAGGGACGAGAAGGTCAAAGGTGAGGGATGAGGGACGAGAAGTTCAAAGATGAGGGGCGAAAAGGTCGAAGGTGAGGGATGAGGGACGAGAAGATCTAAGGTGAGGGATGAGGGACGAGAAGGTGAGGGATGAGGGACAAGAAGGTCGAAGGTGAGGGATGAGAATGTCAAAGATGAGGGTTGAGGGATGAGAAGGTCGAAGGTGAGGGATGAGGGACGAGAAGGTCAAAGGTGAGGGATGAGGGACGAGAAGGTCAAAGGTGAGGGATGAGGGACGAGAAGGTCAAAGGTGAGGGACGAGAAGGTCGAAGGTGAGGGATGAGGGACGAAAAGATCGAAGGTGAGGGACGAGGAGGTCGAAGGTGAGGGATGAGGGACAAGAAGGTCAAAGGTGAGGGATGAGGAACGAGAAGGTCAAAGGTGAGGGATGAGGGACAAGAAGGTCAAAGGTGAGGGATGAGGGATGAGAAGGTCAAAGGTGAGGGATGAGAAGGTCTAAGATGAGGGACGAGAAGGTCTAAGATGAGGGACAAGGGACAAGAAGGTTGAAGATGAGGGACGAGGGATGAGAAGGTCAAAGGTGAGGGATGAGGGATGAGAAGGTCGAAGGTGAGGGATGAGAAGGTCGAAGGTGAGGGATGAGGGACGAGAAGGTTGAAGGTGAGGGATGAGGGACAAGAAGGTCGAAGGTGAGGGATGAGGGACGAGAAGGTCAAAGGTGAGGGATGAGGGACGAGAAGGTCGAAGGTGAGGGATGAGGGACGAGAAGGTCAAAGGTGAGGGACGAGAAGGTCGAAGGTGAGGGATGAGGGACGAGAAGGTCGAAGGTGAGGGACGAGGAGGTCGAAGGTGAGGGATGAGGGACAAGAAGGTCAAAGGTGAGGGATGAGGGATGAGAAGGTCAAAGGTGAGGGACGAGAAGGTCGAAGGTGAGGGATGAGGGACGAGAAGGTCGAAGGTGAGGGACGAGGAGGTATATGGTGAGGGATGAGGGACGAGAAGGTCAAAGGTGAGGGATGAGGGACGAGAAGGTCAAAGGTGAGGGATGAGGGACGAGAAGGTCAAAGGTGAGGCACGAGAAGGTCGAAGGTGAGGGATGAGGGTCGAGAAGGTCGAAGGTGAGGAACGAGAAGGCCGAAGGTGAGGAACGAGAAGGTCAAAGGTGAGGGACGAGAAGGTCGAAGGTGAGGGATGAGGGACAAGAAGGTCGAAGGTGAGGGATGAGGGACGAGAAGGTCGAAGGTGAGGGATGAGGGACGAGAAGGTCGAAGGTGAGGGATGAGGGACGAGAAGGTCAAAGGTGAGGGTTGAGGGACGAGAAGATCAAAGGTGAGGGACGAGAAGGTCGAAGGTGGGGGATGAGGAATGAGAAGGTCAAAGGTGAGGAATGAGGGACGAGAAGGTCAAAGGTGAGGGATGAGGGACGAGAAGGTCGAAGGTGAGGGAGTGGGATGAGAAGGTCGAAGGTGAGGGGTGAGGGACGAGAAGGTCGAAGGTCAGGGATGAGGGACGAGAAGGTCTAAGGTGAGGGATGAGGGACGAGAAGGTCGAAGGTGAGGGACGAGGGACAAGAAGGTCGAAGATGAGGGACGAGAAGGTTGAAGGTGAGGAATGAGGGACGAGAAGGTCAAAGGTGAGGGATGAGGGACGAGAAGTTCAAAGATGAGGGGCGAAAAGGTCGAAGGTGAGGGATGAGGGACGAGAAGATCTAAGGTGAGGGATGAGGGACGAGAAGGTCAAAGGTGAGGGATGAGGGATGAGAAGGTCGAAGGTGAGGGATGAGAAGGTCAAAGATGAGGGATGAGGGATGAGAAGGTCGAAGGTGAGGGATGAGGGACGAGAAGGTCAAAGGTGAGGGATGAGGGACGAGAAGGTCAAAGGTCAGGGATGAGGGACGAGAAGGTCAAAGGTGAGGGACGAGAAGGTCGAAGGTGAGGGATGAGGGACGAAAAGGTCGAAGGTGAGGGACGAGGAGGTCGAAGGTGAGGGATGAGGGACAAGAAGGTCAAAGGTGAGGGATGAGGAACGAGAAGGTCAAAGGTGAGGGATGAGGGACAAGAAGGTCAAAGGTGAGGGATGAGGGACGAGAAGGTCAAAGGTGAGGGATGAGGGATGAGAAGGTCAAAGGTGAGGGATGAGGGACGAGAAGGTCAAAGTTGAGGGATGAGAAGGTCTAAGATGAGGGACGAGAAGGTCTAAGATGAGGGATGAGGGACAAGAAGGTTGAAGATGAGGGACGAGGGATGAGAAGGTCAAAGGTGAGGGATGAGGGATGAGAAGGTCGAAGGTGAGGGATGAGAAGGTCGAAGGTGAGGGATGAGGGACGAGAAGGTTGAAGGTGAGGGATGAGGGACAAGAAGGTCGAAGGTGAGGGATGAGGGACGAGAAGGTCAAAGGTGAGGGATGAGGGACGAGAAGGTCGAAGGTGAGGGATGAGGGACGAGAAGGTCAAAGGTGAGGGACGAGAAGGTCGAAGGTGAGGGATGAGGGACGAGAAGGTCGAAGGTGAGGGACGAGGAGGTCGAAGGTGAGGGATGAGGGACAAGAAGGTCAAAGGTGAGGGATGAGGGATGAGAAGGTCAAAGGTGAGGGACGAGAAGGTCGAAGGTGAGGGATGAGGGACGAGAAGGTCGAAGGTGAGGGACGAGGAGGTATAAGGTGAGGGATGAGGGACGAGAAGGTCAAAGGTGAGGGATGAGGGACGAGAAGGTCAAAGGTGAGGGATGAGGGACGAGAAGGTCAAAGGTGAGGCACGAGAAGGTCGAAGGTGAGGGATGAGGGACGAGAAGGTCGAAGGTGAGGGACGAGGAGGTATAAGGTGAGGGATGAGGGACGACAAGGTCAAAGGTGAGGGTTGAGGGACGAGAAGGTCAAAGGTGAGGGACGAGAAGGTCGAAGGTGGGGGATGAGGGACGAGAAGGTCAAAGGTGAGGGATGAGGAATGAGAAGGTCAAAGGTGAGGAATGAGGGACGAGAAGGTCAAAGGTGAGGGATGAGGGACGAGAAGGTCGAAGGTGAGGGAGTGGGATGAGAAGGTCGAAGGTGAGGGGTGAGGGACGAGAAGGTCGAAGGTCAGGGATGAGGGACGAGAAGGTCTAAGGTGAGGGATGAGGGACGAGAAGGTCGAAGGTGAGGGACGAGGGACAAGAAGGTCGAAGATGAGGGACGAGAAGGTTGAAGGTGAGGAATGAGGGACGAGAAGGTCAAAGGTGAGGGATGAGGGACGAGAAGTTCAAAGATGAGGGGCGAAAAGGTCGAAGGTGAGGGATGAGGGACGAGAAGATCTAAGGTGAGGGATGAGGGACGAGAAGGTCGAAGGTGAGGGATGAGGGACGAGAAGGTCGAAGGTGAGGGATGAGAAGGTCAAAGATGAGGGATGAGGGATGAGAAGGTCGAAGGTGAGGGATGAGGGACGAGAAGGTCAAAGGTGAGGGATGAGGGACGAGAAGGTCAAAGGTGAGGGATGAGGGACGAGAAGGTCAAAGGTGAGGGACGAGAAGGTCGAAGGTGAGGGATGAGGGACGAAAAGGTCGAAGGTGAGGGACGAGGAGGTCGAAGGTGAGGGATGAGGGACAAGAAGGTCAAAGGTGAGGGATGAGGAACGAGAAGGTCAAAGGTGAGGGATGAGGGACAAGAAGGTCAAAGGTGAGGGATGAGGGACGAGAAGGTCAAAGGTGAGGGATGAGGGACGAGAAGGTCAAAGGTGAGGGATGAGGGACGAGAAGGTCAAAGTTGAGGGATGAGAAGGTCTAAGATGAGGGACGAGAAGGTCTAAGATGAGGGACGAGGGACAAGAAGGTTGAAGATGAGGGACGAGGGATGAGAAGGTCAAAGGTGAGGGATGAGGGATGAGAAGGTCGAAGGTGAGGGATGAGAAGGTCGAAGGTGAGGGATGAGGGACGAGAAGGTTGAAGGTGAGGGATGAGGGACAAGAAGGTCGAAGGTGAGGGATGAGGGACGAGAAGGTCAAAGGTGAGGGATGAGGGACGAGAAGGTCGAAGGTGAGGGATGAGGGACGAGAAGGTCAAAGGTGAGGGACGAGAAGGTCGAAGGTGAGGGATGAGGGACGAGAAGGTCGAAGGTGAGGGACGAGGAGGTCGAAGGTGAGGGATGAGGGACAAGAAGGTCAAAGGTGAGGGATGAGGGATGAGAAGGTCAAAGGTGAGGGACGAGAAGGTCGAAGGTGAGGGATGAGGGACGAGAAGGTCGAAGGTGAGGGACGAGGAGGTATAAGGTGAGGGATGAGGGACGAGAAGGTCAAAGGTGAGGGATGAGGGACGAGAAGGTCAAAGGTGAGGGATGAGGGACGAGAAGGTCAAAGGTGAGGCACGAGAAGGTCGAAGGTGAGGGATGAGGGACGAGAAGGTCGAAGGTGAGGGACGAGGAGGTATAAGGTGAGGGAGGAGGGACGACAAGGTCAAAGGTGAGGGATGAGGGACAAGAAGGTCAAAGGTGAGGGATGAGGGACGAGAAGGTCAAAGGTGAGGGATGAGGGACGAGAAGGTCAAAGGTGAGGGATGAGGGACGAGAAGGTCAAAGTTGAGGGATGAGAAGGTCTAAGGTGAGGGATGAGGGACGAGAAGGTTGAAGGTGAGGGATGAGGGACAAGAAGGTCAAAGGTGAGGGATGAGGGACGAGAAGGTCAAAGGTGAGGGATGAGGGACGAGAAGGTCGAAGGTGAGGGACGAGAAGGTCGAAGGTGATGGATGAGGGACAAGAAGGTCAAAGGTGAGGGATGAGGGACGAAAAGATCAAAGTTGAGGGATGAGGGACGAGAAGGTCAAAGATGAGGGGCGAGAAGGTCGAAGGTGAGGGAGTGGGACGAGAGGGTCGAAGGTGAGGGGTGAGAGACGAGAAGGTCGAAGGTGAAGGATGAGGGACGAGAAGGTCTAAGGTGAGGGATGAGGGACGAGAAGGTCAAAGGTGAGGGACGTGGGACAAGAAGGTCGAAGATAAGGGACGAGGGACGAGAAGGTCAAAGGTGAGGGATGAGGGACGAGAAGGTCAAAGGTGAGGGATGAGGGACGAGAAGGTCAAAGATGAGGGGCGAGAAGGTTGAAGTTGAGGGAGTGGGACGAGAAGGTCGAAGGTGAGGGGTGAGGGACGAGAAGGTCGAAGGTGAGGGATGAGGGACGAGAAGGTCTAAGGTGAGGGATGAGGGACGAGAAGGTCGAAGGTGAGGGACGAGGGACAAGAAGGTCGAAGATGAGGGACGAAGGACGAGAAGGTCGAAGGTGAGGGATGAGGGACGAGAAGGTCAAAGGTGAGGGATGAGGGACGAGAAGGTCAAAGGTGAGGGACAAGAAGGTCGAAGATGAGGGACGAGGGACGAGAAGGTCAAAGGTGAGGGATGAGAGACGAGAAGGTCAAAGGTGAGGGATGAGGGATGAGAAGGTCAAAGATGAGGGGCGAGAAGGTCGAAGGTGTGGGATGAGGGACAAGAAGGTCTTAGGTGAGGGATGAGGGATGAGAAGGTCGAAGGTGAGGGACGAGGGACGAGAAGGTCAAAGGTGAGGGACGAGGGACAAGAAGGTCGAAGATGAGGGACGAGAAGGTCGAAGGTGAGGGATGAGGGACGAGAAGGTCAAAGGTGAGGGATGAGGGACGAGAAGGTCAAAGATGAGGGGCGAGAAGGTCGAAGGTGAGGGAGTGGGACGAGAAGGTCGTAGGTGAGGGGTGAGGGACGAGAAGGTCGAAGGTCAGGGATGAGGGACGAGAAGGTCTAAGGTGAGGGATGAGGGACGAGAAGGTCGAAGGTGAGGGACGAGGGACAAGAAGGTCGAAGATGAGGGACAAGAAGGTTGAAGGTGAG
Organism: Rana muscosa; assembly: GCA_029206835.1. Taxonomy (NCBI): domain Eukaryota; kingdom Metazoa; phylum Chordata; class Amphibia; order Anura; family Ranidae; genus Rana; species Rana muscosa. Next base: position 15,471,412 of record JARGYO010000198.1, on the reverse strand, counting down.
GGATGAGGGACGAGAAGGTCAAAGGTGAGGGATGAGGGACGAGAAGTTCAAAGATGAGGGGCGAAAAGGTCGAAGGTGAGGGATGAGGGACGAGAAGATCTAAGGTGAGGGATGAGGGACAAGAAGGTCGAAGGTGAGGGATGAGGGACGAGGAGGTCGAAGGTGAGGGATGAGGAACGAGAAGGTCAAAGGTGAGGGATGAGGGACAAGAAGGTCAAAGGTGAGGGATGAGGGACGAGAAGGTCAAAGGTGAGGGATGAGGGACGAGAAGGTCGAAGGTGAGGGAGTGGGACGAGAAGGTCGTAGGTGAGGGGTGAGGGACGAGAAGGTCGAAGGTCAGGGATGAGGGACGAGAAGGTCTAAGGTGAGGGATGAGGGACGAGAAGGTCGAAGGTGAGGGACGAGGGACAAGAAGGTCGAAGATGAGGGACAAGAAGGTTGAAGGTGAGGGATGAGGGACGAGAAGGTCAAAGGTGAGGGATGAGGGACGAGAAGTTCAAAGATGAGGGGCAAAAAGGTCGAAGGTGAGGGATGAGGGACGAGAAGATCTAAGGTGAGGGATGAGGGACAAGAAGGTCGAAGGTGAGGGATGAGGGACGAGGAGGTCGAAGGTGAGGGATGAGGAACGAGAAGGTCAAAGGTGAGGGATGAGGGACAAGAAGGTCAAAGGTGAGGGATGAGGGATGAGAAGGTCAAAGGTGAGGGATGAGGGACGAGAAGGTCAAAGTTGAGGGATGAGAAGGTCTAAGGTGAGGGATGAGGGACGAGAAGGTTGAAGGTGAGGGATGAGGGACAAGAAGGTCGAAGGTGAGGGATGAGGGACGAGAAGGTCAAATTTGAGGAATGAGGGACGAGAAGGTCGAAGGTGAGGGATGAGGGACGAGAAGGTCGAAGGTGATTGACGAGGAGGTCGAAGGTGAGGGATGAGGGACGAGAAGGTCAAAGGTGAGGGATGAGGGACGAGAAGGTCAAAGGTGAGGGACGAGAAGGTCGAAGGTGAGGGATGAGGGATGAGAAGGTCGAAGGTGAGGGACGAGGAGGTATAAGGTGAGGGATGAGGGACGAGAAGGTCAAAGGTGAGGGATGAGGGACGAGAAGGTCAAAGGTGAGGGATGAGGGACGAGAAGGTCTAAGGTGAGGGACGAGAAGGTCGAAGGTGAGGGATGAGGGACGAGAAGGTCGAAGGTGAGGGACGAGGAGGTATAAGGTGAGGGATGAGGGACGAGAAGGTCAAAGGTGAGGGATGAGGGACGAGAAGGTCAAAGGTGAGGGACGAGAAGGTCGAAGGTGAGGGATGAGGGACGAGAAGGTCGAAGGTGAGGGACGAGAAGGTCGAAGGTGAGGGACGAGAAGGTCGAAGGTGAGGGATGAGGGACGAGAAGGTCAAAGGTGAGGGAAGAGGGATGAGAAGGTCGAAGATGAGGGACGAGAAGGTCGAAGGTGAGGGACGAGAAGGTCAAAGGTGAGGGATGAGGGACGAGAAGGTCGAAGGTGAGGGACGAGAAGGTCGAAGGTGAGGGATGAGGGACCAGAAGGTCAAAGGTGAGGGATGAGGGACGAGAAGGTCAAAGGTGAGGGATGAGGAATGAGAAGGTCAAAGGTGAAGGATGAGGGACGAGAAGGTTGAAGGTGAGGGATGAGGGTCGAGAAGGTCGAAGGTGAGGAACGAGAAGGCTGAAGGTGAGGAACGAGAAGGTCAAAGGTGATGGACGAGAAGGTCGAAGGTGAGGGATGAGGGACGAGAAGGTCAAAGGTGAGGGATGAGGGACGAGAAGGTCAAAGGTGAGGGTTGAGGGACGAGAAGGTCAAAGGTGAGGGACGAGAAGGTCGAAGGTGGGGGATGAGGGACGAGAAGGTCGAAGGTGAGGGATGAGGGACGAGAAGGTCAAAGGTGAGGGATGAGGGACGAGAAGGTCGAAGATGAGGGACGAGGAGGTCGAAGGTGAGGGACGAGAAGGTCGAAGGTGAGGGATGAGGGACGAGAAGGTCGAAGGTGAGGGACGAGGAGGTCGAAGGTGAGGGATGAGGGACGAAAAGGTCAAAGGTGAGGGACGAGGAGGTCGAAGGTGAGGGATGAGGGACAAGAAGGTCAAAGGTGAGGGATGAGGGATGAGAAGGTCAAAGGTGAGGGACGAGAAGGTCGAAGGTGAGGGATGAGGGACGAGAAGGTCGAAGGTGAGGGACGAGGAGGTATAAGGTGAGGGATGAGGGACGAGAAGGTCAAAGGTGAGGGATGAGGGACGAGAAGGTCAAAGGTGAGGGATGAGGGACGAGAAGGTCAAAGGTGAGGCACGAGAAGGTCGAAGGTGAGGGATGAGGGACGAGAAGGTCGAAGGTGAGGGACGAGGAGGTATAAGGTGAGGGAGGAGGGACGACAAGGTCAAAGGTGAGGGATGAGGGACAAGAAGGTCAAAGGTGAGGGATGAGGGACGAGAAGGTCAAAGGTGAGGGATGAGGGACGAGAAGGTCAAAGGTGAGGGATGAGGGACGAGAAGGTCAAAGTTGAGGGATGAGAAGGTCTAAGGTGAGGGATGAGGGACGAGAAGGTTGAAGGTGAGGGATGAGGGACAAGAAGGTCAAAGGTGAGGGATGAGGGACGAGAAGGTCAAAGGTGAGGGATGAGGGACGAGAAGGTCGAAGGTGAGGGACGAGAAGGTCGAAGGTGATGGATGAGGGACAAGAAGGTCAAAGGTGAGGGATGAGGGACGAAAAGATCAAAGTTGAGGGATGAGGGACGAGAAGGTCAAAGATGAGGGGCGAGAAGGTCGAAGGTGAGGGAGTGGGACGAGAGGGTCGAAGGTGAGGGGTGAGAGACGAGAAGGTCGAAGGTGAAGGATGAGGGACGAGAAGGTCTAAGGTGAGGGATGAGGGACGAGAAGGTCAAAGGTGAGGGACGTGGGACAAGAAGGTCGAAGATAAGGGACGAGGGACGAGAAGGTCAAAGGTGAGGGATGAGGGACGAGAAGGTCAAAGGTGAGGGATGAGGGACGAGAAGGTCAAAGATGAGGGGCGAGAAGGTTGAAGTTGAGGGAGTGGGACGAGAAGGTCGAAGGTGAGGGGTGAGGGACGAGAAGGTCGAAGGTGAGGGATGAGGGACGAGAAGGTCTAAGGTGAGGGATGAGGGACGAGAAGGTCGAAGGTGAGGGACGAGGGACAAGAAGGTCGAAGATGAGGGACGAAGGACGAGAAGGTCAAAGGTGAGGGATGAGGGACGAGAAGGTCAAAGGTGAGGGATGAGGGACGAGAAGGTCAAAGGTGAGGGACAAGAAGGTCGAAGATGAGGGACGAGGGACGAGAAGGTCAAAGGTGAGGGATGAGGGATGAGAAGGTCAAAGATGAGGGGCGAGAAGGTCGAAGGTGTGGGATGAGGGACAAGAAGGTCTTAGGTGAGGGATGAGGGATGAGAAGGTCGAAGGTGAGGGACGAGGGACGAGAAGGTCAAAGGTGAGGGACGAGGGACAAGAAGGTCGAAGATGAGGGACGAGAAGGTCGAAGGTGAGGGATGAGGGACGAGAAGGTCAAAGGTGAGGGATGAGGGACGAGAAGGTCAAAGATGAGGGGCGAGAAGGTCGAAGGTGAGGGAGTGGGACGAGAAGGTCGTAGGTGAGGGGTGAGGGACGAGAAGGTCGAAGGTCAGGGATGAGGGACGAGAAGGTCTAAGGTGAGGGATGAGGGACGAGAAGGTCGAAGGTGAGGGACGAGGGACAAGAAGGTCGAAGATGAGGGACAAGAAGGTTGAAGGTGAGGGATGAGGGACGAGAAGGTCAAAGGTGAGGGATGAGGGACGAGAAGTTCAAAGATGAGGGGCAAAAAGGTCGAAGGTGAGGGATGAGGGACGAGAAGATCTAAGGTGAGGGATGAGGGACAAGAAGGTCGAAGGTGAGGGATGAGGGACGAGGAGGTCGAAGGTGAGGGATGAGGAACGAGAAGGTCAAAGGTGAGGGATGAGGGACAAGAAGGTCAAAGGTGAGGGATGAGGGACGAGAAGGTCAAAGGTGAGGGATGAGGGACGAGAAGGTCAAAGGTGAGGGATGAGGGACGAGAAGGTCAAAGGTGAGGGATGAGGGACGAGAAGGTCAAAGTTGAGGGATGAGAAGGTCTAACATGAGGGACGAGAAGGTCTAAGACGAGGGACGAGGGACAAGAAGGTTGAAGATGAGGGACGAGGGACGAGAAGGTCAAAGATGAGGGATGAGGGATGAGAAGGTTGAAGGTGAGGGATGAGAAGGTCGAAGGTGAGGGATGAGGGACGAGAAGGTCAAAGGTGAGGGATGAGGGACGAGAAGGTCGAAGGTGAGGGATGAGGGACGAGAAGGTCAAAGGTGAGGGACGAGAAGGTCGAAGGTGAGGGATGAGGGACGAGAAGGTCGAAGGTGAGGGATGAGGGACGAGAAGGTCAAAGGTGAGGGACGAGAAGGTCGAAAGTGAGGGATGAGGGACGAGAAGGTCGAAGGTGAGGGACGAGGAGGTATAAGGTGAGGGATGAGGGATGAGAAGGTCAAAGGTGAGGGATGAGGGACGAGAAGGTCAAAGGTGAGGGATGAGGGACGAGAAGGTCAAAGGTGAGGGACGAGAAGGTCGAAGGTGAGGGATGAGGGACGAGAAGGTCGAAGGTGAGGGACGAGGAGGTATAAGGTGAGGGATGAGGGACGAGAAGGTCAAAGGTGAGGGATGAGGGACAAGAAGGTCAAAGGTGAGGGATGAGGGATGAGAAGGTCAAAGGTGAGGGATGAGGGATGAGAAGGTCAAAGGTGAGGGATGAGGGACGAGAAGGTCAAAGTTGAGGGATGAGAAGGTCTAAGGTGAGGGATGAGGGACGAGAAGGTTGAAGGTGAGGGATGAGGGACAAGAAGGTCGAAGGTGAGGGATGAGGGACGAGAAGGTCAAATTTGAGGAATGAGGGACGAGAAGGTCGAAGGTGAGGGATGAGGGACGAGAAGGTCGAAGGTGATTGACGAGGAGGTCGAAGGTGAGGGATGAGGGACGAGAAGGTCAAAGGTGAGGGATGAGGGACGAGAAGGTCAAAGGTGAGGGACGAGAAGGTCGAAGGTGAGGGATGAGGGATGAGAAGGTCGAAGGTGAGGGACGAGGAGGTATAAGGTGAGGGATGAGGGACGAGAAGGTCAAAGGTGAGGGATGAGGGACGAGAAGGTCAAAGGTGAGGGATGAGGGACGAGAAGGTCTAAGGTGAGGGACGAGAAGGTCGAAGGTGAGGGATGAGGGACGAGAAGGTCGAAGGTGAGGGACGAGGAGGTATAAGGTGAGGGATGAGGGACGAGAAGGTCAAAGGTGAGGGATGAGGGACGAGAAGGTCAAAGGTGAGGGACGAGAAGGTCGAAGGTGAGGGATGAGGGACGAGAAGGTCGAAGGTGAGGGACGAGAAGGTCGAAGGTGAGGGACGAGAAGGTCGAAGGTGAGGGATGAGGGACGAGAAGGTCAAAGGTGAGGGAAGAGGGATGAGAAGGTCGAAGATGAGGGACGAGAAGGTCGAAGGTGAGGGACGAGAAGGTCAAAGGTGAGGGATGAGGGACGAGAAGGTCGAAGGTGAGGGACGAGAAGGTCGAAGGTGAGGGATGAGGGACCAGAAGGTCAAAGGTGAGGGATGAGGGACGAGAAGGTCAAAGGTGAGGGATGAGGAATGAGAAGGTCAAAGGTGAAGGATGAGGGACGAGAAGGTTGAAGGTGAGGGATGAGGGTCGAGAAGGTCGAAGGTGAGGAACGAGAAGGCTGAAGGTGAGGAACGAGAAGGTCAAAGGTGATGGACGAGAAGGTCGAAGGTGAGGGATGAGGGACGAGAAGGTCAAAGGTGAGGGATGAGGGACGAGAAGGTCAAAGGTGAGGGTTGAGGGACGAGAAGGTCAAAGGTGAGGGACGAGAAGGTCGAAGGTGGGGGATGAGGGACGAGAAGGTCGAAGGTGAGGGATGAGGGACGAGAAGGTCAAAGGTGAGGGATGAGGGACGAGAAGGTCGAAGATGAGGGACGAGGAGGTCGAAGGTGAGGGACGAGAAGGTCGAAGGTGAGGGATGAGGGACGAGAAGGTCGAAGGTGAGGGACGAGGAGGTCGAAGGTGAGGGATGAGGGACGAAAAGGTCAAAGGTGAGGGATGAGGGACGAGAAGGTCAAAGGTGAGGGACGAGAAGGTCGAAGGTGAGGGATGAGGGACGAGAAGGTCGAAGGTGAGGGACGAGGAGGTATAAGGTGAGGGATGAGGGACGAGAAGGTCAAAGGTGAGGGATGAGGGACGAGAAGGTCAAAGGTGAGGGATGAGGGACGAGAAGGTCTAAGGTGAGGGACGAGAAGGTCGAAGGTGAGGGATGAGGGACGAGAAGGTCGAAGGTGAAGGACGAGGTGGTATAAGGTGAGGGATGAGGGACGAGAAGGTCAAAGGTGAGGGATGAGGGATGAGAAGGTCAAAGGTGAGGGACGAGAAGGTCGAAGGTGAGGGATGAGGGACGAGAAGGTCGAAGGTGAGGGACGAGAAGGTCGAAGGTGAGGGATGAGGGACGAGAAGGTCAAAGGTGAGGGAAGAGGGACGAGAAGGTCGAAGATGAGGGACGAGAAGGTCGAAGGTGAGGGACGAGAAGGTCAAAGGTGAGGGATGAGGGACGAGAAGGTCGAAGGTGAGGGACGAGAAGGTCGAAGGTGAGGGATGAGGGACGAGAAGGTCAAAGGTGAGGGATGAGGGACGAGAAGGTCAAAGGTGAGGGATGAGGAATGAGAAGGTCAAAGGTGAAGGATGAGGGACGAGAAGGTCGAAGGTGAGGGATGAGGGTCGAGAAGGTCGAAGGTGAGGAACGAGAAGGCCGAAGGTGAGGAACGAGAAGGTCAAAGGTGATGGACGAGAAGGTCGAAGGTGAGGGATGAGGGACGAGAAGGTCAAAGGTGAGGGATGAGGGACGAGAAGGTCGAAGATGAGGGACGAGGAGGTCGAAGGTGAGGGACGAGAAGGTCGAAGGTGAGGGATGAGGGACGAGAAGGTCAAAGGTGAGGGATGAGGGACGAGAAGGTCGAAGATGAGGGACGGGGAGGTCAAAGGTGAGGGACGAGAAGGTCGAAGGTGAGGGATGAGGGACGAGAAAGTCGAAGGTGAGGGACGAGAAGGTCGAAGGTGAGGGATGAGGGACGAGAAGGTCGAAGGTGAGGGATGAGGGACGAGAAGGTCAAAGGTGAGGGATGAAGAATGAGAATGTCAAAGGTGAAGGATGAGGGACGAGAAGGTCGAAGGTGAGGGATGAGGGTCGAGAAGGTCAAAGGTGAGGAACGAGAAGGCCGAAGGTGAGGAACGAGAAGGTCAAAGGTGAGGGACGAGAAGGTCGAAGGTGAGGGATGAGGGACGAGAAGGTCAAAGGTGAGGGACGAGAAGGTCGAAGGTGGGGGATGAGGGACGAGAAGGTCGAAGGTGAGGGATGAGGGACGAGAAGGTCGAAGGTGAGGGATGAGGGACGAGAAGGTCAAAGGTGAGGGATGAGGGACGAGAAGGTCGAAGATGATAGACGAGGAGGTCGAAGGTGAGGGACGAGAAGGTCGAAGGTGAGGGATGAGGGACGAGAAGGTCAAAGGTGAGGGATGAGGGACGAGAAGGCCGAAGATGAGGGAGGAGGGACGAGAAGGTCGAAGGTGAGGGATGAGGGACGAGAAGGTCGAAGGTGAGGGATGAGGGACGAGAAGGTCGAAGGTGAGGGATGAGAAGGTCAAAGGTGAGGGACGAGAAGGTCAAAGGTGAGGGATGAGGGACGAGAAGGTCAAAGGTGAGGGATGAGAAGGTCGAAGGTAAGGGATGAGGGACGAGAAGGTCGAAGGTGAGGGACGAGAAGGTCGAAGGTGAGGGATGAGGGACGAGAAGGTCAAAGGTGAGGGATGAGGGACGAGAAGGTCGAAGATGAGGGACGAGATGGTCGAAGGTGAGGGACGAGAAGGTCGAAGGTGAGGGATGAGGGATGAGAAGGTCGAAGGTGAGGGACGAGAAGGTCGAAGGTGAGGGATGAGGGACGAGAAGGTCGAAAGTGAGGGATGAGGGACGAGAAGGTCAAAGGTGAGGGATGAGGAATGAGAAGGTCAAAGGTGAAGGATGAGGGACGAGAAGGTCAAAGGTGAGGGATGAGGGTCGAGAAGGTCGAAGGTGAGGAACGAGAATGCCGAAGGTGAGGAACGAGAAGGTCAAAGGTGAGGGACGAGAAGGTCGAAGGTGAGGGATGAGGGACAAGAAGGTCGAAGGTGAGGGAGTGGGATGAGAAGGTCGAAGGTGAGGGGTGAGGGACGAGAAGGTCGAAGGTCAGGGATGAGGGACGAGAAGGTCTAAGGTGAGGGATGAGGGACGAGAAGGTCGAAGGTGAGGGACGAGGGACAAGAAGGTCGAAGATGAGGGACGAGAAGGTTGAAGGTGAGGGATGAGGGACGAGAAGGTCAAAGGTGAGGGATGAGGGACGAGAAGTTCAAAGATGAGGGGCGAAAAGGTCGAAGGTGAGGGATGAGGGACGAGAAGATCTAAGGTGAGGGATGAGGGACGAGAAGGTCGAAGGTGAGGGATGAGGGACGAGAAGGTCAAAGGTGAGGGATGAGAAGGTCAAAGATGAGGGATGAGGGATGAGAAGGTCGAAGGTGAGGGATGAGGAACGAGAAGGTCAAAGGTGAGGGATGAGGGACGAGAAGTTCAAAGGTGAGGGATGAGGGACGAGAAGGTCAAAGGTGAGGGACGAGACGGTCGAAGGTGAGGGATGAGGGACGAAAAGGTCGAAGGTGAGGGACGAGGAGGTCGAAGGTGAGGGATGAGGGACAAGAAGGTCAAAGGTGAGGGATGAGGAACGAGAAGGTCAAAGGTGAGGGATGAGGGACAAGAAGGTCAAAGGTGAGGGATGAGGGACAAGAAGGTCAAAGGTGAGGGATGAGGGAGGAGAAGGTCAAAGGTGAGGGATGAGGGATGAGAAGGTCAAAGTTGAGGGATGAGAAGGTCTAAGATGAGGGACGAGAAGGTCTAAGATGAGGGACGAGGGACAAGAAGGTTGAAGATGAGGGACGAGGGACGAGAAGGTCAAAGGTGAGGGATGAGGGATGAGAAGGTCGAAGGTGAGGGATGAGAAGGTCGAAGGTGAGGGATGAGGGACGAGAAGGTTGAAGGTGAGGGATGAGGGACAAGAAGGTCAAAGGTGAGGGATGAGGGACGAGAAGGTCAAAGGTGAGGGATGAGGGACGAGAAGGTCGAAGGTGAGGGATGAGGGATGAGAAGGTCAAAGGTGAGGGACGAGAAGGTCGAAGGTGAGGGATGAGGGACGAGAAGGTCGAAGGTGAGGGACGAGGAGGTCGAAGGTGAGGGATGAGTGATGAGAAGGTCAAAGGTGAGGGACGAGAAGGTCAAAGGTGAGGGATGAGGGACGAGAAGGTCGAAGGTGAGGGACGAGGAGGTCGAAGGTGAGGGATGAGGGACGAGAAGGTCAAAGGTGAGGGATGAGGGACGAGAAGGTCAAAGGTGAGGGACGAGAAGGTCGAAGGTGAAGGATGAAGGACGAGAAGGTCGAAGGTGAGGGACGAGGAGGTATAAGGTGAGAGATGAGGGACGAGAAGGTCAAAGGTGAGGGATGAGGGACGAGAAGGTCAAAGGTGAGGGACTAGAAGGTCGAAGGTGAGGGATGAGGGACGAGAAGGTCGAAGGTGAGGGACGAGTAGGTATAAGGTGAGGGATGAGGGACGAGAAGGTCAAAGGTGAGGGATGAGGGACAAGAAGGTCAAAGGTGAGGGATGAGGGACGAGAAGGTCAAAGGTGAGGGATGAGGGACGAGAAGGTCAAAGGTGAGGGATGAGGGACGAGAAGGTCAAAGTTGAGGGATGAGAAGGTCTAAGGTGAGGGATGAGGGACGAGAAGGTTGAAGGTGAGGGATGAGGGACAAGAAGGTCGAAGGTGAGGGATGAGGGACGAGAAGGTCAAAGGTGAGGGATGAGGGACGAGAAGGTCGAAGGTGAGGGATGAGGGACGAGAAGGTCAAAGGTGAGGGACGAGAAGGTCGAAGGTGAGGGATGAGGGACGAGAAGGTCAAAGGTGAGGGATGAGGGACGAGAAGGTCAAAGTTGAGGGACGAGAAGGTCTAAGGTGAGGGATGAGGGACGAGAAGGTTGAAGGTGAGGGATGAGGGACAAGAAGGTCGAAGGTGAGGGATGAGGGACGAGAAGGTCAAAGGTGAGGGATGAGGGACGAGAAGGTCAAAGGTGAGGGATGAGGGACGAGAAGGTCTAAGGTGAGGGACGAGAAGGTCGAAGGTGAGGGATGAGGGACGAGAAGGTCGAAGGTGAGGGACGAGGAGGTATAAGGTGAGGGATGAGGGACGAGAAGGTTAAAGGTGAGGGATGAGGGACGAGAAGGTCAAAGGTGAGGGACGAGAAGGTCGAAGGTGAGGGATGAGGGACGAGAAGGTCGAAGGTGAGGGACGAGAAGGTCGAAGGTGAGGGATGAGGGACGAGAAGGTCAAAGGTGAGGGAAGAGGGACGAGAAGGTCGAAGGTGAGGGACGAGAAGGTCGAAGGTGAGGGATGAGGGACGAGAAGGTCAAAGGTGAGTGATGAGGGACGAGAAGGTCAAAGGTGAGGGATGAGGAATGAGAAGGTCAAAGGTGAAGGATGAGGGATGAGAAGGTCGATGGTGAGGGATGAGGGTCGAGAAGGTCGAAGGTGAGGAACGAGAAGGCCGAAGGTGAGGAACGAGAAGGTCAAAGGTGATGGACGAGAAGGTCGAAGGTGAGGGATGAGGGACGAGAAGGTCAAAGGTGAGGGATGAGGGACGAGAAGGTCAAAGGTGAGGGTTGAGGGACGAGAAGGTCAAAGGTGAGGGACGAGAAGGTCGAAGGTGGGGGATGATGGACGAGAAGGTCGAAGGTGAGGGATGAGGGACGAGAAGGTCAAAGGTGAGGGATGAGGGACGAGAAGGTCGAAGATGAGGGACGAGGAGGTCGAAGGTGAGGGACGAGAAGGTCGAAGGTGAGGGATGAGGGATGAGAAGGTCGAAGGTGAGGGATGAGGGACAAGAAGGTCGAAGGTGAGGGATGAGGGACGAGAAGGTCAAAGGTGAGGGTTGAGGGACGAGAAGGTCAAAGGTGAGGGACGAGAAGGTCGAAGGTGGGGGATGAGGGACGAGAAGGTCGAAGGTGAGGGATGAGGGACGAGAAGGTCAAAGGTGAGGGATGAGGGACGAGAAGGTCGAAGATGAGGGACGAGGAGGTCGAAGGTGAGGGACGAAAAGGTCAAAGGTGAGGGATGAGGCACAAGAAGGTTGAAGGTGAGGGACGAGAAGGTCGAAGGTGAGGGATGAGGGATGAGAAGGTCGAAGGTGAGGGATGAGGGACGAGAAGGTCAAAGGTGAGGGATGAAGAATGAGAATGTCAAAGGTGAAGGATGAGGGACGAGAAGGTCGAAGGTGAGGGATGAGGGTCGAGAAGGTCAAAGGTGAGGAACGAGAAGGCCGAAGGTGAGGAACGAGAAGGTCAAAGGTGAGGGACGAGAAGGTCGAAGGTGAGGGATGAGGGACGAGAAGGTCGAAGGTGAGGGACTAGAAGGTCGAAGGTGAGGGATGAGGGACGAGAAGGTCAAAGGTGAGGGATGAGGGACGAGAAGGTCGAAGAGAGGGAGGAGGGACGAGAAGTTCGAAGGTGAGGGATGAGGGACGAGAAGGTCGAAGGTGAGGGATGAGGGACGAGAAGGTCGAAGGTGAGGGATGAGGGATGAGAAGGTCAAAGGTGAGGGACGAGAAGGTCGAAGGTGAGGGATGAGGGACGAGAAGGTCAAAGGTGAGGGACGAGAAGGTCGAAGGTGAGGGATGAGGGACGAGAAGGTCAAAGGTGAGGGATGAGGGACGAGAAGGTCAAATGTGAGGGTTGAGGGACGAGAAGGTCAAAGGTGAGGGACGAGAAGGTCGAAGGTGGGGGATGAGGGACGAGAAGGTCGAAGGTGAGGGATGAGGGACGAGAAGGTCGAAGGTGAGGGATGAGGGACGAGAAGGTCGAAGATGAGGGACGAGGAGGTCGAAGGTGAGGGACGAGAAGGTCAAAGGTGAGGGATGAGGGACGAGAAGGTCAAAGGTGAGGGATGAGGGACAAGAAGGTCGAAGGTGAGGGATGAGGGACGAGAAGGTCAAAGGTGAGGGTTGAGGGACGAGAAGGTCAAAGGTGAGGGACGAGAAGGTCGAAGGTGGGGGTTGAGGGACGAGAAGGTCGAAGGTGAGGGATGAGGGACGAGAAGGTCAAAGGTGAGGGATGAGGGACCAAATTGTCGAAGATGAGGGACGAGGAGGTCGAAGGTGAGGGACGAAAAGGTCGAAGGTGAGGGATGAGGGACGAGAAGGTCGAAGGTGAGGGATGAGGGACGAGAAGGTCGAAGGTGAGGGATGAGGGACGAGAAGGTCAAAGGTGAGGGATGAAGAATGAGAATGTCAAAGGTGAAGGATGAGGGACGAGAAGGTCGAAGGTGAGGGATGAGGGTCGAGAAGGTCGAAGGTGAGGAACGAGAAGGCCGAAGGTGAGGGATGAGGGACGAGAAGGTCGAAGGTGAGGGATGAGGGACGAGAAGGTCGAAGGTGAGGGACGAGAAGGTCGAAGGTGAGGGATGAGGGACGAGAAGGTCAAAGGTGAGGGATGAGGGACGAGAAGGTCGAAGATGAGGGAGGAGGGACGATAAGGTCGAAGGTGAGGGATGAGGGACGAGAAGGTCGAAGGTGAGGGATGAGGGACGAGAAGGTCGAAGGTGAGGTTTGAGGGATGAGAAGGTCAAAGGTGAGGGACGAGAAGGTCGAAGGTGGGGGATGAGGGACGAGAAGGTCGAAGGTGAGGGATGAGGGACGAGAAGGTCAAAGGTGAGGGATGAGGGACGAGAAGGTCGAAGATGAGGGACGAGGAGGTCGAAGGTGAGGGACGAAAAGGTCAAAGGTGAGGGATGAGGCACAAGAAGGTTGAAGGTGAGGGACGAGAAGGTCGAAGGTGAGGGATGAGGGATGAGAAGGTCGAAGGTGAGGGATGAGGGACGAGAAGGTCAAAGGTGAGGGATGAAGAATGAGAATGTCAAAGGTGAAGGATGACGGACGAGAAGGTCGAAGGTGAGGGATGAGGGTCGAGAAGGTCAAAGGTGAGGAACGAGAAGGCCGAAGGTGAGGAACGAGAAGGTCAAAGGTGAGGGACGAGAAGGTCGAAGGTGAGGGATGAGGGACGAGAAGGTCGAAGGTGAGGGACTAGAAGGTCGAAGGTGAGGGATGAGGGACGAGAAGGTCAAAGGTGAGGGATGAGGGACGAGAAGGTCGAAGAGAGGGAGGAGGGACGAGAAGTTCGAAGGTGAGGGATGAGGGACGAGAAGGTCGAAGGTGAGGGATGAGGGACGAGAAGGTCGAAGGTGAGGGATGAGGGATGAGAAGGTCAAAGGTGAGGGACGAGAAGGTCGAAGGTGAGGGATGAGGGACGAGAAGGTCAAAGGTGAGGGACGAGAAGGTCGAAGGTGAGGGATGAGGGACGAGAAGGTCAAAGGTGAGGGATGAGGGACGAGAAGGTCAAATGTGAGGGTTGAGGGACGAGAAGGTCAAAGGTGAGGGACGAGAAGGTCGAAGGTGGGGGATGAGGGACGAGAAGGTCGAAGGTGAGGGATGAGGGACGAGAAGGTCAAAGGTGAGGGATGAGGGACGAGAAGGTCGAAGATGAGGGACGAGGAGGTCGAAGGTGAGGGACGAGAAGGTCAAAGGTGAGGGATGAGGGACGAGAAGGTCAAAGGTGAGGGATGAGGGACAAGAAGGTCGAAGGTGAGGGATGAGGGACGAGAAGGTCAAAGGTGAGGGTTGAGGGACGAGAAGGTCAAAGGTGAGGGACGAGAAGGTCGAAGGTGGGGGTTGAGGGACGAGAAGGTCGAAGGTGAGGGATGAGGGACGAGAAGGTCAAAGGTGAGGGATGAGGGACCAAATTGTCGAAGATGAGGGACGAGGAGGTCGAAGGTGAGGGACGAAAAGGTCGAAGGTGAGGGATGAGGGACGAGAAGGTCGAAGGTGAGGGATGAGGGACGAGAAGGTCGAAGGTGAGGGATGAGGGACGAGAAGGTCAAAGGTGAGGGATGAAGAATGAGAATGTCAAAGGTGAAGGATGAGGGACGAGAAGGTCGAAGGTGAGGGATGAGGGTCGAGAAGGTCGAAGGTGAGGAACGAGAAGGCCGAAGGTGAGGGATGAGGGACGAGAAGGTCGAAGGTGAGGGATGAGGGACGAGAAGGTCGAAGGTGAGGGACGAGAAGGTCGAAGGTGAGGGATGAGGGACGAGAAGGTCAAAGGTGAGGGATGAGGGACGAGAAGGTCGAAGATGAGGGAGGAGGGACGATAAGGTCGAAGGTGAGGGATGAGGGACGAGAAGGTCGAAGGTGAGGGATGAGGGACGAGAAGGTCGAAGGTGAGGTTTGAGGGATGAGAAGGTCAAAGGTGAGGGACGAGAAGGTCGAAGGTGAGGGATGAGGGACGAGAAGGTCAAAGGTGAGGGATGAGGGACGAGAAGGTCGAAGGTGAGGGATGAGGGTCGAGAAGGTCGAAGGTGAGGAACGAGAAGGTCGAAGGTGAGGGATGAGGGACAAAAAGGTCGAAGATGAGGGACGAGGAGGTCGAAGGTGAGGGACGAAAAGGTCGAAGGTGAGGGATGAGGGACGAGAAGGTCGAAGGTGAGGGACGAGAAGGTCGAAGGTGAGGGATGAGGGACGAGAAGGTCGAAGGTGAGGGATGAGGGACGAGAAGGTCAAATGTGAGGGATGAAGAATGAGAATGTCAAAGGTGAAGGATGAGGGACGAGAAGGTCGAAGGTGAGGGACGAGAAGGTCGAAGGTGGGGGATGAGGGACGAGAAGGTCGAAGGTGAGGGATGAGGGACGAGAAGGTCAAAGGTGAGGGATGAGGGACGAGAAGGTCGAAGATGAGGGACGAGGAGGTCGAAGGTGAGGGACGAGAAGGTCAAAGGTGAGGGATGAGGGACGAGAAGGTCAAAGATGAGGGATGAGGGACAAGAAGGTCGAAGGTGAGGGATGAGGGACGAGAAGGTCAAAGGTGAGGGTTGAGGGACGAGAAGGTCAAAGGTGAGGGACGAGAAGGTCGAAGGTGGGGGTTGAGGGACGAGAAGGTCGAAGGTGAGGGATGAGGGACGAGAAGGTCAAAGGTGAGGGATGAGGGACAAAATTGTCGAAGATGAGGGACGAGGAGGTCGAAGGTGAGGGACGAAAAGGTCGAAGGTGAGGGATGAGGGACGAGAAGGTCGAAGGTGAGGGATGAGGGACGAGAAGGTCGAAGGTGAGGGATGAGGGACGAGAAGGTCAAAGGTGAGGGATGAAGAATGAGAATGTCAAAGGTGAAGGATGAGGGACGAGAAGGTCGAAGGTGAGGGATGAGGGTCGAGAAGGTCGAAGGTGAGGAACGAGAAGGCCGAAGGTGAGGGATGAGGGACGAGAAGGTCGAAGGTGAGGGATGAGGGACGAGAAGGTCGAAGGTGAGGGACGAGAAGGTCGAAGGTGAGGGATGAGGGACGAGAAGGTCAAAGGTGAGGGATGAGGGACGAGAAGGTCGAAGATGAGGGAGGAGGGACGATAAGGTCGAAGGTGAGGGATGAGGGACGAGAAGGTCGAAGGTGAGGGATGAGGGACGAGAAGGTCGAAGGTGAGGTTTGAGGGATGAGAAGGTCAAAGGTGAGGGACGAGAAGGTCGAAGGTGAGGGATGAGGGACGAGAAGGTCAAAGGTGAGGGATGAGGGACAAAATTGTCGAAGATGAGGGACGAGGAGGTCGAAGGTGAGGGACGAAAAGGTCGAAGGTGAGGGATGAGGGACGAGAAGGTCGAAGGTGAGGGATGAGGGACGAGAAGGTCGAAGGTGAGGGATGAGGGACGAGAAGGTCAAAGGTGAGGGATGAAGAATGAGAATGTCAAAGGTGAAGGATGAGGGACGAGAAGGTCGAAGGTGAGGGATGAGGGTCGAGAAGGTCGAAGGTGAGGAACGAGAAGGCCGAAGGTGAGGGATGAGGGACGAGAAGGTCGAAGGTGAGGGATGAGGGACGAGAAGGTCGAAGGTGAGGGACGAGAAGGTCGAAGGTGAGGGATGAGGGACGAGAAGGTCAAAGGTGAGGGATGAGGGACGAGAAGGTCGAAGATGAGGGAGGAGGGACGATAAGGTCGAAGGTGAGGGATGAGGGACGAGAAGGTCGAAGGTGAGGGATGAGGGACGAGAAGGTCGAAGGTGAGGTTTGAGGGATGAGAAGGTCAAAGGTGAGGGACGAGAAGGTCGAAGGTGAGGGATGAGGGACGAGAAGGTCAAAGGTGAGGGATGAGGGACGAGAAGGTCGAAGGTGAGGGATGAGGGTCGAGAAGGTCGAAGGTGAGGAACGAGAAGGTCGAAGGTGAGGGATGAGGGACAAAAAGGTCGAAGATGAGGGACGAGGAGGTCGAAGGTGAGGGACGAAAAGGTCGAAGGTGAGGGATGAGGGACGAGAAGGTCGAAGGTGAGGGACGAGAAGGTCGAAGGTGAGGGATGAGGGACGAGAAGGTCGAAGGTGAGGGATGAGGGACGAGAAGGTCAAATGTGAGGGATGAAGAATGAGAATGTCAAAGGTGAAGGATGAGGGACGAGAAGGTCGAAGGTGAGGGATGAGGGTCGAGAAGGTCGAAGGTGAGGAACGAGAAGGCCGAAGGTGAGGGATGAGGGACGAGAAGGTCGAAGGTGAGGGATGAGGGACGAGAAGGTCGAAGGTGAGGGACGAGAAGGTCGAAGGTGAGGGATGAGGGACGAGAAGGTCAAAGGTGAGGGATGAGGGACGAGAAGGTCGAAGATGAGGGAGGAGGGACGAGAAGGTTGAAGGTGAGGGATGAGGGATGAGAAGGTCGAAGGTGAGGGATGAGGGACGAGAAGGTCAAAGGTGAGGGTTGAGGGACGAGAAGGTCAAAGGTGAGGGACGAGAAGGTCGAAGGTGGGGGATGAGGGACGAGAAGGTCGAAGGTGAGGGATGAGAAGGTCGAAGGTGAGGGATGAGGGACGAGAAGGTCGAAGATGAGGGACGAGGAGGTCGAAGGTGAGGGACGAGAAGGTCGAAGGTGAGGGATGAGGGACAAGAAGGTCAAAGGTGAGGGATCAGGGACAAGAAGGTCGAAGATGAGGGACGAGGAGGTCAAAGGTGAGGGACGAGGAGGTCGAAGGTGAGGGACGAGAAGGTCGAAGGTGATGGATGAGGGACGAGAAGGTCAAAGGTGAGGGACGAGAAGGTCAAAGGTGAGGGATGAGGGACGAGAAGTTCGAAGGTGAGGGATGAGGGACGAGAAGGTCAAAGGTGAGGGATGAAGAATGAGAAGGTCAAAGGTGAAGGATGAGGGACGAGAAGGTCGAAGGTGAGGGATGAGGGTCGAGAAGGTCGAAGGTGAGGAACGAGAAGGCCGAAGGTGAGGAACGAGAAGGTCAAAGGTGAGGGACGAGAAGGTCGAAGGTGAGGGATGAGGGACGAGAAGGTCGAAGGTGAGGGACGAGAAGGTCAAAGGTGAGGGATGAGGGACGAGAAGGTCAAAGGTGAGGGATGAGGGATGAGAAGGTCGAAGATGAGGGAGGAGGGACGAGAAGGTCGAAGGTGAGGGATGAGGGACGAGAAGGTCAAAGGTGAGGGATGAGGGACGAGAAGGTCGAAGATGAGGGACGAGGAGGTCGAAGGTGAGGGACGAAAAGGTCGAAGGTGAGGGATGAGGCACAAGAAGGTTGAAGGTGAGGGACGAGAAGGTCGAAGGTGAGGGATGAGGGATGAGAAGGTCGAAGGTGAGGGATGAGGGACGAGAAGGTCAAAGGTGAGGGTTGAGGGACGAGAAGGTCAAAGGTGAGGGACGAGAAGGTCGAAGGTGGGGGATGAGGGACGAGAAGGTCGAAGGTGAGGGATGAGAAGGTCGAAGGTGAGGGATGAGGGACGAGAAGGTCGAAGATGAGGGACGAGGAGGTCGAAGGTGAGGGACGAGAAGGTCGAAGGTGAGGGATGAGGGACAAGAAGGTCAAAGGTGAGGGATCAGGGACAAGAAGGTCGAAGATGAGGGACGAGGAGGTCAAAGGTGAGGGACGAGGAGGTCGAAGGTGAGGGACGAGAAGGTCGAAGGTGATGGATGAGGGACGAGAAGGTCAAAGGTGAGGGACGAGAAGGTCAAAGGTGAGGGATGAGGGACGAGAAGTTCGAAGGTGAGGGATGAGGGACGAGAAGGTCAAAGGTGAGGGATGAAGAATGAGAAGGTCAAAGGTGAAGGATGAGGGACGAGAAGGTCGAAGGTGAGGGATGAGGGTCGAGAAGGTCGAAGGTGAGGAACGAGAAGGCCGAAGGTGAGGAACGAGAAGGTCAAAGGTGAGGGACGAGAAGGTCGAAGGTGAGGGATGAGGGACGAGAAGGTCGAAGGTGAGGGACGAGAAGGTCAAAGGTGAGGGATGAGGGACGAGAAGGTCAAAGGTGAGGGATGAGGGATGAGAAGGTCGAAGATGAGGGAGGAGGGACGAGAAGGTCGAAGGTGAGGGATGAGGGACGAGAAGGTCAAAGGTGAGGGATGAGGGACGAGAAGGTCGAAGATGAGGGACGAGGAGGTCGAAGGTGAGGGACGAAAAGGTCGAAGGTGAGGGATGAGGCACAAGAAGGTTGAAGGTGAGGGACGAGAAGGTCGAAGGTGAGGGATGAGGGACGAGAAGGTCGAAGGTGAGGGATGAGGGACGAGAAGGTCAAAGGTGAGGGATGAAGAATGAGAATGTCAAAGGTGAAGGATGAGGGACGAGAAGGTCGAAGGTGAGGGATGAGGGTCGAGAAGGTCGAAGGTGAGGAACGAGAAGGCCGAAGGTGAGGAACGAGAAGGTCAAAGGTGAGGGACGAGAAGGTCGAAGGTGAGGGATGAGGGACGAGAAGGTTGAAGGTGAGGGACTAGAAGGTCGAAGGTGAGGGATGAGGGACGAGAAGGTCAAAGGTGAGGGATGAGGGACGAGAAGGTCGAAGAGAGGGAGGAGGGACGAGAAGGTCGAAGGTGAGGGATGAGGGACGAGAAGGTCGAAGGTGAGGGATGAGGGACGAGAAGGTCGAAGGTGAGGGATGAGGGATGAGAAGGTCAAAGGTGAGGGACGAGAAGGTCGAAGGTGAGGGATGAGGGACGAGAAGGTCAAAGGTGAGGGACGAGAAGGTCGAAGGTGAGGGATGAGGGACGAGAAGGTCAAAGGTGAGGGACGAGAAGGTCGAAGGTGGGGGATGAGGGACGAGAAGGTCGAAGGTGAGGGATGAGGGACGAGAAGGTCAAAGGTGAGGGATGAGGGACGAGAAGGTCGAAGATGAGGGACGAGGAGGTCGAAGGTGAGGGACGAGAAGGTCAAAGGTGAGGGATGAGGGACGAGAAGGTCAAAGGTGAGGGATGAGGGACAAGAAGGTCGAAGGTGAGGGATGAGGGACGAGAAGGTCAAAGGTGAGGGTTGAGGGACGAGAAGGTCAAAGGTGAGGGACGAGAAGGTCGAAGGTGGGGGTTGAGGGACGAGAAGGTCGAAGGTGAGGGATGAGGGACGAGAAGGTCAAAGGTGAGGGATGAGGGACAAAAAGGTCGAAGATGAGGGACGAGGAGGTCGAAGGTGAGGGACGAAAAGGTCGAAGGTGAGGGATGAGGGACGAGAAGGTCGAAGGTGAGGGACGAGAAGGTCGAAGGTGAGGGACGAGAAGGTCGAAGGTGAGGGATGAGGGACGAGAAGGTCGAAGGTGAGGGATGAGGGATGAGAAGGTCGAAGGTGAGGGATGAGAAGGTCGAAGGTGAGGGATGAGGGACGAGAAGGTCGAAGGTGAGGGATGAGGGACGAGAAGGTCAAAGGTGAGGGATGAAGAATGAGAAGGTCAAAGGTGAGGGATGAGGGACGAGAAGGTCGAAGGTGAGGGATGAGGGTCGAGAAGGTCGAAGGTGAGGAACGAGAAGGCCGAAGGTGAGGAACGAGAAGGTCAAAGGTGAGGGACGAGAAGGTCGAAGGTGAGGGATGAGGGACGAGAAGGTCGAAGGTGAGGGATGAGGGACGAGAAGGTCGAAGGTGAGGGATGAGGGATGAGAAGGTCAAAGGTGAGGGACGAGAAGGTCGAAGGTGAGGGATGAGGGACGAGAAGGTCAAAGGTGAGGGACGAGAAGGTCGAAGGTGAGGGATGAGGGACGAGAAGGTCGAAGGTGAGGGACGAGAAGGTCGAAGGTGAGGGATGGGGAATGAGAAGGTCAAAGGTGAAGGATGAGGGACGAGAAGGTCAAAGGTGAGGGATGAGGGTCGAGAAGGTCGAAGGTGAGGAACGAGAAGGCCGAAGGTGAGGAACGAGAAGGTCAAAGGTGAGGGACGAGAAGGTCGAAGGTGAGGGATGAGGGACAAGAAGGTTGAAGGTGAGGGATGAGAAGGTCGAAGGTGAGGGATGAGGGACGAGAAGGTCAAAGGTGAGGGTTGAGGGACGAGAAGGTCAAAGGTGAGGGACGAGAAGGTCGAAGGTGGGGGATGAGGGACGAGAAGGTCGAAGGTGAGGGACGAGAAGGTCGAAGGTGAGGGATGAGGGACGAGAAGGTCAAAGGTGAGGGATGAGGGACGAGAAGGTCGAAGATGAGGGACGAGGAGGTCGAAGGTGAGGGACGAGAAGGTCGAAGGTGAGGGATGAGGGACGAGAAGGTCAAAGGTGAGGGATGAGGGACAAGAAGGTCAAAGATGAGGGACGAGGAGGTCGAAGGTGAGGGACGAGAAGGTCGAAGGTGAGGGATGAGGGACGAGAAGGTCGAAGGTGAGGGACGAGAAGGTCGAAGGTGAGGGATGAGGGACGAGAAGGTCAAAGGTGAGGGATGAAGAATGAGAATGTCAAAGGTGAAGGATGAGGGACGAGAAGGTCGAAGGTGAGGGATGAGGGTCGAGAAGGTCGAAGGTGAAGAACGAGAAGGCCGAAGGTGAGGAACGAGAAGGTCAAAGGTGAGGGACGAGAAGGTCGAAGGTGAGGGATGAGGGACGAGAAGGTCGAAGGTGAGGGACGAGAAGGTCGAAGGTGAGGGATGAGGGACGAGAAGGTCAAAGGTGAGGGATGAGGGACGAGAAGGTCGAAGATGAGGGAGGAGGGACGAGAAGGTCGAAGGTGAGGGATGAGGGACGAGAAGGTCGAAGGTGAGGGATGAGGGACGAGAAGGTCGAAGGTGAGGGATGAGGGATGAGAAGGTCAAAGGTGAGGGACGAGAAGGTCGAAGGTGAGGGATGAGGGATGAGAAGGTCAAAGGTGAGGGATGAGGGACGAGAAGGTCAAAGGTGAGGGATGAGGAATGAGAAGGTCAAAGGTGAAGGATGAGGGACGAGAAGGTCGAAGGTGAGGGATGAGGGTCGAGAAGGTCGAAGGTGAGGAACGAGAAGGCCGAAGGTGAGGAACGAGAAGGTTGAAGGTGAGGGATGAGGGATGAGAAGGTCGAAGGTGAGGGATGAGGGACGAGAAGGTCAAAGGTGAGGTTTGAGGGATGAGAAGGTCAAAGGTGAGGGACGAGAAGGTCGAAGGTGGGGGATGAGGGACGAGAAGGTCGAAGGTGAGGGATGAGGGACGAGAAGGTCAAAGGTGAGGGATGAGGGACGAGAAGGTCGAAGATGAGGGACGAGGAGGTCGAAGGTGAGGGACGAGAAGGTCGAAGGTGAGGGATGAGGGACGAGAAGGTCAAAGGTGAGGGATGAGGGACGAGAAGGTCGAAGATGAGGGACGAGGAGGTCGAAGGTGAGGGACGAGAAGGTCGAAGGTGAGGGATGAGGGACGAGAAGGTCGAAGGTGAGGGACGAGAAGGTCGAAGGTGAGGGATGAGGGACGAGAAGGTCGAAGGTGAGGGATGAGGGACGAGAAGGTCAAAGGTGAGGGATGAAGAATGAGAAGGTCAAAGGTGAAGGATGAGGGACGAGAAGATCGAAGGTGAGGGATGAGGGTCGAGAAGGTCGAAGGTGAGGAACGAGAAGGCCGAAGGTGAGGAACGAGAAGGTCAAAGGTGAGGGACGAGAAGGTCGAAGGTGAGGGATGAGGGACGAGAAGGTCAAAGGTGAGGGACGAGAAGGTCGAAGGTGAGGGATGAGGGACGAGAAGGTCGAAGTTGAGGGATGAGGGACGAGAAGGTCAAAGGTGAGGGATGAAGAATGAGAAGGTCAAAGGTGAGGGATGAGGGACGAGAAGGTCGAAGGTGAGGGATGAGGGTCGAGAAGGTCGAAGGTGAGGAACGAGAAGGTCAAAGGTGAGGGACGAGAAGGTCGAAGGTGAGGGATGAGGGACGAGAAGGTCGAAGGTGAGGAACGAGAAGGCCGAAGGTGAGGAACGAGAAGGTCAAAGGTGAGGGACGAGAAGGTCGAAGGTGAGGGATGAGGGACAAGAAGGTTGAAGGTGAGGGATGAGGGATGAGAAGGTCGAAGGTGAGGGATGAGGGACGAGAAGGTCAAAGGTGAGGGTTGAGGGACGAGAAGGTCAAAGGTGAGGGACGAGAAGGTCGAAGGTGGGGGATGAGGGACGAGAAGGTCGAAGGTGAGGGATGAGGGTCGAGAAGGTCGAAGGTGAGGAACGAGAAGGTCAAAGGTGAGGGACGAGAAGGTCGAAGGTGAGGGATGAGGGACGAGAAGGTCGAAGGTGAGGAACGAGAAGGCCGAAGGTGAGGAACGAGAAGGTCAAAGGTGAGGGACGAGAAGGTCGAAGGTGAGGGATGAGGGACAAGAAGGTTGAAGGTGAGGGATGAGGGATGAGAAGGTCGAAGGTGAGGGATGAGGGACGAGAAGGTCAAAGGTGAGGGTTGAGGGACGAGAAGGTCAAAGGTGAGGGACGAGAAGGTCGAAGGTGGGGGATGAGGGACGAGAAGGTCGAAGGTGAGGGACGAGAAGGTCGAAGGCGAGGGATGAGGGACGAGAAGGTCAAAGGTGAGGGACGAGAAGGTCAAAGGTGGGGGATGAGGGACGAGAAGGTCGAAGGTGAGGGACGAGAAGGTCGAAGGTGAGGGATGAGGGACGAGAAGGTCGAAGATGAGGGACGAGGAGGTCGAAGGTGAGGGACGAGAAGGTCGAAGGTGAGGGATGAGGGACAAGAAGGTCAAAGGTGAGGGATGAGGGACAAGAAGGTCGAAGATGAGGGACGAGGAGGTCGAAGGTGAGGGACGAGAAGGTCGAAGGTGAGGGATGAGGGACGAGAAGGTCAAAGGTGAGGGACGAGAAGGTCGAAGGTGAGGGATGAGGGACGAGAAGGTCGAAGGTGAGGGATGAGGGACGAGAAGGTCAAAGGTGAGGGATGAAGAATGAGAAGGTCAAAGGTGAAGGATGAGGGACGAGAAGGTCGAAGGTGAGGGATGAGGGTCGAGAAGGTCGAAGGTGAGGAACGAGAAGGCCGAAGGTGAGGAACGAGAAGGTCAAAGGTGAGGGACGAGAAGGTCGAAGGTGAGGGATGAGGGACAAGAAGGTTGAAGGTGAGGGATGAGGGATGAGAAGGTCGAAGGTGAGGGATGAGGGACGAGAAGGTCAAAGGTGAGGGTTGAGGGACGAGAAGGTCAAAGGTGAGCGACGAGAAGGTCGAAGGTGGGGGATGAGGGACGAGAAGGTCGAAGGTGAGGGACGAGAAGGTCGAAGGTGAGGGATGAGGGACGAGAAGGTCAAAGGTGAGGGATGAGGGACGAGAAGGTCGAAGATGAGGGACGAGGAGGTCGAAGGTGAGGGACGAGAAGGTCGAAGGTGAGGGATGAGGGACGAGAAGGTCGAAGGTGAGGGACGAGAAGGTCGAAGGTGAGGGATGAGGGACGAGAAGGTCAAAGGTGAGGGATGAGGGACGAGAAGGTCGAAGATGAGGGAGGAGGGACGAGAAGGTCGAAGGTGAGGGATGAGGGACGAGAAGGTCGAAGGTGAGGGATGAGGGACGAGAAGGTCGAAGGTGAGGGATGAGGGATGAGAAGGTCGAAGGTGAGGGACGAGAAGGTCGAAGGTGAGGGATGAGGGACGAGAAGGTCAAAGGTGAGGGATGAGGGACGAGAAGGTCGAAGATGAGGGAGGAGGGACGAGAAGGTCGAAGGTGAGGGATGAGGGACGAGAAGGTCGAAGGTGAGGGATGAGGGACGAGAAGGTCGAAGGTGAGGGATGAGGGATGAGAAGGTCAAAGGTGAGGGACGAGAAGGTCGAAGGTGAGGGATGAGGGACGAGAAGGTCAAAGGTGAGGGATGAGGGACGAGAAGGTCAAAGGTGAGGGATGAGGAATGAGAAGGTCAAAGGTGAAGGATGAGGGACGAGAAGGTCGAAGGTGAGGGATGAGGGTCGAGAAGGTCGAAGGTGAGGAACGAGAAGGCCGAAGGTGAGGAACGAGAAGGTTGAAGGTGAGGGATGAGGGATGAGAAGGTCGAAGGTGAGGGATGAGGGACGAGAAGGTCAAAGGTGAGGGTTGAGGGACGAGAAGGTCAAAGGTGAGGGACGAGAAGGTCGAAGGTGGGGGATGAGGGACGAGAAGGTCGAAGGTGAGGGACGAGAAGGTCGAAGGTGAGGGATTAGGGACGAGAAGGTCGAAGATGAGGGACGAGGAGGTCGAAGGTGAGGGACGAGAAGGTCAAAGGTGAGGGATGAGGGACAAGAAGGTCAAAGGTGAGGGATGAGGGACAAGAAGGTCGAAGATGAGGGACGAGGAGGTCGAAGGTGAGGGACGAGAAGGTCGAAGGTGAGGGATGAGGGACGAGAAGGTCAAAGGTGAGGGACGAGAAGGTCGAAGGTGAGGGATGAGGGACGAGAAGGTCGAAGGTGAGGGATGAGGGACGAGAAGGTCAAAGGTGAGGGATGAAGAATGAGAAGGTCAAAGGTGAAGGATGAGGGACGAGAAGGTCGAAGGTGAGGGATGAGGGTCGAGAAGGTCGAAGGTGAGGAACGAGAAGGCCGAAGGTGAGGAACGAGAAGGTCAAAGGTGAGGGACGAGAAGGTCGAAGGTGAGGGATGAGGGACGAGAAGGTCGAAGGTGAGGGACGAGAAGGTCGAAGGTGAGGGATGAGGGACGAGAAGGTCAAAGGTGAGGGATGAGGGATGAGAAGATCGAAGATGAGGGAGGAGGGACGAGAAGGTCGAAGGTGAGGGATGAGGGACGAGGTCAAAGGTGAGGGATGAGGGACAAGAAGGTCGAAGGTAAGGGATGTGGGACGAGAAGGTCAAAGGTGAGGGACGAGAAGGTCGAAGGTGAGGGATTAGGGACGAGAAGGTCAAAGGTGAGGGATGAGGGACGAGAAGGTCGAACATGAGGGCCGAGAAGGTCGAAGGTGAGGGATGAGAAGGTCGAAGGTGAGGGGCGAGAAGGTCGAAGGTGAGGGATGAGGGACGAGAAGGTCGAAGGTGAGGGATGAGGGACGAGAAGGTCGAAGGTGAGGGATGAGGGATGAGAAGGTCAAAGGTGAGGGACGAGAAGGTCAAAGGTGAGGGATGAGGGATGAGAAGGTCAAAGGTGAGGGACGAGAAGGTCGAAGGTGAGGGATGAGGGACGAGAAGGTCAAAGGTGAGGGACGAGAAGGTCGAAGGTGAGGGATGAGGAATGAGAAGGTCAAAGGTGAAGGATGAGGGACGAGAAGGTCGAAGGTGAGGGATGAGGGTCGAGAAGGTCGAAGGTGAGGAACAAGAAGGCCGAAGGTGAGGAACGAGAAGGTCAAAGGTGAGGGACGAGAAGGTCGAAGGTGAGGGATGAGGGACAAGAAGGTTGAAGGTGAGGGATGAGGGATGAGAAGGTCGAAGGTGAGGGATGAGGGACGAGAAGGTCAAAGGTGAGGGTTGAGGGACGAGAAGGTCAAAGGTGAGGGACTAGAAGGTCGAAGGTGGGGGATGAGGGACGAGAAGGTCGAAGGTGAGGGACGAGAAGGTCGAAGGTGAGGGATGAGGGACGAGAAGGTCAAAGGTGAGGGATGAGGGACGAGAAGGTCGAAGATGAGGGACGAGGAGGTCGAAGGTGAGGGACGAGAAGGTCGAAGGTGAGGGATGAGGAATGAGAAGGTCAAAGGTGAAGGATGAGGGACGAGAAGGTCGAAGGTGAGGGATGAGGGTCGAGAAGGTCGAAGGTGAGGAACGAGAAGGCCGAAGGTGAGGGACGAGAAGGTCAAAGGTGAGGGACGAGAAGGTCGAAGGTGAGGGATGAGGGACGAGAAGGTCGAAGGTGAGGGACGAGAAGGTCGAAGGTGAGGGATGAGGGACGAGAAGGTCAAAGGTGAGGGATGAGGGACGAGAAGGTCGAAGGTGAGGGATGAGGGACGAGAAGGTCGAAGGTGAGGGATGAGGGACGAGAAGGTCGAAGGTGAGGGATGAGGGATGAGAAGGTCAAAGGTGAGGGACGAGAAGGTCGAAGGTGAGGGATGAGGGACGAGAAGGTCAAAGGTGAGGGATGAGGGACGAGAAGGTCAAAGGTGAGGAATGAGAAGGTCAAAGGTGAAGGATGAGGGACGAGAAGGTCGAAGGTGAGGGATGAGGGTCGAGAAGGTCGAAGGTGAGGAACGAGAAGGCCGAAGGTGAGGAACGAGAAGGTTGAAGGTGAGGGATGAGGGATGAGAAGGTCGAAGGTGAGGGATGAGGGACGAGAAGGTCAAAGGTGAGGGTTGAGGGACGAGAAGGTCAAAGGTGAGGGACGAGAAGGTCAAAGGTGGGGGATGAGGGACGAGAAGGTCGAAGGTGAGGGACGAGAAGGTCGAAGGTGAGGGATGAGGGACGAGAAGGTCGAAGACGAGGGACGAGGAGGTCGAAGGTGAGGGACGAGAAGGTCGAAGGTGAGGGATGAGGGACAAGAAGGTCAAAGGTGAGGGATGAGGGACAAGAAGGTCGAAGATGAGGGACGAGGAGGTCGAAGGTGAGGGACGAGAAGGTCGAAGGTGAGGGATGAGGGACGAGAAGGTCAAAGGTGAGGGACGAGAAGGTCGAAGGTGAGGGATGAGGGACGAGAAGGTCGAAGGTGAGGGATAAGGGACGAGAAGGTCAAAGGTGAGGGATGAAGAATGAGAAGGTCAAAGGTGAAGGATGAGGGACGAGAAGGTCGAAGGTGAGGGATGAGGGTCGAGAAGGTCGAAGGTGAGGAACGAGAAGGCCGAAGGTGAGGAACGAGAAGGTCAAAGGTGAGGGACGAGAAGGTCGAAGGTGAGGGATGAGGGACAAGAAGGTTGAAGGTGAGGGATGAGGGATGAGAAGGTCGAAGGTGAGGGATGAGGGACGAGAAGGTCAAAGGTGAGGGATGAGGGACGAGAAGGTCGAAGGTGAGGGAGTGGGATGAGAAGGTCGAAGGTGAGGGGTGAGGGACGAGAAGGTCGAAGGTCAGGGATGAGGGACGAGAAGGTCTAAGGTGAGGGATGAGGAAGGAGAAGGCCGAAGGTGAGGAACGAGAAGGTCAAAGGTAAGGGACGAGAAGGTCGAAGGTGAGGGATGAGGGACAAGAAGGTCGAAGGTGAGGGATGAGGGACAAGAAGGTCGAAGGTGAGGGATGAGGGACGAGAAGGTCTAAGGTGAGGGATGAGGGATGAGAAGGTCAAAGGTGAGGGACGAGAAGGTCAAAGGTGAGGGATGAGGGACGAGAAGGTCAAAGGTGAGGTACGAGAAGGTCGAAGGTGAGGGATGAGGGACGAGAAGGTCGAAGGTGAGGGACGAGAAGGTCGAAGGTGAGGGATGAGGGACGAGAAGGTCGAAGGTGAGGAACGAGAAGGCCGAAGGTGAGGAACGATAAGGTCAAAGGTGATGGACGAGAAGGTCGAAGGTGAGGGATGAGGGACGAGAAGGTCAAAGGTGAGGGATGAGGGACGAGAAGGTCAAAGGTGAGGGTTGAGGGACGAGAAGGTCAAAGGTGAGGGACGAGAAGGTCGAAGGTGAGGGATGAGGGACAAGAAGGTCGAAGATGAGGGACGAGGAGGTCGAAGGTGAGGGACGAGAAGGTCGAAGGTGAGGGATGAGGGACGAGAAGGTCAAAGGTGAGGGACGAGAAGGTCGAAGGTGAGGGATGAGGGACGAGAAGGTCGAAGGTGAGGGATGAGGGACGAGAAGGTCAAAGGTGAGGGATGAAGAATGAGAAGGTCAAAGGTGAAGGATGAGGGACGAGAAGGTCGAAGGTGAGGGATGAGGGTCGAGAAGGTCGAAGGTGAGGAACGAGAAGGCCGAAGGTGAGGAACGAGAAGGTCAAAGGTGAGGGACGAGAAGGTCGAAGGTGAGGGATGAGGGACGAGAAGGTCGAAGGTGAGGGACGAGAAGGTCAAAGGTGAGGGATGAGGGACGAGAAGGTCAAAGGTGAGGGATGAGGGATGAGAAGATCGAAGATGAGGGAGGAGGGACGAGAAGGTCGAAGGTGAGGGATGAGGGACGAGGTCAAAGGTGAGGGATGAGGGACAAGAAGGTCGAAGGTAAGGGATGTGGGACGAGAAGGTCAAAGGTGAGGGACGAGAAGGTCGAAGGTGAGGGATTAGGGACGAGAAGGTCAAAGGTGAGGGATGAGGGACGAGAAGGTCGAACATGAGGGCCGAGAAGGTCGAAGGTGAGGGATGAGGGATGAGAAGGTCGAAGGTGAGGGACGAGAAGGTCGAAGGTGAGGGATGAGGGACGAGAAGGTCGAAGGTGAGGGATGAGGGACGAGAAGGTCGAAGGTGAGGGATGAGGGATGAGAAGGTCAAAGGTGAGGGACGAGAAGGTCAAAGGTGAGGGATGAGGGATGAGAAGGTCAAAGGTGAGGGACGAGAAGGTCGAAGGTGAGGGATGAGGGACGAGAAGGTCAAAGGTGAGGGACGAGAAGGTCGAAGGTGAGGGATGAGGAATGAGAAGGTCAAAGGTGAAGGATGAGGGACGAGAAGGTCGAAGGTGAGGGATGAGGGTCGAGAAGGTCGAAGGTGAGGAACAAGAAGGCCGAAGGTGAGGAACGAGAAGGTCAAAGGTGAGGGACGAGAAGGTCGAAGGTGAGGGATGAGGGACAAGAAGGTTGAAGGTGAGGGATGAGGGATGAGAAGGTCGAAGGTGAGGGATGAGGGACGAGAAGGTCAAAGGTGAGGGTTGAGGGACGAGAAGGTCAAAGGTGAGGGACTAGAAGGTCGAAGGTGAGGGATGAGGGACGAGAAGGTCAAAGGTGAGGGATGAGGGACGAGAAGGTCAAAGGTGGGGGATGAGGGACGAGAAGGTCGAAGGTGAGGGACGAGAAGGTCGAAGGTGAGGGATGAGGGACGAGAAGGTCAAAGGTGAGGGATGAGGGACGAGAAGGTTGAAGATGAGGGACGAGGAGGTCGAAGGTGAGGGACGAGAAGGTCGAAGGTGAGGGATGAGGGACGAGAAGGTCAAAGGTGAGGGATGAGGGACGAGAAGGTCGAAGATGAGGGACGAGGAGGTCGAAGGTGAGGGACGAGAAGGTCGAAGGTGAGGGATGAGGGACGAGAAGGTCGAAGGTGAGGGACGAGAAGGTCGAAGGTGAGGGATGAGGGACGAGAAGGTCAAAGGTGAGGGATGAAGAATGAGAATGTCAAAGGTGAAGGATGAGGGACGAGAAGGTCGAAGGTGAGGGATGAGGGTCGAGAAGGTCGAAGGTGAGGAACGAGAAGGCCGAAGGTGAGGGACGAGAAGGTCAAAGGTGAGGGACGAGAAGGTCGAAGGTGAGGGATGAGGGACGAGAAGGTCGAAGGTGAGGGACGAGAAGGTCGAAGGTGAGGGATGAGGGACGAGAAGGTCAAAGGTGAGGGATGAGGGACGAGAAGGTCGAAGGTGAGGGATGAGGGACGAGAAGGTCGAAGGTGAGGGATGAGGGACGAGAAGGTCGAAGGTGAGGGATGAGGGATGAGAAGGTCAAAGGTGAGGGACGAGAAGGTCGAAGGTGAGGGATGAGGAATGAGAAGGTCAAAGGTGAAGGATGAGGGACGAGAAGGTCGAAGGTGAGGGATGAGGGTCGAGAAGGTCGAAGGTGAGGAACGAGAAGGCCGAAGGTGAGGAACGAGAAGGTTGAAGGTGAGGGATGAGGGATGAGAAGGTCGAAGGTGAGGGATGAGGGACGAGAAGGTCAAAGGTGAGGGTTGAGGGACGAGAAGGTCAAAGGTGAGGGACGAGAAGGTCAAAGGTGGGGGATGAGGGACGAGAAGGTCGAAGGTGAGGGACGAGAAGGTCGAAGGTGAGGGATGAGGGACGAGAAGGTCGAAGACGAGGGACGAGGAGGTCGAAGGTGAGGGACGAGAAGGTCGAAGGTGAGGGATGAGGGACAAGAAGGTCAAAGGTGAGGGATGAGGGACAAGAAGGTCGAAGATGAGGGACGAGGAGGTCGAAGGTGAGGGACGAGAAGGTCGAAGGTGAGGGATGAGGGACGAGAAGGTCAAAGGTGAGGGACGAGAAGGTCGAAGGTGAGGGATGAGGGACGAGAAGGTCGAAGGTGAGGGATGAGGGACGAGAAGGTCAAAGGTGAGGGATGAAGAATGAGAAGGTCAAAGGTGAAGGATGAGGGACGAGAAGGTCGAAGGTGAGGGATGAGGGTCGAGAAGGTCGAAGGTGAGGAACGAGAAGGCCGAAGGTGAGGAACGAGAAGGTCAAAGGTGAGGGACGAGAAGGTCGAAGGTGAGGGATGAGGGACAAGAAGGTTGAAGGTGAGGGATGAGGGATGAGAAGGTCGAAGGTGAGGGATGAGGGACGAGAAGGTCAAAGGTGAGGGATGAGGGACGAGAAGGTCGAAGGTGAGGGAGTGGGATGAGAAGGTCGAAGGTGAGGGGTGAGGGACGAGAAGGTCGAAGGTCAGGGATGAGGGACGAGAAGGTCTAAGGTGAGGGATGAGGAACGAGAAGGCCGAAGGTGAGGAACGAGAAGGTCAAAGGTAAGGGACGAGAAGGTCGAAGGTGAGGGATGAGGGACAAGAAGGTCGAAGGTGAGGGATGAGGGACAAGAAGGTCGAAGGTGAGGGATGAGGGACGAGAAGGTCTAAGGTGAGGGATGAGGGATGAGAAGGTCAAAGGTGAGGGACGAGAAGGTCAAAGGTGAGGGATGAGGGACGAGAAGGTCAAAGGTGAGGGATGAGGAATGAGAAGGTCAAAGGTGAAGGATGAGGGACGAGAAGGTCGAAGGTGAGGGATGAGGGTCGAGAAGGTCGAAGGTGAGGAACGAGAAGGCCGAAGGTGAGGAACGAGAAGGTTGAAGGTGAGGGATGAGGGATGAGAAGGTCGAAGGTGAGGGATGAGGGACGAGAAGGTCAAAGGTGAGGGTTGAGGGACGAGAAGGTCAAAGGTGAGGGACGAGAAGGTCGAAGGTGGGGGATGAGGGACGAGAAGGTCGAAGGTGAGGGACGAGAAGGTCGAAGGTGAGGGATTAGGGACGAGAAGGTCGAAGATGAGGGACGAGGAGGTCGAAGGTGAGGGACGAGAAGGTCAAAGGTGAGGGATGAGGGACAAGAAGGTCAAAGGTGAGGGATGAGGGACAAGAAGGTCGAAGATAAGGGACGAGGAGGTCGAAGGTGAGGGACGAGAAGGTCGAAGGTGAGGGATGAGGGACGAGAAGGTCAAAGGTGAGGGACGAGAAGGTCGAAGGTGAGGGATGAGGGACGAGAAGGTCGAAGGTGAGGGATGAGGGACGAGAAGGTCAAAGGTGAGGGATGAAGAATGAGAAGGTCAAAGGTGAAGGATGAGGGACGAGAAGGTCGAAGGTGAGGGATGAGGGTCGAGAAGGTCGAAGGTGAGGAACGAGAAGGCCGAAGGTGAGGAACGAGAAGGTCAAAGGTGAGGGACGAGAAGGTCGAAGGTGAGGGATGAGGGACGAGAAGGTCGAAGGTGAGGGACGAGAAGGTCGAAGGTGAGGGATGAGGGACGAGAAGGTCAAAGGTGAGGGATGAGGGATGAGAAGATCGAAGATGAGGGAGGAGGGACGAGAAGGTCGAAGGTGAGGGATGAGGGACGAGGTCAAAGGTGAGGGATGAGGGACAAGAAGGTCGAAGGTAAGGGATGTGGGACGAGAAGGTCAAAGGTGAGGGACGAGAAGGTCGAAGGTGAGGGATTAGGGACGAGAAGGTCAAAGGTGAGGGATGAGGGACGAGAAGGTCGAACATGAGGGCCGAGAAGGTCGAAGGTGAGGGATGAGGGATGAGAAGGTCGAAGGTGAGGGACGAGAAGGTCGAAGGTGAGGGATGAGGGACGAGATGGTCGAAGGTGAGGGATGAGGGACGAGAAGGTCGAAGGTGAGGGATGAGGGATGAGAAGGTCAAAGGTGAGGGACGAGAAGGTCAAAGGTGAGGGATGAGGGATGAGAAGGTCAAAGGTGAGGGACGAGAAGGTCGAAGGTGAGGGATGAGGGACGAGAAGGTCAAAGGTGAGGGACGAGAAGGTCGAAGGTGAGGGATGAGGAATGAGAAGGTCAAAGGTGAAGGATGAGGGACGAGAAGGTCGAAGGTGAGGGATGAGGGTCGAGAAGGTCGAAGGTGAGGAACAAGAAGGCCGAAGGTGAGGAACGAGAAGGTCAAAGGTGAGGGACGAGAAGGTCGAAGGTGAGGGATGAGGGACAAGAAGGTTGAAGGTGAGGGATGAGGGATGAGAAGGTCGAAGGTGAGGGATGAGGGACGAGAAGGTCAAAGGTGAGGGTTGAGGGACGAGAAGGTCAAAGGTGAGGGACTAGAAGGTCGAAGGTGGGGGATGAGGGACGAGAAGGTCGAAGGTGAGGGACGAGAAGGTCGAAGGTGAGGGATGAGGGACGAGAAGGTCAAAGGTGAGGGATGAGGGACGAGAAGGTCGAAGATGAGGGACGAGGAGGTCGAAGGTGAGGGACGAGAAGGTCGAAGGTGAGGGATGAGGGACGAGAAGGTCAAAGGTGAGGGATGAGGGACGAGAAGGTCGAAGATGAGGGACGAGGAGGTCGAAGGTGAGGGACGAGAAGGTCGAAGGTGAGGGATGAGGGACGAGAAGGTCGAAGGTGAGGGACGAGAAGGTCGAAGGTGAGGGATGAGGGACGAGAAGGTCAAAGGTGAGGGATGAAGAATGAGAATGTCAAAGGTGAAGGATGAGGGACGAGAAGGTCGAAGGTGAGGGATGAGGGTCGAGAAGGTCGAAGGTGAGGAACGAGAAGGCCGAAGGTGAGGGACGAGAAGGTCAAAGGTGAGGGACGAGAAGGTCGAAGGTGAGGGATGAGGGACGAGAAGGTCGAAGGTGAGGGACGAGAAGGTCGAAGGTGAGGGATGAGGGACGAGAAGGTCAAAGGTGAGGGATGAGGGACGAGAAGGTCGAAGGTGAGGGATGAGGGACGAGAAGGTCGAAGGTGAGGGATGAGGGACGAGAAGGTCGAAGGTGAGGGATGAGGGATGAGAAGGTCAAAGGTGAGGGACGAGAAGGTCGAAGGTGAGGGATGAGGGACGAGAAGGTCAAAGGTGAGGGATGAGGGACGAGAAGGTCAAAGGTGAGGAATGAGAAGGTCAAAGGTGAAGGATGAGGGACGAGAAGGTCGAAGGTGAGGGATGAGGGTCGAGAAGGTCGAAGGTGAGGAACGAGAAGGCCGAAGGTGAGGAACGAGAAGGTTGAAGGTGAGGGATGAGGGATGAGAAGGTCGAAGGTGAGGGATGAGGGACGAGAAGGTCAAAGGTGAGGGTTGAGGGACGAGAAGGTCAAAGGTGAGGGACGAGAAGGTCAAAGGTGGGGGATGAGGGACGAGAAGGTCGAAGGTGAGGGACGAGAAGGTCGAAGGTGAGGGATGAGGGACGAGAAGGTCGAAGACGAGGGACGAGGAGGTCGAAGGTGAGGGACGAGAAGGTCGAAGGTGAGGGATGAGGGACAAGAAGGTCAAAGGTGAGGGATGAGGGACAAGAAGGTCGAAGATGAGGGACGAGGAGGTCGAAGGTGAGGGACGAGAAGGTCGAAGGTGAGGGATGAGGGACGAGAAGGTCAAAGGTGAGGGACGAGAAGGTCGAAGGTGAGGGATGAGGGACGAGAAGGTCGAAGGTGAGGGATAAGGGACGAGAAGGTCAAAGGTGAGGGATGAAGAATGAGAAGGTCAAAGGTGAAGGATGAGGGACGAGAAGGTCGAAGGTGAGGGATGAGGGTCGAGAAGGTCGAAGGTGAGGAACGAGAAGGCCGAAGGTGAGGAACGAGAAGGTCAAAGGTGAGGGACGAGAAGGTCGAAGGTGAGGGATGAGGGACAAGAAGGTTGAAGGTGAGGGATGAGGGATGAGAAGGTCGAAGGTGAGGGATGAGGGACGAGAAGGTCAAAGGTGAGGGATGAGGGACGAGAAGGTCGAAGGTGAGGGAGTGGGATGAGAAGGTCGAAGGTGAGGGGTGAGGGACGAGAAGGTCGAAGGTCAGGGATGAGGGACGAGAAGGTCTAAGGTGAGGGATGAGGAAGGAGAAGGCCGAAGGTGAGGAACGAGAAGGTCAAAGGTAAGGGACGAGAAGGTCGAAGGTGAGGGATGAGGGACAAGAAGGTCGAAGGTGAGGGATGAGGGACAAGAAGGTCGAAGGTGAGGGATGAGGGACGAGAAGGTCTAAGGTGAGGGATGAGGGATGAGAAGGTCAAAGGTGAGGGACGAGAAGGTCAAAGGTGAGGGATGAGGGACGAGAAGGTCAAAGGTGAGGTACGAGAAGGTCGAAGGTGAGGGATGAGGGACGAGAAGGTCGAAGGTGAGGGATGAGAAGGTCGAAGGTGAGGGATGAGGGACGAGAAGGTCGAAGGTGAGGAACGAGAAGGCCGAAAGTGAGGAACGATAAGGTCAAAGGTGATGGACGAGAAGGTCGAAGGTGAGGGATGAGGGACGAGAAGGTCAAAGGTGAGGGATGAGGGACGAGAAGGTCAAAGGTGAGGGTTGAGGGACGAGAAGGTCAAAGGTGAGGGACGAGAAGGTCGAAGGTGAGGGATGAGGGACAAGAAGGTCGAAGATGAGGGACGAGGAGGTCGAAGGTGAGGGACGAGAAGGTCGAAGGTGAGGGATGAGGGACGAGAAGGTCAAAGGTGAGGGACGAGAAGGTCGAAGGTGAGGGATGAGGGACGAGAAGGTCGAAGGTGAGGGATGAGGGACGAGAAGGTCAAAGGTGAGGGATGAAGAATGAGAAAGTCAAAGGTGAAGGATGAGGGACGAGAAGGTCGAAGGTGAGGGATGAGGGTCGAGAAGGTCGAAGGTGAGGAACGAGAAGGCCGAAGGTGAGGAACGAGAAGGTCAAAGGTGAGGGACGAGAAGGTCGAAGGTGAGGGATGAGGGACGAGAAGGTCGAAGGTGAGGGACGAGAAGGTCAAAGGTGAGGGATGAGGGACGAGAAGGTCAAAGGTGAGGGATGAGGGATGAGAAGATCGAAGATGAGGGAGGAGGGACGAGAAGGTCGAAGGTGAGGGATGAGGGACGAGGTCAAAGGTGAGGGATGAGGGACAAGAAGGTCGAAGGTAAGGGATGTGGGACGAGAAGGTCAAAGGTGAGGGACGAGAAGGTCGAAGGTGAGGGATTAGGGACGAGAAGGTCAAAGGTGAGGGATGAGGGACGAGAAGGTCGAACATGAGGGCCGAGAAGGTCGAAGGTGAGGGATGAGGGATGAGAAGGTCGAAGGTGAGGGACGAGAAGGTCGAAGGTGAGGGATGAGGGACGAGAAGGTCGAAGGTGAGGGATGAGGGACGAGAAGGTCGAAGGTGAGGGATGAGGGATGAGAAGGTCAAAGGTGAGGGACGAGAAGGTCAAAGGTGAGGGATGAGGGATGAGAAGGTCAAAGGTGAGGGATGAGAAGGTCGAAGGTGAGGGATGAGGGACGAGAAGGTCAAAGGTGAGGGACGAGAAGGTCGAAGGTGAGGGATGAGGAATGAGAAGGTCAAAGGTGAAGGATGAGGGACGAGAAGGTCGAAGGTGAGGGATGAGGGTCGAGAAGGTCGAAGGTGAGGAACAAGAAGGCCGAAGGTGAGGAACGAGAAGGTCAAAGGTGAGGGACGAGAAGGTCGAAGGTGAGGGATGAGGGACAAGAAGGTTGAAGGTGAGGGATGAGGGATGAGAAGGTCGAAGGTGAGGGATGAGGGACGAGAAGGTCAAAGGTGAGGGTTGAGGGACGAGAAGGTCAAAGGTGAGGGACTAGAAGGTCGAAGGTGAGGGATGAGGGACGAGAAGGTCAAAGGTGAGGGATGAGGGACGAGAAGGTCAAAGGTGGGGGATGAGGGACGAGAAGGTCGAAGGTGAGGGACGAGAAGGTCGAAGGTGAGGGATGAGGGACGAGAAGGTCAAAGGTGAGGGATGAGGGACGAGAAGGTCGAAGATGAGGGACGAGGAGGTCGAAGGTGAGGGACGAGAAGGTCGAAGGTGAGGGATGAGGGACGAGAAGGTCAAAGGTGAGGGATGAGGGACGAGAAGGTCGAAGATGAGGGACGAGGAGGTCGAAGGTGAGGGACGAGAAGGTCGAAGGTGAGGGATAAGGGACGAGAAGGTCGAAGGTGAGGGACGAGAAGGTCGAAGGTGAGGGATGAGGGACGAGAAGGTCAAAGGTGAGGGATGAAGAATGAGAATGTCAAAGGTGAAGGATGAGGGACGAGAAGGTCGAAGGTGAGGGATGAGGGTCGAGAAGGTCGAAGGTGAGGAACGAGAAGGCCGAAGGTGAGGGACGAGAAGGTCAAAGGTGAGGGACGAGAAGGTCGAAGGTGAGGGATGAGGGACGAGAAGGTCGAAGGTGAGGGACGAGAAGGTCGAAGGTGAGGGATGAGGGACGAGAAGGTCAAAGGTGAGGGATGAGGGACGAGAAGGTCGAAGGTGAGGGATGAGGGACGAGAAGGTCGAAGGTGAGGGATGAGGGACGAGAAGGTCGAAGGTGAGGGATGAGGGATGAGAAGGTCAAAGGTGAGGGACGAGAAGGTCGAAGGTGAGGGATGAGGGACGAGAAGGTCAAAGGTGAGGGATGAGGGACGAGAAGGTCAAAGGTGAGGGATGAGGAATGAGAAGGTCAAAGGTGAAGGATGAGGGACGAGAAGGTCGAAGGTGAGGGATGAGGGTCGAGAAGGTCGAAGGTGAGGAACGAGAAGGCCGAAGGTGAGGAACGAGAAGGTTGAAGGTGAGGGATGAGGGATGAGAAGGTCGAAGGTGAGGGATGAGGGACGAGAAGGTCAAAGGTGAGGGTTGAGGGACGAGAAGGTCAAAGGTGAGGGACGAGAAGGTCAAAGGTGGGGGATGAGGGACGAGAAGGTCGAAGGTGAGGGACGAGAAGGTCGAAGGTGAGGGATGAGGGACGAGAAGGTCGAAGACGAGGGACGAGGAGGTCGAAGGTGAGGGACGAGAAGGTCGAAGGTGAGGGATGAGGGACAAGAAGGTCAAAGGTGAGGGATGAGGGACAAGAAGGTCGAAGATGAGGGACGAGGAGGTCGAAGGTGAGGGACGAGAAGGTCGAAGGTGAGGGATGAGGGACGAGAAGGTCAAAGGTGAGGGACGAGAAGGTCGAAGGTGAGGGATGAGGGACGAGAAGGTCGAAGGTGAGGGATGAGGGACGAGAAGGTCAAAGGTGAGGGATGAAGAATGAGAAGGTCAAAGGTGAAGGATGAGGGACGAGAAGGTCGAAGGTGAGGGATGAGGGTCGAGAAGGTTGAAGGTGAGGGATGAGGGATGAGAAGGTCGAAGGTGAGGGATGAGGGACGAGAAGGTCAAAGGTGAGGGACGAGAAGGTCGAAGGTGAGGGATGAGGGACAAGAAGGTTGAAGGTGAGGGATGAGGGATGAGAAGGTCGAAGGTGAGGGATGAGGGACGAGAAGGTCAAAGGTGAGGGATGAGGGACGAGAAGGTCGAAGGTGAGGGAGTGGGATGAGAAGGTCGAAGGTGAGGGGTGAGGGACGAGAAGGTCGAAGGTCAGGGATGAGGGACGAGAAGGTCTAAGGTGAGGGATGAGGAACGAGAAGGCCGAAGGTGAGGAACGAGAAGGTCAAAGGTAAGGGACGAGAAGGTCGAAGGTGAGGGATGAGGGACAAGAAGGTCGAAGGTGAGGGATGAGGGACAAGAAGGTCGAAGGTGAGGGATGAGGGACGAGAAGGTCTAAGGTGAGGGATGAGGGATGAGAAGGTCAAAGGTGAGGGACGAGAAGGTCAAAGGTGAGGGATGAGGGACGAGAAGGTCAAAGGTGAGGGACGAGAAGGTCGAAGGTGAGGGATGAGGGACGAGAAGGTCGAAGGTGAGGGACGAGAAGGTCGAAGGTGAGGGATGAGGGACGAGAAGGTCGAAGGTGAGGAACGAGAAGGCCGAAGGTGAGGAACGATAAGGTCAAAGGTGATGGACGAGAAGGTCGAAGGTGAGGGATGAGGGACGAGAAGGTCAAAGGTGAGGGATGAGGGACGAGAAGGTCAAAGGTGAGGGTTGAGGGACGAGAAGGTCAAAGGTGAGGGACGAGAAGGTCGAAGGTGGGGGATGAGGGACGAGAAGGTCGAAGGTGAGGGATGAGGGATGAGAAGGTCAAAGGTGAGGGATGAGGGACGAGAAGGTCGAAGATGAGGGATGAGGAGGTCGAAGGTGAGGGACGAGAAGGTCGAAGGTGAGGGATGAGGGATGAGAAGGTCAAAGGTGAGGGATGAGGGACGAGAAGGTCGAAGATGAGGGACGAGGAGGTCGAAGGTGAGGGACGAGAAGGTCGAAGGTGAGGGATGAGGGACGAGAAGGTCGAAGGTGAGGGACGAGAAGGTCAAAGGTGAGGGATGAGGGACGAGAAGGTCGAAGGTGAGGGATGAGGGACGAGAAGGTCAAAGGTGAGGGATGAAGAATGAGAATGTCAAAGGTGAAGGATGAGGGACGAGAAGGTCGAAGGTGAGGGATGAGGGTCGAGAAGGTCTAAGGTCAGGGATGAGGGACGAGAAGGTCGAAGGTGAGGGACGAGGGACAAGAAGGTCGAAGATGAGGGACGAGAAGGTTGAAGGTGAGGGATGAGGGACGAGAAGGTCAAAGGTAAGGGATGAGGGACGAGAAGTTCAAAGATAAGGGGCGAAAAGGTCGAAGGTGAGGGATGAGGGACGAGAAGATCTAAGGTGAGGGATGAGGGACGAGAAGGTCAAAGGTGAGGGATGAGGGACGAGAAGGTCGAAGGTGAGGGATGAGAAGGTCAAAGATGAGGGATGAGGGATGAGAAGGTCGAAGGTGAGGGATGAGGGACGAGAAGGTCAAAGGTGAGGGATGAGGGACGAGAAGGTCAAAGGTGAGGGATGAGGGACGAGAAGGTCAAAGGTGAGGGACGAGAAGGTCGAAGGTGAGGGATGAGGGACGAAAAGGTCGAAGGTGAGGGACGAGGAGGTCGAAGGTGAGGGATGAGGGACAAGAAGGTCAAAGGTGAGGGATGAGGAACGAGAAGGTCAAAGGTGAGGGATGAGGGACAAGAAGGTCAAAGGTGAGGGATGAGGGACGAGAAGGTCAAAGGTGAGGGATGAGGGACGAGAAGGTCAAAGGTGAGGAATGGGGGACGAGAAGGTCAAAGTTGAGGGATGAGAAGGTCTAAGATGAGGGACGAGAAGGTCTAAGATGAGGGACGAGAGACAAGAAGGTTGAAGATGAGGGACGAGGGATGAGAAGGTCAAAGGTGAGGGATGAGAATGTCGAAGGTGAGGGATGAGAAGGTCGAAGGTGAGGGATGAGGGATGAGAAGGTTGAAGGTGAGGGATGAGGGACAAGAAGGTCGAAGGTGAGGGATGAGGGACGAGAAGGTCAAAGGTGAGGGATGAGGGACGAGAAGGTCGAAGGTGAGGGATGAGGGACGAGAAGGTCAAAGGTGAGGGACGAGAAGGTCGAAGGTGAGGGATGAGGGACGAGAAGGTCGAAGGTGAGGGATGAGGGACAAGAAGGTCAAAGGTGAGGGATGAGGGACGAGAAGGTCGAAGATGAGGGACGAGGAGGTCGAAGGTGAGGGACGAGAAGGTCGAAGGTGAGGGATGAGGGACGAGAAGGTCAAAGGTGAGGGACGAGAAGGTCAAAGGTGAGGGATGAGGGACGAGAAGGTCGAAGGTGAGGGATGAGGGACGAGAAGGTCAAAGGTGAGGGATGAAGAATGAGAATGTCAAAGGTGAAGGATGAGGGACCAGAAGGTCGAAGGTGAGGGATGAGGGATGAGAAGGTCAAAGGTGAGGGATGAGGAATGAGAAGGTCAAAGGTGAAGGATGAGGGACAAGAAGGTCGAAGGTGAGGGATGAGGGTCGAGAAGGTCGAAGGTGAGGAACGAGAAGGCCGAAGGTGAGGAACGAGAAGGTCAAAGGTGAGGGACGAGAAGGTCGAAGGTGAGGGATGAGGGACAAGAAGGTCGAAGGTGAGGGATGAGGGACGAGAAGGTCGAAGGTGAGGGATGAGGGATGAGAAGGTCAAAGGTGAGGGTTGAGGGACGAGAAGGTCAAAGGTGAGGGACGAGAAGGTCGAAGGTGGGGGATGAGGGACGAGAAGGTCAAAGGTGAGGGATGAGGAACGAGAAGGTCAAAGGTGAGGAATGAGGGACGAGAAGGTCAAAGGTGAGGGATGAGGGACGAGAAGGTCGAAGGTGAGGGAGTGGGATGAGAAGGTCGAAGGTGAGGGGTGAGGGACGAGAAGGTCGAAGGTCAGGGATGAGGGACGAGAAGGTCTAAGGTGAGGGATGAGGGACGAGAAGGTCGAAGGTGAGGGACGAGGGACAAGAAGGTCGAAGATGAGGAACGAGAAGGTTGAAGGTGAGGGATGAGGGACGAGAAGGTCAAAGGTAAGGGATGAGGGACGAGAAGTTCAAAGATGAGGGGCGAAAAGGTCGAAGGTGAGGGATGAGGGACGAGAAGATCTAAGGTGAGGGATGAGGGACGAGAAGGTCGAAGGTGAGGGATGAGGGACGAGAAGGTCGAAGGTGAGGGATGAGAAGGTCAAAGATGAGGAATGAGGGATGAGAAGGTCGAAGGTGAGGGATGAGGGACGAGAAGGTCAAAGGTGAGGGATGAGGGACGAGAAGGTCAAAGGTGAGGGATGAGGGACGAGAAGGTCAAAGGTGAGGGACGAGAAGGTCGAAGGTGAGGGATGAGGGACGAAAAGGTCGAAGGTGAGGGACGAGGAGGTCGAAGGTGAGGGATGAGGGACAAGAAGGTCAAAGGTGAGGGATGAGGAACGAGAAGGTCAAAGGTGAGGGATGAGGGACAAGAAGGTCAAAGGTGAGGGATGAGGGACGAGAAGGTCAAAGGTGAGGGATGAGGGACGAGAAGGTCAAAGGTGAGGGATGAGGGACGAGAAGGTCAAAGTTGAGGGATGAGAAGGTCTAAGATGAGGGACGAGAAGGTCTAAGATGAGGGACGAGAGACAAGAAGGTTGAAGATGAGGGACGAGGGATGAGAAGGTCAAAGGTGAGGGATGAGGGATGAGAATGTCGAAGGTGAGGGATGAGAAGGTCGAAGGTGAGGGATGAGGGACGAGAAGGTTGAAGGTGAGGGATGAGGGACAAGAAGGTCGAAGGTGAGGGATGAGGGACGAGAAGGTCAAAGGTGAGGGATGAGGGACGAGAAGGTCGAAGGTGAGGGATGAGGGACGAGAAGGTCAAAGGTGAGGGACGAGAAGGTCGAAGGTGAGGGATGAGGGACGAGAAGGTCGAAGGTGAGGGATGAGGGACAAGAAGGTCAAAGGTGAGGGATGAGGGACGAGAAGGTCGAAGATGAGGGACGAGGAGGTCGAAGGTGAGGGACGAGAAGGTCGAAGGTGAGGGATGAGGGACGAGAAAGTCGAAGGTGAGGGACGAGAAGGTCGAAGGTGAGGGATGAGGGACGAGAAGGTCAAAGGTGAGGGATGAGGGACGAGAAGGTCAAAGGTGAGGGATGAAGAATGAGAATGTCAAAGGTGAAGGATGAGGGACCAGAAGGTCGAAGGTGAGGGATGAGGGTCGAGAAGGTCGAAGGTGAGGAATGAGAAGGCCGAAGGTGAGGAACGAGAAGGTCAAAGGTGAGGGACGAGAAGGTCGAAGGTGAGGGATGAGGGACGAGAAGGTCGAAGGTGAGGGACGAGAAGGTCGAAGGTGAGGGATGAGGGACGAGAAGGTCAAAGGTGAGGAATGAGGGACGAGAAGGTCAAAGGTGAGGGATGAGGGACGAGAAGGTCGAAGGTGAGGGAGTGGGATGAGAAGGTCGAAGGTGAGGGGTGAGGGACGAGAAGGTCGAAGGTCAGGGATGAGGGACGAGAAGGTCAAAGGTGAGGAATGAGGGACGAGAAGGTCAAAGGTGAGGAATGAGGGACGAGAAGGTCGAAGGTGAGGGAGTGGGATGAGAAGGTCGAAGGTGAGGGGTGAGGGACGAGAAGGTCGAAGGTCAGGGATGAGGGACGAGAAGGTCTAAGGTGAGGGATGAGGAACGAGAAGGCCGAAGGTGAGGAACGAGAAGGTCAAAGGTGAGGGACGAGAAGGTCGAAGGTGAGGGATGAGGGACAAGAAGGTCGAAGGTGAGGGATGAGGGACAAGAAGGTCGAAGGTGAGGGATGAGGGACGAGAAGGTCTAAGGTGAGGGATGAGGGATGAGAAGGTCAAAGGTGAGGGACGAGAAGGTCAAAGGTGAGGGATGAGGGACGAGAAGGTCAAAGGTGAGGGACGAGAAGGTCGAAGGTGAGGGATGAGGGACGAGAAGGTCGAAGGTGAGGGACGAGAAGGTCGAAGGTGAGGGATGAGGGACGAGAAGGTCGAAGGTGAGGAACGAGAAGGCCGAAGGTGAGGAACGAGAAGGTCAAAGGTGATGGACGAGAAGGTCGAAGGTGAGGGATGAGGGACGAGAAGGTCAAAGGTGAGGGATGAGGGACGAGAAGGTCAAAGGTGAGGGTTGAGGGACGAGAAGGTCAAAGGTGAGGGACGAGAAGGTCAAAGGTGGGGGATGAGGGACGAGAAGGTCGAAGGTGAGGGATGAGGGACGAGAAGGTCAAAGGTGAGGGATGAGGGATGAGAAGGTCGAAGATGAGGGACGAGGAGGTCGAAGGTGAGGGACGAGAAGGTCGAA
This sequence comes from Rana muscosa, assembly GCA_029206835.1. NCBI lineage: Eukaryota > Metazoa > Chordata > Amphibia > Anura > Ranidae > Rana > Rana muscosa. The sequence goes on along the minus strand of JARGYO010000198.1, from coordinate 15,428,606 downwards.
GGTGAGGGATGAGGGATGAGAAGGTCAAAGGTGAGGGATGAGGGACGAGAAGGTCGAAGATGAGGGACGAGGAGGTCGAAGGTGAGGGACGAGAAGGTCGAAGGTGAGGGATGAGGGACGAGAAGGTCGAAGGTGAGGGACGTGAAGGTCGAAGGTGAGGGATGAGGGACGAGAAGGTCGAAGGTGAGGGATGAGGGACGAGAAGGTCAAAGGTGAGGGATGAGGGACGAGAAGGTCGAAGGTGAGGGATGAGGGACGAGAAGGTCGAAGGTGAGGGATGAGAAGGTCAAAGATGAGGGATGAGGGATGAGAAGGTCGAAGGTGAGGGATGAGGGACGAGAAGGTCAAAGGTGAGGGATGAGGGACGAGAAGGTCAAAGGTGAGGGATGAGGGACGAGAAGGTCAAAGGTGAGGGATGAGAAGGACGAAGGTGAGGGATGAGGGACGAAAAGGTCGAAGGTGAGGGACGAGGAGGTCGAAGGTGAGGGATGAGGGACAAGAAGGTCAAAGGTGAGGGATGAGGAACGAGAAGGTCAAAGGTGAGGGATGAGGGACAAGAAGGTCAAAGGTGAGGGATGAGGGACGAGAAGGTCAAAGGTGAGGGATGAGGGACGAGAAGGTCAAAGGTGAGGGATGAGGGACGAGAAGGTCAAAGTTGAGGGATGAGAAGGTCTAAGATGAGGGACGAGAAGGTCTAAGATGAGGGACGAGAGACAAGAAGGTTGAAGATGAGGGACGAGGGATGAGAAGGTCAAAGGTGAGGGATGAGGGATGAGAATGTCGAAGGTGAGGGATGAGAAGGTCGAAGGTGAGGGATGAGGGACAAGAAGGTTGAAGGTGAGGGATGAGGGACAAGAAGGTCGAAGGTGAGGGATGAGGGACGAGAAGGTCAAAGGTGAGGGATGAGGGACGAGAAGGTCGAAGGTGAGGGATGAGGGACGAGAAGGTCAAAGGTGAGGGACGAGAAGGTCGAAGGTGAGGGATGAGGGACGAGAAGGTCGAAGGTGAGGGATGAGGGACAAGAAGGTCAAAGGTGAGGGATGAGGGACGAGAAGGTCGAAGATGAGGGACGAGGAGGTCGAAGGTGAGGGACGAGAAGGTCGAAGGTGAGGGATGAGGGACGAGAAGGTCGAAGGTGAGGGACGAGAAGGTCGAAGGTGAGGGATGAGGGACGAGAAGGTCGAAGGTGAGGGATGAGGGACGAGAAGGTCAAAGGTGAGGGATGAAGAATGAGAATGTCAAAGGTGAAGGATGAGGGACCAGAAGGTCGAAGGTGAGGGATGAGGGTCGAGAAGGTCGAAGGTGAGGAATGAGAAGGCCGAAGGTGAGGAATGAGAAGGTCAAAGGTGAGGGACGAGAAGGTCGAAGGTGAGGGATGAGGGACGAGAAGGTCGAAGGTGAGGGACGAGAAGGTCGAAGGTGAGGGATGAGGGACGAGAAGGTCAAAGGTGAGGGATGAGGGACGAGAAGGTCGAAGATGAGGGACGAGATGGTCGAAGGTGAGGGACGAGAAGGTCGAAGATGAGGGATGAGGGATGAGAAGGTCGAAGGTGAGGGACGAGAAGGTCGAAGGTGAGGGATGAGGGACGAGAAGGTCGAAGGTGAGGGATGAGGGACGAGAAGGTCAAAGGTGAGGGATGAGGAATGAGAAGGTCAAAGGTGAAGGATGAGGGACGAGAAGGTCGAAGGTGAGGGATGAGGGTCGAGAAGGTCGAAGGTGAGGAACGAGAAGGCCGAAGGTGAGGAACGAGAAGGTCAAAGGTGAGGGATGAGAAGGTCGAAGGTGAGGGATGAGGGACAAGAAGGTCGAAGGTGAGGGATGAGGGACGAGAAGGTCGAAGGTGAGGGATGAGGGACGAGAAGGTCAAAGGTGAGGGTTGAGGGACGAGAAGGTCAAAGGTGAGGGACGAGAAGGTCGAAGGTGGGGGATGAGGGACGAGAAGGTCAAAGGTGAGGGATGAGGAACGAGAAGGTCAAAGGTGAGGAATGAGGGACGAGAAGGTCAAAGGTGAGGGATGAGGGACGAGAAGGTCGAAGGTGAGGGAGTGGGATGAGAAGGTCGAAGGTGAGGGGTGAGGGACGAGAAGGTCGAAGGTTAGGGATGAGGGACGAGAAGGTCTAAGGTGAGGGATGAGGAACGAGAAGGCCGAAGGTGAGGAACGAGAAGGTCAAAGGTAAGGGACGAGAAGGTCGAAGGTGAGGGATGAGGGACAAGAAGGTCGAAGGTGAGGGATGAGGGACAAGAAGGTCGAAGGTGAGGGATGAGGGACGAGAAGGTCTAAGGTGAGGGATGAGGGATGAGAAGGTCAAAGGTGAGGGACGAGAAGGTCAAAGGTGAGGGATGAGGGACGAGAAGGTCAAAGGTGAGGGACGAGAAGGTCGAAGGTGAGGGATGAGGGACGAGAAGGTCGAAGGTGAGGGACGAGAAGGTCGAAGGTGAGGGATGAGGGACGAGAAGGTCGAAGGTGAGGAACGAGAAGGCCGAAGGTGAGGAACGAGAAGGTCAAAGGTGATGGACGAGAAGGTCGAAGGTGAGGGATGAGGGACGAGAAGGTCAAAGGTGAGGGATGAGGGACGAGAAGGTCAAAGGTGAGGGTTGAGGGACGAGAAGGTCAAAGGTGAGGGACGAGAAGGTCAAAGGTGGGGGATGAGGGACGAGAAGGTCGAAGGTGAGGGATGAGGGACGAGAAGGTCAAAGGTGAGGGATGAGGGATGAGAAGGTCGAAGATGAGGGACGAGGAGGTCGAAGGTGAGGGACGAGAAGGTCGAAGGTGAGGGATGAGGGATGAGAAGGTCAAAGGTGAGGGATGAGGGACGAGAAGGTCGAAGATGAGGGACGAGGAGGTCGAAGGTGAGGGACGAGAAGGTCGAAGGTGAGGGATGAGGGACGAGAAGGTCGAAGGTGAGGGACGTGAAGGTCGAAGGTGAGGGATGAGGGACGAGAAGGTCGAAGGTGAGGGATGAGGGACGAGAAGGTCAAAGGTGAGGGATGAGGGACGAGAAGGTCGAAGGTGAGGGATGAGGGACGAGAAGGTCGAAGGTGAGGGATGAGAAGGTCAAAGATGAGGGATGAGGGATGAGAAGGTCGAAGGTGAGGGATGAGGGACGAGAAGGTCAAAGGTGAGGGATGAGGGACGAGAAGGTCAAAGGTGAGGGATGAGGGACGAGAAGGTCAAAGGTGAGGGATGAGAAGGTCGAAGGTGAGGGATGAGGGACGAAAAGGTCGAAGGTGAGGGACGAGGAGGTCGAAGGTGAGGGATGAGGGACAAGAAGGTCAAAGGTGAGGGATGAGGAACGAGAAGGTCAAAGGTGAGGGATGAGGGACAAGAAGGTCAAAGGTGAGGGATGAGGGACGAGAAGGTCAAAGGTGAGGGATGAGGGACGAGAAGGTCAAAGGTGAGGGATGAGGGACGAGAAGGTCAAAGTTGAGGGATGAGAAGGTCTAAGATGAGGGACGAGAAGGTCTAAGATGAGGGACGAGAGACAAGAAGGTTGAAGATGAGGGACGAGGGATGAGAAGGTCAAAGGTGAGGGATGAGGGATGAGAATGTCGAAGGTGAGGGATGAGAAGGTCGAAGGTGAGGGATGAGGGACGAGAAGGTTGAAGGTGAGGGATGAGGGACAAGAAGGTCGAAGGTGAGGGATGAGGGACGAGAAGGTCAAAGGTGAGGGATGAGGGACGAGAAGGTCGAAGGTGAGGGATGAGGGACGAGAAGGTCAAAGGTGAGGGACGAGAAGGTCGAAGGTGAGGGATGAGGGACGAGAAGGTCGAAGGTGAGGGATGAGGGACAAGAAGGTCAAAGGTGAGGGATGAGGGACGAGAAGGTCGAAGATGAGGGACGAGGAGGTCGAAGGTGAGGGACGAGAAGGTCGAAGGTGAGGGATGAGGGACGAGAAGGTCGAAGGTGAGGGACGAGAAGGTCGAAGGTGAGGGATGAGGGACGAGAAGGTCGAAGGTGAGGGATGAGGGACGAGAAGGTCAAAGGTGAGGGATGAAGAATGAGAATGTCAAAGGTGAAGGATGAGGGACCAGAAGGTCGAAGGTGAGGGATGAGGGTCGAGAAGGTCGAAGGTGAGGAATGAGAAGGCCGAAGGTGAGGAATGAGAAGGTCAAAGGTGAGGGACGAGAAGGTCGAAGGTGAGGGATGAGGGACGAGAAGGTCGAAGGTGAGGGACGAGAAGGTCGAAGGTGAGGGATGAGGGACGAGAAGGTCAAAGGTGAGGGATGAGGGACGAGAAGGTCGAAGATGAGGGACGAGATGGTCGAAGGTGAGGGACGAGAAGGTCGAAGATGAGGGATGAGGGATGAGAAGGTCGAAGGTGAGGGACGAGAAGGTCGAAGGTGAGGGATGAGGGACGAGAAGGTCGAAGGTGAGGGATGAGGGACGAGAAGGTCAAAGGTGAGGGATGAGGAATGAGAAGGTCAAAGGTGAAGGATGAGGGACGAGAAGGTCGAAGGTGAGGGATGAGGGTCGAGAAGGTCGAAGGTGAGGAACGAGAAGGCCGAAGGTGAGGAACGAGAAGGTCAAAGGTGAGGGATGAGAAGGTCGAAGGTGAGGGATGAGGGACAAGAAGGTCGAAGGTGAGGGATGAGGGACGAGAAGGTCAAAGGTGAGGGATGAGGGACGAGAAGGTCAAAGGTGAGGGATGAGGGACGAGAAGGTCAAAGGTGAGGGATGAGAAGGTCGAAGGTGAGGGATGAGGGACGAAAAGGTCGAAGGTGAGGGACGAGGAGGTCGAAGGTGAGGGATGAGGGACAAGAAGGTCAAAGGTGAGGGATGAGGAACGAGAAGGTCAAAGGTGAGGGATGAGGGACAAGAAGGTCAAAGGTGAGGGATGAGGGACGAGAAGGTCAAAGGTGAGGGATGAGGGACGAGAAGGTCAAAGGTGAGGGATGAGGGACGAGAAGGTCAAAGTTGAGGGATGAGAAGGTCTAAGATGAGGGACGAGAAGGTCTAAGATGAGGGACGAGAGACAAGAAGGTTGAAGATGAGGGACGAGGGATGAGAAGGTCAAAGGTGAGGGATGAGGGATGAGAATGTCGAAGGTGAGGGATGAGAAGGTCGAAGGTGAGGGATGAGGGTCGAGAAGGTTGAAGGTGAGGGATGAGGGACAAGAAGGTCGAAGGTGAGGGATGAGGGACGAGAAGGTCAAAGGTGAGGGATGAGGGACGAGAAGGTCGAAGGTGAGGGATGAGGGACGAGAAGGTCAAAGGTGAGGGACGAGAAGGTCGAAGGTGAGGGATGAGGGACGAGAAGGTCGAAGGTGAGGGATGAGGGACAAGAAGGTCAAAGGTGAGGGATGAGGGACGAGAAGGTCGAAGATGAGGGACGAGGAGGTCGAAGGTGAGGGACGAGAAGGTCGAAGGTGAGGGATGAGGGACGAGAAGGTCGAAGGTGAGGGACGAGAAGGTCGAAGGTGAGGGATGAGGGACGAGAAGGTCGAAGGTGAGGGATGAGGGACGAGAAGGTCAAAGGTGAGGGATGAAGAATGAGAATGTCAAAGGTGAAGGATGAGGGACCAGAAGGTCGAAGGTGAGGGATGAGGGTCGAGAAGGTCGAAGGTGAGGAATGAGAAGGCCGAAGGTGAGGAATGAGAAGGTCAAAGGTGAGGGACGAGAAGGTCGAAGGTGAGGGATGAGGGACGAGAAGGTCGAAGGTGAGGGACGAGAAGGTCGAAGGTGAGGGATGAGGGACGAGAAGGTCAAAGGTGAGGGATGAGGGACGAGAAGGTCGAAGATGAGGGACGAGATGGTCGAAGGTGAGGGACGAGAAGGTCGAAGATGAGGGATGAGGGATGAGAAGGTCGAAGGTGAGGGACGAGAAGGTCGAAGGTGAGGGATGAGGGACGAGAAGGTCGAAGGTGAGGGATGAGGGACGAGAAGGTCAAAGGTGAGGGATGAGGAATGAGAAGGTCAAAGGTGAAGGATGAGGGACGAGAAGGTCGAAGGTGAGGGATGAGGGTCGAGAAGGTCGAAGGTGAGGAACGAGAAGGCCGAAGGTGAGGAACGAGAAGGTCAAAGGTGAGGGATGAGAAGGTCGAAGGTGAGGGATGAGGGACAAGAAGGTCGAAGGTGAGGGATGAGGGACGAGAAGGTCGAAGGTGAGGGATGAGGGACGAGAAGGTCAAAGGAGAGGGTTGAGGGACGAGAAGGTCAAAGGTGAGGGACGAGAAGGTCGAAGGTGGGGGATGAGGGACGAGAAGGTCAAAGGTGAGGGATGAGGAACGAGAAGGTCAAAGGTGAGGAATGAGGGACGAGAAGGTCAAAGGTGAGGGATGAGGGACGAGAAGGTCGAAGGTGAGGGAGTGGGATGAGAAGGTCGAAGGTGAGGGGTGAGGGACGAGAAGGTCGAAGGTTAGGGATGAGGGACGAGAAGGTCTAAGGTGAGGGATGAGGAACGAGAAGGCCGAAGGTGAGGAACGAGAAGGTCAAAGGTAAGGGACGAGAAGGTCGAAGGTGAGGGATGAGGGACAAGAAGGTCGAAGGTGAGGGATGAGGGACAAGAAGGTCGAAGGTGAGGGATGAGGGACGAGAAGGTCTAAGGTGAGGGATGAGGGATGAGAAGGTCAAAGGTGAGGGATGAGGGACGAGAAAGTCAAAGGTGAGGGATGAGAAGGTCGAAGGTGAGGGATGAGGGACGAGAAGGTCGAAGGTGAGGGATGAGAAGGTCGAAGGTGAGGGATGAGGGACGAGAAGGTCGAAGGTGAGGAACGAGAAGGCCGAAGGTGAGGAACGAGAAGGTCAAAGGTGATGGACGAGAAGGTCGAAGGTGAGGGATGAGGGACGAGAAGGTCAAAGGTGAGGGATGAGGGACGAGAAGGTCAAAGGTGAGGGTTGAGGGACGAGAAGGTCAAAGGTGAGGGACGAGAAGGTCGAAGGTGGGGGATGAGGGACGAGAAGGTCGAAGGTGAGGGATGAGGGACGAGAAGGTCAAAGGTGAGGGATGAGGGACGAGAAGGTCGAAGATGAGGGACGAGGAGGTCGAAGGTGAGGGACGAGAAGGTCGAAGGTGAGGGATGAGGGACGGGAAGGTCAAAGGTGAGGGATGAGGGACGAGAAGGTCGAAGATGAGGGACGAGGAGGTCGAAGGTGAGGGACGAGAAGGTCGAAGGTGAGGGATGAGGGACGAGAAGGTCGAAGGTGAGGGACGAGAAGGTCAAAGGTGAGGGATAGGGACGAGAAGGTCGAAGGTGAGGGATGAGGGACGAGAAGGTCAAAGGTGAGGGACGAGAAGGTCAAAGGTGAGGGACGAGAAGGTCGAAGGTGAGGGATGAGGGACAAGAAGGTCGAAGGTGAGGGATGAGGGACAAGAAGGTCGAAGGTGAGGGATGAGGGACGAGAAGGTCTAAGGTGAGGGATGAGGGATGAGAAGGTCAAAGGTGAGGGACGAGAAGGTCAAAGGTGAGGGATGAGGGACGAGAAGGTCAAAGGTGAGGGACGAGAAGGTCGAAGGTGAGGGATGAGGGACGAGAAGGTCGAAGGTGAGGGACGAGTAGGTATAAGGTGAGGGATGAGGGACGAGAAGGTCAAAGGTGAGGGATGAGGGACAAGAAGGTCAAAGGTGAGGGATGAGGGACGAGAAGGTCAAAGGTGAGGGATGAGGGACGAGAAGGTCAAAGGTGAGGGACGAGAAGGTCGAAGGTGAGGGATGAGGGACGAGAAGGTCGAAGGTGAGGAACGAGAAGGCCGAAGGTGAGGAACGAGAAGGTCAAAGGTGATGGACGAGAAGGTCGAAGGTGAGGGATGAGGGACGAGAAGGTCAAAGGTGAGGGATGAGGGACGAGAAGGTCAAAGGTGAGGGTTGAGGGACGAGAAGGTCAAAGGTGAGGGACGAGAAGGTCAAAGGTGGGGGATGAGGGACGAGAAGGTCGAAGGTGAGGGATGAGGGACGAGAAGGTCAAAGGTGAGGGATGAGGGACGAGAAGGTCGAAGATGAGGGACGAGGAGGTCGAAGGTGAGGGACGAGAAGGTCGAAGGTGAGGGATGAGGGATGAGAAGGTCAAAGGTGAGGGATGAGGGACGAGAAGGTCGAAGATGAGGGACGAGGAGGTCGAAGGTGAGGGACGAGAAGGTCGAAGGTGAGGGATGAGGGACGAGAAGGTCGAAGGTGAGGGACGAGAAGGTCGAAGGTGAGGGATGAGGGACGAGAAGGTCGAAGGTGAGGGATGAGGGACGAGAAGGTCAAAGGTGAGGGATGAGGGACGAGAAGGTCGAAGGTGAGGGATGAGGGACGAGAAGGTCGAAGGTGAGGGATGAGAAGGTCAAAGATGAGGGATGAGGGATGAGAAGGTCGAAGGTGAGGGATGAGGGACGAGAAGGTCAAAGGTGAGGGATGAGGGACGAGAAGGTCAAAGGTGAGGGATGAGGGACGAGAAGGTCAAAGGTGAGGGACGAGAAGGTCGAAGGTGAGGGATGAGGGACGAAAAGGTCGAAGGTGAGGGACGAGGAGGTCGAAGGTGAGGGATGAGGGACAAGAAGGTCAAAGGTGAGGGATGAGGAACGAGAAGGTCAAAGGTGAGGGATGAGGGACAAGAAGGTCAAAGGTGAGGGATGAGGGACGAGAAGGTCAAAGGTGAGGGATGAGGGACGAGAAGGTCAAAGGTGAGGGATGAGGGACGAGAAGGTCAAAGTTGAGGGATGAGAAGGTCTAAGATGAGGGACGAGAAGGTCTAAGATGAGGGACGAGAGACAAGAAGGTTGAAGATGAGGGACGAGGGATGAGAAGGTCAAAGGTGAGGGATGAGGGATGAGAATGTCGAAGGTGAGGGATGAGAAGGTCGAAGGTGAGGGATGAGGGACGAGAAGGTTGAAGGTGAGGGATGAGGGACAAGAAGGTCGAAGGTGAGGGATGAGGGACGAGAAGGTCAAAGGTGAGGGATGAGGGACGAGAAGGTCGAAGGTGAGGGATGAGGGACGAGAAGGTCAAAGGTGAGGGACGAGAAGGTCGAAGGTGAGGGATGAGGGATGAGAAGGTCGAAGGTGAGGGATGAGGGACAAGAAGGTCAAAGGTTAGGGATGAGGGACGAGAAGGTCGAAGATGAGGGACGAGGAGGTCGAAGGTGAGGGACGAGTAGGTCGAAGGTGAGGGATGAGGGACGAGAAGGTCGAAGGTGAGGGACGAGAAGGTCGAAGGTGAGGGATGAGGGACGAGAAGGTCGAAGGTGAGGGATGAGGGACGAGAAGGTCAAAGGTGAGGGATGAAGAATGAGAATGTCAAAGGTGAAGGATGAGGGACCAGAAGGTCGAAGGTGAGGGATGAGGGTCGAGAAGGTCGAAGGTGAGGAATGAGAAGGCCGAAGGTGAGGAACGAGAAGGTCAAAGGTGAGGGACGAGAAGGTCGAAGGTGAGGGATGAGGGACGAGAAGGTCGAAGGTGAGGGACGAGAAGGTCGAAGGTGAGGGATGAGGGACGAGAAGGTCAAAGGTGAGGGATGAGGGACGAGAAGGTCGAAGATGAGGGATGAGATGGTCGAAGGTGAGGGACGAGAAGGTCGAAGATGAGGGATGAGGGATGAGAAGGTCGAAGGTGAGGGACGAGAAGGTCGAAGGTGAGGGATGAGGGACGAGAAGGTCGAAGGTGAGGGATGAGGGACGAGAAGGTCAAAGGTGAGGGATGAGGAATGAGAAGGTCAAAGGTGAAGGATGAGGGACGAGAAGGTCGAAGGTGAGGGAGTGGGATGAGAAGGTCGAAGGTGAGGGGTGAGGGACGAGAAGGTCGAAGGTCAGGGATGAGGGACGAGAAGGTCTAAGGTGAGGGATGAGGAACGAGAAGGCCGAAGGTGAGGAACGAGAAGGTCAAAGGTAAGGGACGAGAAGGTCGAAGGTGAGGGATGAGGGACAAGAAGGTCGAAGGTGAGGGATGAGGGACAAGAAGGTCGAAGGTGAGGGATGAGGGACGAGAAGGTCTAAGGTGAGGGATGAGGGATGAGAAGGTCAAAGGTGAGGGACGAGAAGGTCAAAGGTGAGGGATGAGGGACGAGAAGGTCAAAGGTGAGGGACGAGAAGGTCGAAGGTGAGGGATGAGGGACGAGAAGGTCGAAGGTGAGGGACGAGAAGGTCGAAGGTGAGGGATGAGGGACGAGAAGGTCGAAGGTGAGGAACGAGAAGGCCGAAGGTGAGGAACGATAAGGTCAAAGGTGATGGACGAGAAGGTCGAAGGTGAGGGATGAGGGACGAGAAGGTCAAAGGTGAGGGATGAGGGACGAGAAGGTCAAAGGTGAGGGTTGAGGGACGAGAAGGTCAAAGGTGAGGGACGAGAAGGTCGAAGGTGGGGGATGAGGGACGAGAAGGTCGAAGGTGAGGGATGAGGGACGAGAAGGTCAAAGGTGAGGGATGAGGGACGAGAAGGTCGAAGATGAGGGACGAGGAGGTCGAAGGTGAGGGACGAGAAGGTCGAAGGTGAGGGATGAGGGATGAGAAGGTCAAAGGTGAGGGATGAGGGACGAGAAGGTCGAAGATGAGGGACGAGGAGGTCAAAGGTGAGGGACGAGAAGGTCGAAGGTGAGGGATGAGGGACGAGAAGGTCGAAGGTGAGGGACGAGAAGGTCAAAGGTGAGGGATGAGGGACGAGAAGGTCGAAGGTGAGGGATGAGGGACGAGAAGGTCAAAGGTGAGGGATGAAGAATGAGAATGTCAAAGGTGAAGGATGAGGGACGAGAAGGTCGAAGGTGAGGGATGAGGGTCGAGAAGGTCGAAGGTGAGGAATGAGAAGGCCGAAGGTGAGGAACGAGAAGGTCAAAGGTGAGGGACGAGAAGGTCGAAGGTGAGGGATGAGGGACGAGAAGGTCGAAGGTGAGGGACGAGAAGGTCGAAGGTGAGGGATGAGGGACGAGAAGGTCAAAGGTGAGGGATGAGGGACGAGAAGGTCGAAGATGAGGGACGAGATGGTCGAGGGTGAGGGACGAGAAGGTCGAAGGTGAGGGATGAGGGATGAGAAGGTCGAAGATGAGGGACGATATGGTCGAAGGTGAGGGACGAGAAGGTCGAAGGTGAGGGATGAGAAGGTCGAAGGTGAGGGATGAGAAGGTCGAAGGTGAGGGATGAGGGACGAGAAGGTCGAAGGTGAGGGATGAGGGACGAGAAGGTCAAAGGTGAGGGATGAGGAATGAGAAGGTCAAAGGTGAAGGATGAGGGACGAGAAGGTCGAAGGTGAGGGATGAGGGTCGAGAAGGTCGAAGGTGAGGAACGAGAAGGCCGAAGGTGAGGAACGAGAAGGTCAAAGGTGAGGGACGAGAAGGTCAAAGGTGAGGGATGAGGGACAAGAAGGTCGAAGGTGAGGGATGAGGGACGAGAAGGTCGAAGGTGAGGGATGAGGGATGAGAAGGTCAAAGGTGAGGGTTGAGGGACGAGAAGGTCAAAGGTGAGGGACGAGAAGGTCGAAGGTGGGGGATGAGGAACGAGAAGGTCAAAGGTGAGGAATGAGGGACGAGAAGGTCAAAGGTGAGGGATGAGGGACGAGAAGGTCGAAGGTGAGGGAGTGGGATGAGAAGGTCGAAGGTGAGGGGTGAGGGACGAGAAGGTCGGAGGTCAGGGATGAGGGACGAGAAGGTCTAAGGTGAGGGATGAGGGACGAGAAGGTCGAAGGTGAGGGACGAGGGACAAGAAGGTCGAAGATGAGGGACGAGAAGGTTGAAGGTGAGGGATGAGGGACGAGAAGGTCAAAGGTTAGGGATGAGGGACGAGAAGTTCAAAGATGAGGGGCGAAAAGGTCGAAGGTGAGGGATGAGGGACGAGAAGATCTAAGGTGAGGGATGAGGGACGAGAAGGTCGAAGGTGAGGGATGAGGGACGAGAAGGTCGAAGGTGAGGGATGAGAAGGTCAAAGATGAGGGATGAGGGATGAGAAGGTCGAAGGTGAGGGATGAGGGACGAGAAGGTCAAAGGTGAGGGATGAGGGACGAGAAGGTCAAAGGTGAGGGATGAGGGACGAGAAGGTCAAAGGTGAGGGTTGAGGGACGAGAAGGTCAAAGGTGAGGGACGAGAAGGTCGAAGGTGGGGGATGAGGGACAAGAAGGTCAAAGGTGAGGGATGAGGAACGAGAAGGTCAAAGGTGAGGAATGAGGGACGAGAAGGTCGAAGGTGAGGGAGTGGGATGAGAAGGTCGAAGGTGAGGGGTGAGGGACGAGAAGGTCGAAGGTCAGGGATGAGGGACGAGAAGGTCTAAGGTGAGGGATGAGGAACGAGAAGGCCGAAGGTGAGGAACGAGAAGGTCAAAGGTAAGGGACGAGAAGGTCGAAGGTGAGGGATGAGGGACAAGAAGGTCGAAGGTGAGGGATGAGGGACAAGAAGGTCGAAGGTGAGGGATGAGGGACGAGAAGGTCTAAGGTGAGGGATGAGGGATGAGAAGGTCAAAGGTGAGGGACGAGAAGGTCAAAGGTGAGGGATGAGGGACGAGAAGGTCAAAGGTGAGGGACGAGAAGGTCGAAGGTGAGGGATGAGGGACGAGAAGGTCGAAGGTGAGGGACGAGAAGGTCGAAGGTGAGGGATGAGGGACGAGAAGGTCGAAGGTGAGGAACGAGAAGGCCGAAGGTGAGGAACGATAAGGTCAAAGGTGATGGACGAGAAGGTCGAAGGTGAGGGATGAGGGACGAGAAGGTCAAAGGTGAGGGATGAGGGACGAGAAGGTCAAAGGTGAGGGTTGAGGGACGAGAAGGTCAAAGGTGAGGGACGAGAAGGTCGAAGGTGGGGGATGAGGGACGAGAAGGTCGAAGGTGAGGGATGAGGGACGAGAAGGTCAAAGGTGAGGGATGAGGGACGAGAAGGTCGAAGATGAGGGACGAGGAGGTCGAAGGTGAGGGACGAGAAGGTCGAAGGTGAGGGATGAGGGATGAGAAGGTCAAAGGTGAGGGATGAGGGACGAGAAGGTCGAAGATGAGGGACGAGGAGGTCAAAGGTGAGGGACGAGAAGGTCGAAGGTGAGGGATGAGGGACGAGAAGGTCGAAGGTGAGGGACGAGAAGGTCAAAGGTGAGGGATGAGGGACGAGAAGGTCGAAGGTGAGGGATGAGGGATGAGAAGGTCAAAGGTGAGGGATGAAGAATGAGAATGTCAAAGGTGAAGGATGAGGGACGAGAAGGTCGAAGGTGAGGGATGAGGGTCGAGAAGGTCGAAGGTGAGGAATGAGAAGGCCGAAGGTGAGGAACGAGAAGGTCAAAGGTGAGGGACGAGAAGGTCGAAGGTGAGGGATGAGGGACGAGAAGGTCGAAGGTGAGGGACGAGAAGGTCGAAGGTGAGGGATGAGGGACGAGAAGGTCAAAGGTGAGGGATGAGGGACGAGAAGGTCGAAGATGAGGGACGAGATGGTCGAGGGTGAGGGACGAGAAGGTCGAAGGTGAGGGATGAGGGATGAGAAGGTCGAAGATGAGGGACGATATGGTCGAAGGTGAGGGACGAGAAGGTCGAAGGTGAGGGATGAGAAGGTCGAAGGTGAGGGATGAGAAGGTCGAAGGTGAGGGATGAGGGACGAGAAGGTCGAAGGTGAGGGATGAGGGACGAGAAGGTCAAAGGTGAGGGATGAGGAATGAGAAGGTCAAAGGTGAAGGATGAGGGACGAGAAGGTCGAAGGTGAGGGATGAGGGTCGAGAAGGTCGAAGGTGAGGAACGAGAAGGCCGAAGGTGAGGAACGAGAAGGTCAAAGGTGAGGGACGAGAAGGTCAAAGGTGAGGGATGAGGGACAAGAAGGTCGAAGGTGAGGGATGAGGGACGAGAAGGTCGAAGGTGAGGGATGAGGGATGAGAAGGTCAAAGGTGAGGGTTGAGGGACGAGAAGGTCAAAGGTGAGGGACGAGAAGGTCGAAGGTGGGGGATGAGGAACGAGAAGGTCAAAGGTGAGGAATGAGGGACGAGAAGGTCAAAGGTGAGGGATGAGGGACGAGAAGGTCGAAGGTGAGGGAGTGGGATGAGAAGGTCGAAGGTGAGGGGTGAGGGACGAGAAGGTCGGAGGTCAGGGATGAGGGACGAGAAGGTCTAAGGTGAGGGATGAGGGACGAGAAGGTCGAAGGTGAGGGACGAGGGACAAGAAGGTCGAAGATGAGGGACGAGAAGGTTGAAGGTGAGGGATGAGGGACGAGAAGGTCAAAGGTTAGGGATGAGGGACGAGAAGTTCAAAGATGAGGGGCGAAAAGGTCGAAGGTGAGGGATGAGGGACGAGAAGATCTAAGGTGAGGGATGAGGGACGAGAAGGTCGAAGGTGAGGGATGAGGGACGAGAAGGTCGAAGGTGAGGGATGAGAAGGTCAAAGATGAGGGATGAGGGATGAGAAGGTCGAAGGTGAGGGATGAGGGACGAGAAGGTCAAAGGTGAGGGATGAGGGACGAGAAGGTCAAAGGTGAGGGATGAGGGACGAGAAGGTCAAAGGTGAGGGACGAGAAGGTCGAAGGTGAGGGATGAGGGACGAAAAGGTCGAAGGTGAGGGACGAGGAGGTCGAAGGTGAGGGATGAGGGACAAGAAGGTCAAAGGTGAGGGATGAGGAACGAGAAGGTCAAAGGTGAGGGATGAGGGACAAGAAGGTCAAAGGTGAGGGATGAGGGACGAGAAGGTCAAAGGTGAGGGATGAGGGACGAGAAGGTCAAAGGTGAGGGATGAGGGACGAGAAGGTCAAAGTTGAGGGATGAGAAGGTCTAAGATGAGGGACGAGAAGGTCTAAGATGAGGGACGAGAGACAAGAAGGTTGAAGATGAGGGACGAGGGATGAGAAGGTCAAAGGTGAGGGATGAGGGATGAGAATGTCGAAGGTGAGGGATGAGAAGGTCGAAGGTGAGGGATGAGGGACGAGAAGGTTGAAGGTGAGGGATGAGGGACAAGAAGGTCGAAGGTGAGGGATGAGGGACGAGAAGGTCAAAGGTGAGGGATGAGGGACGAGAAGGTCGAAGGTGAGGGATGAGGGACGAGAAGGTCAAAGGTGAGGGACGAGAAGGTCGAAGGTGAGGGATGAGGGACGAGAAGGTCGAAGGTGAGGGACGAGGAGGTCGAAGGTGAGGGATGAGGGACAAGAAGGTCAAAGGTGAGGGATGAGGGATGAGAAGGTCAAAGGTGAGGGACGAGAAGGTCGAAGGTGAGGGATGAGGGACGAGAAGGTCGAAGGTGAAGGACGAGGAGGTATAAGGTGAGGGATGAGGGACGAGAAGGTCAAAGGTGAGGGATGAGGGACGAGAAGGTCAAAGGTAAGGGATGAGGGACGAGAAGGTCAAAGGTGAGGGATGAGAAGGTCGAAGGTGAGGGATGAGGGACGAGAAGGTCGAAGGTGAGGGACGAGGAGGTATAAGGTGAGGGATGAGGGACGACAAGGTCAAAGGTGAGGGATGAGGGACAAGAAGGTCAAAGGTGAGGGATGAGGGACGAGAAGGTCAAAGGTGAGGGATGAGGGACGAGAAGGTCAAAGGTGAGGGATGAGGGACGAGAAGGTCAAAGTTGAGGGATGAGAAGGTCTAAGGTGAGGGATGAGGGACGAGAAGGTTGAAGGTGAGGGATGAGGGACAAGAAGGTCAAAGGTGAGGGATGAGGGACGAGAAGGTCAAAGGTGAGGGATGAGGGACGAGAAGGTCGAAGGTGAGGGACGAGAAGGTCGAAGGTGATGGATGAGGGACGAGAAGGTCAAATGTGAGGGATGGGGGACGAAAAGGTCAAAGTTGAGGGATGAGGGACGAGAAGGTCAAAGATGAGGGGCGAGAAGGTCGAAGGTGAGGGAGTGGGACGAGAGGGTCGAAGGTGAGGGGTGAGAGACGAGAAGGTCGAAGGTGAAGGATGAGGGACGAGAAGGTCTAAGGTGAGGGATGAGGGACGAGAAGGTCAAAGGTGAGGGACGTGGGACAAGAAGGTCGAAGATAAGGGACGAGGGACGAGAAGGTCAAAGGTGAGGGATGAGGGACGAGAAGGTCAAAGATGAGGGGCGAGAAGGTTGAAGTTGAGGGAGTGGGACGAGAAGGTCGAAGGTGAGGGGTGAGGGACGAGAAGGTCGAAGGTGAGGGATGAGGGACGAGAAGGTCTAAGGTGAGGGATGAGGGACGAGAAGGTCGAAGGTGAGGGATGAGAAGGTCGAAGGTGAGGGATGAGGGATGAGAAGGTCGAAGATGAGGGACGAGAAGGTCGAAGGTGAGGGATGAGGGACGAGAAGGTCAAAGGTGAGGGAAGAGGGACGAGAAGGTCGAAGATGAGGGACGAGAAGGTCGAAGGTGAGGGACGAGAAGGTCAAAGGTGAGGGATGAGGGACGAGAAGGTCGAAGGTGAGGGACGAGAAGGTCAAAGGTGAGGGACGAGAAGGTCAAAGGTGAGGGATGAGGGACGAGAAGGTCAAAGGTGAGGGACGAGAAGGTCGAAGGTGAGGGATGAGGGACGAGAAGGTCGAAGGTGAGGGACGAGAAGGTCGAAGGTGAGGGATGAGGGACGAGAAGGTCGAAGGTGAGGAACGAGAAGGCCGAAGGTGAGGAACGATAAGGTCAAAGGTGATGGACGAGAAGGTCGAAGGTGAGGGATGAGGGACGAGAAGGTCAAAGGTGAGGGATGAGGGACGAGAAGGTCAAAGGTGAGGGTTGAGGGACGAGAAGGTCAAAGGTGAGGGACGAGAAGGTCGAAGGTGGGGGATGAGGGACGAGAAGGTCGAAGGTGAGGGATGAGGGACGAGAAGGTCAAAGGTGAGGGATGAGGGACGAGAAGGTCGAAGATGAGGGACGAGGAGGTCGAAGGTGAGGGACGAGAAGGTCGAAGGTGAGGGATGAGGGATGAGAAGGTCAAAGGTGAGGGATGAGGGACGAGAAGGTCGAAGATGAGGGACGAGGAGGTCAAAGGTGAGGGACGAGAAGGTCGAAGGTGAGGGATGAGGGACGAGAAGGTCGAAGGTGAGGGACGAGAAGGTCAAAGGTGAGGGATGAGGGACGAGAAGGTCGAAGGTGAGGGATGAGGGACGAGAAGGTCAAAGGTGAGGGATGAAGAATGAGAATGTCAAAGGTGAAGGATGAGGGACGAGAAGGTCGAAGGTGAGGGATGAGGGTCGAGAAGGTCGAAGGTGAGGAATGAGAAGGCCGAAGGTGAGGAACGAGAAGGTCAAAGGTGAGGGACGAGAAGGTCGAAGGTGAGGGATGAGGGACGAGAAGGTCGAAGGTGAGGGACGAGAAGGTCGAAGGTGAGGGATGAGGGACGAGAAGGTCGAAGGTGAGGGATGAGGGATGAGAAGGTCGAAGATGAGGGACGATATGGTCGAAGGTGAGGGACGAGAAGGTCGAAGGTGAGGGATGAGAAGGTCGAAGGTGAGGGATGAGAAGGTCGAAGGTGAGGGATGAGGGACGAGAAGGTCGAAGGTGAGGGATGAGGGACGAGAAGGTCAAAGGTGAGGGATGAGGAATGAGAAGGTCAAAGGTGAAGGATGAGGGACGAGAAGGTCGAAGGTGAGGGATGAGGGTCGAGAAGGTCGAAGGTGAGGAACGAGAAGGCCGAAGGTGAGGAACGAGAAGGTCAAAGGTGAGGGACGAGAAGGTCAAAGGTGAGGGATGAGGGACAAGAAGGTCGAAGGTGAGGGATGAGGGACGAGAAGGTCGAAGGTGAGGGATGAGGGATGAGAAGGTCAAAGGTGAGGGTTGAGGGACGAGAAGGTCAAAGGTGAGGGACGAGAAGGTCGAAGGTGGGGGATGAGGAACGAGAAGGTCAAAGGTGAGGAATGAGGGACGAGAAGGTCAAAGGTGAGGGATGAGGGACGAGAAGGTCGAAGGTGAGGGAGTGGGATGAGAAGGTCGAAGGTGAGGGGTGAGGGACGAGAAGGTCGGAGGTCAGGGATGAGGGACGAGAAGGTCTAAGGTGAGGGATGAGGGACGAGAAGGTCGAAGGTGAGGGACGAGGGACAAGAAGGTCGAAGATGAGGGACGAGAAGGTTGAAGGTGAGGGATGAGGGACGAGAAGGTCAAAGGTTAGGGATGAGGGACGAGAAGTTCAAAGATGAGGGGCGAAAAGGTCGAAGGTGAGGGATGAGGGACGAGAAGATCTAAGGTGAGGGATGAGGGACGAGAAGGTCGAAGGTGAGGGATGAGGGACGAGAAGGTCGAAGGTGAGGGATGAGAAGGTCAAAGATGAGGGATGAGGGATGAGAAGGTCGAAGGTGAGGGATGAGGAACGAGAAGGTCAAAGGTGAGGGATGAGGGACGAGAAGGTCAAAGGTGAGGGATGAGGGACGAGAAGGTCAAAGGTGAGGGACGAGAAGGTCGAAGGTGAGGGATGAGGGACGAAAAGGTCGAAGGTGAGGGACGAGGAGGTCGAAGGTGAGGGATGAGGGACAAGAAGGTCAAAGGTGAGGGATGAGGAACGAGAAGGTCAAAGGTGAGGGATGAGGGACAAGAAGGTCAAAGGTGAGGGATGAGGGACGAGAAGGTCAAAGGTGAGGGATGAGGGACGAGAAGGTCAAAGGTGAGGGATGAGGGACGAGAAGGTCAAAGTTGAGGGATGAGAAGGTCTAAGATGAGGGACGAGAAGGTCTAAGATGAGGGACGAGAGACAAGAAGGTTGAAGATGAGGGACGAGGGATGAGAAGGTCAAAGGTGAGGGATGAGGGATGAGAATGTCGAAGGTGAGGGATGAGAAGGTCGAAGGTGAGGGATGAGGGACGAGAAGGTTGAAGGTGAGGGATGAGGGACAAGAAGGTCGAAGGTGAGGGATGAGGGACGAGAAGGTCAAAGGTGAGGGATGAGGGACGAGAAGGTCGAAGGTGAGGGATGAGGGACGAGAAGGTCAAAGGTGAGGGACGAGAAGGTCGAAGGTGAGGGATGAGGGACGAGAAGGTCGAAGGTGAGGGACGAGGAGGTCGAAGGTGAGGGATGAGGGACAAGAAGGTCAAAGGTGAGGGATGAGGGATGAGAAGGTCAAAGGTGAGGGACGAGAAGGTCGAAGGTGAGGGATGAGGGACGAGAAGGTCGAAGGTGAAGGACGAGGAGGTATAAGGTGAGGGATGAGGGACGAGAAGGTCAAAGGTGAGGGATGAGGGACGAGAAGGTCAAAGGTAAGGGATGAGGGACGAGAAGGTCAAAGGTGAGGGATGAGAAGGTCGAAGGTGAGGGATGAGGGACGAGAAGGTCGAAGGTGAGGGACGAGGAGGTATAAGGTGAGGGATGAGGGACGACAAGGTCAAAGGTGAGGGATGAGGGACAAGAAGGTCAAAGGTGAGGGATGAGGGACGAGAAGGTCAAAGGTGAGGGATGAGGGACGAGAAGGTCAAAGGTGAGGGATGAGGGACGAGAAGGTCAAAGTTGAGGGATGAGAAGGTCTAAGGTGAGGGATGAGGGACGAGAAGGTTGAAGGTGAGGGATGAGGGACAAGAAGGTCAAAGGTGAGGGATGAGGGACAAGAAGGTCAAAGGTGAGGGATGAGGGACGAGAAGGTCGAAGGTGAGGGACGAGAAGGTCGAAGGTGATGGATGAGGGACGAGAAGGTCAAATGTGAGGGATGGGGGACGAAAAGGTCAAAGTTGAGGGATGAGGGACGAGAAGGTCAAAGATGAGGGGCGAGAAGGTCGAAGGTGAGGGAGTGGGACGAGAGGGTCGAAGGTGAGGGGTGAGAGACGAGAAGGTCGAAGGTGAAGGATGAGGGACGAGAAGGTCTAAGGTGAGGGATGAGGGACGAGAAGGTCAAAGGTGAGGGACGTGGGACAAGAAGGTCGAAGATAAGGGACGAGGGACGAGAAGGTCAAAGGTGAGGGATGAGGGACGAGAAGGTCAAAGATGAGGGGCGAGAAGGTTGAAGTTGAGGGAGTGGGACGAGAAGGTCGAAGGTGAGGGGTGAGGGACGAGAAGGTCGAAGGTGAGGGATGAGGGACGAGAAGGTCTAAGGTGAGGGATGAGGGACGAGAAGGTCGAAGGTGAGGGATGAGAAGGTCGAAGGTGAGGGATGAGGGATGAGAAGGTCGAAGATGAGGGACGAGAAGGTCGAAGGTGAGGGATGAGGGACGAGAAGGTCAAAGGTGAGGGAAGAGGGACGAGAAGGTCGAAGATGAGGGACGAGAAGGTCGAAGGTGAGGGACGAGAAGGTCAAAGGTGAGGGATGAGGGACGAGAAGGTCGAAGGTGAGGGACGAGAAGGTCGAAGGTGAGGGATGAGGGACGAGAAGGTCAAAGGTGAGGGATGAGGGACGAGAAGGTCAAAGGTGAGGGATGAGGAATGAGAAGGTCAAAGGTGAAGGATGAGGGATGAGAAGGTCAAAGGTGAGGGATGAGGGTCGAGAAGGTCGAAGGTGAGGAACGAGAAGGCCGAAGGTGAGGAACGAGAAGGTCAAAGGTGATGGACGAGAAGGTCGAAGGTGAGGGATGAGGGACGAGAAGGTCAAAGGTGAGGGATGAGGGACGAGAAGGTCAAAGGTGAGGGTTGAGGGACGAGAAGGTCAAAGGTGAGGGACGAGAAGGTCGAAGGTGGGGGATGAGGGACGAGAAGGTCGAAGGTGAGGGATGAGGGACGAGAAGGTCAAAGGTGAGGGATGAGGGACGAGAAGGTCGAAGATGAGGGACGAGGAGGTCGAAGGTGAGGGACGAGAAGGTCGAAGGTGAGGGATGAGGGACGAGAAGGTCGAAGGTGAGGGACGAGAAGGTCGAAGGTGAGGGATGAGGGACGAGAAGGTCGAAGGTGAGGGATGAGGGACGAGCAGGTCAAAGGTGAGGGATGAAGAATGAGAATGTCAAAGGTGAAGGATGAGGGACGAGAAGGTCGAAGGTGAGGGATGAGGGTCGAGAAGGTCGAAGGTGAGGAACGAGAAGGCCGAAGGTGAGGAACGAGAAGGTCAAAGGTGAGGGACAAGAAGGTCGAAGGTGAGGGATGAGGGACGAGAAGGTCGAAGGTGAGGGACGAGTAGGTCGAAGGTGAGGGATGAGGGACGAGAAGGTCAAAGGTGAGGGATGAGGGACAAGAAGGTCGAAGATGAGGGAGGAGGGACGAGAAGATCGAAGGTGAGGGATGAGGGACGAGAAGGTCGAAGGTGAGGGATAAGGGACGAGAAGGTCGAAGGTGAGGGATGAGAAGGTCAAAGGTGAGGGACGAGAAGGTCGAAGGTGAGGGATGAGGGACGAGAAGGTCAAAGGTGAGGGATGAGGGACGAGAAGGTCAAAGGTGAGGGATGAGGGACGAGAAGGTCAAAGGTGAGGGATGAGGAATGAGAAGGTCAAAGGTGAAGGATGAGGGACGAGAAGGTCAAAGGTGAGGGATGAGGGTCGAGAAGGTCGAAGGTGAGGAACGAGAAGGCCGAAGGTGAGGAACGAGAAGGTCAAAGGTGATGGACGAGAAGGTCGAAGGTGAGGGATGAGGGACGAGAAGGTCAAAGGTGAGGGATGAGGGACGAGAAGGTCAAA
This sequence comes from Rana muscosa, assembly GCA_029206835.1. NCBI lineage: Eukaryota > Metazoa > Chordata > Amphibia > Anura > Ranidae > Rana > Rana muscosa. The sequence goes on along the minus strand of JARGYO010000198.1, from coordinate 15,407,301 downwards.
GGTGAGGGTTGAGGGACGAGAAGGTCAAAGGTGAGGGACGAGAAGGTCGAAGGTGGGGGATGAGGGACGAGAAGGTCGAAGGTGAGGGATGAGGGACGAGAAGGTCAAAGGTGAGGGATGAGGGACGAGAAGGTCGAAGATGAGGGACGAGGAGGTCGAAGGTGAGGGACGAGAAGGTCGAAGGTGAGGAATGAGGGACGAGAAGGTCGAAGGTGAGGGACGAGAAGGTCGAAGGTGAGGGATGAGGGACGAGAAGGTCGAAGGTGAGGGATGAGGGACGAGAAGGTCAAAGGTGAGGGATGAAGAATGAGAATGTCAAAGGTGAAGGATGAGGGACGAGAAGGTCGAAGGTGAGGGATGAGGGTCGAGAAGGTCGAAGGTGAGGAACGAGAAGGCCGAAGGTGAGGAACGAGAAGGTCAAAGGTGAGGGACAAGAAGGTCGAAGGTGAGGGATGAGGGACGAGAAGGTCGAAGGTGAGGGACGAGTAGGTCGAAGGTGAGGGATGAGGGACGAGAAGGTCAAAGGTGAGGGATGAGGGACGAGAAGGTCGAAGATGAGGGAGGAGGGACGAGAAGATCGAAGGTGAGGGATGAGGGACGAGAAGGTCGAAGGTGAGGGATAAGGGACGAGAAGGTCGAAGGTGAGGGATGAGGGATGAGAAGGTCAAAGGTGAGGGACGAGAAGGTCGAAGGTGAGGGATGAGGGACGAGAAGGTCAAAGGTGAGGGATGAGGGACGAGAAGGTCGAAGGTGAGGGACGAGAAGGTCGAAGGTGAGGGATGAGGGACGAGAAGGTCAAAGGTGAGGGATGAGGGACGAGAAGGTCGAAGATGAGGGACGAGATGGTCGAAGGTGAGGGACGAGAAGGTCGAAGGTGAGGGATGAGGGATGAGAAGGTCGAAGGTGAGGGACGAGAAGGTCGAAGGTGAGGGATGAGGGACGAGAAGGTCGAAGGTGAGGGATGAGGGCCGAGAAGGTCAAAGGTGAGGGATGAGGAATGAGAAGGTCAAAGGTGAAGGATGAGGGACGAGAAGGTCGAAGGTGAGGGATGAGGGTCGAGAAGGTCGAAGGTGAGGAACGAGAAGGCCGAAGGTGAGGAACGAGAAGGTCAAAGGTGAGGGACGAGAAGGTCGAAGGTGAGGGATGAGGGACAAGAAGGTCGAAGGTGAGGGATGAGGGACGAGAAGGTCGAAGGTGAGGGATGAGGGACGAGAAGGTCTAAGGTGAGGGTTGAGGGACGAGAAGGTCAAAGGTGAGGGACGAGAAGGTCGAAGGTGGGGGATGAGGGACGAGAAGGTCAAAGGTGAGGGATGAGGAACGAGAAGGTCAAAGGTGAGGAATGAGGGACGAGAAGGTCAAAGGTGAGGGATGAGGGACGAGAAGGTCGAAGGTGAGGGAGTGGGATGAGAAGGTCGAAGGTGAGGGGTGAGGGACGAGAAGGTCGAAGGTCAGGGATGAGGGACGAGAAGGTCTAAGGTGAGGGATGAGGGACAAGAAGGTCGAAGATGAGGGACGAGAAGGTTGAAGGTGAGGAATGAGGGACGAGAAGGTCAAAGGTGAGGGATGAGGGACGAGAAGTTCAAAGATGAGGGGCGAAAAGGTCGAAGGTGAGGGATGAGGGGCGAGAAGATCTAAGGTGAGGGATGAGGGACGAGAAGGTGAGGGATGAGGGACAAGAAGGTCGAAGGTGAGGGATGAGAATGTCAAAGATGAGGGATGAGGGATGAGAAGGTCGAAGGTGAGGGATGAGGGACGAGAAGGTCAAAGGTGAGGGATGAGGGACGAGAAGGTCAAAGGTGAGGGATGAGGGACGAGAAGGTCAAAGGTGAGGGACGAGAAGGTCGAAGGTGAGGGATGAGGGACGAAAAGGTCGAAGGTGAGGGACGAGGAGGTCGAAGGTGAGGGATGAGGGACAAGAAGGTCAAAGGTGAGGGATGAGGAACGAGAAGGTCAAAGGTGAGGGATGAGGGACAAGAAGGTCAAAGGTGAGGGATGAGGGACGAGAAGGTCAAAGGTGAGGGATGAGAAGGTCTAAGATGAGGGACGAGAAGGTCTAAGATGAGGGACAAGGGACAAGAAGGTTGAAGATGAGGGACGAGGGATGAGAAGGTCAAAGGTGAGGGATGAGGGATGAGAAGGTCGAAGGTGAGGGATGAGAAGGTCGAAGGTGAGGGATGAGGGACGAGAAGGTTGAAGGTGAGGGATGAGGGACAAGAAGGTCGAAGGTGAGGGATGAGGGACGAGAAGGTCAAAGGTGAGGGATGAGGGACGAGAAGGTCGAAGGTGAGGGATGAGGGACGAGAAGGTCAAAGGTGAGGGACGAGAAGGTCGAAGGTGAGGGATGAGGGACGAGAAGGTCGAAGGTGAGGGACGAGGAGGTCGAAGGTGAGGGATGAGGGACAAGAAGGTCAAAGGTGAGGGATGAGGGATGAGAAGGTCAAAGGTGAGGGACGAGAAGGTCGAAGGTGAGGGATGAGGGACGAGAAGGTCGAAGGTGAGGGACGAGGAGGTATATGGTGAGGGATGAGGGACGAGAAGGTCAAAGGTGAGGGATGAGGGACGAGAAGGTCAAAGGTGAGGGATGAGGGACGAGAAGGTCAAAGGTGAGGCACGAGAAGGTCGAAGGTGAGGGATGAGGGTCGAGAAGGTCGAAGGTGAGGAACGAGAAGGCCGAAGGTGAGGAACGAGAAGGTCAAAGGTGAGGGACGAGAAGGTCGAAGGTGAGGGATGAGGGACAAGAAGGTCGAAGGTGAGGGATGAGGGACGAGAAGGTCGAAGGTGAGGGATGAGGGACGAGAAGGTCGAAGGTGAGGGATGAGGGACGAGAAGGTCGAAGGTGAGGGATGAGGGACGAGAAGGTCAAAGGTGAGGGTTAAGGGACGAGAAGATCAAAGGTGAGGGACGAGAAGGTCGAAGGTGGGGGATGAGGAATGAGAAGGTCAAAGGTGAGGAATGAGGGACGAGAAGGTCAAAGGTGAGGGATGAGGGACGAGAAGGTCGAAGGTGAGGGAGTGGGATGAGAAGGTCGAAGGTGAGGGGTGAGGGACGAGAAGGTCGAAGGTCAGGGATGAGGGACGAGAAGGTCTAAGGTGAGGGATGAGGGACGAGAAGGTCGAAGGTGAGGGACGAGGGACAAGAAGGTCGAAGATGAGGGACGAGAAGGTTGAAGGTGAGGAATGAGGGACGAGAAGGTCAAAGGTGAGGGATGAGGGACGAGAAGTTCAAAGATGAGGGGCGAAAAGGTCGAAGGTGAGGGATGAGGGACGAGAAGATCTAAGGTGAGGGATGAGGGACGAGAAGGTCAAAGGTGAGGGATGAGGGATGAGAAGGTCGAAGGTGAGGGATGAGAAGGTCAAAGATGAGGGATGAGGGATGAGAAGGTCGAAGGTGAGGGATGAGGGACGAGAAGGTCAAAGGTGAGGGATGAGGGACGAGAAGGTCAAAGGTGAGGGATGAGGGACGAGAAGGTCAAAGGTGAGGGACGAGAAGGTCGAAGGTGAGGGATGAGGGACGAAAAGGTCGAAGGTGAGGGATGAGGAGGTCGAAGGTGAGGGATGAGGGACAAGAAGGTCAAAGGTGAGGGATGAGGAACGAGAAGGTCAAAGGTGAGGGATGAGGGACAAGAAGGTCAAAGGTGAGGGATGAGGGACGAGAAGGTCAAAGGTGAGGGATGAGAAGGTCTAAGATGAGGGACGAGAAGGTCTAAGATGAGGGACAAGGGACAAGAAGGTTGAAGATGAGGGACGAGGGATGAGAAGGTCAAAGGTGAGGGATGAGGGATGAGAAGGTCGAAGGTGAGGGATGAGAAGGTCGAAGGTGAGGGATGAGGGACGAGAAGGTTGAAGGTGAGGGATGAGGGACAAGAAGGTCGAAGGTGAGGGATGAGGGACGAGAAGGTCAAAGGTGAGGGATGAGGGACGAGAAGGTCGAAGGTGAGGGATGAGGGACGAGAAGGTCAAAGGTGAGGGACGAGAAGGTCGAAGGTGAGGGATGAGGGACGAGAAGGTCGAAGGTGAGGGACGAGGAGGTCGAAGGTGAGGGATGAGGGACAAGAAGGTCAAAGGTGAGGGATGAGGGATGAGAAGGTCAAAGGTGAGGGACGAGAAGGTCGAAGGTGAGGGATGAGGGACGAGAAGGTCGAAGGTGAGGGACGAGGAGGTATATGGTGAGGGATGAGGGACGAGAAGGTCAAAGGTGAGGGATGAGGGACGAGAAGGTCAAAGGTGAGGGATGAGGGACGAGAAGGTCAAAGGTGAGGCACGAGAAGGTCGAAGGTGAGGGATGAGGGTCGAGAAGGTCGAAGGTGAGGAACGAGAAGGCCGAAGGTGAGGAACGAGAAGGTCAAAGGTGAGGGACGAGAAGGTCGAAGGTGAGGGATGAGGGACAAGAAGGTCGAAGGTGAGGGATGAGGGACGAGAAGGTCGAAGGTGAGGGATGAGGGACGAGAAGGTCGAAGGTGAGGGATGAGGGACGAGAAGGTCGAAGGTGAGGGATGAGGGACGAGAAGGTCAAAGGTGAGGGTTAAGGGACGAGAAGATCAAAGGTGAGGGACGAGAAGGTCGAAGGTGGGGGATGAGGAATGAGAAGGTCAAAGGTGAGGAATGAGGGACGAGAAGGTCAAAGGTGAGGGATGAGGGACGAGAAGGTCGAAGGTGAGGGAGTGGGATGAGAAGGTCGAAGGTGAGGGGTGAGGGATGAGAAGGTCGAAGGTCAGGGATGAGGGACGAGAAGGTCTAAGGTGAGGGATGAGGGACGAGAAGGTCGAAGGTGAGGGACGAGGGACAAGAAGGTCGAAGATGAGGGACGAGAAGGTTGAAGGTGAGGAATGAGGGACGAGAAGGTCAAAGGTGAGGGATGAGGGACGAGAAGTTCAAAGATGAGGGGCGAAAAGGTCGAAGGTGAGGGATGAGGGACGAGAAGATCTAAGGTGAGGGATGAGGGACGAGAAGGTCAAAGGTGAGGGATGAGGGATGAGAAGGTCGAAGGTGAGGGATGAGAAGGTCAAAGATGAGGGATGAGGGATGAGAAGGTCGAAGGTGAGGGATGAGGGACGAGAAGGTCAAAGGTGAGGGATGAGGGACGAGAAGGTCAAAGGTCAGGGATGAGGGACGAGAAGGTCAAAGGTGAGGGACGAGAAGGTCGAAGGTGAGGGATGAGGGACGAAAAGGTCGAAGGTGAGGGACGAGGAGGTCGAAGGTGAGGGATGAGGGACAAGAAGGTCAAAGGTGAGGGATGAGGAACGAGAAGGTCAAAGGTGAGGGATGAGGGACAAGAAGGTCAAAGGTGAGGGATGAGGGACGAGAAGGTCAAAGGTGAGGGATGAGGGATGAGAAGGTCAAAGGTGAGGGATGAGGGACGAGAAGGTCAAAGTTGAGGGATGAGAAGGTCTAAGATGAGGGACGAGAAGGTCTAAGATGAGGGACGAGGGACAAGAAGGTTGAAGATGAGGGACGAGGGATGAGAAGGTCAAAGGTGAGGGATGAGGGATGAGAAGGTCGAAGGTGAGGGATGAGAAGGTCGAAGGTGAGGGATGAGGGACGAGAAGGTTGAAGGTGAGGGATGAGGGACAAGAAGGTCGAAGGTGAGGGATGAGGGACGAGAAGGTCAAAGGTGAGGGATGAGGGACGAGAAGGTCGAAGGTGAGGGATGAGGGACGAGAAGGTCAAAGGTGAGGGACGAGAAGGTCGAAGGTGAGGGATGAGGGACGAGAAGGTCGAAGGTGAGGGACGAGGAGGTCGAAGGTGAGGGATGAGGGACAAGAAGGTCAAAGGTGAGGGATGAGGGATGAGAAGGTCAAAGGTGAGGGACGAGAAGGTCGAAGGTGAGGGATGAGGGACGAGAAGGTCGAAGGTGAGGGACGAGGAGGTATAAGGTGAGGGATGAGGGACGAGAAGGTCAAAGGTGAGGGATGAGGGACGAGAAGGTCAAAGGTGAGGGATGAGGGACGAGAAGGTCAAAGGTGAGGCACGAGAAGGTCGAAGGTGAGGGATGAGGGACGAGAAGGTCGAAGGTGAGGGACGAGGAGGTATAAGGTGAGGGATGAGGGACGACAAGGTCAAAGGTGAGGGTTGAGGGACGAGAAGGTCAAAGGTGAGGGACGAGAAGGTCGAAGGTGGGGGATGAGGGACGAGAAGGTCAAAGGTGAGGGATGAGGAATGAGAAGGTCAAAGGTGAGGAATGAGGGACGAGAAGGTCAAAGGTGAGGGATGAGGGACGAGAAGGTCGAAGGTGAGGGAGTGGGATGAGAAGGTCGAAGGTGAGGGGTGAGGGACGAGAAGGTCGAAGGTCAGGGATGAGGGACGAGAAGGTCTAAGGTGAGGGATGAGGGACGAGAAGGTCGAAGGTGAGGGACGAGGGACAAGAAGGTCGAAGATGAGGGACGAGAAGGTTGAAGGTGAGGAATGAGGGACGAGAAGGTCAAAGGTGAGGGATGAGGGACGAGAAGTTCAAAGATGAGGGGCGAAAAGGTCGAAGGTGAGGGATGAGGGACGAGAAGATCTAAGGTGAGGGATGAGGGACGAGAAGGTCGAAGGTGAGGGATGAGGGACGAGAAGGTCGAAGGTGAGGGATGAGAAGGTCAAAGATGAGGGATGAGGGATGAGAAGGTCGAAGGTGAGGGATGAGGGACGAGAAGGTCAAAGGTGAGGGATGAGGGACGAGAAGGTCAAAGGTGAGGGATGAGGGACGAGAAGGTCAAAGGTGAGGGACGAGAAGGTCGAAGGTGAGGGATGAGGGACGAAAAGGTCGAAGGTGAGGGACGAGGAGGTCGAAGGTGAGGGATGAGGGACAAGAAGGTCAAAGGTGAGGGATGAGGAACGAGAAGGTCAAAGGTGAGGGATGAGGGACAAGAAGGTCAAAGGTGAGGGATGAGGGACGAGAAGGTCAAAGGTGAGGGATGAGGGACGAGAAGGTCAAAGGTGAGGGATGAGGGACGAGAAGGTCAAAGTTGAGGGATGAGAAGGTCTAAGATGAGGGACGAGAAGGTCTAAGATGAGGGACGAGGGACAAGAAGGTTGAAGATGAGGGACGAGGGATGAGAAGGTCAAAGGTGAGGGATGAGGGATGAGAAGGTCGAAGGTGAGGGATGAGAAGGTCGAAGGTGAGGGATGAGGGACGAGAAGGTTGAAGGTGAGGGATGAGGGACAAGAAGGTCTAAGGTGAGGGATGAGGGACGAGAAGGTCAAAGGTGAGGGATGAGGGACGAGAAGGTCGAAGGTGAGGGATGAGGGACGAGAAGGTCAAAGGTGAGGGACGAGAAGGTCGAAGGTGAGGGATGAGGGACGAGAAGGTCGAAGGTGAGGGACGAGGAGGTCGAAGGTGAGGGATGAGGGACAAGAAGGTCAAAGGTGAGGGATGAGGGATGAGAAGGTCAAAGGTGAGGGACGAGAAGGTCGAAGGTGAGGGATGAGGGACGAGAAGGTCGAAGGTGAGGGACGAGGAGGTATAAGGTGAGGGATGAGGGATGAGAAGGTCAAAGGTGAGGGATGAGGGACGAGAAGGTCAAAGGTGAGGGATGAGGGACGAGAAGGTCAAAGGTGAGGCACGAGAAGGTCGAAGGTGAGGGATGAGGGACGAGAAGGTCGAAGGTGAGGGACGAGGAGGTATAAGGTGAGGGATGAGGGACGACAAGGTCAAAGGTGAGGGATGAGGGACAAGAAGGTCAAAGGTGAGGGATGAGGGACGAGAAGGTCAAAGGTGAGGGATGAGGGACGAGAAGGTCAAAGGTGAGGGATGAGGGACGAGAAGGTCAAAGTTGAGGGATGAGAAGGTCTAAGGTGAGGGATGAGGGACGAGAAGGTTGAAGGTGAGGGATGAGGGACAAGAAGGTCAAAGGTGAGGGATGAGGGACGAGAAGGTCAAAGGTGAGGGATGAGGGACGAGAAGGTCGAAGGTGAGGGATGAGAAGGTCGAAGGTGATGGATGAGGGACAAGAAGGTCAAAGGTGAGGGATGAGGGACGAAAAGGTCAAAGTTGAGGGATGAGGGACGAGAAGGTCAAAGATGAGGGGCGAGAAGGTCGAAGGTGAGGGAGTGGGACGAGAGGGTCGAAGGTGAGGGGTGAGAGACGAGAAGGTCGAAGGTGAAGGATGAGGGACGAGAAGGTCTAAGGTGAGGGATGAGGGACGAGAAGGTCAAAGGTGAGGGACGTGGGACAAGAAGGTCGAAGATAAGGGACGAGGGACGAGAAGGTCAAAGGTGAGGGATGAGGGACGAGAAGGTCAAAGGTGAGGGATGAGGGACGAGAAGGTCAAAGATGAGGGGCGAGAAGGTTGAAGTTGAGGGAGTGGGACGAGAAGGTCGAAGGTGAGGGGTGAGGGATGAGAAGGTCGAAGGTGAGGGATGAGGGACGAGAAGGTCTAAGGTGAGGGATGAGGGACGAGAAGGTCGAAGGTGAGGGACGAGGGACAAGAAGGTCGAAGATGAGGGACGAAGGACGAGAAGGTCGAAGGTGAGGGATGAGGGACGAGAAGGTCAAAGGTGAGGGATGAGGGACGAGAAGGTCAAAGGTGAGGGACAAGAAGGTCGAAGATGAGGGACGAGGGACGAGAAGGTCAAAGGTGAGGGATGAGAGACGAGAAGGTCAAAGGTGAGGGATGAGGGATGAGAAGGTCAAAGATGAGGGGCGAGAAGGTCGAAGGTGTGGGATGAGGGACAAGAAGGTCTTAGGTGAGGGATGAGGGACGAGAAGGTCGAAGGTGAGGGACGAGGGACGAGAAGGTCAAAGGTGAGGGACGAGGGACAAGAAGGTCGAAGATGAGGGACGAGAAGGTCGAAGGTGAGGGATGAGGGACGAGAAGGTCAAAGGTGAGGGATGAGGGACGAGAAGGTCAAAGATGAGGGGCGAGAAGGTCGAAGGTGAGGGAGTGGGACGAGAAGGTCGTAGGTGAGGGGTGAGGGACGAGAAGGTCGAAGGTCAGGGATGAGGGACGAGAAGGTCTAAGGTGAGGGATGAGGGACGAGAAGGTCGAAGGTGAGGGACGAGGGACAAGAAGGTCGAAGATGAGGGACAAGAAGGTTGAAGGTGAGGGATGAGGGACGAGAAGGTCAAAGGTGAGGGATGAGGGACGAGAAGTTCAAAGATGAGGGGCGAAAAGGTCGAAGGTGAGGGATGAGGGACGAGAAGATCTAAGGTGAGGGATGAGGGACAAGAAGGTCGAAGGTGAGGGATGAGGGACGAGGAGGTCGAAGGTGAGGGATGAGGAACGAGAAGGTCAAAGGTGAGGGATAAGGGACAAGAAGGTCAAAGGTGAGGGATGAGGGACGAGAAGGTCAAAGGTGAGGGATGAGGGACGAGAAGGTCGAAGGTGAGGGAGTGGGACGAGAAGGTCGTAGGTGAGGGGTGAGGGACGAGAAGGTCGAAGGTCAGGGATGAGGGACGAGAAGGTCTAAGGTGAGGGATGAGGGACGAGAAGGTCGAAGGTGAGGGACGAGGGACAAGAAGGTCGAAGATGAGGGACAAGAAGGTTGAAGGTGAGGGATGAGGGACGAGAAGGTCAAAGGTGAGGGATGAGGGACGAGAAGTTCAAAGATGAGGGGCGAAAAGGTCGAAGGTGAGGGATGAGGGACGAGAAGATCTAAGGTGAGGGATGAGGGACAAGAAGGTCGAAGGTGAGGGATGAGGGACGAGGAGGTCGAAGGTGAGGGATGAGGAACGAGAAGGTCAAAGGTGAGGGATGAGGGACAAGAAGGTCAAAGGTGAGGGATGAGGGACGAGAAGGTCAAAGGTGAGGGATGAGGGACGAGAAGGTCAAAGGTGAGGGATGAGGGACGAGAAGGTCAAAGGTGAGGGATGAGGGACGAGAAGGTCAAAGTTGAGGGATGAGAAGGTCTAACATGAGGGACGAGAAGGTCTAAGACGAGGGACGAGGGACAAGAAGGTTGAAGATGAGGGACGAGGGACGAGAAGGTCAAAGATGAGGGATGAGGGATGAGAAGGTTGAAGGTGAGGGATGAGAAGGTCGAAGGTGAGGGATGAGGGACGAGAAGGTCAAAGGTGAGGGATGAGGGACGAGAAGGTCGAAGGTGAGGGATGAGGGACGAGAAGGTCAAAGGTGAGGGACGAGAAGGTCGAAGGTGAGGGATGAGGGACGAGAAGGTCGAAGGTGAGGGATGAGGGACGAGAAGGTCAAAGGTGAGGGACGAGAAGGTCGAAAGTGAGGGATGAGGGACGAGAAGGTCGAAGGTGAGGGACGAGGAGGTATAAGGTGAGGGATGAGGGATGAGAAGGTCAAAGGTGAGGGATGAGGGACGAGAAGGTCAAAGGTGAGGGATGAGGGACGAGAAGGTCAAAGGTGAGGGACGAGAAGGTCGAAGGTGAGGGATGAGGGACGAGAAGGTCGAAGGTGAGGGACGAGGAGGTATAAGGTGAGGGATGAGGGACGAGAAGGTCAAAGGTGAGGGATGAGGGACAAGAAGGTCAAAGGTGAGGGATGAGGGATGAGAAGGTCAAAGGTGAGGGATGAGGGATGAGAAGGTCAAAGGTGAGGGATGAGGGACGAGAAGGTCAAAGTTGAGGGATGAGAAGGTCTAAGGTGAGGGATGAGGGACGAGAAGGTTGAAGGTGAGGGATGAGGGACAAGAAGGTCGAAGGTGAGGGATGAGGGACGAGAAGGTCAAATTTGAGGAATGAGGGACGAGAAGGTCGAAGGTGAGGGATGAGGGACGAGAAGGTCGAAGGTGAGGGACGAGGAGGTCGAAGGTGAGGGATGAGGGACGAGAAGGTCAAAGGTGAGGGATGAGGGACGAGAAGGTCAAAGGTGAGGGACGAGAAGGTCGAAGGTGAGGGATGAGGGATGAGAAGGTCGAAGGTGAGGGACGAGGAGGTATAAGGTGAGGGATGAGGGACGAGAAGGTCAAAGGTGAGGGATGAGGGACGAGAAGGTCAAAGGTGAGGGATGAGGGACGAGAAGGTCTAAGGTGAGGGACGAGAAGGTCGAAGGTGAGGGATGAGGGACGAGAAGGTCGAAGGTGAGGGACGAGGAGGTATAAGGTGAGGGATGAGGGACGAGAAGGTCAAAGGTGAGGGATGAGGGACGAGAAGGTCAAAGGTGAGGGACGAGAAGGTCGAAGGTGAGGGATGAGGGACGAGAAGGTCGAAGGTGAGGGACGAGAAGGTCGAAGGTGAGGGACGAGAAGGTCGAAGGTGAGGGATGAGGGACGAGAAGGTCAAAGGTGAGGGAAGAGGGATGAGAAGGTCGAAGATGAGGGACGAGAAGGTCGAAGGTGAGGGACGAGAAGGTCAAAGGTGAGGGATGAGGGACGAGAAGGTCGAAGGTGAGGGACGAGAAGGTCGAAGGTGAGGGATGAGGGACGAGAAGGTCAAAGGTGAGGGATGAGGGACGAGAAGGTCAAAGGTGAGGGATGAGGAATGAGAAGGTCAAAGGTGAGGGAAGAGGGATGAGAAGGTCGAAGATGAGGGACGAGAAGGTCGAAGGTGAGGGACGAGAAGGTCAAAGGTGAGGGACGAGAAGGTCGAAGGTGAGGGATGAGGGACGAGAAGGTCGAAGGTGAGGGACGAGAAGGTCGAAGGTGAGGGACGAGAAGGTCGAAGGTGAGGGATGAGGGACGAGAAGGTCAAAGGTGAGGGAAGAGGGATGAGAAGGTCGAAGATGAGGGACGAGAAGGTCGAAGGTGAGGGACGAGAAGGTCAAAGGTGAGGGATGAGGGACGAGAAGGTCGAAGGTGAGGGACGAGAAGGTCGAAGGTGAGGGATGAGGGACGAGAAGGTCAAAGGTGAGGGATGAGGGACGAGAAGGTCAAAGGTGAGGGATGAGGAATGAGAAGGTCAAAGGTGAAGGATGAGGGACGAGAAGGTTGAAGGTGAGGGATGAGGGTCGAGAAGGTCGAAGGTGAGGAACGAGAAGGCTGAAGGTGAGGAACGAGAAGGTCAAAGGTGATGGACGAGAAGGTCGAAGGTGAGGGATGAGGGACGAGAAGGTCAAAGGTGAGGGATGAGGGACGAGAAGGTCAAAGGTGAGGGTTGAGGGACGAGAAGGTCAAAGGTGAGGGACGAGAAGGTCGAAGGTGGGGGATGAGGGACGAGAAGGTCGAAGGTGAGGGATGAGGGACGAGAAGGTCAAAGGTGAGGGATGAGGGACGAGAAGGTCGAAGATGAGGGACGAGGAGGTCGAAGGTGAGGGACGAGAAGGTCGAAGGTGAGGGATGAGGGACGAGAAGGTCGAAGGTGAAGGACGAGGTGGTATAAGGTGAGGGATGAGGGACGAGAAGGTCAAAGGTGAGGGATGAGGGACGAGAAGGTCAAAGGTGAGGGACGAGAAGGTCGAAGGTGAGGGATGAGGGACGAGAAGGTCGAAGGTGAGGGACGAGAAGGTCGAAGGTGAGGGATGAGGGACGAGAAGGTCGAAGGTGAGGGACGAGGAGGTCGAAGGTGAGGGATGAGGGACGAGAAGGTCAAAGGTGAGGGATGAGGGACGAGAAGGTCAAAGGTGAGGGACGAGAAGGTCGAAGGTGAGGGATGAGGGACGAGAAGGTCGAAGGTGAGGGACGAGGAGGTATAAGGTGAGGGATGAGGGACGAGAAGGTCAAAGGTGAGGGATGAGGGACGAGAAGGTCAAAGGTGAGGGATGAGGGACGAGAAGGTCTAAGGTGAGGGACGAGAAGGTCGAAGGTGAGGGATGAGGGACGAGAAGGTCGAAGGTGAAGGACGAGGTGGTATAAGGTGAGGGATGAGGGACGAGAAGGTCAAAGGTGAGGGATGAGGGATGAGAAGGTCAAAGGTGAGGGACGAGAAGGTCGAAGGTGAGGGATGAGGGACGAGAAGGTCGAAGGTGAGGGACGAGAAGGTCGAAGGTGAGGGATGAGGGACGAGAAGGTCAAAGGTGAGGGAAGAGGGACGAGAAGGTCGAAGATGAGGGACGAGAAGGTCGAAGGTGAGGGACGAGAAGGTCAAAGGTGAGGGATGAGGGACGAGAAGGTCGAAGGTGAGGGACGAGAAGGTCGAAGGTGAGGGATGAGGGACGAGAAGGTCAAAGGTGAGGGATGAGGGACGAGAAGGTCAAAGGTGAGGGATGAGGAATGAGAAGGTCAAAGGTGAAGGATGAGGGACGAGAAGGTCGAAGGTGAGGGATGAGGGTCGAGAAGGTCGAAGGTGAGGAACGAGAAGGCCGAAGGTGAGGAACGAGAAGGTCAAAGGTGATGGACGAGAAGGTCGAAGGTGAGGGATGAGGGACGAGAAGGTCAAAGGTGAGGGATGAGGGACGAGAAGGTCGAAGATGAGGGACGAGGAGGTCGAAGGTGAGGGACGAGAAGGTCGAAGGTGAGGGATGAGGGACGAGAAGGTCAAAGGTGAGGGATGAGGGACGAGAAGGTCGAAGATGAGGGACGGGGAGGTCAAAGGTGAGGGACGAGAAGGTCGAAGGTGAGGGATGAGGGACGAGAAGGTCGAAGGTGAGGGACGAGAAGGTCGAAGGTGAGGGATGAGGGACGAGAAGGTCGAAGGTGAGGGATGAGGGACGAGAAGGTCAAAGGTGAGGGATGAAGAATGAGAATGTCAAAGGTGAAGGATGAGGGACGAGAAGGTCGAAGGTGAGGGATGAGGGTCGAGAAGGTCAAAGGTGAGGAACGAGAAGGCCGAAGGTGAGGAACGAGAAGGTCAAAGGTGAGGGACGAGAAGGTCGAAGGTGAGGGATGAGGGACGAGAAGGTCAAAGGTGAGGGACGAGAAGGTTGAAGGTGGGGGATGAGGGACGAGAAGGTCGAAGGTGAGGGATGAGGGACGAGAAGGTCAAAGGTGAGGGATGAGGGACGAGAAGGTCGAAGATGATAGACGAGGAGGTCGAAGGTGAGGGACGAGAAGGTCGAAGGTGAGGGATGAGGGACGAGAAGGTCAAAGGTGAGGGATGAGGGACGAGAAGGCCGAAGATGAGGGAGGAGGGACGAGAAGGTCGAAGGTGAGGGATGAGGGACGAGAAGGTCGAAGGTGAGGGATGAGGGACGAGAAGGTCGAAGGTGAGGGATGAGAAGGTCAAAGGTGAGGGACGAGAAGGTCAAAGGTGAGGGATGAGGGACGAGAAGGTCAAAGGTGAGGGACGAGAAGGTCGAAGGTAAGGGATGAGGGACGAGAAGGTCGAAGGTGAGGGACGAGAAGGTCGAAGGTGAGGGATGAGGGACGAGAAGGTCAAAGGTGAGGGATGAGGGACGAGAAGGTCGAAGATGAGGGACGAGATGGTCGAAGGTGAGGGACGAGAAGGTCGAAGGTGAGGGATGAGGGATGAGAAGGTCGAAGGTGAGGGACGAGAAGGTCGAAGGTGAGGGATGAGGGACGAAGAGGTCGAAAGTGAGGGATGAGGGACGAGAAGGTCAAAGGTGAGGGATGAGGAATGAGAAGGTCAAAGGTGAAGGATGAGGGACGAGAAGGTCAAAGGTGAGGGATGAGGGTCGAGAAGGTCGAAGGTGAGGAACGAGAATGCCGAAGGTGAGGACTGAGAAGGTCAAAGGTGAGGGACGAGAAGGTCGAAGGTGAGGGATGAGGGACAAGAAGGTCGAAGGTGAGGGAGTGGGACGAGAAGGTCAAAGGTGAGGGGTGAGGGACGAGAAGGTCGAAGGTCAGGGATGAGGGACGAGAAGGTCTAAGGTGAGGGATGAGGGACGAGAAGGTCGAAGGTGAGGGACGAGGGACAAGAAGGTCGAAGATGAGGGACGAGAAGGTTGAAGGTGAGGGATGAGGGACGAGAAGGTCAAAGGTGAGGGATGAGGGACGAGAAGTTCAAAGATGAGGGGCGAAAAGGTCGAAGGTGAGGGATGAGGGACGAGAAGATCTAAGGTGAGGGATGAGGGACGAGAAGGTCGAAGGTGAGGGATGAGGGACGAGAAGGTCGAAGGTGAGGGATGAGAAGGTCAAAGATGAGGGATGAGAAGGTCGAAGGTGAGGGATGAGGAACGAGAAGGTCAAAGGTGAGGGATGAGGGACGAGAAGTTCAAAGGTGAGGGATGAGGGACGAGAAGGTCAAAGGTGAGGGACGAGACGGTCGAAGGTGAGGGATGAGGGACGAAAAGGTCGAAAGTGAGGGACGAGGAGGTCGAAGGTGAGGGATGAGGGACAAGAAGGTCAAAGGTGAGGGATGAGGAACGAGAAGGTCAAAGGTGAGGGATGAGGGACAAGAAGGTCAAAGGTGAGGGATGAGGGACAAGAAGGTCAAAGGTGAGGGATGAGGGAGGAGAAGGTCAAAGGTGAGGGATGAGGGACGAGAAGGTCAAAGTTGAGGGATGAGAAGGTCTAAGATGAGGGACGAGAAGGTCTAAGATGAGGGACGAGGGACAAGAAGGTTGAAGATGAGGGACGAGGGACGAGGGACGAGAAGGTCAAAGGTGAGGGATGAGGGATGAGAAGGTCGAAGGTGAGGGATGAGAAGGTCGAAGGTGAGGGATGAGGGACGAGAAGGTTGAAAGTGAGGGATGAGGGACAAGAAGGTCAAAGGTGAGGGATGAGGGACGAGAAGGTCAAAGGTGAGGGATGAGGGACGAGAAGGTCGAAGGTGAGGGATGAGGGATGAGAAGGTCAAAGGTGAGGGACGAGAAGGTCGAAGGTGAGGGATGAGGGACGAGAAGGTCGAAGGTGAGGGACGAGGAGGTCGAAGGTGAGGGATGAGTGATGAGAAGGTCAAAGGTGAGGGACGAGAAGGTCGAAGGTGAGGGATGAGGGACGAGAAGGTCGAAGGTGAGGGACGAGGAGGTCGAAGGTGAGGGATGAGGGACGAGAAGGTCAAAGGTGAGGGATGAGGGACGAGAAGGTCAAAGGTGAGGGACGAGAAGGTCGAAGGTGAGGGATGAAGGACGAGAAGGTCGAAGGTGAGGGACGAGGAGGTATAAGGTGAGAGATGAGGGACGAGAAGGTCAAAGGTGAGGGATGAGGGACGAGAAGGTCAAAGGTGAGGGACAAGAAGGTCGAAGGTGAGGGATGAGGGACGAGAAGGTCGAAGGTGAGGGACGAGTAGGTATAAGGTGAGGGATGAGGGACGAGAAGGTCAAAGGTGAGGGATGAGGGACAAGAAGGTCAAAGGTGAGGGATGAGGGACGAGAAGGTCAAAGGTGAGGGATGAGGGACGAGAAGGTCAAAGGTGAGGGATGAGGGACGAGAAGGTCAAAGTTGAGGGATGAGAAGGTCTAAGGTGAGGGATGAGGGACGAGAAGGTTGAAGGTGAGGGATGAGGGACAAGAAGGTCGAAGGTGAGGGATGAGGGACGAGAAGGTCAAAGGTGAGGGACGAGAAGGTCGAAGGTGAGGGATGAGGGACGAGAAGGTCAAAGGTGAGGGATGAGGGACGAGAAGGTCAAAGTTGAGGGACGAGAAGGTCTAAGGTGAGGGATGAGGGACGAGAAGGTTGAAGGTGAGGGATGAGGGACAAGAAGGTCGAAGGTGAGGGATGAGGGACGAGAAGGTCAAAGGTGAGGGATGAGGGATGAGAAGGTCAAAGGTGAGGGATGAGGGACGAGAAGGTCTAAGGTGAGGGACGAGAAGGTCGAAGGTGAGGGACGAGAAGGTCGAAGGTGAGGGATGAGGGACGAGAAGGTCAAAGGTGAGGGATGAGGGACGAGAAGGTCAAAGTTGAGGGACGAGAAGGTCTAAGGTGAGGGATGAGGGACGAGAAGGTTGAAGGTGAGGGATGAGGGACAAGAAGGTCGAAGGTGAGGGATGAGGGACGAGAAGGTCAAAGGTGAGGGATGAGGGACGAGAAGGTCAAAGGTGAGGGATGAGGGACGAGAAGGTCTAAGGTGAGGGACGAGAAGGTCGAAGGTGAGGGATGAGGGACGAGAAGGTCGAAGGTGAGGGACGAGGAGGTATAAGGTGAGGGATGAGGGACGAGAAGGTTAAAGGTGAGGGATGAGGGACGAGAAGGTCAAAGGTGAGGGACGAGAAGGTCGAAGGTGAGGGATGAGGGACGAGAAGGTCGAAGGTGAGGGACGAGAAGGTCGAAGGTGAGGGATGAGGGACGAGAAGGTCAAAGGTGAGGGAAGAGGGACGAGAAGGTCGAAGGTGAGGGACGAGAAGGTCGAAGGTGAGGGATGAGGGACGAGAAGGTCAAAGGTGAGGGATGAGGGACGAGAAGGTCAAAGGTGAGGGATGAGGAATGAGAAGGTCAAAGGTGAAGGATGAGGGATGAGAAGGTCGATGGTGAGGGATGAGGGTCGAGAAGGTCGAAGGTGAGGAACGAGAAGGCCGAAGGTGAGGAACGAGAAGGTCAAAGGTGATGGACGAGAAGGTCGAAGGTGAGGGATGAGGGACGAGAAGGTCAAAGGTGAGGGATGAGGGACGAGAAGGTCAAAGGTGAGGGTTGAGGGACGAGAAGGTCAAAGGTGAGGGACGAGAAGGTCGAAGGTGGGGGATGATGGACGAGAAGGTCGAAGGTGAGGGATGAGGGACGAGAAGGTCAAAGGTGAGGGATGAGGGACGAGAAGGTCGAAGATGAGGGACGAGGAGGTCGAAGGTGAGGGACGAGAAGGTCGAAGGTGAGGGATGAGGGACGAGAAGGTCGAAGGTGAGGGATGAGGGACAAGAAGGTCGAAGGTGAGGGATGAGGGACGAGAAGGTCAAAGGTGAGGGTTGAGGGACGAGAAGGTCAAAGGTGAGGGACGAGAAGGTCGAAGGTGGGGGATGAGGGACGAGAAGGTCGAAGGTGAGGGATGAGGGACGAGAAGGTCAAAGGTGAGGGATGAGGGACGAGAAGGTCGAAGATGAGGGACGAGGAGGTCGAAGGTGAGGGACGAAAAGGTCAAAGGTGAGGGATGAGGCACAAGAAGGTTGAAGGTGAGGGACGAGAAGGTCGAAGGTGAGGGATGAGGGACGAGAAGGTCGAAGGTGAGGGATGAGGGACGAGAAGGTCAAAGGTGAGGGATGAAGAATGAGAATGTCAAAGGTGAAGGATGAGGGACGAGAAGGTCGAAGGTGAGGGATGAGGGTCGAGAAGGTCGAAGGTGAGGAACGAGAAGGCCGAAGGTGAGGAACGAGAAGGTCAAAGGTGAGGGACGAGAAGGTCGAAGGTGAGGGATGAGGGACGAGAAGGTCGAAGGTGAGGGACTAGAAGGTCGAAGGTGAGGGATGAGGGACGAGAAGGTCAAAGGTGAGGGATGAGGGACGAGAAGGTCGAAGAGAGGGAGGAGGGACGAGAAGGTCGAAGGTGAGGGATGAGGGACGAGAAGGTCGAAGGTGAGGGATGAGGGACGAGAAGGTCGAAGGTGAGGGATGAGGGATGAGAAGGTCAAAGGTGAGGGACGAGAAGGTCGAAGGTGAGGGATGAGGGACGAGAAGGTCAAAGGTGAGGGACGAGAAGGTCGAAGGTGAGGGATGAGGGACGAGAAGGTCAAAGGTGAGGGATGAGGGACGAGAAGGTCAAATGTGAGGGTTGAGGGACGAGAAGGTCAAAGGTGAGGGACGAGAAGGTCGAAGGTGGGGGATGAGGGACGAGAAGGTCGAAGGTGAGGGATGAGGGACGAGAAGGTCAAAGGTGAGGGATGAGGGACGAGAAGGTCGAAGATGAGGGACGAGGAGGTCGAAGGTGAGGGACGAGAAGGTCAAAGGTGAGGGATGAGGGACGAGAAGGTCAAAGGTGAGGGATGAGGGACAAGAAGGTCGAAGGTGAGGGATGAGGGACGAGAAGGTCAAAGGTGAGGGTTGAGGGACGAGAAGGTCAAAGGTGAGGGACGAGAAGGTCGAAGGTGGGGGTTGAGGGACGAGAAGGTCGAAGGTGAGGGATGAGGGACGAGAAGGTCAAAGGTGAGGGACGAGAAGGTCGAAGGTGGGGGTTGAGGGACGAGAAGGTCAAATGTGAGGGTTGAGGGACGAGAAGGTCAAAGGTGAGGGACGAGAAGGTCGAAGGTGGGGGATGAGGGACGAGAAGGTCGAAGGTGAGGGATGAGGGACGAGAAGGTCAAAGGTGAGGGATGAAGAATGAGAATGTCAAAGGTGAAGGATGAGGGACGAGAAGGTCGAAGGTGAGGGATGAGGGTCGAGAAGGTCGAAGGTGAGGAACGAGAAGGCCGAAGGTGAGGGATGAGGGACGAGAAGGTCGAAGGTGAGGGATGAGGGACGAGAAGGTCGAAGGTGAGGGACGAGAAGGTCGAAGGTGAGGGATGAGGGACGAGAAGGTCAAAGGTGAGGGATGAGGGACGAGAAGGTCGAAGATGAGGGAGGAGGGACGATAAGGTCGAAGGTGAGGGATGAGGGACGAGAAGGTCGAAGGTGAGGGATGAGGGACGAGAAGGTCGAAGGTGAGGTTTGAGGGATGAGAAGGTCAAAGGTGAGGGACGAGAAGGTCGAAGGTGAGGGATGAGGGACGAGAAGGTCAAAGGTGAGGGATGAGGGACGAGAAGGTCGAAGGTGAGGGATGAGGGTCGAGAAGGTCGAAGGTGAGGAACGAGAAGGTCGAAGGTGAGGGATGAGGGACAAAAAGGTCGAAGATGAGGGACGAGGAGGTCGAAGGTGAGGGACGAAAAGGTCGAAGGTGAGGGATGAGGGACGAGAAGGTCGAAGGTGAGGGACGAGAAGGTCGAAGGTGAGGGATGAGGGACGAGAAGGTCGAAGGTGAGGGATGAGGGACGAGAAGGTCAAATGTGAGGGATGAAGAATGAGAATGTCAAAGGTGAAGGATGAGGGACGAGAAGGTCGAAGGTGAGGGATGAGGGTCGAGAAGGTCGAAGGTGAGGAACGAGAAGGCCGAAGGTGAGGGATGAGGGACGAGAAGGTCGAAGGTGAGGGATGAGGGACGAGAAGGTCGAAGGTGAGGGACGAGAAGGTCGAAGGTGAGGGATGAGGGACGAGAAGGTCAAAGGTGAGGGATGAGGGACGAGAAGGTCGAAGATGAGGGAGGAGGGACGAGAAGGTTGAAGGTGAGGGATGAGGGATGAGAAGGTCGAAGGTGAGGGATGAGGGACGAGAAGGTCAAAGGTGAGGGTTGAGGGACGAGAAGGTCAAAGGTGAGGGACGAGAAGGTCGAAGGTGGGGGATGAGGGACGAGAAGGTCGAAGGTGAGGGATGAGAAGGTCGAAGGTGAGGGATGAGGGACGAGAAGGTCGAAGATGAGGGACGAGGAGGTCGAAGGTGAGGGACGAGAAGGTCGAAGGTGAGGGATGAGGGACAAGAAGGTCAAAGGTGAGGGATGAGGGACAAGAAGGTCGAAGATGAGGGACGAGGAGGTCAAAGGTGAGGGACGAGGAGGTCGAAGGTGAGGGACGAGAAGGTCGAAGGTGATGGATGAGGGACGAGAAGGTCGAAGATGAGGGACGAGGAGGTCGAAGGTGAGGGACGAGAAGGTCGAAGGTGAGGGATGAGGGACAAGAAGGTCAAAGGTGAGGGATGAGGGACAAGAAGGTCGAAGATGAGGGACGAGGAGGTCAAAGGTGAGGGACGAGGAGGTCGAAGGTGAGGGACGAGAAGGTCGAAGGTGATGGATGAGGGACGAGAAGGTCAAAGGTGAGGGACGAGAAGGTCAAAGGTGAGGGATGAGGGACGAGAAGTTCGAAGGTGAGGGATGAGGGACGAGAAGGTCAAAGGTGAGGGATGAAGAATGAGAAGGTCAAAGGTGAAGGATGAGGGACGAGAAGGTCGAAGGTGAGGGATGAGGGTCGAGAAGGTCGAAGGTGAGGAACGAGAAGGCCGAAGGTGAGGAACGAGAAGGTCAAAGGTGAGGGACGAGAAGGTCGAAGGTGAGGGATGAGGGACGAGAAGGTCGAAGGTGAGGGATGAGAAGGTCAAAGGTAAGGGATGAGGGACGAGAAGGTCAAAGGTGAGGGATGAGGGATGAGAAGGTCGAAGATGAGGGAGGAGGGACGAGAAGGTCGAAGGTGAGGGATGAGGGACGAGAAGGTCAAAGGTGAGGGATGAGGGACGAGAAGGTCGAAGATGAGGGACGAGGAGGTCGAAGGTGAGGGACGAAAAGGTCGAAGGTGAGGGATGAGGCACAAGAAGGTTGAAGGTGAGGGACGAGAAGGTCGAAGGTGAGGGATGAGGGACGAGAAGGTCGAAGGTGAGGGATGAGGGACGAGAAGGTCAAAGGTGAGGGATGAAGAATGAGAATGTCAAAGGTGAAGGATGAGGGACGAGAAGGTCGAAGGTGAGGGATGAGGGTCGAGAAGGTCGAAGGTGAGGAACGAGAAGGCCGAAGGTGAGGAACGAGAAGGTCAAAGGTGAGGGACGAGAAGGTCGAAGGTGAGGGATGAGGGACGAGAAGGTTGAAGGTGAGGGACTAGAAGGTCGAAGGTGAGGGATGAGGGACGAGAAGGTCAAAGGTGAGGGATGAGGGACGAGAAGGTCGAAGAGAGGGAGGAGGGACGAGAAGGTCGAAGGTGAGGGATGAGGGACGAGAAGGTCGAAGGTGAGGGATGAGGGACGAGAAGGTCGAAGGTGAGGGATGAGGGATGAGAAGGTCAAAGGTGAGGGACGAGAAGGTCGAAGGTGAGGGATGAGGGACGAGAAGGTCAAAGGTGAGGGACGAGAAGGTCGAAGGTGAGGGATGAGGGACGAGAAGGTCAAAGGTGAGGGATGAGGGACGAGAAGGTCAAATGTGAGGGTTGAGGGACGAGAAGGTCAAAGGTGAGGGACGAGAAGGTCGAAGGTGGGGGATGAGGGACGAGAAGGTCGAAGGTGAGGGATGAGGGATGAGAAGGTCAAAGGTGAGGGATGAGGGACGAGAAGGTCGAAGATGAGGGACGAGGAGGTCGAAGGTGAGGGACGAGAAGGTCAAAGGTGAGGGATGAGGGACGAGAAGGTCAAAGGTGAGGGATGAGGGACAAGAAGGTCGAAGGTGAGGGATGAGGGACGAGAAGGTCAAAGGTGAGGGTTGAGGGACGAGAAGGTCAAAGGTGAGGGACGAGAAGGTCGAAGGTGGGGGTTGAGGGACGAGAAGGTCGAAGGTGAGGGATGAGGGACGAGAAGGTCAAAGGTGAGGGATGAGGGACAAAAAGGTCGAAGATGAGGGACGAGGAGGTCGAAGGTGAGGGACGAAAAGGTCGAAGGTGAGGGATGAGGGACGAGAAGGTCGAAGGTGAGGGACGAGAAGGTCGAAGGTGAGGGATGAGGGACGAGAAGGTCGAAGGTGAGGGATGAGGGACGAGAAGGTCAAAGGTGAGGGATGAAGAATGAGAATGTCAAAGGTGAAGGATGAGGGACGAGAAGGTCGAAGGTGAGGGATGAGGGTCGAGAAGGTCGAAGGTGAGGAACGAGAAGGCCGAAGGTGAGGGATGAGGGACGAGAAGGTCGAAGGTGAGGGATGAGGGACGAGAAGGTCGAAGGTGAGGGACGAGAAGGTCGAAGGTGAGGGATGAGGGACGAGAAGGTCAAAGGTGAGGGATGAGGGACGAGAAGGTCGAAGATGAGGGAGGAGGGACGATAAGGTCGAAGGTGAGGGATGAGGGACGAGAAGGTCGAAGGTGAGGGATGAGGGACGAGAAGGTCGAAGGTGAGGTTTGAGGGATGAGAAGGTCAAAGGTGAGGGACGAGAAGGTCGAAGGTGAGGGATGAGGGACGAGAAGGTCAAAGGTGAGGGATGAGGGACGAGAAGGTCGAAGGTGAGGGATGAGGGTCGAGAAGGTCGAAGGTGAGGAACGAGAAGGTCGAAGGTGAGGGATGAGGGACAAAAAGGTCGAAGATGAGGGACGAGGAGGTCGAAGGTGAGGGACGAAAAGGTCGAAGGTGAGGGATGAGGGACGAGAAGGTCGAAGGTGAGGGACGAGAAGGTCGAAGGTGAGGGATGAGGGACGAGAAGGTCGAAGGTGAGGGATGAGGGACGAGAAGGTCAAATGTGAGGGATGAAGAATGAGAATGTCAAAGGTGAAGGATGAGGGACGAGAAGGTCGAAGGTGAGGGATGAGGGTCGAGAAGGTCGAAGGTGAGGAACGAGAAGGCCGAAGGTGAGGGATGAGGGACGAGAAGGTCGAAGGTGAGGGATGAGGGACGAGAAGGTCGAAGGTGAGGGACGAGAAGGTCGAAGGTGAGGGATGAGGGACGAGAAGGTCAAAGGTGAGGGATGAGGGACGAGAAGGTCGAAGATGAGGGAGGAGGGACGAGAAGGTTGAAGGTGAGGGATGAGGGATGAGAAGGTCGAAGGTGAGGGATGAGGGACGAGAAGGTCAAAGGTGAGGGTTGAGGGACGAGAAGGTCAAAGGTGAGGGACGAGAAGGTCGAAGGTGGGGGATGAGGGACGAGAAGGTCGAAGGTGAGGGATGAGAAGGTCGAAGGTGAGGGATGAGGGACGAGAAGGTCGAAGATGAGGGACGAGGAGGTCGAAGGTGAGGGACGAGAAGGTCGAAGGTGAGGGATGAGGGACAAGTAGGTCAAAGGTGAGGGATGAGGGACAAGAAGGTCGAAGATGAGGGACGAGGAGGTCGAAGGTGAGGGACGAGGAGGTCGAAGGTGAGGGACGAGAAGGTCGAAGGTGATGGATGAGGGACGAGAAGGTCAAAGGTGAGGGACGAGAAGGTCAAAGGTGAGGGATGAGGGACGAGAAGTTCGAAGGTGAGGGATGAGGGACGAGAAGGTCAAAGGTGAGGGATGAAGAATGAGAAGGTCAAAGGTGAAGGATGAGGGACGAGAAGGTCGAAGGTGAGGGATGAGGGTCGAGAAGGTCGAAGGTGAGGAACGAGAAGGCCGAAGGTGAGGAACGAGAAGGTCAAAGGTGAGGGACGAGAAGGTCGAAGGTGAGGGATGAGGGACGAGAAGGTCGAAGGTGAGGGACGAGAAGGTCAAAGGTGAGGGATGAGGGACGAGAAGGTCAAAGGTGAGGGATGAGGGATGAGAAGGTCGAAGATGAGGGAGGAGGGACGAGAAGGTCGAAGGTGAGGGATGAGGGACGAGGTCAAAGGTGAGGGATGAGGGACGAGAAGGTCGAAGGTAAGGGATGTGGGACGAGAAGGTCAAAGGTGAAGGACGAGAAGGTCGAAGGTGAGGGATTAGGGACGAGAAGGTCAAAGGTGAGGGATGAGGGACGAGAAGGTCGAACATGAGGGACGAGAAGGTCGAAGGTGAGGGATGAGGGATGAGAAGGTCGAAGGTGAGGGATGAGAAGGTCGAAGGTGAGGGATGAGGGACGAGAAGGTCGAAGGTGAGGGATGAGGGACGAGAAGGTCAAAGGTGAGGGATGAAGAATGAGAAGGTCAAAGGTGAGGGATGAGGGACGAGAAGGTCGAAGGTGAGGGATGAGGGTCGAGAAGGTCGAAGGTGAGGAACGAGAAGGCCGAAGGTGAGGAACGAGAAGGTCAAAGGTGAGGGACGAGAAGGTCGAAGGTGAGGGATGAGGGACGAGAAGGTCGAAGGTGAGGGATGAGGGACGAGAAGGTCGAAGGTGAGGGATGAGGGATGAGAAGGTCAAAGGTGAGGGACGAGAAGGTCGAAGGTGAGGGATGAGGGACGAGAAGGTCAAAGGTGAGGGACGAGAAGGTCGAAGGTGAGGGATGAGGGACGAGAAGGTCGAAGGTGAGGGACGAGAAGGTCGAAGGTGAGGGATGAGGAATGAGAAGGTCAAAGGTGAAGGATGAGGGACGAGAAGGTCAAAGGTGAGGGATGAGGGTCGAGAAGGTCGAAGGTGAGGAACGAGAAGGCCGAAGGTGAGGAACGAGAAGGTCAAAGGTGAGGGACGAGAAGGTCGAAGGTGAGGGATGAGGGACAAGAAGGTTGAAGGTGAGGGATGAGAAGGTCAAAGGTGAGGGATGAGGGACGAGAAGGTCAAAGGTGAGGGTTGAGGGACGAGAAGGTCAAAGGTGAGGGACGAGAAGGTCGAAGGTGGGGGATGAGGGACGAGAAGGTCGAAGGTGAGGGACGAGAAGGTCGAAGGTGAGGGATGAGGGACGAGAAGGTCAAAGGTGAGGGATGAGGGACGAGAAGGTCGAAGATGAGGGACGAGGAGGTCGAAGGTGAGGGACGAGAAGGTCGAAGGTGAGGGATGAGGGACGAGAAGGTCAAAGGTGAGGGATGAGGGACGAGAAGGTCAAAGATGAGGGACGAGGAGGTCGAAGGTGAGGGACGAGAAGGTCGAAGGTGAGGGATGAGGGACGAGAAGGTCGAAGGTGAGGGACGAGAAGGTCGAAGGTGAGGGATGAGGGACGAGAAGGTCAAAGGTGAGGGATGAAGAATGAGAATGTCAAAGGTGAAGGATGAGGGACGAGAAGGTCGAAGGTGAGGGATGAGGGTCGAGAAGGTCGAAGGTGAAGAACGAGAAGGCCGAAGGTGAGGAACGAGAAGGTCAAAGGTGAGGGACGAGAAGGTCGAAGGTGAGGGATGAGGGACGAGAAGGTCGAAGGTGAGGGACGAGAAGGTCGAAGGTGAGGGATGAGGGACGAGAAGGTCAAAGGTGAGGGATGAGGGACGAGAAGGTCGAAGATGAGGGAGGAGGGACGAGAAGGTCGAAGGTGAGGGATGAGGGACGAGAAGGTCGAAGGTGAGGGATGAGGGACGAGAAGGTCGAAGGTGAGGGATGAGGGATGAGAAGGTCAAAGGTGAGGGACGAGAAGGTCGAAGGTGAGGGATGAGGGATGAGAAGGTCAAAGGTGAGGGATGAGGGACGAGAAGGTCAAAGGTGAGGGATGAGGAATGAGAAGGTCAAAGGTGAAGGATGAGGGACGAGAAGGTCGAAGGTGAGGGATGAGGGTCGAGAAGGTCGAAGGTGAGGAACGAGAAGGCCGAAGGTGAGGAACGAGAAGGTTGAAGGTGAGGGATGAGGGATGAGAAGGTCGAAGGTGAGGGATGAGGGACGAGAAGGTCAAAGGTGAGGGATGAGGGACGAGAAGGTCGAAGATGAGGGACGAGGAGGTCGAAGGTGGGGGATGAGGGACGAGAAGGTCGAAGGTGAGGGATGAGGGACGAGAAGGTCAAAGGTGAGGGATGAGGGACGAGAAGGTCGAAGATGAGGGACGAGGAGGTCGAAGGTGAGGGACGAGAAGGTCGAAGGTGAGGGATGAGGGACGAGAAGGTCAAAGGTGAGGGATGAGGGACGAGAAGGTCGAAGATGAGGGACGAGGAGGTCGAAGGTGAGGGACGAGAAGGTCGAAGGTGAGGGATGAGGGACGAGAAGGTCGAAGGTGAGGGACGAGAAGGTCGAAGGTGAGGGATGAGGGACGAGAAGGTCGAAGGTGAGGGATGAGGGACGAGAAGGTCAAAGGTGAGGGATGAAGAATGAGAAGGTCAAAGGTGAAGGATGAGGGACGAGAAGGTCGAAGGTGAGGGATGAGGGTCGAGAAGGTCGAAGGTGAGGAACGAGAAGGCCGAAGGTGAGGAACGAGAAGGTCAAAGGTGAGGGACGAGAAGGTCGAAGGTGAGGGATGAGGGACGAGAAGGTCGAAGGTGAGGGACGAGAAGGTCGAAGGTGAGGGATGAGGGACGAGAAGGTCGAAGTTGAGGGATGAGGGACGAGAAGGTCAAAGGTGAGGGATGAAGAATGAGAAGGTCAAAGGTGAGGGATGAGGGACGAGAAGGTCGAAGGTGAGGGATGAGGGTCGAGAAGGTCGAAGGTGAGGAACGAGAAGGTCAAAGGTGAGGGACAAGAAGGTCGAAGGTGAGGGATGAGGGACGAGAAGGTCGAAGGTGAGGAACGAGAAGGCCGAAGGTGAGGAACGAGAAGGTCAAAGGTGAGGGACGAGAAGGTCGAAGGTGAGGGATGAGGGACAAGAAGGTTGAAGGTGAGGGATGAGGGATGAGAAGGTCGAAGGTGAGGGATGAGGGACGAGAAGGTCAAAGGTGAGGGTTGAGGGACGAGAAGGTCAAAGGTGAGGGACGAGAAGGTCGAAGGTGGGGGATGAGGGACGAGAAGGTCGAAGGTGAGGGACGAGAAGGTCGAAGGCGAGGGATGAGGGACGAGAAGGTCAAAGGTGAGGGATGAGGGACGAGAAGGTCGAAGATGAGGGACGAGGAGGTCGAAGGTGAGGGACAAGAAGGTCGAAGGTGAGGGATGAGGGACGAGAAGGTCGAAGGTGAGGGACGAGAAGGTCGAAGGTGAGGGATGAGGGACGAGAAGGTCAAAGGTGAGGGATGAGGGACGAGAAGGTCGAAGATGAGGGAGGAGGGACGAGAAGGTCGAAGGTGAGGGATGAGGGACGAGAAGGTCGAAGGTGAGGGATGAGGGACGAGAAGGTCGAAGGTGAGGGATGAGGGATGAGAAGGTCGAAGGTGAGGGACGAGAAGGTCGAAGGTGAGGGATGAGGGACGAGAAGGTCAAAGGTGAGGGATGAGGGACGAGAAGGTCGAAGATGAGGGAGGAGGGACGAGAAGGTCGAAGGTGAGGGATGAGGGACGAGAAGGTCGAAGGTGAGGGATGAGGGACGAGAAGGTCGAAGGTGAGGGATGAGGGATGAGAAGGTCAAAGGTGAGGGACGAGAAGGTCGAAGGTGAGGGACGAGAAGGTCGAAGGTGAGGGATGAGGGACGAGAAGGTCAAAGGTGAGGGATGAGGGACGAGAAGGTCGAAGATGAGGGAGGAGGGACGAGAAGGTCGAAGATGAGGGAGGAGGGATGAGAAGGTCGAAGGTGAGGGATGAGGGACGAGAAGGTCGAAGGTGAGGGATGAGGGACGAGAAGGTCGAAGGTGAGGGATGAGGGATGAGAAGGTCAAAGGTGAGGGACGAGAAGGTCGAAGGTGAGGGATGAGGGATGAGAAGGTCAAAGGTGAGGGATGAGGGACGAGAAGGTCAAAGGTGAGGGATGAGGAATGAGAAGGTCAAAGGTGAAGGATGAGGGACGAGAAGGTCGAAGGTGAGGGATGAGGGTCGAGAAGGTCGAAGGTGAGGAACGAGAAGGCCGAAGGTGAGGAACGAGAAGGTTGAAGGTGAGGGATGAGGGACAAGAAGGTCAAAGGTGAGGGATGAGGAACGAGAAGGTCAAAGGTGAGGGATGAGGGACAAGAAGGTCAAAGGTGAGGGATGAGGGACAAGAAGGTCAAAGGTGAGGGATGAGGGAGGAGAAGGTCAAAGGTGAGGGATGAGGGACGAGAAGGTCAAAGTTGAGGGATGAGAAGGTCTAAGATGAGGGACGAGAAGGTCTAAGATGAGGGACGAGGGACAAGAAGGTTGAAGATGAGGGACGAGGGACGAGGGACGAGAAGGTCAAAGGTGAGGGATGAGGGATGAGAAGGTCGAAGGTGAGGGATGAGGGACAAGAAGGTCAAAGGTGAGGGATGAGGGACGAGAAGGTCAAAGGTGAGGGATGAGGGACGAGAAGGTCGAAGGTGAGGGATGAGGGATGAGAAGGTCAAAGGTGAGGGACGAGAAGGTCGAAGGTGAGGGATGAGGGACGAGAAGGTCGAAGGTGAGGGACGAGGAGGTCGAAGGTGAGGGATGAGGGATGAGAAGGTCAAAGGTGAGGGACGAGAAGGTCGAAGGTGAGGGATGAGGGACGAGAAGGTCGAAGGTGAGGGACGAGGAGGTCGAAGGTGAGGGATGAGGGACGAGAAGGTCAAAGGTGAGGGATGAGGGACGAGAAGGTCAAAGGTGAGGGACGAGAAGGTCGAAGGTGAGGGATGAAGGACGAGAAGGTCGAAGGTGAGGGACGAGGAGGTATAAGGTGAGAGATGAGGGACGAGAAGGTCAAAGGTGAGGGATGAGGGACGAGAAGGTCAAAGGTGAGGGACAAGAAGGTCGAAGGTGAGGGATGAGGGACGAGAAGGTCGAAGGTGAGGGACGAGTAGGTATAAGGTGAGGGATGAGGGACGAGAAGGTCAAAGGTGAGGGATGAGGGACAAGAAGGTCAAAGGTGAGGGATGAGGGACGAGAAGGTCAAAGGTGAGGGATGAGGGACGAGAAGGTCAAAGGTGAGGGATGAGGGACGAGAAGGTCAAAGTTGAGGGATGAGAAGGTCTAAGGTGAGGGATGAGGGATGAGAAGGTTGAAGGTGAGGGATGAGGGACAAGAAGGTCGAAGGTGAGGGATGAGGGACGAGAAGGTCAAAGGTGAGGGATGAGGGACGAGAAGGTCGAAGGTGAGGGATGAGGGACGAGAAGGTCAAAGGTGAGGGACGAGAAGGTCGAAGGTGAGGGATGAGGGACGAGAAGGTCAAAGGTGAGGGATAAGGGACGAGAAGGTCAAAGTTGAGGGATGAGAAGGTCTAAGGTGAGGGATGAGGGACGAGAAGGTTGAAGGTGAGGGATGAGGGACAAGAAGGTCGAAGGTGAGGGATGAGGGACGAGAAGGTCAAAGGTGAGGGATGAGGGACGAGAAGGTCAAAGGTGAGGGATGAGGGACGAGAAGGTCTAAGGTGAGGGACGAGAAGGTCGAATGTGAGGGATGAGGGACGAGAAGGTCGAAGGTGAGGGACGAGGAGGTATAAGGTGACGGATGAGGGACGAGAAGGTTAAAGGTGAGGGATGAGGGACAAGAAGGTCAAAGGTGAGGGAAGAGGGACGAGAAGGTCGAAGGTGAGGGACGAGAAGGTCGAAGGTGAGGGATGAGGGACGAGAAGGTCAAAGGTGAGGGATGAGGGACGAGAAGGTCAAAGGTGAGGGATGAGGAATGAGAAGGTCAAAGGTGAAGGATGAGGGATGAGAAGGTCGATGGTGAGGGATGAGGGTCGAGAAGGTCGAAGGTGAGGAACGAGAAGGCCGAAGGTGAGGAACGAGAAGGTCAAAGGTGATGGACGAGAAGGTCGAAGGTGAGGGATGAGGGACGAGAAGGTCAAAGGTGAGGGATGAGGGACGAGAAGGTCAAAGGTGAGGGTTGAGGGACGAGAAGGTCAAAGGTGAGGGACGAGAAGGTCGAAGGTGGGGGATGATGGACGAGAAGGTCGAAGGTGAGGGATGAGGGACGAGAAGGTCAAAGGTGAGGGATGAGGGACGAGAAGGTCGAAGATGAGGGACGAGGAGGTCGAAGGTGAGGGACGAGAAGGTCGAAGGTGAGGGATGAGGGACGAGAAGGTCGAAGGTGAGGGATGAGGGACAAGAAGGTCGAAGGTGAGGGATGAGGGACGAGAAGGTCAAAGGTGAGGGTTGAGGGACGAGAAGGTCAAAGGTGAGGGACGAGAAGGTCGAAGGTGGGGGATGAGGGACGAGAAGGTCAAAGGTGAGGGATGAGGGATGAGAAGGTCAAAGGTGAGGGATGAGGGACGAGAAGGTCGAAGATGAGGGACGAGGAGGTCGAAGGTGAGGGACGAAAAGGTCGAAGGTGAGGGACGAGAAGGTCGAAGGTGAGGGATAAGGGACGAGAAGGTCGAAGGTGAGGGATGAGGGACGAGAAGGTCAAAGGTGAGGGATGAAGAATGAGAATGTCAAAGGTGAAGGATGAGGGACGAGAAGGTCGAAGGTGAGGGATGAGGGTCGAGAAGGTCGAAGGTGAGGAACGAGAAGGCCGAAGGTGAGGAACGAGAAGGTCAAAGGTGAGGGACGAGAAGGTCGAAGGTGAGGGATGAGGGACGAGAAGGTCGAAGGTGAGGGACGAGAAGGTCGAAGGTGAGGGATGAGGGACGAGAAGGTCAAAGGTGAGGGATGAGGGACGAGAAGGTCGAAGAGAGGGAGGAGGGACGAGAAGGTCGAAGGTGAGGGATGAGGGACGAGAAGGTCGAAGGTGAGGGATGAGGGACGAGAAGGTCGAAGGTGAGGGATGAGGGATGAGAAGGTCAAAGGTGAGGGACGAGAAGGTCGAAGGTGAGGGATGAGGGACGAGAAGGTCAAAGGTGAGGGACGAGAAGGTCGAAGGTGAGGGATGAGGGACGAGAAGGTCAAAGGTGAGGGATGAGGGACGAGAAGGTCAAATGTGAGGGTTGAGGGACGAGAAGGTCAAAGGTGAGGGACGAGAAGGTCGAAGGTGGGGGATGAGGGACGAGAAGGTCGAAGGTGAGGGATGAGGGACGAGAAGGTCAAAGGTGAGGGATGAGGGACGAGAAGGTCGAAGATGAGGGACGAGGAGGTCGAAGGTGAGGGACGAGAAGGTCAAAGGTGAGGGATGAGGGACGAGAAGGTCAAAGGTGAGGGACGAGAAGGTCGAAGGTGGGGGATGAGGGACGAGAAGGTCGAAGGTGAGGGATGAGAAGGTCGAAGGTGAGGGATGAGGGACGAGAAGGTCGAAGATGAGGGACGAGGAGGTCGAAGGTGAGGGACGAGAAGGTCGAAGGTGAGGGATGAGGGACAAGTAGGTCAAAGGTGAGGGATGAGGGACAAGAAGGTCGAAGATGAGGGACGAGGAGGTCGAAGGTGAGGGACGAGGAGGTCGAAGGTGAGGGACGAGAAGGTCGAAGGTGATGGATGAGGGACGAGAAGGTCAAAGGTGAGGGACGAGAAGGTCAAAGGTGAGGGATGAGGGACGAGAAGTTCGAAGGTGAGGGATGAGGGACGAGAAGGTCAAAGGTGAGGGATGAAGAATGAGAAGGTCAAAGGTGAAGGATGAGGGACGAGAAGGTCGAAGGTGAGGGATGAGGGTCGAGAAGGTCGAAGGTGAGGAACGAGAAGGCCGAAGGTGAGGAACGAGAAGGTCAAAGGTGAGGGACGAGAAGGTCGAAGGTGAGGGATGAGGGACGAGAAGGTCGAAGGTGAGGGACGAGAAGGTCAAAGGTGAGGGATGAGGGACGAGAAGGTCAAAGGTGAGGGATGAGGGATGAGAAGGTCGAAGATGAGGGAGGAGGGACGAGAAGGTCGAAGGTGAGGGATGAGGGACGAGGTCAAAGGTGAGGGATGAGGGACGAGAAGGTCGAAGGTAAGGGATGTGGGACGAGAAGGTCAAAGGTGAAGGACGAGAAGGTCGAAGGTGAGGGATTAGGGACGAGAAGGTCAAAGGTGAGGGATGAGGGACGAGAAGGTCGAACATGAGGGACGAGAAGGTCGAAGGTGAGGGATGAGGGATGAGAAGGTCGAAGGTGAGGGATGAGAAGGTCGAAGGTGAGGGATGAGGGACGAGAAGGTCGAAGGTGAGGGATGAGGGACGAGAAGGTCAAAGGTGAGGGATGAAGAATGAGAAGGTCAAAGGTGAGGGATGAGGGACGAGAAGGTCGAAGGTGAGGGATGAGGGTCGAGAAGGTCGAAGGTGAGGAACGAGAAGGCCGAAGGTGAGGAACGAGAAGGTCAAAGGTGAGGGACGAGAAGGTCGAAGGTGAGGGATGAGGGACGAGAAGGTCGAAGGTGAGGGATGAGGGACGAGAAGGTCGAAGGTGAGGGATGAGGGATGAGAAGGTCAAAGGTGAGGGACGAGAAGGTCGAAGGTGAGGGATGAGGGACGAGAAGGTCAAAGGTGAGGGACGAGAAGGTCGAAGGTGAGGGATGAGGGACGAGAAGGTCGAAGGTGAGGGACGAGAAGGTCGAAGGTGAGGGATGAGGAATGAGAAGGTCAAAGGTGAAGGATGAGGGACGAGAAGGTCAAAGGTGAGGGATGAGGGTCGAGAAGGTCGAAGGTGAGGAACGAGAAGGCCGAAGGTGAGGAACGAGAAGGTCAAAGGTGAGGGACGAGAAGGTCGAAGGTGAGGGATGAGGGACAAGAAGGTTGAAGGTGAGGGATGAGAAGGTCAAAGGTGAGGGATGAGGGACGAGAAGGTCAAAGGTGAGGGTTGAGGGACGAGAAGGTCAAAGGTGAGGGACGAGAAGGTCGAAGGTGGGGGATGAGGGACGAGAAGGTCGAAGGTGAGGGACGAGAAGGTCGAAGGTGAGGGATGAGGGACGAGAAGGTCAAAGGTGAGGGATGAGGGACGAGAAGGTCGAAGATGAGGGACGAGGAGGTCGAAGGTGAGGGACGAGAAGGTCGAAGGTGAGGGATGAGGGACGAGAAGGTCAAAGGTGAGGGATGAGGGACGAGAAGGTCAAAGATGAGGGACGAGGAGGTCGAAGGTGAGGGACGAGAAGGTCGAAGGTGAGGGATGAGGGACGAGAAGGTCGAAGGTGAGGGACGAGAAGGTCGAAGGTGAGGGATGAGGGACGAGAAGGTCAAAGGTGAGGGATGAAGAATGAGAATGTCAAAGGTGAAGGATGAGGGACGAGAAGGTCGAAGGTGAGGGATGAGGGTCGAGAAGGTCGAAGGTGAAGAACGAGAAGGCCGAAGGTGAGGAACGAGAAGGTCAAAGGTGAGGGACGAGAAGGTCGAAGGTGAGGGATGAGGGACGAGAAGGTCGAAGGTGAGGGACGAGAAGGTCGAAGGTGAGGGATGAGGGACGAGAAGGTCAAAGGTGAGGGATGAGGGACGAGAAGGTCGAAGATGAGGGAGGAGGGACGAGAAGGTCGAAGGTGAGGGATGAGGGACGAGAAGGTCGAAGGTGAGGGATGAGGGACGAGAAGGTCGAAGGTGAGGGATGAGGGATGAGAAGGTCAAAGGTGAGGGACGAGAAGGTCGAAGGTGAGGGATGAGGGATGAGAAGGTCAAAGGTGAGGGATGAGGGACGAGAAGGTCAAAGGTGAGGGATGAGGAATGAGAAGGTCAAAGGTGAAGGATGAGGGACGAGAAGGTCGAAGGTGAGGGATGAGGGTCGAGAAGGTCGAAGGTGAGGAACGAGAAGGCCGAAGGTGAGGAACGAGAAGGTTGAAGGTGAGGGATGAGGGATGAGAAGGTCGAAGGTGAGGGATGAGGGACGAGAAGGTCAAAGGTGAGGGATGAGGGACGAGAAGGTCAAAGATGAGGGACGAGGAGGTCGAAGGTGGGGGATGAGGGACGAGAAGGTCGAAGGTGAGGGATGAGGGACGAGAAGGTCAAAGGTGAGGGATGAGGGACGAGAAGGTCGAAGATGAGGGACGAGGAGGTCGAAGGTGAGGGACGAGAAGGTCGAAGGTGAGGGATGAGGGACGAGAAGGTCAAAGGTGAGGGATGAGGGACGAGAAGGTCGAAGATGAGGGACGAGGAGGTCGAAGGTGAGGGACGAGAAGGTCGAAGGTGAGGGATGAGGGACGAGAAGGTCGAAGGTGAGGGACGAGAAGGTCGAAGGTGAGGGATGAGGGACGAGAAGGTCGAAGGTGAGGGATGAGGGACGAGAAGGTCAAAGGTGAGGGATGAAGAATGAGAAGGTCAAAGGTGAAGGATGAGGGACGAGAAGGTCGAAGGTGAGGGATGAGGGTCGAGAAGGTCGAAGGTGAGGAACGAGAAGGCCGAAGGTGAGGAACGAGAAGGTCAAAGGTGAGGGACGAGAAGGTCGAAGGTGAGGGATGAGGGACGAGAAGGTCGAAGGTGAGGGACGAGAAGGTCGAAGGTGAGGGATGAGGGACGAGAAGGTCGAAGTTGAGGGATGAGGGACGAGAAGGTCAAAGGTGAGGGATGAAGAATGAGAAGGTCAAAGGTGAGGGATGAGGGACGAGAAGGTCGAAGGTGAGGGATGAGGGTCGAGAAGGTCGAAGGTGAGGAACGAGAAGGTCAAAGGTGAGGGACAAGAAGGTCGAAGGTGAGGGATGAGGGACGAGAAGGTCGAAGGTGAGGAACGAGAAGGCCGAAGGTGAGGAACGAGAAGGTCAAAGGTGAGGGACGAGAAGGTCGAAGGTGAGGGATGAGGGACAAGAAGGTTGAAGGTGAGGGATGAGGGATGAGAAGGTCGAAGGTGAGGGATGAGGGACGAGAAGGTCAAAGGTGAGGGTTGAGGGACGAGAAGGTCAAAGGTGAGGGACGAGAAGGTCGAAGGTGGGGGATGAGGGACGAGAAGGTCGAAGGTGAGGGACGAGAAGGTCGAAGGCGAGGGATGAGGGACGAGAAGGTCAAAGGTGAGGGATGAGGGACGAGAAGGTCGAAGATGAGGGACGAGGAGGTCGAAGGTGAGGGACAAGAAGGTCGAAGGTGAGGGATGAGGGACGAGAAGGTCGAAGGTGAGGGACGAGAAGGTCGAAGGTGAGGGATGAGGGACGAGAAGGTCAAAGGTGAGGGATGAGGGACGAGAAGGTCGAAGATGAGGGAGGAGGGACGAGAAGGTCGAAGGTGAGGGATGAGGGACGAGAAGGTCGAAGGTGAGGGATGAGGGACGAGAAGGTCGAAGGTGAGGGATGAGGGATGAGAAGGTCGAAGGTGAGGGACGAGAAGGTCGAAGGTGAGGGATGAGGGACGAGAAGGTCAAAGGTGAGGGATGAGGGACGAGAAGGTCGAAGATGAGGGAGGAGGGACGAGAAGGTCGAAGGTGAGGGATGAGGGACGAGAAGGTCGAAGGTGAGGGATGAGGGACGAGAAGGTCGAAGGTGAGGGATGAGGGATGAGAAGGTCAAAGGTGAGGGACGAGAAGGTCGAAGGTGAGGGACGAGAAGGTCGAAGGTGAGGGATGAGGGACGAGAAGGTCAAAGGTGAGGGATGAGGGACGAGAAGGTCGAAGATGAGGGAGGAGGGACGAGAAGGTCGAAGATGAGGGAGGAGGGATGAGAAGGTCGAAGGTGAGGGATGAGGGACGAGAAGGTCGAAGGTGAGGGATGAGGGACGAGAAGGTCGAAGGTGAGGGATGAGGGATGAGAAGGTCAAAGGTGAGGGACGAGAAGGTCGAAGGTGAGGGATGAGGGATGAGAAGGTCAAAGGTGAGGGATGAGGGACGAGAAGGTCAAAGGTGAGGGATGAGGAATGAGAAGGTCAAAGGTGAAGGATGAGGGACGAGAAGGTCGAAGGTGAGGGATGAGGGTCGAGAAGGTCGAAGGTGAGGAACGAGAAGGCCGAAGGTGAGGAACGAGAAGGTTGAAGGTGAGGGATGAGGGACAAGAAGGTCAAAGGTGAGGGATGAGGAACGAGAAGGTCAAAGGTGAGGGATGAGGGACAAGAAGGTCAAAGGTGAGGGATGAGGGACAAGAAGGTCAAAGGTGAGGGATGAGGGAGGAGAAGGTCAAAGGTGAGGGATGAGGGACGAGAAGGTCAAAGTTGAGGGATGAGAAGGTCTAAGATGAGGGACGAGAAGGTCTAAGATGAGGGACGAGGGACAAGAAGGTTGAAGATGAGGGACGAGGGACGAGGGACGAGAAGGTCAAAGGTGAGGAATGAGGGATGAGAAGGTCGAAGGTGAGGGATGAGGGACAAGAAGGTCAAAGGTGAGGGATGAGGGACGAGAAGGTCAAAGGTGAGGGATGAGGGACGAGAAGGTCGAAGGTGAGGGATGAGGGATGAGAAGGTCAAAGGTGAGGGACGAGAAGGTCGAAGGTGAGGGATGAGGGACGAGAAGGTCGAAGGTGAGGGACGAGGAGGTCGAAGGTGAGGGATGAGGGATGAGAAGGTCAAAGGTGAGGGACGAGAAGGTCGAAGGTGAGGGATGAGGGACGAGAAGGTCGAAGGTGAGGGACGAGGAGGTCGAAGGTGAGGGATGAGGGACGAGAAGGTCAAAGGTGAGGGATGAGGGACGAGAAGGTCAAAGGTGAGGGACGAGAAGGTCGAAGGTGAGGGATGAAGGACGAGAAGGTCGAAGGTGAGGGACGAGGAGGTATAAGGTGAGAGATGAGGGACGAGAAGGTCAAAGGTGAGGGATGAGGGACGAGAAGGTCAAAGGTGAGGGACAAGAAGGTCGAAGGTGAGGGATGAGGGACGAGAAGGTCGAAGGTGAGGGACGAGTAGGTATAAGGTGAGGGATGAGGGACGAGAAGGTCAAAGGTGAGGGATGAGGGACAAGAAGGTCAAAGGTGAGGGATGAGGGACGAGAAGGTCAAAGGTGAGGGATGAGGGACGAGAAGGTCAAAGGTGAGGGATGAGGGACGAGAAGGTCAAAGTTGAGGGATGAGAAGGTCTAAGGTGAGGGATGAGGGATGAGAAGGTTGAAGGTGAGGGATGAGGGACAAGAAGGTCGAAGGTGAGGGATGAGGGACGAGAAGGTCAAAGGTGAGGGATGAGGGACGAGAAGGTCGAAGGTGAGGGATGAGGGACGAGAAGGTCAAAGGTGAGGGACGAGAAGGTCGAAGGTGAGGGATGAGGGACGAGAAGGTCAAAGGTGAGGGATAAGGGACGAGAAGGTCAAAGTTGAGGGATGAGAAGGTCTAAGGTGAGGGATGAGGGACGAGAAGGTTGAAGGTGAGGGATGAGGGACAAGAAGGTCGAAGGTGAGGGATGAGGGACGAGAAGGTCAAAGGTGAGGGATGAGGGACGAGAAGGTCAAAGGTGAGGGATGAGGGACGAGAAGGTCTAAGGTGAGGGACGAGAAGGTCGAATGTGAGGGATGAGGGACGAGAAGGTCGAAGGTGAGGGACGAGGAGGTATAAGGTGACGGATGAGGGACGAGAAGGTTAAAGGTGAGGGATGAGGGACAAGAAGGTCAAAGGTGAGGGAAGAGGGACGAGAAGGTCGAAGGTGAGGGACGAGAAGGTCGAAGGTGAGGGATGAGGGACGAGAAGGTCAAAGGTGAGGGATGAGGGACGAGAAGGTCAAAGGTGAGGGATGAGGAATGAGAAGGTCAAAGGTGAAGGATGAGGGATGAGAAGGTCGATGGTGAGGGATGAGGGTCGAGAAGGTCGAAGGTGAGGAACGAGAAGGCCGAAGGTGAGGAACGAGAAGGTCAAAGGTGATGGACGAGAAGGTCGAAGGTGAGGGATGAGGGACGAGAAGGTCAAAGGTGAGGGATGAGGGACGAGAAGGTCAAAGGTGAGGGTTGAGGGACGAGAAGGTCAAAGGTGAGGGACGAGAAGGTCGAAGGTGGGGGATGATGGACGAGAAGGTCGAAGGTGAGGGATGAGGGACGAGAAGGTCAAAGGTGAGGGATGAGGGACGAGAAGGTCGAAGATGAGGGACGAGGAGGTCGAAGGTGAGGGACGAGAAGGTCGAAGGTGAGGGATGAGGGACGAGAAGGTCGAAGGTGAGGGATGAGGGACAAGAAGGTCGAAGGTGAGGGATGAGGGACGAGAAGGTCAAAGGTGAGGGTTGAGGGACGAGAAGGTCAAAGGTGAGGGACGAGAAGGTCGAAGGTGGGGGATGAGGGACGAGAAGGTCAAAGGTGAGGGATGAGGGATGAGAAGGTCAAAGGTGAGGGATGAGGGACGAGAAGGTCGAAGATGAGGGACGAGGAGGTCGAAGGTGAGGGACGAAAAGGTCGAAGGTGAGGGACGAGAAGGTCGAAGGTGAGGGATGAGGGACGAGAAGGTCGAAGGTGAGGGATGAGGGACGAGAAGGTCAAAGGTGAGGGATGAAGAATGAGAATGTCAAAGGTGAAGGATGAGGGACGAGAAGGTCGAAGGTGAGGGATGAGGGTCGAGAAGGTCGAAGGTGAGGAACGAGAAGGCCGAAGGTGAGGAACGAGAAGGTCAAAGGTGAGGGACGAGAAGGTCGAAGGTGAGGGATGAGGGACGAGAAGGTCGAAGGTGAGGGACGAGAAGGTCGAAGGTGAGGGATGAGGGACGAGAAGGTCAAAGGTGAGGGATGAGGGACGAGAAGGTCGAAGAGAGGGAGGAGGGACGAGAAGGTCGAAGGTGAGGGATGAGGGACGAGAAGGTCGAAGGTGAGGGATGAGGGACGAGAAGGTCGAAGGTGAGGGATGAGGGATGAGAAGGTCAAAGGTGAGGGACGAGAAGGTCGAAGGTGAGGGATGAGGGACGAGAAGGTCAAAGGTGAGGGACGAGAAGGTCGAAGGTGAGGGATGAGGGACGAGAAGGTCAAAGGTGAGGGATGAGGGACGAGAAGGTCAAATGTGAGGGTTGAGGGACGAGAAGGTCAAAGGTGAGGGACGAGAAGGTCGAAGGTGGGGGATGAGGGACGAGAAGGTCGAAGGTGAGGGATGAGGGACGAGAAGGTCAAAGGTGAGGGATGAGGGACGAGAAGGTCGAAGATGAGGGACGAGGAGGTCGAAGGTGAGGGACGAGAAGGTCAAAGGTGAGGGATGAGGGACGAGAAGGTCAAAGGTGAGGGATGAGGGACAAGAAGGTCGAAGGTGAGGGATGAGGGACGAGAAGGTCAAAGGTGAGGGTTGAGGGACGAGAAGGTCAAAGGTGAGGGACGAGAAGGTCGAAGGTGGGGGTTGAGGGACGAGAAGGTCGAAGGTGAGGGATGAGGGACGAGAAGGTCAAAGGTGAGGGATGAGGGACAAAAAGGTCGAAGATGAGGGACGAGGAGGTCGAAGGTGAGGGACGAAAAGGTCGAAGGTGAGGGATGAGGGACGAGAAGGTCGAAGGTGAGGGACGAGAAGGTCGAAGGTGAGGAATGAGGGACGAGAAGGTCGAAGGTGAGGGATGAGGGACGAGAAGGTCAAAGGTGAGGGATGAAGAATGAGAATGTCAAAGGTGAAGGATGAGGGACGAGAAGGTCGAAGGTGAGGGATGAGGGTCGAGAAGGTCGAAGGTGAGGAACGAGAAGGCCGAAGGTGAGGGATGAGGGACGAGAAGGTCGAAGGTGAGGGATGAGGGACGAGAAGGTCGAAGGTGAGGGACGAGAAGGTCGAAGGTGAGGGATGAGGGACGAGAAGGTCAAAGGTGAGGGATGAGGGACGAGAAGGTCGAAGATAAGGGAGGAGGGACGATAAGGTCGAAGGTGAGGGATGAGGGACGAGAAGGTCGAAGGTGAGGGATGAGGGACGAGAAGGTCGAAGGTGAGGTATGAGGGATGAGAAGGTCAAAGGTGAGGGACGAGAAGGTCGAAGGTGAGGGATGAGGGACGAGAAGGTCAAAGGTGAGGGATGAGGGACGAGAAGGTCGAAGGTGAGGGATGAGGGTCGAGAAGGTCGAAGGTGAGGAACGAGAAGGTCGAAGGTGAGGGATGAGGGACAAAAAGGTCGAAGATGAGGGACGAGGAGGTCGAAGGTGAGGGACGAAAAGGTCGAAGGTGAGGGATGAGGGACGAGAAGGTCGAAGGTGAGGGACGAGAAGGTCGAAGGTGAGGGATGAGGGACGAGAAGGTCGAAGGTGAGGGATGAGGGACGAGAAGGTCAAATGTGAGGGATGAAGAATGAGAATGTCAAAGGTGAAGGATGAGGGACGAGAAGGTCGAAGGTGAGGGATGAGGGTCGAGAAGGTCGAAGGTGAGGAACGAGAAGGCCGAAGGTGAGGGATGAGGGACGAGAAGGTCGAAGGTGAGGGATGAGGGACGAGAAGGTCGAAGGTGAGGGATGAGAAGGTCGAAGGTGAGGGATGAGGGACAAGAAGGTCAAAGGTGAGGGATGAGGGACGAGAAGGTCGAAGATGAAGGAGGAGGGACGAGAAGGTTGAAGGTGAGGGATGAGGGATGAGAAGGTCGAAGGTGAGGGATGAGGGACGAGAAGGTCAAAGGTGAGGGTTGAGGGACGAGAAGGTCAAAGGTGAGGGACGAGAAGGTCGAAGGTGGGGGATGAGGGACGAGAAGGTCGAAGGTGAGGGATGAGAAGGTCGAAGGTGAGGGATGAGGGACGAGAAGGTCGAAGATGAGGGACGAGGAGGTCGAAGGTGAGGGACGAGAAGGTCGAAGGTGAGGGATGAGGGACAAGAAGGTCAAAGGTGAGGGATGAGGGACAAGAAGGTCGAAGATGAGGGACGAGGAGGTCGAAGGTGAGGGACGAGGAGGTCGAAGGTGAGGGACGAGAAGGTCGAAGGTGATGGATGAGGGACGAGAAGGTCAAAGGTGAGGGACGAGAAGGTCGAAGGTGAGGGATGAGGGACGAGAAGGTCGAAGGTGAGGGATGAGGGACGAGAAGGTCAAAGGTGAGGGATGAAGAATGAGAAGGTCAAAGGTGAAGGATGAGGGACGAGAAGGTCGAAGGTGAGGGATGAGGGTCGAGAAGGTCGAAGGTGAGGAACGAGAAGGCCGAAGGTGAGGAACGAGAAGGTCAAAGGTGAGGGACGAGAAGGTCGAAGGTGAGGGATGAGGGACGAGAAGGTCGAAGGTGAGGGACGAGAAGGTCAAAGGTGAGGGATGAGGGACGAGAAGGTCAAAGGTGAGGGATGAGGGATGAGAAGGTCGAAGATGAGGGAGGAGGGACGAGAAGGTCGAAGGTGAGGGATGAGGGACGAGGTCAAAGGTGAGGGATGAGGGACGAGAAGGTCGAAGGTAAGGGATGTGGGACGAGAAGGTCAAAGGTGAGGGACGAGAAGGTCGAAGGTGAGGGATTAGGGACGAGAAGGTCAAAGGTGAGGGATGAGGGACGAGAAGGTCGAACATGAGGGACGAGAAGGTCGAAGGTGAGGGATGAGGGATGAGAAGGTCGAAGGTGAGGGATGAGAAGGTCGAAGGTGAGGGATGAGGGACGAGAAGGTCGAAGGTGAGGGATGAGGGACGAGAAGGTCAAAGGTGAGGGATGAAGAATGAGAAGGTCAAAGGTGAGGGATGAGGGACGAGAAGGTCGAAGGTGAGGGATGAGGGTCGAGAAGGTCGAAGGTGAGGAACGAGAAGGCCGAAGGTGAGGAACGAGAAGGTCAAAGGTGAGGGACGAGAAGGTCGAAGGTGAGGGATGAGGGACGAGAAGGTCGAAGGTGAGGGATGAGGGACGAGAAGGTCGAAGGTGAGGGATGAGGGATGAGAAGGTCAAAGGTGAGGGATGAGAAGGTCGAAGGTGAGGGATGAGGGACGAGAAGGTCGAAGGTGAGGGATGAGGGACGAGAAGGTCGAAGGTGAGGGATGAGGGACGAGAAGGTCGAAGGTGAGGTATGAGGGATGAGAAGGTCAAAGGTGAGGGACGAGAAGGTCGAAGGTGAGGGATGAGGGACGAGAAGGTCAAAGGTGAGGGATGAGGGACGAGAAGGTCGAAGGTGAGGGATGAGGGTCGAGAAGGTCGAAGGTGAGGGACGAGAAGGTCGAAGGTGAGGGATGAGGGACGAGAAGGTCAAAGGTGAGGGACGAGAAGGTCGAAGGTGAGGGATGAGGAATGAGAAGGTCAAAGGTGAAGGATGAGGGACGAGAAGGTCAAAGGTGAGGGATGAGGGTCGAGAAGGTCGAAGGTGAGGAACGAGAAGGCCGAAGGTGAGGAACGAGAAGGTCAAAGGTGAGGGACGAGAAGGTCGAAGGTGAGGGATGAGGGACAAGAAGGTTGAAGGTGAGGGATGAGGGATGAGAAGGTCGAAGGTGAGGGATGAGGGACGAGAAGGTCAAAGGTGAGGGTTGAGGGACGAGAAGGTCAAAGGTGAGGGACGAGAAGGTCGAAGGTGGGGGATGAGGGACGAGAAGGTCGAAGGTGAGGGACGAGAAGGTCGAAGGTGAGGGATGAGGGACGAGAAGGTCAAAGGTGAGGGATGAGGGACGAGAAGGTCGAAGATGAGGGACGAGGAGGTCGAAGGTGAGGGACGAGAAGGTCGAAGGTGAGGGATGAGGGACGAGAAGGTCAAAGGTGAGGGATGAGGGACGAGAAGGTCAAAGATGAGGGACGAGGAGGTCGAAGGTGAGGGACGAGAAGGTCGAAGGTGAGGGATGAGGGACGAGAAGGTCGAAGGTGAGGGACGAGAAGGTCGAAGGTGAGGGATGAGGGACGAGAAGGTCAAAGGTGAGGGATGAAGAATGAGAATGTCAAAGGTGAAGGATGAGGGACGAGAAGGTCGAAGGTGAGGGATGAGGGTCGAGAAGGTCGAAGGTGAAGAACGAGAAGGCCGAAGGTGAGGAACGAGAAGGTCAAAGGTGAGGGACGAGAAGGTCGAAGGTGAGGGATGAGGGACGAGAAGGTCGAAGGTGAGGGACGAGAAGGTCGAAGGTGAGGGATGAGGGACGAGAAGGTCAAAGGTGAGGGATGAGGGACGAGAAGGTCGAAGATGAGGGAGGAGGGACGAGAAGGTCGAAGGTGAGGGATGAGGGACGAGAAGGTCGAAGGTGAGGGATGAGGGACGAGAAGGTCGAAGGTGAGGGATGAGGGATGAGAAGGTCAAAGGTGAGGGACGAGAAGGTCGAAGGTGAGGGATGAGGGATGAGAAGGTCAAAGGTGAGGGATGAGGGACGAGAAGGTCAAAGGTGAGGGATGAGGAATGAGAAGGTCAAAGGTGAAGGATGAGGGACGAGAAGGTCAAAGGTGAGGGATGAGGGTCGAGAAGGTCGAAGGTGAGGAACGAGAAGGCCGAAGATGAGGAACGAGAAGGTTGAAGGTGAGGGATGAGGGATGAGAAGGTCGAAGGTGAGGGATGAGGGACGAGAAGGTCAAAGGTGAGGTTTGAGGGACGAGAAGGTCAAAGGTGAGGGACGAGAAGGTCGAAGGTGGGGGATGAGGGACGAGAAGGTCGAAGGTGAGGGATGAGGGACGAGAAGTTGAAAGGTGAGGGATGAGGGACGAGAAGGTCGAAGATGAGGGACGAGGAGGTCGAAGGTGAGGGACGAGAAGGTCGAAGGTGAGGGATGAGGGACGAGAAGGTCAAAGGTGAGGGATGAGGGACGAGAAGGTCGAAGATGAGGGACGAGGAGGTCGAAGGTGAGGGACGAGAAGGTCGAAGGTGAGGGATGAGGGACGAGAAGGTCGAAGGTGAGGGACGAGAAGGTCGAAGGTGAGGGATGAGGGACGAGAAGGTCGAAGGTGAGGGATGAGGGACGAGAAGGTCAAAGGTGAGGGATGAAGAATGAGAAGGTCAAAGGTGAAGGATGAGGGACGAGAAGGTCGAAGGTGAGGGATGAGGGTCGAGAAGGTCGAAGGTGAGGAACGAGAAGGCCGAAGGTGAGGAACGAGAAGGTCAAAGGTGAGGGACGAGAAGGTCGAAGGTGAGGGATGAGGGACGAGAAGGTCGAAGGTGAGGGACGAGAAGGTCGAAGGTGAGGGATGAGGGACGAGAAGGTCGAAGGTGAGGGATGAGGGACGAGGTCAAAGGTGAGGGATGAGGGACGAGAAGGTCGAAGGTAAGGGATGTGGGACGAGAAGGTCAAAGGTGAGGGACGAGAAGGTCGAAGGTGAGGGATTAGGGACGAGAAGGTCAAAGGTGAGGGATGAGGGACGAGAAGGTCGAACATGAGGGACGAGAAGGTCGAAGGTGAGGGATGAGGGATGAGAAGGTCAAAGGTGAGGGATGAGAAGGTCGAAGGTGAGGGATGAGGGACGAGAAGGTCGAAGTTGAGGGATGAGGGACGAGAAGGTCAAAGGTGAGGGATGAAGAATGAGAAGGTCAAAGGTGAGGGATGAGGGACGAGAAGGTCGAAGGTGAGGGATGAGGGTCGAGAAGGTCGAAGGTGAGGAACGAGAAGGTCAAAGGTGAGGGACGAGAAGGTCGAAGGTGAGGGATGAGGGACGAGAAGGTCGAAGGTGAGGAACGAGAAGGCCGAAGGTGAGGAACGAGAAGGTCAAAGGTGAGGGACGAGAAGGTCGAAGGTGAGGGATGAGGGACAAGAAGGTTGAAGGTGAGGGATGAGGGATGAGAAGGTCGAAGGTGAGGGATGAGGGACGAGAAGGTCAAAGGTGAGGGTTGAGGGACGAGAAGGTCAAAGGTGAGGGACGAGAAGGTCGAAGGTGGGGGATGAGGGACGAGAAGGTCGAAGGTGAGGGACGAGAAGGTCGAAGGCGAGGGATGAGGGACGAGAAGGTCAAAGGTGAGGGATGAGCGACGAGAAGGTCGAAGATGAGGGACGAGGAGGTCGAAGGTGAGGGACAAGAAGGTCGAAGGTGAGGGATGAGGGACAAGAAGGTCGAAGGTGAGGGACGAGAAGGTCGAAGGTGAGGGATGAGGGACGAGAAGGTCGAAGGTGAGGGATGAGGGACGAGAAGGTCAAATGTGAGGGATGAAGAATGAGAATGTCAAAGGTGAAGGATGAGGGACGAGAAGGTCGAAGGTGAGGGATGA
The DNA here is from genome assembly GCA_029206835.1 of Rana muscosa. NCBI lineage: Eukaryota > Metazoa > Chordata > Amphibia > Anura > Ranidae > Rana > Rana muscosa. The sequence goes on along the minus strand of JARGYO010000198.1, from coordinate 15,362,846 downwards.
GGGTCGAGAAGATCGAAGGTGAGGAACGAGAAGGCCGAAGGTGAGGGATGAGGGACGAGAAGGTCGAAGGTGAGGGACGAGAAGGTCGAAGGTGAGGGATGAGGGACGAGAAGGTCAAAGGTGAGGGATGAAGAATGAGAATGTCAAAGGTGAAGGATGAGGGACGAGAAGGTCGAAGGTGAGGGATGAGGGTCGAGAAGGTCGAAGGTGAAGAATGAGAAGGCCGAAGGTGAGGAACGAGAAGGTCAAAGGTGAGGGACGAGAAGGTCGAAGGTGAGGGATGAGGGACGAGAAGGTCGAAGGTGAGGGACGAGAAGGTCGAAGGTGAGGGATGAGGGACGAGAAGGTCAAAGGTGAGGGATGAGGGACGAGAAGGTCGAAGATGAGGGAGGAGGGACGAGAAGGTCGAAGGTGAGGGATGAGGGACGAGAAGGTCGAAGGTGAGGGATGAGGGACGAGAAGGTCGAAGGTGAGGGATGAGGGATGAGAAGGTCAAAGGTGAGGGACGAGAAGGTCGAAGGTGAGGGATGAGAAGGTCAAAGGTGAGGGATGAGGGACGAGAAGGTCAAAGGTGAGGGATGAGGAATGAGAAGGTCAAAGGTGAAGGATGAGGGACGAGAAGGTCGAAGGTGAGGGATGAGGGTCGAGAAGGTCGAAGGTGAGGAACGAGAAGGCCGAAGGTGAGGAACGAGAAGGTTGAAGGTGAGGGATGAGGGATGAGAAGGTCGAAGGTGAGGGATGAGGGACGAGAAGGTCAAAGGTGAGGTTTGAGGGACGAGAAGGTCAAAGGTGAGGGACGAGAAGGTCGAAGGTGGGGGATGAGGGACGAGAAGGTCGAAGGTGAGGGATGAGGGACGAGAAGGTCAAAGGTGAGGGATGAGGGACGAGAAGGTCGAAGATGAGGGACGAGGAGGTCGAAGGTGAGGGACGAGAAGGTCGAAGGTGAGGGATGAGGGACGAGAAGGTCAAAGGTGAGGGATGAGGGACGAGACGGTCGAAGATGAGGGACGAGGAGGTCGAAGGTGAGGGACGAGAAGGTCAAAGGTGAGGGATGAGGGACGAGAAGGTCGAAGGTGAGGGACGAGAAGGTCGAAGGTGAGGGATGAGGGACGAGAAGGTCGAAGGTGAGGGATGAGGGACGAGAAGGTCAAAGGTGAGGGATGAAGAATGAGAAGGTCAAAGGTGAAGGATGAGGGACGAGAAGGTCGAAGGTGAGGGATGAGGGTCGAGAAGGTCGAAGGTGAGGAACGAGAAGGCCGAAGGTGAGGAACGAGAAGGTCAAAGGTGAGGGACGAGAAGGTCGAAGGTGAGGGATGAGGGACGAGAAGGTCGAAGGTGAGGGACGAGAAGGTCGAAGGTGAGGGATGAGGGACGAGAAGGTCAAAGGTGAGGGATGAGGGATGAGAAGGTCGAAAATGAGGGAGGAGGGACGAGAAGGTCGAAGGTGAGGGATGAGGGACGAGGTCAAAGGTGAGGGATGAGGGACGAGAAGGTCGAAGGTAAGGGATGTGGGACGAGAAGGTCAAAGGTGAGGGACGAGAAGGTCGAAGGTGAGGGATTAGGGACGAGAAGGTCAAAGGTGAGGGATGAGGGACGAGAAGGTCGAACATGAGGGACGAGAAGGTCGAAGGTGAGGGATGAGGGATGAGAAGGTCAAAGGTGAGGGATGAGAAGGTCGAAGGTGAGGGATGAGGGACGAGAAGGTCGAAGTTGAGGGATGAGGGACGAGAAGGTCAAAGGTGAGGGATGAAGAATGAGAAGGTCAAAGGTGAGGGATGAGGGACGAGAAGGTCGAAGGTGAGGGATGAGGGTCGAGAAGGTCGAAGGTGAGGAACGAGAAGGTCAAAGGTGAGGGACGAGAAGGTCGAAGGTGAGGGATGAGGGACGAGAAGGTCGAAGGTGAGGAACGAGAAGGCCGAAGGTGAGGAACGAGAAGGTCAAAGGTGAGGGACGAGAAGGTCGAAGGTGAGGGATGAGGGACAAGAAGGTTGAAGGTGAGGGATGAGGGATGAGAAGGTCGAAGGTGAGGGATGAGGGACGAGAAGGTCAAAGGTGAGGGTTGAGGGACGAGAAGGTCAAAGGTGAGGGACGAGAAGGTCGAAGGTGGGGGATGAGGGACGAGAAGGTCGAAGGTGAGGGACGAGAAGGTCGAAGGCGAGGGATGAGGGACGAGAAGGTCAAAGGTGAGGGATGAGGGACGAGAAGGTCGAAGATGAGGGACGAGGAGGTCGAAGGTGAGGGACAAGAAGGTCGAAGGTGAGGGATGAGGGACGAGAAGGTCGAAGGTGAGGGACGAGAAGGTCGAAGGTGAGGGATGAGGGACGAGAAGGTCAAAGGTGAGGGATGAGGGACGAGAAGGTCGAAGATGAGGGAGGAGGGACGAGAAGGTCGAAGGTGAGGGATGAGGGACGAGAAGGTCGAAGGTGAGGGATGAGGGACGAGAAGGTCAAAGGTGAGGGATGAGGGATGAGAAGGTCGAAGGTGAGGGACGAGAAGGTCGAAGGTGAGGGATGAGGGACGAGAAGGTCAAAGATGAGGGATGAGGGACGAGAAGGTCGAAGATGAGGGAGGAGGGACGAGAAGGTCGAAGGTGAGGGATGAGGGACGAGAAGGTCGAAGGTGAGGGATGAGGGACGAGAAGGTCGAAGGTGAGGGATGAGGGATGAGAAGGTCAAAGGTGAGGGACGAGAAGGTCGAAGGTGAGGGACGAGAAGGTCGAAGGTGAGGGATGAGGGACGAGAAGGTCAAAGGTGAGGGATGAGGGACGAGAAGGTCGAAGATGAGGGAGGAGGGACGAGGAGGTCGAAGATGAGGGAGGAGGGACGAGAAGGTCGAAGGTGAGGGATGAGGGACGAGAAGGTCGAAGGTGAGGGATGAGGGACGAGAAGGTCGAAGGTGAGGGATGAGGGATGAGAAGGTCAAAGGTGAGGGACGAGAAGGTCGAAGGTGAGGGATGAGGGATGAGAAGGTCAAAGGTGAGGGATGAGGGACGAGAAGGTCAAAGGTGAGGGATGAGGAATGAGAAGGTCAAAGGTGAAGGATGAGGGACGAGAAGGTCGAAGGTGAGGGATGAGGGTCGAGAAGGTCGAAGGTGAGGAACGAGAAGGCCGAAGGTGAGGAACGAGAAGGTTGAAGGTGAGGGATGAGGGACAAGAAGGTCAAAGGTGAGGGATGAGGAACGAGAAGGTCAAAGGTGAGGGATGAGGGACAAGAAGGTCAAAGGTGAGGGATGAGGGACAAGAAGGTCAAAGGTGAGGGATGAGGGAGGAGAAGGTCAAAGGTGAGGGATGAGGGACGAGAAGGTCAAAGTTGAGGGATGAGAAGGTCTAAGATGAGGGACGAGAAGGTCTAAGATGAGGGACGAGGGACAAGAAGGTTGAAGATGAGGGACGAGGGACGAGGGACGAGAAGGTCAAAGGTGAGGGATGAGGGATGAGAAGGTCGAAGGTGAGGGATGAGAAGGTCGAAGGTGAGGGATGAGGGACGAGAAGGTTGAAGGTGAGGGATGAGGGACAAGAAGGTCAAAGGTGAGGGATGAGGGACGAGAAGGTCAAAGGTGAGGGATGAGGGACGAGAAGGTCGAAGGTGAGGGATGAGGGATGAGAAGGTCAAAGGTGAGGGACGAGAAGGTCGAAGGTGAGGGATGAGGGACGAGAAGGTCGAAGGTGAGGGACGAGGAGGTCGAAGGTGAGGGATGAGGGATGAGAAGGTCAAAGGTGAGGGACGAGAAGGTCGAAGGTGAGGGATGAGGGACGAGAAGGTCGAAGGTGAGGGACGAGGAGGTCGAAGGTGAGGGATGAGGGACGAGAAGGTCAAAGGTGAGGGATGAGGGACGAGAAGGTCAAAGGTGAGGGACGAGAAGGTCGAAGGTGAGGGATGAAGGACGAGAAGGTCGAAGGTGAGGGACGAGGAGGTATAAGGTGAGAGATGAGGGACGAGAAGGTCAAAGGTGAGGGATGAGGGACGAGAAGGTCAAAGGTGAGGGATGAGGGACGAGAAGGTCGAAGGTGAGGGATGAGGGATGAGAAGGTCAAAGGTGAGGGACGAGAAGGTCGAAGGTGAGGGATGAGGGATGAGAAGGTCAAAGGTGAGGGATGAGGGACGAGAAGGTCAAAGGTGAGGGATGAGGAATGAGAAGGTCAAAGGTGAAGGATGAGGGACGAGAAGGTCGAAGGTGAGGGATGAGGGTCGAGAAGGTCGAAGGTGAGGAACGAGAAGGCCGAAGGTGAGGAACGAGAAGGTTGAAGGTGAGGGATGAGGGACAAGAAGGTCAAAGGTGAGGGATGAGGAACGAGAAGGTCAAAGGTGAGGGATGAGGGACAAGAAGGTCAAAGGTGAGGGATGAGGGACAAGAAGGTCAAAGGTGAGGGATGAGGGAGGAGAAGGTCAAAGGTGAGGGATGAGGGACGAGAAGGTCAAAGTTGAGGGATGAGAAGGTCTAAGATGAGGGACGAGAAGGTCTAAGATGAGGGACGAGGGACAAGAAGGTTGAAGATGAGGGACGAGGGACGAGGGACGAGAAGGTCAAAGGTGAGGGATGAGGGATGAGAAGGTTGAAGGTGAGGGATGAGAAGGTCGAAGGTGAGGGATGAGGGACGAGAAGGTTGAAGGTGAGGGATGAGGGACAAGAAGGTCAAAGGTGAGGGATGAGGGACGAGAAGGTCAAAGGTGAGGGATGAGGGACGAGAAGGTCGAAGGTGAGGGATGAGGGATGAGAAGGTCAAAGGTGAGGGACGAGAAGGTCGAAGGTGAGGGATGAGGGACGAGAAGGTCGAAGGTGAGGGACGAGGAGGTCGAAGGTGAGGGATGAGGGATGAGAAGGTCAAAGGTGAGGGACGAGAAGGTCGAAGGTGAGGGATGAGGGACGAGAAGGTCGAAGGTGAGGGACGAGGAGGTCGAAGGTGAGGGATGAGGGACGAGAAGGTCAAAGGTGAGGGATGAGGGACGAGAAGGTCAAAGGTGAGGGACGAGAAGGTCGAAGGTGAGGGATGAAGGACGAGAAGGTCGAAGGTGAGGGACGAGGAGGTATAAGGTGAGAGATGAGGGACGAGAAGGTCAAAGGTGAGGGATGAGGGACGAGAAGGTCAAAGGTGAGGGACAAGAAGGTCGAAGGTGAGGGATGAGGGACGAGAAGGTCGAAGGTGAGGGACGAGTAGGTATAAGGTGAGGGATGAGGGACGAGAAGGTCAAAGGTGAGGGATGAGGGACAAGAAGGTCAAAGGTGAGGGATGAGGGACGAGAAGGTCAAATGTGAGGGATGAGGGACGAGAAGGTCAAAGGTGAGGGATGAGGGACGAGAAGGTCAAAGTTGAGGGATGAGAAGGTCTAAGGTGAGGGATGAGGGACGAGAAGGTTGAAGGTGAGGGATGAGGGACAAGAAGGTCGAAGGTGAGGGATGAGGGACGAGAAGGTCAAAGGTGAGGGATGAGGGACGAGAAGGTCGAAGGTGAGGGATGAGGGACGAGAAGGTCAAAGGTGAGGGACGAGAAGGTCGAAGGTGAGGGATGAGGGACGAGAAGGTCAAAGGTGAGGGATGAGGGACGAGAAGGTCAAAGTTGAGGGATGAGAAGGTCTAAGGTGAGGGATGAGGGACGAGAAGGTTGAAGGTGAGGGATGAGGGACAAGAAGGTCGAAGGTGAGGGATGAGGGACGAGAAGGTCAAAGGTGAGGGATGAGGGACGAGAAGGTCAAAGGTGAGGGATGAGGGACGAGAAGGTCTAAGGTGAGGGACGAGAAGGTCGAAGGTGAGGGATGAGGGACGAGAAGGTCGAAGGTGAGGGACGAGGAGGTATAAGGTGAGGGATGAGGGACGAGAAGGTTAAAGGTGAGGGATGAGGGACGAGAAGGTCAAAGGTGAGGGACGAGAAGGTCGAAGGTGAGGGATGAGGGACGAGAAGGTCGAAGGTGAGGGACGAGAAGGTCGAAGGTGAGGGATGAGGGACGAGAAGGTCAAAGGTGAGGGAAGAGGGACGAGAAGGTCGAAGGTGAGGGACGAGAAGGTCGAAGGTGAGGGATGAGGGATGAGAAGGTCAAAGGTGAGGGATGAGGGACGAGAAGGTCAAAGGTGAGGGATGAGGAATGAGAAGGTCAAAGGTGAAGGATGAGGGATGAGAAGGTCGATGGTGAGGGATGAGGGTCGAGAAGGTCGAAGGTGAGGAACGAGAAGGCCGAAGGTGAGGAACGAGAAGGTCAAAGGTGATGGACGAGAAGGTCGAAGGTGAGGGATGAGGGACGAGAAGGTCGAAGGTGAGGGATGAGGGACGAGAAGGTCGAAGGTGAGGGATGAGGGATGAGAAGGTCAAAGGTGAGGGACGAGAAGGTCGAAGGTGAGGGATGAGGGACAAGAAGGTCAAAGGTGAGGGATGAGGGACGAGAAGGTCAAAGGTGAGGGATGAGGGACGAGAAGGTCAAAGGTGAGGGATGAGGGACGAGAAGGTCAAAGTTGAGGGATGAGAAGGTCTAAGGTGAGGGATGAGGGACGAGAAGGTTGAAGGTGAGGGATGAGGGACAAGAAGGTCGAAGGTGAGGGATGAGGGACGAGAAGGTCAAAGGTGAGGGATGAGGGACGAGAAGGTCAAAGGTGAGGGATGAGGGACGAGAAGGTCAAAGTTGAGGGATGAGAAGGTCTAAGGTGAGGGATGAGGGACGAGAAGGTTGAAGGTGAGGGATGAGGGACAAGAAGGTCGAAGGTGAGGGATGAGGGACGAGAAGGTCAAAGGTGAGGGATGAGGGACGAGAAGGTCGAAGGTGAGGGATGAGGGACGAGAAGGTCAAAGGTGAGGGACGAGAAGGTCGAAGGTGAGGGATGAGGGACGAGAAGGTCAAAGGTGAGGGATGAGGGACGAGAAAGTCAAAGTTGAGGGATGAGAAGGTCTAAGGTGAGGGATGAGGGACGAGAAGGTTGAAGGTGAGGGATGAGGGACAAGAAGGTCGAAGGTGAGGGATGAGGGACGAGAAGGTCAAAGGTGAGGGATGAGGGACGAGAAGGTCAAAGGTGAGGGATGAGGGACGAGAAGGTCTAAGGTGAGGGACGAGAAGGTCGAAGGTGAGGGATGAGGGACGAGAAGGTCGAAGGTGAGGGACGAGGAGGTATAAGGTGAGGGATGAGGGACGAGAAGGTTAAAGGTGAGGGATGAGGGACGAGAAGGTCAAAGGTGAGGGAGGAGAAGGTCGAAGGTGAGGGATGAGGGACGAGAAGGTCGAAGGTGAGGGACGAGAAGGTCGAAGGTGAGGGATGAGGGACGAGAAGGTCAAAGGTGAGGGAAGAGGGACGAGAAGGTCGAAGGTGAGGGACGAGAAGGTCGAAGGTGAGGGATGAGGGATGAGAAGGTCAAAGGTGAGGGATGAGGGACGAGAAGGTCAAAGGTGAGGGATGAGGAATGAGAAGGTCAAAGGTGAAGGATGAGGGATGAGAAGGTCGATGGTGAGGGATGAGGGTCGAGAAGGTCGAAGGTGAGGGATGAGGGACGAGAAGGTCGAAGGTGAGGGATGAGGGACGAGAAGGTCGAAGGTGAGGGATGAGGGATGAGAAGGTCAAAGGTGAGGGACGAGAAGGTCGAAGGTGAGGGATGAGGGACGAGAAGGTCAAAGTTGAGGGATGAGAAGGTCTAAGGTGAGGGATGAGGGACGAGAAGGTTGAAGGTGAGGGATGAGGGACAAGAAGGTCGAAGGTGAGGGATGAGGGACGAGAAGGTCAAAGGTGAGGGATGAGGGACGAGAAGGTCAAAGGTGAGGGATGAGGGACGAGAAGGTCAAAGTTGAGGGATGAGAAGGTCTAAGGTGAGGGATGAGGGACGAGAAGGTTGAAGGTGAGGGATGAGGGACAAGAAGGTCGAAGGTGAGGGATGAGGGACGAGAAGGTCAAAGGTGAGGGATGAGGGACGAGAAGGTCGAAGGTGAGGGATGAGGGACGAGAAGGTCAAAGGTGAGGGACGAGAAGGTCGAAGGTGAGGGATGAGGGACGAGAAGGTCAAAGGTGAGGGATGAGGGACGAGAAGGTCAAAGTTGAGGGATGAGAAGGTCTAAGGTGAGGGATGAGGGACGAGAAGGTTGAAGGTGAGGGATGAGGGACAAGAAGGTCGAAGGTGAGGGATGAGGGACGAGAAGGTCAAAGGTGAGGGATGAGGGACGAGAAGGTCAAAGGTGAGGGATGAGGGACGAGAAGGTCTAAGGTGAGGGACGAGAAGGTCGAAGGTGAGGGATGAGGGACGAGAAGGTCGAAGGTGAGGGACGAGGAGGTATAAGGTGAGGGATGAGGGACGAGAAGGTTAAAGGTGAGGGATGAGGGACGAGAAGGTCAAAGGTGAGGGAGGAGAAGGTCGAAGGTGAGGGATGAGGGACGAGAAGGTCGAAGGTGAGGGACGAGAAGGTCGAAGGTGAGGGATGAGGGACGAGAAGGTCAAAGGTGAGGGAAGAGGGACGAGAAGGTCGAAGGTGAGGGACGAGAAGGTCGAAGGTGAGGGATGAGGGATGAGAAGGTCAAAGGTGAGGGATGAGGGACGAGAAGGTCAAAGGTGAAGGATGAGGGATGAGAAGGTCGATGGTGAGGGATGAGGGTCGAGAAGGTCGAAGGTGAGGGATGAGGGACGAGAAGGTCGAAGGTGAGGGATGAGGGACGAGAAGGTCGAAGGTGAGGGATGAGGGATGAGAAGGTCAAAGGTGAGGGACGAGAAGGTCGAAGGTGAGGGATGAGGGATGAGAAGGTCAAAGGTGAGGGATGAGGGACGAGAAGGTCAAAGGTGAGGGATGAGGAATGAGAAGGTCAAAGGTGAAGGATGAGGGACGAGAAGGTCGAAGGTGAGGGATGAGGGTCGAGAAGGTCGAAGGTGAGGAACGAGAAGGCCGAAGGTGAGGAACGAGAAGGTTGAAGGTGAGGGATGAGGGACAAGAAGGTCAAAGGTGAGGGATGAGGAACGAGAAGGTCAAAGGTGAGGGATGAGGGACAAGAAGGTCAAAGGTGAGGGATGAGGGACAAGAAGGTCAAAGGTGAGGGATGAGGGAGGAGAAGGTCAAAGGTGAGGGATGAGGGACGAGAAGGTCAAAGTTGAGGGATGAGAAGGTCTAAGATGAGGGACGAGAAGGTCTAAGATGAGGGACGAGGGACAAGAAGGTTGAAGATGAGGGACGAGGGACGAGAAGGTCAAAGGTGAGGGATGAGGGATGAGAAGGTCGAAGGTGAGGGATGAGAAGGTCGAAGGTGAGGGATGAGGGACGAGAAGGTTGAAGGTGAGGGATGAGGGACAAGAAGGTCAAAGGTGAGGGATGAGGGACGAGAAGGTCAAAGGTGAGGGATGAGGGACGAGAAGGTCGAAGGTGAGGGATGAGGGATGAGAAGGTCAAAGGTGAGGGACGAGAAGGTCGAAGGTGAGGGATGAGGGACGAGAAGGTAGAAGGTGAGGGACGAGGAGGTCGAAGGTGAGGGATGAGGGATGAGAAGGTCAAAGGTGAGGGACGAGAAGGTCGAAGGTGAGGGATGAGGGACGAGAAGGTCGAAGGTGAGGGACGAGGAGGTCGAAGGTGAGGGATGAGGGACGAGAAGGTCAAAGGTGAGGGATGAGGGACGAGAAGGTCAAAGGTGAGGGACGAGAAGGTCGAAGGTGAGGGATGAAGGACGAGAAGGTCGAAGGTGAGGGACGAGGAGGTATAAGGTGAGAGATGAGGGAGGAGAAGGTCAAAGGTGAGGGATGAGGGACGAGAAGGTCAAAGGTGAGGGACAAGAAGGTCGAAGGTGAGGGATGAGGGACGAGAAGGTCGAAGGTGAGGGACGAGTAGGTATAAGGTGAGGGATGAGGGACGAGAAGGTCAAAGGTGAGGGATGAGGGACAAGAAGGTCAAAGGTGAGGGATGAGGGACGAGAAGGTCAAAGGTGAGGGATGAGGGACGAGAAGGTCAAAGGTGAGGGATGAGGGACGAGAAGGTCAAAGTTGAGGGATGAGAAGGTCTAAGGTGAGGGATGAGGGACGAGAAGGTTGAAGGTGAGGGATGAGGGACAAGAAGGTCGAAGGTGAGGGATGAGGGACGAGAAGGTCAAAGGTGAGGGATGAGGGACGAGAAGGTCGAAGGTGAGGGATGAGGGACGAGAAGGTCAAAGGTGAGGGACGAGAAGGTCGAAGGTGAGGGATGAGGGACGAGAAGGTCAAAGGTGAGGGATGAGGGACGAGAAGGTCAAAGTTGAGGGATGAGAAGGTCTAAGGTGAGGGATGAGGGACGAGAAGGTTGAAGGTGAGGGATGAGGGACAAGAAGGTCGAAGGTGAGGGATGAGGGACGAGAAGGTCAAAGGTGAGGGATGAGGGACGAGAAGGTCAAAGGTGAGGGATGAGGGACGAGAAGGTCTAAGGTGAGGGACGAGAAGGTCGAAGGTGAGGGATGAGGGACGAGAAGGTCGAAGGTGAGGGACGAGGAGGTATAAGGTGAGGGATGAGGGACGAGAAGGTTAAAGGTGAGGGATGAGGGACGAGAAGGTCAAAGGTGAGGGACGAGAAGGTCGAAGGTGAGGGATGAGGGACGAGAAGGTCGAAGGTGAGGGACGAGAAGGTCGAAGGTGAGGGATGAGGGACGAGAAGGTCAAAGGTGAGGGAAGAGGGACGAGAAGGTCGAAGGTGAGGGACGAGAAGGTCGAAGGTGAGGGATGAGGGATGAGAAGGTCAAAGGTGAGGGATGAGGGACGAGAAGGTCAAAGGTGAGGGATGAGGAATGAGAAGGTCAAAGGTGAAGGATGAGGGATGAGAAGGTCGATGGTGAGGGATGAGGGTCGAGAAGGTCGAAGGTGAGGAACGAGAAGGCCGAAGGTGAGGAACGAGAAGGTCAAAGGTGATGGACGAGAAGGTCGAAGGTGAGGGATGAGGGACGAGAAGGTCGAAGGTGAGGGATGAGGGACGAGAAGGTCGAAGGTGAGGGATGAGGGATGAGAAGGTCAAAGGTGAGGGACGAGAAGGTCGAAGGTGAGGGATGAGGGACAAGAAGGTCAAAGGTGAGGGATGAGGGACGAGAAGGTCAAAGGTGAGGGATGAGGGACGAGAAGGTCAAAGGTGAGGGATGAGGGACGAGAAGGTCAAAGTTGAGGGATGAGAAGGTCTAAGGTGAGGGATGAGGGACGAGAAGGTTGAAGGTGAGGGATGAGGGACAAGAAGGTCGAAGGTGAGGGATGAGGGACGAGAAGGTCAAAGGTGAGGGATGAGGGACGAGAAGGTCAAAGGTGAGGGATGAGGGACGAGAAGGTCAAAGTTGAGGGATGAGAAGGTCTAAGGTGAGGGATGAGGGACGAGAAGGTTGAAGGTGAGGGATGAGGGACAAGAAGGTCGAAGGTGAGGGATGAGGGACGAGAAGGTCAAAGGTGAGGGATGAGGGACGAGAAGGTCGAAGGTGAGGGATGAGGGACGAGAAGGTCAAAGGTGAGGGACGAGAAGGTCGAAGGTGAGGGATGAGGGACGAGAAGGTCAAAGGTGAGGGATGAGGGACGAGAAGGTCAAAGTTGAGGGATGAGAAGGTCTAAGGTGAGGGATGAGGGACGAGAAGGTTGAAGGTGAGGGATGAGGGACAAGAAGGTCGAAGGTGAGGGATGAGGGACGAGAAGGTCAAAGGTGAGGGATGAGGGACGAGAAGGTCAAAGGTGAGGGATGAGGGACGAGAAGGTCTAAGGTGAGGGACGAGAAGGTCGAAGGTGAGGGATGAGGGACGAGAAGGTCGAAGGTGAGGGACGAGGAGGTATAAGGTGAGGGATGAGGGACGAGAAGGTTAAAGGTGAGGGATGAGGGACGAGAAGGTCAAAGGTGAGGGACGAGAAGGTCGAAGGTGAGGGATGAGGGACGAGAAGGTCGAAGGTGAGGGACGAGAAGGTCGAAGGTGAGGGATGAGGGACGAGAAGGTCAAAGGTGAGGGAAGAGGGACGAGAAGGTCGAAGGTGAGGGACGAGAAGGTCGAAGGTGAGGGATGAGGGATGAGAAGGTCAAAGGTGAGGGATGAGGGACGAGAAGGTCAAAGGTGAGGGATGAGGAATGAGAAGGTCAAAGGTGAAGGATGAGGGATGAGAAGGTCGATGGTGAGGGATGAGGGTCGAGAAGGTCGAAGGTGAGGAACGAGAAGGCCGAAGGTGAGGAACGAGAAGGTCAAAGGTGATGGACGAGAAGGTCGAAGGTGAGGGATGAGGGACGAGAAGGTCGAAGGTGAGGGATGAGGGACGAGAAGGTCGAAGGTGAGGGATGAGGGATGAGAAGGTCAAAGGTGAGGGACGAGAAGGTCGAAGGTGAGGGATGAGGGACGAGAAGGTCAAAGGTGAGGGACGAGAAGGTCGAAGGTGAGGGATGAGGGACGAGAAGGTCAAAGGTGAGGGATGAGGGACGAGAAGGTCAAATGTGAGGGTTGAGGGACGAGAAGGTCAAAGGTGAGGGACGAGAAGGTCGAAGGTGGGGGATGAGGGACGAGAAGGTCGAAGGTGAGGGATGAGGGACGAGAAGGTCAAAGGTGAGGGATGAGGGACGAGAAGGTCGAAGATGAGGGACGAGGAGGTCGAAGGTGAGGGACGAGAAGGTCAAAGGTGAGGGATGAGGGACGAGAAGGTCAAAGGTGAGGGATGAGGGACAAGAAGGTCGAAGGTGAGGGATGAGGGACGAGAAGGTCAAAGGTGAGGGTTGAGGGACGAGAAGGTCAAAGGTGAGGGACGAGAAGGTCGAAGGTGGGGGTTGAGGGACGAGAAGGTCGAAGGTGAGGGATGAGGGACGAGAAGGTCAAAGGTGAGGGATGAGGGACAAAAAGGTCGAAGATGAGGGACGAGGAGGTCGAAGGTGAGGGACGAAAAGGTCGAAGGTGAGGGATGAGGGACGAGAAGGTCGAAGGTGAGGGACGAGAAGGTCGAAGGTGAGGGATGAGGGACGAGAAGGTCGAAGGTGAGGGATGAGGGACGAGAAGGTCAAAGGTGAGGGATGAAGAATGAGAATGTCAAAGGTGAAGGATGAGGGACGAGAAGGTCGAAGGTGAGGGATGAGGGTCGAGAAGGTCGAAGGTGAGGAACGAGAAGGCCGAAGGTGAGGGATGAGGGACGAGAAGGTCGAAGGTGAGGGATGAGGGACGAGAAGGTCGAAGGTGAGGGACGAGAAGGTCGAAGGTGAGGGATGAGGGACGAGAAGGTCAAAGGTGAGGGATGAGGGACGAGAAGGTCGAAGATGAGGGAGGAGGGACGATAAGGTCGAAGGTGAGGGATGAGGGACGAGAAGGTCGAAGGTGAGGGATGAGGGACGAGAAGGTCGAAGGTGAGGTATGAGGGATGAGAAGGTCAAAGGTGAGGGACGAGAAGGTCGAAGGTGAGGGATGAGGGACGAGAAGGTCAAAGGTGAGGGATGAGGGACGAGAAGGTCGAAGGTGAGGGATGAGGGTCGAGAAGGTCGAAGTTGAGGGACAAAAAGGTCGAAGATGAGGGACGAGGAGGTCGAAGGTGAGGGACGAGAAGGTCAAAGGTGAGGGATGAGGGACGAGAAGGTCAAAGGTGAGGGATGAGGGACAAGAAGGTCGAAGGTGAGGGATGAGGGACGAGAAGGTCAAAGGTGAGGGTTGAGGGACGAGAAGGTCAAAGGTGAGGGACGAGAAGGTCGAAGGTGGGGGTTGAGGGACGAGAAGGTCGAAGGTGAGGGATGAGGGACGAGAAGGTCAAAGGTGAGGGATGAGGGACAAAAAGGTCGAAGATGAGGGACGAGGAGGTCGAAGGTGAGGGACGAAAAGGTCGAAGGTGAAGGATGAGGGACGAGAAGGTCGAAGGTGAGGGACGAGAAGGTCGAAGGTGAGGGATGAGGGACGAGAAGGTCGAAGGTGAGGGATGAGGGACGAGAAGGTCAAAGGTGAGGGATGAAGAATGAGAATGTCAAAGGTGAAGGATGAGGGACGAGAAGGTCGAAGGTGAGGGATGAGGGTCGAGAAGGTCAAAGGTGAGGAACGAGAAGGCCGAAGGTGAGGGATGAGGGACGAGAAGGTCGAAGGTGAGGGATGAGGGACGAGAAGGTCGAAGGTGAGGGACGAGAAGGTCGAAGGTGAGGGATGAGGGACGAGAAGGTCAAAGGTGAGGGATGAGGGACGAGAAGGTCGAAGATGAGGGAGGAGGGACGATAAGGTCGAAGGTGAGGGATGAGGGACGAGAAGGTCGAAGGTGAGGGATGAGGGACGAGAAGGTCAAAGATGAGGGACGAGGAGGTCGAAGGTGAGGGACGAGAAGGTCGAAGGTGAGGGATGAGGGACGAGAAGGTCGAAGGTGAGGGACGAGAAGGTCGAAGGTGAGGGATGAGGGACGAGAAGGTCAAAGGTGAGGGATGAAGAATGAGAATGTCAAAGGTGAAGGATGAGGGACGAGAAGGTCGAAGGTGAGGGATGAGGGTCGAGAAGGTCGAAGGTGAAGAACGAGAAGGCCGAAGGTGAGGAACGAGAAGGTCAAAGGTGAGGGACGAGAAGGTCGAAGGTGAGGGATGAGGGACGAGAAGGTCGAAGGTGAGGGACGAGAAGGTCGAAGGTGAGGGATGAGGGACGAGAAGGTCAAAGGTGAGGGATGAGGGACGAGAAGGTCGAAGATGAGGGAGGAGGGACGAGAAGGTCGAAGGTGAGGGATGAGGGACGAGAAGGTCGAAGGTGAGGGATGAGGGACGAGAAGGTCGAAGGTGAGGGATGAGGGATGAGAAGGTCAAAGGTGAGGGACGAGAAGGTCGAAGGTGAGGGATGAGGGATGAGAAGGTCAAAGGTGAGGGATGAGGGACGAGAAGGTCAAAGGTGAGGGATGAGGAATGAGAAGGTCAAAGGTGAAGGATGAGGGACGAGAAGGTCGAAGGTGAGGGATGAGGGTCGAGAAGGTCGAAGGTGAGGAACGAGAAGGCCGAAGGTGAGGAACGAGAAGGTTGAAGGTGAGGGATGAGGGATGAGAAGGTCGAAGGTGAGGGATGAGGGACGAGAAGGTCAAAGGTGAGGTTTGAGGGACGAGAAGGTCAAAGGTGAGGGACGAGAAGGTCGAAGGTGGGGGATGAGGGACGAGAAGGTCGAAGGTGAGGGATGAGGGACGAGAAGGTCAAAGGTGAGGGATGAGGGACGAGAAGGTCGAAGATGAGGGACGAGGAGGTCGAAGGTGAGGGACGAGAAGGTCGAAGGTGAGGGATGAGGGACGAGAAGGTCAAAGGTGAGGGATGAGGGACGAGAAGGTCGAAGATGAGGGACGAGGAGGTCGAAGGTGAGGGACGAGAAGGTCGAAGGTGAGGGATGAGGGACGAGAAGGTCGAAGGTGAGGGACGAGAAGGTCGAAGGTGAGGGATGAGGGACGAGAAGGTCGAAGGTGAGGGATGAGGGACGAGAAGGTCAAAGGTGAGGGATGAAGAATGAGAAGGTCAAAGGTGAAGGATGAGGGTCAAGAAGGTCGAAGGTGAGGAACGAGAAGGCCGAAGGTGAGGAACGAGAAGGTCAAAGGTGAGGGACGATAAGGTCGAAGGTGAGGGATGAGGGACGAGAAGGTCGAAGGTGAGGGACGAGAAGGTCGAAGGTGAGGGATGAGGGACGAGAAGGTCAAAGGTGAGGGATGAGGGATGAGAAGGTCGAAAATGAGGGAGGAGGGACGAGAAGGTCGAAGGTGAGGGATGAGGGATGAGGTCAAAGGTGAGGGATGAGGGACGAGAAGGTCGAAGGTAAGGGATGTGGGACGAGAAGGTCAAAGGTGAGGGACGAGAAGGTCGAAGGTGAGGGATTAGGGACGAGAAGGTCAAAGGTGAGGGATGAGGGACGAGAAGGTCGAACATGAGGGACGAGAAGGTCGAAGGTGAGGGATGAGGGATGAGAAGGTCAAAGGTGAGGGATGAGAAGGTCGAAGGTGAGGGATGAGGGACGAGAAGGTCGAAGTTGAGGGATGAGGGACGAGAAGGTCAAAGGTGAGGGATGAAGAATGAGAAGGTCAAAGGTGAGGGATGAGGGACGAGAAGGTCGAAGGTGAGGGATGAGGGTCGAGAAGGTCGAAGGTGAGGAACGAGAAGGTCAAAGGTGAGGGACGAGAAGGTCGAAGGTGAGGGATGAGGGACGAGAAGGTCGAAGGTGAGGAACGAGAAGGCCGAAGGTGAGGAACGAGAAGGTCAAAGGTGAGGGACGAGAAGGTCGAAGGTGAGGGATGAGGGACAAGAAGGTTGAAGGTGAGGGATGAGGGATGAGAAGGTTGAAGGTGAGGGATGAGGGACGAGAAGGTCAAAGGTGAGGGTTGAGGGACGAGAAGGTCAAAGGTGAGGGACGAGAAGGTCAAAGGTGAGGGATGAGGGACGAGAAGGTCGAAGGTGAGGGATGAGGGACGAGAAGGTCAAAGGTGAGGGTTGAGGGATGAGAAGGTCAAAGGTGAGGGACGAGAAGGTCGAAGGTGGGGGATGAGGGACGAGAAGGTCGAAGGTGAGGGATGAGAAGGTCGAAGGTGAGGGATGAGGGACGAGAAGGTCGAAGATGAGGGACGAGGAGGTCGAAGGTGAGGGACGAGAAGGTCGAAGGTGAGGGATGAGGGACAAGAAGGTCAAAGGTGAGGGATGAGGGACAAGAAGGTCGAAGATGAGGGACGAGGAGGTCGAAGGTGAGGGACGAGGAGGTCGAAGGTGAGGGACGAGAAGGTCGAAGGTGAGGGATGAGGGACGAGAAGGTCGAAGGTGAGGGATGAGGGACGAGAAGGTCAAAGGTGAGGGATGAAGAATGAGAAGGTCAAAGGTGAAGGATGAGGGACGAGAAGGTCGAAGGTGAGGGATGAGGGTCGAGAAGGTCGAAGGTGAGGAACGAGAAGGTCGAAGGTGAGGGATGAGGGATGAGAAGGTCGAAGGTGAGGGATGAGAAGGTCGAAGGTGAGGGATGAGGGACGAGAAGGTCGAAGGTGAGGGATGAGGGACGAGAAGGTCAAAGGTGAGGGATGAAGAATGAGAAGGTCAAAGGTGAGGGATGAGGGACGAGAAGGTCGAAGGTGAGGGATGAGGGTCGAGAAGGTCGAAGGTGAGGAACGAGAAGGCCGAAGGTGAGGAACGAGAAGGTCAAAGGTGAGGGACGAGAAGGTCGAAGGTGAGGGATGAGGGACGAGAAGGTCGAAGGTGAGGGATGAGGGACGAGAAGGTCGAAGGTGAGGGATGAGGGATGAGAAGGTCAAAGGTGAGGGACGAGAAGGTCGAAGGTGAGGGACGAGAAGGTCGAAGGTGAGGGATGAGGGACAAGAAGGTTGAAGGTGAGGGATGAGGGATGAGAAGGTTGAAGGTGAGGGATGAGGGACGAGAAGGTCAAAGGTGAGGGTTGAGGGACGAGAAGGTCAAAGGTGAGGGACGAGAAGGTCAAAGGTGAGGGATGAGGGACGAGAAGGTCGAAGGTGAGGGATGAGGGTCGAGAAGGTCGAAGGTGAGGAACGAGAAGGTCGAAGGTGAGGGATGAGGGACAAAAAGGTCGAAGATGAGGGACGAGGAGGTCGAAGGTGAGGGACGAAAAGGTCGAAGGTGAGGGATGAGGGACGAGAAGGTCGAAGGTGAGGGACGAGAAGGTCGAAGGTGAGGGATGAGGGACGAGAAGGTCGAAGGTGAGGGATGAGGGACGAGAAGGTCAAATGTGAGGGATGAAGAATGAGAATGTCAAAGGTGAAGGATGAGGGACGAGAAGGTCGAAGGTGAGGGATGAGGGTCGAGAAGGTCGAAGGTGAGGAACGAGAAGGCCGAAGGTGAGGGATGGGGGACGAGAAGGTCGAAGGTGAGGGATGAGGGACGAGAAGGTCGAAGGTGAGGGACGAGAAGGTCGAAGGTGAGGGATGAGGGACGAGAAGGTCAAAGGTGAGGGATGAGGGACGAGAAGGTCGAAGATGAGGGAGGAGGGACGAGAAGGTTGAAGGTGAGGGATGAGGGATGAGAAGGTCGAAGGTGAGGGATGAGGGACGAGAAGGTCAAAGGTGAGGGTTGAGGGATGAGAAGGTCAAAGGTGAGGGACGAGAAGGTCGAAGGTGGGGGATGAGGGACGAGAAGGTCGAAGGTGAGGGATGAGAAGGTCGAAGGTGAGGGATGAGGGACGAGAAGGTCGAAGATGAGGGACGAGGAGGTCGAAGGTGAGGGACGAGAAGGTCGAAGGTGAGGGATGAGGGACAAGAAGGTCAAAGGTGAGGGATGAGGGACAAGAAGGTCGAAGATGAGGGACGAGGAGGTCGAAGGTGAGGGACGAGGAGGTCGAAGGTGAGGGACGAGAAGGTCGAAGGTGAGGGATGAGGGACGAGAAGGTCGAAGGTGAGGGATGAGGGACGAGAAGGTCAAAGGTGAGGGATGAAGAATGAGAAGGTCAAAGGTGAAGGATGAGGGACGAGAAGGTCGAAGGTGAGGGATGAGGGTCGAGAAGGTCGAAGGTGAGGAACGAGAAGGTCGAAGGTGAGGGATGAGGGATGAGAAGGTCGAAGGTGAGGGATGAGAAGGTCGAAGGTGAGGGATGAGGGACGAGAAGGTCGAAGGTGAGGGATGAGGGACGAGAAGGTCAAAGGTGAGGGATGAAGAATGAGAAGGTCAAAGGTGAGGGATGAGGGACGAGAAGGTCGAAGGTGAGGGATGAGGGTCGAGAAGGTCGAAGGTGAGGAACGAGAAGGCCGAAGGTGAGGAACGAGAAGGTCAAAGGTGAGGGACGAGAAGGTCGAAGGTGAGGGATGAGGGACGAGAAGGTCGAAGGTGAGGGATGAGGGACGAGAAGGTCGAAGGTGAGGGATGAGGGATGAGAAGGTCAAAGGTGAGGGACGAGAAGGTCGAAGGTGAGGGATGAGGGACGAGAAGGTCAAAGGTGAGGGACGAGAAGGTCGAAGGTGAGGGATGAGGGACGAGAAGGTCGAAGATGAGGGACGAGAAGGTCGAAGGTGAGGGATGAGGAATGAGAAGGTCAAAGGTGAAGGATGAGGGACGAGAAGGTCAAAGGTGAGGGATGAGGGTCGAGAAGGTCAAAGGTGAGGAACGAGAAGGCCGAAGGTGAGGAACGAGAAGGTCAAAGGTGAGGGACGAGAAGGTCGAAGGTGAGGGATGAGGGACAAGAAGGTTGAAGGTGAGGGATGAGGGATGAGAAGGTCGAAGGTGAGGGATGAGGGACGAGAAGGTCAAAGGTGAGGGTTGAGGGACGAGAAGGTCAAAGGTGAGGGACGAGAAGGTCGAAGGTGGGGGATGAGGGACGAGAAGGTCGAAGGTGAGGGACGAGAAGGTCGAAGGTGAGGGATGAGGGACGAGAAGGTCAAAGGTGAGGGATGAGGGACGAGAAGGTCGAAGATGAGGGACGAGGAGGTCGAAGGTGAGGGACGAGAAGGTCGAAGGTGAGGGATGAGGGACGAGAAGGTCAAAGGTGAGGGATGAGGGACGAGAAGGTCAAAGATGAGGGACGAGGAGGTCGAAGGTGAGGGACGAGAAGGTCGAAGGTGAGGGATGAGGGACGAGAAGGTTGAAGGTGAGGGACGAGAAGGTCGAAGGTGAGGGATGAGGGACAAGAAGGTTGAAGG
The DNA here is from genome assembly GCA_029206835.1 of Rana muscosa. Taxonomy (NCBI): domain Eukaryota; kingdom Metazoa; phylum Chordata; class Amphibia; order Anura; family Ranidae; genus Rana; species Rana muscosa. Next base: position 15,343,383 of record JARGYO010000198.1, on the reverse strand, counting down.
TGAGGGATGAGGGATGAGAAGGTCGAAGGTGAGGGATGAGGGACGAGAAGGTCAAAGGTGAGGGTTGAGGGACGAGAAGGTCAAAGGTGAGGGACGAGAAGGTCGAAGGTGGGGGATGAGGGACGAGAAGGTCGAAGGTGAGGGACGAGAAGGTCGAAGGTGAGGGATGAGGGACGAGAAGGTCAAAGGTGAGGGATGAGGGACGAGAAGGTCGAAGATGAGGGACGAGGAGGTCGAAGGTGAGGGACGAGAAGGTCGAAGGTGAGGGATGAGGGACGAGAAGGTCAAAGGTGAGGGATGAGGGACGAGAAGGTCAAAGATGAGGGACGAGGAGGTCGAAGGTGAGGGACGAGAAGGTCGAAGGTGAGGGATGAGGGACGAGAAGGTTGAAGGTGAGGGACGAGAAGGTCGAAGGTGAGGGATGAGGGACGAGAAGGTCAAAGGTGAGGGATGAAGAATGAGAATGTCAAAGGTGAAGGATGAGGGACGAGAAGGTCGAAGGTGAGGGATGAGGGTCGAGAAGGTCGAAGGTGAAGAACGAGAAGGCCGAAGGTGAGGAACGAGAAGGTCAAAGGTGAGGGACGAGAAGGTCGAAGGTGAGGGATGAGGGACGAGAAGGTCGAAGGTGAGGGACGAGAAGGTCGAAGGTGAGGGATGAGGGACGAGAAGGTCAAAGGTGAGGGATGAGGGACGAGAAGGTCGAAGATGAGGGAGGAGGGACGAGAAGGTCGAAGGTGAGGGATGAGGGACGAGAAGGTCGAAGGTGAGGGATGAGGGACGAGAAGGTCGAAGGTGAGGGATGAGGGATGAGAAGGTCAAAGGTGAGGGACGAGAAGGTCGAAGGTGAGGGATGAGGGATGAGAAGGTCAAAGGTGAGGGATGAGGGACGAGAAGGTCAAAGGTGAGGGATGAGGAATGAGAAGGTCAAAGGTGAAGGATGAGGGACGAGAAGGTCGAAGGTGAGGGATGAGGGTCGAGAAGGTCGAAGGTGAGGAACGAGAAGGCCGAAGGTGAGGAACGAGAAGGTTGAAGGTGAGGGATGAGGGATGAGAAGGTCGAAGGTGAGGGATGAGGGACGAGAAGGTCAAAGGTGAGGTTTGAGGGACGAGAAGGTCAAAGGTGAGGGACGAGAAGGTCGAAGGTGGGGGATGAGGGACGAGAAGGTCGAAGGTGAGGGATGAGGGACGAGAAGGTCAAAGGTGAGGGATGAGGGACGAGAAGGTCGAAGATGAGGGACGAGGAGGTCGAAGGTGAGGGACGAGAAGGTCGAAGGTGAGGGATGAGGGACGAGAAGGTCAAAGGTGAGGGATGAGGGACGAGAAGGTCGAAGATGAGGGACGAGGAGGTCGAAGGTGAGGGACGAGAAGGTCGAAGGTGAGGGATGAGGGACGAGAAGGTCGAAGGTGAGGGATGAGGGACGAGAAGGTCAAAGGTGAGGGATGAAGAATGAGAAGGTCAAAGGTGAAGGATGAGGGACGAGAAGGTCGAAGGTGAGGGATGAGGGTCGAGAAGGTCGAAGGTGAGGAACGAGAAGGCTGAAGGTGAGGAACGAGAAGGTCAAAGGTGAGGGACGAGAAGGTCGAAGGTGAGGGATGAGGGACGAGAAGGTCGAAGGTGAGGGACGAGAAGGTCGAAGGTGAGGGATGAGGGACGAGAAGGTCAAAGGTGAGGGATGAGGGATGAGAAGGTCGAAAATGAGGGAGGAGGGACGAGAAGGTCGAAGGTGAGGGATGAGGGATGAGGTCAAAGGTGAGGGATGAGGGACGAGAAGGTCGAAGGTAAGGGATGTGGGACGAGAAGGTCAAAGGTGAGGGACGAGAAGGTCGAAGGTGAGGGATTAGGGACGAGAAGGTCAAAGGTGAGGGATGAGGGACGAGAAGGTCGAACATGAGGGACGAGAAGGTCGAAGGTGAGGGATGAGAAGGTCAAAGGTGAGGGATGAGAAGGTCGAAGGTGAGGGATGAGGGACGAGAAGGTCAAAGGTGAGGGATGAGAAGGTCGAAGGTGAGGGATGAGGGACGAGAAGGTCGAAGTTGAGGGATGAGGGACGAGAAGGTCAAAGGTGAGGGATGAAGAATGAGAAGGTCAAAGGTGAGGGATGAGGGACGAGAAGGTCGAAGGTGAGGGATGAGGGTCGAGAAGGTCGAAGGTGAGGAACGAGAAGGTCAAAGGTGAGGGACGAGAAGGTCGAAGGTGAGGGATGAGGGACGAGAAGGTCGAAGGTGAGGAACGAGAAGGCCGAAGGTGAGGAACGAGAAGGTCAAAGGTGAGGGACGAGAAGGTCGAAGGTGAGGGATGAGGGACAAGAAGGTTGAAGGTGAGGGATGAGGGATGAGAAGGTCGAAGGTGAGGGATGAGGGACGAGAAGGTCAAAGGTGAGGGTTGAGGGACGAGAAGGTCAAAGGTGAGGGACGAGAAGGTCGAAGGTGGGGGATGAGGGACGAGAAGGTCGAAGGTGAGGGACGAGAAGGTCGAAGGCGAGGGATGAGGGACGAGAAGGTCAAAGGTGAGGGATGAGGGACGAGAAGGTCAAAGATGAGGGACGAGGAGGTCGAAGGTGAGGGACAAGAAGGTCGAAGGTGAGGGATGAGGGACGAGAAGGTCGAAGGTGAGGGACGAGAAGGTCGAAGGTGAGGGATAAGGGACGAGAAGGTCAAAGGTGAGGGATGAGGGACGAGAAGGTCGAAGATGAGGGAGGAGGGACGAGAAGGTCGAAGGTGAGGGATGAGGGACGAGAAGGTCGAAGGTGAGGGATGAGGGACGAGAAGGTCGAAGGTGAGGGATGAGGGATGAGAAGGTCGAAGGTGAGGGACGAGAAGGTCGAAGGTGAGGGATGAGGGACGAGAAGGTCAAAGGTGAGGGATGAGGGACGAGAAGGTCAAAGGTGAGGGACGAGAAGGTCGAAGGTGAGGGACGAGAAGGTCAAAGGTGAGGGACGAGAAGGTCGAAGGCGAGGGACGAGAAGGTCGAAGGTGAGGGATGAGGGACGAGAAGGTCAAAGTTGAGGGATGAGGGACGAGAAGGTCGAAGATGAGGGAGGAGGGACGAGAAGGTCGAAGATGAGGGAGGAGGGACGAGAAGGTCGAAGGTGAGGGATGAGGGACGAGAAGGTCGAAGGTGAGGGATGAGGGACGAGAAGGTCGAAGGTGAGGGATGAGGGATGAAAAGGTCAAAGGTGAGGGACGAGAAGGTCGAAGGTGAGGGATGAGGGATGAGAAGGTCAAAGGTGAGGGATGAGGGACGAGAAGGTCAAAGGTGAGGGATGAGGAATGAGAAGGTCAAAGGTGAAGGATGAGGGACGAGAAGGTCGAAGGTGAGGGATGAGGGTCGAGAAGGTCGAAGGTGAGGAACGAGAAGGCCGAAGGTGAGGAACGAGAAGGTTGAAGGTGAGGGATGAGGGATGAGAAGGTCGAAGGTGAGGGATGAGGGACGAGAAGGTCAAAGGTGAGGGTTGAGGGACGAGAAGGTCAAAGGTGAGGGACGAGAAGGTCGAAGGTGGGGGATGAGGGACGAGAAGGTCGAAGGTGAGGGATGAGGGACGAGAAGGTCAAAGGTGAGGGATGAGGGACGAGAAGGTCGAAGATGAGGGACGAGGAGGTCGAAGGTGAGGGACGAGAAGGTCGAAGGTGAGGGATGAGGGACGAGAAGGTCAAAGGTGAGGGATGAGGGACGAGAAGGTCGAAGATGAGGGACGAGGGACGAGAAGGTCGAAGGTGAGGGACGAGAAGGTCGAAGGTGAGGGATGAGGGACGAGAAGGTCGAAGGTGAGGGATGAGGGACGAGAAGGTCAAAGGTGAGGGATGAAGAATGAGAAGGTCAAAGGTGAAGGATGAGGGACGAGAAGGTCGAAGGTGAGGGATGAGGGTCGAGAAGGTCGAAGGTGAGGAACGAGAAGGCCGAAGGTGAGGAACGAGAAGGTCAAAGGTGAGGGACGAGAAGGTCGAAGGTGAGGGATGAGGGACGAGAAGGTCGAAGGTGAGGGACGAGAAGGTCGAAGGTGAGGGATGAGGGACGAGAAGGTCAAAGGTGAGGGATGAGGGATGAGAAGGTCGAAAATGAGGGAGGAGGGACGAGAAGGTCGAAGGTGAGGGATGAGGGACGAGGTCAAAGGTGAGGGATGAGGGACGAGAAGGTCGAAGGTAAGGGATGTGGGACGAGAAGGTCAAAGGTGAGGGACGAGAAGGTCGAAGGTGAGGGATTAGGGACGAGAAGGTCAAAGGTGAGGGATGAGGGACGAGAAGGTCGAACATGAGGGACGAGAAGGTCGAAGGTGAGGGATGAGGGATGAGAAGGTCAAAGGTGAGGGATGAGAAGGTCGAAGGTGAGGGATGAGGGACGAGAAGGTCGAAGTTGAGGGATGAGGGACGAGAAGGTCAAAGGTGAGGGATGAGGGACGAGAAGGTCGAAGATGAGGGACGAGGAGGTCGAAGGTGAGGGACAAGAAGGTCGAAGGTGAGGGATGAGGGACGAGAAGGTCGAAGGTGAGGGACGAGAAGGTCGAAGGTGAGGGATGAGGGACGAGAAGGTCAAAGGTGAGGGATGAGGGACGAGAAGGTCGAAGATGAGGGAGGAGGGACGAGAAGGTCGAAGGTGAGGGATGAGGGACGAGAAGGTCGAAGGTGAGGGATGAGGGACGAGAAGGTCGAAGGTGAGGGATGAGGGATGAGAAGGTCGAAGGTGAGGGACGAGAAGGTCGAAGGTGAGGGATGAGGGACGAGAAGGTCAAAGGTGAGGGATGAGGGACGAGAAGGTCGAAGATGAGGGAGGAGGGACGAGAAGGTCGAAGGTGAGGGATGAGGGACGAGAAGGTCGAAGGTGAGGGATGAGGGACGAGAAGGTCGAAGGTGAGGGATGAGGGATGAGAAGGTCAAAGGTGAGGGACGAGAAGGTCGAAGGTGAGGGACGAGAAGGTCGAAGGTGAGGGATGAGGGACGAGAAGGTCAAAGGTGAGGGATGAGGGACGAGAAGGTCGAAGATGAGGGAGGAGGGACGAGAAGGTCGAAGATGAGGGAGGAGGGACGAGAAGGTCGAAGGTGAGGGATGAGGGACGAGAAGGTCGAAGGTGAGGGATGAGGGACGAGAAGGTCGAAGGTGAGGGATGAGGGATGAGAAGGTCAAAGGTGAGGGACGAGAAGGTCGAAGGTGAGGGATGAGGGATGAGAAGGTCAAAGGTGAGGGATGAGGGATGAGAAGGTCAAAGGTGAGGGATGAGGAATGAGAAGGTCAAAGGTGAAGGATGAGGGACGAGAAGGTCGAAGGTGAGGGATGAGGGTCGAGAAGGTCGAAGGTGAGGAACGAGAAGGCCGAAGGTGAGGAACGAGAAGGTTGAAGGTGAGGGATGAGGGATGAGAAGGTCGAAGGTGAGGGATGAGGGACGAGAAGGTCGAAGGTGAGGGATGAGGGACGAGAAGGTCGAAGGTGAGGGATGAGGGATGAGAAGGTCAAAGGTGAGGGACGAGAAGGTCGAAGGTGAGGGATGAGGGATGAGAAGGTCAAAGGTGAGGGATGAGGGATGAGAAGGTCAAAGGTGAGGGATGAGGAATGAGAAGGTCAAAGGTGAAGGATGAGGGACGAGAAGGTCGAAGGTGAGGGATGAGGGTCGAGAAGGTCGAAGGTGAGGAACGAGAAGGCCGAAGGTGAGGAACGAGAAGGTTGAAGGTGAGGGATGAGGGATGAGAAGGTCGAAGGTGAGGGATGAGGGACGAGAAGGTCGAAGGTGAGGGACGAGAAGGTCGAAGGTGAGGGATGAGGGACGAGAAGGTCAAAGGTGAGGGATGAAGAATGAGAATGTCAAAGGTGAAGGATGAGGGACGAGAAGGTCGAAGGTGAGGGATGAGGGTCGAGAAGGTCGAAGGTGAAGAACGAGAAGGCCGAAGGTGAGGAACGAGAAGGTCAAAGGTGAGGGACGAGAAGGTCGAAGGTGAGGGATGAGGGACGAGAAGGTCGAAGGTGAGGGACGAGAAGGTCGAAGGTGAGGGATGAGGGACGAGAAGGTCAAAGGTGAGGGATGAGGGACGAGAAGGTCGAAGATGAGGGAGGAGGGACGAGAAGGTCGAAGGTGAGGGATGAGGGACGAGAAGGTCGAAGGTGAGGGATGAGGGACGAGAAGGTCGAAGGTGAGGGATGAGGGATGAGAAGGTCAAAGGTGAGGGACGAGAAGGTCGAAGGTGAGGGATGAGAAGGTCAAAGGTGAGGGATGAGGGACGAGAAGGTCAAAGGTGAGGGATGAGGAATGAGAAGGTCAAAGGTGAAGGATGAGGGACGAGAAGGTCGAAGGTGAGGGATGAGGGTCGAGAAGGTCGAAGGTGAGGAACGAGAAGGCCGAAGGTGAGGAACGAGAAGGTTGAAGGTGAGGGATGAGGGATGAGAAGGTCGAAGGTGAGGGATGAGGGACGAGAAGGTCAAAGGTGAGGTTTGAGGGACGAGAAGGTCAAAGGTGAGGGACGAGAAGGTCAAAGGTGGGGGATGAGGGACGAGAAGGTCGAAGGTGAGGGATGAGGGACGAGAAGGTCAAAGGTGAGGGATGAGGGACGAGAAGGTCGAAGATGAGGGACGAGGAGGTCGAAGGTGAGGGACGAGAAGGTCGAAGGTGAGGGATGAGGGACGAGAAGGTCAAAGGTGAGGGATGAGGGACGAGAAGGTCGAAGATGAGGGACGAGGAGGTCGAAGGTGAGGGACGAGAAGGTCGAAGGTGAGGGATGAGGGACGAGAAGGTCGAAGGTGAGGGACGAGAAGGTCGAAGGTGAGGGATGAGGGACGAGAAGGTCGAAGGTGAGGGATGAGGGACGAGAAGGTCAAAGGTGAGGGATGAAGAATGAGAAGGTCAAAGGTGAAGGATGAGGGACGAGAAGGTCGAAGGTGAGGGATGAGGGTCGAGAAGGTCGAAGGTGAGGAACGAGAAAGCCGAAGGTGAGGAACGAGAAGGTCAAAGGTGAGGGACGAGAAGGTCGAAGGTGAGGGATGAGGGACGAGAAGGTCGAAGGTGAGGGACGAGAAGGTCGAAGGTGAGGGATGAGGGACGAGAAGGTCAAAGGTGAGGGATGAGGGATGAGAAGGTCGAAAATGAGGGAGGAGGGACGAGAAGGTCGAAGGTGAGGGATGAGGGACGAGGTCAAAGGTGAGGGATGAGGGACGAGAAGGTCGAAGGTAAGGGATGTGGGACGAGAAGGTCAAAGGTGAGGGACGAGAAGGTCGAAGGTGAGGGATTAGGGACGAGAAGGTCAAAGGTGAGGGATGAGGGACGAGAAGGTCGAACATGAGGGACGAGAAGGTCGAAGGTGAGGGATGAGGGATGAGAAGGTCAAAGGTGAGGGATGAGAAGGTCGAAGGTGAGGGATGAGGGACGAGAAGGTCGAAGTTGAGGGATGAGGGACGAGAAGGTCAAAGGTGAGGGATGAAGAATGAGAAGGTCAAAGGTGAGGGATGAGGGACGAGAAGGTCGAAGGTGAGGGATGAGGGTCGAGAAGGTCGAAGGTGAGGAACGAGAAGGTCAAAGGTGAGGGACGAGAAGGTCGAAGGTGAGGGATGAGGGACGAGAAGGTCGAAGGTGAGGAACGAGAAGGCCGAAGGTGAGGAACGAGAAGGTCAAAGGTGAGGGACGAGAAGGTCGAAGGTGAGGGATGAGGGACAAGAAGGTTGAAGGTGAGGGATGAGGGATGAGAAGGTCGAAGGTGAGGGATGAGGGACGAGAAGGTCAAAGGTGAGGGTTGAGGGACGAGAAGGTCAAAGGTGAGGGACGAGAAGGTCGAAGGTGGGGGATGAGGGACGAGAAGGTCGAAGGTGAGGGACGAGAAGGTCGAAGGCGAGGGATGAGGGACGAGAAGGTCAAAGGTGAGGGATGAGGGACGAGAAGGTCGAAGATGAGGGACGAGGAGGTCGAAGGTGAGGGACAAGAAGGTCGAAGGTGAGGGATGAGGGACGAGAAGGTCGAAGGTGAGGGACGAGAAGGTCGAAGGTGAGGGATGAGGGACGAGAAGGTCAAAGGTGAGGGATGAGGGACGAGAAGGTCGAAGATGAGGGAGGAGGGACGAGAAGGTCGAAGGTGAGGGATGAGGGACGAGAAGGTCGAAGGTGAGGGATGAGGGACGAGAAGGTCAAAGGTGAGGTTTGAGGGACGAGAAGGTCAAAGGTGAGGGACGAGAAGGTCGAAGGTGGGGGATGAGGGACGAGAAGGTCGAAGGTGAGGGATGAGGGACGAGAAGGTCAAAGGTGAGGGATGAGGGACGAGAAGGTCGAAGATGAGGGACGAGGAGGTCGAAGGTGAGGGACGAGAAGGTCGAAGGTGAGGGATGAGGGACGAGAAGGTCAAAGGTGAGGGATGAGGGACGAGAAGGTCGAAGATGAGGGACGAGGAGGTCGAAGGTGAGGGACGAGAAGGTCGAAGGTGAGGGATGAGGGACGAGAAGGTCGAAGGTGAGGGATGAGGGACGAGAAGGTCAAAGGTGAGGGATGAAGAATGAGAAGGTCAAAGGTGAAGGATGAGGGACGAGAAGGTCGAAGGTGAGGGATGAGGGTCGAGAAGGTCGAAGGTGAGGAACGAGAAGGCTGAAGGTGAGGAACGAGAAGGTCAAAGGTGAGGGACGAGAAGGTCGAAGGTGAGGGATGAGGGACGAGAAGGTCGAAGGTGAGGGACGAGAAGGTCGAAGGTGAGGGATGAGGGACGAGAAGGTCAAAGGTGAGGGATGAGGGATGAGAAGGTCGAAAATGAGGGAGGAGGGACGAGAAGGTCGAAGGTGAGGGATGAGGGATGAGGTCAAAGGTGAGGGATGAGGGACGAGAAGGTCGAAGGTAAGGGATGTGGGACGAGAAGGTCAAAGGTGAGGGACGAGAAGGTCGAAGGTGAGGGATTAGGGACGAGAAGGTCAAAGGTGAGGGATGAGGGACGAGAAGGTCGAACATGAGGGACGAGAAGGTCGAAGGTGAGGGATGAGAAGGTCAAAGGTGAGGGATGAGAAGGTCGAAGGTGAGGGATGAGGGACGAGAAGGTCAAAGGTGAGGGATGAGAAGGTCGAAGGTGAGGGATGAGGGACGAGAAGGTCGAAGTTGAGGGATGAGGGACGAGAAGGTCAAAGGTGAGGGATGAAGAATGAGAAGGTCAAAGGTGAGGGATGAGGGACGAGAAGGTCGAAGGTGAGGGATGAGGGTCGAGAAGGTCGAAGGTGAGGAACGAGAAGGTCAAAGGTGAGGGACGAGAAGGTCGAAGGTGAGGGATGAGGGACGAGAAGGTCGAAGGTGAGGAACGAGAAGGCCGAAGGTGAGGAACGAGAAGGTCAAAGGTGAGGGACGAGAAGGTCGAAGGTGAGGGATGAGGGACAAGAAGGTTGAAGGTGAGGGATGAGGGATGAGAAGGTCGAAGGTGAGGGATGAGGGACGAGAAGGTCAAAGGTGAGGGTTGAGGGACGAGAAGGTCAAAGGTGAGGGACGAGAAGGTCGAAGGTGGGGGATGAGGGACGAGAAGGTCGAAGGTGAGGGACGAGAAGGTCGAAGGCGAGGGATGAGGGACGAGAAGGTCAAAGGTGAGGGATGAGGGACGAGAAGGTCAAAGATGAGGGACGAGGAGGTCGAAGGTGAGGGACAAGAAGGTCGAAGGTGAGGGATGAGGGACGAGAAGGTCGAAGGTGAGGGACGAGAAGGTCGAAGGTGAGGGATAAGGGACGAGAAGGTCAAAGGTGAGGGATGAGGGACGAGAAGGTCGAAGATGAGGGAGGAGGGACGAGAAGGTCGAAGGTGAGGGATGAGGGACGAGAAGGTCGAAGGTGAGGGATGAGGGACGAGAAGGTCGAAGGTGAGGGATGAGGGATGAGAAGGTCGAAGGTGAGGGACGAGAAGGTCGAAGGTGAGGGATGAGGGACGAGAAGGTCAAAGGTGAGGGATGAGGGACGAGAAGGTCAAAGGTGAGGGACGAGAAGGTCGAAGGTGAGGGACGAGAAGGTCAAAGGTGAGGGACGAGAAGGTCGAAGGCGAGGGACGAGAAGGTCGAAGGTGAGGGATGAGGGACGAGAAGGTCAAAGTTGAGGGATGAGGGACGAGAAGGTCGAAGATGAGGGAGGAGGGACGAGAAGGTCGAAGATGAGGGAGGAGGGACGAGAAGGTCGAAGGTGAGGGATGAGGGACGAGAAGGTCGAAGGTGAGGGATGAGGGACGAGAAGGTCGAAGGTGAGGGATGAGGGATGAAAAGGTCAAAGGTGAGGGACGAGAAGGTCGAAGGTGAGGGATGAGGGATGAGAAGGTCAAAGGTGAGGGATGAGGGACGAGAAGGTCAAAGGTGAGGGATGAGGAATGAGAAGGTCAAAGGTGAAGGATGAGGGACGAGAAGGTCGAAGGTGAGGGATGAGGGTCGAGAAGGTCGAAGGTGAGGAACGAGAAGGCCGAAGGTGAGGAACGAGAAGGTTGAAGGTGAGGGATGAGGGATGAGAAGGTCGAAGGTGAGGGATGAGGGACGAGAAGGTCAAAGGTGAGGGTTGAGGGACGAGAAGGTCAAAGGTGAGGGACGAGAAGGTCGAAGGTGGGGGATGAGGGACGAGAAGGTCGAAGGTGAGGGATGAGGGACGAGAAGGTCAAAGGTGAGGGATGAGGGACGAGAAGGTCGAAGATGAGGGACGAGGAGGTCGAAGGTGAGGGACGAGAAGGTCGAAGGTGAGGGATGAGGGACGAGAAGGTCAAAGGTGAGGGATGAGGGACGAGAAGGTCGAAGATGAGGGACGAGGGACGAGAAGGTCGAAGGTGAGGGACGAGAAGGTCGAAGGTGAGGGATGAGGGACGAGAAGGTCGAAGGTGAGGGATGAGGGACGAGAAGGTCAAAGGTGAGGGATGAAGAATGAGAAGGTCAAAGGTGAAGGATGAGGGACGAGAAGGTCGAAGGTGAGGGATGAGGGTCGAGAAGGTCGAAGGTGAGGAACGAGAAGGCCGAAGGTGAGGAACGAGAAGGTCAAAGGTGAGGGACGAGAAGGTCGAAGGTGAGGGATGAGGGACGAGAAGGTCGAAGGTGAGGGACGAGAAGGTCGAAGGTGAGGGATGAGGGACGAGAAGGTCAAAGGTGAGGGATGAGGGATGAGAAGGTCGAAAATGAGGGAGGAGGGACGAGAAGGTCGAAGGTGAGGGACGAGAAGGTCGAAGGTGAGGGATGAGGGACGAGAAGGTCAAAGGTGAGGGATGAAGAATGAGAATGTCAAAGGTGAAGGATGAGGGACGAGAAGGTCGAAGGTGAGGGATGAGGGTCGAGAAGGTCGAAGGTGAAGAACGAGAAGGCCGAAGGTGAGGAACGAGAAGGTCAAAGGTGAGGGACGAGAAGGTCGAAGGTGAGGGATGAGGGACGAGAAGGTCGAAGGTGAGGGACGAGAAGGTCGAAGGTGAGGGATGAGGGACGAGAAGGTCAAAGGTGAGGGATGAGGGACGAGAAGGTCGAAGATGAGGGAGGAGGGACGAGAAGGTCGAAGGTGAGGGATGAGGGACGAGAAGGTCGAAGGTGAGGGATGAGGGACGAGAAGGTCGAAGGTGAGGGATGAGGGATGAGAAGGTCAAAGGTGAGGGACGAGAAGGTCGAAGGTGAGGGATGAGAAGGTCAAAGGTGAGGGATGAGGGACGAGAAGGTCAAAGGTGAGGGATGAGGAATGAGAAGGTCAAAGGTGAAGGATGAGGGACGAGAAGGTCGAAGGTGAGGGATGAGGGTCGAGAAGGTCGAAGGTGAGGAACGAGAAGGCCGAAGGTGAGGAACGAGAAGGTTGAAGGTGAGGGATGAGGGATGAGAAGGTCGAAGGTGAGGGATGAGGGACGAGAAGGTCAAAGGTGAGGTTTGAGGGACGAGAAGGTCAAAGGTGAGGGACGAGAAGGTCAAAGGTGGGGGATGAGGGACGAGAAGGTCGAAGGTGAGGGATGAGGGACGAGAAGGTCAAAGGTGAGGGATGAGGGACGAGAAGGTCGAAGATGAGGGACGAGGAGGTCGAAGGTGAGGGACGAGAAGGTCGAAGGTGAGGGATGAGGGACGAGAAGGTCAAAGGTGAGGGATGAGGGACGAGAAGGTCGAAGATGAGGGACGAGGAGGTCGAAGGTGAGGGACGAGAAGGTCGAAGGTGAGGGATGAGGGACGAGAAGGTCGAAGGTGAGGGACGAGAAGGTCGAAGGTGAGGGATGAGGGACGAGAAGGTCGAAGGTGAGGGATGAGGGACGAGAAGGTCAAAGGTGAGGGATGAAGAATGAGAAGGTCAAAGGTGAAGGATGAGGGACGAGAAGGTCGAAGGTGAGGGATGAGGGTCGAGAAGGTCGAAGGTGAGGAACGAGAAAGCCGAAGGTGAGGAACGAGAAGGTCAAAGGTGAGGGACGAGAAGGTCGAAGGTGAGGGATGAGGGACGAGAAGGTCGAAGGTGAGGGACGAGAAGGTCGAAGGTGAGGGATGAGGGACGAGAAGGTCAAAGGTGAGGGATGAGGGATGAGAAGGTCGAAAATGAGGGAGGAGGGACGAGAAGGTCGAAGGTGAGGGATGAGGGACGAGGTCAAAGGTGAGGGATGAGGGACGAGAAGGTCGAAGGTAAGGGATGTGGGACGAGAAGGTCAAAGGTGAGGGACGAGAAGGTCGAAGGTGAGGGATTAGGGACGAGAAGGTCAAAGGTGAGGGATGAGGGACGAGAAGGTCGAACATGAGGGACGAGAAGGTCGAAGGTGAGGGATGAGGGATGAGAAGGTCAAAGGTGAGGGATGAGAAGGTCGAAGGTGAGGGATGAGGGACGAGAAGGTCGAAGTTGAGGGATGAGGGACGAGAAGGTCAAAGGTGAGGGATGAAGAATGAGAAGGTCAAAGGTGAGGGATGAGGGACGAGAAGGTCGAAGGTGAGGGATGAGGGTCGAGAAGGTCGAAGGTGAGGAACGAGAAGGTCAAAGGTGAGGGACGAGAAGGTCGAAGGTGAGGGATGAGGGACGAGAAGGTCGAAGGTGAGGAACGAGAAGGCCGAAGGTGAGGAACGAGAAGGTCAAAGGTGAGGGACGAGAAGGTCGAAGGTGAGGGATGAGGGACAAGAAGGTTGAAGGTGAGGGATGAGGGATGAGAAGGTCGAAGGTGAGGGATGAGGGACGAGAAGGTCAAAGGTGAGGGTTGAGGGACGAGAAGGTCAAAGGTGAGGGACGAGAAGGTCGAAGGTGGGGGATGAGGGACGAGAAGGTCGAAGGTGAGGGACGAGAAGGTCGAAGGCGAGGGATGAGGGACGAGAAGGTCAAAGGTGAGGGATGAGGGACGAGAAGGTCGAAGATGAGGGACGAGGAGGTCGAAGGTGAGGGACAAGAAGGTCGAAGGTGAGGGATGAGGGACGAGAAGGTCGAAGGTGAGGGACGAGAAGGTCGAAGGTGAGGGATGAGGGACGAGAAGGTCAAAGGTGAGGGATGAGGGACGAGAAGGTCGAAGATGAGGGAGGAGGGACGAGAAGGTCGAAGGTGAGGGATGAGGGACGAGAAGGTCGAAGGTGAGGGATGAGGGACGAGAAGGTCAAAGGTGAGGTTTGAGGGACGAGAAGGTCAAAGGTGAGGGACGAGAAGGTCGAAGGTGGGGGATGAGGGACGAGAAGGTCGAAGGTGAGGGATGAGGGACGAGAAGGTCAAAGGTGAGGGATGAGGGACGAGAAGGTCGAAGATGAGGGACGAGGAGGTCGAAGGTGAGGGACGAGAAGGTCGAAGGTGAGGGATGAGGGACGAGAAGGTCAAAGGTGAGGGATGAGGGACGAGAAGGTCGAAGATGAGGGACGAGGAGGTCGAAGGTGAGGGACGAGAAGGTCGAAGGTGAGGGATGAGGGACGAGAAGGTCGAAGGTGAGGGATGAGGGACGAGAAGGTCAAAGGTGAGGGATGAAGAATGAGAAGGTCAAAGGTGAAGGATGAGGGACGAGAAGGTCGAAGGTGAGGGATGAGGGTCGAGAAGGTCGAAGGTGAGGAACGAGAAGGCTGAAGGTGAGGAACGAGAAGGTCAAAGGTGAGGGACGAGAAGGTCGAAGGTGAGGGATGAGGGACGAGAAGGTCGAAGGTGAGGGACGAGAAGGTCGAAGGTGAGGGATGAGGGACGAGAAGGTCAAAGGTGAGGGATGAGGGATGAGAAGGTCGAAAATGAGGGAGGAGGGACGAGAAGGTCGAAGGTGAGGGATGAGGGATGAGGTCAAAGGTGAGGGATGAGGGACGAGAAGGTCGAAGGTAAGGGATGTGGGACGAGAAGGTCAAAGGTGAGGGACGAGAAGGTCGAAGGTGAGGGATTAGGGACGAGAAGGTCAAAGGTGAGGGATGAGGGACGAGAAGGTCGAACATGAGGGACGAGAAGGTCGAAGGTGAGGGATGAGAAGGTCAAAGGTGAGGGATGAGAAGGTCGAAGGTGAGGGATGAGGGACGAGAAGGTCAAAGGTGAGGGATGAGAAGGTCGAAGGTGAGGGATGAGGGACGAGAAGGTCGAAGTTGAGGGATGAGGGACGAGAAGGTCAAAGGTGAGGGATGAAGAATGAGAAGGTCAAAGGTGAGGGATGAGGGACGAGAAGGTCGAAGGTGAGGGATGAGGGTCGAGAAGGTCGAAGGTGAGGAACGAGAAGGTCAAAGGTGAGGGACGAGAAGGTCGAAGGTGAGGGATGAGGGACGAGAAGGTCGAAGGTGAGGAACGAGAAGGCCGAAGGTGAGGAACGAGAAGGTCAAAGGTGAGGGACGAGAAGGTCGAAGGTGAGGGATGAGGGACAAGAAGGTTGAAGGTGAGGGATGAGGGATGAGAAGGTCGAAGGTGAGGGATGAGGGACGAGAAGGTCAAAGGTGAGGGTTGAGGGACGAGAAGGTCAAAGGTGAGGGACGAGAAGGTCGAAGGTGGGGGATGAGGGACGAGAAGGTCGAAGGTGAGGGACGAGAAGGTCGAAGGCGAGGGATGAGGGACGAGAAGGTCAAAGGTGAGGGATGAGGGACGAGAAGGTCAAAGATGAGGGACGAGGAGGTCGAAGGTGAGGGACAAGAAGGTCGAAGGTGAGGGATGAGGGACGAGAAGGTCGAAGGTGAGGGACGAGAAGGTCGAAGGTGAGGGATAAGGGACGAGAAGGTCAAAGGTGAGGGATGAGGGACGAGAAGGTCGAAGATGAGGGAGGAGGGACGAGAAGGTCGAAGGTGAGGGATGAGGGACGAGAAGGTCGAAGGTGAGGGATGAGGGACGAGAAGGTCGAAGGTGAGGGATGAGGGATGAGAAGGTCGAAGGTGAGGGACGAGAAGGTCGAAGGTGAGGGATGAGGGACGAGAAGGTCAAAGGTGAGGGATGAGGGACGAGAAGGTCAAAGGTGAGGGACGAGAAGGTCGAAGGTGAGGGACGAGAAGGTCAAAGGTGAGGGACGAGAAGGTCGAAGGCGAGGGACGAGAAGGTCGAAGGTGAGGGATGAGGGACGAGAAGGTCAAAGTTGAGGGATGAGGGACGAGAAGGTCGAAGATGAGGGAGGAGGGACGAGAAGGTCGAAGATGAGGGAGGAGGGACGAGAAGGTCGAAGGTGAGGGATGAGGGACGAGAAGGTCGAAGGTGAGGGATGAGGGACGAGAAGGTCGAAGGTGAGGGATGAGGGATGAAAAGGTCAAAGGTGAGGGACGAGAAGGTCGAAGGTGAGGGATGAGGGATGAGAAGGTCAAAGGTGAGGGATGAGGGACGAGAAGGTCAAAGGTGAGGGATGAGGAATGAGAAGGTCAAAGGTGAAGGATGAGGGACGAGAAGGTCGAAGGTGAGGGATGAGGGTCGAGAAGGTCGAAGGTGAGGAACGAGAAGGCCGAAGGTGAGGAACGAGAAGGTTGAAGGTGAGGGATGAGGGATGAGAAGGTCGAAGGTGAGGGATGAGGGACGAGAAGGTCAAAGGTGAGGGTTGAGGGACGAGAAGGTCAAAGGTGAGGGACGAGAAGGTCGAAGGTGGGGGATGAGGGACGAGAAGGTCGAAGGTGAGGGATGAGGGACGAGAAGGTCAAAGGTGAGGGATGAGGGACGAGAAGGTCGAAGATGAGGGACGAGGAGGTCGAAGGTGAGGGACGAGAAGGTCGAAGGTGAGGGATGAGGGACGAGAAGGTCAAAGGTGAGGGATGAGGGACGAGAAGGTCGAAGATGAGGGACGAGGGACGAGAAGGTCGAAGGTGAGGGACGAGAAGGTCGAAGGTGAGGGATGAGGGACGAGAAGGTCGAAGGTGAGGGATGAGGGACGAGAAGGTCAAAGGTGAGGGATGAAGAATGAGAAGGTCAAAGGTGAAGGATGAGGGACGAGAAGGTCGAAGGTGAGGGATGAGGGTCGAGAAGGTCGAAGGTGAGGAACGAGAAGGCCGAAGGTGAGGAACGAGAAGGTCAAAGGTGAGGGACGAGAAGGTCGAAGGTGAGGGATGAGGGACGAGAAGGTCGAAGGTGAGGGACGAGAAGGTCGAAGGTGAGGGATGAGGGACGAGAAGGTCAAAGGTGAGGGATGAGGGATGAGAAGGTCGAAAATGAGGGAGGAGGGACGAGAAGGTCGAAGGTGAGGGATGAGGGACG
Source organism: Rana muscosa (assembly GCA_029206835.1). Classification (NCBI taxonomy): domain Eukaryota; kingdom Metazoa; phylum Chordata; class Amphibia; order Anura; family Ranidae; genus Rana; species Rana muscosa. The sequence goes on along the minus strand of JARGYO010000198.1, from coordinate 15,326,896 downwards.
AGGTCAAAGGTGAGGGATGAGGGACGAGAAGGTCGAAGGTAAGGGATGTGGGACGAGAAGGTCAAAGGTGAGGGACGAGAAGGTCGAAGGTGAGGGATTAGGGACGAGAAGGTCAAAGGTGAGGGATGAGGGACGAGAAGGTCGAACATGAGGGACGAGAAGGTCGAAGGTGAGGGATGAGGGATGAGAAGGTCAAAGGTGAGGGATGAGAAGGTCGAAGGTGAGGGATGAGGGACGAGAAGGTCGAAGTTGAGGGATGAGGGACGAGAAGGTCAAAGGTGAGGGATGAGGGACGAGAAGGTCGAAGATGAGGGACGAGGAGGTCGAAGGTGAGGGACAAGAAGGTCGAAGGTGAGGGATGAGGGACGAGAAGGTCGAAGGTGAGGGACGAGAAGGTCGAAGGTGAGGGATGAGGGACGAGAAGGTCAAAGGTGAGGGATGAGGGACGAGAAGGTCGAAGATGAGGGAGGAGGGACGAGAAGGTCGAAGGTGAGGGATGAGGGACGAGAAGGTCGAAGGTGAGGGATGAGGGACGAGAAGGTCGAAGGTGAGGGATGAGGGATGAGAAGGTCGAAGGTGAGGGACGAGAAGGTCGAAGGTGAGGGATGAGGGACGAGAAGGTCAAAGGTGAGGGATGAGGGACGAGAAGGTCGAAGATGAGGGAGGAGGGACGAGAAGGTCGAAGGTGAGGGATGAGGGACGAGAAGGTCGAAGGTGAGGGATGAGGGACGAGAAGGTCGAAGGTGAGGGATGAGGGATGAGAAGGTCAAAGGTGAGGGACGAGAAGGTCGAAGGTGAGGGACGAGAAGGTCGAAGGTGAGGGATGAGGGACGAGAAGGTCAAAGGTGAGGGATGAGGGACGAGAAGGTCGAAGATGAGGGAGGAGGGACGAGAAGGTCGAAGATGAGGGAGGAGGGACGAGAAGGTCGAAGGTGAGGGATGAGGGACGAGAAGGTCGAAGGTGAGGGATGAGGGACGAGAAGGTCGAAGGTGAGGGATGAGGGATGAGAAGGTCAAAGGTGAGGGACGAGAAGGTCGAAGGTGAGGGATGAGGGATGAGAAGGTCAAAGGTGAGGGATGAGGGATGAGAAGGTCAAAGGTGAGGGATGAGGAATGAGAAGGTCAAAGGTGAAGGATGAGGGACGAGAAGGTCGAAGGTGAGGGATGAGGGTCGAGAAGGTCGAAGGTGAGGAACGAGAAGGCCGAAGGTGAGGAACGAGAAGGTTGAAGGTGAGGGATGAGGGATGAGAAGGTCGAAGGTGAGGGATGAGGGACGAGAAGGTCGAAGGTGAGGGACGAGAAGGTCGAAGGTGAGGGATGAGGGACGAGAAGGTCAAAGGTGAGGGATGAAGAATGAGAATGTCAAAGGTGAAGGATGAGGGACGAGAAGGTCGAAGGTGAGGGATGAGGGTCGAGAAGGTCGAAGGTGAAGAACGAGAAGGCCGAAGGTGAGGAACGAGAAGGTCAAAGGTGAGGGACGAGAAGGTCGAAGGTGAGGGATGAGGGACGAGAAGGTCGAAGGTGAGGGACGAGAAGGTCGAAGGTGAGGGATGAGGGACGAGAAGGTCAAAGGTGAGGGATGAGGGACGAGAAGGTCGAAGATGAGGGAGGAGGGACGAGAAGGTCGAAGGTGAGGGATGAGGGACGAGAAGGTCGAAGGTGAGGGATGAGGGACGAGAAGGTCGAAGGTGAGGGATGAGGGATGAGAAGGTCAAAGGTGAGGGACGAGAAGGTCGAAGGTGAGGGATGAGAAGGTCAAAGGTGAGGGATGAGGGACGAGAAGGTCAAAGGTGAGGGATGAGGAATGAGAAGGTCAAAGGTGAAGGATGAGGGACGAGAAGGTCGAAGGTGAGGGATGAGGGTCGAGAAGGTCGAAGGTGAGGAACGAGAAGGCCGAAGGTGAGGAACGAGAAGGTTGAAGGTGAGGGATGAGGGATGAGAAGGTCGAAGGTGAGGGATGAGGGACGAGAAGGTCAAAGGTGAGGTTTGAGGGACGAGAAGGTCAAAGGTGAGGGACGAGAAGGTCAAAGGTGGGGGATGAGGGACGAGAAGGTCGAAGGTGAGGGATGAGGGACGAGAAGGTCAAAGGTGAGGGATGAGGGACGAGAAGGTCGAAGATGAGGGACGAGGAGGTCGAAGGTGAGGGACGAGAAGGTCGAAGGTGAGGGATGAGGGACGAGAAGGTCAAAGGTGAGGGATGAGGGACGAGAAGGTCGAAGATGAGGGACGAGGAGGTCGAAGGTGAGGGACGAGAAGGTCGAAGGTGAGGGATGAGGGACGAGAAGGTCGAAGGTGAGGGACGAGAAGGTCGAAGGTGAGGGATGAGGGACGAGAAGGTCGAAGGTGAGGGATGAGGGACGAGAAGGTCAAAGGTGAGGGATGAAGAATGAGAAGGTCAAAGGTGAAGGATGAGGGACGAGAAGGTCGAAGGTGAGGGATGAGGGTCGAGAAGGTCGAAGGTGAGGAACGAGAAGGCCGAAGGTGAGGAACGAGAAGGTCAAAGGTGAGGGACGAGAAGGTCGAAGGTGAGGGATGAGGGACGAGAAGGTCGAAGGTGAGGGACGAGAAGGTCGAAGGTGAGGGATGAGGGACGAGAAGGTCAAAGGTGAGGGATGAGGGATGAGAAGGTCGAAAATGAGGGAGGAGGGACGAGAAGGTCGAAGGTGAGGGATGAGGGACGAGGTCAAAGGTGAGGGATGAGGGACGAGAAGGTCGAAGGTAAGGGATGTGGGACGAGAAGGTCAAAGGTGAGGGACGAGAAGGTCGAAGGTGAGGGATTAGGGACGAGAAGGTCAAAGGTGAGGGATGAGGGACGAGAAGGTCGAACATGAGGGACGAGAAGGTCGAAGGTGAGGGATGAGGGATGAGAAGGTCAAAGGTGAGGGATGAGAAGGTCGAAGGTGAGGGATGAGGGACGAGAAGGTCGAAGTTGAGGGATGAGGGACGAGAAGGTCAAAGGTGAGGGATGAAGAATGAGAAGGTCAAAGGTGAGGGATGAGGGACGAGAAGGTCGAAGGTGAGGGATGAGGGTCGAGAAGGTCGAAGGTGAGGAACGAGAAGGTCAAAGGTGAGGGACGAGAAGGTCGAAGGTGAGGGATGAGGGACGAGAAGGTCGAAGGTGAGGAACGAGAAGGCCGAAGGTGAGGAACGAGAAGGTCAAAGGTGAGGGACGAGAAGGTCGAAGGTGAGGGATGAGGGACAAGAAGGTTGAAGGTGAGGGATGAGGGATGAGAAGGTCGAAGGTGAGGGATGAGGGACGAGAAGGTCAAAGGTGAGGGTTGAGGGACGAGAAGGTCAAAGGTGAGGGACGAGAAGGTCGAAGGTGGGGGATGAGGGACGAGAAGGTCGAAGGTGAGGGACGAGAAGGTCGAAGGCGAGGGATGAGGGACGAGAAGGTCAAAGGTGAGGGATGAGGGACGAGAAGGTCGAAGATGAGGGACGAGGAGGTCGAAGGTGAGGGACAAGAAGGTCGAAGGTGAGGGATGAGGGACGAGAAGGTCGAAGGTGAGGGACGAGAAGGTCGAAGGTGAGGGATGAGGGACGAGAAGGTCAAAGGTGAGGGATGAGGGACGAGAAGGTCGAAGATGAGGGAGGAGGGACGAGAAGGTCGAAGGTGAGGGATGAGGGACGAGAAGGTCGAAGGTGAGGGATGAGGGACGAGAAGGTCGAAGGTGAGGGATGAGGGATGAGAAGGTCGAAGGTGAGGGACGAGAAGGTCGAAGGTGAGGGATGAGGGACGAGAAGGTCAAAGATGAGGGATGAGGGACGAGAAGGTCGAAGATGAGGGAGGAGGGACGAGAAGGTCGAAGGTGAGGGATGAGGGACGAGAAGGTCGAAGGTGAGGGATGAGGGACGAGAAGGTCGAAGGTGAGGGATGAGGGATGAGAAGGTCAAAGGTGAGGGACGAGAAGGTCGAAGGTGAGGGACGAGAAGGTCGAAGGTGAGGGATGAGGGACGAGAAGGTCAAAGGTGAGGGATGAGGGACGAGAAGGTCGAAGATGAGGGAGGAGGGACGAGAAGGTCGAAGATGAGGGAGGAGGGACGAGAAGGTCGAAGGTGAGGGATGAGGGACGAGAAGGTCGAAGGTGAGGGATGAGGGACGAGAAGGTCGAAGGTGAGGGATGAGGGATGAGAAGGTCAAAGGTGAGGGACGAGAAGGTCGAAGGTGAGGGATGAGGGATGAGAAGGTCAAAGGTGAGGGATGAGGGACGAGAAGGTCAAAGGTGAGGGATGAGGAATGAGAAGGTCAAAGGTGAAGGATGAGGGACGAGAAGGTCGAAGGTGAGGGATGAGGGTCGAGAAGGTCGAAGGTGAGGAACGAGAAGGCCGAAGGTGAGGAACGAGAAGGTTGAAGGTGAGGGATGAGGGACAAGAAGGTCAAAGGTGAGGGATGAGGAACGAGAAGGTCAAAGGTGAGGGATGAGGGACAAGAAGGTCAAAGGTGAGGGATGAGGGACAAGAAGGTCAAAGGTGAGGGATGAGGGAGGAGAAGGTCAAAGGTGAGGGATGAGGGACGAGAAGGTCAAAGTTGAGGGATGAGAAGGTCTAAGATGAGGGACGAGAAGGTCTAAGATGAGGGACGAGGGACAAGAAGGTTGAAGATGAGGGACGAGGGACGAGGGACGAGAAGGTCAAAGGTGAGGGATGAGGGATGAGAAGGTCGAAGGTGAGGGATGAGAAGGTCGAAGGTGAGGGATGAGGGACGAGAAGGTTGAAGGTGAGGGATGAGGGACAAGAAGGTCAAAGGTGAGGGATGAGGGACGAGAAGGTCAAAGGTGAGGGATGAGGGACGAGAAGGTCGAAGGTGAGGGATGAGGGATGAGAAGGTCAAAGGTGAGGGACGAGAAGGTCGAATGTGAGGGATGAGGGACGAGAAGGTCGAAGGTGAGGGACGAGGAGGTCGAAGGTGAGGGATGAGGGATGAGAAGGTCAAAGGTGAGGGACGAGAAGGTCGAAGGTGAGGAATGAGGGACGAGAAGGTCGAAGGTGAGGGACGAGGAGGTCGAAGGTGAGGGATGAGGGACGAGAAGGTCAAAGGTGAGGGATGAGGGACGAGAAGGTCAAAGGTGAGGGACGAGAAGGTCGAAGGTGAGGGATGAAGGACGAGAAGGTCGAAGGTGAGGGACGAGGAGGTATAAGGTGAGAGATGAGGGACGAGAAGGTCAAAGGTGAGGGATGAGGGACGAGAAGGTCAAAGGTGAGGGACAAGAAGGTCGAAGGTGAGGGATGAGGGACGAGAAGGTCGAAGGTGAGGGACGAGTAGGTATAAGGTGAGGGATGAGGGACGAGAAGGTCAAAGGTGAGGGATGAGGGACAAGAAGGTCAAAGGTGAGGGATGAGGGACGAGAAGGTCAAAGGTGAGGGATGAGGGACGAGAAGGTCAAAGGTGAGGGATGAGGGACGAGAAGGTCAAAGTTGAGGGATGAGAAGGTCTAAGGTGAGGGATGAGGGACGAGAAGGTTGAAGGTGAGGGATGAGGGACAAGAAGGTCGAAGGTGAGGGATGAGGGACGAGAAGGTCAAAGGTGAGGGATGAGGGACGAGAAGGTCGAAGGTGAGGGATGAGGGACGAGAAGGTCAAAGGTGAGGGACGAGAAGGTCGAAGGTGAGGGATGAGGGACGAGAAGGTCAAAGGTGAGGGATGAGGGACGAGAAGGTCAAAGTTGAGGGATGAGAAGGTCTAAGGTGAGGGATGAGGGACGAGAAGGTTGAAGGTGAGGGATGAGGGACAAGAAGGTCGAAGGTGAGGGATGAGGGACGAGAAGGTCAAAGGTGAGGGATGAGGGACGAGAAGGTCAAAGGTGAGGGATGAGGGACGAGAAGGTCTAAGGTGAGGGACGAGAAGGTCGAAGGTGAGGGATGAGGGACGAGAAGGTCGAAGGTGAGGGACGAGGAGGTATAAGGTGAGGGATGAGGGACGAGAAGGTTAAAGGTGAGGGATGAGGGACGAGAAGGTCAAAGGTGAGGGACGAGAAGGTCGAAGGTGAGGGATGAGGGACGAGAAGGTCGAAGGTGAGGGACGAGAAGGTCGAAGGTGAGGGATGAGGGACGAGAAGGTCAAAGGTGAGGGAAGAGGGACGAGAAGGTCGAAGGTGAGGGACGAGAAGGTCGAAGGTGAGGGATGAGGGACGAGAAGGTCAAAGGTGAGGGATGAGGGACGAGAAGGTCAAAGGTGAGGGATGAGGAATGAGAAGGTCAAAGGTGAAGGATGAGGGATGAGAAGGTCGATGGTGAGGGATGAGGGTCGAGAAGGTCGAAGGTGAGGAACGAGAAGGCCGAAGGTGAGGAACGAGAAGGTCAAAGGTGATGGACGAGAAGGTCGAAGGTGAGGGATGAGGGACGAGAAGGTCGAAGGTGAGGGATGAGGGACGAGAAGGTCGAAGGTGAGGGATGAGGGATGAGAAGGTCAAAGGTGAGGGACGAGAAGGTCGAAGGTGAGGGATGAGGGACGAGAAGGTCAAAGGTGAGGGACGAGAAGGTCGAAGGTGAGGGATGAGGGACGAGAAGGTCAAAGGTGAGGGATGAGGGACGAGAAGATCAAATGTGAGGGTTGAGGGACGAGAAGGTCAAAGGTGAGGGACGAGAAGGTCGAAGGTGGGGGATGAGGGACGAGAAGGTCGAAGGTGAGGGATGAGGGACGAGAAGGTCAAAGGTGAGGGATGAGGGACGAGAAGGTCGAAGATGAGGGACGAGGAGGTCGAAGGTGAGGGACGAGAAGGTCAAAGGTGAGGGATGAGGGACGAGAAGGTCAAAGGTGAGGGATGAGGGACAAGAAGGTCGAAGGTGAGGGATGAGGGACGAGAAGGTCAAAGGTGAGGGTTGAGGGACGAGAAGGTCAAAGGTGAGGGACGAGAAGGTCGAAGGTGGGGGTTGAGGGACGAGAAGGTCGAAGGTGAGGGATGAGGGACGAGAAGGTCAAAGGTGAGGGATGAGGGACAAAAAGGTCGAAGATGAGGGACGAGGAGGTCGAAGGTGAGGGACGAAAAGGTCGAAGGTGAGGGATGAGGGACGAGAAGGTCGAAGGTGAGGGACGAGAAGGTCGAAGGTGAGGGATGAGGGACGAGAAGGTCGAAGGTGAGGGATGAGGGACGAGAAGGTCAAAGGTGAGGGATGAAGAATGAGAATGTCAAAGGTGAAGGATGAGGGACGAGAAGGTCGAAGGTGAGGGATGAGGGTCGAGAAGGTCGAAGGTGAGGAACGAGAAGGCCGAAGGTGAGGGATGAGGGACGAGAAGGTCGAAGGTGAGGGATGAGGGACGAGAAGGTCGAAGGTGAGGGACGAGAAGGTCGAAGGTGAGGGATGAGGGACGAGAAGGTCAAAGGTGAGGGATGAGGGACGAGAAGGTCGAAGATGAGGGAGGAGGGACGATAAGGTCGAAGGTGAGGGATGAGTGACGAGAAGGTCGAAGGTGAGGGATGAGGGACGAGAAGGTCGAAGGTGAGGTATGAGGGATGAGAAGGTCAAAGGTGAGGGACGAGAAGGTCGAAGGTGAGGGATGAGGGACGAGAAGGTCAAAGGTGAGGGATGAGGGACGAGAAGGTCGAAGGTGAGGGATGAGGGTCGAGAAGGTCGAAGTTGAGGGACAAAAAGGTCGAAGATGAGGGACGAGGAGGTCGAAGGTGAGGGACGAGAAGGTCAAAGGTGAGGGATGAGGGACGAGAAGGTCAAAGGTGAGGGATGAGGGACAAGAAGGTCGAAGGTGAGGGATGAGGGACGAGAAGGTCAAAGGTGAGGGTTGAGGGACGAGAAGGTCAAAGGTGAGGGACGAGAAGGTCGAAGGTGGGGGTTGAGGGACGAGAAGGTCGAAGGTGAGGGATGAGGGACGAGAAGGTCAAAGGTGAGGGATGAGGGACAAAAAGGTCGAAGATGAGGGACGAGGAGGTCGAAGGTGAGGGACGAAAAGGTCGAAGGTGAGGGATGAGGGACGAGAAGGTCGAAGGTGAGGGACGAGAAGGTCGAAGGTGAGGGATGAGGGACGAGAAGGTCGAAGGTGAGGGATGAGGGACGAGAAGGTCAAAGGTGAGGGATGAAGAATGAGAATGTCAAAGGTGAAGGATGAGGGACGAGAAGGTCGAAGGTGAGGGATGAGGGTCGAGAAGGTCGAAGGTGAGGAACGAGAAGGCCGAAGGTGAGGGATGAGGGACGAGAAGGTCGAAGGTGAGGGATGAGGGACGAGAAGGTCGAAGGTGAGGGACGAGAAGGTCGAAGGTGAGGGATGAGGGACGAGAAGGTCAAAGGTGAGGGATGAGGGACGAGAAGGTCGAAGATGAGGGAGGAGGGACGATAAGGTCGAAGGTGAGGGATGAGGGACGAGAAGGTCGAAGGTGAGGGATGAGGGACGAGAAGGTCGAAGGTGAGGTATGAGGGATGAGAAGGTCAAAGGTGAGGGACGAGAAGGTCGAAGGTGAGGGATGAGGGACGAGAAGGTCAAAGGTGAGGGATGAGGGACGAGAAGGTCGAAGGTGAGGGATGAGGGTCGAGAAGGTCGAAGTTGAGGAACGAGAAGGTCGAAGGTGAGGGATGAGGGACAAAAAGGTCGAAGATGAGGGACGAGGAGGTCGAAGGTGAGGGACGAAAAGGTCGAAGGTGAGGGATGAGGGACGAGAAGGTCGAAGGTGAGGGACGAGAAGGTCGAAGGTGAGGAATGAGGGACGAGAAGGTCGAAGGTGAGGGATGAGGGACGAGAAGGTCAAATGTGAGGGATGAAGAATGAGAATGTCAAAGGTGAAGGATGAGGGACGAGAAGGTCGAAGGTGAGGGATGAGGGTCGAGAAGGTCGAAGGTGAGGAACGAGAAGGCCGAAGGTGAGGGATGAGGGACGAGAAGGTCGAAGGTGAGGGATGAGGGACGAGAAGGTCGAAGGTGAGGGACGAGAAGGTCGAAGGTGAGGGATGAGGGACGAGAAGGTCAAAGGTGAGGGATGAGGGACGAGAAGGTCGAAGATGAGGGAGGAGGGACGAGAAGGTTGAAGGTGAGGGATGAGGGATGAGAAGGTCGAAGGTGAGGGATGAGGGACGAGAAGGTCAAAGGTGAGGGTTGAGGGACGAGAAGGTCAAAGGTGAGGGACGAGAAGGTCGAAGGTGGGGGATGAGGGACGAGAAGGTCGAAGGTGAGGGATGAGAAGGTCGAAGGTGAGGGATGAGGGACGAGAAGGTCGAAGATGAGGGACGAGGAGGTCGAAGGTGAGGGACGAGAAGGTCGAAGGTGAGGGATGAGGGACAAGAAGGTCAAAGGTGAGGGATGAGGGACAAGAAGGTCGAAGATGAGGGACGAGGAGGTCGAAGGTGAGGGACGAGGAGGTCGAAGGTGAGGGACGAGAAGGTCGAAGGTGATGGATGAGGGACGAGAAGGTCAAAGGTGAGGGACGAGAAGGTCGAAGGTGAGGGATGAGGGACGAGAAGGTCGAAGGTGAGGGATGAGGGACGAGAAGGTCAAAGGTGAGGGATGAAGAATGAGAAGGTCAAAGGTGAAGGATGAGGGACGAGAAGGTCGAAGGTGAGGGATGAGGGTCGAGAAGGTCGAAGGTGAGGAACGAGAAGGCCGAAGGTGAGGAACGAGAAGGTCAAAGGTGAGGGACGAGAAGGTCGAAGGTGAGGGATGAGGGACGAGAAGGTCGAAGGTGAGGGACGAGAAGGTCAAAGGTGAGGGATGAGGGACGAGAAGGTCAAAGGTGAGGGATGAGGGATGAGAAGGTCGAAGATGAGGGAGGAGGGACGAGAAGGTCGAAGGTGAGGGATGAGGGACGAGGTCAAAGGTGAGGGATGAGGGACGAGAAGGTCGAAGGTAAGGGATGTGGGACGAGAAGGTCAAAGGTGAGGGACGAGAAGGTCGAAGGTGAGGGATTAGGGACGAGAAGGTCAAAGGTGAGGGATGAGGGACGAGAAGGTCGAACATGAGGGACGAGAAGGTCGAAGGTGAGGGATGAGGGATGAGAAGGTCGAAGGTGAGGGATGAGAAGGTCGAAGGTGAGGGATGAGGGACGAGAAGGTCGAAGGTGAGGGATGAGGGACGAGAAGGTCAAAGGTGAGGGATGAAGAATGAGAAGGTCAAAGGTGAGGGATGAGGGACGAGAAGGTCGAAGGTGAGGGATGAGGGTCGAGAAGGTCGAAGGTGAGGAACGAGAAGGCCGAAGGTGAGGAACGAGAAGGTCAAAGGTGAGGGACGAGAAGGTCGAAGGTGAGGGATGAGGGACGAGAAGGTCGAAGGTGAGGGATGAGGGACGAGAAGGTCGAAGGTGAGGGATGAGGGATGAGAAGGTCAAAGGTGAGGGACGAGAAGGTCGAAGGTGAGGGATGAGGGACGAGAAGGTCAAAGGTGAGGGACGAGAAGGTCGAAGGTGAGGGATGAGGGACGAGAAGGTCGAAGGTGAGGGACGAGAAGGTCGAAGGTGAGGGATGAGGAATGAGAAGGTCAAAGGTGAAGGATGAGGGACGAGAAGGTCAAAGGTGAGGGATGAGGGTCGAGAAGGTCGAAGGTGAGGAACGAGAAGGCCGAAGGTGAGGAACGAGAAGGTCAAAGGTGAGGGACGAGAAGGTCGAAGGTGAGGGATGAGGGACAAGAAGGTTGAAGGTGAGGGATGAGGGATGAGAAGGTCGAAGGTGAGGGATGAGGGACGAGAAGGTCAAAGGTGAGGGTTGAGGGACGAGAAGGTCAAAGGTGAGGGACGAGAAGGTCAAAGGTGGGGGATGAGGGACGAGAAGGTCGAAGGTGAGGGACGAGAAGGTCGAAGGTGAGGGATGAGGGACGAGAAGGTCAAAGGTGAGGGATGAGGGACGAGAAGGTCGAAGATGAGGGACGAGGAGGTCGAAGGTGAGGGACGAGAAGGTCGAAGGTGAGGGATGAGGGACGAGAAGGTCAAAGGTGAGGGATGAGGGACGAGAAGGTCAAAGATGAGGGACGAGGAGGTCGAAGGTGAGGGACGAGAAGGTCGAAGGTGAGGGATGAGGGACGAGAAGGTCGAAGGTGAGGGACGAGAAGGTCGAAGGTGAGGGATGAGGGACGAGAAGGTCAAAGGTGAGGGATGAAGAATGAGAATGTCAAAGGTGAAGGATGAGGGACGAGAAGGTCGAAGGTGAGGGATGAGGGTCGAGAAGGTCGAAGGTGAAGAACGAGAAGGCCGAAGGTGAGGAACGAGAAGGTCAAAGGTGAGGGACGAGAAGGTCGAAGGTGAGGGATGAGGGACGAGAAGGTCGAAGGTGAGGGACGAGAAGGTCGAAGGTGAGGGATGAGGGACGAGAAGGTCAAAGGTGAGGGATGAGGGACGAGAAGGTCGAAGATGAGGGAGAAGGGACGAGAAGGTCGAAGGTGAGGGATGAGGGACGAGAAGGTCGAAGGTGAGGGATGAGGGACGAGAAGGTCGAAGGTGAGGGATGAGGGATGAGAAGGTCAAAGGTGAGGGACGAGAAGGTCGAAGGTGAGGGATGAGGGATGAGAAGGTCAAAGGTGAGGGATGAGGGACGAGAAGGTCAAAGGTGAGGGATGAGGAATGAGAAGGTCAAAGGTGAAGGATGAGGGACGAGAAGGTCGAAGGTGAGGGATGAGGGTCGAGAAGGTCGAAGGTGAGGAACGAGAAGGCCGAAGGTGAGGAACGAGAAGGTTGAAGGTGAGGGATGAGGGATGAGAAGGTCGAAGGTGAGGGATGAGGGACGAGAAGGTCAAAGGTGAGGTTTGAGGGACGAGAAGGTCAAAGGTGAGGGACGAGAAGGTCGAAGGTGGGGGATGAGGGACGAGAAGGTCGAAGGTGAGGGATGAGGGACGAGAAGGTCAAAGGTGAGGGATGAGGGACGAGAAGGTCGAAGATGAGGGACGAGGAGGTCGAAGGTGAGGGACGAGAAGGTCGAAGGTGAGGGATGAGGGACGAGAAGGTCAAAGGTGAGGGATGAGGGACGAGAAGGTCGAAGATGAGGGACGAGGAGGTCGAAGGTGAGGGACGAGAAGGTCGAAGGTGAGGGATGAGGGACGAGAAGGTCGAAGGTGAGGGACGAGAAGGTCGAAGGTGAGGGATGAGGGACGAGAAGGTCGAAGGTGAGGGATGAGGGACGAGAAGGTCAAAGGTGAAGGATGAGGGACGAGAAGGTCGAAGGTGAGGGATGAGGGTCGAGAAGGTCGAAGGTGAGGAACGAGAAGGCCGAAGGTGAGGAACGAGAAGGTCAAAGGTGAGGGACGAGAAGGTCGAAGGTGAGGGATGAGGGACGAGAAGGTCGAAGGTGAGGGACGAGAAGGTCGAAGGTGAGGGATGAGGGACGAGAAGGTCAAAGGTGAGGGATGAGGGATGAGAAGGTCGAAAATGAGGGAGGAGGGACGAGAAGGTCGAAGGTGAGGGATGAGGGACGAGGTCAAAGGTGAGGGATGAGGGACGAGAAGGTCGAAGGCAAGGGATGTGGGACGAGAAGGTCAAAGGTGAGGGACGAGAAGGTCGAAGGTGAGGGATTAGGGACGAGAAGGTCAAAGGTGAGGGATGAGGGACGAGAAGGTCGAACATGAGGGACGAGAAGGTCGAAGGTGAGGGATGAGGGATGAGAAGGTCAAAGGTGAGGGATGAGAAGGTCGAAGGTGAGGGATGAGGGACGAGAAGGTCGAAGTTGAGGGATGAGGGACGAGAAGGCCAAAGGTGAGGGATGAAGAATGAGAAGGTCAAAGGTGAGGGATGAGGGACGAGAAGGTCGAAGGTGAGGGATGAGGGTCGAGAAGGTCGAAGGTGAGGAACGAGAAGGTCAAAGGTGAGGGACGAGAAGGTCGAAGGTGAGGGATGAGGGACGAGAAGGTCGAAGGTGAGGAACGAGAAGGCCGAAGGTGAGGAACGAGAAGGTCAAAGGTGAGGGACGAGAAGGTCGAAGGTGAGGGATGAGGGACAAGAAGGTTGAAGGTGAGGGATGAGGGATGAGAAGGTTGAAGGTGAGGGATGAGGGACGAGAAGGTCAAAGGTGAGGGTTGAGGGACGAGAAGGTCAAAGGTGAGGGACGAGAAGGTCAAAGGTGAGGGATGAGGGACGAGAAGGTCGAAGGTGAGGGATGAGGGTCGAGAAGGTCGAAGGTGAGGAACGAGAAGGTCAAAGGTGAGGGATGAGGGACAAAAAGGTCGAAGATGAGGGACGAGGAGGTCGAAGGTGAGGGACGAAAAGGTCGAAGGTGAGGGATGAGGGACGAGAAGGTCGAAGGTGAGGGACGAGAAGGTCGAAGGTGAGGGATGAGGGACGAGAAGGTCGAAGGTGAGGGATGAGGGACGAGAAGGTCAAATGTGAGGGATGAAGAATGAGAATGTCAAAGGTGAAGGATGAGGGACGAGAAGGTCGAAGGTGAGGGATGAGGGTCGAGAAGGTCGAAGGTGAGGAACGAGAAGGCCGAAGGTGAGGGATGGGGGACGAGAAGGTCGAAGGTGAGGGATGAGGGACGAGAAGGTCGAAGGTGAGGGACGAGAAGGTCGAAGGTGAGGGATGAGGGACGAGAAGGTCAAAGGTGAGGGATGAGGGACGAGAAGGTCGAAGATGAGGGAGGAGGGACGAGAAGGTTGAAGGTGAGGGATGAGGGATGAGAAGGTCGAAGGTGAGGGATGAGGGACGAGAAGGTCAAAGGTGAGGGTTGAGGGATGAGAAGGTCAAAGGTGAGGGACGAGAAGGTCGAAGGTGGGGGATGAGGGACGAGAAGGTCGAAGGTGAGGGATGAGAAGGTCGAAGGTGAGGGATGAGGGACGAGAAGGTCGAAGATGAGGGACGAGGAGGTCGAAGGTGAGGGACGAGAAGGTCGAAGGTGAGGGATGAGGGACAAGAAGGTCAAAGGTGAGGGATGAGGGACAAGAAGGTCGAAGATGAGGGACGAGGAGGTCGAAGGTGAGGGACGAGGAGGTCGAAGGTGAGGGACGAGAAGGTCGAAGGTGATGGATGAGGGACGAGAAGGTCAAAGGTGAGGGACGAGAAGGTCGAAGGTGAGGGATGAGGGACGAGAAGGTCGAAGGTGAGGGATGAGGGACGAGAAGGTCAAAGGTGAGGGATGAAGAATGAGAAGGTCAAAGGTGAAGGATGAGGGACGAGAAGGTCGAAGGTGAGGGATGAGGGTCGAGAAGGTCGAAGGTGAGGAACGAGAAGGCCGAAGGTGAGGAACGAGAAGGTCAAAGGTGAGGGACGAGAAGGTCGAAGGTGAGGGATGAGGGAAGAGAAGGTCGAAGGTGAGGGACGAGAAGGTCAAAGGTGAGGGATGAGGGACGAGAAGGTCAAAGGTGAGGGATGAGGGATGAGAAGGTCGAAGATGAGGGAGGAGGGACGAGAAGGTCGAAGGTGAGGGATGAGGGACGAGGTCAAAGGTGAGGGATGAGGGACGAGAAGGTCGAAGGTAAGGGATGTGGGACGAGAAGGTCAAAGGTGAGGGACGAGAAGGTCGAAGGTGAGGGATTAGGGACGAGAAGGTCAAAGGTGAGGGATGAGGGACGAGAAGGTCGAACATGAGGGACGAGAAGGTCGAAGGTGAGGGATGAGGGATGAGAAGGTCGAAGGTGAGGGATGAGAAGGTCGAAGGTGAGGGATGAGGGACGAGAAGGTCGAAGGTGAGGGATGAGGGACGAGAAGGTCAAAGGTGAGGGATGAAGAATGAGAAGGTCAAAGGTGAGGGATGAGGGACGAGAAGGTCGAAGGTGAGGGATGAGGGTCGAGAAGGTCGAAGGTGAGGAACGAGAAGGCCGAAGGTGAGGAACGAGAAGGTCAAAGGTGAGGGACGAGAAGGTCGAAGGTGAGGGATGAGGGACGAGAAGGTCGAAGGTGAGGGATGAGGGACGAGAAGGTCGAAGGTGAGGGATGAGGGATGAGAAGGTCAAAGGTGAGGGACGAGAAGGTCGAAGTTGAGGGATGAGGGACGAGAAGGTCAAAGGTGAGGGACGAGAAGGTCGAAGGTGAGGGATGAGGGACGAGAAGGTCGAAGGTGAGGGACGAGGAGGTCGAAGGTGAGGGATGAGGAATGAGAAGGTCAAAGGTGAAGGATGAGGGACGAGAAGGTCAAAGGTGAGGGATGAGGGTCGAGAAGGTCGAAGGTGAGGAACGAGAAGGCCGAAGGTGAGGAACGAGAAGGTCAAAGGTGAGGGACGAGAAGGTCGAAGGTGAGGGATGAGGGACAAGAAGGTTGAAGGTGAGGGATGAGGGATGAGAAGGTCGAAGGTGAGGGATGAGGGACGAGAAGGTCAAAGGTGAGGGTTGAGGGACGAGAAGGTCAAAGGTGAGGGACGAGAAGGTCGAAGGTGGGGGATGAGGGACGAGAAGGTCGAAGGTGAGGGACGAGAAGGTCGAAGGTGAGGGATGAGGGACGAGAAGGTCAAAGGTGAGGGATGAGGGACGAGAAGGTCGAAGATGAGGGACGAGGAGGTCGAAGGTGAGGGACGAGAAGGTCGAAGGTGAGGGATGAGGGACGAGAAGGTCAAAGGTGAGGGATGAGGGACGAGAAGGTCAAAGATGAGGGACGAGGAGGTCGAAGGTGAGGGACGAGAAGGTCGAAGGTGAGGGATGAGGGACGAGAAGGTTGAAGGTGAGGGACGAGAAGGTCGAAGGTGAGGGATGAGGGACGAGAAGGTCAAAGGTGAGGGATGAAGAATGAGAATGTCAAAGGTGAAGGATGAGGGACGAGAAGGTCGAAGGTGAGGGATGAGGGTCGAGAAGGTCGAAGGTGAAGAACGAGAAGGCCGAAGGTGAGGAACGAGAAGGTCAAAGGTGAGGGACGAGAAGGTCGAAGGTGAGGGATGAGGGACGAGAAGGTCGAAGGTGAGGGACGAGAAGGTCGAAGGTGAGGGATGAGGGACGAGAAGGTCAAAGGTGAGGGATGAGGGACGAGAAGGTCGAAGATGAGGGAGGAGGGACGAGAAGGTCGAAGGTGAGGGATGAGGGACGAGAAGGTCGAAGGTGAGGGATGAGGGACGAGAAGGTCGAAGGTGAGGGATGAGGGATGAGAAGGTCAAAGGTGAGGGACGAGAAGGTCGAAGGTGAGGGATGAGGGATGAGAAGGTCAAAGGTGAGGGATGAGGGACGAGAAGGTCAAAGGTGAGGGATGAGGAATGAGAAGGTCAAAGGTGAAGGATGAGGGACGAGAAGGTCGAAGGTGAGGGATGAGGGTCGAGAAGGTCGAAGGTGAGGAACGAGAAGGCCGAAGGTGAGGAACGAGAAGGTTGAAGGTGAGGGATGAGGGATGAGAAGGTCGAAGGTGAGGGATGAGGGACGAGAAGGTCAAAGGTGAGGTTTGAGGGACGAGAAGGTCAAAGGTGAGGGACGAGAAGGTCGAAGGTGGGGATGAGGGACGAGAAGGTCGAAGGTGAGGGATGAGGGACGAGAAGGTCAAAGGTGAGGGATGAGGGACGAGAAGGTCGAAGATGAGGGACGAGGAGGTCGAAGGTGAGGGACGAGAAGGTCGAAGGTGAGGGATGAGGGACGAGAAGGTCAAAGGTGAGGGATGAGGGACGAGAAGGTCGAAGATGAGGGACGAGGAGGTCGAAGGTGAGGGACGAGAAGGTCGAAGGTGAGGGATGAGGGACGAGAAGGTCGAAGGTGAGGGATGAGGGACGAGAAGGTCAAAGGTGAGGGATGAAGAATGAGAAGGTCAAAGGTGAAGGATGAGGGACGAGAAGGTCAAAGGTGAGGGATGAGGGTCGAGAAGGTCGAAGGTGAGGAACGAGAAGGCCGAAGGTGAGGAACGAGAAGGTCAAAGGTGAGGGACGAGAAGGTCGAAGGTGAGGGATGAGGGACGAGAAGGTCGAAGGTGAGGGACGAGAAGGTCGAAGGTGAGGGATGAGGGACGAGAAGGTCAAAGGTGAGGGATGAGGGATGAGAAGGTCGAAAATGAGGGAGGAGGGACGAGAAGGTCGAAGGTGAGGGATGAGGGACGAGGTCAAAGGTGAGGGATGAGGGACGAGAAGGTCGAAGGTAAGGGATGTGGGACGAGAAGGTCAAAGGTGAGGGACGAGAAGGTCGAAGGTGAGGGATTAGGGACGAGAAGGTCAAAGGTGAGGGATGAGGGATGAGAAGGTCAAAGGTGAGGGATGAGAAGGTCGAAGGTGAGGGATGAGGGACGAGAAGGTCAAAGGTGAGGGATGAGAAGGTCGAAGGTGAGGGATGAGGGACGAGAAGGTCGAAGTTGAGGGATGAGGGACGAGAAGGTCAAAGGTGAGGGATGAGGGACGAGAAGGTCGAAGGTGAGGGATGAGGGTCGAGAAGGTCGAAGGTGAGGAACGAGAAGGTCAAAGGTGAGGGACGAGAAGGTCGAAGGTGAGGGATGAGGGACAAGAAGGTCGAAGGTGAGGAACGAGAAGGCCGAAGGTGAGGAACGAGAAGGTCAAAGGTGAGGGACGAGAAGGTCGAAGGTGAGGGATGAGGGACAAGAAGGTTGAAGGTGAGGGATGAGGGATGAGAAGGTCGAAGGTGAGGGATGAGGGACGAGAAGGTCAAAGGTGAGGGTTGAGGGACGAGAAGGTCAAAGGTGAGGGACGAGAAGGTCGAAGGTGGGGGATGAGGGACGAGAAGGTCGAAGGTGAGGGACGAGAAGGTCGAAGGCGAGGGATGAGGGACGAGAAGGTCAAAGGTGAGGGATGAGGGACGAGAAGGTCAAAGATGAGGGACGAGGAGGTCGAAGGTGAGGGACAAGAAGGTCGAAGGTGAGGGATGAGGGACGAGAAGGTCGAAGGTGAGGGATGAGGGACGAGAAGGTCAAAGGTGAGGGATGAGGGACGAGAAGGTTGAAGATGAGGGAGGAGGGACGAGAAGGTCGAAGGTGAGGGATGAGGGACGAGAAGGTCGAAGGTGAGGGATGAGGGACGAGAAGGTCGAAGGTGAGGGATGAGGGATGAGAAGGTCGAAGGTGAGGGACGAGAAGGTCGAAGGTGAGGGATGAGGGACGAGAAGGTCAAAGGTGAGGGATGAGGGACGAGAAGGTCGAAGATGAGGGAGGAGGGACGAGAAGGTCGAAGGTGAGGGATGAGGGACGAGAAGGTCGAAGGTGAGGGATGAGGGACGAGAAGGTCGAAGGTGAGGGATGAGGGATGAGAAGGTCAAAGGTGAGGGACGAGAAGGTCGAAGGTGAGGGACGAGAAGGTCGAAGGTGAGGGATGAGGGACGAGAAGGTCAAAGTTGAGGGATGAGGGACGAGAAGGTCGAAGATGAGGGAGGAGGGACGAGAAGGTCGAAGATGAGGGAGGAGGGACGAGAAGGTCGAAGGTGAGGGATGAGGGACGAGAAGGTCGAAGGTGAGGGATGAGGGACGAGACGGTCGAAGGTGAGGGATGAGGGATGAGAAGGTCAAAGGTGAGGGACGAGAAGGTCGAAGGTGAGGGATGAGGGATGAGAAGGTCAAAGGTGAGGGATGAGGGACGAGAAGGTCAAAGGTGAGGGATGAGGAATGAGAAGGTCAAAGGTGAAGGATGAGGGACGAGAAGGTCGAAGGTGAGGGATGAGGGTCGAGAAGGTCGAAGGTGAGGAACGAGAAG
The DNA here is from genome assembly GCA_029206835.1 of Rana muscosa. Classification (NCBI taxonomy): domain Eukaryota; kingdom Metazoa; phylum Chordata; class Amphibia; order Anura; family Ranidae; genus Rana; species Rana muscosa. The sequence continues at coordinate 15,308,453 of JARGYO010000198.1, read as the reverse complement.
GCCGAAGGTGAGGAACGAGAAGGTTGAAGGTGAGGGATGAGGGATGAGAAGGTCGAAGGTGAGGGATGAGGGACGAGAAGGTCAAAGGTGAGGGTTGAGGGACGAGAAGGTCAAAGGTGAGGGAGAGAAGGTCGAAGGTGGGGGATGAGGGACGAGAAGGTCGAAGGTGAGGGATGAGGGACGAGAAGGTCAAAGGTGAGGGATGAGGGACGAGAAGGTCGAAGATGAGGGACGAGGAGGTCGAAGGTGAGGGACGAGAAGGTCGAAGGTGAGGGATGAGGGACGAGAAGGTCAAAGGTGAGGGATGAGGGACGAGAAGGTCGAAGATGAGGGACGAGGAGGTCGAAGGTGAGGGACGAGAAGGTCGAAGGTGAGGGATGAGGGACGAGAAGGTCGAAGGTGAGGGACGAGAAGGTCGAAGGTGAGGGATGAGGGACGAGAAGGTCGAAGGTGAGGGATGAGGGACGAGAAGGTCAAAGGTGAGGGATGAAGAATGAGAAGGTCAAAGGTGAAGGATGAGGGACGAGAAGGTCGAAGGTGAGGGATGAGGGTCGAGAAGGTCGAAGGTGAGGAACGAGAAGGCCGAAGGTGAGGAACGAGAAGGTCAAAGGTGAGGGACGAGAAGGTCGAAGGTGAGGGATGAGGGACGAGAAGGTCGAAGGTGAGGGACGAGAAGGTCGAAGGTGAGGGATGAGGGACGAGAAGGTCAAAGGTGAGGGATGAGGGATGAGAAGGTCGAAAATGAGGGAGGAGGGACGAGAAGGTCGAAAGTGAGGGATGAGGGACGAGGTCAAAGGTGAGGGATGAGGGACGAGAAGGTCGAAGGTAAGGGATGTGGGACGAGAAGGTCAAAGGTGAGGGACGAGAAGGTCGAAGGTGAGGGATTAGGGACGAGAAGGTCAAAGGTGAGGGATGAGGGACGAGAAGGTCGAACATGAGGGACGAGAAGGTCGAAGGTGAGGGATGAGGGATGAGAAGGTCAAAGGTGAGGGATGAGAAGGTCGAAGGTGAGGGATGAGGGACGAGAAGGTCGAAGTTGAGGGATGAGGGACGAGAAGGTCAAAGGTGAGGGATGAGGGACGAGAAGGTCGAAGATGAGGGACGAGGAGGTCGAAGGTGAGGGACAAGAAGGTCGAAGGTGAGGGATGAGGGACGAGAAGGTCGAAGGTGAGGGACGAGAAGGTCGAAGGTGAGGGATGAGGGACGAGAAGGTCAAAGGTGAGGGATGAGGGACGAGAAGGTCGAAGATGAGGGAGGAGGGACGAGAAGGTCGAAGGTGAGGGATGAGGGACGAGAAGGTCGAAGGTGAGGGATGAGGGACGAGAAGGTCGAAGGTGAGGGATGAGGGATGAGAAGGTCGAAGGTGAGGGACGAGAAGGTCGAAGGTGAGGGATGAGGGACGAGAAGGTCAAAGGTGAGGGATGAGGGACGAGAAGGTCGAAGATGAGGGAGGAGGGACGAGAAGGTCGAAGGTGAGGGATGAGGGACGAGAAGGTCGAAGGTGAGGGATGAGGGACGAGAAGGTCGAAGGTGAGGGATGAGGGATGAGAAGGTCAAAGGTGAGGGACGAGAAGGTCGAAGGTGAGGGACGAGAAGGTCGAAGGTGAGGGATGAGGGACGAGAAGGTCAAAGGTGAGGGATGAGGGACGAGAAGGTCGAAGATGAGGGAGGAGGGACGAGAAGTTCGAAGATGAGGGAGGAGGGACGAGAAGGTCGAAGGTGAGGGATGAGGGACGAGAAGGTCGAAGGTGAGGGATGAGGGACGAGAAGGTCGAAGGTGAGGGATGAGGGATGAGAAGGTCAAAGGTGAGGGACGAGAAGGTCGAAGGTGAGGGATGAGGGATGAGAAGGTCAAAGGTGAGGGATGAGGGATGAGAAGGTCAAAGGTGAGGGATGAGGAATGAGAAGGTCAAAGGTGAAGGATGAGGGACGAGAAGGTCGAAGGTGAGGGATGAGGGTCGAGAAGGTCGAAGGTGAGGAACGAGAAGGCCGAAGGTGAGGAACGAGAAGGTTGAAGGTGAGGGATGAGGGATGAGAAGGTCGAAGGTGAGGGATGAGGGACGAGAAGGTCAAAGGTGAGGGTTGAGGGACGAGAAGGTCAAAGGTGAGGGACGAGAAGGTCGAAGGTGGGGGATGAGGGACGAGAAGGTCGAAGGTGAGGGATGAGGGACGAGAAGGTCAAAGGTGAGGGATGAGGGACGAGAAGGTCGAAGATGAGGGACGAGGAGGTCGAAGATGAGGGACGAGAAGGTCGAAGGTGAGGGATGAGGGACGAGAAGGTCAAAGGTGAGGGATGAGGGACGAGAAGGTCGAAGATGAGGGACGAGGAGGTCGAAGGTGAGGGACGAGAAGGTCGAAGGTGAGGGATGAGGGACGAGAAGGTCGAAGGTGAGGGACGAGAAGGTCGAAGGTGAGGGATGAGGGACGAGAAGGTCGAAGGTGAGGGATGAGGGACGAGAAGGTCAAAGGTGAGGGATGAAGAATGAGAAGGTCAAAGGTGAAGGATGAGGGACGAGAAGGTCGAAGGTGAGGGATGAGGGTCAAGAAGGTCGAAGGTGAGGAACGAGAAGGCCGAAGGTGAGGAACGAGAAGGTCGAAGGTGAGGGATGAGGGACGAGAAGGTCGAAGGTGAGGGACGAGAAGGTCGAAGGTGAGGGATGAGGGACGAGAAGGTCAAAGGTGAGGGATGAGGGATGAGAAGGTCGAAAATGAGGGAGGAGGGACGAGAAGGTCGAAGGTGAGGGATGAGGAACGAGGTCAAAGGTGAGGGATGAGGGATGAGAAGGTCGAAGGTAAGGGATATGGGACGAGAAGGTCAAAGGTGAGGGACGAGAAGGTCTAAGGTGAGGGATTAGGGACGAGAAGGTCAAAGGTGAGGGATGAGGGACGAGAAGGTCGAACATGAGGGACGAGAAGGTCGAAGGTGAGGGATGAGGGATGAGAAGGTCAAAGGTGAGGGATGAGAAGGTCGAAGGTGAGGGATGAGGGACGAGAAGGTCGAAGTTGAGGGATGAGGGACGAGAAGGTCAAAGGTGAGGGATGAAGAATGAGAAGGTCAAAGGTGAGGGATGAGGGACGAGAAGGTCGAAGGTGAGGGATGAGGGTCTAGAAGGTAGAAGGTGAGGAACGAGAAGGCCGAAGGTGAGGAACGAGAAGGTCAAAGGTGAGGGACGAGAAGGTCGAAGGTGAGGGATGAGGGACGAGAAGGTCGAAGGTGAGGAACGAGAAGGCCGAAGGTGAGGAACGAGAAGGTCAAAGGTGAGGGACGAGAAGTTCGAAGGTGAGGGATGAGGGACAAGAAGGTTGAAGGTGAGGGATGAGGGATGAGAAGGTCGAAGGTGAGGGATGAGGGACGAGAAGGTCAAAGGTGAGGGTTGAGGGATGAGAAGGTCAAAGGTGAGGGACGAGAAGGTCGAAGGTGGGGGATGAGGGACGAGAAGGTCGAAGGTGAGGGACGAGAAGGTCGAAGGTGAGGGATGAGGGACGAGAAGGTCAAAGGTGAGGGATGAGGGACGAGAAGGTCGAAGATGAGGGACGAGGAGGTCGAAGGTGAGGGACGAGAAGGTCGAAGGTGAGGGATGAGGGACGAGAAGGTTGAAGGTGAGGGACGAGAAGGTCGAAGGTGAGGGATGAGGGACGAGAAGGTCAAAGGTGAGGGATGAGGGACGAGAAGGTCGAAGTTGAGGGAGGAGGGACGAGAAGGTCGAAGGTGAGGGATGAGGGACGAGAAGGTCGAAGGTGAGGGATGAGGGACGAGAAGGTCGAAGGTGAGGGATGAGGGATGAGAAGGTCGAAGGTGAGGGACGAGAAGGTCGAAGGTGAGGGATGAGGGACGAGAAGGTCAAAGGTGAGGGATGAGGGACGAGAAGGTCGAAGATGAGGGAGGAGGGACGAGAAGGTCGAAGGTGAGGGATGAGGGACGAGAAGGTCGAAGGTGAGGGATGAGGGACGAGAAGGTCGAAGGTGAGGGATGAGGGATGAGAAGGTCAAAGGTGAGGGACGAGAAGGTCGAAGGTGAGGGATGAGGGACGAGAAGGTCAAAGGTGAGGGATGAGGGACGAGAAGGTCAAAGGTGAGGGATGAGGAATGAGAAGGTCAAAGGTGAAGGATGAGGGACGAGAAGGTCGAAGGTGAGGGATGAGGGTCGAGAAGGTCGAAGGTGAGGAACGAGAAGGCCGAAGGTGAGGAACGAGAAGGTTGAAGGTGAGGGATGAGGGATGAGAAGGTCGAAGGTGAGGGATGAGGGACGAGAAGGTCAAAGGTGAGGGTTGAGGGACGAGAAGGTCAAAGGTGAGGGACGAGAAGGTCGAAGGTGGGGGATGAGGGACGAGAAGGTCGAAGGTGAGGGACGAGAAGGTCGAAGGTGAGGGATGAGGGACGAGAAGGTCGAAGATGAGGGACGAGGAGGTCGAAGGTGAGGGACGAGAAGGTCGAAGGTGAGGGATGAGGGACAAGAAGGTCAAAGGTGAGGGATGAGGGACAAGAAGGTCGAAGATGAGGGACGAGGAGGTCGAAGGTGAGGGACGAGAAGGTCGAAGGTGAGGGATGAGGGACGAGAAGGTCAAAGGTGAGGGACGAGAAGGTCGAAGGTGAGGGATGAGGGACGAGAAGGTCGAAGGTGAGGGATGAGGGACGAGAAGGTCAAAGGTGAGGGATGAAGAATGAGAAGGTCAAAGGTGAAGGATGAGGGACGAGAAGGTCGAAGGTGAGGGATGAGGGTCGAGAAGGTCGAAGGTGAGGAACGAGAAGGCCGAAGGTGAGGAACGAGAAGGTCAAAGGTGAGGGACGAGAAGGTCGAAGGTGAGGGATGAGGGACGAGAAGGTCGAAGGTGAGGGACGAGAAGGTCGAAGGTCAAAGGTGAGGGATGAAGAATGAGAAGGTCAAAGGTGAAGGATGAGGGACGAGAAGGTCGAAGGTGAGGAACGAGAAGGTCAAAGGTGAGGGACGAGAAGGTCGAAGGTGAGGGATGAGGGACGAGAAGGTCGAAGGTGAGGGACGAGAAGGTCGAAGGTGAGGGATGAGGGACGAGAAGGTCAAAGGTGAGGGATGAGGGATGAGAAGATCGAAGATGAGGGAGGAGGGACGAGAAGGTCGAAGGTGAGGGATGAGGGACGAGGTCAAAGGTGAGGGATGAGGGACAAGAAGGTCGAAGGTAAGGGATGTGGGACGAGAAGGTCAAAGGTGAGGGACGAGAAGGTCGAAGGTGAGGGATTAGGGACGAGAAGGTCAAAGGTGAGGGATGAGGGACGAGAAGGTCGAACATGAGGGCCGAGAAGGTCGAAGGTGAGGGATGAGGGATGAGAAGGTCGAAGGTGAGGGACGAGAAGGTCGAAGGTGAGGGATGAGGGACGAGAAGGTCGAAGGTGAGGGATGAGGGACGAGAAGGTCAAAGGTGAGGGATGAAGAATGAGAAGGTCAAAGTTGAGGGATGAGGGACGAGAAGGTCGAAGGTGAGGGATGAGGGTCGAGAAGGTCGAAGGTGAGGAACGAGAAGGCCGAAGGTGAGGAACGAGAAGGTCAAAGATGAGGGACGAGAAGGTCGAAGGTGAGGGATGAGGGACGAGAAGGTCGAAGGTGAGGGATGAGGGACGAGAAGGTCGAAGGTGAGGGATGAGGGATGAGAAGGTCAAAGGTGAGGGACGAGAAGGTCGAAGGTGAGGGATGAGGGACGAGAAGGTCAAAGGTGAGGGACGAGAAGGTCGAAGGTGAGGGATGAGGGACGAGAAGGTCAAAGGTGAGGGACGAGAAGGTCGAAGGTGAGGGATGATGAATGAGAAGGTCAAAGGTGAAGGATGAGGGACGAGAAGGTCGAAGGTGAGGGATGAGGGTCGAGAAGGTCGAAGGTGAGGAACAAGAAGGCCGAAGGTGAGGAACGAGAAGGTCAAAGGTGAGGGACGAGAAGGTCGAAGGTGAGGGATGAGGGACAAGAAGGTTGAAGGTGAGGGATGAGGGATGAGAAGGTCGAAGGTGAGGGATGAGGGACGAGAAGGTCAAAGGTGAGGGTTGAGGGACGAGAAGGTCAAAGGTGAGGGACTAGAAGGTCGAAGGTGGGGGATGAGGGACGAGAAGGTCGAAGGTGAGGGACGAGAAGGTCGAAGGTGAGGGATGAGGGACGAGAAGGTCAAAGGTGAGGGATGAGGGACGAGAAGGTCGAAGATGAGGGACGAGGAGGTCGAAGGTGAGGGACGAGAAGGTCGAAGGTGAGGGATGAGGGACGAGAAGGTCAAAGGTGAGGGATGAGGGACGAGAAGGTCGAAGATGAGGGACGAGAAGGTCAAAGGTGAGGGATGAGGGACGAGGTCAAAGGTGAGGGATGAGGGACAAGAAGGTCGAAGGTAAGGGATGTGGGACGAGAAGGTCAAAGGTGAGGGACGAGAAGGTCGAAGGTGAGGGATTAGGGACGAGAAGGTCAAAGGTGAGGGATGAGGGATGAGAAGGTCGAAGGTGAGGGACGAGAAGGTCGAAGGTGAGGGATGAGGGACGAGAAGGTCGAAGGTGAGGGATGAGGGACGAGAAGGTCAAAGGTGAGGGATGAAGAATGAGAAGGTCAAAGTTGAGGGATGAGGGACGAGAAGGTCGAAGGTGAGGGATGAGGGTCGAGAAGGTCGAAGGTGAGGAACGAGAAGGCCGAAGGTGAGGAACGAGAAGGTCAAAGATGAGGGACGAGAAGGTCGAAGGTGAGGGATGAGGGACGAGAAGGTCGAAGGTGAGGGATGAGGGACGAGAAGGTCGAAGGTGAGGGATGAGGGATGAGAAGGTCAAAGGTGAGGGACGAGAAGGTCGAAGGTGAGGGATGAGGGACGAGAAGGTCAAAGGTGAGGGACGAGAAGGTCGAAGGTGAGGGATGAGGGACGAGAAGGTCAAAGGTGAGGGACGAGAAGGTCGAAGGTGAGGGATGAGGAATGAGAAGGTCAAAGGTGAAGGATGAGGGACGAGAAGGTCGAAGGTGAGGGATGAGGGTCGAGAAGGTCGAAGGTGAGGAACAAGAAGGCCGAAGGTGAGGAACGAGAAGGTCAAAGGTGAGGGACGAGAAGGTCGAAGGTGAGGGATGAGGGACAAGAAGGTTGAAGGTGAGGGATGAGGGATGAGAAGGTCGAAGGTGAGGGATGAGGGACGAGAAGGTCAAAGGTGAGGGTTGAGGGACAAGAAGGTCAAAGGTGAGGGACTAGAAGGTCGAAGGTGGGGGATGAGGGACGAGAAGGTCGAAGGTGAGGGACGAGAAGGTCGAAGGTGAGGGATGAGGGACGAGAAGGTCAAAGGTGAGGGATGAGGGACGAGAAGGTCGAAGATGAGGGACGAGGAGGTCGAAGGTGAGGGACGAGAAGGTCGAAGGTGAGGGATGAGGGACGAGAAGGTCAAAGGTGAGGGATGAGGGACGAGAAGGTCGAAGATGAGGGACGAGGAGGTCGAAGGTGAGGGACGAGAAGGTCGAAGGTGAGGGATGAGGGACGAGAAGGTCGAAGGTGAGGGACGAGAAGGTCGAAGGTGAGGGATGAGGGACGAGAAGGTCAAAGGTGAGGGATGAAGAATGAGAATGTCAAAGGTGAAGGATGAGGGACGAGAAGGTCGAAGGTGAGAGATGAGGGTCGAGAAGGTCGAAGGTGAGGAACGAGAAGGCCGAAGGTGAGGGACGAGAAGGTCAAAGGTGAGGGACGAGAAGGTCGAAGGTGAGGGATGAGGGACGAGAAGGTCGAAGGTGAGGGACGAGAAGGTCGAAGGTGAGGGATGAGGGACGAGAAGGTCAAAGGTGAGGGATGAGGGACGAGAAGGTCGAAGGTGAGGGATGAGGGACGAGAAGGTCGAAGGTGAGGGATGAGGGACGAGAAGGTCGAAGGTGAGGGATGAGGGATGAGAAGGTCAAAGGTGAGGGACGAGAAGGTCGAAGGTGAGGGATGAGGGACGAGAAGGTCAAAGGTGAGGGATGAGGGACGAGAAGGTCAAAGGTGAGGGATGAGGAATGAGAAGGTCAAAGGTGAAGGATGAGGGACGAGAAGGTCGAAGGTGAGGGATGAGGGTCGAGAAGGTCGAAGGTGAGGAACGAGAAGGCTGAAGGTGAGGAACGAGAAGGTTGAAGGTGAGGGATGAGGGATGAGAAGGTCGAAGGTGAGGGATGAGGGACGAGAAGGTCAAAGGTGAGGGTTGAGGGACGAGAAGGTCAAAGGTGAGGGACGAGAAGGTCAAAGGTGGGGGATGAGGGACGAGAAGGTCGAAGGTGAGGGACGAGAAGGTCGAAGGTGAGGGATGAGGGACGAGAAGGTCGAAGATGAGGGACGAGGAGGTCGAAGGTGAGGGACGAGAAGGTCGAAGGTGAGGGATGAGGGACAAGAAGGTCAAAGGTGAGGGATGAGGGACAAGAAGGTCGAAGATGAGGGACGAGGAGGTCGAAGGTGAGGGACGAGAAGGTCGAAGGTGAGGGATGAGGGACGAGAAGGTCAAAGGTGAGGGACGAGAAGGTCGAAGGTGAGGGATGAGGGACGAGAAGGTCGAAGGTGAGGGATGAGGGACGAGAAGGTCAAAGGTGAGGGATGAAGAATGAGAAGGTCAAAGGTGAAGGATGAGGGACGAGAAGGTCGAAGGTGAGGGATGAGGGTCGAGAAGGTCGAAGGTGAGGAACGAGAAGGCCGAAGGTGAGGAACGAGAAGGTCAAAGGTGAGGGACGAGAAGGTCGAAGGTGAGGGATGAGGGACAAGAAGGTTGAAGGTGAGGGATGAGGGATGAGAAGGTCGAAGGTGAGGGATGAGGGACGAGAAGGTCAAAGGTGAGGGTTGAGGGACGAGAAGGTCAAAGGTGAGCGACGAGAAGGTCGAAGGTGGGGGATGAGGGACGAGAAGGTCGAAGGTGAGGGACGAGAAGGTCGAAGGTGAGGGATGAGGGACGAGAAGGTCAAAGGTGAGGGATGAGGGACGAGAAGGTCGAAGATGAGGGACGAGGAGGTCGAAGGTGAGGGACGAGAAGGTCGAAGGTGAGGGATGAGGGACGAGAAGGTCGAAGGTGAGGGACGAGAAGGTCGAAGGTGAGGGATGAGGGACGAGAAGGTCAAAGGTGAGGGATGAGGGACGAGAAGGTCGAAGATGAGGGAGGAGGGACGAGAAGGTCGAAGGTGAGGGATGAGGGACGAGAAGGTCGAAGGTGAGGGATGAGGGACGAGAAGGTCGAAGGTGAGGGATGAGGGATGAGAAGGTCGAAGGTGAGGGACGAGAAGGTCGAAGGTGAGGGATGAGGGACGAGAAGGTCAAAGGTGAGGGATGAGGGACGAGAAGGTCGAAGATGAGGGAGGAGGGACGAGAAGGTCGAAGGTGAGGGATGAGGGACGAGAAGGTCGAAGGTGAGGGATGAGGGACGAGAAGGTCGAAGGTGAGGGACGAGAAGGTCGAAGGTGAGGGATGAGGGACGAGAAGGTCAAAGGTGAGGGATGAGGGACGAGAAGGTCAAAGGTGAGGGATGAGGAATGAGAAGGTCAAAGGTGAAGGATGAGGGACGAGAAGGTCGAAGGTGAGGGATGAGGGTCGAGAAGGTCGAAGGTGAGGAACGAGAAGGCCGAAGGTGAGGAACGAGAAGGTTGAAGGTGAGGGATGAGGGATGAGAAGGTCAAAGGTGAGGGATGAGGGACGAGAAGGTCAAAGGTGAGGGTTGATGGACGAGAAGGTCAAAGGTGAGGGACGAGAAGGTCGAAGGTGGGGGATGAGGGACGAGAAGGTCGAAGGTGAGGGACGAGAAGGTCGAAGGTGAGGGATTAGGGACGAGAAGGTCGAAGATGAGGGACGAGGAGGTCGAAGGTGAGGGACGAGAAGGTCGAAGGTGAGGGATGAGGGACAAGAAGGTCAAAGGTGAGGGATGAGGGACAAGAAGGTCGAAGATGAGGGACGAGGAGGTCGAAGGTGAGGGACGAGAAGGTCGAAGGTGAGGGATGAGGGACGAGAAGGTCAAAGGTGAGGGACGAGAAGGTCGAAGGTGAGGGATGAGGGACGAGAAGGTCGAAGGTGAGGGATGAGGGACGAGAAGGTCAAAGGTGAGGGATGAAGAATGAGAAGGTCAAAGGTGAAGGATGAGGGACGAGAAGGTCGAAGGTGAGGGATGAGGGTCGAGAAGGTCGAAGGTGAGGAACGAGAAGGCCGAAGGTGAGGAACGAGAAGGTCAAAGGTGAGGGACGAGAAGGTCGAAGGTGAGGGATGAGGGACGAGAAGGTCGAAGGTGAGGGACGAGAAGGTCGAAGGTGAGGGATGAGGGACGAGAAGGTCAAAGATGAGGGATGAGAAGATCGAAGATGAGGGAGGAGGGACGAGAAGGTCGAAGGTGAGGGATGAGGGACGAGGTCAAAGGTGAGGGATGAGGGACAAGAAGGTCGAAGGTAAGGGATGTGGGACGAGAAGGTCAAAGGTGAGGGACGAGAAGGTCGAAGGTGAGGGATTAGGGACGAGAAGGTCAAAGGTGAGGGATGAGGGACGAGAAGGTCGAACATGAGGGCCGAGAAGGTCGAAGGTGAGGGATGAGGGATGAGAAGGTCGAAGGTGAGGGACGAGAAGGTCGAAGGTGAGGGATGAGGGACGAGAAGGTCGAAGGTGAGGGATGAGGGACGAGAAGGTCGAAGGTGAGGGATGAGGGATGAGAAGGTCAAAGGTGAGGGACGAGAAGGTCGAAGGTGAGGGATGAGGGATGAGAAGGTCAAAGGTGAGGGACGAGAAGGTCGAAGGTGAGGGATGAGGGACGAGAAGGTCAAAGGTGAGGGACAAGAAGGTCGAAGGTGAGGGATGAGGAATGAGAAGGTCAAAGGTGAAGGATGAGGGACGAGAAGGTCGAAGGTGAGGGATGAGGGTCGAGAAGGTCGAAGGTGAGGAACAAGAAGGCCGAAGGTGAGGAACGAGAAGGTCAAAGGTGAGGGACGAGAAGGTCGAAGGTGAGGGATGAGGGACAAGAAGGTTGAAGGTGAGGGATGAGGGATGAGAAGGTCGAAGGTGAGGGATGAGGGACGAGAAGGTCAAAGGTGAGGGACGAGAAGGTCGAAGGTGAGGGATGAGGGACGAGAAGGTCGAAGGTGAGGGATGAGGGACGAGAAGGTCAAAGGTGAGGGATGAAGAATGAGAAGGTCAAAGGTGAAGGATGAGGGACGAGAAGGTCGAAGGTGAGGGATGAGGGTCGAGAAGGTCGAAGGTGAGGAACGAGAAGGCCGAAGGTGAGGAACGAGAAGGTCAAAGGTGAGGGACGAGAAGGTCGAAGGTGAGGGATGAGGGACGAGAAGGTCGAAGGTGAGGGACGAGAAGGTCGAAGGTGAGGGATGAGGGACGAGAAGGTCAAAGATGAGGGATGAGAAGATCGAAGATGAGGGAGGAGGGACGAGAAGGTCGAAGGTGAGGGATGAGGGACGAGGTCAAAGGTGAGGGATGAGGGACAAGAAGGTCGAAGGTAAGGGATGTGGGACGAGAAGGTCAAAGGTGAGGGACGAGAAGGTCGAAGGTGAGGGATTAGGGACGAGAAGGTCAAAGGTGAGGGATGAGGGACGAGAAGGTCGAACATGAGGGCCGAGAAGGTCGAAGGTGAGGGATGAGGGATGAGAAGGTCGAAGGTGAGGGACGAGAAGGTCGAAGGTGAGGGATGAGGGACGAGAAGGTCGAAGGTGAGGGATGAGGGACGAGAAGGTCGAAGGTGAGGGATGAGGGATGAGAAGGTCAAAGGTGAGGGACGAGAAGGTCGAAGGTGAGGGATGAGGGATGAGAAGGTCAAAGGTGAGGGACGAGAAGGTCGAAGGTGAGGGATGAGGGACGAGAAGGTCAAAGGTGAGGGACAAGAAGGTCGAAGGTGAGGGATGAGGAATGAGAAGGTCAAAGGTGAAGGATGAGGGACGAGAAGGTCGAAGGTGAGGGATGAGGGATGAGAAGGTCAAAGGTGAGGGACGAGAAGGTCGAAGGTGAGGGATGAGGGATGAGAAGGTCAAAGGTGAGGAACAAGAAGGCCGAAGGTGAGGAACGAGAAGGTCAAAGGTGAGGGACGAGAAGGTCGAAGGTGAGGGATGAGGGACAAGAAGGTTGAAGGTGAGGGATGAGGGATGAGAAGGTCGAAGGTGAGGGATGAGGGACGAGAAGGTCAAAGGTGAGGGTTGAGGGACGAGAAGGTCAAAGGTGAGGGACTAGAAGGTCGAAGGTGGGGGATGAGGGACGAGAAGGTCGAAGGTGAGGGACGAGAAGGTCGAAGGTGAGGGATGAGGGACGAGAAGGTCAAAGGTGAGGGATGAGGGACGAGAAGGTCGAAGATGAGGGACGAGGAGGTCGAAGGTGAGGGACGAGAAGGTCGAAGGTGAGGGATGAGGGACGAGAAGGTCGAAGGTGAGGGATGAGGGACGAGAAGGTCGAAGATGAGGGACGAGGAGGTCGAAGGTGAGGGACGAGAAGGTCGAAGGTGAGGGATGAGGGACGAGAAGGTCGAAGGTGAGGGACGAGAAGGTCGAAGGTGAGGGATGAGGGACGAGAAGGTCAAAGGTGAGGGATGAAGAATGAGAATGTCAAAGGTGAAGGATGAGGGACGAGAAGGTCGAAGGTGAGGGATGAGGGTCGAGAAGGTCGAAGGTGAGGAACGAGAAGGCCGAAGGTGAGGGACGAGAAGGTCAAAGGTGAGGGACGAGAAGGTCGAAGGTGAGGGATGAGGGACGAGAAGGTCAAAGGTGAGGGATGAGGGACGAGAAGGTCGAAGGTGAGGGATGAGGGACGAGAAGGTCGAAGGTGAGGGATGAGGGACGAGAAGGTCGAAGGTGAGGGATGAGGGATGAGAAGGTCAAAGGTGAGGGACGAGAAGGTCGAAGGTGAGGGATGAGGGACGAGAAGGTCAAAGGTGAGGGATGAGGGACGAGAAGGTCAAAGGTGAGGGATGAGGAATGAGAAGGTCAAAGGTGAAGGATGAGGGACGAGAAGGTCGAAGGTGAGGGATGAGGGTCGAGAAGGTCGAAGGTGAGGAACGAGAAGGCCGAAGGTGAGGAACGAGAAGGTTGAAGGTGAGGGATGAGGGATGAGAAGGTCGAAGGTGAGGGATGAGGGACGAGAAGGTCAAAGGTGAGGGTTGAGGGACGAGAAGGTCAAAGGTGAGGGACGAGAAGGTCAAAGGTGGGGGATGAGGGACGAGAAGGTCGAAGGTGAGGGACGAGAAGGTCGAAGGTGAGGGATGAGGGACGAGAAGGTCGAAGACGAGGGACGAGGAGGTCGAAGGTGAGGGACGAGAAGGTCGAAGGTGAGGGATGAGGGACAAGAAGGTCAAAGGTGAGGGATGAGGGACAAGAAGGTCGAAGATGAGGGACGAGGAGGTCGAAGGTGAGGGACGAGAAGGTCGAAGGTGAGGGATGAGGGACGAGAAGGTCAAAGGTGAGGGACGAGAAGGTCGAAGGTGAGGGATGAGGGACGAGAAGGTCGAAGGTGAGGGATGAGGGACGAGAAGGTCAAAGGTGAGGGATGAAGAATGAGAAGGTCAAAGGTGAAGGATGAGGGACGAGAAGGTCGAAGGTGAAGGATGAGGGTCGAGAAGGTCGAAGGTGAGGAACGAGAAGGCCGAAGGTGAGGAACGAGAAGGTCAAAGGTGAGGGACGAGAAGGTCGAAGGTGAGGGATGAGGGACAAGAAGGTTGAAGGTGAGGGATGAGGGATGAGAAGGTCGAAGGTGAGGGATGAGGGACGAGAAGGTCAAAGGTGAGGGATGAGGGACGAGAAGGTCGAAGGTGAGGGCGTGGGATGAGAAGGTCGAAGGTGAGGGGTGAGGGACGAGAAGGTCGAAGGTCAGGGATGAGGGACGAGAAGGTCTAAGGTGAGGGATGAGGAACGAGAAGGCCGAAGGTGAGGAACGAGAAGGTCAAAGGTAAGGGACGAGAAGGTCGAAGGTGAGGGATGAGGGACAAGAAGGTCGAAGGTGAGGGATGAGGGACAAGAAGGTCGAAGGTGAGGGATGAGGGACGAGAAGGTCTAAGGTGAGGGATGAGGGATGAGAAGGTCAAAGGTGAGGGACGAGAAGGTCAAAGGTGAGGGATGAGGGACGAGAAGGTCAAAGGTGAGGGACGAGAAGGTCGAAGGTGAGGGATGAGGGACGAGAAGGTCGAAGGTGAGGAACGAGAAGGTCGAAGGTGAGGGATGAGGGACGAGAAGGTCGAAGGTGAGGAACGAGAAGGCCGAAGGTGAGGAACGATAAGGTCAAAGGTGATGGACGAGAAGGTCGAAGGTGAGGGATGAGAAGGTCGAAGGTGAGGGATGAGGGACGAGAAGGTCGAAGGTGAGGGACGAGAAGGTCAAAGGTGAGGGATGAGGGACGAGAAGGTCGAAGGTGAGGGATGAGGGATGAGAAGGTCAAAGGTGAGGGATGAAGAATGAGAATGTCAAAGGTGAAGGATGAGGGACGAGAAGGTCGAAGGTGAGGGATGAGGGTCGAGAAGGTCGAAGGTGAGGAATGAGAAGGCCGAAGGTGAGGAACGAGAAGGTCAAAGGTGAGGGACGAGAAGGTCGAAGGTGAGGGATGAGGGACGAGAAGGTCGAAGGTGAGGGACGAGAAGGTCGAAGGTGAGGGATGAGGGACGAGAAGGTCAAAGGTGAGGGATGAGGGACGAGAAGGTCGAAGATGAGGGACGAGATGGTCGAGGGTGAGGGACGAGAAGGTCGAAGGTGAGGGATGAGGGATGAGAAGGTCGAAGATGAGGGACGAGATGGTCGAAGGTGAGGGACCAGAAGGTCGAAGGTGAGGGATGAGAAGGTCGAAGGTGAGGGATGAGAAGGTCGAAGGTGAGGGATGAGGGACGAGAAGGTCGAAGGTGAGGGATGAGGGACGAGAAGGTCAAAGGTGAGGGATGAGGAATGAGAAGGTCAAAGGTGAAGGATGAGGGACGAGAAGGTCGAAGGTGAGGGATGAGGGTCGAGAAGGTCGAAGGTGAGGAACGAGAAGGCCGAAGGTGAGGGATGAGGGACAAGAAGGTCGAAGGTGAGGGATGAGGGACGAGAAGGTCGAAGGTGAGGGATGAGGGATGAGAAGGTCAAAGGTGAGGGTTGAGGGACGAGAAGGTCAAAGGTGAGGGACGAGAAGGTCGAAGGTGGGGGATGAGGAACGAGAAGGTCAAAGGTGAGGAATGAGGGACGAGAAGGTCAAAGGTGAGGGATGAGGGACGAGAAGGTCGAAGGTGAGGGAGTGGGATGAGAAGGTCGAAGCTGAGGGTTGAGGGACGAGAAGGTCAAAGGTGAAGGATGAGGGACGAGAAGGTCGAAGGTGAGGGATGAGGGTCGAGAAGGTCGAAGGTGAGGAACGAGAAGGCCGAAGGTGAGGGATGAGGGACAAGAAGGTCGAAGGTGAGGGATGAGGGACGAGAA
Source organism: Rana muscosa (assembly GCA_029206835.1). Taxonomy (NCBI): domain Eukaryota; kingdom Metazoa; phylum Chordata; class Amphibia; order Anura; family Ranidae; genus Rana; species Rana muscosa. Next base: position 15,293,133 of record JARGYO010000198.1, on the reverse strand, counting down.
GGTCGAAGGTGAGGGATGAGGGATGAGAAGGTCAAAGGTGAGGGTTGAGGGACGAGAAGGTCAAAGGTGAGGGACGAGAAGGTCGAAGGTGGAGGATGAGGAACGAGAAGGTCAAAGGTGAGGAATGAGGGACGAGAAGGTCAAAGGTGAGGGATGAGGGACGAGAAGGTCGAAGGTGAGGGAGTGGGATGAGAAGGTCGAAGGTGAGGGGTGAGGGACGAGAAGGTCGGAGGTCAGGGATGAGGGACGAGAAGGTCTAAGGTGAGGGATGAGGGACGAGAAGGTCGAAGGTGAGGGACGAGGGACAAGAAGGTCGAAGATGAGGGACGAGAAGGTTGAAGGTGAGGGATGAGGGACGAGAAGGTCAAAGGTTAGGGATGAGGGACGAGAAGTTCAAAGATGAGGGGCGAAAAGGTCGAAGGTGAGGGATGAGGGACGAGAAGATCTAAGGTGAGGGATGAGGGACGAGAAGGTCGAAGGTGAGGGATGAGGGACGAGAAGGTCGAAGGTGAGGGATGAGAAGGTCAAAGATGAGGGATGAGGGATGAGAAGGTCGAAGGTGAGGGATGAGGGACGAGAAGGTCAAAGGTGAGGGATGAGGGACGAGAAGGTCAAAGGTGAGGGACGAGAAGGTCGAAGGTGAGGGATGAGGGACGAAAAGGTCGAAGGTGAGGGACGAGGAGGTCGAAGGTGAGGGATGAGGGACAAGAAGGTCAAAGGTGAGGGATGAGGAACGAGAAGGTCAAAGGTGAGGGATGAGGGACAAGAAGGTCAAAGGTGAGGGATGAGGGACGAGAAGGTCAAAGGTGAGGGATGAGGGACGAGAAGGTCAAAGGTGAGGGATGAGGGACGAGAAGGTCAAAGTTGAGGGATGAGAAGGTCTAAGATGAGGGACGAGAAGGTCTAAGATGAGGGACGAGAGACAAGAAGTTTGAAGATGAGGGACGAGGGATGAGAAGGTCAAAGGTGAGGGATGAGGGATGAGAATGTCGAAGGTGAGGGATGAGAAGGTCGAAGGTGAGGGATGAGGGACGAGAAGGTTGAAGGTGAGGGATGAGGGACAAGAAGGTCGAAGGTGAGGGATGAGGGACGAGAAGGTCAAAGTTGAGGGATGAGGGACGAGAAGGTCGAAGGTGAGGGATGAGGGACGAGAAGGTCAAAGGTGAGGGACGAGAAGGTCGAAGGTGAGGGATGAGGGACGAGAAGGTGAGGGACGAGGAGGTCGAAGGTGAGGGATGAGGGACAAGAAGGTCAAAGGTGAGGGATGAGGGATGAGAAGGTCAAAGGTGAGGGACGAGAAGGTCGAAGGTGAGGGATGAGGGACGAGAAGGTCGAAGGTGAAGGACGAGGAGGTATAAGGTGAGGGATGAGGGACGAGAAGGTCAAAGGTGAGGGATGAGGGACGAGAAGGTCAAAGGTAAGGGATGAGGGACGAGAAGGTCAAAGGTGAGGGACGAGAAGGTCGAAGGTGAGGGATGAGGGACGAGAAGGTCGAAGGTGAGGGACGAGGAGGTATAAGGTGAGGGATGAGGGACGACAAGGTCAAAGGTGAGGGATGAGGGACAAGAAGGTCAAAGGTGAGGGATGAGGGACGAGAAGGTCAAAGGTGAGGGATGAGGGACGAGAAGGTCAAAGGTGAGGGATGAGGGACGAGAAGGTCAAAGTTGAGGGATGAGAAGGTCTAAGGTGAGGGATGAGGGACGAGAAGGTTGAAGGTGAGGGATGAGGGACAAGAAGGTCAAAGGTGAGGGATGAGGGACGAGAAGGTCAAAGGTGAGGGATGAGGGACGAGAAGGTCGAAGGTGAGGGACGAGAAGGTCGAAGGTGATGGATGAGGGACGAGAAGGTCAAATGTGAGGGATGGGGGACGAAAAGGTCAAAGTTGAGGGATGAGGGACGAGAAGGTCAAAGATGAGGGGCGAGAAGGTCGAAGGTGAGGGAGTGGGACGAGAGGGTCGAAGGTGAGGGGTGAGAGACGAGAAGGTCGAAGGTGAAGGATGAGGGACGAGAAGGTCTAAGGTGAGGGATGAGGGACGAGAAGGTCAAAGGTGAGGGACGTGGGACAAGAAGGTCGAAGATAAGGGACGAGGGACGAGAAGGTCAAAGGTGAGGGATGAGGGACGAGAAGGTCAAAGATGAGGGGCGAGAAGGTTGAAGTTGAGGGAGTGGGACGAGAAGGTCGAAGGTGAGGGGTGAGGGACGAGAAGGTCGAAGGTGAGGGATGAGGGACGAGAAGGTCTAAGGTGAGGGATGAGGGACAAGAAGGTCGAAGGTGAGGGATGAGGGACAAGAAGGTCGAAGGTGAGGGATGAGGGACGAGAAGGTCTAAGGTGAGGGATGAGGGATGAGAAGGTCAAAGGTGAGGGACGAGAAGGTCAAAGGTGAGGGATGAGGGACGAGAAGGTCAAAGGTGAGGGACGAGAAGGTCGAAGGTGAGGGATGAGGGACGAGAAGGTCGAAGGTGAGGGACGAGAAGGTCGAAGGTGAGGGATGAGGGACGAGAAGGTCGAAGGTGAGGAACGAGAAGGCCGAAGGTGAGGAACGATAAGGTCAAAGGTGATGGACGAGAAGGTCGAAGGTGAGGGATGAGGGACGAGAAGGTCAAAGGTGAGGGATGAGGGACGAGAAGGTCAAAGGTGAGGGTTGAGGGACGAGAAGGTCAAAGGTGAGGGACGAGAAGGTCGAAGGTGGGGGATGAGGGACGAGAAGGTCGAAGGTGAGGGATGAGGGACGAGAAGGTCAAAGGTGAGGGATGAGGGACGAGAAGGTCGAAGATGAGGGATGAGGAGGTCGAAGGTGAGGGACGAGAAGGTCGAAGGTGAGGGATGAGGGATGAGAAGGTCAAAGGTGAGGGATGAGGGACGAGAAGGTCGAAGATGAGGGACGAGGAGGTCGAAGGTGAGGGACGAGAAGGTCGAAGGTGAGGTATGAGGGACGAGAAGGTCGAAGGTGAGGGACGAGAAGGTCAAAGGTGAGGGATGAGGGACGAGAAGGTCGAAGGTGAGGGATGAGGGACGAGAAGGTCAAAGGTGAGGGATGAAGAATGAGAATGTCAAAGGTGAATGATGAGGGATGAGAAGGTCGAAGGTGAGGGATGAGGGTCGAGAAGGTCGAAGGTGAGGAATGAGAAGGCCGAAGGTGAGGAACGAGAAGGTCAAAGGTGAGGGACGAGAAGGTCGAAGGTGAGGGATGAGGGACGAGAAGGTCGAAGGTGAGGGACGAGAAGGTCGAAGGTGAGGGATGAGGGACGAGAAGGTCAAAGGTGAGGGATGAGGGACGAGAAGGTCGAAGATGAGGGACGAGATGGTCGAGGGTGAGGGACGAGAAGGTCGAAGGTGAGGGATGAGGGATGAGAAGGTCGAAGATGAGGGACGAGATGGTCGAAGGTGAGGGACGAGAAGGTCGAAGGTGAGGGATGAGAAGGTCGAAGGTGAGGGATGAGAAGGTCGAAGGTGAGGGATGAGGGACGAGAAGGTCGAAGGTGAGGGATGAGGGACGAGAAGGTCAAAGGTGAGGGATGAGGAATGAGAAGGTCAAAGGTGAAGGATGAGGGACGAGAAGGTCGAAGGTGAGGGATGAGGGTCGAGAAGGTCGAAGGTGAGGAACGAGAAGGCCGAAGGTGAGGGATGAGGGACAAGAAGGTCGAAGGTGAGGGATGAGGGACGAGAAGGTCGAAGGTGAGGGATGAGGGATGAGAAGGTCAAAGGTGAGGGTTGAGGGACGAGAAGGTCAAAGGTGAGGGACGAGAAGGTCGAAGGTGGGGGATGAGGAAGGAGAAGGTCAAAGGTGAGGAATGAGGGACGAGAAGGTCAAAGGTGAGGGATGAGGGACGAGAAGGTCGAAGGTGAGGGAGTGGGATGAGAAGATCGAAGATGAGGGAGGAGGGACGAGAAGGTCGAAGGTGAGGGATGAGGGACGAGGTCAAAGGTGAGGGATGAGGGACAAGAAGGTCGAAGGTAAGGGATGTGGGACGAGAAGGTCAAAGGTGAGGGACGAGAAGGTCGAAGGTGAGGGATTAGGGACGAGAAGGTCAAAGGTGAGGGATGAGGGACGAGAAGGTCGAACATGAGGGCCGAGAAGGTCGAAGGTGAGGGATGAGGGATGAGAAGGTCGAAGGTGAGGGACGAGAAGGTCGAAGGTGAGGGATGAGGGACGAGAAGGTCGAAGGTGAGGGATGAGGGACGAGAAGGTCAAAGGTGAGGGATGAAGAATGAGAAGGTCAAAGTTGAGGGATGAGGGACGAGAAGGTCGAAGGTGAGGGATGAGGGTCGAGAAGGTCGAAGGTGAGGAACGAGAAGGCCGAAGGTGAGGAACGAGAAGGTCAAAGATGAGGGACGAGAAGGTCGAAGGTGAGGGATGAGGGACGAGAAGGTCGAAGGTGAGGGATGAGGGACGAGAAGGTCGAAGGTGAGGGATGAGGGATGAGAAGGTCAAAGGTGAGGGACGAGAAGGTCGAAGGTGAGGGATGAGGGACGAGAAGGTCAAAGGTGAGGGACGAGAAGGTCGAAGGTGAGGGATGAGGGACGAGAAGGTCAAAGGTGAGGGACGAGAAGGTCGAAGGTGAGGGATGATGAATGAGAAGGTCAAAGGTGAAGGATGAGGGACGAGAAGGTCGAAGGTGAGGGATGAGGGTCGAGAAGGTCGAAGGTGAGGAACAAGAAGGCCGAAGGTGAGGAACGAGAAGGTCAAAGGTGAGGGACGAGAAGGTCGAAGGTGAGGGATGAGGGACAAGAAGGTTGAAGGTGAGGGATGAGGGATGAGAAGGTCGAAGGTGAGGGATGAGGGACGAGAAGGTCAAAGGTGAGGGTTGAGGGACGAGAAGGTCAAAGGTGAGGGACTAGAAGGTCGAAGGTGGGGGATGAGGGACGAGAAGGTCGAAGGTGAGGGACGAGAAGGTCGAAGGTGAGGGATGAGGGACGAGAAGGTCAAAGGTGAGGGATGAGGGACGAGAAGGTCGAAGATGAGGGACGAGGAGGTCGAAGGTGAGGGACGAGAAGGTCGAAGGTGAGGGATGAGGGACGAGAAGGTCAAAGGTGAGGGATGAGGGACGAGAAGGTCGAAGATGAGGGACGAGAAGGTCAAAGGTGAGGGATGAGGGATGAGAAGATCGAAGATGAGGGAGGAGGGACGAGAAGGTCGAAGGTGAGGGATGAGGGACGAGGTCAAAGGTGAGGGATGAGGGACAAGAAGGTCGAAGGTAAGGGATGTGGGACGAGAAGGTCAAAGGTGAGGGACGAGAAGGTCGAAGGTGAGGGATTAGGGACGAGAAGGTCAAAGGTGAGGGATGAGGGACGAGAAGGTCGAACATGAGGGCCGAGAAGGTCGAAGGTGAGGGATGAGGGATGAGAAGGTCGAAGGTGAGGGACGAGAAGGTCGAAGGTGAGGGATGAGGGACGAGAAGGTCGAAGGTGAGGGATGAGGGACGAGAAGGTCAAAGGTGAGGGATGAAGAATGAGAAGGTCAAAGTTGAGGGATGAGGGACGAGAAGGTCGAAGGTGAGGGATGAGGGTCGAGAAGGTCGAAGGTGAGGAACGAGAAGGCCGAAGGTGAGGAACGAGAAGGTCAAAGATGAGGGACGAGAAGGTCGAAGGTGAGGGATGAGGGACGAGAAGGTCGAAGGTGAGGGATGAGGGACGAGAAGGTCGAAGGTGAGGGATGAGGGATGAGAAGGTCAAAGGTGAGGGACGAGAAGGTCGAAGGTGAGGGATGAGGGACGAGAAGGTCAAAGGTGAGGGACGAGAAGGTCGAAGGTGAGGGATGAGGGACGAGAAGGTCAAAGGTGAGGGACGAGAAGGTCGAAGGTGAGGGATGAGGAATGAGAAGGTCAAAGGTGAAGGATGAGGGACGAGAAGGTCGAAGGTGAGGGATGAGGGTCGAGAAGGTCGAAGGTGAGGAACAAGAAGGCCGAAGGTGAGGAACGAGAAGGTCAAAGGTGAGGGACGAGAAGGTCGAAGGTGAGGGATGAGGGACAAGAAGGTTGAAGGTGAGGGATGAGGGATGAGAAGGTCGAAGGTGAGGGATGAGGGACGAGAAGGTCAAAGGTGAGGGTTGAGGGACGAGAAGGTCAAAGGTGAGGGACTAGAAGGTCGAAGGTGGGGGATGAGGGACGAGAAGGTCGAAGGTGAGGGACGAGAAGGTCGAAGGTGAGGGATGAGGGACGAGAAGGTCAAAGGTGAGGGATGAGGGACGAGAAGGTCGAAGATGAGGGACGAGGAGGTCGAAGGTGAGGGACGAGAAGGTCGAAGGTGAGGGATGAGGGATGAGAAGGTCAAAGGTGAGGGATGAGGGACGAGAAGGTCGAAGATGATGGACGAGGAGGTCGAAGGTGAGGGACGAGAAGGTCGAAGGTGAGGGATGAGGGACGAGAAGGTCGAAGGTGAGGGACGAGAAGGTCGAAGGTGAGGGATGAGGGACGAGAAGGTCAAAGGTGAGGGATGAAGAATGAGAATGTCAAAGGTGAAGGATGAGGGACGAGAAGGTCGAAGGTGAGGGATGAGGGTCGAGAAGGTCGAAGGTGAGGAACGAGAAGGCCGAAGGTGAGGGACGAGAAGGTCAAAGGTGAGGGACGAGAAGGTCGAAGGTGAGGGATGAGGGACGAGAAGGTCGAAGGTGAGGGACGAGAAGGTCGAAGGTGAGGGATGAGGGACGAGAAGGTCAAAGGTGAGGGATGAGGGACGAGAAGGTCGAAGGTGAGGGATGAGGGACGAGAAGGTCCAAGGTGAGGGATGAGGGACGAGAAGGTCGAAGGTGAGGGATGAGGGATGAGAAGGTCAAAGGTGAGGGACGAGAAGGTCGAAGGTGAGGGATGAGGGACGAGAAGGTCAAAGGTGAGGGATGAGGGACGAGAAGGTCAAAGGTGAGGGATGAGGAATGAGAAGGTCAAAGGTGAAGGATGAGGGACGAGAAGGTCGAAGGTGAGGGATGAGGGTCGAGAAGGTCGAAGGTGAGGAACGAGAAGGCCGAAGGTGAGGAACGAGAAGGTTGAAGGTGAGGGATGAGGGATGAGAAGGTCGAAGGTGAGGGATGAGGGACGAGAAGGTCAAAGGTGAGGGTTGAGGGACGAGAAGGTCAAAGGTGAGGGACGAGAAGGTCAAAGGTGGGGGATGAGGGACGAGAAGGTCGAAGGTGAGGGACGAGAAGGTCGAAGGTGAGGGATGAGGGACGAGAAGGTCGAAGATGAGGGACGAGGAGGTCGAAGGTGAGGGACGAGAAGGTCGAAGGTGAGGGATGAGGGACAAGAAGGTCAAAGGTGAGGGATGAGGGACAAGAAGGTCGAAGATGAGGGACGAGGAGGTCGAAGGTGAGGGACGAGAAGGTCGAAGGTGAGGGATGAGGGACGAGAAGGTCAAAGGTGAGGGACGAGAAGGTCGAAGGTGAGGGATGAGGGACGAGAAGGTCGAAGGTGAGGGATGAGGGACGAGAAGGTCAAAGGTGAGGGATGAAGAATGAGAAGGTCAAAGGTGAAGGATGAGGGACGAGAAGGTCGAAGGTGAGGGATGAGGGTCGAGAAGGTCGAAGGTGAGGAACGAGAAGGCCGAAGGTGAGGAACGAGAAGGTCAAAGGTGAGGGACGAGAAGGTCGAAGGTGAGGGATGAGGGACAAGAAGGTTGAAGGTGAGGGATGAGGGATGAGAAGGTCGAAGGTGAGGGATGAGGGACGAGAAGGTCAAAGGTGAGGGTTGAGGGACGAGAAGGTCAAAGGTGAGCGACGAGAAGGTCGAAGGTGGGGGATGAGGGACGAGAAGGTCGAAGGTGAGGGACGAGAAGGTCGAAGGTGAGGGATGAGGGACGAGAAGGTCAAAGGTGAGGGATGAGGGACGAGAAGGTCGAAGATGAGGGACGAGGAGGTCGAAGGTGAGGGACGAGAAGGTCGAAGGTGAGGGATGAGGGACGAGAAGGTCGAAGGTGAGGGACGAGAAGGTCGAAGGTGAGGGATGAGGGACGAGAAGGTCAAAGGTGAGGGATGAGGGCCGAGAAGGTCGAAGATGAGGGAGGAGGGACGAGAAGGTCGAAGGTGAGGGATGAGGGACGAGAAGGTCGAAGGTGAGGGATGAGGGACGAGAAGGTCGAAGGTGAGGGATGAGGGATGAGAAGGTCGAAGGTGAGGGACGAGAAGGTCGAAGGTGAGGGATGAGGGACGAGAAGGTCAAAGGTGAGGGATGAGGGACGAGAAGGTCGAAGATGAGGGAGGAGGGACGAGAAGGTCGAAGGTGAGGGATGAGGGACGAGAAGGTCGAAGGTGAGGGATGAGGGACGAGAAGGTCGAAGGTGAGGGACGAGAAGGTCGAAGGTGAGGGATGAGGGACGAGAAGGTCAAAGGTGAGGGATGAGGGACGAGAAGGTCAAAGGTGAGGGATGAGGAATGAGAAGGTCAAAGGTGAAGGATGAGGGACGAGAAGGTCGAAGGTGAGGGATGAGGGTCGAGAAGGTCGAAGGTGAGGAACGAGAAGGCCGAAGGTGAGGAACGAGAAGGTTGAAGGTGAGGGATGAGGGATGAGAAGGTCAAAGGTGAGGGATGAGGGACGAGAAGGTCAAAGGTGAGGGTTGATGGACGAGAAGGTCAAAGGTGAGGGACGAGAAGGTCGAAGGTGGGGGATGAGGGACGAGAAGGTCGAAGGTGAGGGACGAGAAGGTCGAAGGTGAGGGATTAGGGACGAGAAGGTCGAAGATGAGGGACGAGGAGGTCGAAGGTGAGGGACGAGAAGGTCGAAGGTGAGGGATGAGGGACAAGAAGGTCAAAGGTGAGGGATGAGGGACAAGAAGGTCGAAGATGAGGGACGAGGAGGTCGAAGGTGAGGGACGAGAAGGTCGAAGGTGAGGGATGAGGGACGAGAAGGTCAAAGGTGAGGGACGAGAAGGTCGAAGGTGAGGGATGAGGGACGAGAAGGTCGAAGGTGAGGGATGAGGGACGAGAAGGTCAAAGGTGAGGGATGAAGAATGAGAAGGTCAAAGGTGAAGGATGAGGGACGAGAAGGTCGAAGGTGAGGGATGAGGGTCGAGAAGGTCGAAGGTGAGGAACGAGAAGGCCGAAGGTGAGGAACGAGAAGGTCAAAGGTGAGGGACGAGAAGGTCGAAGGTGAGGGATGAGGGACGAGAAGGTCGAAGGTGAGGGACGAGAAGGTCGAAGGTGAGGGATGAGGGACGAGAAGGTCAAAGATGAGGGATGAGAAGATCGAAGATGAGGGAGGAGGGACGAGAAGGTCGAAGGTGAGGGATGAGGGACGAGGTCAAAGGTGAGGGATGAGGGACAAGAAGGTCGAAGGTAAGGGATGTGGGACGAGAAGGTCAAAGGTGAGGGACGAGAAGGTCGAAGGTGAGGGATTAGGGACGAGAAGGTCAAAGGTGAGGGATGAGGGACGAGAAGGTCGAACATGAGGGCCGAGAAGGTCGAAGGTGAGGGATGAGGGATGAGAAGGTCGAAGGTGAGGGACGAGAAGGTCGAAGGTGAGGGATGAGGGACGAGAAGGTCGAAGGTGAGGGATGAAGGACGAGAAGGTCGAAGGTGAGGGATGAGGGATGAGAAGGTCAAAGGTGAGGGACGAGAAGGTCGAAGGTGAGGGATGAGGGATGAGAAGGTCAAAGGTGAGGGACGAGAAGGTCGAAGGTGAGGGATGAGGGACGAGAAGGTCAAAGGTGAGGGACAAGAAGGTCGAAGGTGAGGGATGAGGAATGAGAAGGTCAAAGGTGAAGGATGAGGGACGAGAAGGTCGAAGGTGAGGGATGAGGGTCGAGAAGGTCGAAGGTGAGGAACAAGAAGGCCGAAGGTGAGGAACGAGAAGGTCAAAGGTGAGGGACGAGAAGGTCGAAGGTGAGGGATGAGGGACAAGAAGGTTGAAGGTGAGGGATGAGGGATGAGAAGGTCGAAGGTGAGGGATGAGGGACGAGAAGGTCAAAGGTGAGGGTTGAGGGACGAGAAGGTCAAAGGTGAGGGACTAGAAGGTCGAAGGTGGGGGATGAGGGACGAGAAGGTCGAAGGTGAGGGACGAGAAGGTCGAAGGTGAGGGATGAGGGACGAGAAGGTCAAAGGTGAGGGATGAGGGACGAGAAGGTCGAAGATGAGGGACGAGGAGGTCGAAGGTGAGGGACGAGAAGGTCGAAGGTGAGGGATGAGGGACGAGAAGGTCAAAGGTGAGGGATGAGGGACGAGAAGGTCGAAGATGAGGGACGAGGAGGTCGAAGGTGAGGGACGAGAAGGTCGAAGGTGAGGGATGAGAGACGAGAAGGTCGAAGGTGAGGGACGAGAAGGTCGAAGGTGAGGGATGAGGGACGAGAAGGTCAAAGGTGAGGGATGAAGAATGAGAATGTCAAAGGTGAAGGATGAGGGACGAGAAGGTCGAAGGTGAGGGATGAGGGTCGAGAAGGTCGAAGGTGAGGAACGAGAAGGCCGAAGGTGAGGGACGAGAAGGTCAAAGGTGAGGGACGAGAAGGTCGAAGGTGAGGGATGAGGGACGAGAAGGTCGAAGGTGAGGGACGAGAAGGTCGAAGGTGAGGGATGAGGGACGAGAAGGTCAAAGGTGAGGGATGATGGACGAGAAGGTCGAAGGTGAGGGATGAGGGACGAGAAGGTCGAAGGTGAGGGATGAGGGACGAGAAGGTCGAAGGTGAGGGATGAGGGATGAGAAGGTCAAAGGTGAGGGACGAGAAGGTCGAAGGTGAGGGATGAGGGACGAGAAGGTCAAAGGTGAGGGATGAGGGACGAGAAGGTCAAAGGTGAGGGATGAGGAATGAGAAGGTCAAAGGTGAAGGATGAGGGACGAGAAGGTCGAAGGTGAGGGATGAGGGTCGAGAAGGTCGAAGGTGAGGAACGAGAAGGCCGAAGGTGAGGAACGAGAAGGTTGAAGGTGAGGGATGAGGGATGAGAAGGTCGAAGGTGAGGGATGAGGGACGAGAAGGTCAAAGGTGAGGGTTGAGGGACGAGAAGGTCAAAGGTGAGGGACGAGAAGGTCAAAGGTGGGGGATGAGGGACGAGAAGGTCGAAGGTGAGGGACGAGAAGGTCGAAGGTGAGGGATGAGGGACGAGAAGGTCGAAGACGAGGGACGAGGAGGTCGAAGATGAGGGACGAGAAGGTCGAAGGTGAGGGATGAGGGACAAGAAGGTCAAAGGTGAGGGATGAGGGACAAGAAGGTCGAAGATGAGGGACGAGGAGGTCGAAGGTGAGGGACGAGAAGGTCGAAGGTGAGGGATGAGGGACGAGAAGGTCAAAGGTGAGGGACGAGAAGGTCGAAGGTGAGGGATGAGGGACGAGAAGGTCGAAGGTGAGGGATGAGGGACGAGAAGGTCAAAGGTGAGGGATGAAGAATGAGAAGGTCAAAGGTGAAGGATGAGGGACGAGAAGGTCGAAGGTGAGGGAGGAGGGTCGAGAAGGTCGAAGGTGAGGAACGAGAAGGCCGAAGGTGAGGAACGAGAAGGTCAAAGGTGAGGGACGAGAAGGTCGAAGGTGAGGGATGAGGGACAAGAAGGTTGAAGGTGAGGGATGAGGGATGAGAAGGTCGAAGGTGAGGGATGAGGGACGAGAAGGTCAAAGGTGAGGGATGAGGGACGAGAAGGTCGAAGGTGAGGGCGTGGGATGAGAAGGTCGAAGGTGAGGGGTGAGGGACGAGAAGGTCGAAGGTCAGGGATGAGGGACGAGAAGGTCTAAGGTGAGGGATGAGGAACGAGAAGGCCGAAGGTGAGGAACGAGAAGGTCAAAGGTAAGGGACGAGAAGGTCGAAGGTGAGGGATGAGGGACAAGAAGGTCGAAGGTGAGGGATGAGGGACAAGAAGGTCGAAGGTGAGGGATGAGGGACGAGAAGGTCTAAGGTGAGGGATGAGGGATGAGAAGGTCAAAGGTGAGGGACGAGAAGGTCAAAGGTGAGGGATGAGGGACGAGAAGGTCAAAGGTGAGGGACGAGAAGGTCGAAGGTGAGGGATGAGGGACGAGAAGGTCGAAGGTGAGGGACGAGAAGGTCGAAGGTGAGGGATGAGGGACGAAAAGGTCGAAGGTGAGGAACGAGAAGGCCGAAGGTGAGGAACGATAAGGTCAAAGGTGATGGACGAGAAGGTCGAAGGTGAGGGATGAGAAGGTCGAAGGTGAGGGATGAGGGACGAGAAGGTCGAAGGTGAGGGACGAGAAGGTCAAAGGTGAGGGATGAGGGACGAGAAGGTCGAAGGTGAGGGATGAGGGACGAGAAGGTCAAAGGTGAGGGATGAAGAATGAGAATGTCAAAGGTGAGGGATGAGGGACGAGAAGGTCGAAGGTGAGGGATGAGGGACGAGAAGGTCGAAGGTGAGGGATGAGGGTCGAGAAGGTCGAAGGTGAGGAATGAGAAGGCCGAAGGTGAGGAACGAGAAGGTCAAAGGTGAGGGACGAGAAGGTCGAAGGTGAGGGATGAGGGACGAGAAGGTCGAAGGTGAGGGACGAGAAGGTCGAAGGTGAGGGATGAGGGACGAGAAGGTCAAAGGTGAGGGATGAGGGACGAGAAGGTCGAAGATGAGGGACGAGATGGTCGAGGGTGAGGGACGAGAAGGTCGAAGGTGAGGGATGAGGGATGAGAAGGTCGAAGATGAGGGACGAGATGGTCGAAGGTGAGGGACCAGAAGGTCGAAGGTGAGGGATGAGAAGGTCGAAGGTGAGGGATGAGAAGGTCGAAGGTGAGGGATGAGGGACGAGAAGGTCGAAGGTGAGGGATGAGGGACGAGAAGGTCAAAGGTGAGGGATGAGGAATGAGAAGGTCAAAGGTGAAGGATGAGGGACGAGAAGGTCGAAGGTGAGGGATGAGGGTCGAGAAGGTCGAAGGTGAGGAACGAGAAGGCCGAAGGTGAGGGATGAGGGACAAGAAGGTCGAAGGTGAGGGATGAGGGACGAGAAGGTCGAAGGTGAGGGATGAGAAGGTCAAAGGTGAGGGTTGAGGGACGAGAAGGTCAAAGGTGAGGGACGAGAGGGTCGAAGGTGGGGGATGAGGAACGAGAAGGTCAAAGGTGAGGAATGAGGGACGAGAAGGTCAAAGGTGAGGGATGAGGGACGAGAAGGTCGAAGGTGAGGGAGTGGGATGAGAAGGTCGAAGCTGAGGGTTGAGGGACGAGAAGGTCAAAGGTGAAGGATGAGGGACGAGAAGGTCGAAGGTGAGGGATGAGGGTCGAGAAGGTCGAAGGTGAGGAACGAGAAGGCCGAAGGTGAGGGATGAGGGACAAGAAGGTCGAAGGTGAGGGATGAGGGACGAGAAGGTCGAAGGTGAGGGATGAGGGATGAGAAGGTCAAAGGTGAGGGTTGAGGGACGAGAAGGTCAAAGGTGAGGGACGAGAAGGTCGAAGGTGGGGGATGAGGAACGAGAAGGTCAAAGGTGAGGAATGAGGGACGAGAAGGTCAAAGGTGAGGGATGAGGGACGAGAAGGTCGAAGGTGAGGGAGTGGGATGAGAAGGTCGAAGGTGAGGGGTGAGGGACGAGAAGGTCAGAGGTCAGGGATGAGGGACGAGAAGGTCTAAGGTGAGGGATGAGGGACGAGAAGGTCGAAGGTGAGGGACGAGGGACAAGAAGGTCGAAGATGAGGGACGAGAAGGTTGAAGGTGAGGGATGAGGGACGAGAAGGTCAAAGGTTAGGGATGAGGGACGAGAAGTTCAAAGATGAGGGGCGAAAAGGTCGAAGGTGAGGGATGAGGGACGAGAAGATCTAAGGTGAGGGATGAGGGATGAGAAGGTCGAAGGTGAGGGATGAGGGACGAGAAGGTCGAAGGTGAGGGATGAGAAGGTCAAAGATGAGGGATGAGGGATGAGAAGGTCGAAGGTGAGGGATGAGGGACGAGAAGGTCAAAGGTGAGGGATGAGGGACGAGAAGGTCAAAGGTGAGGGACGAGAAGGTCGAAGGTGAGGGATGAGGGACGAAAAGGTCGAAGGTGAGGGACGAGGAGGTCGAAGGTGAGGGATGAGGGACAAGAAGGTCAAAGGTGAGGGATGAGGAACGAGAAGGTCAAAGGTGAGGGATGAGGGACAAGAAGGTCAAAGGTGAGGGATGAGGGACGAGAAGGTCAAAGGTGAGGGATGAGGGACGAGAAGGTCAAAGGTGAGGGATGAGGGACGAGAAGGTCAAAGTTGAGGGATGAGAAGGTCTAAGATGAGGGACGAGAAGGTCTAAGATGAGGGACGAGAGACAAGAAGTTTGAAGATGAGGGACGAGGGATGAGAAGGTCAAAGGTGAGGGATGAGGGATGAGAATGTCGAAGGTGAGGGATGAGAAGGTCGAAGGTGAGGGATGAGGGACGAGAAGGTTGAAGGTGAGGGATGAGGGACAAGAAGGTCGAAGGTGAGGGATGAGGGACGAGAAGGTCAAAGTTGAGGGATGAGGGACGAGAAGGTCGAAGGTGAGGGATGAGGGACGAGAAGGTCAAAGGTGAGGGACGAGAAGGTCGAAGGTGAGGGATGAGGGAAGAGAAGGTGAGGGACGAGGAGGTCGAAGGTGAGGGATGAGGGACAAGAAGGTCAAAGGTGAGGGATGAGGGATGAGAAGGTCAAAGGTGAGGGACGAGAAGGTCGAAGGTGAGGGATGAGGGACGAGAAGGTCGAAGGTGAAGGACGAGGAGGTATAAGGTGAGGGATGAGGGACGAGAAGGTCAAAGGTGAGGGATGAGGGACGAGAAGGTCAAAGGTAAGGGATGAGGGACGAGAAGGTCAAAGGTGAGGGACGAGAAGGTCGAAGGTGAGGGATGAGGGACGAGAAGGTCGAAGGTGAGGGACGAGGAGGTATAAGGTGAGGGATGAGGGACGACAAGGTCAAAGGTGAGGGATGAGGGACAAGAAGGTCAAAGGTGAGGGATGAGGGACGAGAAGGTCAAAGGTGAGGGATGAGGGACGAGAAGGTCAAAGGTGAGGGATGAGGGACGAGAAGGTCAAAGTTGAGGGATGAGAAGGTCTAAGGTGAGGGATGAGGGACGAGAAGGTTGAAGGTGAGGGATGAGGGACAAGAAGGTCAAAGGTGAGGGATGAGGGACGAGAAGGTCAAAGGTGAGGGATGAGGGACGAGAAGGTCGAAGGTGAGGGACGAGAAGGTCGAAGGTGATGGATGAGGGACGAGAAGGTCAAATGTGAGGGATGGGGGACGAAAAGGTCAAAGTTGAGGGATGAGGGACGAGAAGGTCAAAGATGAGGGGCGAGAAGGTCGAAGGTGAGGGAGTGGGACGAGAGGGTCGAAGGTGAGGGGTGAGAGACGAGAAGGTCGAAGGTGAAGGATGAGGGACGAGAAGGTCTAAGGTGAGGGATGAGGGACGAGAAGGTCAAAGGTGAGGGACGTGGGACAAGAAGGTCGAAGATAAGGGACGAGGGACGAGAAGGTCAAAGGTGAGGGATGAGGGACGAGAAGGTCAAAGATGAGGGGCGAGAAGGTTGAAGTTGAGGGAGTGGGACGAGAAGGTCGAAGGTGAGGGGTGAGGGACGAGAAGGTCGAAGGTGAGGGATGAGGGACGAGAAGGTCTAAGGTGAGGGATGAGGGACAAGAAGGTCGAAGGTGAGGGATGAGGGACAAGAAGGTCGAAGGTGAGGGATGAGGGACGAGAAGGTCTAAGGTGAGGGATGAGGGATGAGAAGGTCAAAGGTGAGGGACGAGAAGGTCAAAGGTGAGGGATGAGGGACGAGAAGGTCAAAGGTGAGGGACGAGAAGGTCGAAGGTGAGGGATGAGGGACGAGAAGGTCGAAGGTGAGGGACGAGAAGGTCGAAGGTGAGGGATGAGGGACGAGAAGGTCGAAGGTGAGGAACGAGAAGGCCGAAGGTGAGGAACGATAAGGTCAAAGGTGATGGACGAGAAGGTCGAAGGTGAGGGATGAGGGACGAGAAGGTCAAAGGTGAGGGATGAGGGACGAGAAGGTCAAAGGTGAGGGTTGAGGGACGAGAAGGTCAAAGGTGAGGGACGAGAAGGTCGAAGGTGGGGGATGAGGGACGAGAAGGTCGAAGGTGAGGGATGAGGGACGAGAAGGTCAAAGGTGAGGGATGAGGGACGAGAAGGTCGAAGATGAGGGATGAGGAGGTCGAAGGTGAGGGACGAGAAGGTCGAAGGTGAGGGATGAGGGATGAGAAGGTCAAAGGTGAGGGATGAGGGACGAGAAGGTCGAAGATGAGGGACGAGGAGGTCGAAGGTGAGGGACGAGAAGGTCGAAGGTGAGGTATGAGGGACGAGAAGGTCGAAGGTGAGGGACGAGAAGGTCAAAGGTGAGGGATGAGGGACGAGAAGGTCGAAGGTGAGGGATGAGGGACGAGAAGGTCAAAGGTGAGGGATGAAGAATGAGAATGTCAAAGGTGAAGGATGAGGGATGAGAAGGTCGAAGGTGAGGGATGAGGGTCGAGAAGGTCGAAGGTGAGGAATGAGAAGGCCGAAGGTGAGGAACGAGAAGGTCAAAGGTGAGGGACGAGAAGGTCGAAGGTGAGGGATGAGGGACGAGAAGGTCGAAGGTGAGGGACGAGAAGGTCGAAGGTGAGGGATGAGGGACGAGAAGGTCAAAGGTGAGGGATGAGGGACGAGAAGGTCGAAGATGAGGGACGAGATGGTCGAGGGTGAGGGACGAGAAGGTCGAAGGTGAGGGATGAGGGATGAGAAGGTCGAAGATGAGGGACGAGATGTTCGAAGGTGAGGGACGAGAAGGTCGAAGGTGAGGGATGAGAAGGTCGAAGGTGAGGGATGAGAAGGTCGAAGGTGAGGGATGAGGGACGAGAAGGTCGAAGGTGAGGGATGAGGGACGAGAAGGTCAAAGGTGAGGGATGAGGAATGAGAAGGTCAAAGGTGAAGGATGAGGGACGAGAAGGTCGAAGGTGAGGGATGAGGGTCGAGAAGGTCGAAGGTGAGGAACGAGAAGGCCGAAGGTGAGGGATGAGGGACAAGAAGGTCGAAGGTGAGGGATGAGGGACGAGAAGGTCGAAGGTGAGGGATGAGGGATGAGAAGGTCAAAGGTGAGGGTTGAGGGACGAGAAGGTCAAAGGTGAGGGACGAGAAGGTCGAAGGTGGGGGATGAGGAAGGAGAAGGTCAAAGGTGAGGAATGAGGGACGAGAAGGTCAAAGGTGAGGGATGAGGGACGAGAAGGTCGAAGGTGAGGGAGTGGGATGAGAAGGTCGAAGGTGAGGGGTGAGGGACGAGAAGGTCAAAGGTGAAGGATGAGGGACGAGAAGGTCGAAGGTGAGGGATGAGGGTCGAGAAGGTCGAAGGTGAGGAACGAGAAGGCCGAAGGTGAGGGATGAGGGACAAGGTCGAAGGTGAGGGATGAGGGACGAGAAGGTCGAAGGTGAGGGATGAGGGATGAGAAGGTCAAAGGTGAGGGTTGAGGGACGAGAAGGTCAAAGGTGAGGGACGAGAAGGTCGAAGGTGGGGGATGAGGAATGAGAAGGTCAAAGGTGAGGAATGAGGGACGAGAAGGTCAAAGGTGAGGGATGAGGGACGAGAAGGTCGAAGGTGAGGGAGTGGGATGAGAAGGTCGAAGGTGAGGGGTGAGGGACGAGAAGGTCGGAGGTCAGGGATGAGGGACGAGAAGGTCTAAGGTGAGGGATGAGGGACGAGAAGGTCGAAGGTGAGGGACGAGGGACAAGAAGGTCGAAGATGAGGGACGAGAAGGTTGAAGGTGAGGGATGAGGGACGAGAAGGTCAAAGGTTAGGGATGAGGGACGAGAAGTTCAAAGATGAGGGGCGAAAAGGTCGAAGGTGAGGGATGAGGGACGAGAAGATCTAAGGTGAGGGATGAGGGACGAGAAGGTCGAAGGTGAGGGATGAGGGACGAGAAGGTCGAAGGTGAGGGATGAGAAGGTCAAAGATGAGGGATGAGGGATGAGAAGGTCGAAGGTGAGGGATGAGGGACGAGAAGGTCAAAGGTGAGGGATGAGGGACGAGAAGGTCAAAGGTGAGGGATGAGGGACGAGAAGGTCAAAGGTGAGGGACGAGAAGGTCGAAGGTGAGGGATGAGGGACGAAAAGGTCGAAGGTGAGGGACGAGGAGGTCGAAGGTGAGGGATGAGGGACAAGAAGGTCAAAGGTGAGGGATGAGGAACGAGAAGGTCAAAGGTGAGGGATGAGGGACAAGAAGGTCAAAGGTGAGGGATGAGGGACGAGAAGGTCAAAGGTGAGGGATGAGGGACGAGAAGGTCAAAGGTGAGGGATGAGGGACGAGAAGGTCAAAGTTGAGGGATGAGAAGGTCTAAGATGAGGGACGAGAAGGTCTAAGATGAGGGACGAGAGACAAGAAGGTTGAAGATGAGGGACGAGGGATGAGAAGGTCAAAGGTGAGGGATGAGGGATGAGAATGTCGAAGGTGAGGGATGAGAAGGTCGAAGGTGAGGGATGAGGGACGAGAAGGTTGAAGGTGAGGGATGAGGGACAAGAAGGTCGAAGGTGAGGGATGAGGGACGAGAAGGTCAAAGGTGAGGGATGAGGGACGAGAAGGTCGAAGGTGAGGGATGAGGGACGAGAATGTCAAAGGTGAGGGACGAGAAGGTCGAAGGTGAGGGATGAGGGACGAGAAGGTCGAAGGTGAGGGACGAGGAGGTCGAAGGTGAGGGATGAGGGACAAGAAGGTCAAAGGTGAGGGATGAGGGATGAGAAGGTCAAAGGTGAGGGACGAGAAGGTCGAAGGTGAGGAATGAGGGACGAGAAGGTCGAAGGTGAAGGACGAGGAGGTATAAGGTGAGGGATGAGGGACGAGAAGGTCAAAGGTGAGGGATGAGGGACGAGAAGGTCAAAGGTAAGGGATGAGGGACGAGAAGGTCAAAGGTGAGGGACGAGAAGGTCGAAGGTGAGGGATGAGGGACGAGAAGGTCGAAGGTGAGGGACGAGGAGGTATAAGGTGAGGGATGAGGGACGACAAGGTCAAAGGTGAGGGATGAGGGACAAGAAGGTCAAAGGTGAGGGATGAGGGACGAGAAGGTCAAAGGTGAGGGATGAGGGACGAGAAGGTCAAAGGTGAGGGATGAGGGACGAGAAGGTCAAAGTTGAGGGATGAGAAGGTCTAAGGTGAGGGATGAGGGACGAGAAGGTTGAAGGTGAGGGACGAGAAGGTCGAAGGTGATGGATGAGGGACGAGAAGGTCAAATGTGAGGGATGAGGGACGAGAAGGTCGAAGGTGAGGGACGAGAAGGTCGAAGGTGATGGATGAGGGACGAGAAGGTCAAATGTGAGGGATGGGGGACGAAAAGGTCAAAGTTGAGGGATGAGGGACGAGAAGGTCAAAGATGAGGGGCGAGAAGGTCGAAGGTGAGGGAGTGGGACGAGAGGGTCGAAGGTGAGGGGTGAGAGACGAGAAGGTCGAAGGTGAAGGATGAGGGACGAGAAGGTCTAAGGTGAGGGATGAGGGACGAGAAGGTCAAAGGTGAGGGACGTGGGACAAGAAGGTCGAAGATAAGGGACGAGGGACGAGAAGGTCAAAGGTGAGGGATGAGGGACGAGAAGGTCAAAGATGAGGGGCGAGAAGGTTGAAGTTGAGGGAGTGGGACGAGAAGGTCGAAGGTGAGGGGTGAGGGACGAGAAGGTCGAAGGTGAGGGATGAGGGACGAGAAGGTCTAAGGTGAGGGATGAGGGACGAGAAGGTCGAAGGTGAGGGATGAGAAGGTCGAAGGTGAGGGATGAGGGATGAGAAGGTCGAAGATGAGGGACGAGAAGGTCGAAGGTGAGGGATGAGGGACGAGAAGGTCAAAGGTGAGGGAAGAGGGACGAGAAGGTCGAAGATGAGGGACGAGAAGGTCGAAGGTGAGGGATGAGCGACGAGAAGGTCAAAGGTGAGGGATGAGGGACGAGAAGGTCAAAGGTGAGGGATGAGGAATGAGAAGGTCAAAGGTGAAGGATGAGGGACGAGAAGGTCAAAGGTGAGGGATGAGGGTCGAGAAGGTCGAAGGTGAGGAACGAGAAGGCCGAAGGTGAGGAACGAGAAGGTCAAAGGTGATGGACGAGAAGGTCGAAGGTGAGGGATGAGGGACGAGAAGGTCAAAGGTGAGGGATGAGGGACGAGAAGGTCAAAGGTGAGGGTTGAGGGACGAGAAGGTCAAAGGTGAGGGACGAGAAGGTCGAAGGTGGGGGATGAGGGACGAGAAGGTCGAAGGTGAGGGATGAGGGACGAGAAGGTCAAAGGTGAGGGATGAGGGACGAGAAGGTCGAAGATGAGGGACGAGGAGGTCGAAGGTGAGGGACGAGAAGGTCGAAGGTGAGGGATGAGGGACGAGAAGGTCGAAGGTGAGGGACGAGAAGGTCGAAGGTGAGGGATGAGGGACGAGAAGGTCGAAGGTGAGGGATGAGGGACGAGAAGGTCAAAGGTGAGGGATGAAGAATGAGAATGTCAAAGGTGAAGGATGAGGGACGAGAAGGTCGAAGGTGAGGGATGAGGGTCGAGAAGGTCGAAGGTGAGGAACGAGAAGGCCGAAGGTGAGGAACGAGAAGGTCAAAGGTGAGGGACAAGAAGGTCGAAGGTGAGGGATGAGGGACGAGAAGGTCGAAGGTGAGGGACGAGTAGGTCGAAGGTGAGGGATGAGGGACGAGAAGGTCAAAGGTGAGGGATGAGGGACGAGAAGGTCGAAGATGAGGGAGGAGGGACGAGAAGATCGAAGGTGAGGGATGAGGGACGAGAAGGTCGAAGGTGAGGGATAAGGGACGAGAAGGTCGAAGGTGAGGGATGAGGGATGAGAAGGTCAAAGGTGAGGGACGAGAAGGTCGAAGGTGAGGGATGAGGGACGAGAAGGTCAAAGGTGAGGGATGAGGGACGAGAAGGTCGAAGGTGAGGGACGAGAAGGTCGAAGGTGAGGGATGAGGGACGAGAAGGTCAAAGGTGAGGGATGAGGGACGAGAAGGTCGAAGATGAGGGACGAGATGGTCGAAGGTGAGGGACGAGAAGGTCGAAGGTGAGGGATGAGGGATGAGAAGGTCGAAGGTGAGGGACGAGAAGGTCGAAGGTGAGGGATGAGGGACGAGAAGGTCGAAGGTGAGGGATGAGGGACGAGAAGGTCAAAGGTGAGGGATGAGGAATGAGAAGGTCAAAGGTGAAGAATGAGGGACGAGAAGGTCGAAGGTGAGGGATGAGGGTCGAGAAGGTCGAAGGTGAGGAACGAGAAGGCCGAAGGTGAGGAACGAGAAGGTCAAAGGTGAGGGACGAGAAGGTCGAAGGTGAGGGATGAGGGACAAGAAGGTCGAAGGTGAGGGATGAGGGACGAGAAGGTCGAAGGTGAGGGATGAGGGACGAGAAGGTCTAAGGTGAGGGTTGAGGGACGAGAAGGTCAAAGGTGAGGGACGAGAAGGTCGAAGGTGGGGGATGAGGGACGAGAAGGTCAAAGGTGAGGGATGAGGAACGAGAAGGTCAAAGGTGAGGAATGAGGGACGAGAAGGTCAAAGGTGAGGGATGAGGGACGAGAAGGTCGAAGGTGAGGGAGTGGGATGAGAAGGTTGAAGGTGAGGGGTGAGGGACGAGAAGGTCGAAGGTCAGGGATGAGGGACGAGAAGGTCTAAGGTGAGGGATGAGGGACAAGAAGGTCGAAGATGAGGGACGAGAAGGTTGAAGGTGAGGAATGAGGGACGAGAAGGTCAAAGGTGAGGGATGAGGGACGAGAAGTTCAAAGATGAGGGACGAAAAGGTCGAAGGTGAGGGATGAGGGACGAGAAGATCTAAGGTGAGGGATGAGGGACGAGAAGGTGAGGGATGAGGGACAAGAAGGTCGAAGGTGAGGGATGAGAATGTCAAAGATGAGGGATGAGGGATGAGAAGGTCGAAGGTGAGGGATGAGGGACGAGAAGGTCAAAGGTGAGGGATGAGGGACGAGAAGGTCAAAGGTGAGGGATGAGGGACGAGAAGGTCAAAGGTGAGGGACGAGAAGGTCGAAGGTGAGGGATGAGGTACGAAAAGGTCGAAGGTGAGGGACGAGGAGGTCGAAGGTGAGGGATGAGGGACAAGAAGGTCAAAGGTGAGGGATGAGGAACGAGAAGGTCAAAGGTGAGGGATGAGGGACAAGAAGGTCAAAGGTGAGGGATG
Source organism: Rana muscosa (assembly GCA_029206835.1). Classification (NCBI taxonomy): domain Eukaryota; kingdom Metazoa; phylum Chordata; class Amphibia; order Anura; family Ranidae; genus Rana; species Rana muscosa. Next base: position 15,271,186 of record JARGYO010000198.1, on the reverse strand, counting down.
AGGGATGAGAAGGTCAAAGGTGAGGGATGAGAAGGTCTAAGATGAGGGACGAGAAGGTCTAAGATGAGGGACAAGGGACAAGAAGGTTGAAGATGAGGGACGAGGGATGAGAAGGTCAAAGGTGAGGGATGAGGGATGAGAAGGTCGAAGGTGAGGGATGAGAAGGTCGAAGGTGAGGGATGAGGGACGAGAAGGTTGAAGGTGAGGGATGAGGGACAAGAAGGTCGAAGGTGAGGGATGAGGGACGAGAAGGTCAAAGGTGAGGGATGAGGGATGAGAAGGTCGAAGGTGAGGGATGAGGGACGAGAAGGTCAAAGGTGAGGGACGAGAAGGTCGAAGGTGAGGGATGAGGGACGAGAAGGTCGAAGGTGAGGGACGAGGAGGTCGAAGGTGAGGGATGAGGGACAAGAAGGTCAAAGGTGAGGGATGAGGGATGAGAAGGTCAAAGGTGAGGGACGAGAAGGTCGAAGGTGAGGGATGAGGGACGAGAAGGTCGAAGGTGAGGGACGAGGAGGTATATGGTGAGGGATGAGGGACGAGAAGGTCAAAGGTGAGGGATGAGGGACGAGAAGGTCAAAGGTGAGGGATGAGGGACGAGAAGGTCAAAGGTGAGGCACGAGAAGGTCGAAGGTGAGGGATGAGGGTCGAGAAGGTCGAAGGTGAGGAACGAGAAGGCCGAAGGTGAGGAACGAGAAGGTCAAAGGTGAGGGACGAGAAGGTCGAAGGTGAGGGATGAGGGACGAGAAGGTCGAAGGTGAGGGAGTGGGATGAGAAGGTCGAAGGTGAGGGGTGAGGGACGAGAAGGTCGAAGGTCAGGGATGAGGGACGAGAAGGTCTAAGGTGAGGGATGAGGGACGAGAAGGTCGAAGGTGAGGGACGAGGGACAAGAAGGTCGAAGATGAGGGACGAGAAGGTTGAAGGTGAGGAATGAGGGACGAGAAGGTCAAAGGTGAGGGATGAGGGACGAGAAGTTCAAAGATGAGGGGCGAAAAGGTCGAAGGTGAGGGATGAGGGACGAGAAGATCTAAGGTGAGGGATGAGGGACGAGAAGGTCAAAGGTGAGGGATGAGGGATGAGAAGGTCGAAGGTGAGGGATGAGAAGGTCAAAGATGAGGGATGAGGGATGAGAAGGTCGAAGGTGAGGGATGAGGGACGAGAAGGTCAAAGGTGAGGGATGAGGGACGAGAAGGTCAAAGGTGAGGGATGAGGGACGAGAAGGTCAAAGGTGAGGGATGAGGAATGAGAAGGTCAAAGGTGAAGGATGAGGGACGAGAAGGTCGAAGGTGAGGGATGAGGGTCGAGAAGGTCGAAGGTGAGGAACGAGAAGGCTGAAGGTGAGGAATGAGGGACGAGAAGGTCAAAGGTGAGGGATGAGGGACGAGAAGTTCAAAGATGAGGGACGAAAAGGTCGAAGGTGAGGGATGAGGGACGAGAAGATCTAAGGTGAGGGATGAGGGACGAGAAGGTGAGGGATGAGGGACAAGAAGGTCGAAGGTGAGGGATGAGAATGTCAAAGATGAGGGATGAGGGATGAGAAGGTCGAAGGTGAGGGATGAGGGACGAGAAGGTCAAAGGTGAGGGATGAGGGACGAGAAGGTCAAAGGTGAGGGATGAGGGACGAGAAGGTCAAAGGTGAGGGACGAGAAGGTCGAAGGTGAGGGATGAGGTACGAAAAGGTCGAAGGTGAGGGACGAGGAGGTCGAAGGTGAGGGATGAGGGACAAGAAGGTCAAAGGTGAGGGATGAGGAACGAGAAGGTCAAAGGTGAGGGATGAGGGACAAGAAGGTCAAAGGTGAGGGATGAGGGACGAGAAGGTCAAAGGTGAGGGATGAGAAGGTCTAAGATGAGGGACGAGAAGGTCTAAGATGAGGGACAAGGGACAAGAAGGTTGAAGATGAGGGACGAGGGATGAGAAGGTCAAAGGTGAGGGATGAGGGATGAGAAGGTCGAAGGTGAGGGATGAGAAGGTCGAAGGTGAGGGATGAGGGACGAGAAGGTTGAAGGTGAGGGATGAGGGACAAGAAGGTCGAAGGTGAGGGATGAGGGACGAGAAGGTCAAAGGTGAGGGATGAGGGATGAGAAGGTCGAAGGTGAGGGATGAGGGACGAGAAGGTCAAAGGTGAGGGACGAGAAGGTCGAAGGTGAGGGATGAGGGACGAGAAGGTCGAAGGTGAGGGACGAGGAGGTCGAAGGTGAGGGATGAGGGACAAGAAGGTCAAAGGTGTGGGATGAGGGATGAGAAGGTCAAAGGTGAGGGACGAGAAGGTCGAAGGTGAGGGATGAGGGACGAGAAGGTCGAAGGTGAGGGACGAGGAGGTATATGGTGAGGGATGAGGGACGAGAAGGTCAAAGGTGAGGGATGAGGGACGAGAAGGTCAAAGGTGAGGGATGAGGGACGAGAAGGTCAAAGGTGAGGCACGAGAAGGTCGAAGGTGAGGGATGAGGGTCGAGAAGGTCGAAGGTGAGGAACGAGAAGGCCGAAGGTGAGGAACGAGAAGGTCAAAGGTGAGGGACGAGAAGGTCGAAGGTGAGGGATGAGGGACGAGAAGGTCGAAGGTGAGGGAGTGGGATGAGAAGGTCGAAGGTGAGGGGTGAGGGACGAGAAGGTCGAAGGTCAGGGATGAGGGACGAGAAGGTCTAAGGTGAGGGATGAGGGACGAGAAGGTCGAAGGTGAGGGACGAGGGACAAGAAGGTCGAAGATGAGGGACGAGAAGGTTGAAGGTGAGGAATGAGGGACGAGAAGGTCAAAGGTGAGGGATGAGGGACGAGAAGTTCAAAGATGAGGGGCGAAAAGGTCGAAGGTGAGGGATGAGGGACGAGAAGATCTAAGGTGAGGGATGAGGGACGAGAAGGTCAAAGGTGAGGGATGAGAAGGTCGAAGGTGAGGGATGAGAAGGTCAAAGATGAGGGATGAGGGATGAGAAGGTCGAAGGTGAGGGATGAGGGATGAGAAGGTCAAAGGTGAGGGATGAGGGACGAGAAGGTCAAAGGTGAGGGATGAGGGACGAGAAGGTCAAAGGTGAGGGATGAGGAATGAGAAGGTCAAAGGTGAAGGATGAGGGACGAGAAGGTCGAAGGTGAGGGATGAGGGTCGAGAAGGTCGAAGGTGAGGAACGAGAAGGCCGAAGGTGAGGGATGAGGGACAAGAAGGTCGAAGGTGAGGGATGAGGGACGAGAAGGTCGAAGGTGAGGGATGAGGGATGAGAAGGTCAAAGTTGAGGGTTGAGGGACGAGAAGGTCAAAGGTGAGGGACGAGAAGGTCGAAGGTGGGGGATGAGGAACGAGAAGGTCAAAGGTGAGGAATGAGGGACGAGAAGGTCAAAGGTGAGGGATGAGGGACGAGAAGGTCGAAGGTGAGGGAGTGGGATGAGAAGGTCGAAGGTGAGGGGTGAGGGACGAGAAGGTCAAAGGTGAAGGATGAGGGACGAGAAGGTCGAAGGTGAGGGATGAGGGTCGAGAAGGTCGAAGGTGAGGAACGAGAAGGCCGAAGGTGAGGGATGAGGGACAAGAAGGTCGAAGGTGAGGGATGAGGGACGAGAAGGTCGAAGGTGAGGGATGAGGGATGAGAAGGTCAAAGGTGAGGGTTGAGGGACGAGAAGGTCAAAGGTGAGGGACGAGAAGGTCGAAGGTGGGGGATGAGGAATGAGAAGGTCAAAGGTGAGGAATGAGGGACGAGAAGGTCAAAGGTGAGGGATGAGGGACGAGAAGGTCGAAGGTGAGGGAGTGGGATGAGAAGGTCGAAGGTGAGGGGTGAGGGACGAGAAGGTCGGAGGTCAGGGATGAGGGACGAGAAGGTCTAAGGTGAGGGATGAGGGACGAGAAGGTCGAAGGTGAGGGACGAGGGACAAGAAGGTCGAAGATGAGGGACGAGAAGGTTGAAGGTGAGGGATGAGGGACGAGAAGGTCAAAGGTTAGGGATGAGGGACGAGAAGTTCAAAGATGAGGGGCGAAAAGGTCGAAGGTGAGGGATGAGGGACGAGAAGATCTAAGGTGAGGGATGAGGGACGAGAAGGTCGAAGGTGAGGGATGAGGGACGAGAAGGTCGAAGGTGAGGGATGAGAAGGTCAAAGATGAGGGATGAGGGATGAGAAGGTCGAAGGTGAGGGATGAGGGACGAGAAGGTCAAAGGTGAGGGATGAGGGACGAGAAGGTCAAAGGTGAGGGATGAGGGACGAGAAGGTCAAAGGTGAGGGACGAGAAGGTCGAAGGTGAGGGATGAGGGACGAAAAGGTCGAAGGTGAGGGACGAGGAGGTCGAAGGTGAGGGATGAGGGACAAGAAGGTCAAAGGTGAGGGATGAGGAACGAGAAGGTCAAAGGTGAGGGATGAGGGACAAGAAGGTCAAAGGTGAGGGATGAGGGACGAGAAGGTCAAAGGTGAGGGATGAGGGACGAGAAGGTCAAAGGTGAGGGATGAGGGACGAGAAGGTCAAAGTTGAGGGATGAGAAGGTCTAAGATGAGGGACGAGAAGGTCTAAGATGAGGGACGAGAGACAAGAAGGTTGAAGATGAGGGACGAGGGATGAGAAGGTCAAAGGTGAGGGATGAGGGATGAGAATGTCGAAGGTGAGGGATGAGAAGGTCGAAGGTGAGGGATGAGGGACGAGAAGGTTGAAGGTGAGGGATGAGGGACAAGAAGGTCGAAGGTGAGGGATGAGGGACGAGAAGGTCAAAGGTGAGGGATGAGGGACGAGAAGGTCGAAGGTGAGGGATGAGGGACGAGAAGGTCAAAGGTGAGGGACGAGAAGGTCGAAGGTGAGGGATGAGGGACGAGAAGGTCGAAGGTGAGGGACGAGGAGGTCGAAGGTGAGGGATGAGGGACAAGAAGGTCAAAGGTGAGGGATGAGGGATGAGAAGGTCAAAGGTGAGGGACGAGAAGGTCGAAGGTGAGGGATGAGGGACGAGAAGGTCGAAGGTGAAGGACGAGGAGGTATAAGGTGAGGGATGAGGGACGAGAAGGTCAAAGGTGAGGGATGAGGGACGAGAAGGTCAAAGGTAAGGGATGAGGGACGAGAAGGTCAAAGGTGAGGGACGAGAAGGTCGAAGGTGAGGGATGAGGGATGAGAAGGTCGAAGGTGAGGGACGAGGAGGTATAAGGTGAGGGATGAGGGACGACAAGGTCAAAGGTGAGGGATGAGGGACAAGAAGGTCAAAGGTGAGGGATGAGGGACGAGAAGGTCAAAGGTGAGGGATGAGGGACGAGAAGGTCAAAGGTGAGGGATGAGGGACGAGAAGGTCAAAGTTGAGGGATGAGAAGGTCTAAGGTGAGGGATGAGGGACGAGAAGGTTGAAGGTGAGGGATGAGGGACAAGAAGGTCAAAGGTGAGGGATGAGGGACGAGAAGGTCAAAGGTGAGGGATGAGGGACGAGAAGGTCGAAGGTGAGGGACGAGAAGGTCGAAGGTGATGGATGAGGGACGAGAAGGTCAAATGTGAGGGATGGGGGACGAAAAGGTCAAAGTTGAGGGATGAGGGACGAGAAGGTCAAAGATGAGGGGCGAGAAGGTCGAAGGTGAGGGAGTGGGACGAGAGGGTCGAAGGTGAGGGGTGAGAGACGAGAAGGTCGAAGGTGAAGGATGAGGGACGAGAAGGTCTAAGGTGAGGGATGAGGGACGAGAAGGTCAAAGGTGAGGGACGTGGGACAAGAAGGTCGAAGATAAGGGACGAGGGACGAGAAGGTCAAAGGTGAGGGATGAGGGACGAGAAGGTCAAAGATGAGGGGCGAGAAGGTTGAAGTTGAGGGAGTGGGACGAGAAGGTCGAAGGTGAGGGGTGAGGGACGAGAAGGTCGAAGGTGAGGGATGAGGGACGAGAAGGTCTAAGGTGAGGGATGAGGGACGAGAAGGTCGAAGGTGAGGGATGAGAAGGTCGAAGGTGAGGGATGAGGGATGAGAAGGTCGAAGATGAGGGACGAGAAGGTCGAAGGTGAGGGATGAGGGACGAGAAGGTCAAAGGTGAGGGAAGAGGGACGAGAAGGTCGAAGATGAGGGACGAGAAGGTCGAAGGTGAGGGACGAGATGGTCAAAGGTGAGGGATGAGGGACGAGAAGGTCGAAGGTGAGGGACGAGAAGGTCGAAGGTGAGGGATGAGGGACGAGAAGGTCAAAGGTGAGGGATGAGGGACGAGAAGGTCAAAGGTGAGGGATGAGGAATGAGAAGGTCAAAGGTGAAGGATGAGGGACGAGAAGGTCAAAGGTGAGGGATGAGGGTCGAGAAGGTCGAAGGTGAGGAACGAGAAGGCCGAAGGTGAGGAACGAGAAGGTCAAAGGTGATGGACGAGAAGGTCAAAGGTGAGGGATGAGGGACGAGAAGGTCAAAGGTGAGGGATGAGGGACGAGAAGGTCAAAGGTGAGGGTTGAGGGACGAGAAGGTCAAAGGTGAGGGACGAGAAGGTCGAAGGTGGGGGATGAGGGACGAGAAGGTCGAAGGTGAGGGATGAGGGACGAGAAGGTCAAAGGTGAGGGATGAGGGACGAGAAGGTCGAAGATGAGGGACGAGGAGGTCGAAGGTGAGGGACGAGAAGGTCGAAGGTGAGGGATGAGGGACGAGAAGGTCGAAGGTGAGGGACGAGAAGGTCGAAGGTGAGGGATGAGGGACGAGAAGGTCGAAGGTGAGGGATGAGGGACGAGAAGGTCAAAGGTGAGGGATGAAGAATGAGAATGTCAAAGGTGAAGGATGAGGGACGAGAAGGTCGAAGGTGAGGGATGAGGGTCGAGAAGGTCGAAGGTGAGGAACGAGAAGGCCGAAGGTGAGGAACGAGAAGGTCAAAGGTGAGGGACAAGAAGGTCGAAGGTGAGGGATGAGGGACGAGAAGGTCGAAGGTGAGGGACGAGTAGGTCGAAGGTGAGGGATGAGGGACGAGAAGGTCAAAGGTGAGGGATGAGGGACGAGAAGGTCGAAGATGAGTGAGGAGGGACGAGAAGATCGAAGGTGAGGGATGAGGGACGAGAAGGTCGAAGGTGAGGGATAAGGGACGAGAAGGTCGAAGGTGAGGGATGAGGGATGAGAAGGTCAAAGGTGAGGGACGAGAAGGTCGAAGGTGAGGGATGAGGGACGAGAAGGTCAAAGGTGAGGGATGAGGGACGAGAAGGTCGAAGGTGAGGGACGAGAAGGTCGAAGGTGAGGGATGAGGGACGAGAAGGTCAAAGGTGAGGGATGAGGGACGAGAAGGTCAAAGGTGAGGGACGAGATGGTCGAAGGTGAGGGACGAGAAGGTCGAAGGTGAGGGATGAGGGATGAGAAGGTCGAAGGTGAGGGACGAGAAGGTCGAAGGTGAGGGATGAGGGACGAGAAGGTCGAAGGTGAGGGATGAGGGACGAGAAGGTCAAAGGTGAGGGATGAGGAATGAGAAGGTCAAAGGTGAAGGATGAGGGACGAGAAGGTCGAAGGTGAGGGATGAGGGTCGAGAAGGTCGAAGGTGAGGAACGAGAAGGCCGAAGGTGAGGAACGAGAAGTTCAAAGGTGAGGGACGAGAAGGTCGAAGGTGAGGGATGAGGGACAAGAAGGTCGAAGGTGAGGGATGAGGGACGAGAAGGTCGAAGGTGAGGGATGAGGGACGAGAAGGTCTAAGGTGAGGGTTGAGGGACGAGAAGGTCAAAGGTGAGGGACGAGAAGGTCGAAGGTGGGGGATGAGGGACGAGAAGGTCAAAGGTGAGGGATGAGGAACGAGAAGGTCAAAGGTGAGGAATGAGGGACGAGAAGGTCAAAGGTGAGGGATGAGGGACGAGAAGGTCGAAGGTGAGGGAGTGGGATGAGAAGGTTGAAGGTGAGGGGTGAGGGACGAGAAGGTCGAAGGTCAGGGATGAGGGACGAGAAGGTCTAAGGTGAGGGATGAGGGACAAGAAGGTCGAAGATGAGGGACGAGAAGGTTGAAGGTGAGGAATGAGGGACGAGAAGGTCAAAGGTGAGGGATGAGGGACGAGAAGTTCAAAGATGAGGGACGAAAAGGTCGAAGGTGAGGGATGAGGGACGAGAAGATCTAAGGTGAGGGATGAGGGACGAGAAGGTGAGGGATGAGGGACAAGAAGGTCGAAGGTGAGGGATGAGAATGTCAAAGATGAGGGATGAGGGATGAGAAGGTCGAAGGTGAGGGATGAGGGACGAGAAGGTCAAAGGTGAGGGATGAGGGACGAGAAGGTCAAAGGTGAGGGATGAGGGACGAGAAGGTCAAAGGTGAGGGACGAGAAGGTCGAAGGTGAGGGATGAGGTACGAAAAGGTCGAAGGTGAGGGACGAGGAGGTCGAAGGTGAGGGATGAGGGACAAGAAGGTCAAAGGTGAGGGATGAGAAGGTCGAAGGTGAGGGATGAGGGACGAGAAGGTTGAAGGTGAGGGATGAGGGACAAGAAGGTCGAAGGTGAGGGATGAGGGACGAGAAGGTCAAAGGTGAGGGATGAGGGATGAGAAGGTCGAAGGTGAGGGATGAGGGACGAGAAGGTCAAAGGTGAGGGATGAGGGACGAGAAGGTCAAAGGTGAGGGATGAGGGACGAGAAGGTCAAAGTTGAGGGATGAGAAGGTCTAAGATGAGGGACGAGAAGGTCTAAGATGAGGGACGAGAGACAAGAAGGTTGAAGATGAGGGACGAGGGATGAGAAGGTCAAAGGTGAGGGATGAGGGATGAGAATGTCGAAGGTGAGGGATGAGAAGGTCGAAGGTGAGGGATGAGGGACGAGAAGGTTGAAGGTGAGGGATGAGGGACAAGAAGGTCGAAGGTGAGGGATGAGGGACGAGAAGGTCAAAGGTGAGGGATGAGGGACGAGAAGGTCGAAGGTGAGGGATGAGGGACGAGAAGGTCAAAGGTGAGGGACGAGAAGGTCGAAGGTGAGGGATGAGGGACGAGAAGGTCGAAGGTGAGGGACGAGGAGGTCGAAGGTGAGGGATGAGGGACAAGAAGGTCAAAGGTGAGGGATGAGGGATGAGAAGGTCAAAGGTGAGGGACGAGAAGGTCGAAGGTGAGGGATGAGGGACGAGAAGGTCGAAGGTGAAGGACGAGGAGGTATAAGGTGAGGGATGAGGGACGAGAAGGTCAAAGGTGAGGGATGAGGGACGAGAAGGTCAAAGGTAAGGGATGAGGGACGAGAAGGTCAAAGGTGAGGGACGAGAAGGTCGAAGGTGAGGGATGAGGGATGAGAAGGTCGAAGGTGAGGGACGAGGAGGTATAAGGTGAGGGATGAGGGACGACAAGGTCAAAGGTGAGGGATGAGGGACAAGAAGGTCAAAGGTGAGGGATGAGGGACGAGAAGGTCAAAGGTGAGGGATGAGGGACGAGAAGGTCAAAGGTGAGGGACGAGAAGGTCGAAGGTGAGGGATGAGGGACGAAAAGGTCGAAGGTGAGGGACGAGGAGGTCGAAGGTGAGGGATGAGGGACAAGAAGGTCAAAGGTGAGGGATGAGGAACGAGAAGGTCAAAGGTGAGGGATGAGGGACAAGAAGGTCAAAGGTGAGGGATGAGGGACGAGAAGGTCAAAGGTGAGGGATGAGGGACGAGAAGGTCAAAGGTGAGGGATGAGGGACGAGAAGGTCAAAGTTGAGGGATGAGAAGGTCTAAGATGAGGGACGAGAAGGTCTAAGATGAGGGACGAGAGACAAGAAGGTTGAAGATGAGGGACGAGGGATGAGAAGGTCAAAGGTGAGGGATGAGGGATGAGAATGTCGAAGGTGAGGGATGAGAAGGTCGAAGGTGAGGGATGAGGGACGAGAAGGTTGAAGGTGAGGGATGAGGGACAAGAAGGTCGAAGGTGAGGGATGAGGGACGAGAAGGTCAAAGGTGAGGGATGAGGGACGAGAAGGTCGAAGGTGAGGGATGAGGGACGAGAAGGTCAAAGGTGAGGGACGAGAAGGTCGAAGGTGAGGGATGAGGGACGAGAAGGTCGAAGGTGAGGGACGAGGAGGTCGAAGGTGAGGGATGAGGGACAAGAAGGTCAAAGGTGAGGGATGAGGGATGAGAAGGTCAAAGGTGAGGGACGAGAAGGTCGAAGGTGAGGGATGAGGGACGAGAAGGTCGAAGGTGAAGGACGAGGAGGTATAAGGTGAGGGATGAGGGACGAGAAGGTCAAAGGTGAGGGATGAGGGACGAGAAGGTCAAAGGTAAGGGATGAGGGACGAGAAGGTCAAAGGTGAGGGACGAGAAGGTCGAAGGTGAGGGATGAGGGATGAGAAGGTCGAAGGTGAGGGACGAGGAGGTATAAGGTGAGGGATGAGGGACGACAAGGTCAAAGGTGAGGGATGAGGGACAAGAAGGTCAAAGGTGAGGGATGAGGGACGAGAAGGTCAAAGGTGAGGGATGAGGGACGAGAAGGTCAAAGGTGAGGGATGAGGGACGAGAAGGTCAAAGTTGAGGGATGAGAAGGTCTAAGGTGAGGGATGAGGGACGAGAAGGTTGAAGGTGAGGGATGAGGGACAAGAAGGTCAAAGGTGAGGGATGAGGGACGAGAAGGTCAAAGGTGAGGGATGAGGGACGAGAAGGTCGAAGGTGAGGGACGAGAAGGTCGAAGGTGATGGATGAGGGACGAGAAGGTCAAATGTGAGGGATGGGGGACGAAAAGGTCAAAGTTGAGGGATGAGGGACGAGAAGGTCAAAGATGAGGGGCGAGAAGGTCGAAGGTGAGGGAGTGGGACGAGAGGGTCGAAGGTGAGGGGTGAGAGACGAGAAGGTCGAAGGTGAAGGATGAGGGACGAGAAGGTCTAAGGTGAGGGATGAGGGACGAGAAGGTCAAAGGTGAGGGACGTGGGACAAGAAGGTCGAAGATAAGGGACGAGGGACGAGAAGGTCAAAGGAGAGGGATGAGGGACGAGAAGGTCAAAGATGAGGGGCGAGAAGGTTGAAGTTGAGGGAGTGGGACGAGAAGGTCGAAGGTGAGGGGTGAGGGACGAGAAGGTCGAAGGTGAGGGATGAGGGACGAGAAGGTCTAAGGTGAGGGATGAGGGACGAGAAGGTCGAAGGTGAGGGATGAGAAGGTCGAAGGTGAGGGATGAGGGATGAGAAGGTCGAAGATGAGGGACGAGAAGGTCGAAGGTGAGGGATGAGGGACGAGAAGGTCAAAGGTGAGGGAAGAGGGACGAGAAGGTCGAAGATGAGAGACGAGAAGGTCGAAGGTGAGGGACGAGATGGTCAAAGGTGAGGGATGAGGGACGAGAAGGTCGAAGGTGAGGGACGAGAAGGTCGAAGGTGAGGGATGAGGGACGAGAAGGTCAAAGGTGAGGGATGAGGGACGAGAAGGTCAAAGGTGAGGGATGAGGAATGAGAAGGTCAAAGGTGAAGGATGAGGGACGAGAAGGTCAAAGGTGAGGGATGAGGGTCGAGAAGGTCGAAGGTGAGGAACGAGAAGGCCGAAGGTGAGGAACGAGAAGGTCAAAGGTGATGGACGAGAAGGTCAAAGGTGAGGGATGAGGGACGAGAAGGTCAAAGGTGAGGGATGAGGGACGAGAAGGTCAAAGGTGAGGGTTGAGGGACGAGAAGGTCAAAGGTGAGGGACGAGAAGGTCGAAGGTGGGGGATGAGGGACGAGAAGGTCGAAGGTGAGGGATGAGGGACGAGAAGGTCAAAGGTGAGGGATGAGGGACGAGAAGGTCGAAGATGAGGGACGAGGAGGTCGAAGGTGAGGGACGAGAAGGTCGAAGGTGAGGGATGAGGGACGAGAAGGTCGAAGGTGAGGGACGAGAAGGTCGAAGGTGAGGGATGAGGGACGAGAAGGTCGAAGGTGAGGGATGAGGGACGAGAAGGTCAAAGGTGAGGGATGAAGAATGAGAATGTCAAAGGTGAAGGATGAGGGACGAGAAGGTCGAAGGTGAGGGATGAGGGTCGAGAAGGTCGAAGGTGAGGAACGAGAAGGCCGAAGGTGAGGAACGAGAAGGTCAAAGGTGAGGGACAAGAAGGTCGAAGGTGAGGGATGAGGGACGAGAAGGTCGAAGGTGAGGGACGAGTAGGTCGAAGGTGAGGGATGAGGGACGAGAAGGTCAAAGGTGAGGGATGAGGGACGAGAAGGTCGAAGATGAGTGAGGAGGGACGAGAAGATCGAAGGTGAGGGATGAGGGACGAGAAGGTCGAAGGTGAGGGATAAGGGACGAGAAGGTCGAAGGTGAGGGATGAGGGATGAGAAGGTCAAAGGTGAGGGACGAGAAGGTCGAAGGTGAGGGATGAGGGACGAGAAGGTCAAAGGTGAGGGATGAGGGACGAGAAGGTCGAAGGTGAGGGACGAGAAGGTCGAAGGTGAGGGATGAGGGACGAGAAGGTCAAAGGTGAGGGATGAGGGACGAGAAGGTCAAAGGTGAGGGACGAGATGGTCGAAGGTGAGGGACGAGAAGGTCGAAGGTGAGGGATGAGGGATGAGAAGGTCGAAGGTGAGGGACGAGAAGGTCGAAGGTGAGGGATGAGGGACGAGAAGGTCGAAGGTGAGGGATGAGGGACGAGAAGGTCAAAGGTGAGGGATGAGGAATGAGAAGGTCAAAGGTGAAGGATGAGGGACGAGAAGGTCGAAGGTGAGGGATGAGGGTCGAGAAGGTCGAAGGTGAGGAACGAGAAGGCCGAAGGTGAGGAACGAGAAGTTCAAAGGTGAGGGACGAGAAGGTCGAAGGTGAGGGATGAGGGACAAGAAGGTCGAAGGTGAGGGATGAGGGACGAGAAGGTCGAAGGTGAGGGATGAGGGACGAGAAGGTCTAAGGTGAGGGTTGAGGGACGAGAAGGTCAAAGGTGAGGGACGAGAAGGTCGAAGGTGGGGGATGAGGGACGAGAAGGTCAAAGGTGAGGGATGAGGAACGAGAAGGTCAAAGGTGAGGAATGAGGGACGAGAAGGTCAAAGGTGAGGGATGAGGGACGAGAAGGTCGAAGGTGAGGGAGTGGGATGAGAAGGTTGAAGGTGAGGGGTGAGGGACGAGAAGGTCGAAGGTCAGGGATGAGGGACGAGAAGGTCTAAGGTGAGGGATGAGGGACAAGAAGGTCGAAGATGAGGGACGAGAAGGTTGAAGGTGAGGAATGAGGGACGAGAAGGTCAAAGGTGAGGGATGAGGGACGAGAAGTTCAAAGATGAGGGACGAAAAGGTCGAAGGTGAGGGATGAGGGACGAGAAGATCTAAGGTGAGGGATGAGGGACGAGAAGGTGAGGGATGAGGGACAAGAAGGTCGAAGGTGAGGGATGAGAATGTCAAAGATGAGGGATGAGGGATGAGAAGGTCGAAGGTGAGGGATGAGGGACGAGAAGGTCAAAGGTGAGGGATGAGGGACGAGAAGGTCAAAGGTGAGGGATGAGGGACGAGAAGGTCAAAGGTGAGGGACGAGAAGGTCGAAGGTGAGGGATGAGGTACGAAAAGGTCGAAGGTGAGGGACGAGGAGGTCGAAGGTGAGGGATGAGGGACAAGAAGGTCAAAGGTGAGGGATGAGAAGGTCGAAGGTGAGGGATGAGGGACGAGAAGGTTGAAGGTGAGGGATGAGGGACAAGAAGGTCGAAGGTGAGGGATGAGGGACGAGAAGGTCAAAGGTGAGGGATGAGGGATGAGAAGGTCGAAGGTGAGGGATGAGGGACGAGAAGGTCAAAGGTGAGGGACGAGAAGGTCGAAGGTGAGGGATGAGGGACGAGAAGGTCGAAGGTGAGGGACGAGGAGGTCGAAGGTGAGGGATGAGGGACAAGAAGGTCAAAGGTGAGGGATGAGGGATGAGAAGGTCAAAGGTGAGGGACGAGAAGGTCGAAGGTGAGGGATGAGGGACGAGAAGGTCGAAGGTGAGGGACGAGGAGGTATATGGTGAGGGATGAGGGACGAGAAGGTCAAAGGTGAGGGATGAGGGACGAGAAGGTCAAAGGTGAGGGATGAGGGACGAGAAGGTCAAAGGTGAGGCACGAGAAGGTCGAAGGTGAGGGATGAGGGTCGAGAAGGTCGAAGGTGAGGAACGAGAAGGCCGAAGGTGAGGAACGAGAAGGTCAAAGGTGAGGGACGAGAAGGTCGAAGGTGAGGGATGAGGGACAAGAAGGTCGAAGGTGAGGGATGAGGGACGAGAAGGTCGAAGGTGAGGGATGAGGGACGAGAAGGTCGAAGGTGAGGGATGAGGGACGAGAAGGTCAAAGGTGAGGGTTGAGGGACGAGAAGATCAAAGGTGAGGGACGAGAAGGTCGAAGGTGGGGGATGAGGAATGAGAAGGTCAAAGGTGAGGAATGAGGGACGAGAAGGTCAAAGGTGAGGGATGAGGGACGAGAAGGTCGAAGGTGAGGGAGTGGGATGAGAAGGTCGAAGGTGAGGGGTGAGGGACGAGAAGGTCGAAGGTCAGGGATGAGGGACGAGAAGGTCTAAGGTGAGGGATGAGGGACGAGAAGGTCGAAGGTGAGGGACGAGGGACAAGAAGGTCGAAGATGAGGGACGAGAAGGTTGAAGGTGAGGAATGAGGGACGAGAAGGTCAAAGGTGAGGGATGAGGGACGAGAAGTTCAAAGATGAGGGGCGAAAAGGTCGAAGGTGAGGGATGAGGGACGAGAAGATCTAAGGTGAGGGATGAGGGACGAGAAGGTCAAAGGTGAGGGATGAGGGATGAGAAGGTCGAAGGTGAGGGATGAGAAGGTCAAAGATGAGGGATGAGGGATGAGAAGTTCGAAGGTGAGGGATGAGGGACGAGAAGGTCAAAGGTGAGGGACGAGAAGGTCGAAGGTGAGGGATGAGGGACGAAAAGGTCGAAGGTGAGGGACGAGGAGGTCGAAGGTGAGGGATGAGGGACAAGAAGGTCAAAGGTGAGGGATGAGGAACGAGAAGGTCAAAGGTGAGGGATGAGGGACAAGAAGGTCAAAGGTGAGGGATGAGGGACGAGAAGGTCAAAGGTGAGGGATGAGGGATGAGAAGGTCAAAGGTGAGGGATGAGGGACGAGAAGGTCAAAGTTGAGGGATGAGAAGGTCTAAGATGAGGGACGAGAAGGTCTAAGATGAGGGACGAGGGACAAGAAGGTTGAAGATGAGGGACGAGGGATGAGAAGGTCAAAGGTGAGGGATGAGGGATGAGAAGGTCGAAGGTGAGGGATGAGAAGGTCGAAGGTGAGGGATGAGGGACGAGAAGGTTGAAGGTGAGGGATGAGGGACAAGAAGGTCGAAGGTGAGGGATGAGGGACGAGAAGGTCAAAGGTGAGGGATGAGGGACGAGAAGGTCGAAGGTGAGGGATGAGGGACGAGAAGGTCAAAGGTGAGGGACGAGAAGGTCGAAGGTGAGGGATGAGGGACGAGAAGGTCGAAGGTGAGGGACGAGGAGGTCGAAGGTGAGGGATGAGGGACAAGAAGGTCGAAGGTGAGGGATGAGGGACGAGAAGGTCGAAGGTGAGGGATGAGGGACGAGAAGGTCGAAGGTGAGGGATGAGGGACGAGAAGGTCAAAGGTGAGGGTTGAGGGACGAGAAGATCAAAGGTGAGGGACGAGAAGGTCGAAGGTGGGGGATGAGGAATGAGAAGGTCAAAGGTGAGGAATGAGGGACGAGAAGGTCAAAGGTGAGGGATGAGGGACGAGAAGGTCGAAGGTGAGGGAGTGGGATGAGAAGGTCGAAGGTGAGGGGTGAGGGACGAGAAGGTCGAAGGTCAGGGATGAGGGACGAGAAGGTCTAAGGTGAGGGATGAGGGACGAGAAGGTCGAAGGTGAGGGACGAGGGACAAGAAGGTCGAAGATGAGGGACGAGAAGGTTGAAGGTGAGGAATGAGGGACGAGAAGGTCAAAGGTGAGGGATGAGGGACGAGAAGTTCAAAGATGAGGGGCGAAAAGGTCGAAGGTGAGGGATGAGGGACGAGAAGATCTAAGGTGAGGGATGAGGGACGAGAAGGTCAAAGGTGAGGGATGAGGGATGAGAAGGTCGAAGGTGAGGGATGAGAAGGTCAAAGATGAGGGATGAGGGATGAGAAGGTCGAAAGTGAGGGATGAGGGACGAGAAGGTCAAAGGTGAGGGACGAGAAGGTCGAAGGTGAGGGATGAGGGACGAAAAGGTCGAAGGTGAGGGACGAGGAGGTCGAAGGTGAGGGATGAGGGACAAGAAGGTCAAAGGTGAGGGATGAGGAACGAGAAGGTCAAAGGTGAGGGATGAGGGACAAGAAGGTCAAAGGTGAGGGATGAGGGACGAGAAGGTCAAAGGTGAGGGATGAGGGATGAGAAGGTCAAAGGTGAGGGATGAGGGACGAGAAGGTCAAAGTTGAGGGATGAGAAGGTCTAAGATGAGGGACGAGAAGGTCTAAGATGAGGGACGAGGGACAAGAAGGTTGAAGATGAGGGACGAGGGATGAGAAGGTCAAAGTTGAGGGATGAGGGATAAGAAGGTCGAAGGTGAGGGATGAGAAGGTCGAAGGTGAGGGATGAGGGACGAGAAGGTTGAAGGTGAGGGATGAGGGACAAGAAGGTCGAAGGTGAGGGATGAGGGACGAGAAGGTCAAAGGTGAGGGATGAGGGACGAGAAGGTCGAAGGTGAGGGATGAGGGACGAGAAGGTCAAAGGTGAGGGACGAGAAGGTCGAAGGTGAGGGATGAGGGACGAGAAGGTCGAAGGTGAGGGACGAGGAGGTCGAAGGTGAGGGATGAGGGACAAGAAGGTCGAAGGTGAGGGATGAGGGACGAGAAGGTCGAAGGTGAGGGATGAGGGACGAGAAGGTCGAAGGTGAGGGATGAGGGACGAGAAGGTCAAAGGTGAGGGTTGAGGGACGAGAAGATCAAAGGTGAGGGACGAGAAGGTCGAAGGTGGGGGATGAGGAATGAGAAGGTCAAAGGTGAGGAATGAGGGACGAGAAGGTCAAAGGTGAGGGATGAGGGACGAGAAGGTCGAAGGTGAGGGAGTGGGATGAGAAGGTCGAAGGTGAGGGGTGAGGGACGAGAAGGTCGAAGGTCAGGGATGAGGGACGAGAAGGTCTAAGGTGAGGGATGAGGGACGAGAAGGTCGAAGGTGAGGGACGAGGGACAAGAAGGTCGAAGATGAGGGACGAGAAGGTTGAAGGTGAGGAATGAGGGACGAGAAGGTCAAAGGTGAGGGATGAGGGACGAGAAGTTCAAAGATGAGGGGCGAAAAGGTCGAAGGTGAGGGATGAGGGACGAGAAGATCTAAGGTGAGGGATGAGGGACGAGAAGGTCAAAGGTGAGGGATGAGGGATGAGAAGGTCGAAGGTGAGGGATGAGAAGGTCAAAGATGAGGGATGAGGGATGAGAAGGTCGAAGGTGAGGGATGAGGGACGAGAAGGTCAAAGGTGAGGGACGAGAAGGTCGAAGGTGAGGGATGAGGGACGAAAAGGTCGAAGGTGAGGGACGAGGAGGTCGAAGGTGAGGGATGAGGGACAAGAAGGTCAAAGGTGAGGGATGAGGAACGAGAAGGTCAAAGGTGAGGGATGAGGGACAAGAAGGTCAAAGGTGAGGGATGAGGGACGAGAAGGTCAAAGGTGAGGGATGAGGGATGAGAAGGTCAAAGGTGAGGGATGAGGGACGAGAAGGTCAAAGTTGAGGGATGAGAAGGTCTAAGACGAGGGACGAGAAGGTCTAAGATGAGGGACGAGGGACAAGAAGGTTGAAGATGAGGGACGAGGGATGAGAAGGTCAAAGGTGAGGGATGAGGGATAAGAAGGTCAAAGGTGAGGGATGAGAAGGTCGAAGGTGAGGGATGAGGGACGAGAAGGTTGAAGGTGAGGGATGAGGGACAAGAAGGTCGAAGGTGAGGGATGAGGGACGAGAAGGTCAAAGGTGAGGGATGAGGGACGAGAAGGTCGAAGGTGAGGGATGAGGGACGAGAAGGTCAAAGGTGAGGGACGAGAAGGTCGAAGGTGAGGGATGAGGGACGAGAAGGTCGAAGGTGAGGGACGAGGAGGTCGAAGGTGAGGGATGAGGGACAAGAAGGTCAAAGGTGAGGGATGAGGGATGAGAAGGTCAAAGGTGAGGGACGAGAAGGTCGAAGGTGAGGGATGAGGGACGAGAAGGTCGAAGGTGAGGGACGAGGAGGTATAAGATGAGGGACGAGAAGGTCAAAGGTGAGGGATGAGGGACGAGAAGGTCAAAGGTGAGGGATGAGGGACGAGAAGGTCAAAGGTGAGGCACGAGAAGGTCGAAGGTGAGGGATGAGGGACGAGAAGGTCGAAGGTGAGGGACGAGGAGGTATAAGGTGAGGGATGAGGGACGACAAGGTCAAAGGTGAGGGTTGAGGGACGAGAAGGTCAAAGGTGAGGGACGAGAAGGTCGAAGGTGGGGGATGAGGGACGAGAAGGTCAAAGGTGAGGGATGAGGAATGAGAAGGTCAAAGGTGAGGAATGAGGGACGAGAAGGTCAAAGGTGAGGGATGAGGGACGAGAAGGTCGAAGGTGAGGGAGTGGGATGAGAAGGTCGAAGGTGAGGGGTGAGGGACGAGAAGGTCGAAGGTCAGGGATGAGGGACGAGAAGGTCTAAGGTGAGGGATGAGGGACGAGAAGGTCGAAGGTGAGGGACGAGGGACAAGAAGGTCGAAGATGAGGGACGAGAAGGTTGAAGGTGAGGAATGAGGGACGAGAAGGTCAAAGGTGAGGGATGAGGGACGAGAAGTTCAAAGATGAGGGGCGAAAAGGTCGAAGGTGAGGGATGAGGGACGAGAAGATCTAAGGTGAGGGATGAGGGACGAGAAGGTCGAAGGTGAGGGATGAGGGACGAGAAGGTCGAAGGTGAGGGATGAGAAGGTCAAAGA
Source organism: Rana muscosa (assembly GCA_029206835.1). NCBI lineage: Eukaryota > Metazoa > Chordata > Amphibia > Anura > Ranidae > Rana > Rana muscosa. The sequence continues at coordinate 15,252,564 of JARGYO010000198.1, read as the reverse complement.
TGAGGGATGAGGGATGAGAAGGTCGAAGGTGAGGGATGAGGGACGAGAAGGTCAAAGGTGAGGGATGAGGGACGAGAAGGTCAAAGGTGAGGGATGAGGGACGAGAAGGTCAAAGGTGAGGGACGAGAAGGTCGAAGGTGAGGGATGAGGGACGAAAAGGTCGAAGGTGAGGGACGAGGAGGTCGAAGGTGAGGGATGAGGGACAAGAAGGTCAAAGGTGAGGGATGAGGAACGAGAAGGTCAAAGGTGAGGGATGAGGGACAAGAAGGTCAAAGGTGAGGGATGAGGGACGAGAAGGTCAAAGGTGAGGGATGAGGGACGAGAAGGTCAAAGGTGAGGGATGAGGGACGAGAAGGTCAAAGTTGAGGGATGAGAAGGTCTAAGATGAGGGACGAGAAGGTCTAAGATGAGGGACGAGGGACAAGAAGGTTGAAGATGAGGGACGAGGGATGAGAAGGTCAAAGGTGAGGGATGAGGGATGAGAAGGTCGAAGGTGAGGGATGAGAAGGTCGAAGGTGAGGGATGAGGGACGAGAAGGTTGAAGGTGAGGGATGAGGGACAAGAAGGTCGAAGGTGAGGGATGAGGGACGAGAAGGTCAAAGGTGAGGGATGAGGGACGAGAAGGTCGAAGGTGAGGGATGAGGGACGAGAAGGTCAAAGGTGAGGGACGAGAAGGTCGAAGGTGAGGGATGAGGGACGAGAAGGTCGAAGGTGAGGGACGAGGAGGTCGAAGGTGAGGGATGAGGGACAAGAAGGTCAAAGGTGAGGGATGAGGGATGAGAAGGTCAAAGGTGAGGGACGAGAAGGTCGAAGGTGAGGGATGAGGGACGAGAAGGTCGAAGGTGAGGGACGAGGAGGTATAAGGTGAGGGATGAGGGACGAGAAGGTCAAAGGTGAGGGATGAGGGACGAGAAGGTCAAAGGTGAGGGATGAGGGACGAGAAGGTCAAAGGTGAGGCACGAGAAGGTCGAAGGTGAGGGATGAGGGACGAGAAGGTCGAAGGTGAGGGACGAGGAGGTATAAGGTGAGGGATGAGGGACGACAAGGTCAAAGGTGAGGGATGAGGGACAAGAAGGTCAAAGGTGAGGGATGAGGGACGAGAAGGTCAAAGGTGAGGGATGAGGGACGAGAAGGTCAAAGGTGAGGGATGAGGGACGAGAAGGTCAAAGTTGAGGGATGAGAAGGTCTAAGGTGAGGGATGAGGGACGAGAAGGTTGAAGGTGAGGGATGAGGGACAAGAAGGTCAAAGGTGAGGGATGAGGGATGAGAAGGTCAAAGGTGAGGGATGAGGGACGAGAAGGTCGAAGGTGAGGGACGAGAAGGTCGAAGGTGATGGATGAGGGACGAGAAGGTCAAAGGTGAGGGATGAGGGACGAAAAGGTCAAAGTTGAGGGATGAGGGACGAGAAGGTCAAAGATGAGGGGCGAGAAGGTCGAAGGTGAGGGAGTGGGACGAGAGGGTCGAAGGTGAGGGGTGAGAGACGAGAAGGTCGAAGGTGAAGGATGAGGGACGAGAAGGTCTTAGGTGAGGGATGAGGGACGAGAAGGTCAAAGGTGAGGGACGTGGGACAAGAAGGTCGAAGATAAGGGACGAGGGACGAGAAGGTCAAAGGTGAGGGATGAGGGACGAGAAGGTCAAAGGTGAGGGATGAGGGACGAGAAGGTCAAAGATGAGGGGCGAGAAGGTTGAAGTTGAGGGAGTGGGACGAGAAGGTCGAAGGTGAGGGGTGAGGGACGAGAAGGTCGAAGTTGAGGGATGAGGGACGAGAAGGTCTAAGGTGAGGGATGAGGGACGAGAAGGTCGAAGGTGAGGGACGAGGGACAAGAAGGTCGAAGATGAGGGACGAAGGACGAGAAGGTCGAAGGTGAGGGATGAGGGACGAGAAGGTCAAAGGTGAGGGATGAGGGACGAGAAGGTCAAAGGTGAGGGACAAGAAGGTCGAAGATGAGGGACGAGGGACGAGAAGGTCGAAGGTGAGGGATGAGAGACGAGAAGGTCAAAGGTGAGGGATGAGGGATGAGAAGGTCAAAGATGAGGGGCAAGAAGGTCGAAGGTGTGGGATAAGGGACAAGAAGGTCTTAGGTGAGGGATGAGGGACGAGAAGGTCGAAGGTGAGGGACGAGAAGGTCAAAGGTGAGGGACGAGGGACAAGAAGGTCGAAGATGAGGGACGAGAAGGTCGAAGGTGAGGGATGAGGGACGAGAAGGTCAAAGGTGAGGGATGAGGGACGAGAAGGTCAAAGATGAGGGGCGAGAAGGTCGAAGGTGAGGGAGTGGGACGAGAAGGTCGTAGGTGAGGGGTGAGGGACGAGAAGGTCGAAGGTCAGGGATGAGGGACGAGAAGGTCTAAGGTGAGGGATGAGGGACGAGAAGGTCGAAGGTGAGGGACGAGGGACAAGAAGGTCGAAGATGAGGGACAAGAAGGTTGAAGGTGAGGGTTGAGGGACGAGAAGGTCAAAGGTGAGGGATGAGGGACGAGAAGTTCAAAGATGAGGGGCGAAAAGGTCGAAGGTGAGGGATGAGGGACGAGAAGATCTAAGGTGAAGGATGAGGGACAAGAAGGTCGAAGGTGAGGGATGAGGGACGAGGAGGTCGAAGGTGAGGGATGAGGGACAAGAAGGTCAAAGGTGAGGGATGAGGAACGAGAAGGTCAAAGGTGAGGGATGAGGGACAAGAAGGTCAAAGGTGAGGGATGAGGGACGAGAAGGTCAAAGGTGAGGGATGAGGGACGAGAAGGTCAAAGGTGAGGGATGAGGGACGAGAAGGTCAAAGTTGAGGGATGAGAAGGTCTAACATGAGGGACGAGAAGGTCTAAGACGAGGGACGAGGGACAAGAAGGTTGAAGATGAGGGACGAGGGACGAGAAGGTCAAAGATGAGGGATGAGGGATGAGAAGGTTGAAGGTGAGGGATGAGAAGGTCGAAGGTGAGGGTTGAGGGACGAGAAGGTCAAAGGTGAGGGATGAGGGACGAGAAGGTCGAAGGTGAGGGATGAGGGACGAGAAGGTCAAAGGTGAGGGACGAGAAGGTCGAAGGTGAGGGATGAGGGACAAGAAGGTCGAAGGTGAGGGATGAGGGACGAGAAGGTCAAAGGTGAGGGACGAGAAGGTCGAAAGTGAGGGATGAGGGACGAGAAGGTCGAAGGTGAGGGACGAGGAGATATAAGGTGAGGGATGAGGGATGAGAAGGTCAAAGGTGAGGGATGAGGGACGAGAAGGTCAAAGGTGAGGGATGAGGGACGAGAAGGTCAAAGGTGAGGGACGAGAAGGTCGAAGGTGAGGGATGAGGGACGAGAAGGTCGAAGGTGAGGGACGAGGAGGTATAAGGTGAGGGATGAGGGACGAGAAGGTCAAAGGTGAGGGATGAGGGACAAGAAGGTCAAAGGTGAGGGATGAGGGACGAGAAGGTCAAAGGTGAGGGATGAGGGATGAGAAGGTCAAAGGTGAGGGATGAGGGACGAGAAGGTCAAAGTTGAGGGATGAGAAGGTCTAAGGTGAGGGATGAGGGACGAGAAGGTTGAAGGTGAGGGATGAGGGACAAGAAGGTCGAAGGTGAGGGATGAGGGACGAGAAGGTCAAATTTGAGGGATGAGGGACGAGAAGGTCGAAGGTGAGGGATGAGGGACGAGAAGGTCGAAGGTGAGGGACGAGGAGGTCGAAGGTGAGGGATGAGGGATGAGAAGGTCAAAGGTGAGGGATGAGGGACGAGAAGGTCAAAGGTGAGGGACGAGAAGGTCGAAGGTGAGGGATGAGGGATGAGAAGGTCGAAGGTGAGGGACGAGGAGGTATAAGGTGAGGGATGAGGGACGAGAAGGTCAAAGGTGAGGGATGAGGGACGAGAAGGTCAAAGGTGAGGGATGAGGGACGAGAAGGTCTAAGGTGAGGGACGAGAAGGTCGAAGGTGAGGGATGAGGGACGAGAAGGTCGAAGGTGAGGGACGAGGAGGTATAAGGTGAGGGATGAGGGACGAGAAGGTCAAAGGTGAGGGATGAGGGACGAGAAGGTCAAAGGTGAGGGACGAGAAGGTCGAAGGTGAGGGATGAGGGACGAGAAGGTCGAAGGTGAGGGACGAGAAGGTCGAAGGTGAGGGACGAGAAGGTCGAAGGTGAGGGATGAGGGACGAGAAGGTCAAAGGTGAGGGAAGAGGGATGAGAAGGTCAAAGATGAGGGACGAGAAGGTCGAAGGTGAGGGACGAGAAGGTCAAAGGTGAGGGATGAGGGACGAGAAGGTCGAAGGTGAGGGACGAGAAGGTCGAAGGTGAGGGATGAGGGACGAGAAGGTCAAAGGTGAGGGATGAGGGACGAGAAGGTCAAAGGTGAGGGATGAGGAATGAGAAGGTCAAAGGTGAAGGATGAGGGACGAGAAGGTTGAAGGTGAGGGATGAGGGTCGAGAAGGTCGAAGGTGAGGAACGAGAAGGCTGAAGGTGAGGAACGAGAAGGTCAAAGGTGATGGACGAGAAGGTCGAAGGTGAGGGATGAGGGACGAGAAGGTCAAAGGTGAGGGATGAGGGACGAGAAGGTCAAAGGTGAGGGTTGAGGGACGAGAAGGTCAAAGGTGAGGGACGAGAAGGTCGAAGGTGGGGGATGAGGGACGAGAAGGTCGAAGGTGAGGGATGAGGGACGAGAAGGTCAAAGGTGAGGGATGAGGGACGAGAAGGTCGAAGATGAGGGACGAGGAGGTCGAAGGTGAGGGATGAGGGATGAGAAGGTCAAAGGTGAGGGACGAGAAGGTCGAAGGTGAGGGATGAGGGACGAGAAGGTCGAAGGTGAGGGACGAGGAGGTCGAAGGTGAGGGATGAGGGACGAGAAGGTCAAAGGTGAGGGATGAGGGACGAGAAGGTCAAAGGTGAGGGACGAGAAGGTCGAAGGTGAGGGATGAGGGACGAGAAGGTCGAAGGTGAGGGACGAGGAGGTATAAGGTGAGGGATGAGGGACGAGAAGGTCAAAGGTGAGGGATGAGGGACGAGAACGTCAAAGGTGAGGGATGAGGGACGAGAAGGTCTAAGGTGAGGGACGAGAAGGTCGAAGGTGAGGGATGAGGGACGAGAAGGTCGAAGGTGAAGGACGAGGTGGTATAAGGTGAGGGATGAGGGACGAGAAGGTCAAAGGTGAGGGATGAGGGACGAGAAGGTCGAAGGTGAGGGACGAGAAGGTCAAAGGTGAGGGATGAGGGACGAGAAGGTCGAAGGTGAGGGACGAGAAGGTCGAAGGTGAGGGATGAGGGACGAGAAGGTCAAAGGTGAGGGATGAGGGACGAGAAGGTCAAAGGTGAGGGATGAGGAATGAGAAGGTCAAAGGTGAGGGATGAGGGACGAGAAGGTCAAAGGTGAGGGATGAGGGACGAGAAGGTCGAAGATGAGGGACGAGGAGGTCGAAGGTGAGGGACGAGAAGGTCGAAGGTGAGGGATGAGGGACGAGAAGGTCAAAGGTGAGGGATGAGGGACGAGAAGGTCGAAGATGAGGGACGGGGAGGTCAAAGGTGAGGGACGAGAAGGTCGAAGGTGAGGGATGAGGGACGAGAAGGTCGAAGGTGAGGGACGAGAAGGTCGAAGGTGAGGGATGAGGGACGAGAAGGTCGAAGGTGAGGGATGAGGGACGAGAAGGTCAAAGGTGAGGGATGAAGAATGAGAATGTCAAAGGTGAAGGATGAGGGACGAGAAGGTCGAAGGTGAGGGATGAGGGTCGAGAGGGTCAAAGGTGAGGAACGAGAAGGCCGAAGGTGAGGAACGAGAAGGTCAAAGGTGAGGGACGAGAAGGTCGAAGGTGAGGGATGAGGGACGAGAAGGTCAAAGGTGAGGGACGAGAAGGTCGAAGGTGGGGGATGAGGGACGAGAAGGTCGAAGGTGAGGGATGAGGGACGAGAAGGTCGAAGGTGAGGGATGAGGGACGAGAAGGTCAAAGGTGAGGGATGAGGGACGAGAAGGTTGAAGATGAGGGACGAGGAGGTCGAAGGTGAGGGATGAGGGACGAGAAGGTCAAAGGTGAGGGATGAGGGACGAGAAGGCCGAAGATGAGGGAGGAGGGACGAGAAGGTCGAAGGTGAGGGATGAGGGACGAGAAGGTCGAAGGTGAGGGATGAGGGACGAGAAGGTCGAAGGTGAGGGATGAGAAGGTCAAAGGTGAGGGACGAGAAGGTCGAAGGTGAGGGATGAGGGACGAGAAGGTCAAAGGTGAGGGACGAGAAGGTCGAAGGTAAGGGATGAGGGACGAGAAGGTCGAAGGTGAGGGACGAGAAGGTCGAAGGTGAGGGATGAGGGACGAGAAGGTCAAAGGTGAGGGATGAGGGACGAGAAGGTCGAAGATGAGGGACGAGATGGTCGAAGGTGAGGGACGAGAAGGTCGAAGGTGAGGGATGAGAAGGTCGAAGGTGAGGGACGAGAAGGTCGAAGGTGAGGGATGAGGGACGAGAAGGTCGAAGGTGAGGGATGAGGGACGAGAAGGTCAAAGGTGAGGGATGAGGAATGAGAAGGTCAAAGGTGAAGGATGAGGGATGAGAAGGTCAAAGGTGAGGGATGAGGGTCGAGAAGGTCGAAGGTGAGGAACGAGAAGGCCGAAGGTGAGGAACGAGAAGGTCAAAGGTGAGAGACGAGAAGGTCGAAGGTGAGGGATGAGGGACAAGAAGGTCGAAGGTGAGGGAGTGGGACGAGAAGGTCGAAGGTGAGGGGTGAGGGACGAGAAGGTCGAAGGTCAGGGATGAGGGACGAGAAGGTCTAAGGTGAGGGATGAGGGACGAGAAGGTCGAAGGTGAGGGATGAGGGACAAGAAGGTCGAAGATGAGGGACGAGAAGGTTGAAGGTGAGGGATGAGGGACGAGAAGGTCAAAGGTGAGGGATGAGGAACGAGAAGGTCAAAGGTGAGGGATGAGGGACAAGAAGGTCAAAGGTGTGGGATGAGGGACAAGAAGCCTAAAGGTGAGGGATGAGGGAGGAGAAGGTCAAAGGTGAGGGATGAGGGACGAGAAGGTCAAAGTTGAGGGATGAGAAGGTCTAAGATGAGGGACGAGAAGGTCTAAGATGAGGGACGAGGGACAAGAAGGTTGAAGATGAGGGACGAGGGACGAGGGACGAGAAGGTCAAAGGTGAGGGATGAGGGATGAGAAGGTCGAAGGTGAGGGATGAGAAGGTCGAAGGTGAGGGATGAGGGACGAGAAGGTTGAAGGTGAGGGATGAGGGACAAGAAGGTCAAAGGTGAGGGATGAGGGACGAGAAGGTCAAAGGTGAGGGATGAGGGACGAGAAGGTCGAAGGTGAGGGATGAGGGATGAGAAGGTCAAAGGTGAGGGACGAGAAGGTCGAAGGTGAGGGATGAGGGACGAGAAGGTCGAAGGTGAGGGATGAGGGATGAGAAGGTCAAAGGTGAGGGACGAGAAGGTCGAAGGTGAGGGATGAGGGACGAGAAGGTCGAAGGTGAGGGACGAGGAGGTCGAAGGTGAGGGATGAGGGACGAGAAGGTCAAAGGTGAGGGATGAGGGACGAGAAGGTCAAAGGTGAGGGACGAGAAGGTCGAAGGTGAGGGATGATGGACGAGAAGGTCGAAGGTGAGGGATGAGGGACGAGAAGGTCAAAGTTGAGGGATGAGAAGGTCTAAGGTGAGGGATGAGGGACGAGAAGGTTGGAGGTGAGGGATGAGGGACAAGAAGGTCGAAGGTGAGGGATGAGGGACGAGAAGGTCAAAGGTGAGGGATGAGGGACGAGAAGGTCGAAGGTGAGGGATGAGGGACGAGAAGGTCAAAGGTGAGGGACGAGAAGGTCGAAGGTGAGAGATGAGGGACGAGAAGGTCAAAGGTGAGGGATGAGGGACGAGAAGGTCAAAGGTGAGGGACGAGAAGGTCGAAGGTGAGAGATGAGGGACGAGAAGGTCAAAGGTGAGGGATGAGGGACAAGAAGGTCGAAGGTGAGGGATGAGGGACGAGAAGGTCAAAGGTGAGGGATGAGGGACGAGAAGGTCGAAGGTGAGGGATGAGGGACGAGAAGGTCAAAGGTGAGGGACGAGAAGGTCGAAGGTGAGAGATGAGGGACGAGAAGGTCAAAGGTGAGGGATGAGGGACGAGAAGGTCAAAGTTGAGGGATGAGAAGGTCTAAGGTGAGGGATGAGGGACGAGAAGGTTGAAGGTGAGGGATGAGGGACAAGAAGGTCGAAGGTGAGGGATGAGGGACGAGAAGGTCAAAGGTGAGGGATGAGGGACGAGAAGGTCAAAGGTGAGGGATGAGGGACGAGAAGGTCTAAGGTGAGGGACGAGAAGGTCGAAGGTGAGGGATGAGGGACGAGAAGGTCGAAGGTGAGGGACGAGGAGGTATAAGGTGAGGGATGAGGGACGAGAAGGTTAAAGGTGAGGGATGAGGGACGAGAAGGTCAAAGGTGAGGGACGAGAAGGTCGAAGGTGAGGGATGAGGGACGAGAAGGTCGAAGGTGAGGGACGAGAAGGTCGAAGGTGAGGGATGAGGGACGAGAAGGTCAAAGGTGAGGGAAGAGGGACGAGAAGGTCGAAGGTGAGGGACGAGAAGGTCGAAGGTGAGGGATGAGGGACGAGAAGGTCAAAGGTGAGGGATGAGGGACGAGAAGGTCAAAGGTGAGGGATGAGGAATGAGAAGGTCAAAGGTGAAGGATGAGGGATGAGAAGGTCGATGGTGAGGGATGAGGGTCGAGAAGGTCGAAGGTGAGGAACGAGAAGGCCGAAGGTGAGGAACGAGAAGGTCAAAGGTGATGGACGAGAAGGTCGAAGGTGAGGGATGAGGGACGAGAAGGTCAAAGGTGAGGGATGAGGGACGAGAAGGTCAAAGGTGAGGGTTGAGGGATGAGAAGGTCAAAGGTGAGGGACGAGAAGGTCGAAGGTGGGGGATGATGGACGAGAAGGTCGAAGGTGAGGGATGAGGGACGAGAAGGTCAAAGGTGAGGGATGAGGGACGAGAAGGTCGAAGATGAGGGACGAGGAGGTCGAAGGTGAGGGACGAGAAGGTCGAAGGTGAGGGATGAGGGACGAGAAGGTCGAAGGTGAGGGATGAGGGACAAGAAGGTCGAAGGTGAGGGATGAGGGACGAGAAGGTCAAAGGTGAGGGTTGAGGGACGAGAAGGTCAAAGGTGAGGGACGAGAAGGTCGAAGGTGGGGGATGAGGGACGAGAAGGTCGAAGGTGAGGGATGAGGGACGAGAAGGTCAAAGGTGAGGGATGAGGGACGAGAAGGTCGAAGATGAGGGACGAGGAGGTCGAAGGTGAGGGACGAAAAGGTCGAAGGTGAGGGATGAGGCACAAGAAGGTTGAAGGTGAGGGACGAGAAGGTCGAAGGTGAGGGATGAGGGACGAGAAGGTCGAAGGTGAGGGATGAGGGACGAGAAGGTCAAAGGTGAGGGATGAAGAATGAGAATGTCAAAGGTGAAGGATGAGGGACGAGAAGGTCGAAGGTGAGGGATGAGGGTCGAGAAGGTCGAAGGTGAGGAACGAGAAGGCCGAAGGTGAGGAACGAGAAGGTCAAAGGTGAGGGACGAGAAGGTCGAAGGTGAGGGATGAGGGACGAGAAGGTCGAAGGTGAGGGACGAGAAGGTCGAAGGTGAGGGATGAGGGACGAGAAGGTCAAAGGTGAGGGATGAGGGACGAGAAGGTCGAAGAGAGGGAGGAGGGACGAGAAGGTCGAAGGTGAGGGATGAGGGACGAGAAGGTCGAAGGTGAGGGATGAGGGACGAGAAGGTCGAAGGTGAGGGATGAGGGATGAGAAGGTCAAAGGTGAGGGACGAGAAGGTCGAAGGTGAGGGATGAGGGACGAGAAGGTCAAAGGTGAGGGACGAGAAGGTCGAAGGTGAGGGATGAGGGACGAGAAGGTCAAAGGTGAGGGATGAGGGACGAGAAGGTCAAATGTGAGGGTTGAGGGACGAGAAGGTCAAAGGTGAGGGACGAGAAGGTCGAAGGTGGGGGATGAGGGACGAGAAGGTCGAAGGTGAGGGATGAGGGACGAGAAGGTCAAAGGTGAGGGATGAGGGACGAGAAGGTCGAAGATGAGGGACGAGGAGGTCGAAGGTGAGGGACGAGAAGGTCAAAGGTGAGGGATGAGGGACGAGAAGTTCAAAGGTGAGGGATGAGGGACAAGAAGGTTGAAGGTGAGGGATGAGGGACGAGAAGGTCAAAGGTGAGGGTTGAGGGACGAGAAGGTCAAAGGTGAGGGACGAGAAGGTCGAAGGTGGGGGTTGAGGGACGAGAAGGTCGAAGGTGAGGGATGAGGGACGAGAAGGTCAAAGGTGAGGGATGAGGGACAAAAAGGTCGAAGATGAGGGACGAGGAGGTCGAAGGTGAGGGACGAAAAGGTCGAAGGTGAGGGATGAGGGACGAGAAGGTCGAAGGTGAGGGACGAGAAGGTCGAAGGTGAGGGATGAGGGACGAGAAGGTCGAAGGTGAGGGATGAGGGACGAGAAGGTCAAAGGTGAGGGATGAAGAATGAGAATGTCAAAGGTGAAGGATGAGGGACGAGAAGGTCGAAGGTGAGGGATGAGGGTCGAGAAGGTCGAAGGTGAGGAACGAGAAGGCCGAAGGTGAGGGATGAGGGACGAGAAGGTCGAAGGTGAGGGATGAGGGACGAGAAGGTCGAAGGTGAGGGACGAGAAGGTCGAAGGTGAGGGATGAGGGACGAGAAGGTCAAAGGTGAGGGATGAGGGACGAGAAGGTCGAAGATGAGGGAGGAGGGACGATAAGGTCGAAGGTGAGGGATGAGGGACGAGAAGGTCGAAGGTGAGGGATGAGGGACGAGAAGGTCGAAGGTGAGGTATGAGGGATGAGAAGGTCAAAGGTGAGGGACGAGAAGGTCGAAGGTGAGGGATGAGGGACGAGAAGGTCAAAGGTGAGGGATGAGGGACGAGAAGGTCGAAGGTGAGGGATGAGGGTCGAGAAGGTCGAAGGTGAGGAACGAGAAGGTCGAAGGTGAGGGATGAGGGACAAAAAGGTCGAAGATGAGGGACGAGGAGGTCGAAGGTGAGGGACGAAAAGGTCGAAGGTGAGGGATGAGGGACGAGAAGGTCGAAGGTGAGGGACGAGAAGGTCGAAGGTGAGGGATGAGGGTCGAGAAGGTCGAAGGTGAGGAACGAGAAGGCCGAAGGTGAGGGATGAGGGACGAGAAGGTCGAAGGTGAGGGATGAGGGACGAGAAGGTCGAAGGTGAGGGACGAGAAGGTCGAAGGTGAGGGACGAGAAGGTCGAAGGTGAGGGATGAGGGACGAGAAGGTCAAAGGTGAGGGAAGAGGGATGAGAAGGTCGAAGATGAGGGACGAGAAGGTCGAAGGTGAGGGACGAGAAGGTCAAAGGTGAGGGATGAGGGACGAGAAGGTCGAAGGTGAGGGACGAGAAGGTCGAAGGTGAGGGATGAGGGACGAGAAGGTCAAAGGTGGGGGATGAGGGACGAGAAGGTCAAAGGTGAGGGATGAGGAATGAGAAGGTCAAAGGTGAAGGATGAGGGACGAGAAGGTTGAAGGTGAGGGATGAGGGTCGAGAAGGTCGAAGGTGAGGAACGAGAAGGCTGAAGGTGAGGAACGAGAAGGTCAAAGGTGATGGACGAGAAGGTCGAAGGTGAGGGATGAGGGACGAGAAGGTCAAAGGTGAGGGATGAGGGACGAGAAGGTCAAAGGTGAGGGTTGAGGGACGAGAAGGTCAAAGGTGAGGGACGAGAAGGTCGAAGGTGGGGGATGAGGGACGAGAAGGTCGAAGGTGAGGGATGAGGGACGAGAAGGTCAAAGGTGAGGGATGAGGGACGAGAAGGTCGAAGATGAGGGACGAGGAGGTCGAAGGTGAGGGATGAGGGATGAGAAGGTCAAAGGTGAGGGACGAGAAGGTCGAAGGTGAGGGATGAGGGACGAGAAGGTCGAAGGTGAGGGACGAGGAGGTCGAAGGTGAGGGATGAGGGACGAGAAGGTCAAAGGTGAGGGATGAGGGACGAGAAGGTCAAAGGTGAGGGACGAGAAGGTCGAAGGTGAGGGATGAGGGACGAGAAGGTCAAAGGTGAGGGACGAGGAGGTATAAGGTGAGGGATGAGGGACGAGAAGGTCAAAGGTGAGGGATGAGGGACGAGAAGGTCAAAGGTGAGGGATGAGGGACGAGAAGGTCTAAGGTGAGGGACGAGAAGGTCGAAGGTGAGGGATGAGGGACGAGAAGGTCGAAGGTGAAGGACGAGGTGGTATAAGGTGAGGGATGACAGACGAGAAGGTCAAAGGTGAGGGATGAGGGACGAGAAGGTCGAAGGTGAGGGACGAGAAGGTCAAAGGTGAGGGATGAGGGACGAGAAGGTCGAAGGTGAGGGACGAGAAGGTCGAAGGTGAGGGATGAGGGACGAGAAGGTCAAAGGTGAGGGATGAGGGACGAGAAGGTCAAAGGTGAGGGATGAGGAATGAGAAGGTCAAAGGTGAGGGATGAGGGACGAGAAGGTCAAAGGTGAGGGATGAGGGACGAGAAGGTCGAAGATGAGGGACGAGGAGGTCGAAGGTGAGGGACGAGAAGGTCGAAGGTGAGGGATGAGGGACGAGAAGGTCAAAGGTGAGGGATGAGGGACGAGAAGGTCGAAGATGAGGGACGGGGAGGTCAAAGGTGAGGGACGAGAAGGTCGAAGGTGAGGGATGAGGGACGAGAAGGTCGAAGGTGAGGGACGAGAAGGTCGAAGGTGAGGGATGAGGGACGAGAAGGTCGAAGGTGAGGGATGAGGGACGAGAAGGTCAAAGGTGAGGGATGAAGAATGAGAATGTCAAAGGTGAAGGATGAGGGACGAGAAGGTCGAAGGTGAGGGATGAGGGTCGAGAAGGTCAAAGGTGAGGAACGAGAAGGCCGAAGGTGAGGAACGAGAAGGTCAAAGGTGAGGGACGAGAAGGTCGAAGGTGAGGGATGAGGGACGAGAAGGTCAAAGGTGAGGGACGAGAATTTTGAAGGTGAGGGATGAGGGACGAGAAGGTCAAAGGTGAGGGACGAGAAGGTCGAAGGTGGGGGATGAGGGACGAGAAGGTCGAAGGTGAGGGATGAGGGACGAGAAGGTCGAAGGTGAGGGATGAGGGACGAGAAGGTCAAAGGTGAGGGATGAGGGACGAGAAGGTTGAAGATGAGGGACGAGGAGGTCGAAGGTGAGGGATGAGGGACGAGAAGGTCAAAGGTGAGGGATGAGGGACGAGAAGGCCGAAGATGAGGGAGGAGGGACGAGAAGGTCGAAGGTGAGGGATGAGGGACGAGAAGGTCGAAGGTGAGGGATGAGGGACGAGAAGGTCGAAGGTGAGGGATGAGAAGGTCAAAGGTGAGGGACGAGAAGGTCGAAGGTGAGGGATGAGGGACGAGAAGGTCAAAGGTGAGGGACGAGAAGGTCGAAGGTAAGGGATGAGGGACGAGAAGGTCGAAGGTGAGGGACGAGAAGGTCGAAGGTGAGGGATGAGGGACGAGAAGGTCAAAGGTGAGGGATGAGGGACGAGAAGGTCGAAGATGAGGGACGAGATGGTCGAAGGTGAGGGACGAGAAGGTCGAAGGTGAGGGATGAGAAGGTCGAAGGTGAGGGACGAGAAGGTCGAAGGTGAGGGATGAGGGACGAGAAGGTCGAAGGTGAGGGATGAGGGACGAGAAGGTCAAAGGTGAGGGATGAGGAATGAGAAGGTCAAAGGTGAAGGATGAGGGATGAGAAGGTCAAAGGTGAGGGATGAGGGTCGAGAAGGTCGAAGGTGAGGAACGAGAAGGCCGAAGGTGAGGAACGAGAAGGTCAAAGGTGAGGGACGAGAAGGTCGAAGGTGAGGGATGAGGGACAAGAAGGTCGAAGGTGAGGGAGTGGGACGAGAAGGTCGAAGGTGAGGGGTGAGGGACGAGAAGGTCGAAGGTCAGGGATGAGGGACGAGAAGGTCTAAGGTGAGGGATGAGGGACGAGAAGGTCGAAGGTGAGGGACGAGGGACAAGAAGGTCGAAGATGAGGGACGAGAAGGTTGAAGGTGAGGGATGAGGGACGAGAAGGTCAAAGGTGAGGGATGAGGGACGAGAAGTTCAAAGATGAGGGGCGAAAAGGTCGAAGGTGAGGGATGAGGGACGAGAAGATCTAAGGTGAGGGATGAGGGACGAGAAGGTCGAAGGTGAGGGATGAGGGACGAGAAGGTCAAAGGTGAGGGATGAGAAGGTCAAAGATGAGGGATGAGGGATGAGAAGGTCGAAGGTGAGGGATGAGGAACGAGAAGGTCAAAGGTGAGGGATGAGGGACGAGAAGTTCAAAGGTGAGGGATGAGGGACGAGAAGGTCAAAGGTGAGGGACGAGGCGGTCGAAGGTGAGGGATGAGGGACGAAAAGGTCGAAGGTGAGGGACGAGGAGGTCGAAGGTGAGGGATGAGGGACAAGAAGGTCAAAGGTGAGGGATGAGGAACGAGAAGGTCAAAGGTGAGGGATGAGGGACAAGAAGGTCAAAGGTGTGGGATGAGGGACAAGAAGCCTAAAGGTGAGGGATGAGGGAGGAGAAGGTCAAAGGTGAGGGATGAGGGACGAGAAGGTCAAAGTTGAGGGATGAGAAGGTCTAAGATGAGGGACGAGAAGGTCTAAGATGAGGGACGAGGGACAAGAAGGTTGAAGATGAGGGACGAGGGACGAGGGACGAGAAGGTCAAAGGTGAGGGATGAGGGATGAGAAGGTCGAAGGTGAGGGATGAGAAGGTCGAAGGTGAGGGATGAGGGACGAGAAGGTTGAAGGTGAGGGATGAGGGACAAGAAGGTCAAAGGTGAGGGATGAGGGACGAGAAGGTCAAAGGTGAGGGATGAGGGACGAGAAGGTCGAAGGTGAGGGATGAGGGATGAGAAGGTCAAAGGTGAGGGACGAGAAGGTCGAAGGTGAGGGATGAGGGACGAGAAGGTCGAAGGTGAGGGACGAGGAGGTCGAAGGTGAGGGATGAGGGATGAGAAGGTCAAAGGTGAGGGACGAGAAGGTCGAAGGTGAGGGATGAGGGACGAGAAGGTCGAAGGTGAGGGACGAGGAGGTCGAAGGTGAGGGATGAGGGACGAGAAGGTCAAAGGTGAGGGATGAGGGACGAGAAGGTCAAAGGTGAGGGACGAGAAGGTCGAAGGTGAGGGATGAAGGACGAGAAGGTCGAAGGTGAGGGACGAGTAGGTATAAGGTGAGGGATGAGGGACGAGAAGGTCAAAGGTGAGGGATGAGGGACAAGAAGGTCAAAGGTGAGGGATGAGGGACGAGAAGGTCAAAGGTGAGGGATGAGGGACGAGAAGGTCAAAGGTGAGGGATGAGGGACGAGAAGGTCAAAGTTGAGGGATGAGAAGGTCTAAGGTGAGGGATGAGGGACGAGAAGGTTGAAGGTGAGGGATGAGGGACAAGAAGGTCGAAGGTGAGGGATGAGGGACGAGAAGGTCAAAGGTGAGGGATCAGGGACGAGAAGGTCAAAGGTGAGGGATGAGGGACGAGAAGGTCTAAGGTGAGGGACGAGAAGGTCGAAGGTGAGGGATGAGGGACGAGAAGGTCGAAGGTGAGGGACGAGGAGGTATAAGGTGAGGGATGAGGGACGAGAAGGTTAAAGGTGAGGGATGAGGGACGAGAAGGTCAAAGGTGAGGGACGAGAAGGTCGAAGGTGAGGGATGAGGGACGAGAAGGTCGAAGGTGAGGGACGAGAAGGTCGAAGGTGAGGGATGAGGGACGAGAAGGTCAAAGGTGAGGGAAGATGGACGAGAAGGTCGAAGGTGAGGGACGAGAAGGTCGAAGGTGAGGGATGAGGGACGAGAAGGTCAAAGGTGAGGGATGAGGGACGAGAAGGTCAAAGGTGAGGGATGAGGAATGAGAAGGTCAAAGGTGAAGGATGAGGGATGAGAAGGTCGATGGTGAGGGATGAGGGTCGAGAAGGTCGAAGGTGAGGAACGAGAAGGCCGAAGGTGAGGAACGAGAAGGTCAAAGGTGATGGACGAGAAGGTCGAAGGTGAGGGATGAGGGACGAGAAGGTCAAAGGTGAGGGATGAGGGACGAGAAGGTCAAAGGTGAGGGTTGAGGGACGAGAAGGTCAAAGGTGAGGGACGAGAAGGTCGAAGGTGGGGGATGATGGACGAGAAGGTCGAAGGTGAGGGATGAGGGACGAGAAGGTCAAAGGTGAGGGATGAGGGACGAGAAGGTCGAAGATGAGGGACGAGGAGGTCGAAGGTGAGGGACGAGAAGGTCGAAGGTGAGGGATGAGGGACGAGAAGGTCGAAGGTGAGGGATGAGGGACAAGAAGGTCGAAGGTGAGGGATGAGGGACGAGAAGGTCAAAGGTGAGGGTTGAGGGACGAGAAGGTCAAAGGTGAGGGACGAGAAGGTCGAAGGTGGGGGATGAGGGACGAGAAGGTCGAAGGTGAGGGATGAGGGACGAGAAGGTCAAAGGTGAGGGATGAGGGACGAGAAGGTCGAAGATGAGGGACGAGGAGGTCGAAGGTGAGGGACGAAAAGGTCGAAGGTGAGGGATGAGGCACAAGAAGGTTGAAGGTGAGGGACGAGAAGGTCGAAGGTGAGGGATGAGGGACGAGAAGGTCAAAGGTGAGGGATGAAGAATGAGAATGTCAAAGGTGAAGGATGAGGGACGAGAAGGTCGAAGGTGAGGGATGAGGGTCGAGAAGGTCGAAGGTGAGGAACGAGAAGGCCGAAGGTGAGGAACGAGAAGGTCAAAGGTGAGGGACGAGAAGGTCGAAGGTGAGGGATGAGGGACGAGAAGGTCGAAGGTGAGGGACGAGAAGGTCGAAGGTGAGGGATGAGGGACGAGAAGGTCAAAGGTGAGGGATGAGGGACGAGAAGGTCGAAGAGAGGGAGGAGGGACGAGAAGGTCGAAGGTGAGGGATGAGGGACGAGAAGGTCGAAGGTGAGGGATGAGGGACGAGAAGGTCGAAGGTGAGGGATGAGGGATGAGAAGGTCAAAGGTGAGGGACGAGAAGGTCGAAGGTGAGGGATGAGGGACGAGAAGGTCAAAGGTGAGGGACGAGAAGGTCGAAGGTGAGGGATGAGGGACGAGAAGGTCAAAGGTGAGGGATGAGGGACGAGAAGGTCAAATGTGAGGGTTGAGGGACGAGAAGGTCAAAGGTGAGGGACGAGAAGGTCGAAGGTGGGGGATGAGGGACGAGAAGGTCGAAGGTGAGGGATGAGGGACGAGAAGGTCAAAGGTGAGGGATGAGGGACGAGAAGGTCGAAGATGAGGGACGAGGAGGTCGAAGGTGAGGGACGAGAAGGTCAAAGGTGAGGGATGAGGGACGAGAAGGTCAAAGGTGAGGGATGAGGGACAAGAAGGTTGAAGGTGAGGGATGAGGGACGAGAAGGTCAAAGGTGAGGGTTGAGGGACGAGAAGGTCAAAGGTGAGGGACGAGAAGGTCGAAGGTGGGGGTTGAGGGACGAGAAGGTCGAAGGTGAGGGATGAGGGACGAGAAGGTCAAAGGTGAGGGATGAGGGACAAAAAGGTCGAAGATGAGGGACGAGGAGGTCGAAGGTGAGGGACGAAAAGGTCGAAGGTGAGGGATGAGGGACGAGAAGGTCGAAGGTGAGGGACGAGAAGGTCGAAGGTGAGGGATGAGGGACGAGAAGGTCGAAGGTGAGGGATGAGGGACGAGAAGGTCAAAGGTGAGGGATGAAGAATGAGAATGTCAAAGGTGAAGGATGAGGGACGAGAAGGTCGAAGGTGAGGGATGAGGGTCGAGAAGGTCGAAGGTGAGGAACGAGAAGGCCGAAGGTGAGGGATGAGGGACGAGAAGGTCGAAGGTGAGGGATGAGGGACGAGAAGGTCGAAGGTGAGGGACGAGAAGGTCGAAGGTGAGGGATGAGGGACGAGAAGGTCAAAGGTGAGGGATGAGGGACGAGAAGGTCGAAGATGAGGGAGGAGGGACGATAAGGTCAAAGGTGAGGGATGAGGGACGAGAAGGTCGAAGGTGAGGGATGAGGGACGAGAAGGTCGAAGGTGAGGTATGAGGGATGAGAAGGTCAAAGGTGAGGGACGAGAAGGTCGAAGGTGAGGGATGAGGGACGAGAAGGTCAAAGGTGAGGGATGAGGGACGAGAAGGTCGAAGGTGAGGGATGAGGGTCGAGAAGGTCGAAGGTGAGGAACGAGAAGGTCGAAGGTGAGGGATGAGGGACAAAAAGGTCGAAGATGAGGGACGAGGAGGTCGAAGGTGAGGGACGAAAAGGTCGAAGGTGAGGGATGAGGGACGAGAAGGTCGAAGGTGAGGGACGAGAAGGTCGAAGGTGAGGGATGAGGGTCGAGAAGGTCGAAGGTGAGGAACGAGAAGGCCGAAGGTGAGGGATGAGGGACGAGAAGGTCGAAGGTGAGGGATGAGGGACGAGAAGGTCGAAGGTGAGGGACGAGAAGGTCGAAGGTGAGGGATGAGGGACGAGAAGGTCAAAGGTGAGGGATGAGGGACGAGAAGGTCGAAGATGAGGGAGGAGGGACGAGAAGGTTGAAGGTGAGGGATGAGGGATGAGAAGGTCGAAAGTGAGGAATGAGGGACGAGAAGGTCAAAGGTGAGGGTTGAGGGACGAGAAGGTCAAAGGTGAGGGACGAGAAGGTCGAAGGTGGGGGATGAGGGATGAGAAGGTCGAAGGTGAGGGATGAGAAGGTCGAAGGTGAGGGATGAGGGACGAGAAGGTCGAAGATGAGGGACGAGGAGGTCGAAGGTGAGGGACGAGAAGGTCGAAGGTGAGGGATGAGGGACAAGAAGGTCAAAGGTGAGGGATGAGGGACAAGAAGGTCGAAGATGAGGGACGAGGAGGTCGAAGGTGAGGGACGAGGAGGTCGAAGGTGAGGGACGAAAAGGTCGAAGGTGATGGATGAGGGACGAGAAGGTCAAAGGTGAGGGACGAGAAGGTCGAAGGTGAGGGATGAGGGACGAGAAGGTCGAAGGTGAGGGATGAGGGACGAGAAGGTCAAAGGTGAGGGATGAAGAATGAGAAGGTCAAAGGTGAAGGATGAGGGACGAGAAGGTCGAAGGTGAGGGATGAGGGTCGAGAAGGTCGAAGGTGAGGAACGAGAAGGCCGAAGGTGAGGAACGAGAAGGTCAAAGGTGAGGGACGAGAAGGTCGAAGGTGAGGGATGAGGGACGAGAAGGTCGAAGGTGAGGGACGAGAAGGTCGAAGGTGAGGGATGAGGGACGAGAAGGTCAAAGGTGAGGGAAGAGGGACGAGAAGGTCGAAGGTGAGGCACGAGAAGGTCGAAGGTGAGGGATGAGGGACGAGAAGGTCAAAGGTGAGGGATGAGGGACGAGAAGGTCAAAGGTGAGGGATGAGGAATGAGAAGGTCAAAGGTGAAGGATGAGGGATGAGAAGGTCGATGGTGAGGGATGAGGGTCGAGAAGGTCGAAGGTGAGGAACGAGAAGGCCGAAGGTGAGGAACGAGAAGGTCAAAGGTGGGGGATGAGGGACGAGAAGGTCAAAGGTGAGGGATGAGGGACGAGAAGGTCGAAGGTGAGGGATGAGGGACGAGAAGGTCAAAGGTGAGGGATGAGGGACGAGAAGGTCGAAGATGAGGGACGAGGAGGTCGAAGGTGAGGGATGAGGGACGAGAAGGTCAAAGGTGAGGGATGAGGGACGAGAAGGCCGAAGATGAGGGAGGAGGGACGAGAAGGTCGAAGGTGAGGGATGAGGGACGAGAAGGTCGAAGGTGAGGGATGAGGGACGAGAAGGTCGAAGGTGAGGGATGAGAAGGTCAAAGGTGAGGGACGAGAAGGTCGAAGGTGAGGGATGAGGGACGAGAAGGTCAAAGGTGAGGGACGAGAAGGTCGAAGGTAAGGGATGAGGGATGAGAAGGTCGAAGGTGAGGGACGAGAAGGTCGAAGGTGAGGGATGAGGGACGAGAAGGTCAAAGGTGAGGGATGAGGGACGAGAAGGTCGAAGATGAGGGACGAGATGGTCGAAGGTGAGGGACGAGAAGGTCGAAGGTGAGGGATGAGAAGGTCGAAGGTGAGGGACGAGAAGGTCGAAGGTGAGGGATGAGGGGCGAGAAGGTCGAAGGTGAGGGATGAGGGACGAGAAGGTCAAAGGTGAGGGATGTGGAATGAGAAGGTCAAAGGTGAAGGATGAGGGACGAGAAGGTCAAAGGTGAGGGATGAGGGTCGAGAAGGTCGAAGGTGAGGAACGAGAAGGCCGAAGATGAGGAACGAGAAGGTCAAAGGTGAGGGACGAGAAGGTCGAAGGTGAGGGATGAGGGACAAGAAGGTCGAAGGTGAGGGAGTGGGACGAGAAGGTCGAAGGTGAGGGGTGAGGGACGAGAAGGTCGAAGGTCAGGGATGAGGGACGAGAAGGTCTAAGGTGAGGGATGAGGGACGAGAAGGTCGAAGGTGAGGGACGAGGGACAAGAAGGTCGAAGATGAGGGACGAGAAGGTTGAAGGTGAGGGATGAGGGACGAGAAGGTCAAAGGTGAGGGATGAGGGACGAGAAGTTCAAAGATGAGGGGCGAAAAGGTCGAAGGTGAGGGATGAGGGACGAGAAGATCTAAGGTGAGGGATGAGGGACGAGAAGGTCGAAGGTGAGGGATGAGGGACGAGAAGGTCGAAGGTGAGGGATGAGAAGGTCAAAGATGAGGGATGAGGGATGAGAAGGTCGAAGGTGAGGGATGAGGAACGAGAAGGTCAAAGGTTAGGGATGAGGGACGAGAAGTTCAAAGGTGAGGGATGAGGGACGAGAAGGTCAAAGGTGAGGGACGAGACGGTCGAAGGTGAGGGATGAGGGACGAAAAGGTCGAAGGTGAGGGACGAGGAGGTCGAAGGTGAGGGATGAGGGACAAGAAGGTCAAAGGTGAGGGATGAGGAACGAGAAGGTCAAAGGTGAGGGATGAG
Source organism: Rana muscosa (assembly GCA_029206835.1). NCBI lineage: Eukaryota > Metazoa > Chordata > Amphibia > Anura > Ranidae > Rana > Rana muscosa. The sequence goes on along the minus strand of JARGYO010000198.1, from coordinate 15,231,815 downwards.
GGACAAGAAGGTCAAAGGTGAGGGATGAGGGACAAGAAGCCTAAAGGTGAGGGATGAGGGAGGAGAAGGTCAAAGGTGAGGGATGAGGGACGAGAAGGTCAAAGTTGAGGGATGAGAAGGTCTAAGATGAGGGACGAGAAGGTCTAAGATGAGGGACGAGGGACAAGAAGGTTGAAGATGAGGGACGAGGGACGAGGGACGAGAAGGTCAAAGGTGAGGGATGAGGGATGAGAAGGTCGAAGGTGAGGGATGAGAAGGTCGAAGGTGAGGGATGAGGGACGAGAAGGTTGAAGGTGAGGGATGAGGGACAAGAAGGTCAAAGGTGAGGGATGAGGGACGAGAAGGTCAAAGGTGAGGGATGAGGGACGAGAAGGTCGAAGGTGAGGGATGAGGGATGAGAAGGTCAAAGGTGAGGGACGAGAAGGTCGAAGGTGAGGGATGAGGGACGAGAAGGTCGAAGGTGAGGGACGAGGAGGTCGAAGGTGAGGGATGAGGGATGAGAAGGTCAAAGGTGAGGGACGAGAAGGTCGAAGGTGAGGGATGAGGGACGAGAAGGTCGAAGGTGAGGGACGAGGAGGTCGAAGGTGAGGGATGAGGGACGAGAAGGTCAAAGGTGAGGGATGAGGGACGAGAAGGTCAAAGGTGAGGGACGAGAAGGTCGAAGGTGAGGGATGAAGGACGAGAAGGTCGAAGGTGAGGGACGAGTAGGTATAAGGTGAGGGATGAGGGACGAGAAGGTCAAAGGTGAGGGATGAGGGACAAGAAGGTCAAAGGTGAGGGATGAGGGACGAGAAGGTCAAAGGTGAGGGATGAGGGACGAGAAGGTCAAAGGTGAGGGATGAGGGACGAGAAGGTCAAAGTTGAGGGATGAGAAGGTCTAAGGTGAGGGATGAGGGACGAGAAGGTTGAAGGTGAGGGATGAGGGACAAGAAGGTCGAAGGTGAGGGATGAGGGACGAGAAGGTCAAAGGTGAGGGATGAGGGACGAGAAGGTCGAAGGTGAGGGATGAGGGACGAGAAGGTCAAAGGTGAGGGACGAGAAGGTCGAAGGTGAGGGATGAGGGACGAGAAGGTCAAAGGTGAGGGATGAGGGACGAGAAGGTCAAAGTTGAGGGATGAGAAGGTCTAAGGTGAGGGATGAGGGACGAGAAGGTTGAAGGTGAGGGATGAGGGACAAGAAGGTCGAAGGTGAGGGATGAGGGACGAGAAGGTCAAAGGTGAGGGATGAGGGACGAGAAGGTCAAAGGTGAGGGATGAGGGACGAGAAGGTCTAAGGTGAGGGACGAGAAGGTCGAAGGTGAGGGATGAGGGACGAGAAGGTCGAAGGTGAGGGACGAGGAGGTATAAGGTGAGGGATGAGGGACGAGAAGGTTAAAGGTGAGGGATGAGGGACGAGAAGGTCGAAGGTGAGGGACGAGAAGGTCGAAGGTGAGGGATGAGGGACGAGAAGGTCAAAGGTGAGGGAAGAGGGACGAGAAGGTCGAAGGTGAGGGACGAGAAGGTCGAAGGTGAGGGATGAGGGACGAGAAGGTCAAAGGTGAGGGATGAGGGACGAGAAGGTCAAAGGTGAGGGATGAGGAATGAGAAGGTCAAAGGTGAAGGATGAGGGATGAGAAGGTCGATGGTGAGGGATGAGGGTCGAGAAGGTCGAAGGTGAGGAACGAGAAGGCCGAAGGTGAGGAACGAGAAGGTCAAAGGTGATGGACGAGAAGGTCGAAGGTGAGGGATGAGGGACGAGAAGGTCAAAGGTGAGGGATGAGGGACGAGAAGGTCAAAGGTGAGGGTTGAGGGACGAGAAGGTCAAAGGTGAGGGACGAGAAGGTCGAAGGTGGGGGATGATGGACGAGAAGGTCGAAGGTGAGGGATGAGGGACGAGAAGGTCAAAGGTGAGGGATGAGGGACGAGAAGGTCAAAGGTGAGGGTTGAGGGACGAGAAGGTCAAAGGTGAGGGACGAGAAGGTCGAAGGTGGGGGATGAGGGACGAGAAGGTCGAAGGTGAGGGATGAGGGACGAGAAGGTCAAAGGTGAGGGATGAGGGACGAGAAGGTCAAAGGTGAGGGTTGAGGGACGAGAAGGTCAAAGGTGAGGGACGAGAAGGTCGAAGGTGGGGGACGAGAAGGTCGAAGGTGAGGGATGAGGGACGAGAAGGTCGAAGGTGAGGGATGAGGGACAAGAAGGTCGAAGGTGAGGGATGAGGGACGAGAAGGTCAAAGGTGAGGGTTGAGGGACGAGAAGGTCAAAGGTGAGGGACGAGAAGGTCGAAGGTGGGGGATGATGGACGAGAAGGTCGAAGGTGAGGGATGAGGGACGAGAAGGTCAAAGGTGAGGGATGATGGACGAGAAGGTCGAAGATGAGGGACGAGGAGGTCGAAGGTGAGGGACGAGAAGGTCGAAGGTGAGGGATGAGGGACAAGAAGGTCGAAGGTGAGGGATGAGGGACAAGAAGGTCGAAGGTGAGGGATGAGGGACGAGAAGGTCAAAGGTGAGGGTTGAGGGACGAGAAGGTCAAAGGTGAGGGACGAGAAGGTCGAAGGTGGGGGATGAGGGACGAGAAGGTCGAAGGTGAGGGATGAGGGACGAGAAGGTCAAAGGTGAGGGATGAGGGACGAGAAGGTCGAAGATGAGGGACGAGGAGGTCGAAGGTGAGGGACGAAAAGGTCGAAGGTGAGGGATGAGGCACAAGAAGGTTGAAGGTGAGGGACGAGAAGGTCGAAGGTGAGGGATGAGGGACGAGAAGGTCGAAGGTGAGGGATGAAGAATGAGAATGTCAAAGGTGAAGGATGAGGGACGAGAAGGTCGAAGGTGAGGGATGAGGGTCGAGAAGGTCGAAGGTGAGGAACGAGAAGGCCGAAGGTGAGGAACGAGAAGGTCAAAGGTGAGGGACGAGAAGGTCGAAGGTGAGGGATGAGGGACGAGAAGGTCGAAGGTGAGGGATGAGGGACGAGAAGGTCGAAGGTGAGGGATGAGGGATGAGAAGGTCAAAGGTGAGGGACGAGAAGGTCGAAGGTGAGGGATGAGGGACGAGAAGGTCAAAGGTGAGGGACGAGAAGGTCGAAGGTGAGGGATGAGGGACGAGAAGGTCAAAGGTGAGGGATGAGGGACGAGAAGGTCAAATGTGAGGGTTGAGGGACGAGAAGGTCAAAGGTGAGGGACGAGAAGGTCGAAGGTGGGGGATGAGGGACGAGAAGGTCGAAGGTGAGGGATGAGGGACGAGAAGGTCAAAGGTGAGGGATGAGGGACGAGAAGGTCGAAGATGAGGGACGAGGAGGTCGAAGGTGAGGGACGAGAAGGTCAAAGGTGAGGGATGAGGGACGAGAAGGTCAAAGGTGAGGGATGAGGGACAAGAAGGTCGAAGGTGAGGGATGAGGGACGAGAAGGTCAAAGGTGAGGGTTGAGGGACGAGAAGGTCAAAGGTGAGGGACGAGAAGGTCGAAGGTGGGGGTTGAGGGACGAGAAGGTCGAAGGTGAGGGATGAGGGACGAGAAGGTCAAAGGTGAGGGATGAGGGACAAAAAGGTCGAAGATGAGGGACGAGGAGGTCGAAGGTGAGGGACGAAAAGGTCGAAGGTGAGGGATGAGGGACGAGAAGGTCGAAGGTGAGGGACGAGAAGGTCGAAGGTGAGGGATGAGGGACGAGAAGGTCGAAGGTGAGGGATGAGGGACGAGAAGGTCGAAGGTGAGGGATGAGGGACGAGAAGGTCGAAGGTGAGGGACGAGAAGGTCGAAGGTGAGGGATGAGGGACGAGAAGGTCAAAGGTGAGGGATGAGGGACGAGAAGGTCGAAGATGAGGGAGGAGGGACGATAAGGTCGAAGGTGAGGGATGAGGGACGAGAAGGTCGAAGGTGAGGGATGAGGGACGAGAAGGTCGAAGGTGAGGTATGAGGGATGAGAAGGTCAAAGGTGAGGGACGAGAAGGTCGAAGGTGAGGGATGAGGGACGAGAAGGTCAAAGGTGAGGGATGAGGGACGAGAAGGTCGAAGGTGAGGGATGAGGGTCGAGAAGGTCGAAGGTGAGGAACGAGAAGGTCGAAGGTGAGGGATGAGGGACAAAAAGGTCGAAGATGAGGGACGAGGAGGTCGAAGGTGAGGGACGAAAAGGTCAAAGGTGAGGGATGAGGGACGAGAAGGTCGAAGGCGAGGGACGAGAAGGTCGAAGGTGAGGGATGAGGGACGAGAAGGTCGAAGGTGAGGGATGAGGGACGAGAAGGTCAAATGTGAGGGATGAAGAATGAGAATGTCAAAGGTGAAGGATGAGGGACGAGAAGGTCGAAGGTGAGGGATGAGGGTCGAGAAGGTCGAAGGTGAGGAACGAGAAGGCCGAAGGTGAGGGATGAGGGACGAGAAGGTCGAAGATGAGGGAGGAGGGACGATAAGGTCGAAGGTGAGGGATGAGGGACGAGAAGGTCGAAGGTGAGGGATGAGGGACGAGAAGGTCGAAGGTGAGGTATGAGGGATGAGAAGGTCAAAGGTGAGGGACGAGAAGGTCGAAGGTGAGGGATGAGGGACGAGAAGGTCAAAGGTGAGGGATGAGGGACGAGAAGGTCGAAGGTGAGGGATGAGGGTCGAGAAGGTCGAAGGTGAGGAACGAGAAGGTCGAAGGTGAGGGATGAGGGACAAAAAGGTCGAAGATGAGGGACGAGGAGGTCGAAGGTGAGGGACGAAAAGGTCGAAGGTGAGGGATGAGGGACGAGAAGGTCGAAGGTGAGGGACGAGAAGGTCGAAGGTGAGGGATGAGGGACGAGAAGGTCGAAGGTGAGGGATGAGGGACGAGAAGGTCAAATGTGAGGGATGAAGAATGAGAATGTCAAAGGTGAAGGATGAGGGACGAGAAGGTCGAAGGTGAGGGATGAGGGTCGAGAAGGTCGAAGGTGAGGAACGAGAAGGCCGAAGGTGAGGGATGAGGGACGAGAAGGTCGAAGGTGAGGGATGAGGGACGAGAAGGTCGAAGGTGAGGGACGAGAAGGTCGAAGGTGAGGGATGAGGGACGAGAAGGTCAAAGGTGAGGGATGAGGGACGAGAAGGTCGAAGATGAGGGAGGAGGGACGAGAAGGTTGAAGGTGAGGGATGAGGGATGAGAAGGTCGAAGGTGAGGGACGAGAAGGTCAAAGGTGAGGGTTGAGGGACGAGAAGGTCAAAGGTGAGGGACGAGAAGGTCGAAGGTGGGGGATGAGGGACGAGAAGGTCGAAGGTGAGGGATGAGAAGGTCGAAGGTGAGGGATGAGGGACGAGAAGGTCGAAGATGAGGGACGAGGAGGTCGAAGGTGAGGGAGGAGAAGGTCGAAGGTGAGGGATGAGGGACAAGAAGGTCAAAGGTGAGGGATGAGGGACAAGAAGGTCGAAGATGAGGGACGAGGAGGTCGAAGGTGAGGGACGAGGAGGTCGAAGGTGAGGGACGAAAAGGTCGAAGGTGATGGATGAGGGACGAGAAGGTCAAAGGTGAGGGACGAGAAGGTCAAAGGTGAGGGATGAGGGACGAGAAGGTCGAAGGTGAGGGATGAGGGACGAGAAGGTCAAAGGTGAGGGATGAAGAATGAGAAGGTCAAAGGTGGAGGATGAGGGACGAGAAGGTCGAAGGTGAGGGATGAGGGTCGAGAAGGTCGAAGGTGAGGAACGAGAAGGCCGAAGGTGAGGAACGAGAAGGTCAAAGGTGAGGGACGAGAAGGTCGAAGGTGAGGGATGAGGGACGAGAAGGTCGAAGGTGAGGGACGAGAAGGTCAAAGGTGAGGGATGAGGGACGAGAAGGTCAAAGGTGAGGGATGAGGGATGAGAAGGTCGAAGATGAGGGAGGAGGGACGAGAAGGTCGAAGGTGAGGGATGAGGGACGAGGTCAAAGGTGAGGGATGAGGGACGAGAAGGTCGAAGGTAAGGGATGTGGGACGAGAAGGTCAAAGGTGAGGGACGAGAAGGTCGAAGGTGAGGGATTAGGGACGAGAAGGTCAAAGGTGAGGGATGAGGGACGAGAAGGTCGAACATGAGGGACGAGAAGGTCGAAGGTGAGGGATGAGGGATGAGAAGGTCGAAGGTGAGGGATGAGAAGGTCGAAGGTGAGGGATGAGGGACGAGAAGGTCGAAGGTGAGGGATGAGGGACGAGAAGGTCAAAGGTGAGGGATGAAGAATGAGAAGGTCAAAGGTGAGGGATGAGGGACGAGAAGGTCGAAGGTGAGGGATGAGGGTCGAGAAGGTCGAAGGTGAGGAACGAGAAGGTCAAATGTGAGGGACGAGAAGGTCGAAGGTGAGGGATGAGGGACGAGAAGGTCGAAGGTGAGGGATGAGGGACGAGAAGGTCAAAGGTGAGGGATGAGGGACGAGAAGGTCGAAGGTGAGGGATGAGGGTCGAGAAGGTCGAAGGTGAGGAACGAGAAGGTCGAAGGTGAGGGATGAGGGACAAAAAGGTCGAAGATGAGGGACGAGGAGGTCGAAGGTGAGGGACGAAAAGGTCGAAGGTGAGGGATGAGGGACGAGAAGGTCGAAGGTGAGGGACGAGAAGGTCGAAGGTGAGGGATGAGGGACGAGAAGGTCGAAGGTGAGGGATGAGGGACGAGAAGGTCAAATGTGAGGGATGAAGAATGAGAATGTCAAAGGTGAAGGATGAGGGACGAGAAGGTCGAAGGTGAGGGATGAGGGTCGAGAAGGTCGAAGGTGAGGAACGAGAAGGCCGAAGGTGAGGGATGAGGGACGAGAAGGTCGAAGGTGAGGGATGAGGGACGAGAAGGTCGAAGGTGAGGGACGAGAAGGTCGAAGGTGAGGGATGAGGGACGAGAAGGTCAAAGGTGAGGGATGAGGGACGAGAAGGTCGAAGATGAGGGAGGAGGGACGAGAAGGTTGAAGGTGAGGGATGAGGGATGAGAAGGTCGAAGGTGAGGGATGAGGGACGAGAAGGTCAAAGGTGAGGGTTGAGGGACGAGAAGGTCAAAGGTGAGGGACGAGAAGGTCGAAGGTGGGGGATGAGGGACGAGAAGGTCGAAGGTGAGGGATGAGAAGGTCGAAGGTGAGGGATGAGGGACGAGAAGGTCGAAGATGAGGGACGAGGAGGTCGAAGGTGAGGGACGAGAAGGTCGAAGGTGAGGGATAAGGGACAAGAAGGTCAAAGGTGAGGGATGAGGGACAAGAAGGTCGAAGATGAGGGACGAGGAGGTCGAAGGTGAGGGACGAGGAGGTCGAAGGTGAGGGACGAGAAGGTCGAAGGTGATGGATGAGGGACGAGAAGGTCAAAGGTGAGGGACGAGAAGGTCGAAGGTGAGGGATGAGGGACGAGAAGGTCGAAGGTGAGGGATGAGGGACGAGAAGGTCAAAGGTGAGGGATGAAGAATGAGAAGGTCAAAGGTGAAGGATGAGGGACGAGAAGGTCGAAGGTGAGGGATGAGGGTCGAGAAGGTCGAAGGTGAGGAACGAGAAGGCCGAAGGTGAGGAACGAGAAGGTCAAAGGTGAGGGACAAGAAGGTCGAAGGTGAGGGATGAGGGACGAGAAGGTCGAAGGTGAGGGACGAGAAGGTCAAAGGTGAGGGATGAGGGACGAGAAGGTCAAAGGTGAGGGATGAGGGATGAGAAGGTCGAAGATGAGGGAGGAGGGACGAGAAGGTCGAAGGTGAGGGATGAGGGACGAGGTCAAAGGTGAGGGATGAGGGACGAGAAGGTCGAAGGTAAGGGATGTGGGACGAGAAGGTCAAAGGTGAGGGACGAGAAGGTCGAAGGTGAGGGATTAGGGACGAGAAGGTCAAAGGTGAGGGATGAGGGACGAGAAGGTCGAACATGAGGGACGAGAAGGTCGAAGGTGAGGGATGAGGGATGAGAAGGTCGAAGGTGAGGGATGAGAAGGTCGAAGGTGAGGGATGAGGGACGAGAAGGTCGAAGGTGAGGGATGAGGGACGAGAAGGTCAAAGGTGAGGGATGAAGAATGAGAAGGTCAAAGGTGAGGGATGAGGGACGAGAAGGTCGAAGGTGAGGGATGAGGGTCGAGAAGGCCGAAGGTGAGGAACGAGAAGGTCAAAGGTGAGGGACGAGAAGGTCGAAGGTGAGGGATGAGGGACGAGAAGGTCGAAGGTGAGGGATGAGGGACGAGAAGGTCGAAGGTGAGGGATGAGGGATGAGAAGGTCAAAGGTGAGGGACGAGAAGGTCGAAGGTGAGGGATGAGGGACGAGAAGGTCAAAGGTGAGGGACGAGAAGGTCGAAGGTGAAGGATGAGGGACGAGAAGGTCGAAGGTGAGGGATGAGGGTCGAGAAGGTCGAAGGTGAGGAACGAGAAGGCCGAAGGTGAGGAACGAGAAGGTCAAAGGTGAGGGACAAGAAGGTCGAAGGTGAGGGATGAGGGACGAGAAGGTCGAAGGTGAGGGACGAGAAGGTCAAAGGTGAGGGATGAGGGACGAGAAGGTCAAAGGTGAGGGATGAGGGATGAGAAGGTCGAAGATGAGGGAGGAGGGACGAGAAGGTCGAAGGTGAGGGATGAGGGACGAGGTCAAAGGTGAGGGATGAGGGACGAGAAGGTCGAAGGTAAGGGATGTGGGACGAGAAGGTCAAAGGTGAGGGACGAGAAGGTCGAAGGTGAGGGATTAGGGACGAGAAGGTCAAAGGTGAGGGATGAGGGACGAGAAGGTCGAACATGAGGGACGAGAAGGTCGAAGGTGAGGGATGAGGGATGAGAAGGTCGAAGGTGAGGGATGAGAAGGTCGAAGGTGAGGGATGAGGGACGAGAAGGTCGAAGGTGAGGGATGAGGGACGAGAAGGTCAAAGGTGAGGGATGAAGAATGAGAAGGTCAAAGGTGAAGGATGAGGGACGAGAAGGTCGAAGGTGAGGGATGAGGGTCGAGAAGGCCGAAGGTGAGGAACGAGAAGGTCAAAGGTGAGGGACGAGAAGGTCGAAGGTGAGGGATGAGGGACGAGAAGGTCGAAGGTGAGGGATGAGGGACGAGAAGGTCGAAGGTGAGGGATGAGGGATGAGAAGGTCAAAGGTGAGGGACGAGAAGGTCGAAGGTGAGGGATGAGGGACGAGAAGGTCAAAGGTGAGGGACGAGAAGGTCGAAGGTGAGGGATGAGGGACGAGAAGGTCGAAGGTGAGGGACGAGAAGGTCGAAGGTGAGGGATGAGGAATGAGAAGGTCAAAGGTGAAGGATGAGGGACGAGAAGGTCAAAGGTGAGGGATGAGGGTCGAGAAGGTCGAAGGTGAGGAACGAGAAGGCCGAAGGTGAGGAACGAGAAGGTCAAAGGTGAGGGATGAGAAGGTCGAAGGTGAGGGATGAGGGACAAGAAGGTTGAAGGTGAGGGATGAGGGATGAGAAGGTCGAAGGTGAGGGATGAGGGACGAGAAGGTCAAAGGTGAGGGTTGAGGGACGAGAAGGTCAAAGGTGAGGGACGAGAAGGTCGAAGGTGGGGGATGAGGGACGAGAAGGTCGAAGGTGAGGGACGAGAAGGTCGAAGGTGAGGGATGAGGGACGAGAAGGTCAAAGGTGAGGGATGAGGGACGAGAAGGTCGAAGATGAGGGACGAGGAGGTCGAAGGTGAGGGACGAGAAGGTCGAAGGTGAGGGATGAGGGACGAGAAGGTCAAAGGTGAGGGATGAGGGACGAGAAGGTCAAAGATGAGGGACGAGGAGGTCGAAGGTGAGGGACGAGAAGGTCGAAGGTGAGGGATGAGGGACGAGAAGGTCGAAGGTGAGGGACGAGAAGGTCAAAGGTGAGGGATGAGGGACGAGAAGGTCGAAGGTGAGGGATGAGGGACGAGAAGGTCGAAGGTGAGGGATGAGAAGGTCAAAGGTGAGGGACGAGAAGGTCGAAGGTGAGGGATGAGGGATGAGAAGGTCAAAGGTGAGGAATGAGGGACGAGAAGGTCAAAGGTGAGGGATGAGGAATGAGAAGGTCAAAGGTGAAGGATGAGGGACGAGAAGGTCGAAGGTGAGGGATGAGGGTCGAGAAGGTCGAAGGTGAGGAACGAGAAGGCCGAAGGTGAGGAACAAGAAGGTTGAAGGTGAGGGATGAGGGATGAGAAGGTCGAAGGTGAGGGATGAGGGACGAGAAGGTCAAAGGTGAGGTTTGAGGGACGAGAAGGTCAAAGGTGAGGGACGAGAAGGTCGAAGGTGGGGGATGAGGGACGAGAAGGTCGAAGGTGAGGGATGAGGGACGAGAAGGTCAAAGGTGAGGGATGAGGGACGAGAAGGTCGAAGATGAGGGACGAGGAGGTCGAAGGTGAGGGACGAGAAGGTCGAAGGTGAGGGATGAGGGACGAGAAGGTCAAAGGTGAGGGATGAGGGACGAGAAGGTCGAAGATGAGGGACGAGGAGGTCGAAGGTGAGGGACGAGAAGGTCGAAGGTGAGGGATGAGGGACGAGAAGGTCGAAGGTGAGGGACGAGAAGGTCGAAGGTGAGGGATGAGGGACGAGAAGGTCGAAGGTGAGGGATGAGGGACGAGAAGGTCAAAGGTGAGGGATGAAGAATGAGAAGGTCAAAGGTGAAGGATGAGGGACGAGAAGGTCGAAGGTGAGGGATGAGGGTCGAGAAGGTCGAAGGTGAGGAACGAGAAGGCCGAAGGTGAGGAACGAGAAGGTCAAAGGTGAGGGACGAGAAGGTCGAAGGTGAGGGATGAGGGACGAGAAGGTCGAAGGTGAGGGACGAGAAGGTCGAAGGTGAGGGATGAGGGACGAGAAGGTCAAAGGTGAGGGATGAGGGATGAGAAGGTCGAAAATGAGGGAGGAGGGACGAGAAGGTCGAAGGTGAGGGATGAGGGACGAGGTCAAAGGTGAGGGCTGAGGGACGAGAAGGTCGAAGGTAAGGGATGTGGGACGAGAAGGTCAAAGGTGAGGGACGAGAAGGTCGAAGGTGAGGGATTAGGGACGAGAAGGTCAAAGGTGAGGGATGAGGGACGAGAAGGTCGAACATGAGGGACGAGAAGGTCGAAGGTGAGGGATGAGGGATGAGAAGGTCAAAGGTGAGGGATGAGAAGGTCGAAGGTGAGGGATGAGGGACGAGAAGGTCGAAGTTGAGGGATGAGGGACGAGAAGGTCAAAGGTGAGGGATGAAGAATGAGAAGGTCAAAGGTGAGGGATGAGGGACGAGAAGGTCGAAGGTGAGGGATGAGGGTCGAGAAGGTCGAAGGTGAGGAACGAGAAGGTCAAAGGTGAGGGACGAGAAGGTCGAAGGTGAGGGATGAGGGACGAGAAGGTCGAAGGTGAGGAACGAGAAGGCCGAAGGTGAGGAACGAGAAGGTCAAAGGTGAGGGACGAGAAGGTCGAAGGTGAGGGATGAGGGACAAGAAGGTCAAATGTGAGGGTTGAGGGACGAGAAGGTCAAAGGTGAGGGACGAGAAGGTCGAAGGTGGGGGATGAGGGACGAGAAGGTCGAAGGTGAGGGATGAGGGACGAGAAGGTCAAAGGTGAGGGATGAGGGACGAGAAGGTCGAAGATGAGGGACGAGGAGGTCGAAGGTGAGGGACGAGAAGGTCAAAGGTGAGGGATGAGGGACGAGAAGGTCAAAGGTGAGGGATGAGGGACAAGAAGGTCGAAGGTGAGGGATGAGGGACGAGAAGGTCAAAGGTGAGGGTTGAGGGACGAGAAGGTCAAAGGTGAGGGACGAGAAGGTCGAAGGTGGGGGTTGAGGGACGAGAAGGTCGAAGGTGAGGGATGAGGGACGAGAAGGTCAAAGGTGAGGGATGAGGGACAAAAAGGTCGAAGATGAGGGACGAGGAGGTCGAAGGTGAGGGATGAAAAGGTCGAAGGTGAGGGATGAGGGACGAGAAGGTCGAAGGTGAGGGACGAGAAGGTCGAAGGTGAGGGATGAGGGACGAGAAGGTCGAAGGTGAGGGAGGAGGGACGAGAAGGTCAAAGGTGAGGGATGAAGAATGAGAATGTCAAAGGTGAAGGATGAGGGACGAGAAGGTCGAAGGTGAGGGATGAGGGTCGAGAAGGTCGAAGGTGAGGAACGAGAAGGCCGAAGGTGAGGGATGAGGGACGAGAAGGTCGAAGGTGAGGGATGAGGGACGAGAAGGTCGAAGGTGAGGGACGAGAAGGTCGAAGGTGAGGGATGAGGGACGAGAAGGTCAAAGGTGAGGGATGAGGGACGAGAAGGTCGAAGATGAGGGAGGAGGGACGATAAGGTCGAAGGTGAGGGATGAGGGACGAGAAGGTCGAAGGTGAGGGATGAGGGACGAGAAGGTCGAAGGTGAGGTATGAGGGATGAGAAGGTCAAAGGTGAGGGACGAGAAGGTCGAAGGTGAGGGATGAGGGACGAGAAGGTCAAAGGTGAGGGATGAGGGACGAGAAGGTCGAAGGTGAGGGATGAGGGTCTAGAAGGTCGAAGGTGAGGAACGAGAAGGTCGAAGGTGAGGGATGAGGGACAAAAAGGTCGAAGATGAGGGACGAGGAGGTCGAAGGTGAGGGACGAAAAGGTCGAAGGTGAGGGATGAGGGGCGAGAAGGTCGAAGGTGAGGGACGAGAAGGTCGAAGGTGAGGGATGAGGGACGAGAAGGTCAAAGGTGAGGGATGAGGGACGAGAAGGTCAAATGTGAGGGATGAAGAATGAGAATGTCAAAGGTGAAGGATGAGGGACGAGAAGGTCGAAGGTGAGGGATGAGGGTCGAGAAGGTCGAAGGTGAGGAACGAGAAGGCCGAAGGTGAGGGATGAGGGACGAGAAGGTCGAAGGTGAGGTATGAGGGACGAGAAGGTCGAAGGTGAGGGACGAGAAGGTCGAAGGTGAGGGATGAGGGACGAGAAGGTCAAAGGTGAGGGATGAGGGACGAGAAGGTCGAAGATGAGGGAGGAGGGACGAGAAGGTTGAAGGTGAGGGATGAGGGATGAGAAGGTCGAAGGTGAGGGATGAGGGACGAGAAGGTCAAAGGTGAGGGTTGAGGGACGAGAAGGTCAAAGGTGAGGGACGAGAAGGTCGAAGGTGGGGGATGAGGGACGAGAAGGTTGAAGGTGAGGGATGAGAAGGTCGAAGGTGAGGGATGAGGGACGAGAAGGTCGAAGATGAGGGACGAGGAGGTCGAAGGTGAGGGACGAGAAGGTCGAAGGTGAGGGATGAGGGACAAGAAGGTCAAAGGTGAGGGATGAGGGACAAGAAGGTCGAAGATGAGGGACGAGGAGGTCGAAGGTGAGGGACGAGGAGGTCGAAGGTGAGGGACGAAAAGGTCGAAGGTGATGGATGAGGGACGAGAAGGTCAAAGGTGAGGGACGAGAAGGTCGAAGGTGAGGGATGAGGGACGAGAAGGTCGAAGGTGAGGGATGAGGGACGAGAAGGTCAAAGGTGAGGGATGAAGAATGAGAAGGTCAAAGGTGAAGGATGAGGGACGAGAAGGTCGAAGGTGAGGGATGAGGGTCGAGAAGGTCGAAGGTGAGGAACGAGAAGGCCGAAGGTGAGGAACGAGAAGGTCAAAGGTGAGGGACGAGAAGGTCGAAGGTGAGGGATGAGGGACGAGAAGGTCGAAGGTGAGGGACGAGAAGGTCAAAGGTGAGGGATGAGGGACGAGAAGGTCAAAGGTGAGGGATGAGGGATGAGAAGGTCGAAGATGAGGGAGGAGGGACGAGAAGGTCGAAGGTGAGGGATGAGGGACGAGGTCAAAGGTGAGGGATGAGGGACGAGAAGGTCGAAGGTAAGGGATGTGGGACGAGAAGGTCAAAGGTGAGGGACGAGAAGGTCGAAGGTGAGGGATTAGGGACGAGAAGGTCAAAGGTGAGGGATGAGGGACGAGAAGGTCGAACATGAGGGACGAGAAGGTCGAAGGTGAGGGATGAGGGATGAGAAGGTCGAAGGTGAGGGATGAGAAGGTCGAAGGTGAGGGATGAGGGACGAGAAGGTCGAAGGTGAGGGATGAGGGACGAGAAGGTCAAAGGTGAGGGATGAAGAATGAGAAGGTCAAAGGTGAGGGATGAGGGACGAGAAGGTCGAAGGTGAGGGATGAGGATCGAGAAGGCCGAAGGTGAGGAACGAGAAGGTCAAAGGTGAGGGACGAGAAGGTCGAAGGTGAGGGATGAGGGAAGAGAAGGTCGAAGGTGAGGGATGAGGGACGAGAAGGTCAAAGGTGAGGGATGAGGGACGAGAAGGTCGAAGGTGAGGGATGAGGGTCGAGAAGGTCGAAGGTGAGGAACGAGAAGGTCGAAGGTGAGGGATGAGGGACAAAAAGGTCGAAGATGAGGGACGAGGAGGTCGAAGGTGAGGGACGAAAAGGTCGAAGGTGAGGGATGAGGGACGAGAAGGTCGAAGGTGAGGGACGAGAAGGTCGAAGGTGAGGGATGAGGGACGAGAAGGTCGAAGGTGAGGGATGAGGGACGAGAAGGTCAAATGTGAGGGATGAAGAATGAGAATGTCAAAGGTGAAGGATGAGGGACGAGAAGGTCGAAGGTGAGGGATGAGGGTCGAGAAGGTCGAAGGTGAGGAACGAGAAGGCCGAAGGTGAGGGATGAGGGACGAGAAGGTCGAAGGTGAGGGATGAGGGACGAGAAGGTCGAAGATGAGGGACGAGAAGGTCGAAGATGAGGGAGGAGGGACGAGAAGGTTGAAGGTGAGGGATGAGGGATGAGAAGGTCGAAGGTGAGGGATGAGGGACGAGAAGGTCAAAGGTGAGGGTTGAGGGACGAGAAGGTCAAAGGTGAGGGACGAGAAGGTCGAAGGTGGGGGATGAGGGACGAGAAGGTCGAAGGTGAGGGATGAGAAGGTCGAAGGTGAGGGATGAGGGACGAGAAGGTCGAAGATGAGGGACGAGGAGGTCGAAGGTGAGGGACGAGAAGGTCGAAGGTGAGGGATGAGGGACAAGAAGGTCAAAGGTGAGGGATGAGGGACAAGAAGGTCGAAGATGAGGGACGAGGAGGTCGAAGGTGAGGGACGAGGAGGTCGAAGGTGAGGGACGAGAAGGTCGAAGGTGATGGATGAGGGACGAGAAGGTCAAAGGTGAGGGACGAGAAGGTCGAAGGTGAGGGATGAGGGACGAGAAGGTCGAAGGTGAGGGATGAGGGACGAGAAGGTCAAAGGTGAGGGATGAAGAATGAGAAGGTCAAAGGTGAAGGATGAGGGACGAGAAGGTCGAAGGTGAGGGATGAGGGTCGAGAAGGTCGAAGGTGAGGAACGAGAAGGCCGAAGGTGAGGAACGAGAAGGTCAAAGGTGAAGGACGAGAAGGTCGAAGGTGAGGGATGAGGGACGAGAAGGTCGAAGGTGAGGGACGAGAAGGTCAAAGGTGAGGGATGAGGGACGAGAAGGTCAAAGGTGAGGGATGAGGGATGAGAAGGTCGAAGATGAGGGAGGAGGGACGAGAAGGTCGAAGGTGAGGGATGAGGGACGAGGTCAAAGGTGAGGGATGAGGGACGAGAAGGTCGAAGGTAAGGGATGTGGGACGAGAAGGTCAAAGGTGAGGGACGAGAAGGTCGAAGGTGAGGGATTAGGGACGAGAAGGTCAAAGGTGAGGGATGAGGGACGAGAAGGTCGAACATGAGGGACGAGAAGGTCGAAGGTGAGGGATGAGGGATGAGAAGGTCGAAGGTGAGGGATGAGAAGGTCGAAGGTGAGGGATGAGGGACGAGAAGGTCGAAGGTGAGGGATGAGGGACGAGAAGGTCAAAGGTGAGGGATGAAGAATGAGAAGGTCAAAGGTGAGGGATGAGGGACGAGAAGGTCGAAGGTGAGGGATGAGGGTCGAGAAGGCCGAAGGTGAGGAACGAGAAGGTCAAAGGTGAGGGACGAGAAGGTTGAAGGTGAGGGATGAGGGACGAGAAGGTCGAAGGTGAGGGATGAGGGACGAGAAGGTCGAAGGTGAGGGATGAGGGATGAGAAGGTCAAAGGTGAGGGACGAGAAGGTCGAAGGTGAGGAATGAGGGACGAGAAGGTCGAAGGTGAGGGACGAGAAGGTCGAAGGTGAGGGATGAGGAATGAGAAGGTCAAAGGTGAAGGATGAGGGACGAGAAGGTCAAAGGTGAGGGATGAGGGTCGAGAAGGTCGAAGGTGAGGAACGAGAAGGCCGAAGGTGAGGAACGAGAAGGTCAAAGGTGAGGGATGAGAAGGTCGAAGGTGAGGGATGAGGGACAAGAAGGTTGAAGGTGAGGGATGAGGGATGAGAAGGTCGAAGGTGAGGGATGAGGGACGAGAAGGTCAAAGGTGAGGGTTGAGGGACGAGAAGGTCAAAGGTGAGGGACGAGAAGGTCGAAGGTGGGGGATGAGGGACGAGAAGGTCGAAGGTGAGGGACGAGAAGGTCGAAGGTGAGGGATGAGGGACGAGAAGGTCAAAGGTGAGGGATGAGGGACGAGAAGGTCGAAGATGAGGGACGAGGAGGTCGAAGGTGAGGGACGAGAAGGTCGAAGGTGAGGGATGAGGGACGAGAAGGTCAAAGGTGAGGGATGAGGGACGAGAAGGTCAAAGATGAGGGACGAGGAGGTCGAAGGTGAGGGACGAGAAGGTCGAAGGTGAGGGATGAGGGACGAGAAGGTCGAAGGTGAGGGACGAGAAGGTCGAAGGTGAGGGATGAGGGACGAGAAGGTCGAAGGTGAGGGATGAGGGACGAGAAGGTCGAAGGTGAGGGATGAGAAGGTCAAAGGTGAGGGACGAGAAGGTCGAAGGTGAGGGATGAGGGATGAGAAGGTCAAAGGTGAGGGATGAGGGACGAGAAGGTCAAAGGTGAGGGATGAGGAATGAGAAGGTCAAAGGTGAAGGATGAGGGACGAGAAGGTCGAAGGTGAGGGATGAGGGTCGAGAAGGTCGAAGGTGAGGAACGAGAAGGCCGAAGGTGAGGAACAAGAAGGTTGAAGGTGAGGGATGAGGGATGAGAAGGTCGAAGGTGAGGGATGAGGGACGAGAAGGTCAAAGGTGAGGTTTGAGGGACGAGAAGGTCAAAGGTGAGGGACGAGAAGGTCGAAGGTGGGGGATGAGGGACGAGAAGGTCGAAGGTGAGGGATGAGGGACGAGAAGGTCAAAAGTGAGGGATGAGGGACGAGAAGGTCGAAGATGAGGGATGAGGAATGAGAAGGTCAAAGGTGAAGGATGAGGGACGAGAAGGTCAAAGGTGAGGGATGAGGGTCGAGAAGGTCGAAGGTGAGGAACGAGAAGGTCGAAGGTGAGGGATGAGGAATGAGAAGGTCAAAGGTGAAGGATGAGGGACGAGAAGGTCAAAGGTGAGGGATGAGGGTCGAGAAGGTCGAAGGTGAGGAACGAGAAGGCCGAAGGTGAGGAACGAGAAGGTCAAAGGTGAGGGATGAGAAGGTCGAAGGTGAGGGATGAGGGACAAGAAGGTTGAAGGTGAGGGATGAGGGATGAGAAGGTCGAAGGTGAGGGATGAGGGACGAGAAGGTCAAAGGTGAGGGTTGAGGGACGAGAAGGTCAAAGGTGAGGGACGAGAAGGTCGAAGGTGGGGGATGAGGGACGAGAAGGTCGAAGGTGAGGGACGAGAAGGTCGAAGGTGAGGGATGAGGGACGAGAAGGTCAAAGGTGAGGGATGAGGGACGAGAAGGTCGAAGATGAGGGACGAGCAGGTCGAAGGTGAGGGACGAGAAGGTCGAAGGTGAGGGATGAGGGACGAGAAGGTCAAAGGTGAGGGATGAGGGACGAGAAGGTCAAAGATGAGGGACGAGGAGGTCGAAGGTGAGGGACGAGAAGGTCGAAGGTGAGGGATGAGGGACGAGAAGGTCGAAGGTGAGGGACGAGAAGGTCAAAGGTGAGGGATGAGGGACGAGAAGGTCGAAGGTGAGGGATGAGGGACGAGAAGGTCGAAGGTGAGGGATGAGAAGGTCAAAGGTGAGGGACGAGAAGGTCGAAGGTGAGGGATGAGGGATGAGAAGGTCAAAGGTGAGGGATGAGGGACGAGAAGGTCAAAGGTGAGGGATGAGGAATGAGAAGGTCAAAGGTGAAGGATGAGGGACGAGAAGGTCGAAGGTGAGGGATGAGGGTCGAGAAGGTCGAAGGTGAGGAACGAGAAGGCCGAAGGTGAGGAACAAGAAGGTTGAAGGTGAGGGATGAGGGATGAGAAGGTCGAAGGTGAGGGATGAGGGACGAGAAGGTCAAAGGTGAGGTTTGAGGGACGAGAAGGTCAAAGGTGAGGGACGAGAAGGTCGAAGGTGGGGGATGAGGGACGAGAAGGTCGAAGGTGAGGGATGAGGGACGAGAAGGTCAAAGGTGAGGGATGAGGGACGAGAAGGTCGAAGATGAGGGACGAGGAGGTCGAAGGTGAGGGACGAGAAGGTCGAAGGTGAGGGATGAGGGACGAGAAGGTCAAAGGTGAGGGATGAGGGACGAGAAGGTCGAAGATGAGGGACGAGGAGGTCGAAGGTGAGGGACGAGAAGGTCGAAGGTGAGGGATGAGGGACGAGAAGGTCGAAGGTGAGGGACGAGAAGGTCGAAGGTGAGGGATGAGGGACGAGAAGGTCGAAGGTGAGGGATGAGGGACGAGAAGGTCAAAGGTGAGGGATGAAGAATGAGAAGGTCAAAGGTGAAGGATGAGGGACGAGAAGGTCGAAGGTGAGGGATGAGGGTCGAGAAGGTTGAAGGTGAGGAACGAGAAGGCCGAAGGTGAGGAACGAGAAGGTCAAAGGTGAGGGATGAGAAGGTCGAAGGTGAGGGATGAGGGACGAGAAGGTCGAAGGTGAGGGACGAGAAGGTCGAAGGTGAGGGATGAGGGACGAGAAGGTCAAAGGTGAGGGATGAGGGATGAGAAGGTCGAAAATGAGGGAGGAGGGACGAGAAGGTCGAAGGTGAGGGATGAGGGACGAGGTCAAAGGTGAGGGCTGAGGGACGAGAAGGTCGAAGGTAAGGGATGTGGGACGAGAAGGTCAAAGGTGAGGGACGAGAAGGTCGAAGGTGAGGGATTAGGGACGAGAAGGTCAAAGGTGAGGGATGAGGGACGAGAAGGTCGAACATGAGGGACGAGAAGGTCGAAGGTGAGGGATGAGGGATGAGAAGGTCAAAGGTGAGGGATGAGAAGGTCGAAGGTGAGGGATGAGGGACGAGAAGGTCGAAGTTGAGGGATGAGGGACGAGAAGGTCAAAGGTGAGGGATGAAGAATGAGAAGGTCAAAGGTGAGGGATGAGGGACGAGAAGGTCGAAGGTGAGGGATGAGGGTCGAGAAGGTCGAAGGTGAGGAACGAGAAGGTCAAAGGTGAGGGACGAGAAGGTCGAAGGTGAGGGATGAGGGACGAGAAGGTCGAAGGTGAGGAACGAGAAGGCCGAAGGTGAGGAACGAGAAGGTCAAAGGTGAGGGACGAGAAGGTCGAAGGTGAGGGATGAGGGACAAGAAGGTTGAAGGTGAGGGATGAGGGATGAGAAGGTCGAAGGTGAGGGATGAGGGACGAGAAGGTCAAAGGTGAGGGTTGAGGGACGAGAAGGTCGAAGGTGGGGGATGAGGGACGAGAAGGTCGAAGGTGAGGGACGAGAAGGTCGAAGGCGAGGGATGAGGGACGAGAAGGTCAAAGGTGAGGGATGAGGGACGAGAAGGTCAAAGATGAGGGACGAGGAGGTCGAAGGTGAGGGACAAGAAGGTCGAAGGTGAGGGATGAGGGACGAGAAGGTCGAAGGTGAGGGACGAGAAGTTCGAAGGTGAGGGATGAGGGACGAGAAGGTCAAAGGTGAGGGATGAGGGACGAGAAGGTCGAAGATGAGGGAGGAGGGACGAGAAGGTCGAAGGTGAGGGATGAGGGACGAGAAGGTCGAAGGTGAGGGATGAGGGACGAGAAGGTCGAAGGTGAGGGATGAGGGATGAGAAGGTCGAAGGTGAGGGACGAGAAGGTCGAAGGTGAGGGATGAGGGACGAGAAGGTCAAAGGTGAGGGATGAGGGACGAGAAGGTCGAAGATGAGGGAGGAGGGACGAGAAGGTCGAAGGTGAGGGATGAGGGACGAGAAGGTCGAAGGTGAGGGATGAGGGATGAGAAGGTCGAAGGTGAGGGATGAGGGATGAGAAGGTCAAAGGTGAGGGACGAGAAGGTCGAAGGTGAGGGACGAGAAGGTCGAAGGTGAGGGATGAGGGACGAGAAGGTCAAAGGTGAGGGATGAGGGACGAGAAGGTCGAAGATGAGGGAGGAGGGACGAGAAGGTCGAAGATGAGGGAGGAGGGACGAGAAGGTCGAAGGTGAGGGATGAGGGACGAGAAGGTCGAAGGTGAGGGATGAGGGACGAGAAGGTCGAAGGTGAGGGATGAGGGATGAGAAGGTCAAAGGTGAGGGACGAGAAGGTCGAAGGTGAGGGATGAGGGATGAGAAGGTCAAAGGTGAGGGATGAGGGACGAGAAGGTCAAAGGTGAGGGATGAGGAATGAGAAGGTCAAAGGTGAGGGATGAGGGACGAGAAGGTCGAAGGTGAGGGATGAGGGTCGAGAAGGTCGAAGGTGAGGAACGAGAAGGCCGAAGTTGAGGAACGAGAAGGTTGAAGGTGAGGGATGAGGGACAAGAAGGTCAAAGGTGAGGGATGAGGAACGAGAAGGTCAAAGGTGAGGGATGAGGGACAAGAAGGTCAAAGGTGAGGGATGAGGGACAAGAAGGTCAAAGGTGAGGGATGAGGGAGGAGAAGGTCAAAGGTGAGGGATGAGGGACGAGAAGGTCAAAGTTGAGGGATGAGAAGGTCTAAGATGAGGGACGAGAAGGTCTAAGATGAGGGACGAGGGACAAGAAGGTTGAAGATGAGGGACGAGGGACGAGGGACGAGAAGGTCAAAGGTGAGGGATGAGGGATGAGAAGGTCGAAGGTGAGGGATGAGAAGGTCGAAGGTGAGGGATGAGGGACAAGAAGGTTGAAGGTGAGGGATGAGGGACAAGAAGGTCAAAGGTGAGGGATGAGGGACGAGAAGGTCAAAGGTGAGGGATGAGGGGCGAGAAGGTCGAAGGTGAGGGATGAGAAGGTCAAAGGTGAGGGACGAGAAGGTCGAAGGTGAGGGATGAGGGACGAGAAGGTCGAAGGTGAGGGACGAGGAGGTCGAAGGTGAGGGATGAGGGATGAGAAGGTCAAAGGTGAGGGACGAGAAGGTCGAAGGTGAGGGATGAGGGACGAGAAGGTCGAAGGTGAGGGACGAGGAGGTCGAAGGTGAGGGATGAGGGACGAGAAGGTCAAAGGTGAGGGATGAGGGACGAGAAGGTCAAAGGTGAGGGACGAGAAGGTCGAAGGTGAGGGATGAAGGACGAGAAGGTCGAAGGTGAGGGACGAGGAGGTATAAGGTGAGAGATGAGGGACGAGAAGGTCAAAGGTGAGGGATGAGGGACGAGAAGGTCAAAGGTGAGGGACAAGAAGGTCGAAGGTGAGGGATGAGGGACGAGAAGGTCGAAGGTGAGGGACGAGTAGGTATAAGGTGAGGGATGAGGGACGAGAAGGTTGAAGGTGAGGGATGAGGGACAAGAAGGTCGAAGGTGAGAGATGAGGGACGAGAAGGTCAAAGGTGAGGGATGAGGGACGAGAAGGTCGAAGGTGAGGGATGAGGGACGAGAAGGTCAAAGGTGAGGGACGAGAAGGTCGAAGGTGAGGGATGAGGGACGAGAAGGTCAAAGGTGAGGGATGAGGGACGAGAAGGTCAAAGTTGAGGGATGAGAAGGTCTAAGGTGAGGGATGAGGGACGAGAAGGTTGAAGGTGAGGGATGAGGGACAAGAAGGTCGAAGGTGAGGGATGAGGGACGAGAAGGTCAAAGGTGAGGGATGAGGGACGAGAAGGTCAAAGGTGAGGGATGAGGGACGAGAAGGTCTAAGGTGAGGGACGAGAAGGTCGAAGGTGAGGGATGAGGGACGAGAAGGTCGAAGGTGAGGGACGAGGAGGTATAAGGTGAGGGATGAGGGACGAGAAGGTTAAAGGTGAGGGATGAGGGACGAGAAGGTCAAAGGTGAGGGACGAGAAGGTCGAAGGTGAGGGATGAGGGACGAGAAGGTCGAAGGTGAGGGACGAGAAGGTCGAAGGTGAGGGATGAGGGACGAGAAGATCAAAGGTGAGGGAAGAGGGACAAGAAGGTCGAAGGTGAGGGACGAGAAGGTCGAAGGTGAGGGACGAGAAGGTCAAAGGTGAGGGATGAGGGACGAGAAGGTCAAAGGTGAGGGATGAGGAATGAGAAGGTCAAAGATGAAGGATGAGGGATGAGAAGGTCGATGGTGAGGGATGAGGGTCGAGAAGGTCGAAGGTGAGGAACGAGAAGGCCGAAGGTGAGGAACGAGAAGGTCAAAGGTGATGGACGAGAAGGTCGAAGGGGAGGGATGAGGGACGAGAAGGTCAAAGGTGAGGGATGAGGGACGAGAAGGTCAGAGGTGAGGGTTGAGGGACGAGAAGGTCAAAGCTGAGGGACGAGAAGGTCGAAGGTGGGGGATGATGGACGAGAAGGTCGAAGGTGAGGGATGAGGGACGAGAAGGTCAAAGGTGAGGGAAGAGGGACGAGAAGGTCGAAGGTGAGGGACGAGAAGGTCGAAGGTGAGGGATGAGGGACGAGAAGGTCAAAGGTGAGGGATGAGGGACGAGAAGGTCAAAGGTGAGGGATGAGGAATGAGAAGGTCAAAGGTGAAGGATGAGGGATGAGAAGGTCGATGGTGAGGGATGAGGGTCGAGAAGGTCGAAGGTGAGGAACGAGAAGGCCGAAGGTGAGGAACGAGAAGGTCAAAGGTGATGGACGAGAAGGTCGAAGGTGAGGGATGAGGGACGAGAAGGTCAAAGGTGAGGGATGAGGGACGAGAAGGTCAAAGGTGAGGGTTGAGGGACGAGAAGGTCAAAGGTGAGGGACGAGAAGGTCGAAGGTGGGGGATGATGGACGAGAAGGTCGAAGGT
Source organism: Rana muscosa (assembly GCA_029206835.1). Classification (NCBI taxonomy): domain Eukaryota; kingdom Metazoa; phylum Chordata; class Amphibia; order Anura; family Ranidae; genus Rana; species Rana muscosa. The sequence continues at coordinate 15,209,140 of JARGYO010000198.1, read as the reverse complement.
GAGGGATGAGGGACGAGAAGGTCAAAGGTGAGGGATGAGGGACGAGAAGGTCGAAGATGAGGGACGAGGAGGTCGAAGGTGAGGGACGAGAAGGTCGAAGGTGAGGGATGAGGGACGAGAAGGTCGAAGGTGAGGGATGAGGGACAAGAAGGTCGAAGGTGAGGGATGAGGGACGAGAAGGTCAAAGGTGAGGGTTGAGGGACGAGAAGGTCAAAGGTGAGGGACGAGAAGGTCAAAGGTGGGGGATGAGGGACGAGAAGGTCGAAGGTGAGGGATGAGGGACGAGAAGGTCAAAGGTGAGGGATGAGGGACGAGAAGGTCGAAGATGAGGGACGAGGAGGTCGAAGGTGAGGGACGAAAAGGTCGAAGGTGAGGGATGAGGCACAAGAAGGTTGAAGGTGAGGGACGAGAAGGTCGAAGGTGAGGGATGAGGGACGAGAAGGTCGAAGGTGAGGGATGAGGGACGAGAAGGTCAAAGGTGAGGGATGAAGAATGAGAATGTCAAAGGTGAAGGATGAGGGACGAGAAGGTCGAAGGTGAGGGATGAGGGTCGAGAAGGTCGAAGGTGAGGAACGAGAAGGCCGAAGGTGAGGAACGAGAAGGTCAAAGGTGAGGGACGAGAAGGTCGAAGGTGAGGGATGAGGGACGAGAAGGTCGAAGGTGAGGGACGAGAAGGTCGAAGGTGAGGGATGAGGGACGAGAAGGTCAAAGGTGAGGGATGAGGGACGAGAAGGTCGAAGAGAGGGAGGAGGGACGAGAAGGTCGAAGGTGAGGGATGAGGGACGAGAAGGTCGAAGGTGAGGGATGAGGGATGAGAAGGTCAAAGGTGAGGGACGAGAAGGTCGAAGGTGAGGGATGAGGGACGAGAAGGTCAAAGGTGAGGGACGAGAAGGTCGAAGGTGAGGGATGAGGGACGAGAAGGTCAAAGGTGAGGGATGAGGGACAAGAAGGTCGAAGGTGAGGGATGAGGGACGAGAAGGTCAAAGGTGAGGGTTGAGGGACGAGAAGGTCAAAGGTGAGGGACGAGAAGGTCGAAGGTGGGGGTTGAGGGACGAGAAGGTCGAAGGTGAGGGATGAGGGACGAGAAGGTCAAAGGTGAGGGATGAGGGACAAAAAGGTCGAAGATGAGGGACGAGGAGGTCGAAGGTGAGGGACGAAAAGGTCGAAGGTGAGGGATGAGGGACGAGAAGGTCGAAGGTGAGGGACGAGAAGGTCGAAGGTGAGGGATGAGGGACGAGAAGGTCGAAGGTGAGGGATGAGGGACGAGAAGGTCAAAGGTGAGGGATGAAGAATGAGAATGTCAAAGGTGAAGGATGAGGGACGAGAAGGTCGAAGGTGAGGGATGAGGGTCGAGAAGGTCGAAGGTGAGGAACGAGAAGGCCGAAGGTGAGGGGTGAGGGACGAGAAGGTCGAAGGTGAGGGATGAGGGACGAGAAGGTCGAAGGTGAGGGACGAGAAGGTCGAAGGTGAGGGATGAGGGACGAGAAGGTCAAAGGTGAGGGATGAGGGACGAGAAGGTCGAAGATGAGGGAGGAGGGACGATAAGGTCGAAGGTGAGGGATGAGGGATGAGAAGGTCGAAGGTGAGGGATGAGGGACGAGAAGGTCGAAGGTGAGGTATGAGGGATGAGAAGGTCAAAGGTGAGGGACGAGAAGGTCGAAGGTGAGGGATGAGGGACGAGAAGGTCAAAGGTGAGGGATGAGGGACGAGAAGGTCGAAGGTGAGGGATGAGGGTCGAGAAGGTCGAAGGTGAGGAACGAGAAGGTCGAAGGTGAGGGATGAGGGACAAAAAGGTCGAAGATGAGGGACGAGGAGGTCGAAGGTGAGGGACGAAAAGGTCGAAGGTGAGGGATGAGGGACGAGAAGGTCGAAGGTGAGGGACGAGAAGGTCGAAGGTGAGGGATGAGGGACGAGAAGGTCGAAGGTGAGGGATGAGGGACGAGAAGGTCAAATGTGAGGGATGAAGAATGAGAATGTCAAAGGTGAAGGATGAGGGACGAGAAGGTCGAAGGTGAGGGATGAGGGTCGAGAAGGTCGAAGGTGAGGAACGAGAAGGCCGAAGGTGAGGGATGAGGGACGAGAAGGTCGAAGGTGAGGGATGAGGGACGAGAAGGTCAAAGGTGAGGGACGAGAAGGTCGAAGGTGAGGGATGAGGGACGAGAAGGTCAAAGGTGAGGGATGAGGGACGAGAAGGTCGAAGATGAGGGAGGAGGGACGAGAAGGTTGAAGGTGAGGGATGAGGGATGAGAAGGTCGAAGGTGAGGGATGAGGGACGAGAAGGTCAAAGGTGAGGGTTGAGGGACGAGAAGGTCAAAGGTGAGGGACGAGAAGGTCGAAGGTGGGGGATGAGGGACGAGAAGGTCGAAGGTGAGGGATGAGAAGGTCGAAGGTGAGGGATGAGGGACGAGAAGGTCGAAGATGAGGGACGAGGAGGTCGAAGGTGAGGGACGAGAAGGTCGAAGGTGAGGGATGAGGGACAAGAAGGTCAAAGGTGAGGGATGAGGGACAAGAAGGTCGAAGATGAGGGACGAGGAGGTCGAAGGTGAGGGACGAGGAGGTCGAAGGTGAGGGACGAGAAGGTCGAAGGTGATGGATGAGGGACGAGAAGGTCAAAGGTGAGGGACGAGAAGGTCGAAGGTGAGGGATGAGGGACGAGAAGGTCGAAGGTGAGGGATGAGGGACGAGAAGGTCAAAGGTGAGGGATGAAGAATGAGAAGGTCAAAGGTGAAGGATGAGGGACGAGAAGGTCGAAGGTGAGGGATGAGGGTCGAGAAGGTCGAAGGTGAGGGACGAGAAGGTCGAAGGTGAGGGATGAGGGACGAGGTCAAAGGTGAGGGATGAGGGACGAGAAGGTCGAAGGTAAGGGATGTGGGACGAGAAGGTCAAAGGTGAGGGACGAGAAGGTCGAAGGTGAGGGATTAGGGACGAGAAGGTCAAAGGTGAGGGATGAGGGACGAGAAGGTCGAACATGAGGGACGAGAAGGTCGAAGGTGAGGGATGAGGGATGAGAAGGTCGAAGGTGAGGGATGAGAAGGTCGAAGGTGAGGGATGAGGGACGAGAAGGTCGAAGGTGAGGGATGAGGGACGAGAAGGTCAAAGGTGAGGGATGAAGAATGAGAAGGTCAAAGGTGAGGGATGAGGGACGAGAAGGTCGAAGGTGAGGGATGAGGGTCGAGAAGGTCGAAGGTGAGGAACGAGAAGGCCGAAGGTGAGGAACGAGAAGGTCAAAGGTGAGGGACGAGAAGGTCGAAGGTGAGGGATGAGGGACGAGAAGGTCGAAGGTGAGGGATGAGGGACGAGAAGGTCGAAGGTGAGGGATGAGGGATGAGAAGGTCAAAGGTGAGGGACGAGAAGGTCGAAGGTGAGGGATGAGGGATGAGAAGGTCAAAGGTGAGGGACGAGAAGGTCGAAGGTGAGGGATGAGGGACGAGAAGGTCGAAGGTGAGGGACGAGAAGGTCAAAGGTGAAGGATGAGGGACGAGAAGGTCAAAGGTGAGGGATGAGGGTCGAGAAGGTCGAAGGTGAGGAACGAGAAGGCCGAAGGTGAGGAACGAGAAGGTCAAAGGTGAGGGACGAGAAGGTCGAAGGTGAGGGATGAGGGACAAGAAGGTTGAAGGTGAGGGATGAGGGATGAGAAGGTCGAAGGTGAGGGATGAGGGACGAGAAGGTCAAAGGTGAGGGTTGAGGGACGAGAAGGTCAAAGGTGAGGGACGAGAAGGTCGAAGGTGGGGGATGAGGGACGAGAAGGTCGAAGGTGAGGGACGAGAAGGTCGAAGGTGAGGGATGAGGGACGAGAAGGTCAAAGGTGAGGGATGAGGGACGAGAAGGTCGAAGATGAGGGACGAGGAGGTCGAAGGTGAGGGACGAGAAGGTCGAAGGTGAGGGATGAGGGACGAGAAGGTCAAAGGTGAGGGATGAGGGACGAGAAGGTCAAAGATGAGGGACGAGGAGGTCGAAGGTGAGGGACGAGAAGGTCGAAGGTGAGGGATGAGGGACGAGAAGGTCGAAGGTGAGGGACGAGAAGGTCGAAGGTGAGGGATGAGGGACGAGAAGGTCAAAGGTGAGGGATGAAGAATGAGAATGTCAAAGGTGAAAGATGAGGGACGAGAAGGTCGAAGGTGAGGGATGAGGGTCGAGAAGGTCGAAGGTGAAGAACGAGAAGGCCGAAGGTGAGGAACGAGAAGGTCAAAGGTGAGGGACGAGAAGGTCGAAGGTGAGGGATGAGGGACGAGAAGGTCGAAGGTGAGGGACGAGAAGGTCGAAGGTGAGGGATGAGGGACGAGAAGGTCAAAGGTGAGGGATGAGGGACGAGAAGGTCGAAGATGAGGGAGGAGGGACGAGAAGGTAGAAGGTGAGGGATGAGGGACGAGAAGGTCGAAGGTGAGGGATGAGGGATGAGAAGGTCAAAGGTGAGGGACGAGAAGGTCGAAGGTAAGGGATGAGGGATGAGAAGGTCAAAGGTGAGGGATGAGGGACGAGAAGGTCAAAGGTGAGGGATGAGGAATGAGAAGGTCAAAGGTGAAGGATGAGGGACGAGAAGGTCGAAGGTGAGGGATGAGGGTCGAGAAGGTCGAAGGTGAGGAACGAGAAGGCCGAAGGTGAGGAACGAGAAGGTTGAAGGTGAGGGATGAGGGATGAGAAGGTCGAAGGTGAGGGATGAGGGACGAGAAGGTCAAAGGTGAGGTTTGAGGGACGAGAAGGTCAAAGGTGAGGGACGAGAAGGTCGAAGGTGGGGGATGAGGGACGAGAAGGTCGAAGGTGAGGGATGAGGGACGAGAAGGTCAAAGGTGAGGGATGAGGGACGAGAAGGTCGAAGATGAGGGACGAGGAGGTCGAAGGTGAGGGACGAGAAGGTCGAAGGTGAGGGATGAGGGACGAGAAGGTCAAAGGTGAGGGATGAGGGACGAGAAGGTCGAAGATGAGGGATGAGGAGGTCGAAGGTGAGGGACGAGAAGGTCGAAGGTGAGGGATGAGGGACGAGAAGGTCGAAGGTGAGGGACGAGAAGGTCGAAGGTGAGGGATGAGGGACGAGAAGGTCGAAGGTGAGGGATGAGGGACGAGAAGGTCAAAGGTGAGGGATGAAGAATGAGAAGGTCAAAGGTGAAGGATGAGGGACGAGAAGGTCGAAGGTGAGGGATGAGGGTCGAGAAGGTCGAAGGTGAGGGACGAGAAGGTCGAAGGTGAGGGATGAGGGACGAGGTCAAAGGTGAGGGATGAGGGACGAGAAGGTCGAAGGTAAGGGATGTGGGACGAGAAGGTCAAAGGTGAGGGACGAGAAGGTCGAAGGTGAGGGATTAGGGACGAGAAGGTCAAAGGTGAGGGATGAGGGACGAGAAGGTCGAACATGAGGGACGAGAAGGTCGAAGGTGAGGGATGAGGGATGAGAAGGTCGAAGGTGAGGGATGAGAAGGTCGAAGGTGAGGGATGAGGGACGAGAAGGTCGAAGGTGAGGGATGAGGGACGAGAAGGTCAAAGGTGAGGGATGAAGAATGAGAAGGTCAAAGGTGAGGGATGAGGGACGAGAAGGTCGAAGGTGAGGGATGAGGGTCGAGAAGGTCGAAGGTGAGGAACGAGAAGGCCGAAGGTGAGGAACGAGAAGGTCAAAGGTGAGGGACGAGAAGGTCGAAGGTGAGGGATGAGGGACGAGAAGGTCGAAGGTGAGGGATGAGGGACGAGAAGGTCGAAGGTGAGGGATGAGGGATGAGAAGGTCAAAGGTGAGGGACGAGAAGGTCGAAGGTGAGGGATGAGGGATGAGAAGGTCAAAGGTGAGGGACGAGAAGGTCGAAGGTGAGGGATGAGGGACGAGAAGGTCGAAGGTGAGGGACGAGAAGGTCAAAGGTGAAGGATGAGGGACGAGAAGGTCAAAGGTGAGGGATGAGGGTCGAGAAGGTCGAAGGTGAGGAACGAGAAGGCCGAAGGTGAGGAACGAGAAGGTCAAAGGTGAGGGACGAGAAGGTCGAAGGTGAGGGATGAGGGACAAGAAGGTTGAAGGTGAGGGATGAGGGATGAGAAGGTCGAAGGTGAGGGATGAGGGACGAGAAGGTCAAAGGTGAGGGTTGAGGGACGAGAAGGTCAAAGGTGAGGGACGAGAAGGTCGAAGGTGGGGGATGAGGGACGAGAAGGTCGAAGGTGAGGGACGAGAAGGTCGAAGGTGAGGGATGAGGGACGAGAAGGTCAAAGGTGAGGGATGAGGGACGAGAAGGTCGAAGATGAGGGACGAGGAGGTCGAAGGTGAGGGACGAGAAGGTCGAAGGTGAGGGATGAGGGACGAGAAGGTCAAAGGTGAGGGATGAGGGATGAGAAGGTCAAAGATGAGGGACGAGGAGGTCGAAGGTGAGGGACGAGAAGGTCGAAGGTGAGGGATGAGGGACGAGAAGGTCGAAGGTGAGGGACGAGAAGGTCGAAGGTGAGGGATGAGGGACGAGAAGGTCAAAGGTGAGGGATGAAGAATGAGAATGTCAAAGGTGAAAGATGAGGGACGAGAAGGTCGAAGGTGAGGGATGAGGGTCGAGAAGGTCGAAGGTGAAGAACGAGAAGGCCGAAGGTGAGGAACGAGAAGGTCAAAGGTGAGGGACGAGAAGGTCGAAGGTGAGGGATGAGGGACGAGAAGGTCGAAGGTGAGGGACGAGAAGGTCGAAGGTGAGGGATGAGGGACGAGAAGGTCAAAGGTGAGGGATGAGGGACGAGAAGGTCGAAGATGAGGGAGGAGGGACGAGAAGGTAGAAGGTGAGGGACGAGAAGGTCGAAGGTGAGGGATGAGGGATGAGAAGGTCAAAGGTGAGGGACGAGAAGGTCGAAGGTAAGGGATGAGGGATGAGAAGGTCAAAGGTGAGGGATGAGGGACGAGAAGGTCAAAGGTGAGGGATGAGGAATGAGAAGGTCAAAGGTGAAGGATGAGGGACGAGAAGGTCGAAGGTGAGGGATGAGGGTCGAGAAGGTCGAAGGTGAGGAACGAGAAGGCCGAAGGTGAGGAACGAGAAGGTTGAAGGTGAGGGATGAGGGATGAGAAGGTCGAAGGTGAGGGATGAGGGACGAGAAGGTCAAAGGTGAGGTTTGAGGGACGAGAAGGTCAAAGGTGAGGGACGAGAAGGTCGAAGGTGGGGGATGAGGGACGAGAAGGTCGAAGGTGAGGGATGAGGGACGAGAAGGTCAAAGGTGAGGGATGAGGGACGAGAAGGTCGAAGATGAGGGACGAGGAGGTCGAAGGTGAGGGACGAGAAGGTCGAAGGTGAGGGATGAGGGACGAGAAGGTCAAAGGTGAGGGATGAGGGACGAGAAGGTCGAAGATGAGGGATGAGGAGGTCGAAGGTGAGGGACGAGAAGGTCGAAGGTGAGGGATGAGGGACGAGAAGGTCGAAGGTGAGGGACGAGAAGGTCGAAGGTGAGGGATGAGGGACGAGAAGGTCGAAGGTGAGGGATGAGGGACGAGAAGGTCAAAGGTGAGGGATGAAGAATGAGAAGGTCAAAGGTGAATGATGAGGGACGAGAAGGTCGAAGGTGAGGGATGAGGGTCGAGAAGGTCGAAGGTGAGGAACGAGAAGGCCGAAGGTGAGGAACGAGAAGGTCAAAGGTGAGGGACGAGAAGGTCGAAGGTGAGGGATGAGGGACGAGAAGGTCGAAGGTGAGGGACGAGAAGGTCGAAGGTGAGGGATGAGGGACGAGAAGGTCAAAGGTGAGGGATGAGGGATGAGAAGGTCGAAAATGAGGGAGGAGGGACGAGAAGGTCGAAGGTGAGGGATGAGGGACGAGGTCAAAGGTGAGGGATGAGGGACGAGAAGGTCGAAGGTAAGGGATGTGGGACGAGAAGGTCAAAGGTGAGGGACGAGAAGGTCGAAGGTGAGGGATTAGGGACGAGAAGGTCAAAGGTGAGGGATGAGGGACGAGAAGGTCGAACATGAGGGACGAGAAGGTCGAAGGTGAGGGATGAGGGATGAGAAGGTCAAAGGTGAGGGATGAGAAGGTCGAAGGTGAGGGATGAGGGACGAGAAGGTCGAAGTTGAGGGATGAGGGACGAGAAGGTCAAAGGTGAGGGATGAAGAATGAGAAGGTCAAAGGTGAGGGATGAGGGACGAGAAGGTCGAAGGTGAGGGATGAGGGTCGAGAAGTTCGAAGGTGAGGAACGAGAAGGTCAAAGGTGAGGGACGAGAAGGTCGAAGGTGAGGGATGAGGGACGAGAAGGTCGAAGGTGAGGAACGAGAAGGCCGAAGGTGAGGAACGAGAAGGTCAAAGGTGAGGGACGAGAAGGTCGAAGGTGAGGGATGAGAAGGTCGAAGGTGAGGGATGAGGGATGAGAAGGTCGAAGGTGAGGGTTGAGGGACGAGAAGGTCAAAGGTGAGGGACGAGAAGGTCAAAGGTGAGGGACGAGAAGGTCAAAGGTGGGGGATGAGGGACGAGAAGGTCGAAGGTGAGGGACGAGAAGGTCGAAGGCGAGGGATGAGGGACGAGAAGGTCAAAGGTGAGGGATGAGGGACGAGAAGGTCGAAGATGAGGGACGAGGAGGTCGAAGGTGAGGGACAAGAAGGTCGAAGGTGAGGGATGAGGGATGAGAAGGTCGAAGGTGAGGGACGAGAAGGTCGAAGGTGAGGGATGAGGGACGAGAAGGTCAAAGGTGAGGGATGAGGGACGAGAAGGTCGAAGATGAGGGAGGAGGGACGAGAAGGTCGAAGGTGAGGGATGAGGGACGAGAAGGTCGAAGGTGAGGGATGAGGGACGAGAAGGTCGAAGGTGAGGGATGAGGGATGAGAAGGTCGAAGGTGAGGGACGAGAAGGTCGAAGGTGAGGGATGAGGGACGAGAAGGTCAAAGGTGAGGGATGAGGGACGAGAAGGTCGAAGATGAGGGAGGAGGGACGAGAAGGTCGAAGGTGAGGGATGAGGGACGAGAAGGTCGAAGGTGAGGGATGAGGGACGAGAAGGTCGAAGGTGAGGGATGAGGGATGAGAAGGTCAAAGGTGAGGGACGAGAAGGTCGAAGGTGAGGGACGAGAAGGTCGAAGGTGAGGGATGAGGGACGAGAAGGTCAAAGGTGAGGGATGAGGGACGAGAAGGTCGAAGATGAGGGAGGAGGGACGAGAAGGTCGAAGATGAGGGAGGAGGGACGAGAAGGTCGAAGGTGAGGGATGAGGGACGAGAAGGTCGAAGGTGAGGGATGAGGGACGAGAAGGTCGAAGGTGAGGGATGAGGGATGAGAAGGTCAAAGGTGAGGGACGAGAAGGTCGAAGGTGAGGGATGAGGGATGAGAAGGTCAAAGGTGAGGGATGAGGGACGAGAAGGTCAAAGGTGAGGGATGAGGAATGAGAAGGTCAAAGGTGAAGGATGAGGGACGAGAAGGTCAAAGGTGAGGGATGAGGGTCGAGAAGGTCGAAGGTGAGGAACGAGAAGGCCGAAGGTGAGGAACGAGAAGGTTGAAGGTGAGGGATGAGGGATGAGAAGGTCGAAGGTGAGGGATGAGGGACGAGAAGGTCAAAGGTGAGGGTTGAGGGACGAGAAGGTCAAAGGTGAGGGACGAGAAGGTCGAAGGTGGGGGATGAGGGACGAGAAGGTCGAAGGTGAGGGATGAGGGACGAGAAGGTCAAAGGTGAGGGATGAGGGACGAGAAGGTCGAAGATGAGGAACGAGGAGGTCGAAGGTGAGGGACGAGAAGGTCGAAGGTGAGGGATGAGGGACGAGAAGGTCAAAGGTGAGGGATGAGGGACGAGAAGGTCGAAGATGAGGGACGAGGAGGTCGAAGGTGAGGGGCGAGAAGGTCGAAGGTGAGGGATGAGGGACGAGAAGGTCGAAGGTGAGGGACGAGAAGGTCGAAGGTGAGGGATGAGGGACGAGAAGGTCGAAGGTGAGGGATGAGGGACGAGAAGGTCAAAGGTGAGGGATGAAGAATGAGAAGGTCAAAGGTGAAGGATGAGGGACGAGAAGGTCGAAGGTGAGGGATGAGGGTCGAGAAGGTCGAAGGTGAGGAACGAGAAGGCCGAAGGTGAGGAACGAGAAGGTCAAAGGTGAGGGACGAGAAGGTCGAAGGTGAGGGATGAGGGACGAGAAGGTCGAAGGTGAGGGACGAGAAGGTCGAAGGTGAGGGATGAGGGACGAGAAGGTCAAAGGTGAGGGATGAGGGATGAGAAGGTCGAAAATGAGGGAGGAGGGACGAGAAGGTCGAAGGTGAGGGATGAGGGACGAGGTCAAAGGTGAGGGATGAGGGACGAGAAGGTCGAAGGTAAGGGATGTGGGACGAGAAGGTCAAAGGTGAGGGACGAGAAGGTCGAAGGTGAGGGATTAGGGACGAGAAGGTCAAAGGTGAGGGATGAGGGACGAGAAGGTCGAACATGAGGGACGAGAAGGTCGAAGGTGAGGGATGAGGGATGAGAAGGTCAAAGGTGAGGGATGAGAAGGTCGAAGGTGAGGGATGAGGGACGAGAAGGTCGAAGTTGAGGGATGAGGGACGAGAAGGTCAAAGGTGAGGGATGAGGGACGAGAAGGTCGAAGATGAGGGACGAGGAGGTCGAAGGTGAGGGACAAGAAGGTCGAAGGTGAGGGATGAGGGACGAGAAGGTCGAAGGTGAGGGACGAGAAGGTCGAAGGTGAGGGATGAGGGACGAGAAGGTCAAAGGTGAGGGATGAGGGACGAGAAGGTCGAAGATGAGGGAGGAGGGACGAGAAGGTCGAAGGTGAGGGATGAGGGACGAGAAGGTCGAAGGTGAGGGATGAGGGACGAGAAGGTCGAAGGTGAGGGATGAGGGATGAGAAGGTCGAAGGTGAGGGACGAGAAGGTCGAAGGTGAGGGATGAGGGACGAGAAGGTCAAAGGTGAGGGATGAGGGACGAGAAGGTCGAAGATGAGGGAGGAGGGACGAGAAGGTCGAAGGTGAGGGATGAGGGACGAGAAGGTCGAAGGTGAGGGATGAGGGACGAGAAGGTCGAAGGTGAGGGATGAGGGATGAGAAGGTCAAAGGTGAGGGACGAGAAGGTCGAAGGTGAGGGACGAGAAGGTCGAAGGTGAGGGATGAGGGACGAGAAGGTCAAAGGTGAGGGATGAGGGACGAGAAGGTCGAAGATGAGGGAGGAGGGACGAGAAGGTCGAAGATGAGGGAGGAGGGACGAGAAGGTCGAAGGTGAGGGATGAGGGACGAGAAGGTCGAAGGTGAGGGATGAGGGACGAGAAGGTCGAAGGTGAGGGATGAGGGATGAGAAGGTCAAAGGTGAGGGACGAGAAGGTCGAAGGTGAGGGATGAGGGATGAGAAGGTCAAAGGTGAGGGATGAGGGATGAGAAGGTCAAAGGTGAGGGATGAGGAATGAGAAGGTCAAAGGTGAAGGATGAGGGACGAGAAGGTCGAAGGTGAGGGATGAGGGTCAAGAAGGTCGAAGGTGAGGAACGAGAAGGCCGAAGGTGAGGAACGAGAAGGTCGAAGGTGAGGGATGAGGGATGAGAAGGTCGAAGGTGAGGGATGAGGGACGAGAAGGTCAAAGGTGAGGGTTGAGGGACGAGAAGGTCAAAGGTGAGGGACGAGAAGGTCGAAGGTGGGGGATGAGGGACGAGAAGGTCGAAGGTGAGGGATGAGGGACGAGAAGGTCAAAGGTGAGGGATGAGGGACGAGAAGGTCGAAGATGAGGGACGAGGAGGTCGAAGGTGAGGGACGAGAAGGTCGAAGGTGAGGGATGAGGGACGAGAAGGTCAAAGGTGAGGGATGAGGGACGAGAAGGTCGAAGATGAGGGACGAGAAGGTCGAAGGTGAGGGATGAGGGACGAGAAGGTCGAAGGTGAGGGATGAGGGACGAGAAGGTCGAAGGTGAGGGATGAGGGATGAGAAGGTCGAAGGTGAGGGACGAGAAGGTCGAAGGTGAGGGATGAGGGACGAGAAGGTCAAAGGTGAGGGATGAGGGACGAGAAGGTCGAAGATGAGGGAGGAGGGACGAGAAGGTCGAAGGTGAGGGATGAGGGACGAGAAGGTCGAAGGTGAGGGATGAGGGACGAGAAGGTCGAAGGTGAGGGATGAGGGATGAGAAGGTCAAAGGTGAGGGACGAGAAGGTCAAAGGTGAGGGACGAGAAGGTCGAAGGTGAGGGATGAGGGACGAGAAGGTCAAAGGTGAGGGATGAGGGACGAGAAGGTCGAAGATGAGGGAGGAGGGACGAGAAGGTCGAAGATGAGGGAGGAGGGACGAGAAGGTCGAAGGTGAGGGATGAGGGACGAGAAGGTCGAAGGTGAGGGATGAGGGACGAGAAGGTCGAAGGTGAGGGATGAGGGATGAGAAGGTCAAAGGTGAGGGACGAGAAGGTCGAAGGTGAGGGATGAGGGATGAGAAGGTCAAAGGTGAGGGATGAGGGATGAGAAGGTCAAAGGTGAGGGATGAGGAATGAGAAGGTCAAAGGTGAAGGATGAGGGACGAGAAGGTCGAAGGTGAGGGATGAGGGTCAAGAAGGTCGAAGGTGAGGAACGAGAAGGCCGAAGGTGAGGAACGAGAAGGTCGAAGGTGAGGGATGAGGGATGAGAAGGTCGAAGGTGAGGGATGAGGGACGAGAAGGTCAAAGGTGAGGGTTGAGGGACGAGAAGGTCAAAGGTGAGGGACGAGAAGGTCGAAGGTGGGGGATGAGGGACGAGAAGGTCGAAGGTGAGGGATGAGGGACGAGAAGGTCAAAGGTGAGGGATGAGGGACGAGAAGGTCGAAGATGAGGGACGAGGAGGTCGAAGGTGAGGGACGAGAAGGTCGAAGGTGAGGGATGAGGGACGAGAAGGTCAAAGGTGAGGGATGAGGGACGAGAAGGTCGAAGATGAGGGACGAGGAGGTCGAAGGTGAGGGACGAGAAGGTCGAAGGTGAGGGATGAGGGACGAGAAGGTCGAAGGTGAGGGACGAGAAGGTCGAAGGTGAGGGATGAGGGACGAGAAGGTCGAAGGTGAGGGATGAGGGACGAGAAGGTCAAAGGTGAGGGATGAAGAATGAGAAGGTCAAAGGTGAAGGATGAGGGACGAGAAGGTCGAAGGTGAGGGATGAGGGTCGAGAAGGTCGAAGGTGAGGAACGAGAAGGCCGAAGGTGAGGAACGAGAAGGTCAAAGGTGAGGGACGAGAAGGTCGAAGGTGAGGGATGAGGGACGAGAAAGTCGAAGGTGAGGGACGAGAAGGTCGAAGGTGAGGGATGAGGGACGAGAAGGTCAAAGGTGAGGGATGAGGGATGAGAAGGTCGAAAATGAGGGAGGAGGGACGAGAAGGTCGAAGGTGAGGGATGAGGGACGAGGTCAAAGGTGAGGGATGAGGGACGAGAAGGTCGAAGGTAAGGGATGTGGGACGAGAAGGTCAAAGGTGAGGGACGAGAAGGTCGAAGGTGAGGGATTAGGGACGAGAAGGTCAAAGGTGAGGGATGAGGGACGAGAAGGTCGAACATGAGGGACGAGAAGGTCGAAGGTGAGGGATGAGGGATGAGAAGGTCAAAGGTGAGGGATGAGAAGGTCGAAGGTGAGGGATGAGGGACGAGAAGGTCGAAGTTGTGGGATGAGGGACGAGAAGGTCAAAGGTGAGGGATGAAGAATGAGAAGGTCAAAGGTGAGGGATGAGGGACGAGAAGGTCGAAGGTGAGGGATGAGGGACGAGAAGGTCGAAGATGAGAGACGAGGAGGTCGAAGGTGAGGGACAAGAAGGTCGAAGGTGAGGGATGAGGGACGAGAAGGTCGAAGGTGAGGGACGAGAAGGTCGAAGGTGAGGGATGAGGGACGAGAAGGTCAAAGGTGAGGGATGAGGGACGAGAAGGTCGAAGATGAGGGAGGAGGGACGAGAAGGTCGAAGGTGAGGGATGAGGGACGAGAAGGTCGAAGGTGAGGGATGAGGGACGAGAAGGTCGAAGGTGAGGGATGAGGGATGAGAAGGTCGAAGGTGAGGGACGAGAAGGTCGAAGGTGAGGGATGAGGGACGAGAAGGTCAAAGGTGAGGGATGAGGGACGAGAAGGTCGAAGATGAGGGAGGAGGGACGAGAAGGTCGAAGGTGAGGGATGAGGGACGAGAAGGTCGAAGGTGAGGGATGAGGGACGAGAAGGTCGAAGGTGAGGGATGAGGGATGAGAAGGTCAAAGGTGAGGGATGAGAAGGTCGAAGGTGAGGGACGAGAAGGTCGAAGGTGAGGGATGAGGGACGAGAAGGTCAAAGGTGAGGGATGAGGGACGAGAAGGTCGAAGATGAGGGAGGAGGGACGAGAAGGTCGAAGATGAGGGAGGAGGGACGAGAAGGTCGAAGGTGAGGGATGAGGGACGAGAAGGTCGAAGGTGAGGGATGAGGGACGAGAAGGTCGAAGGTGAGGGATGAGGGATGAGAAGGTCAAAGGTGAGGGACGAGAAGGTCGAAGGTGAGGGATGAGGGATGAGAAGGTCAAAGGTGAGGGATGAGGGATGAGAAGGTCAAAGGTGAGGGATGAGGAATGAGAAGGTCAAAGGTGAAGGATGAGGGACGAGAAGGTCGAAGGTGAGGGATGAGGGTCGAGAAGGTCGAAGGTGAGGAACGAGAAGGCCGAAGGTGAGGAACGAGAAGGTCGAAGGTGAGGGATGAGGGATGAGAAGGTCGAAGGTGAGGGATGAGGGACGAGAAGGTCAAAGGTGAGGGTTGAGGGACGAGAAGGTCAAAGGTGAGGGACGAGAAGGTCGAAGGTGGGGGATGAGGGACGAGAAGGTCGAAGGTGAGGGATGAGGGACGAGAAGGTCAAAGGTGAGGGATGAGGGACGAGAAGGTCGAAGACGAGGGACGAGGAGGTCGAAGGTGAGGGACGAGAAGGTCGAAGGTGAGGGATGAGGGACGAGAAGGTCAAAGGTGAGGGATGAGGGACGAGAAGGTCGAAGATGAGGGACGAGGAGGTCGAAGGTGAGGGACGAGAAGGTCGAAGGTGAGGGATGAGGGACGAGAAGGTCGAAGGTGAGGGACGAGAAGGTCGAAGGTGAGGGATGAGGGACGAGAAGGTCGAAGGTGAGGGATGAGGGACGAGAAGGTCAAAGGTGAGGGATGAAGAATGAGAAGGTCAAAGGTGAAGGATGAGGGACGAGAAGGTCGAAGGTGAGGGATGAGGGATGAGAAGGTCAAAGGTGAGGGACGAGAAGGTCGAAGGTGAGGGACGAGAAGGTCGAAGGTGAGGGATGAGGGACGAGAAGGTCAAAGGTGAGGGATGAGGGACGAGAAGGTCGAAGATGAGGGAGGAGGGACGAGAAGGTCGAAGATGAGGGAGGAGGGACGAGAAGGTCGAAGGTGAGGGATGAGGGACGAGAAGGTCGAAGGTGAGGGATGAGGGACGAGAAGGTCGAAGGTGAGGGATGAGGGATGAGAAGGTCAAAGGTGAGGGACGAGAAGGTCGAAGGTGAGGGATGAGGGATGAGAAGGTCAAAGGTGAGGGATGAGGGACGAGAAGGTCAAAGGTGAGGGATGAGGAATGAGAAGGTCAAAGGTGAAGGATGAGGGACGAGAAGGTCAAAGGTGAGGGATGAGGGTCGAGAAGGTCGAAGGTGAGGAACGAGAAGGCCGAAGGTGAGGAACGAGAAGGTTGAAGGTGAGGGATGAGGGATGAGAAGGTCGAAGGTGAGGGATGAGGGATGAGAAGGTCAAAGGTGAGGGACGAGAAGGTCGAAGGTGAGGGATGAGGGATGAGAAGGTCAAAGGTGAGGGATGAGGGACGAGAAGGTCAAAGGTGAGGGATGAGGAATGAGAAGGTCAAAGGTGAAGGATGAGGGACGAGAAGGTCAAAGGTGAGGGATGAGGGTCGAGAAGGTCGAAGGTGAGGAACGAGAAGGCCGAAGGTGAGGAACGAGAAGGTTGAAGGTGAGGGATGAGGGATGAGAAGGTCGAAGGTGAGGGATGAGGGACGAGAAGGTCAAAGGTGAGGGTTGAGGGACGAGAAGGTCAAAGGTGAGGGACGAGAAGGTCGAAGGTGGGGGATGAGGGACGAGAAGGTCGAAGGTGAGGGATGAGGGACGAGAAGGTCAAAGGTGAGGGATGAGGGACGAGAAGGTCGAAGATGAGGAACGAGGAGGTCGAAGGTGAGGGACGAGAAGGTCGAAGGTGAGGGATGAGGGACGAGAAGGTCAAAGGTGAGGGATGAGGGACGAGAAGGTCGAAGATGAGGGACGAGGAGGTCGAAGGTGAGGGGCGAGAAGGTCGAAGGTGAGGGATGAGGGACGAGAAGGTCGAAGGTGAGGGACGAGAAGGTCGAAGGTGAGGGATGAGGGACGAGAAGGTCGAAGGTGAGGGATGAGGGACGAGAAGGTCAAAGGTGAGGGATGAAGAATGAGAAGGTCAAAGGTGAAGGATGAGGGACGAGAAGGTCGAAGGTGAGGGATGAGGGTCGAGAAGGTCGAAGGTGAGGAACGAGAAGGTCGAAGGTGAGGGACGAGAAGGTCGAAGGTGAGGGATGAGGGACGAGAAGGTCAAAGGTGAGGGATGAGGGATGAGAAGGTCGAAAATGAGGGAGGAGGGACGAGAAGGTCGAAGGTGAGGGATGAGGGACGAGGTCAAAGGTGAGGGATGAGGGACGAGAAGGTCGAAGGTAAGGGATGTGGGACGAGAAGGTCAAAGGTGAGGGACGAGAAGGTCGAAGGTGAGGGATTAGGGACGAGAAGGTCAAAGGTGAGGGATGAGGGACGAGAAGGTCGAACATGAGGGACGAGAAGGTCGAAGGTGAGGGATGAGGGATGAGAAGGTCAAAGGTGAGGGATGAGAAGGTCGAAGGTGAGGGATGAGGGACGAGAAGGTCGAAGTTGAGGGATGAGGGACGAGAAGGTCAAAGGTGAGGGATGAGGGACGAGAAGGTCGAAGATGAGGGACGAGGAGGTCGAAGGTGAGGGACAAGAAGGTCGAAGGTGAGGGATGAGGGACGAGAAGGTCGAAGGTGAGGGATGAGGGACGAGAAGGTCAAAGGTGAGGGATGAGGGACGAGAAGGTCGAAGATGAGGGAGGAGGGACGAGAAGGTCGAAGGTGAGGGATGAGGGACGAGAAGGTCGAAGGTGAGGGATGAGGGACGAGAAGGTCGAAGGTGAGGGATGAGGGATGAGAAGGTCGAAGGTGAGGGACGAGAAGGTCGAAGGTGAGGGATGAGGGACGAGAAGGTCAAAGGTGAGGGATGAGGGACGAGAAGGTCGAAGATGAGGGAGGAGGGACGAGAAGGTCGAAGGTGAGGGATGAGGGACGAGAAGGTCGAAGGTGAGGGATGAGGGACGAGAAGGTCGAAGGTGAGGGATGAGGGATGAGAAGGTCAAAGGTGAGGGACGAGAAGGTCGAAGGTGAGGGACGAGAAGGTCGAAGGTGAGGGATGAGGGACGAGAAGGTCAAAGGTGAGGGATGAGGGACGAGAAGGTCGAAGATGAGGGAGGAGGGACGAGAAGGTCGAAGATGAGGGAGGAGGGACGAGAAGGTCGAAGGTGAGGGATGAGGGACGAGAAGGTCGAAGGTGAGGGATGAGGGACGAGAAGGTCGAAGGTGAGGGATGAGGGATGAGAAGGTCAAAGGTGAGGGACGAGAAGGTCGAAGGTGAGGGATGAGGGATGAGAAGGTCAAAGGTGAGGGATGAGGGATGAGAAGGTCAAAGGTGAGGGATGAGGAATGAGAAGGTCAAAGGTGAAGGATGAGGGACGAGAAGGTCGAAGGTGAGGGATGAGGGTCAAGAAGGTCGAAGGTGAGGAACGAGAAGGCCGAAGGTGAGGAACGAGAAGGTCGAAGGTGAGGGATGAGGGATGAGAAGGTCGAAGGTGAGGGATGAGGGACGAGAAGGTCAAAGGTGAGGGTTGAGGGACGAGAAGGTCAAAGGTGAGGGACGAGAAGGTCGAAGGTGGGGGATGAGGGACGAGAAGGTCGAAGGTGAGGGATGAGGGACGAGAAGGTCAAAGGTGAGGGATGAGGGACGAGAAGGTCAAAGATGAGGGACGAGGAGGTCGAAGGTGAGGGACGAGAAGGTCGAAGGTGAGGGATGAGGGACGAGAAGGTCAAAGGTGAGGGATGAGGGACGAGAAGGTCGAAGATGAGGGACGAGAAGGTCGAAGGTGAGGGATGAGGGACGAGAAGGTCGAAGGTGAGGGATGAGGGACGAGAAGGTCGAAGGTGAGGGATGAGGGATGAGAAGGTCGAAGGTGAGGGACGAGAAGGTCGAAGGTGAGGGATGAGGGACGAGAAGGTCAAAGGTGAGGGATGAGGGACGAGAAGGTCGAAGATGAGGGAGGAGGGACGAGAAGGTCGAAGGTGAGGGATGAGGGACGAGAAGGTCGAAGGTGAGGGATGAGGGACGAGAAGGTCGAAGGTGAGGGATGAGGGATGAGAAGGTCAAAGGTGAGGGACGAGAAGGTCGAAGGTGAGGGACGAGAAGGTCGAAGGTGAGGGATGAGGGACGAGAAGGTCAAAGGTGAGGGATGAGGGACGAGAAGGTCGAAGATGAGGGAGGAGGGACGAGAAGGTCGAAGATGAGGGAGGAGGGACGAGAAGGTCGAAGGTGAGGGATGAGGGACGAGAAGGTCGAAGGTGAGGGATGAGGGACGAGAAGGTCGAAGGTGAGGGATGAGGGATGAGAAGGTCAAAGGTGAGGGACGAGAAGGTCGAAGGTGAGGGATGAGGGATGAGAAGGTCAAAGGTGAGGGATGAGGGATGAGAAGGTCAAAGGTGAGGGATGAGGAATGAGAAGGTCAAAGGTGAAGGATGAGGGACGAGAAGGTCGAAGGTGAGGGATGAGGGTCAAGAAGGTCGAAGGTGAGGAACGAGAAGGCCGAAGGTGAGGAACGAGAAGGTCGAAGGTGAGGGATGAGGGATGAGAAGGTCGAAGGTGAGGGATGAGGGACGAGAAGGTCAAAGGTGAGGGTTGAGGGACGAGAAGGTCAAAGGTGAGGGACGAGAAGGTCGAAGGTGGGGGATGAGGGACGAGAAGGTCGAAGGTGAGGGATGAGGGACGAGAAGGTCAAAGGTGAGGGATGAGGGACGAGAAGGTCGAAGATGAGGGACGAGGAGGTCGAAGGTGAGGGACGAGAAGGTCGAAGGTGAGGGATGAGGGACGAGAAGGTCAAAGGTGAGGGATGAGGGACGAGAAGGTCGAAAATGAGGGACGAGGAGGTCGAAGGTGAGGGACGAGAAGGTCGAAGGTGAGGGATGAGGGACGAGAAGGTCGAAGGTGAGGGACGAGAAGGTCGAAGGTGAGGGATGAGGGACGAGAAGGTCGAAGGTGAGGGATGAGGGACGAGAAGGTCAAAGGTGAGGGATGAAGAATGAGAAGGTCAAAGGTGAAGGATGAGGGACGAGAAGGTCGAAGGTGAGGGATGAGGGTCGAGAAGGTCGAAGGTGAGGAACGAGAAGGCCGAAGGTGAGGAACGAGAAGGTCAAAGGTGAGGGACGAGAAGGTCGAAGGTGAGGGATGAGGGACGAGAAAGTCGAAGGTGAGGGACGAGAAGGTCGAAGGTGAGGGATGAGGGACGAGAAGGTCAAAGGTGAGGGATGAGGGATGAGAAGGTCGAAAATGAGGGAGGAGGGACGAGAAGGTCGAAGGTGAGGGATGAGGGACGAGGTCAAAGGTGAGGGATGAGGGACGAGAAGGTCGAAGGTAAGGGATGTGGGACGAGAAGGTCAAAGGTGAGGGACGAGAAGGTCGAAGGTGAGGGATTAGGGACGAGAAGGTCAAAGGTGAGGGATGAGGGACGAGAAGGTCGAACATGAGGGACGAGAAGGTCGAAGGTGAGGGATGAGGGATGAGAAGGTCAAAGGTGAGGGATGAGAAGGTCGAAGGTGAGGGATGAGGGACGAGAAGGTCGAAGTTGTGGGATGAGGGACGAGAAGGTCAAAGGTGAGGGATGAAGAATGAGAAGGTCAAAGGTGAGGGATGAGGGACGAGAAGGTCGAAGGTGAGGGATGAGGGACGAGAAGGTCGAAGATGAGAGACGAGGAGGTCGAAGGTGAGGGACAAGAAGGTCGAAGGTGAGGGATGAGGGACGAGAAGGTCGAAGGTGAGGGACGAGAAGGTCGAAGGTGAGGGATGAGGGACGAGAAGGTCAAAGGTGAGGGATGAGGGACGAGAAGGTCGAAGATGAGGGAGGAGGGACGAGAAGGTCGAAGGTGAGGGATGAGGGACGAGAAGGTCGAAGGTGAGAGATGAGGGACGAGAAGGTCGAAGGTGAGGGATGAGGGATGAGAAGGTCGAAGGTGAGGGACGAGAAGGTCGAAGGTGAGGGATGAGGGACGAGAAGGTCAAAGGTGAGGGATGAGGGACGAGAAGGTCGAAGATGAGGGAGGAGGGACGAGAAGGTCGAAGGTGAGGGATGAGGGACGAGAAGGTCGAAGGTGAGGGATGAGGGACGAGAAGGTCGAAGGTGAGGGATGAGGGATGAGAAGGTCAAAGGTGAGGGACGAGAAGGTCGAAGGTGAGGGACGAGAAGGTCGAAGGTGAGGGATGAGGGACGAGAAGGTCAAAGGTGAGGGATGAGGGACGAGAAGGTCGAAGATGAGGGAGGAGGGACGAGAAGGTCGAAGATGAGGGAGGAGGGACGAGAAGGTCGAAGGTGAGGGATGAGGGACGAGAAGGTCGAAGGTGAGGGATGAGGGACGAGAAGGTCGAAGGTGAGGGATGAGGGATGAGAAGGTCAAAGGTGAGGGACGAGAAGGTCGAAGGTGAGGGATGAGGGATGAGAAGGTCAAAGGTGAGGGATGAGGGATGAGAAGGTCAAAGGTGAGGGATGAGGAATGAGAAGGTCAAAGGTGAAGGATGAGGGACGAGAAGGTCGAAGGTGAGGGATGAGGGTCGAGAAGGTCGAAGGTGAGGAACGAGAAGGCCGAAGGTGAGGAACGAGAAGGTCGAAGGTGAGGGATGAGGGATGAGAAGGTCGAAGGTGAGGGATGAGGGACGAGAAGGTCAAAGGTGAGGGTTGAGGGACGAGAAGGTCAAAGGTGAGGGACGAGAAGGTCGAAGGTGGGGGATGAGGGACGAGAAGGTCGAAGGTGAGGGATGAGGGACGAGAAGGTCAAAGGTGAGGGATGAGGGACGAGAAGGTCGAAGACGAGGGACGAGGAGGTCGAAGGTGAGGGACGAGAAGGTCGAAGGTGAGGGATGAGGGACGAGAAGGTCAAAGGTGAGGGATGAGGGACGAGAAGGTCGAAGATGAGGGACGAGGAGGTCGAAGGTGAGGGACGAGAAGGTCGAAGGTGAGGGATGAGGGACGAGAAGGTCGAAGGTGAGGGACGAGAAGGTCGAAGGTGAGGGATGAGGGACGAGAAGGTCGAAGGTGAGGGATGAGGGACGAGAAGGTCAAAGGTGAGGGATGAAGAATGAGAAGGTCAAAGGTGAAGGATGAGGGACGAGAAGGTCGAAGGTGAGGGATGAGGGTCGAGAAGGTCGAAGGTGAGGAACGAGAAGGCCGAAGGTGAGGAACGAGAAGGTCAAAGGTGAGGGACGAGAAGGTCGAAGGTGAGGGATGAGGGACGAGAAAGTCGAAGGTGAGGGACGAGAAGGTCGAAGGTGAGGGATGAGGGACGAGAAGGTCAAAGGTGAGGGATGAGGGATGAGAAGGTCGAAAATGAGGGAGGAGGGACGAGAAGGTCGAAGGTGAGGGATGAGGGACGAGGTCAAAGGTGAGGGATGAGGGACGAGAAGGTCGAAGGTAAGGGATGTGGGACGAGAAGGTCAAAGGTGAGGGACGAGAAGGTCGAAGGTGAGGGATTAGGGACGAGAAGGTCAAAGGTGAGGGATGAGGGACGAGAAGGTCGAACATGAGGGACGAGAAGGTCGAAGGTGAGGGATGAGGGATGAGAAGGTCAAAGGTGAGGGATGAGAAGGTCGAAGGTGAGGGATGAGGGACGAGAAGGTCGAAGTTGAGGGATGAGGGACGAGAAGGTCAAAGGTGAGGGATGAGGGACGAGAAGGTCAAAGGTGAGGGATGAAGAATGAGAAGGTCAAAGGTGAGGGATGAGGGACGAGAAGGTCGAAGGTGAGGGATGAGGGACGAGAAGGTCGAAGATGAGGGAGGAGGGACGAGAAGGTCGAAGGTAAGGGATGTGGGACGAGAAGGTCAAAGGTGAGGGACGAGAAGGTCGAAGGTGAGGGATTAGGGACGAGAAGGTCAAAGGTGAGGGATGAGGGACGAGAAGGTCGAACATGAGGGACGAGAAGGTCGAAGGTGAGGGATGAGGGATGAGAAGGTCAAAGGTGAGGGATGAGAAGGTCGAAGGTGAGGGATGAGGGACGAGAAGGTCGAAGTTGAGGGATGAGGGACGAGAAGGTCAAAGGTGAGGGATGAAGAATGAGAAGGTCAAAGGTGAGGGATGAGGGACGAGAAGGTCGAAGGTGAGGGATGAGGGACGAGAAGGTCGAAGATGAGGGAGGAGGGACGAGAAGGTCGAAGGTGAGGGATGAGGGACGAGAAGGTCGAAGGTGAGGGATGAGGGACGAGAAGGTCGAAGGTGAGGGATGAGGGATGAGAAGGTCGAAGGTGAGGGACGAGAAGGTCGAAGGTGAGGGATGAGGGACGAGAAGGTCAAAGGTGAGGGATGAGGGACGAGAAGGTCGAAGATGAGGGAGGAGGGACGAGAAGGTCGAAGGTGAGGGATGAGGGACGAGAAGGTCGAAGGTGAGGGATGAGGGACGAGAAGGTCGAAGGTGAGGGATGAGGGATGAGAAGGTCAAAGGTGAGGGACGAGAAGGTCGAAGGTGAGGGACGAGAAGGTCGAAGGTGAGGGATGAGGGACGAGAAGGTCAAAGGTGAGGGATGAGGGACGAGAAGGTCGAAGATGAGGGAGGAGGGACGAGAAGGTCGAAGATGAGGGAGGAGGGACGAGAAGGTCGAAGGTGAGGGATGAGGGACGAGAAGGTCGAAGGTGAGGGATGAGGGACGAGAAGGTCGAAGGTGAGGGATGAGGGATGAGAAGGTCAAAGGTGAGGGACGAGAAGGTCGAAGGTGAGGGATGAGGGATGAGAAGGTCAAAGGTGAGGGATGAGGGACGAGAAGGTCAAAGGTGAGGGATGAGGAATGAGAAGGTCAAAGGTGAAGGATGAGGGACGAGAAGGTCAAAGGTGAGGGATGAGGGTCGAGAAGGTCGAAGGTGAGGAACGAGAAGGCCGAAGGTGAGGAACGAGAAGGTTGAAGGTGAGGGATGAGGGATGAGAAGGTCGAAGGTGAGGGATGAGGGACGAGAAGGTCAAAGGTGAGGGTTGAGGGACGAGAAGGTCAAAGGTGAGGGACGAGAAGGTCGAAGGTGGGGGATGAGGGACGAGAAGGTCGAAGGTGAGGGATGAGGGACGAGAAGGTCAAAGGTGAGGGATGAGGGACGAGAAGGTCGAAGATGAGGGACGAGGAGGTCGAAGGTGAGGGACGAGAAGGTCGAAGGTGAGAGATGAGGGACGAGAAGGTCAAAGGTGAGGGATGAGGGACGAGAAGGTCGAAGATGAGGGACGAGGAGGTCGAAGGTGAGGGACGAGAAGGTCGAAGGTGAGGGATGAGGGACGAGAAGGTCGAAGGTGAGGGACGAGAAGGTCGAAGGTGAGGGATGAGGGACGAGAAGGTCGAAGGTGAGGGATGAGGGACGAGAAGGTCAAAGGTGAGGGATGAAGAATGAGAAGGTCAAAGGTGAAGGATGAGGGACGAGAAGGTCGAAGGTGAGGGATGAGGGTCGAGAAGGTCGAAGGTGAGGAACGAGAAGGCCGAAGGTGAGGAACGAGAAGGTCAAAGGTGAGGGACGAGAAGGTCGAAGGTGAGGGATGAGGGACGAGAAGGTCGAAGGTGAGGGACGAGAAGGTCGAAGGTGAGGGATGAGGGACGAGAAGGTCAAAGGTGAGGGATGAGGGATGAGAAGGTCGAAAATGAGGGAGGAGGGACGAGAAGGTCGAAGGTGAGGGATGAGGGACGAGGTCAAAGGTGAGGGATGAGGGACGAGAAGGTCGAAGGTAAGGGATGTGGGACGAGAAGGTCAAAGGTGAGGGACGAGAAGGTCGAAGGTGAGGGATTAGGGACGAGAAGGTCAAAGGTGAGGGATGAGGGACGAGAAGGTCGAACATGAGGGACGAGAAGGTCGAAGGTGAGGGATGAGGGATGAGAAGGTCAAAGGTGAGGGATGAGAAGGTCGAAGGTGAGGGATGAGGGACGAGAAGGTCGAAGTTGAGGGATGAGGGACGAGAAGGTCAAAGGTGAGGGATGAGGGACGAGAAGGTCGAAGATGAGGGACGAGGAGGTCGAAGGTGAGGGACAAGAAGGTCGAAGGTGAGGGATGAGGGACGAGAAGGTCGAAGGTGAGGGACGAGAAGGTCGAAGGTGAGGGATGAGGGACGAGAAGGTCAAAGGTGAGGGATGAGGGACGAGAAGGTCGAAGATGAGGGAGGAGGGACGAGAAGGTCGAAGGTGAGGGATGAGGGACGAGAAGGTCGAAGGTGAGGGATGAGGGACGAGAAGGTCGAAGGTGAGGGATGAGGGACGAGAAGGTCGAAGGTGAGGGACGAGAAGGTCGAAGGTGAGGGATGAGGGACGAGAAGGTCAAAGGTGAGGGATGAGGGACGAGAAGGTCGAAGATGAGGGAGGAGGGACGAGAAGGTCGAAGGTGAGGGATGAGGGACGAGAAGGTCGAAGGTGAGGGATGAGGGACGAGAAGGTCGAAGGTGAGGGATGAGGGATGAGAAGGTCAAAGGTGAGGGACGAGAAGGTCGAAGGTGAGGGACGAGAAGGTCGAAGGTGAGGGATGAGGGATGAGAAGGTCAAAGGTGAGGGACGAGAAGGTCGAAGGTGAGGGATGAGGGATGAGAAGGTCAAAGGTGAGGGATGAGGGATGAGAAGGTCAAAGGTGAGGGATGAGGAATGAGAAGGTCAAAGGTGAAGGATGAGGGACGAGAAGGTCGAAGGTGAGGGATGAGGGTCGAGAAGGTCGAAGGTGAGGAACGAGAAGGCCGAAGGTGAGGAACGAGAAGGTTGAAGGTGAGGGATGAGGGATGAGAAGGTCGAAGGTGAGGGATGAGGGACGAGAAGGTCAAAGGTGAGGGTTGAGGGACGAGAAGGTCAAAGGTGAGGGACGAGAAGGTCGAAGGTGGGGGATGAGGGACGAGAAGGTCGAAGGTGAGGGATGAGGGACGAGAAGGTCGAACATGAGGGACGAGAAGGTCGAAGGTGAGGGATGAGGGATGAGAAGGTCAAAGGTGAGGGATGAGAAGGTCGAAGGTGAGGGATGAGGGACGAGAAGGTCGAAGTTGAGGGATGAGTGACGAGAAGGTCAAAGGTGAGGGATGAGGGACGAGAAGGTCGAAGATGAGGGACGAGGAGGTCGAAGGTGAGGGACAAGAAGGTCGAAGGTGAGGGATGAGGGACGAGAAGGTCGAAGGTGAGGGACGAGAAGGTCGAAGGTGAGGGATGAGGGACGAGAAGGTCAAAGGTGAGGGATGAGGGACGAGAAGGTCGAAGATGAGGGAGGAGGGACGAGAAGGTCGAAGGTGAGGGATGAGGGACGAGAAGGTCAAAGATGAGGGAGGAGGGACGAGAAGGTCGAAGGTGAGGGATGAGGGACGAGAAGGTCGAAGGTGAGGGATGAGGGACGAGAAGGTCGAAGGTGAGGGATGAGGGATGAGAAGGTCAAAGGTGAGGGACGAGAAGGTCGAAGGTGAGGGACGAGAAGGTCGAAGGTGAGGGATGAGGGACGAGAAGGTCAAAGGTGAGGGAGGAGGGACGAGAAGGTCGAAGATGCGGGAGGAGGGACGAGAAGGTCGAAGGTGAGGGATGAGGGACGAGAAGGTCGAAGGTGAGGGATGAGGGACGAGAAGGTCGAAGGTGAGGGATGAGGGATGAGAAGGTCAAAGGTGAGGGACGAGAAGGTCGAAGGTGAGGGATGAGGGATGAGAAGGTCAAAGGTGAGGGATGAGAAGGTCAAAGGTGAGGGATGAGGAATGAGAAGGTCAAAGGTGAAGGATGAGGGACGAGAAGGTCGAAGGTGAGGGATGAGGGTCGAGAAGGTCGAAGGTGAGGAACGAGAAGGCCGAAGGTGAGGAACGAGAAGGTCGAAGGTGAGGGATGAGGGATGAGAAGGTCGAAGGTGAGGGATGAGGGACGAGAAGGTCAAAGGTGAGGGTTGAGGGACGAGAAGGTCAAAGGTGAGGGACGAGAAGGTCGAAGGTGGGGGATGAGGGACGAGAAGGTCGAAGGTGAGGGATGAGGGACGAGAAGGTCAAAGGTGAGGGATGAGGGACGAGAAGGTCGAAGATGAGGGACGAGGAGGTCGAAGGTGAGGGACGAGAAGGTCGAAGGTGAGGGATGAGGGACGAGAAGGTCAAAGGTGAGGGATGAGGGACGAGAAGGTCGAAGATGAGGGACGAGGAGGTCGAAGGTGAGGGACGAGAAGGTCGAAGGTGAGGGATGAGGGACGAGAAGGTCGAAGGTGAGGGACGAGAAGGTCGAAGGTGAGGGATGAGGGACGAGAAGGTCGAAGGTGAGGGATGAGGGACGAGAAGGTCAAAGGTGAGGGATGAAGAATGAGAAGGTCAAAGGTGAAGGATGAGGGACGAGAAGGTCGAAGGTGAGGGATGAGGGTCGAGAAGGTCGAAGGTGAGGAACGAGAAGGCCGAAGGTGAGGAACGAGAAGGTCAAAGGTGAGGGACGAGAAGGTCGAAGGTGAGGGATGAGGGACGAGAAAGTCGAAGGTGAGGGACGAGAAGGTCGAAGGTGAGGGATGAGGGACGAGAAGGTCAAAGGTGAGGGATGAGGGATGAGAAGGTCGAAAATGAGGGAGGAGGGACGAGAAGGTCGAAGGTGAGGGATGAGGGACGAGGTCAAAGGTGAGGGATGAGGGACGAGAAGGTCGAAGGTAAGGGATGTGGGACGAGAAGGTCAAAGGTGAGGGACGAGAAGGTCGAAGGTGAGGGATTAGGGACGAGAAGGTCAAAGGTGAGGGATGAGGGACGAGAAGGTCGAACATGAGGGACGAGAAGGTCGAAGGTGAGGGATGAGGGATGAGAAGGTCAAAGGTGAGGGATGAGAAGGTCGAAGGTGAGGGATGAGGGACGAGAAGGTCGAAGTTGAGGGATGAGGGACGAGAAGGTCAAAGGTGAGGGATGAAGAATGAGAAGGTCAAAGGTGAGGGATGAGGGACGAGAAGGTCGAAGGTGAGGGATGAGGGACGAGAAGGTCGAAGATGAGAGACGAGGAGGTCGAAGGTGAGGGACAAGAAGGTCGAAGGTGAGGGATGAGGGACGAGAAGGTCGAAGGTGAGGGACGAGAAGGTCGAAGGTGAGGGATGAGGGACGAGAAGGTCAAAGGTGAGGGATGAGGGACGAGAAGGTCGAAGATGAGGGAGGAGGGACGAGAAGGTCGAAGGTGAGGGATGAGGGACGAGAAGGTCGAAGGTGAGGGATGAGGGACGAGAAGGTCGAAGGTGAGGGATGAGGGATGAGAAGGTCGAAGGTGAGGGACGAGAAGGTCGAAGGTGAGGGATGAGGGACGAGAAGGTCAAAGGTGAGGGATGAGGGACGAGAAGGTCGAAGATGAGGGAGGAGGGACGAGAAGGTCGAAGGTGAGGGATGAGGGACGAGAAGGTCGAAGGTGAGGGATGAGGGACGAGAAGGTCGAAGGTGAGGGATGAGGGATGAGAAGGTCAAAGGTGAGGGACGAGAAGGTCGAAGGTGAGGGACGAGAAGGTCGAAGGTGAGGGATGAGGGACGAGAAGGTCAAAGGTGAGGGATGAGGGACGAGAAGGTCGAAGATGAGGGAGGAGGGACGAGAAGGTCGAAGATGAGGGAGGAGGGACGAGAAGGTCGAAGGTGAGGGATGAGGGACGAGAAGGTCGAAGGTGAGGGATGAGGGACGAGAAGGTCGAAGGTGAGGGATGAGGGATGAGAAGGTCAAAGGTGAGGGACGAGAAGGTCGAAGGTGAGGGATGAGGGATGAGAAGGTCAAAGGTGAGGGATGAGGGATGAGAATGTCAAAGGTGAGGGATGAGGAATGAGAAGGTCAAAGGTGAAGGATGAGGGACGAGAAGGTCGAAGGTGAGGGATGAGGGTCGAGAAGGTCGAAGGTGAGGAACGAGAAGGCCGAAGGTGAGGAACGAGAAGGTCGAAGGTGAGGGATGAGGGATGAGAAGGTCGAAGGTGAGGGATGAGGGACGAGAAGGTCAAAGGTGAGGGTTGAGGGACGAGAAGGTCAAAGGTGAGGGACGAGAAGGTCGAAGGTGGGGGATGAGGGACGAGAAGGTCGAAGGTGAGGGATGAGGGACGAGAAGGTCAAAGGTGAGGGATGAGGGACGAGAAGGTCGAAGATGAGGGACGAGGAGGTCGAAGGTGAGGGACGAGAAGGTCGAAGGTGAGGGATGAGGGACGAGAAGGTCAAAGGTGAGGGATGAGGGACGAGAAGGTCGAAGATGAGGGACGAGGAGGTCGAAGGTGAGGGACGAGAAGGTCGAAGGTGAGGGATGAGGGACGAGAAGGTCGAAGGTGAGGGACGAGAAGGTCGAAGGTGAGGGATGAGGGACGAGAAGGTCGAAGGTGAGGGATGAGGGACGAGAAGGTCAAAGGTGAGGGATGAAGAATGAGAAGGTCAAAGGTGAAGGATGAGGGACGAGAAGGTCGAAGGTGAGGGATGAGGGTCGAGAAGGTCGAAGGTGAGGAACGAGAAGGCCGAAGGTGAGGAACGAGAAGGTCAAAGGTGAGGGACGAGAAGGTCGAAGGTGAGGGATGAGGGACGAGAAAGTCGAAGGTGAGGGACGAGAAGGTCGAAGGTGAGGGATGAGGGACGAGAAGGTCAAAGGTGAGGGATGAGGGATGAGAAGGTCGAAAATGAGGGAGGAGGGACGAGAAGGTCGAAGGTGAGGGATGAGGGACGAGGTCAAAGGTGAGGGATGAGGGACGAGAAGGTCGAAGGTAAGGGATGTGGGACGAGAAGGTCAAAGGTGAGGGACGAGAAGGTCGAAGGTGAGGGATTAGGGACGAGAAGGTCAAAGGTGAGGGATGAGGGACGAGAAGGTCGAACATGAGGGACGAGAAGGTCGAAGGTGAGGGATGAGAAGGTCAAAGGTGAGGGATGAGAAGGTCGAAGGTGAGGGATGAGGGACGAGAAGGTCGAAGTTGAGGGATGAGGGACGAGAAGGTCAAAGGTGAGGGATGAAGAATGAGAAGGTCAAAGGTGAGGGATGAGGGACGAGAAGGTCGAAGGTGAGGGATGAGGGACGAGAAGGTCGAAGATGAGGGAGGAGGGACGAGAAGGTCGAAGGTGAGGGATGAGGGACGAGAAGGTCGAAGGTGAGGGATGAGGGACGAGAAGGTCGAAGGTGAGGGATGAGGGATGAGAAGGTCGAAGGTGAGGGACGAGAAGGTCGAAGGTGAGGGATGAGGGACGAGAAGGTCAAAGGTGAGGGATGAGGGACGAGAAGGTCGAAGATGAGGGAGGAGGGACGAGAAGGTCGAAGGTGAGGGATGAGGGACGAGAAGGTCGAAGGTGAGGGATGAGGGACGAGAAGGTCGAAGGTGAGGGATGAGGGATGAGAAGGTCAAAGGTGAGGGACGAGAAGGTCGAAGGTGAGGGACAAGAAGGTCGAAGGTGAGGGATGAGGGACGAGAAGGTCAAAGGTGAGGGATGAGGGACGAGAAGGTCGAAGATGAGGGAGGAGGGACGAGAAGGTCGAAGATGAGGGAGGAGGGACGAGAAGGTCGAAGGTGAGGGATGAGGGACGAGAAGGTCGAAGGTGAGGGATGAGGGACGAGAAGGTCGAAGGTGAGGGATGAGGGATGAGAAGGTCAAAGGTGAGGGACGAGAAGGTCGAAGGTGAGGGATGAGGGATGAGAAGGTCAAAGGTGAGGGATGAGGGACGAGAAGGTCAAAGGTGAGGGATGAGGAATGAGAAGGTCAAAGGTGAAGGATGAGGGACGAGAAGGTCAAAGGTGAGGGATGAGGGTCGAGAAGGTCGAAGGTGAGGAACGAGAAGGCCGAAGGTGAGGAACGAGAAGGTTGAAGGTGAGGGATGAGGGATGAGAAGGTCAAAGGTGAGGGATGAGGGACGAGAAGGTCAAAGATGAGGGACGAGGAGGTCGAAGGTGAGGGACGAGAAGGTCGAAGGTGAGGGATGAGGGACGAGAAGGTCAAAGGTGAGGGATGAGGGACGAGAAGGTCGAAGATGAGGGACGAGGAGGTCGAAGGTGAGGGACGAGAAGGTCGAAGGTGAGGGATGAGGGACGAGAAGGTCGAAGGTGAGGGACGAGAAGGTCGAAGGTGAGGGATGAGGGACGAGAAGGTCGAAGGTGAGGGATGAGGGACGAGAAGGTCAAAGGTGAGGGATGAAGAATGAGAAGGTCAAAGGTGAAGGATGAGGGACGAGAAGGTCGAAGGTGAGGGATGAGGGTCGAGAAGGTCGAAGGTGAGGAACGAGAAGGCCGAAGGTGAGGAACGAGAAGGTCAAAGGTGAGGGACGAGAAGGTCGAAGGTGAGGGATGAGGGACGAGAAAGTCGAAGGTGAGGGACGAGAAGGTCGAAGGTGAGGGATGAGGGACGAGAAGGTCAAAGGTGAGGGATGAGGGATGAGAAGGTCGAAAATGAGGGAGGAGGGACGAGAAGGTCAAAGGTGAGGGATGAGGGATGAGAAGGTCGAAAATGAGGGAGGAGGGACGAGAAGGTCGAAGGTGAGGGATGAGGGACGAGAAGGTCGAAGATGAGGGAGGAGGGACGAGAAGGTCGAAGGTGAGGGATGAGGGACGAGAAGGTCGAAGGTGAGGGATGAGGGACGAGAAGGTCGAAGGTGAGGGATGAGGGATGAGAAGGTCAAAGGTGAGGGACGAGAAGGTCGAAGGTGAGGGACGAGAAGGTCGAAGGTGAGGGATGAGGGACGAGAAGGTCAAAGGTGAGGGATGAGGGACGAGAAGGTCGAAGATGAGGGAGGAGGGACGAGAAGGTCGAAGATGAGGGAGGAGGGACGAGAAGGTCGAAGGTGAGGGATGAGGGACGAGAAGGTCAAAGGTGAGGGATGAGGGACGAGAAGGTCGAAGGTGAGGGATGAGGGATGAGAAGGTCAAAGGTGAGGGACGAGAAGGTCGAAGGTGAGGGATGAGGGATGAGAAGGTCAAAGGTGAGGGATGAGGGATGAGAAGGTCAAAGGTGAGGGATGAGGAATGAGAAGGTCAAAGGTGAAGGATGAGGGACGAGAAGGTCGAAGGTGAGGGATGAGGGTCGAGAAGGTCGAAGGTGAGGAACGAGAAGGCCGAAGGTGAGGAACGAGAAGGTTGAAGGTGAGGGATGAGGGATGAGAAGGTCGAAGGTGAGGGATGAGGGACGAGAAGGTCAAAGGTGAGGGTTGAGGGACGAGAAGGTCAAAGGTGAGGGACGAGAAGGTCGAAGGTGGGGGATGAGGGACGAGAAGGTCGAAGGTGAGGGATGAGGGACGAGAAGGTCAAAGGTGAGGGATGAGGGACGAGAAGGTCGAAGATGAGGGACGAGGAGGTCGAAGGTGAGGGACGAGAAGGTCGAAGGTGAGGGATGAGGGACGAGAAGGTCAAAGGTGAGGGATGAGGGACGAGAAGGTCGAAGATGAGGGACGAGGAGGTCGAAGGTGAGGGACGAGAAGGTCGAAGGTGAGGGATGAGGGACGAGAAGGTCGAAGGTGAGGGACGAGAAGGTCGAAGGTGAGGGATGAGGGACGAGAAGGTCGAAGGTGAGGGATGAGGGACGAGAAGGTCAAAGGTGAGGGATGAAGAATGAGAAGGTCAAAGGTGAAGGATGAGGGACGAGAAGGTCGAAGGTGAGGGATGAGGGTCGAGAAGGTCGAAGGTGAGGAACGAGAAGGCCGAAGGTGAGGAACGAGAAGGTCAAAGGTGAGGGACGAGAAGGTCGAAGGTGAGGGATGAGGGACGAGAAAGTCGAAGGTGAGGGACGAGAAGGTCGAAGGTGAGGGATGAGGGACGAGAAGGTCAAAGGTGAGGGATGAGGGATGAGAAGGTCGAAAATGAGGGAGGAGGGACGAGAAGGTCAAAGGTGAGGGATGAGGGATGAGAAGGTCGAAAATGAGGGAGGAGGGACGAGAAGGTCGAAGGTGAGGGATGAGGGACGAGGTCAAAGGTGAGGGATGAGGGACGAGAAGGTCGAAGGTAAGGGATGTGGGACGAGAAGGTCAAAGGTGAGGGACGAGAAGGTCGAAGGTGAGGGATTAGGGACGAGAAGGTCAAAGGTGAGGGATGAGGGACGAGAAGGTCGAACATGAGGGACGAGAAGGTCGAAGGTGAGGGATGAGGGATGAGAAGGTCAAAGGTGAGGGATGAGAAGGTCGAAGGTGAGGGATGAGGGACGAGAAGGTCGAAGTTGAGGGATGAGGGACGAGAAGGTCAAAGGTGAGGGATGAAGAATGAGAAGGTCAAAGGTGAGGGATGAGGGACGAGAAGGTCGAAGGTGAGGGATGAGGGACGAGAAGGTCGAAGATGAGAGACGAGGAGGTCGAAGGTGAGGGACAAGAAGGTCGAAGGTGAGGGATGAGGGACGAGAAGGTCGAAGGTGAGGGACGAGAAGGTCGAAGGTGAGGGATGAGGGACGAGAAGGTCAAAGGTGAGGGATGAGGGACGAGAAGGTCGAAGATGAGGGAGGAGGGACGAGAAGGTCGAAGGTGAGGGATGAGGGACGAGAAGGTCGAAGGTGAGGGATGAGGGACGAGAAGGTCGAAGGTAAGGGATGTGGGACGAGAAGGTCAAAGGTGA
The DNA here is from genome assembly GCA_029206835.1 of Rana muscosa. NCBI lineage: Eukaryota > Metazoa > Chordata > Amphibia > Anura > Ranidae > Rana > Rana muscosa. The sequence goes on along the minus strand of JARGYO010000198.1, from coordinate 15,176,544 downwards.
GGGACGAGAAGGTCGAAGGTGAGGGATTAGGGACGAGAAGATCAAAGGTGAGGGATGAGGGACGAGAAGGTCGAACATGAGGGACGAGAAGGTCGAAGGTGAGGGATGAGGGATGAGAAGGTCAAAGGTGAGGGATGAGAAGGTCGAAGGTGAGGGATGAGGGACGAGAAGGTCGAAGTTGAGGGATGAGGGACGAGAAGGTCAAAGGTGAGGGATGAAGTATGAGAAGGTCAAAGGTGAGGGATGAGGGACGAGAAGGTCGAAGGTGAGGGATGAGGGTCTAGAAGGTCGAAGGTGAGGAACGAGAAGGCCGAAGGTGAGGAACGAGAAGGTCAAAGGTGAGGGACGAGAAGGTCGAAGGTGAGGGATGAGGGACGAGAAGGTCGAAGGTGAGGAACGAGAAGGCCGAAGGTGAGGAACGAGAAGGTCAAAGGTGAGGGACGAGAAGGTCGAAGGTGAGGGATGAGGGACAAGAAGGTTGAAGGTGAGGGATGAGGGATGAGAAGGTCGAAGGTGAGGGATGAGGGACGAGAAGGTCAAAGGTGAGGGTTGAGGGATGAGAAGGTCAAAGGTGAGGGACGAGAAGGTCGAAGGTGGGGGATGAGGGACGAGAAGGTCGAAGGTGAGGGACGAGAAGGTCGAAGGTGAGGGATGAGGGACGAGAAGGTCAAAGGTGAGGGATGAGGGACGAGAAGGTCGAAGATGAGGGACGAGGAGGTCGAAGGTGAGGGACGAGAAGGTCGAAGGTGAGGGATGAGGGACGAGAAGGTCGAAGGTGAGGGACGAGAAGGTCGAAGGTGAGGGATGAGGGACGAGAAGGTCAAAGGTGAGGGATGAGGGACGAGAAGGTCGAAGATGAGGGAGGAGGGACGAGAAGGTCGAAGGTGAGGGATGAGGGACGAGAAGGTTGAAGGTGAGGGATGAGGGACGAGAAGGTCGAAGGTGAGGGATGAGGGATGAGAAGGTCGAAGGTGAGGGACGAGAAGGTCGAAGGTGAGGGATGAGGGACGAGAAGGTCAAAGGTGAGGGATGAGGGACGAGAAGGTCGAAGATGAGGGAGGAGGGACGAGAAGGTCGAAGGTGAGGGATGAGGGACGAGAAGGTCGAAGGTGAGGGATGAGGGACGAGAAGGTCGAAGGTGAGGGATGAGGGATGAGAAGGTCAAAGGTGAGGGACGAGAAGGTCGAAGGTGAGGGATGAGGGACGAGAAGGTCAAAGGTGAGGGATGAGGGACGAGAAGGTCAAAGGTGAGGGATGAGGAATGAGAAGGTCAAAGGTGAAGGATGAGGGACGAGAAGGTCGAAGGTGAGGGATGAGGGTCGAGAAGGTCGAAGGTGAGGAACGAGAAGGCCGAAGGTGAGGAACGAGAAGGTTGAAGGTGAGGGATGAGGGATGAGAAGGTCGAAGGTGAGGGATGAGGGACGAGAAGGTCAAAGGTGAGGGTTGAGGGACGAGAAGGTCAAAGGTGAGGGACGAGAAGGTCGAAGGTGGGGGATGAGGGACGAGAAGGTCGAAGGTGAGGGACGAGAAGGTCGAAGGTGAGGGATGAGGGACAAGAAGGTCAAAGGTGAGGGATGAGGGACAAGAAGGTCGAAGATGAGGGACGAGGAGGTCGAAGGTGAGGGACGAGAAGGTCGAAGGTGAGGGATGAGGGACGAGAAGGTCAAAGGTGAGGGATGAGGGACGAGAAGGTCGAAGATGAGGGACGAGGAGGTCGAAGGTGAGGGACGAGAAGGTCGAAGGTGAGGGATGAGGGACGAGAAGGTCGAAGGTGAGGGACGAGAAGGTCGAAGGTGAGGGATGAGGGACGAGAAGGTCGAAGGTGAGGGATGAGGGACGAGAAGGTCAAAGGTGAGGGATGAAGAATGAGAAGGTCAAAGGTGAAGGATGAGGGACGAGAAGGTCGAAGGTGAGGGATGAGGGTCGAGAAGGTCGAAGGTGAGGAACGAGAAGGCCGAAGGTGAGGAACGAGAAGGTCAAAGGTGAGGGACGAGAAGGTCGAAGGTGAGGGATGAGGGACGAGAAGGTCGAAGGTGAGGGACGAGAAGGTCGAAGGTGAGGGATGAGGGACGAGAAGGTCAAAGGTGAGGGATGAGAAGGTCGAAAATGAGGGAGGAGGGACGAGAAGGTCGAAGGTGAGGGATGAGGGACGAGGTCAAAGGTGAGGGATGAGGGACGAGAAGGTCGAAGGTAAGGGATGTGGGACGAGAAGGTCAAAGGTGAGGGACGAGAAGGTCGAAGGTGAGGGATTAGGGACGAGAAGGTCAAAGGTGAGGGATGAGGGACGAGAAGGTCGAACATGAGGGACGAGAAGGTCGAAGGTGAGGGATGAGGGATGAGAAGGTCAAAGGTGAGGGATGAGAAGGTCGAAGGTGAGGGATGAGGGACGAGAAGGTCGAAGTTGAGGGATGAGGGACGAGAAGGTCAAAGGTGAGGGATGAAGAATGAGAAGGTCAAAGGTGAGGGATGAGGGACGAGAAGGTCGAAGGTGAGGGATGAGGGTCTAGAAGGTCGAAGGTGAGGAACGAGAAGGCCGAAGGTGAGGAACGAGAAGGTCAAAGGTGAGGGACGAGAAGGTCGAAGGTGAGGGATGAGGGACGAGAAGGTCGAAGGTGAGGAACGAGAAGGCCGAAGGTGAGGAACGAGAAGGTCAAAGGTGAGGGACGAGAAGGTCGAAGGTGAGGGATGAGGGACAAGAAGGTTGAAGGTGAGGGATGAGGGATGAGAAGGTCGAAGGTGAGGGATGAGGGACGAGAAGGTCAAAGGTGAGGGTTGAGGGACGAGAAGGTCAAAGGTGAGGGACGAGAAGGTCGAAGGTGGGGGATGAGGGACGAGAAGGTCGAAGGTGAGGGACGAGAAGGTCGAAGGTGAGGGATGAGGGACGAGAAGGTCAAAGGTGAGGGATGAGGGACGAGAAGGTCGAAGATGAGGGACGAGGAGGTCGAAGGTGAGGGACGAGAAGGTCGAAGGTGAGGGATGAGGGACGAGAAGGTCGAAGGTGAGGGACGAGAAGGTCGAAGGTGAGGGATGAGGGACGAGAAGGTCAAAGGTGAGGGATGAGGGACGAGAAGGTCGAAGATGAGGGAGGAGGGACGAGAAGGTCGAAGGTGAGGGATGAGGGACGAGAAGGTCGAAGGTGAGGGATGAGGGACGAGAAGGTCGAAGGTGAGGGATGAGGGATGAGAAGGTCGAAGGTGAGGGACGAGAAGGTCGAAGGTGAGGGATGAGGGACGAGAAGGTCAAAGGTGAGGGATGAGGGACGAGAAGGTCGAAGATGAGGGAGGAGGGACGAGAAGATCGAAGGTGAGGGATGAGGGACAAGAAGGTCGAAGGTGAGGGATGAGGGACGAGAAGGTCGAAGGTGAGGGATGAGGGATGAGAAGGTCAAAGGTGAGGGACGAGAAGGTCGAAGGTGAGGGATGAGGGACGAGAAGGTCAAAGGTGAGGGATGAGGGACGAGATGGTCAAAGGTGAGGGATGAGGAATGAGAAGGTCAAAGGTGAAGGATGAGGGACGAGAAGGTCGAAGGTGAGGGATGAGGGTCGAGAAGGTCGAAGGTGAGGAACGAGAAGGCCGAAGGTGAGGAACGAGAAGGTTGAAGGTGAGGGATGAGGGATGAGAAGGTCGAAGGTGAGGGATGAGGGACGAGAAGGTCAAAGGTGAGGGTTGAGGGACGAGAAGGTCAAAGGTGAGGGACGAGAAGGTCGAAGGTGGGGGATGAGGGACGAGAAGGTCGAAGGTGAGGGACGAGAAGGTCGAAGGTGAGGGATGAGGGACGAGAAGGTCGAAGGTGAGGGATGAGGGACGAGAAGGTCGAAGGTGAGGGATGAGGGTCTAGAAGGTCGAAGGTGAGGAACGAGAAGGCCGAAGGTGAGGAACGAGAAGGTCAAAGGTGAGGGACGAGAAGGTCGAAGGTGAGGGATGAGGGACGAGAAGGTCGAAGGTGAGGAACGAGAAGGCCGAAGGTGAGGAACGAGAAGGTCAAAGGTGAGGGACGAGAAGGTCGAAGGTGAGGGATGAGGGACAAGAAGGTTGAAGGTGAGGGATGAGGGATGAGAAGGTCGAAGGTGAGGGATGAGGGACGAGAAGGTCAAAGGTGAGGGTTGAGGGATGAGAAGGTCAAAGGTGAGGGACGAGAAGGTCGAAGGTGGGGGATGAGGGACGAGAAGGTCGAAGGTGAGGGACGAGAAGGTCGAAGGTGAGGGATGAGGGACGAGAAGGTCAAAGGTGAGGGATGAGGGACGAGAAGGTCGAAGATGAGGGACGAGGAGGTCGAAGGTGAGGGACGAGAAGGTCGAAGGTGAGGGATGAGGGACGAGAAGGTCGAAGGTGAGGGACGAGAAGGTCGAAGGTGAGGGATGAGGGACGAGAAGGTCAAAGGTGAGGGATGAGGGACGAGAAGGTCGAAGATGAGGGAGGAGGGACGAGAAGGTCGAAGGTGAGGGATGAGGGACGAGAAGGTTGAAGGTGAGGGATGAGGGACGAGAAGGTCGAAGGTGAGGGATGAGGGATGAGAAGGTCGAAGGTGAGGGACGAGAAGGTCGAAGGTGAGGGATGAGGGACGAGAAGGTCAAAGGTGAGGGATGAGGGACGAGAAGGTCGAAGATGAGGGAGGAGGGACGAGAAGGTCGAAGGTGAGGGATGAGGGACGAGAAGGTCGAAGGTGAGGGATGAGGGACGAGAAGGTCGAAGGTGAGGGATGAGGGATGAGAAGGTCAAAGGTGAGGGACGAGAAGGTCGAAGGTGAGGGATGAGGGACGAGAAGGTCAAAGGTGAGGGATGAGGGACGAGAAGGTCAAAGGTGAGGGATGAGGAATGAGAAGGTCAAAGGTGAAGGATGAGGGACGAGAAGGTCGAAGGTGAGGGATGAGGGTCGAGAAGGTCGAAGGTGAGGAACGAGAAGGCCGAAGGTGAGGAACGAGAAGGTTGAAGGTGAGGGATGAGGGATGAGAAGGTCGAAGGTGAGGGATGAGGGACGAGAAGGTCAAAGGTGAGGGTTGAGGGACGAGAAGGTCAAAGGTGAGGGACGAGAAGGTCGAAGGTGGGGGATGAGGGACGAGAAGGTCGAAGGTGAGGGACGAGAAGGTCGAAGGTGAGGGATGAGGGACAAGAAGGTCAAAGGTGAGGGATGAGGGACAAGAAGGTCGAAGATGAGGGACGAGGAGGTCGAAGGTGAGGGACGAGAAGGTCGAAGGTGAGGGATGAGGGACGAGAAGGTCAAAGGTGAGGGATGAGGGACGAGAAGGTCGAAGATGAGGGACGAGGAGGTCGAAGGTGAGGGACGAGAAGGTCGAAGGTGAGGGATGAGGGACGAGAAGGTCGAAGGTGAGGGACGAGAAGGTCGAAGGTGAGGGATGAGGGACGAGAAGGTCGAAGGTGAGGGATGAGGGACGAGAAGGTCAAAGGTGAGGGATGAAGAATGAGAAGGTCAAAGGTGAAGGATGAGGGACGAGAAGGTCGAAGGTGAGGGATGAGGGTCGAGAAGGTCGAAGGTGAGGAACGAGAAGGCCGAAGGTGAGGAACGAGAAGGTCAAAGGTGAGGGACGAGAAGGTCGAAGGTGAGGGATGAGGGACGAGAAGGTCGAAGGTGAGGGACGAGAAGGTCGAAGGTGAGGGATGAGGGACGAGAAGGTCAAAGGTGAGGGATGAGGGATGAGAAGGTCGAAAATGAGGGAGGAGGGACGAGAAGGTCGAAGGTGAGGGATGAGGGACGAGGTCAAAGGTGAGGGATGAGGGACGAGAAGGTCGAAGGTAAGGGATGTGGGACGAGAAGGTCAAAGGTGAGGGACGAGAAGGTCGAAGGTGAGGGATTAGGGACGAGAAGGTCAAAGGTGAGGGATGAGGGACGAGAAGGTCGAACATGAGGGACGAGAAGGTCGAAGGTGAGGGATGAGGGATGAGAAGGTCAAAGGTGAGGGATGAGAAGGTCGAAGGTGAGGGATGAGGGACGAGAAGGTCGAAGTTGAGGGATGAGGGACGAGAAGGTCAAAGGTGAGGGATGAAGAATGAGAAGGTCAAAGGTGAGGGATGAGGGACGAGAAGGTCGAAGGTGAGGGATGAGGGTCTAGAAGGTCGAAGGTGAGGAACGAGAAGGCCGAAGGTGAGGAACGAGAAGGTCAAAGGTGAGGGACGAGAAGGTCGAAGGTGAGGGATGAGGGACGAGAAGGTCGAAGGTGAGGAACGAGAAGGCCGAAGGTGAGGAACGAGAAGGTCAAAGGTGAGGGACGAGAAGGTCGAAGGTGAGGGATGAGGGACAAGAAGGTTGAAGGTGAGGGATGAGGGATGAGAAGGTCGAAGGTGAGGGATGAGGGACGAGAAGGTCAAAGGTGAGGGTTGAGGGACGAGAAGGTCAAAGGTGAGGGACGAGAAGGTCGAAGGTGGGGGATGAGGGACGAGAAGGTCGAAGGTGAGGGACGAGAAGGTCGAAGGTGAGGGATGAGGGACGAGAAGGTCAAAGGTGAGGGATGAGGGACGAGAAGGTCGAAGATGAGGGACGAGGAGGTCGAAGGTGAGGGACGAGAAGGTCGAAGGTGAGGGATGAGGGACGAGAAGGTCGAAGGTGAGGGACGAGAAGGTCGAAGGTGAGGGATGAGGGACGAGAAGGTCAAAGGTGAGGGATGAGGGACGAGAAGGTCGAAGATGAGGGAGGAGGGACGAGAAGGTCGAAGGTGAGGGATGAGGGACGAGAAGGTCGAAGGTGAGGGATGAGGGACGAGAAGGTCGAAGGTGAGGGATGAGGGATGAGAAGGTCGAAGGTGAGGGACGAGAAGGTCGAAGGTGAGGGATGAGGGACGAGAAGGTCAAAGGTGAGGGATGAGGGACGAGAAGGTCGAAGATGAGGGAGGAGGGACGAGAAGATCGAAGGTGAGGGATGAGGGACAAGAAGGTCGAAGGTGAGGGATGAGGGACGAGAAGGTCGAAGGTGAGGGATGAGGGATGAGAAGGTCAAAGGTGAGGGACGAGAAGGTCGAAGGTGAGGGATGAGGGACGAGAAGGTCAAAGGTGAGGGATGAGGGACGAGATGGTCAAAGGTGAGGGATGAGGAATGAGAAGGTCAAAGGTGAAGGATGAGGGACGAGAAGGTCGAAGGTGAGGGATGAGGGTCGAGAAGGTCGAAGGTGAGGAACGAGAAGGCCGAAGGTGAGGAACGAGAAGGTTGAAGGTGAGGGATGAGGGATGAGAAGGTCGAAGGTGAGGGATGAGGGACGAGAAGGTCAAAGGTGAGGGTTGAGGGACGAGAAGGTCAAAGGTGAGGGACGAGAAGGTCGAAGGTGGGGGATGAGGGACGAGAAGGTCGAAGGTGAGGGACGAGAAGGTCGAAGGTGAGGGATGAGGGACGAGAAGGTCGAAGATGAGGGACGAGGAGGTCGAAGGTGAGGGACGAGAAGGTCGAAGGTGAGGGATGAGGGACAAGAAGGTCAAAGGTGAGGGATGAGGGACAAGAAGGTCGAAGATGAGGGACGAGAAGGTCGAAGGTGAGGGTTGAGGGACGAGAAGGTCAAAGGTGAGGGACGAGAAGGTCGAAGGTGAGGGATGAGGGACGAGAAGGTCGAAGGTGAGGGATGAGGGACAAGAAGGTCAAAGGTGAGGGATGAAGAATGAGAAGGTCAAAGGTGAAGGATGAGGGACGAGAAGGTCGAAGGTGAGGGATGAGGGTCGAGAAGGTCGAAGGTGAGGAACGAGAAGGCCGAAGGTGAGGAACGAGAAGGTCAAAGGTGAGGGACGAGAAGGTCGAAGGTGAGGGATGAGGGACGAGAAGGTCGAAGGTGAGGGACGAGAAGGTCGAAGGTGAGGGATGAGGGACGAGAAGGTCAAAGGTGAGGGATGAGAAGATCGAAGATGAGGGAGGAGGGACGAGAAGGTCGAAGGTGAGGGATGAGGGACGAGGTCAAAGGTGAGGGATGAGGGACAAGAAGGTCGAAGGTAAGGGATGTGGGACGAGAAGGTCAAAGGTGAGGGACGAGAAGGTCGAAGGTGAGGGATTAGGGACGAGAAGGTCAAAGGTGAGGGATGAGGGACGAGAAGGTCGAACATGAGGGCCAAGAAGGTCGAAGGTGAGGGATGAGGGATGAGAAGGTCGAAGGTGAGGGACGAGAAGGTCGAAGGTGAGGGATGAGGGACGAGAAGGTCGAAGGTGAGGGATGAGGGACGAGAAGGTCAAAGGTGAGGGATGAAGAATGAGAAGGTCAAAGTTGAGGGATGAGGGACGAGAAGGTCGAAGGTGAGGGATGAGGGTCGAGAAGGTCGAAGGTGAGGAACGAGAAGGCCGAAGGTGAGGGACGAGAAGGTCGAAGGTGAGGGATGAGGGACGAGAAGGTCGAAGGTGAGGGACGAGAAGGTCGAAGGTGAGGGATGAGGGACGAGAAGGTCAAAGGTGAGGGATGAGGGATGAGAAGATCGAAGATGAGGGAGGAGGGACGAGAAGGTCGAAGGTGAGGGATGAGGGACGAGGTCAAAGGTGAGGGATGAGGGACAAGAAGGTCGAAGGTAAGGGATGTGGGACGAGAAGGTCAAAGGTGAGGGACGAGAAGGTCGAAGGTGAGGGATTAGGGACGAGAAGGTCAAAGGTGAGGGATGAGGGACGAGAAGGTCGAACATGAGGGCCGAGAAGGTCGAAGGTGAGGGATGAGGGATGAGAAGGTCGAAGGTGAGGGACGAGAAGGTCGAAGGTGAGGGATGAGGGACGAGAAGGTCGAAGGTGAGGGATGAGGGACGAGAAGGTCAAAGGGGAGGGATGAAGAATGAGAAGGTCAAAGTTGAGGGATGAGGGACGAGAAGGTCGAAGGTGAGGGATGAGGGTCGAGAAGGTCGAAGGTGAGGAACGAGAAGGCCGAAGGTGAGGAACGAGAAGGTCAAAGGTGAGGGACGAGAAGGTCGAAGGTGAGGGATGAGGGACGAGAAGGTCGAAGGTGAGGGATGAGGGACGAGAAGGTCGAAGGTGAGGGATGAGGGATGAGAAGGTCAAAGGTGAGGGACGAGAAGGTCGAAGGTGAGGGATGAGGGATGAGAAGGTCAAAGGTGAGGGACGAGAAGGTCGAAGGTGAGGGATGAGGGACGAGAAGGTCGAAGGTGAGGGATGAGGGATGAGAAGGTCAAAGGTGAGGGACGAGAAGGTCGAAGGTGAGGGATGAGGGATGAGAAGGTCGAAGGTGAGGGACGAGAAGGTCGAAGGTGAGGGATGAGGGACGAGAAGGTCGAAGGTGAGGGATGAGGGACGAGAAGGTCAAAGGTGAGGGATGAAGAATGAGAAGGTCAAAGTTGAGGGATGAGGGACGAGAAGGTCGAAGGTGAGGGATGAGGGTCGAGAAGGTCGAAGGTGAGGAACGAGAAGGCCGAAGGTGAGGAACGAGAAGGTCAAAGGTGAGGGACGAGAAGGTCAAAGGTGAGGGATGAGGGACGAGAAGGTCGAAGGTGAGGGATGAGGGACGAGAAGGTCGAAGGTGAGGGATGAGGGATGAGAAGGTCAAAGGTGAGGGACGAGAAGGTCGAAGGTGAGGGATGAGGGACGAGAAGGTCAAAGGTGAGGGACGAGAAGGTCGAAGGTGAGGGATGAGGGACGAGAAGGTCAAAGGTGAGGGACGAGAAGGTCGAAGGTGAGGGATGAGGAATGAGAAGGTCAAAGGTGAAGGATGAGGGACGAGAAGGTCGAAGGTGAGGGATGAGGGTCGAGAAGGTCGAAGGTGAGGAACAAGAAGGCCGAAGGTGAGGAACGAGAAGGTCAAAGGTGAGGGACGAGAAGGTCGAAGGTGAGGGATGAGGGACGAGAAGGTCAAAGGTGAGGGATGAGGGACGAGAAGGTCGAAGATGAGGGAGGAGGGACGAGAAGGTCGAAGGTGAGGGATGAGGGACAAGAAGGTCGAAGGTGAGGGATGAGGGACGAGAAGGTCGAAGGTGAGGGATGAGGGATGAGAAGGTCAAAGGTGAGGGACGAGAAGGTCGAAGGTGAGGGATGAGGGACGAGAAGGTCAAAGGTGAGGGATGAGGGACGAGATGGTCAAAGGTGAGGGATGAGGAATGAGAAGGTCAAAGGTGAAGGATGAGGGACGAGAAGGTCGAAGGTGAGGGATGAGGGTCGAGAAGGTCGAAGGTGAGGAACGAGAAGGCCGAAGGTGAGGAACGAGAAGGTTGAAGGTGAGGGATGAGGGATGAGAAGGTCGAAGGTGAGGGATGAGGGACGAGAAGGTCAAAGGTGAGGGTTGAGGGACGAGAAGGTCAAAGGTGAGGGACGAGAAGGTCGAAGGTGGGGGATGAGGGACGAGAAGGTCGAAGGTGAGGGACGAGAAGGTCGAAGGTGAGGGATGAGGGACGAGAAGGTCGAAGATGAGGGACGAGGAGGTCGAAGGTGAGGGACGAGAAGGTCGAAGGTGAGGGATGAGGGACAAGAAGGTCAAAGGTGAGGGATGAGGGACAAGAAGGTCGAAGATGAGGGACGAGAAGGTCGAAGGTGAGGGTTGAGGGACGAGAAGGTCAAAGGTGAGGGACGAGAAGGTCGAAGGTGAGGGATGAGGGACGAGAAGGTCGAAGGTGAGGGATGAGGGACAAGAAGGTCAAAGGTGAGGGATGAAGAATGAGAAGGTCAAAGGTGAAGGATGAGGGACGAGAAGGTCGAAGGTGAGGGATGAGGGTCGAGAAGGTCGAAGGTGAGGAACGAGAAGGCCGAAGGTGAGGAACGAGAAGGTCAAAGGTGAGGGACGAGAAGGTCGAAGGTGAGGGATGAGGGACGAGAAGGTCGAAGGTGAGGGACGAGAAGGTCGAAGGTGAGGGATGAGGGACGAGAAGGTCAAAGGTGAGGGATGAGAAGATCGAAGATGAGGGAGGAGGGACGAGAAGGTCGAAGGTGAGGGATGAGGGACGAGGTCAAAGGTGAGGGATGAGGGACAAGAAGGTCGAAGGTAAGGGATGTGGGACGAGAAGGTCAAAGGTGAGGGACGAGAAGGTCGAAGGTGAGGGATTAGGGACGAGAAGGTCAAAGGTGAGGGATGAGGGACGAGAAGGTCGAACATGAGGGCCAAGAAGGTCGAAGGTGAGGGATGAGGGATGAGAAGGTCGAAGGTGAGGGACGAGAAGGTCGAAGGTGAGGGATGAGGGACGAGAAGGTCGAAGGTGAGGGATGAGGGACGAGAAGGTCAAAGGTGAGGGATGAAGAATGAGAAGGTCAAAGTTGAGGGATGAGGGACGAGAAGGTCGAAGGTGAGGGATGAGGGTCGAGAAGGTCGAAGGTGAGGAACGAGAAGGCCGAAGGTGAGGGACGAGAAGGTCGAAGGTGAGGGATGAGGGACGAGAAGGTCGAAGGTGAGGGACGAGAAGGTCGAAGGTGAGGGATGAGGGACGAGAAGGTCAAAGGTGAGGGATGAGGGATGAGAAGATCGAAGATGAGGGAGGAGGGACGAGAAGGTCGAAGGTGAGGGATGAGGGACGAGGTCAAAGGTGAGGGATGAGGGACAAGAAGGTCGAAGGTAAGGGATGTGGGACGAGAAGGTCAAAGGTGAGGGACGAGAAGGTCGAAGGTGAGGGATTAGGGACGAGAAGGTCAAAGGTGAGGGATGAGGGACGAGAAGGTCGAACATGAGGGCCGAGAAGGTCGAAGGTGAGGGATGAGGGATGAGAAGGTCGAAGGTGAGGGACGAGAAGGTCGAAGGTGAGGGATGAGGGACGAGAAGGTCGAAGGTGAGGGATGAGGGACGAGAAGGTCAAAGGGGAGGGATGAAGAATGAGAAGGTCAAAGTTGAGGGATGAGGGACGAGAAGGTCGAAGGTGAGGGATGAGGGTCGAGAAGGTCGAAGGTGAGGAACGAGAAGGCCGAAGGTGAGGAACGAGAAGGTCAAAGGTGAGGGACGAGAAGGTCGAAGGTGAGGGATGAGGGACGAGAAGGTCGAAGGTGAGGGATGAGGGACGAGAAGGTCGAAGGTGAGGGATGAGGGATGAGAAGGTCAAAGGTGAGGGACGAGAAGGTCGAAGGTGAGGGATGAGGGACGAGAAGGTCAAAGGTGAGGGACGAGAAGGTCGAAGGTGAGGGATGAGGGACGAGAAGGTCGAAGGTGAGGGATGAGGGATGAGAAGGTCAAAGGTGAGGGACGAGAAGGTCGAAGGTGAGGGATGAGGGATGAGAAGGTCGAAGGTGAGGGACGAGAAGGTCGAAGGTGAGGGATGAGGGACGAGAAGGTCGAAGGTGAGGGATGAGGGACGAGAAGGTCAAAGGTGAGGGATGAAGAATGAGAAGGTCAAAGTTGAGGGATGAGGGACGAGAAGGTCGAAGGTGAGGGATGAGGGTCGAGAAGGTCGAAGGTGAGGAACGAGAAGGCCGAAGGTGAGGAACGAGAAGGTCAAAGGTGAGGGACGAGAAGGTCAAAGGTGAGGGATGAGGGACGAGAAGGTCGAAGGTGAGGGATGAGGGACGAGAAGGTCGAAGGTGAGGGATGAGGGATGAGAAGGTCAAAGGTGAGGGACGAGAAGGTCGAAGGTGAGGGATGAGGGACGAGAAGGTCAAAGGTGAGGGACGAGAAGGTCGAAGGTGAGGGATGAGGGACGAGAAGGTCAAAGGTGAGGGACGAGAAGGTCGAAGGTGAGGGATGAGGAATGAGAAGGTCAAAGGTGAAGGATGAGGGACGAGAAGGTCGAAGGTGAGGGATGAGGGTCGAGAAGGTCGAAGGTGAGGAACAAGAAGGCCGAAGGTGAGGAACGAGAAGGTCAAAGGTGAGGGACGAGAAGGTCGAAGGTGAGGGATGAGGGACAAGAAGGTTGAAGGTGAGGGATGAGGGATGAGAAGGTCGAAGGTGAGGGATGAGGGACGAGAAGGTCAAAGGTGAGGGTTGAGGGACGAGAAGGTCAAAGGTGAGGGACTAGAAGGTCGAAGGTGGGGGATGAGGGACGAGAAGGTCGAAGGTGAGGGACGAGAAGGTCGAAGGTGAGGGATGAGGGACGAGAAGGTCAAAGGTGAGGGATGAGGGACGAGAAGGTCGAAGATGAGGGACGAGGAGGTCGAAGGTGAGGGACGAGAAGGTCGAAGGTGAGGGATGAGGGACGAGAAGGTCAAAGGTGAGGGATGAGGGACGAGAAGGTCGAAGATGAGGGATGAGGAGGTCGAAGGTGAGGGACGAGAAGGTCGAAGGTGAGGGATGAGGGACGAGAAGGTCGAAGGTGAGGGACGAGAAGGTCGAAGGTGAGGGATGAGGGACGAGAAGGTCAAAGGTGAGGGATGAAGAATGAGAATGTCAAAGGTGAAGGATGAGGGACGAGAAGGTCGAAGGTGAGGGATGAGGGTCGAGAAGGTCGAAGCTGAGGAACGAGAAGGCCGAAGGTGAGGGACGAGAAGGTCAAAGGTGAGGGACGAGAAGGTCGAAGGTGAGGGATGAGGGACGAGAAGGTCGAAGGTGAGGGACGAGAAGGTCGAAGGTGAGGGATGAGGGACGAGAAGGTCAAAGGTGAGGGATGAGGGACGAGAAGGTCGAAGGTGAGGGATGAGGGACGAGAAGGTCGAAGGTGAGGGATGAGGGACGAGAAGGTCGAAGGTGAGGGATGAGGGATGAGAAGGTCAAAGGTGAGGGACGAGAAGGTCGAAGGTGAGGGATGAGGGACGAGAAGGTCAAAGGTGAGGGATGAGGGACGAGAAGGTCAAAGGTGAGGGATGAGGAATGAGAAGGTCAAAGGTGAAGGATGAGGGACGAGAAGGTCGAAGGTGAGGGATGAGGGTCGAGAAGGTCGAAGGTGAGGAACGAGAAGGCCGAAGGTGAGGAACGAGAAGGTTGAAGGTGAGGGATGAGGGATGAGAAGGTCGAAGGTGAGGGATGAGGGACGAGAAGGTCAAAGGTGAGGGTTGAGGGACGAGAAGGTCAAAGGTGAGGGACGAGAAGGTCAAAGGTGGGGGATGAGGGACGAGAAGGTCGAAGGTGAGGGACGAGAAGGTCGAAGGTGAGGGATGAGGGACGAGAAGGTCGAAGATGAGGGACGAGGAGGTCGAAGGTGAGGGACGAGAAGGTCGAAGGTGAGGGATGAGGGACAAGAAGGTCAAAGGTGAGGGATGAGGGACAAGAAGGTCGAAGATGAGGGACGAGGAGGTCGAAGGTGAGGGACGAGAAGGTCAAAGGTGAGGGATGAGGGACGAGAAGGTCAAAGGTGAGGGACGAGAAGGTCGAAGGTGAGGGATGAGGGACGAGAAGGTCGAAGGTGAGGGATGAGGGACGAGAAGGTCAAAGGTGAGGGATGAAGAATGAGAAGGTCAAAGGTGAAGGATGAGGGACGAGAAGGTCGAAGGTGAGGGATGAGGGTCGAGAAGGTCGAAGGTGAGGAACGAGAAGGCCGAAGGTGAGGAACGAGAAGGTCAAAGGTGAGGGACGAGAAGGTCGAAGGTGAGGGATGAGGGACAAGAAGGTTGAAGGTGAGGGATGAGGGATGAGAAGGTCGAAGGTGAGGGATGAGGGACGAGAAGGTCAAAGGTGAGGGTTGAGGGACGAGAAGGTCAAAGGTGAGGGACGAGAAGGTCGAAGGTGGGGGATGAGGGACGAGAAGGTCGAAGGTGAGGGATGAGGGACGAGAAGGTCAAAGGTGAGGGATGAGGGACGAGAAGGTCGAAGATGAGGGACGAGGAGGTCGAAGGTGAGGGACGAGAAGGTCGAAGGTGAGGGATGAGGGACGAGAAGGTCGAAGGTGAGGGACGAGAAGGTCGAAGGTGAGGGATGAGGGACGAGAAGGTCAAAGGTGAGGGATGAGGGACGAGAAGGTCGAAGATGAGGGAGGAGGGACGAGAAGGTCGAAGGTGAGGGATGAGGGACGAGAAGGTCGAAGGTGAGGGATGAGGGACGAGAAGGTCGAAGGTGAGGGATGAGGGATGAGAAGGTCGAAGGTGAGGGACGAGAAGGTCGAAGGTGAGGGATGAGGGACGAGAAGGTCAAAGGTGAGGGATGAGGGACGAGAAGGTCGAAGATGAGGGAGGAGGGACGAGAAGGTCGAAGGTGAGGGATGAGGGACGAGAAGGTCGAAGGTGAGGGATGAGGGACGAGAAGGTCGAAGGTGAGGGATGAGGGATGAGAAGGTCAAAGGTGAGGGACGAGAAGGTCGAAGGTGAGGGATGAGGGACGAGAAGGTCAAAGGTGAGGGATGAGGGACGAGAAGGTCAAAGGTGAGGGATGAGGAATGAGAAGGTCAAAGGTGAAGGATGAGGGACGAGAAGGTCGAAGGTGAGGGATGAGGGTCGAGAAGGTCGAAGGTGAGGAACGAGAAGGCCGAAGGTGAGGAACGAGAAGGTTGAAGGTGAGGGATGAGGGATGAGAAGGTCGAAGGTGAGGGATGAGGGACGAGAAGGTCAAAGGTGAGGGTTGAGGGACGAGAAGGTCAAAGGTGAGGGACGAGAAGGTCGAAGGTGGGGGATGAGGGACGAGAAGGTCGAAGGTGAGGGACGAGAAGGTCGAAGGTGAGAGATCAGGGACGAGAAGGTCGAAGATGAGGGACGAGGAGGTCGAAGGTGAGGGACGAGAAGGTCGAAGGTGAGGGATGAGGGACGAGAAGGTCAAAGGTGAGGGACGAGAAGGTCGAAGGTGAGGGATGAGGGTCGAGAAGGTCGAAGGTGAGGAACGAGAAGGCCGAAGGTGAGGAACGTGAAGGTCAAAGGTGAGGGACGAGAAGGTCGAAGGTGAGGGATGAGGGACGAGAAGGTCGAAGGTGAGGGACGAGAAGGTCGAAGGTGAGGGATGAGGGACGAGAAGGTCAAAGGTGAGGGATGAGGGATGAGAAGATCGAAGATGAGGGAGGAGGGACAAGAAGGTCGAAGGTGAGGGATGAGGGACGAGGTCAAAGGTGAGGGATGAGGGACAAGAAGGTCGAAGGTAAGGGATGTGGGACGAGAAGGTCAAAGGTGAGGGACGAGAAGGTCGAAGGTGAGGGATTAGGGACGAGAAGGTCAAAGGTGAGGGATGAGGGACGAGAAGGTCGAACATGAGGGCCGAGAAGGTCGAAGGTGAGGGATGAGGGATGAGAAGGTCGAAGGTGAGGGACGAGAAGGTCGAAGGTGAGGGATGAGGGACGAGAAGGTCGAAGGTGAGGGATGAGGGACGAGAAGGTCAAAGGTGAGGGATGAAGAATGAGAAGGTCAAAGTTGAGGGATGAGGGACGAGAAGGTCGAAGGTGAGGGATGAGGGTCGAGAAGGTCGAAGGTGAGGAACGAGAAGGCCGAAGGTGAGGAACGAGAAGGTCAAAGGTGAGGGACGAGAAGGTCGAAGGTGAGGGATGAGGGACGAGAAGGTCGAAGGTGAGGGATGAGGGACGAGAAGGTCGAAGGTGAGGGATGAGGGATGAGAAGGTCAAATGTGAGGGACGAGAAGGTCGAAGGTAAGGGATGAGGGACGAGAAGGTCAAAGGTGAGGGACGAGAAGGTCGAAGGTGAGGGATGAGGGACGAGAAGGTCAAAGGTGAGGGACGAGAAGGTCGAAGGTGAGGGATGAGGAATGAGAAGGTCAAAGGTGAAGGATGAGGGACGAGAAGGTCGAAGGTGAGGGATGAGGGTCGAGAAGGTCGAAGGTGAGGAACAAGAAGGCCGAAGGTGAGGAACGAGAAGGTCAAAGGTGAGGGACGAGAAGGTCGAAGGTGAGGGATGAGGGACAAGAAGGTTGAAGGTGAGGGATGAGGGATGAGAAGGTCGAAGGTGAGGGATGAGGGACGAGAAGGTCAAAGGTGAGGGTTGAGGGACGAGAAGGTCAAAGGTGAGGGACTAGAAGGTCGAAGGTGGGGGATGAGGGACGAGAAGGTCGAAGGTGAGGGACGAGAAGGTCGAAGGTGAGGGATGAGGGACGAGAAGGTCAAAGGTGAGGGATGAGGGACGAGAAGGTCAAAGATGAGGGACGAGGAGGTCGAAGGTGAGGGACGAGAAGGTCGAAGGTGAGGGATGAGGGACGAGAAGGTCAAAGGTGAGGGATGAGGGACGAGAAGGTCGAAGGTGAGGGACGAGAAGGTCGAAGGTGAGGGATGAGGGACGAGAAGGTCAAAGGTGAGGGATGAAGGATGAGAATGTCAAAGGTGAAGGATGAGGGACGAGAAGGTCGAAGGTGAGGGATGAGGGTCGAGAAGGTCGAAGGTGAGGAACGAGAAGGCCGAAGGTGAGGGACGAGAAGGTCAAAGGTGAGGGACGAGAAGGTTGAAGGTGAGGGATGAGGGATGAGAAGGTCGAAGGTGAGGGATGAGGGACGAGAAGGTCAAAGGTGAGGGTTGAGGGACGAGAAGGTCAAAGGTGAGGGACGAGAAGGTCGAAGGTGGGGGATGAGGGACGAGAAGGTCGAAGGTGAGGGACGAGAAGGTCGAAGGTGAGAGATGAGGGACGAGAAGGTCGAAGATGAGGGACGAGGAGGTCGAAGGTGAGGGACGAGAAGGTCGAAGGTGAGGGATGAGGGACGAGAAGGTCAAAGGTGAGGGACGAGAAGGTCGAAGGTGAGGGATGAGGGTCGAGAAGGTCGAAGGTGAGGAACGAGAAGGCCGAAGGTGAGGAACGTGAAGGTCAAAGGTGAGGGACGAGAAGGTCGAAGGTGAGGGATGAGGGACGAGAAGGTCGAAGGTGAGGGACGAGAAGGTCGAAGGTGAGGGATGAGGGACGAGAAGGTCAAAGGTGAGGGATGAGGGATGAGAAGATCGAAGATGAGGGAGGAGGGACAAGAAGGTCGAAGGTGAGGGATGAGGGACGAGGTCAAAGGTGAGGGATGAGGGACAAGAAGGTCGAAGGTAAGGGATGTGGGACGAGAAGGTCAAAGGTGAGGGACGAGAAGGTCGAAGGTGAGGGATTAGGGACGAGAAGGTCAAAGGTGAGGGATGAGGGACGAGAAGGTCGAACATGAGGGCCGAGAAGGTCGAAGGTGAGGGATGAGGGATGAGAAGGTCGAAGGTGAGGGACGAGAAGGTCGAAGGTGAGGGATGAGGGACGAGAAGGTCGAAGGTGAGGGATGAGGGACGAGAAGGTCAAAGGTGAGGGATGAAGAATGAGAAGGTCAAAGTTGAGGGATGAGGGACGAGAAGGTCGAAGGTGAGGGATGAGGGTCGAGAAGGTCGAAGGTGAGGAACGAGAAGGCCGAAGGTGAGGAACGAGAAGGTCAAAGGTGAGGGACGAGAAGGTCGAAGGTGAGGGATGAGGGACGAGAAGGTCGAAGGTGAGGGATGAGGGACGAGAAGGTCGAAGGTGAGGGATGAGGGATGAGAAGGTCAAATGTGAGGGACGAGAAGGTCGAAGGTAAGGGATGAGGGACGAGAAGGTCAAAGGTGAGGGACGAGAAGGTCGAAGGTGAGGGATGAGGGACGAGAAGGTCAAAGGTGAGGGACGAGAAGGTCGAAGGTGAGGGATGAGGGTCGAGAAGGTCGAAGGTGAGGAACAAGAAGGCCGAAGGTGAGGAACGAGAAGGTCAAAGGTGAGGGACGAGAAGGTCGAAGGTGAGGGATGAGGGACAAGAAGGTTGAAGGTGAGGGATGAGGGATGAGAAGGTCGAAGGTGAGGGATGAGGGACGAGAAGGTCAAAGGTGAGGGTTGAGGGACGAGAAGGTCAAAGGTGAGGGACTAGAAGGTCGAAGGTGGGGGATGAGGGACGAGAAGGTCGAAGGTGAGGGACGAGAAGGTCGAAGGTGAGGGATGAGGGACGAGAAGGTCAAAGGTGAGGGATGAGGGACGAGAAGGTCAAAGATGAGGGACGAGGAGGTCGAAGGTGAGGGACGAGAAGGTCGAAGGTGAGGGATGAGGGACGAGAAGGTCAAAGGTGAGGGATGAGGGACGAGAAGGTCGAAGGTGAGGGACGAGAAGGTCGAAGGTGAGGGATGAGGGACGAGAAGGTCAAAGGTGAGGGATGAAGAATGAGAATGTCAAAGGTGAAGGATGAGGGACGAGAAGGTCGAAGGTGAGGGATGAGGGTCGAGAAGGTCGAAGGTGAGGAACGAGAAGGCCGAAGGTGAGGGACGAGAAGGTCAAAGGTGAGGGACGAGAAGGTCGAAGGTGAGGGATGAGGGACGAGAAGGTCGAAGGTGAGGGACGAGAAGGTCGAAGGTGAGGGATGAGGGACGAGAAGGTCAAAGGTGAGGGATGAGGGACGAGAAGGTCGAAGGTGAGGGATGAGGGACGAGAAGGTCGAAGGTGAGGGATGAGGGACGAGAAGGTCGAAGGTGAGGGATGAGGGATGAGAAGGTCAAAGGTGAGGGACGAGAAGGTCGAAGGTGAAGGATGAGGGACGAGAAGGTCGAAGGTGAGGGATGAGGGTCGAGAAGGTCGAAGGTGAGGAACGAGAAGGCCGAAGGTGAGGAACGAGAAGGTTGAAGGTGAGGGATGAGGGATGAGAAGGTCGAAGGTGAGGGATGAGGGACGAGAAGGTCAAAGGTGAGGGTTGAGGGACGAGAAGGTCAAAGGTGAGGGACGAGAAGGTCAAAGGTGGGGGATGAGGGACGAGAAGGTCGAAGGTGAGGGACGAGAAGGTCGAAGGTGAGGGATGAGGGACGAGAAGGTCGAACATGAGGGACGAGGAGGTCGAAGGTGAGGGACGAGAAGGTCGAAGGTGAGGGATGAGGGACAAGAAGGTCAAAGGTGAGGGATGAGGGACAAGAAGGTCGAAGATGAGGGACGAGGAGGTCGAAGGTGAGGGACGAGAAGGTCGAAAGTGAGGGATGAGGGACGAGAAGGTCAAAGGTGAGGGACGAGAAGGTCGAAGGTGAGGGATGAGGGACGAGAAGGTCGAAGGTGAGGGATGAGGGACGAGAAGGTCAAAGGTGAGGGATGAAGAATGAGAAGGTCAAAGGTGAAGGATGAGGGACGAGAAGGTCGAAGGTGAGGGATGAGGGTCGAGAAGGTCGAAGGTGAGGAACGAGAAGGCCGAAGGTGAGGAACGAGAAGGTCAAAGGTGAGGGACAAGAAGGTCGAAGGTGAGGGATGAGGGACGAGAAGGTCGAAGGTGAGGGACGAGAAGGTCGAAGGTGAGGGATGAGGGACGAGAAGGTCAAAGGTGAGGGATGAGGGATGAGAAGGTCGAAGATGAGGGAGGAGGGACGAGAAGGTCGAAGGTGAGGGATGAGGGACGAGGTCAAAGGTGAGGGATGAGGGACAAGAAGGTCGAAGGTAAGGGATGTGGGACGAGAAGGTCAAAGGTGAGGGACGAGAAGGTCGAAGGTGAGGGATTAGGGACGAGAAGGTCAAAGGTGAGGGAAGAGGGACGAGAAGGTCGAACATGAGGGACGAGAAGGTCGAAGGTGAGGGATGAGGGATGAGAAGGTTGAAGGTGAGGGACGAGAAGGTCGAAGGTGAGGGATGAGGGACGAGAAGGTCGAAGGTGAGGGATGAGGGATGAGAAGGTCGAAGGTGAGGGATGAGGGACGAGAAGGTCGAAGGTGAGGGATGAGGGACGAGAAGGTCGAAGGTGAGGGATGAGGGATGAGGGATGAGAAGGTCAAAGGTGAGGGACGAGAAGGTCGAAGGTGAGGGATGAGGGACGAGAAGGTCAAAGGTGAGGGACGAGAAGGTCGAAGGTGAGGGATGAGGGACGAGAAGGTCGAAGGTGAGGGACGAGAAGGTCGAAGGTGAGGGATGAGGAATGACAAGGTCAAAGGTGAAGGATGAGGGACGAGAAGGTCGAAGGTGAGGGATGAGGGTCGAGAAGGTCGAAGGTGAGGAACAAGAAGGCCGAAGGTGAGGAACGAGAAGGTCAAAGGTGAGGGACGAGAAGGTCGAAGGTGAGGGATGAGGGACAAGAAGGTTGAAGGTGAGGGATGAGGGATGAGAAGGTCGAAGGTGAGGGATGAGGGACGAGAAGGTCAAAGGTGAGGGTTGAGGGACGAGAAGGTCAAAGGTGAGGGACGAGAAGGTCGAAGGTGGGGGATGAGGGACGAGAAGGTCGAAGGTGAGGGACGAGAAGGTCGAAGGTGAGGGATGAGGGACGAGAAGGTCAAAGGTGAGGGATGAGGGATGAGAAGGTCGAAGATAAGGGACGAGGAGGTCGAAGGTGAGGGACGAGAAGGTCGAAGGTGAGGGATGAGGGACGAGAAGGTCAAAGGTGAGGGATGAGGGACGAGAAGGTCGAAGATGAGGGACGAGGAGGTCGAAGGTGAGGGACGAGAAGGTCGAAGGTGAGGGATGAGGGACGAGAAGGTCGAAGGTGAGGGATGAGGGACGAGAAGGTCGAAGGTGAGGGACGAGAAGGTCGAAGGTGAGGGATGAGGGACGAGAAGGTCGAAGATGAGGGAGGAGGGACGAGAAGGTCGAAGGTGAGGGATGAGGGACGAGAAGGTCGAAGGTGAGGGATGAGGGACGAGAAGGTTGAAGGTGAGGGATGAGGGATGAGAAGGTCAAAGGTGAGGGACGAGAAGGTCGAAGGTGAGGGATGAGGGACGAGAAGGTCAAAGGTGAGGGATGAGGGACGAGAAGGTCAAAGGTGAGGGATGAGGAATGAGAAGGTCAAAGGTGAAGGATGAGGGACGAGAAGGTCGAAGGTGAGGGATGACGGTCGAGAAGGTCGAAGGTGAGGAACGAGAAGGCCGAAGGTGAGGAACGAGAAGGTTGAAGGTGAGGGATGAGGGATGAGAAGGTCGAAGGTGAGGGATGAGGGATGAGAAGGTCAAAGGTGAGGGTTGAGGGATGAGAAGGTCAAAGGTGAGGGACGAGAAGGTCGAAGGTGGGGGATGAGGGACGAGAAGGTTGAAGGTGAGGGATGAGGGACGAGAAGGTCAAAGGTGAGGGATGAGGGACGAGAAGGTCGAAGATGAGGGACGAGGAGGTCGAAGGTGAGGGACGAGAAGGTCGAAGGTGAGGGATGAGGGACGAGAAGGTCAAAGGTGAGGGATGAGGGACAAGAAGGTCGAAGTTGAGGGACGAGGAGGTCGAAGGTGAGGGACGAGAAGGTCGAAGGTGAGGGATGAGGGACGAGAAGGTCGAAGGTGAGGGACGAGAAGGTCGAAGGTGAGGGATGAGGGACGAGAAGGTCGAAGGTGAGGGATGAGGGACGAGAAGGTCAAAGGTGAGGGATGAAGAATGAGAAGGTCAAAGGTGAAGGATGAGGGATGAGAAGGTCGAAGGTGAGGGATGAGGGTCGAGAAGGTCGAAGGTGAGGAACGAGAAGGCCGAAGGTGAGGAACGAGAAGGTCAAAGGTGAGGGACGAGAAGGTCGAAGGTGAGGGATGAGGGACGAGAAGGTCGAAGGTGAGGGACGAGAAGGTCGAAGGTGAGGGATGAGGGACGAGAAGGTCAAAGGTGAGGGATGAGAAGGTCGAAGGTGAGGGATGAGGGACGAGAAGGTCAAAGGTGAGGGATGAGAAGGTCGAAGGTGAGGGATGAGGGACGAGAAGGTCGAAGGTGAGGGATGAGGGACGAGAAGGTCGAAGGTGAGGGACGAGAAGGTCGAAGGTGAGGGATGAGGGACGAGAAGGTCAAAGGTGAGGGATGAGAAGGTCGAAGGTGAGGGATGAGGGACGAGAAGGTCGAAGGTGAGGGACGAGAAGGTCGAAGGTGAGGGATGAGGGACGAGAAGGTCGAAGGTGAGGGATGAGGGACGAGAAGGTCAAAGGTGAGGGATGAAGAATGAGAAGGTCAAAGGTGAAGGATGAGGGATGAGAAGGTCGAAGGTGAGGGATGAGGGTCGAGAAGGTCGAAGGTGAGGAACGAGAAGGCCGAAGGTGAGGAACGAGAAGGTCAAAGGTGAGGGACGAGAAGGTCGAAGGTGAGGGATGAGGGACGAGAAGGTCGAAGGTGAGGGACGAGAAGGTCGAAGGTGAGGGATGAGGGACGAGAAGGTCAAAGGTGAGGGATGAGGGATGAGAAGGTCGAAGATGAGGGAGGAGGGACGAGAAGGTCGAAGGTGAGGGATGAGGGACGAGGTCAAAGGTGAGGGATGAGGGACGAGAAGGTCGAAGGTAAGGGATGTGGGATGAGAAGGTCAAAGGTGAGGGACGAGAAGGTCGAAGGTGAGGGATTAGGGACGAGAAGGTCGAAGGTGAGGGATGAGGGACGAGAAGGTCAAAGGTGAGGGATGAAGAATGAGAAGGTCAAAGGTGAGGGATGAGGGATGAGAAGGTCGAAGGTGAGGGATGAGGGTCGAGAAGGTCGAAGGTGAGGAACGAGAAGGCCGAAGGTGAGGAACGAGAAGGTCAAAGGTGAGGGACGAGAAGGTCGAAGGTGAGGGATGAGGGACGAGAAGGTCGAAGGTGAGGGACGAGAAGGTGGAAGGTGAGGGATGAGTAACGAGAAGGTCAAAGGTGAGGGATGAGGGACGAGAAGGTCGAAGATGAGGGAGGAGGGACGAGAAGGTCGAAGGTGAGGGATGAGGGATGAGAAGGTCGAAGGTGAGGGATGAGGGACGAGAAGGTCGAAGGTGAGGGATGAGGGATGAGAAGGTCAAAGGTGAGGGACGAGAAGGTCGAAGGTGAGGGATGAGGGACGAGAAGGTCGAAGATGAGGGACGAGGAGGTCGAAGGTGAGGGACGAGAAGGTCGAAGGTGAGGGATGAGGGACAAGAAGGTCAAAGGTGAGGGATGAGGGACAAGAAGGTCGAAGATGAGGGACGAGGAGGTCGAAGGTGAGGGACGAGAAGGTCGAAGGTGAGGGATGAGGGACGAGAAGGTCAAAGGTGAGGGACGAGAAGGTCGAAGGTGAGGGATGAGGGACGAGAAGGTCGAAGGTGAGGGATGAGGGACGAGAAGGTCAAAGGTGAGGGATGAAGAATGAGAAGGTCAAAGGTGAAGGATGAGGGACGAGAAGGTCGAAGGTGAGGGATGAGGGTCGAGAAGGTCGAAGGTGAGGAACGAGAAGGCCGAAGGTGAGGAACGAGAAGGTCAAAGGTGAGGGACGAGAAGGTCGAAGGTGAGGGATGAGGGACGAGAAGGTCGAAGGTGAGGGACGAGAAGGTCGAAGGTGAGGGATGAGGGACGAGAAGGTCAAAGGTGAGGGATGAGGGATGAGAAGGTCGAAGATGAGGGAGGAGGGACGAGGTCAAAGGTGAGGGATGAGGGACAAGAAGGTCGAAGGTAAGGGATGTGGGACGAGAAGGTCAAAGGTGAGGGACGAGAAGGCCGAAGGTGAGGAACGAGAAGGTCAAAGGTGAGGGACGATAAGGTCGAAGGTGAGGGATGAGGGACGAGAAGGTCGAAGGTGAGGGACGAGAAGGTGGAAGGTGAGGGATGAGTAACGAGAAGGTCAAAGGTGAGGGATGAGGGACGAGAAGGTCGAAGATGAGGGAGGAGGGACGAGAAGGTCGAAGGTGAGGGATGAGGGATGACAAGGTCAAAGGTGAGGGATGAGGGACGAGAAGGTCGAAGGTGAGGGATGAGGGATGAGAAGGTCAAAGGTGAGGGACGAGAAGGTCGAAGGTGAGGGATGAGGGACGAGAAGGTCGAAGATGAGGGACGAGGAGGTCGAAGGTGAGGGACGAGAAGGTCGAAGGTGAGGGATGAGGGACAAGAAGGTCAAAGGTGAGGGATGAGGGACAAGAAGGTCGAAGATGAGGGACGAGGAGGTCGAAGGTGAGGGACGAGAAGGTCGAAGGTGAGGGATGAGGGACGAGAAGGTCAAAGGTGAGGGACGAGAAGGTCGAAGGTGAGGGATGAGGGACGAGAAGGTCGAAGGTGAGGGATGAGGGACGAGAAGGTCAAAGGTGAGGGATGAAGAATGAGAAGGTCAAAGGTGAAGGATGAGGGACGAGAAGGTCGAAGGTGAGGGATGAGGGTCGAGAAGGTCGAAGGTGAGGAACGAGAAGGCCGAAGGTGAGGAACGAGAAGGTCAAAGGTGAGGGACGAGAAGGTCGAAGGTGAGGGATGAGGGACGAGAAGGTCGAAGGTGAGGGACGAGAAGGTCGAAGGTGAGGGATGAGGGACGAGAAGGTCAAAGGTGAGGGATGAGGGATGAGAAGGTCGAAGATGAGGGAGGAGGGACGAGGTCAAAGGTGAGGGATGAGGGACAAGAAGGTCGAAGGTAAGGGATGTGGGACGAGAAGGTCAAAGGTGAGGGACGAGAAGGTCGAAGGTGAGGGATTAGGGACGAGAAGGTCAAAGGTGAGGGATGAGGTACGAGAAGGTCGAACATGAGGGACGAGAAGGTCGAAGGTGAGGGATGAGGGATGAGAAGGTCGAAGGTGAGGGACGAGAAGGTCGAAGGTGAGGGATGAGGGACGAGAAGGTCGAAGGTGAGGGATGAGGGACGAGAAGGTCAAAGGTGAGGGATGAAGAATGAGAAAATCAAAGGTGAGGGATGAGGGACGAGAAGGTCGAAGGTGAGGGATGAGGGACGAGAAGGTCGAAGGTGAGGGATGAGGGACGAGAAGGTCGAAGGTGAGGGATGAGGGACGAGAAGGTCGAAGATGAGGGATGAGGGATGAGAAGGTCAAAGGTGAGGGACGAGAAGGTCGAAGGTGAGGGATGAGGGACGAGAAGGTCAAAGGTGAGGGACGAGAAGGTCGAAGGTGAGGGATGAGGGACGAGAAGGTCGAAGGTGAGGGATGAGGGACGAGAAGGTCGAAGGTGAGGGACGAGAAGGTCGAAGGTGAGGGATGAGGGACAAGAAGGTTGAAGGTGAGGGATGAGGGATGAGATGGTCGAAGGTGAGGGATGAGGGACGAGAAGGTCAAAGGTGAGGGTTGAGGGACGAGAAGGTCAAAGGTGAGGGACGAGAAGGTCGAAGGTGGGGGATGAGGGACGAGAAGGTCGAAGGTGAGGGACGAGAAGGTCGAAGGTGAGGGATGAGGGACGAGAAGGTCAAAGGTGAGGGATGAGGGACGAGAAGGTCGAAGATGAGGGACGAGGAGGTCGAAGGTGAGGGACGAGAAGGTCGAAGGTGAGGGATGAGGGACGAGAAGGTCAAAGGTGAGGGATGAGGGACGAGAAGGTCGAAGATGAGGGACGAGGAGGTCGAAGGTGAGGGACGAGAAGGTCGAAGGTGAGGGATGAGGGACGAGAAGGTCGAAGGTGAGGGACGAGAAGGTCGAAGGTGAGGGATGAGGGACGAGAAGGTCAAAGGTGAGGGATGAAGAATGAGAATGTCAAAGGTGAGGGATGAGGGACGAGAAGGTCGAAGGTGAGGGATGAGGGACGAGAAGGTCGAAGGTGAGGGATGAGGGATGAGAAGGTCAAAGGTGAGGGACGAGAAGGTCGAAGGTGAGGGATGAGGGTCGAGAAGGTCGAAGGTGAAGAACGAGAAGGCCGAAGGTGAGGAACGAGAAGGTCAAAGGTGAGGGACGAGAAGGTCGAAGGTGAGGGATGAGGGACGAGAAGGTCGAAGGTGAGGGACGAGAAGGTCGAAGGTGAGGGATGAGGGACGAGAAGGTCGAAGATGAGGGAGGAGGGACGAGAAGGTCGAAGGTGAGGGATGAGGGACGAGAAGGTCGAAGGTGAGGGATGAGGGACGAGAAGGTCGAAGGTGAGGGATGAGGGATGAGAAGGTCAAAGGTGAGGGACGAGAAGGTCGAAGGTGAGGGATGAGGGACGAGAAGGTCAAAGGTGAGGGATGAGGGACGAGAAGGTCAAAGGTGAGGGATGAGGAATGAGAAGGTCAAAGGTGAAGGATGAGGGACGAGAAGGTCGAAGGTGAGGGATGAGGGTCGAGAAGGTCGAAGGTGAGGAACGAGAAGGCCGAAGGTGAGGAACGAGAAGGTTGAAGGTGAGGGATGAGGGATGAGAAGGTCAAAGGTGAGGGATGAGGGACGAGAAGGTCAAAGGTGAGGGTTGAGGGACGAGAAGGTCAAAGGTGAGGGACGAGAAGGTCGAAGGTGGGGGATGAGGGACGAGAAGGTCGAAGGTGAGGGACGAGAAGGTCGAAGGTGAGGGATGAGGGACGAGAAGGTCAAAGGTGAGGGATGAGGGACGAGAAGGTCGAAGATGAGGGACGAGGAGGTCGAAGGTGAGGGACGAGAAGGTCGAAGGTGAGGGATGAGGGACGAGAAGGTCAAAGGTGAGGGATGAGGGACAAGAAGGTCGAAGATGAGGGACGAGGAGGTCGAAGGTGAGGGATGAGAAGGTCGAAGGTGAGGGATGAGGGACGAGAAGGTCAAAGGTGAGGGATGAGGGATGAGAAGGTCGAAGATGAGGGAGGAGGGACGAGAAGGTCGAAGGTGAGGGATGAGGGACGAGGTCAAAGGTGAGGGATGAGGGACGAGAAGGTCGAAGGTAAGGGATTAGGGACGAGAAGGTCAAAGGTGAGGGATGAGAAGGTCGAAGGTGAGGGATGAGGGACGAGAAGGTCGAAGGTGAGGGACGAGAAGGTGGAAGGTGAGGGATGAGTAACGAGAAGGTCAAAGGTGAGGGATGAGGGACGAGAAGGTCGAAGATGAGGGAGGAGGGACGAGAAGGTCGAAGGTGAGGGATGAGGGATGAGAAGGTCAAAGGTGAGGGATGAGGGACGAGAAGGTCGAAGGTGAGGGATGAGGGATGAGAAGGTCAAAGGTGAGGGACGAGAAGGTCGAAGGTGAGGGATGAGGGACGAGAAGGTCGAAGATGAGGGACGAGGAGGTCGAAGGTGAGGGACGAGAAGGTCGAAGGTGAGGGATGAGGGACAAGAAGGTCAAAGGTGAGGGATGAGGGACAAGAAGGTCGAAGATGAGGGACGAGGAGGTCGAAGGTGAGGGACGAGAAGGTCGAAGGTGAGGGATGAGGGACGAGAAGGTCAAAGGTGAGGGACGAGAAGGTCGAAGGTGAGGGATGAGGGACGAGAAGGTCGAAGGTGAGGGAAGAGGGACGAGAAGGTCAAAGGTGAGGGATGAAGAATGAGAAGGTCAAAGGTGAAGGATGAGGGACGAGAAGGTCGAAGGTGAGGGATGAGGGTCGAGAAGGTCGAAGGTGAGGAACGAGAAGGCCGAAGGTGAGGAACGAGAAGGTCAAAGGTGAGGGACGAGAAGGTCGAAGGTGAGGGATGAGGGACGAGAAGGTCGAAGGTGAGGGACGAGAAGGTCGAAGGTGAGGGATGAGGGACGAGAAGGTCAAAGGTGAGGGATGAGGGATGAGAAGGTCGAAGATGAGGGAGGAGGGACGAGGTCAAAGGTGAGGGATGAGGGACAAGAAGGTCGAAGGTAAGGGATGTGGGACGAGAAGGTCAAAGGTGAGGGACGAGAAGGTCGAAGGTGAGGGATTAGGGACGAGAAGGTCAAAGGTGAGGGATGAGGGACGAGAAGGTCGAACATGAGGGACGAGAAGGTCGAAGGTGAGGGATGAGGGATGAGAAGGTCGAAGGTGAGGGACGAGAAGGTCGAAGGTGAGGGATGAGGGACGAGAAGGTCGAAGGTGAGGGATGAGGGACGAGAAGGTCAAAGGTGAGGGATGAAGAATGAGAAAATCAAAGGTGAGGGATGAGGGACGAGAAGGTCGAAGGTGAGGGATGAGGGACGAGAAGGTCGAAGGTGAGGGATGAGGGACGAGAAGGTCGAAGGTGAGGGATGAGGGACGAGAAGGTCGAAGATGAGGGATGAGAAGGTCAAAGGTGAGGGACGAGAAGGTCGAAGGTGAGGGATGAGGGACGAGAAGGTCAAAGGTGAGGGACGAGAAGGTCGAAGGTGAGGGATGAGGGACGAGAAGGTCGAAGGTGAGGGATGAGGGACGAGAAGGTCGAAGGTGAGGGACGAGAAGGTCGAAGGTGAGGGATGAGGGACAAGAAGGTTGAAGGTGAGGGATGAGGGATGAGAAGGTCGAAGGTGAGGGATGAGGGACGAGAAGGTCAAAGGTGAGGGTTGAGGGACGAGAAGGTCAAAGGTGAGGGACGAGAAGGTCGAAGGTGGGGGATGAGGGACGAGAAGGTCGAAGGTGAGGGACGAGAAGGTCGAAGGTGAGGGATGAGGGACGAGAAGGTCAAAGGTGAGGGATGAGGGACGAGAAGGTCGAAGATGAGGGACGAGGAGGTCGAAGGTGAGGGACGAGAAGGTCGAAGGTGAGGGATGAGGGACGAGAAGGTCGAAGGTGAGGGACGAGAAGGTCGAAGGTGAGGGATGAGGGACGAGAAGGTCAAAGGTGAGGGATGAAGAATGAGAATGTCAAAGGTGAGGGATGAGGGACGAGAAGGTCGAAGGTGAGGGATGAGGGACGAGAAGGTCGAAGGTGAGGGATGAGGGATGAGAAGGTCAAAGGTGAGGGACGAGAAGGTCGAAGGTGAGGGATGAGGGTCGAGAAGGTCGAAGGTGAAGAACGAGAAGGCCGAAGGTGAGGAACGAGAAGGTCAAAGGTGAGGGACGAGAAGGTCGAAGGTGAGGGATGAGGGACGAGAAGGTCGAAGGTGAGGGACGAGAAGGTCGAAGGTGAGGGATGAGGGACGAGAAGGTCGAAGATGAGGGAGGAGGGACGAGAAGGTCGAAGGTGAGGGATGAGGGACGAGAAGGTCGAAGGTGAGGGATGAGGGACGAGAAGGTCGAAGGTGAGGGATGAGGGATGAGAAGGTCAAAGGTGAGGGACGAGAAGGTCGAAGGTGAGGGATGAGGGACGAGAAGGTCAAAGGTGAGGGATGAGGGACGAGAAGGTCAAAGGTGAGGGATGAGGAATGAGAAGGTCAAAGGTGAAGGATGAGGGACGAGAAGGTCGAAGGTGAGGGATGAGGGTCGAGAAGGTCGAAGGTGAGGAACGAGAAGGCCGAAGGTGAGGAACGAGAAGGTTGAAGGTGAGGGATGAGGGATGAGAAGGTCAAAGGTGAGGGATGAGGGACGAGAAGGTCAAAGGTGAGGGTTGAGGGACGAGAAGGTCAAAGGTGAGGGACGAGAAGGTCGAAGGTGGGGGATGAGGGACGAGAAGGTCGAAGGTGAGGGACGAGAAGGTCGAAGGTGAGGGATGTGGGACGAGAAGGTCAAAGGTGAGGGATGAGGGACGAGAAGGTCGAAGATGAGGGACGAGGAGGTCGAAGGTGAGGGACGAGAAGGTCGAAGGTGAGGGATGAGGGACGAGAAGGTCAAAGGTGAGGGATGAGGGACAAGAAGGTCGAAGATGAGGGACGAGGAGGTCGAAGGTGAGGGATGAGAAGGTCGAAGGTGAGGGATGAGGGACGAGAAGGTCGAAGGTGAGGGATGAGGGACGAGGTCAAAGGTGAGGGATGAGGGACGAGAAGGTCGAAGGTAAGGGATTAGGGACGAGAAGGTCAAAGGTGAGGGATGAGGGACGAGAAGGTCGAACATGAGGGAGGAGGGACGAGAAGGTCGAAGGTGA
This sequence comes from Rana muscosa, assembly GCA_029206835.1. NCBI lineage: Eukaryota > Metazoa > Chordata > Amphibia > Anura > Ranidae > Rana > Rana muscosa. The sequence goes on along the minus strand of JARGYO010000198.1, from coordinate 15,146,451 downwards.
GGGATGAGGGACGAGGTCAAAGGTGAGGGATGAGGGACGAGAAGGTCGAAGGTAAGGGATTAGGGACGAGAAGGTCAAAGGTGAGGGATGAGGGACGAGAAGGTCGAACATGAGGGACGAGAAGGTCGAAGGTGAGGGATGAGAAGGTCGAAGGTGAGGGACGAGAAGGTCGAAGGTGAGGGATTAGGGACGAGAAGGTCAAAGGTGAGGGATGAGGGACGAGAAGGTCGAACATGAGGGACGAGAAGGTCGAAGGTGAGGGATGAGGGATGAGAAGGTCGAAGGTGAGGGACGAGAAGGTCAAAGGTGAGGGACGAGAAGGTCGAAGGTGAGGGATGAGGGACGAGAAGGTCGAAGGTGAGGGACGAGAAGGTGGAAGGTGAGGGATGAGTAACAAGAAGGTCAAAGGTGAGGGATGAGGGACGAGAAGGTCGAAGATGAGGGAGGAGGGACGAGAAGGTCGAAGGTGAGGGATGAGGGACGAGAAGGTCAAAGGTGAGGGATGAGGGATGAGAAGGTCAAAGGTGAGGGATGAGAAGGTCGAAGGTGAGGGATGAGGGACGAGAAGGTCGAAGGTGTGGGATAAGGGACGAGAAGGTCTTAGGTGAGGGATGAGGGACGAGAAGGTCGAAGGTGAGGGACGAGGGACAAGAAGGTCGAAGATGAGGGACAAGGGACGAGAAGGTCGAAGATGAGGGACGAGAAGGTCAAAGGTGAGGGATGAGGGATGAGAAGTTCAAAGATGAGGGGCGAGAAGGTCGAAGGTGAGGGAGTGGGACGAGAAGGTCGAATGTGAGGGGTGAGGGACGAGAAGGTCGAAGGTGAGGGATGAGGGACGAGAAGGTCAAAGGTGAGGGACGAGAAGGTCGAAGGTGAGGGATGAGGGACAAGAAGGTCGAAGGTGAGGGACGAGAAGGTAGAAGGTGAGGGATGAGGGACGAGAAGGTCAAAGGTGAGGGATGAGGGACGAGAAGGTCAAAGGTGAGGGACGAGAAGGCCGAAGGTGAGGGATGAGGGACGAGAAGGTTGACGGTGAGGGACGAGGAGGTCGAAGGTGAGGGATGAGGGACGAGAAGGTCGAAGGTGAGGGATGAGGGATGAGAAGGTCGAAGGTGAGGGATGAGGGACGAGAAGGTCAAAGGTGAGGGATGAGGAACGAGAAGGTCAAAGGTGAGGAATGAGGGACGAGAAGGTCAAAGGTGAGGGATGAGGGACGAGAAGGTCAAAGGTGAGGGACGAGAAGGTCAAAGGTGAGGGATGAGGGACGAGAAGGTCAAAGTTGAGGGATGAGGGACGAGAAGGTCAAAGATGAGGGGCGAGAAGGTCGAAGGTAAGGGAGTGGGACGAGAGGGTCGAAGGTGAGGGGTGAGGAACGAGAAGGTCGAAGGTGAGGGATGAGGGACGAGAAGGTCTAAGGTGAGGGATGAGGGACGAGAAGGTCAAAGGTGAGGGACGAGGGACAAGAAGGTCGAAGATGAGGGACGAGGGACGAGAAGGTCAAAGATGAGGGGCGAGAAGGTCGAAGGTGAGGGAGTGGGACGAGAAGGTCGAAGGTGAGGGGTGAGGGACGAGAAGGTCGAAGGTCAGGGATGAGGGACGAGAAGGTCTAAGGTGAGGGATGAGGGATGAGAAGGTCGAAGGTGAGGGACGAGGGACAAGAAGGTCGAAGATGAGGGACGAGAAGGTTGAAGGTGAGGGATGAGGGATGAGAAGGTCAAAGGTGAGGGATGAGGGACGAGAAGTTCAAAGATGAGGGGCGAAAAGGTCGAAGGTGAGGGATGAGGGACGAGAAGATCTAAGGTGAGGGATGAGGGACGAGAAGGTTGAAGGTGAGGGATGAGGGACGAGAAGGTCGAAGGTGAGGGATGAGAAGGTCAAAGATGAGGGATGAGGGATGAGAAGGTCGAAGGTGAGGGATGAGGGATGAGAAGGTCAAAGGTAAGGGATGAGGGATGAGAAGGTCAAAGGTGAGGGATGAGAAGGTCAAAGGTGAGGGACGAGAAGGTCGAAGGTGAGGGATGAGGGACGAAAAGGTCGAAGGTGAGGGACGAGGAGGTCGAAGGTAAGGGATGAGGGATGAGAAGGTCGAAGGTGAGGAATGAGGGACGAGAAGGTTGAAGGTGAGGGATGAGGGACAAGAAGGTCAAAGGTGAGGGATGAGGAACGAGAAGGTCAAAGGTGAGGGATGAGGGACAAGAAGGTCAAAGGTGAGGGACGAGAAGGTCAAAGGTGAGGGATGAGGGATGAGAAGGTCAAAGGTGAGGGATGAGGGACGAGAAGGTCAGAGTTGAGGGATGAGAAGGTCTAAGATGAGGGACGAGAAGGTCTAAGATGAGGGACGAGGTACAAGAAGGTCGAAGATGAGGGACGAGGGACGAGAAGGTCAAAGGTGAGGGATGAGGGACGAGAAGGTCGAAGGTGAGGGATGAGAAGATGAAGGTGAGGGATGAGGGACGAGAAGGTCGAAGGTGAGGGATGAGGGACGAGAAGGTCAAAGGTGAGGGACGAGAAGGTCGAAGGTGAGGGATGAGGGACGAGAAGGTCGAAGGTGAGGGACGAGGAGGTCGAAGGTGAGGGATGAGGGACGAGAAGGTCAAAGATGAGGGATGAGGGACGAGAAGGTCAAAGGTGAGGGACGAGAAGGTCGAAGGTGAGGGATGAGGGATGAGAAGGTCGAAGGTGAGGGACGAGGAGGTATAAGGTGAGGGATGAGGGACGAGAAGGTCAAAGGTGAGGGATGAGGGACGAGAAGGTCAAAGGTGAGGGATGAGGGACGAGAAGGTCAAAGGTGAGGGACGAGAAGGTCGAAGGTGAGGGATGAGGGACGAGAAGGTCGAAGGTGAGGGACGAGGAGGTATAAGGTGAGGGATGAGGGACGAGAAGGTCAAACGTGAGGGATGAGGGACGAGAAGGTCAAAGGTGAGGGATGAGGGACGAGAAGGTCAAAGGTGAGGGATGAGGGACAAGAAGGTCAAAGGTGAGGGACGAGAAGGTCAAAGGTGAGGGATGAGGGATGAGAAGGTCAAAGGTGAGGGATGAGGGACGAGAAGGTCAGAGTTGAGGGATGAGAAGGTCTAAGATGAGGGACGAGAAGGTCTAAGATGAGGGACGAGGGACAAGAAGGTCGAAGATGAGGGACGAGGGACGAGAAGGTCAAAGGTGAGGGATGAGGGACGAGAAGGTCGAAGGTGAGGGATGAGAAGATGAAGGTGAGGGATGAGGGACGAGAAGGTCGAAGGTGAGGGATGAGGGACGAGAAGGTCAAAGGTGAGGGACGAGAAGGTCGAAGGTGAGGGATGAGGGACGAGAAGGTCGAAGGTGAGGGACGAGGAGGTCGAAGGTGAGGGATGAGGGACAAGAAGGTCAAAGATGAGGGAAGAGGGATGAGAAGGTCAAAGATGAGGGACGAGAAGGTCGAAGGTGAGGGACGAGAAGGTCAAAGGTGAGGGATGAGGGACGAGAAGGTCGAAGGTGAGGGACGAGAAGGTCGAAGGTGAGGGATGAGAAGGTCGAAGGTGAGGGATGAGGGACGAGAAGGTCAAAGGTGAGGGATGAGGAATGAGAAGGTCAAAGGTGAAGGATGAGGGACGAGAAGGTCGAAGGTGAGGGATGAGGATCGGGAAGGTCGAAGGTGAGGAACGAGAAGGCCGAAGGTGAAGAACGAGAAGGTCAAAGGTGAGGGACGAGAAGGTCGAAGGTGAGGGATGAGGGACGAGAAGGTCGAAGGTGAGGGATGAGGGATGAGAAGGTCAAAGGTGAGGGTTGAGGGACGAGAAGGTCAAAGGTGAGGGACGAGAAGGTCGAAGGTGGGGGATGAGGGACGAGAAGGTCGAAGGTGTGGGATGAGGGACGAGAAGGTCAAAGGTGAGGGATGAGGGACGAGAAGGTCGAAGATGAGGGACGAGTAGGTCGAAGGTGAGGGACGAGAAGGTCGAAGGTGAGGGATGAGGGACGAGAAGGTCGAAGGTGAGGGATGAGGGACGAGAAGGTCAAAGGTGAGGGATGAAGAATGAGAATGTCAAAGGTGAAGGATGAGGGACGAGAAGGTCGAAGGTGAGGGATGAGGGTCGAAAAGGTCGAAGGTGAGGAACGAGAAGGCCGAAGGTGAGGAACGAGAATGTCAAAGGTGAAGGATGAGGGACGAGAAGGTCGAAGGTGAGGGATGAGGGACGAGAAGGTCGAAGGTGAGGGACGAGAAGGTCGAAGGTGAGGGATGAGGGACGAGAAGGTCAAAGGTGAGGGATGAGGGACGAGAAGGTCAAAGATGAGGGAGGAGGGACGAGAAGGTCGAAGGTGAGGGATGAGGGACAAGAAGGTTGAAGGTGAGGGATGAGGGACGAGAAGGTCGAAGGTGAGGGATGAGGGATGAGAAGGTCAAAGGTGAGTGACGAGAAGGTCGAAGGTGAGGGATGAGGGACGAGAAGGTCAAAGGTGAGGGACGAGAAGGTCGAAGGTGAGGGATGAGGGACGAGAAGGTCGAAGGTGAGGGACGAGAAGGTCGAAGGTGAGGGATGAGGGACGAGAAGGTCAAAGGTGAGGGATGAGGGACGAGAAGGTCGAAGATGAGGGACGAGAAGGTCGAAGGTGAGGGATGAGGGACGAGAAGGTCGAAGGTGAGGGATGAGGGACGAGAAGGTCAAAGGTGAGGGATGAGGAATGAGAAGGTCAAAGGTGAAGGATGAGGGATAAGAAGGTCGAAGGTGAGGGTCGAGGGTCGAGAAGGTCGAAGGTGAGGAACAAGAAGGCCGAAGGTGAGGAACGAGAAGGTCAAAGGTGAGGGACGAGAAGGTCGAAGGTTAGGGATGAGGGACGAGAAGGTCGAAGGTGAGGGATGAGGGACGAGAAAGTCAAAGGTGAGGGTTGAGGGACGAGAAGGTCAAAGGTGAGGGACGAGAAAGTCGAAGGTGGGGGATGAGGGACGAGAAGGTCGAAGGTGAGGGACGAGAAGGTCGAAGGTGAGGGATGAGGGACGAGAAGGTCAAAGGTGAGGGATGAGGGACGAGAAGGTCGAAGATGAGGGACGAGGAGGTCGAAGGTGAGGGACGAGAAGGTCGAAGGTGAGGGATGAGGGACGAGAAGGTCAAAGGTGAGGGATGAGGGATGAGAAGGTTGAAGATGAGGGACGAGGAGGTCGAAGGTGAGGGACGAGAAGGTCGAAGGTGAGGGATGAGGGACGAGAAGGTCGAAGATGAGGGACGAGAAGGTCGAAGGTGAGGGATGAGGGACGAGAAGGTCGAAGGTGAGGGATGAGGGACGAGAAGGTCAAAGGTGAGGGATGAAGAATGAGAAGGTCAAAGGTGAAGGATGAGGGACGAGAAGGTCGAAGGTGAGAGATGAGGGACGAGAAGGTCAAAGGTGAGGGATGAGGGACGAGAAGGTCAAAGGTGAGGGATGAGGGACGAGAAGGTCGAAGGTGAGGGATGAGGGACGAGAAGGTCGAAGGTGAGGGATGAGGGACGAGAAGGTCAAAGGTGAGGGACGAGAAGGTCAAAGGTGAGGGATTAGGGACGAGAAGGTCGAAGGTGAGGGATGAGGGTCGAGAAGGTCGAAGGTGAAGAACGAGAAGGCCGAAGGTGAGGAACGAGAAGGTCAAAGGTGAGGGACGAGAAGGTCGAAGGTGAGGGATGAGGGATGAGAAGGTCGAAGGTGAGGGACGAGAAGGTCGAAGGTGAGGGATGAGGGACGAGAAGGTCGAAGATGAGGGAGGAGGGACGAGAAGGTCGAAGGTGAGGGATGAGGGACGAGAAGGTCGAAGGTGAGGGATGAGGGACGAGAAGGTCGAAGGTGAGGGATGGGGGATGAGAAGGTCAAAGGTGAGGGACGAGAAGGTCGAAGGTGAGGGATGAGGGACGAGAAGGTCAAAGGTGAGGGATGAGGGACGAGAAGGTCAAAGGTGAGGGATGAGGAATGAGAAGGTCAAAGGTGAAGGATGAGGGACGAGAAGGTCGAAGGTGAGGGATGAGGGTCGAGAAGGTCGAAGGTGAGGAACGAGAAGGCCGAAGGTGAGGAACGAGAAGGTTGAAGGTGAGGGATGAGGGATGAGAAGGTCGAAGGTGAGGGATGAGGGACGAGAAGGTCAAAGGTGAGGGTTGAGGGACGAGAAGGTCAAAGGTGAGGGACGAGAAGGTCGAAGGTGGGGGATGAGGGACGAGAAGGTCGAAGGTGAGGGACGAGAAGGTCGAAGGTGAGGGATAAGGGACAAGAAGGTCAAAGGTGAGGGATGAGGGACAAGAAGGTCGAAGATGAGGGACGAGGAGGTCGAAGGTGAGGGATGAGAAGGTCGAAGGTGAGGGATGAGGGACGAGAAGGTCAAAGGTGAGGGATGAGGGATGAGAAGGTCGAAGATGAGGGAGGAGGGACGAGAAGGTCGAAGGTGAGGGATGAGGGACGAGGTCAAAGGTGAGGGATGAGGGACGAGAAGGTCGAAGGTAAGGGATGTGGGACGAGAAGGTCAAAGGTGAGGGACGAGAAGGTCGAAGGTGAGGGATTAGGGACGAGAAGGTCAAAGGTGAGGGATGAGGGACGAGAAGGTCGAACATGAGGGACGAGAAGGTCGAAGGTGAGGGATGGGGGATGAGAAGGTCGAAGGTGAGGGACGAGAAGGTCGAAGGTGAGGGACGAGAAGGTCGAAGGTGAGGGATGAGGGACGAGAAGGTCGAAGGTGAGGGATGAGGGACGAGAAGGTCAAAGGTGAGGGATGAAGAATGAGAAGGTCAAAGGTGAGGGATGAGGGACGAGAAGGTCGAAGGTGAGGGATGAGGGTCGAGAAGGTCGAAGGTGAGGAACGAGAAGGCCGAAGGTGAGGAACGAGAAGGTCAAAGGTGAGGGACCAGAAGGTCGAAGGTGAGGGATGAGGGACGAGAAGGTCGAAGGTGAGGGACGAGAAGGTGGAAGGTGAGGGATGAGTAACAAGAAGGTCAAAGGTGAGGGATGAGGGACGAGAAGGTCGAAGATGAGGGAGGAGGGACGAGAAGGTCGAAGGTGAGGGATGAGGGACGAGAAGGTCAAAGGTGAGGGATGAGGGATGAGAAGGTCAAAGGTGAGGGATGAGAAGGTCGAAGGTGAGGGATGAGGGACGAGAAGGTCGAAGGTGTGGGATGAGGGACGAGAAGGTCTTAGGTGAGGGATGAGGGACGAGAAGGTCGAAGGTGAGGGACGAGGGACAAGAAGGTCGAAGATGAGGGACAAGGGACGAGAAGGTCGAAGGTGAGGGATGAGGGACGAGAAGGTCAAAGGTGAGGGATGAGGGACGAGAAGTTCAAAGATGAGGGGCGAGAAGGTCGAAGGTGAGGGAGTGGGACGAGAAGGTCGAAGGTGAGGGATGAGGGACAAGAAGGTCGAAGGTGAGGGACGAGAAGGTCGAAGGTGAGGGATGAGGGACAAGAAGGTCGAAGGTGAGGGACGAGAAGGTCGAAGGTGAGGGATGAGGGACGAGAAGGTCAAAGGTGAGGGATGAGGGACGAGAAGGTCAAAGGTGAGGGACGAGAAGGCCGAAGGTGAGGGATGAGGGACGAGAAGGTTGACGGTGAGGGACGAGGAGGTCGAAGGTGAGGGATGAGGGACGAGAAGGTCGAAGGTGAGGGATGAGGGATGAGAAGGTCGAAGGTGAGGGATGAGGGACGAGAAGGTCAAAGGTGAGGGATGAGGAACGAGAAGGTCAAAGGTGAGGAATGAGGGACGAGAAGGTCAAAGGTGAGGGATGAGGGACGAGAAGGTCAAAGGTGAGGGACGAGAAGGTCAAAGGTGAGGGATGAGGGACGAGAAGGTCAAAGTTGAGGGATGAGGGTCGAGAAGGTCAAAGATGAGGGGCGAGAAGGTCGAAGGTAAGGAAGTGGGACGAGAGGGTCGAAGGTGAGGGGTGAGGAACGAGAAGGTCGAAGGTGAGGGATGAGGGACGAGAAGGTCTAAGGTGAGGGATGAGGGACGAGAAGGTCAAAGGTGAGGGACGAGGGACAAGAAGGTCGAAGATGAGGGACGAGGGACGAGAAGGTCAAAGATGAGGGGCGAGAAGGTCGAAGGTGAGGGAGTGGGACGAGAAGGTCGAAGGTGAGGGGTGAGGGACGAGAAGGTCGAAGGTCAGGGATGAGGGACGAGAAGGTCTAAGGTGAGGGATGAGGGATGAGAAGGTCGAAGGTGAGGGACGAGGGACAAGAAGGTCGAAGATGAGGGACGAGAAGGTTGAAGGTGAGGGATGAGGGATGAGAAGGTCAAAGGTGAGGGATGAGGGACGATAAAGTTCAAAGATGAGGGGCGAAAAGGTCGAAGGTGAGGGATGAGGGACGAGAAGATCTAAGGTGAGGGATGAGGGACGAGAAGGTTGAAGGTGAGGGATGAGGGACGAGAAGGTCGAAGGTGAGGGATGAGAAGGTCAAAGATGAGGGATGAGAAGGTCGAAGGTGAGGGATGAGGGATGAGAAGGTCAAAGGTAAGGGATGAGGGATGAGAAGGTCAAAGGTGAGGGATGAGGGATGAGAAGGTCAAAGGTGAGGGACGAGAAGGTCGAAGGTGAGGGATGAGGGACGAAAAGGTCGAAGGTGAGGGACGAGGAGGTCGAAGGTAAGGGATGAGGGATGAGAAGGTCGAAGGTGAGGAATGAGGGACGAGAAGGTTGAAGGTGAGGGATGAGGGACAAGAAGGTCAAAGGTGAGGGATGAGGAACGAGAAGGTCAAAGGTGAGGGATGAGGGACAAGAAGGTCAAAGGTGAGGGACGAGAAGGTCAAAGGTGAGGGATGAGGGATGAGAAGGTCAAAGGTGAGGGATGAGGGACGAGAAGGTCAGAGTTGAGGGATGAGAAGGTCTAAGATGAGGGACGAGAAGGTCTAAGATGAGGGACGAGGGACAAGAAGGTCGAAGATGAGGGACGAGGGACGAGAAGGTCAAAGGTGAGGGATGAGGGACGAGAAGGTCGAAGGTGAGGGATGAGAAGATGAAGGTGAGGGATGAGGGACGAGAAGGTCGAAGGTGAGGGATGAGGGACGAGAAGGTCAAAGGTGAGGGACGAGAAGGTCAAAGGTGAGGGATGAGGGACGAGAAGGTCGAAGGTGAGGGACGAGGAGGTCGAAGGTGAGGGATGAGGGACGAGAAGGTCAAAGATGAGGGATGAGGGACGAGAAGGTCAAAGGTGAGGGACGAGAAGGTCGAAGGTGAGGGATGAGGGATGAGAAGGTCGAAGGTGAGGGACGAGGAGGTATAAGGTGAGGGATGAGGGACGAGAAGGTCAAAGGTGAGGGATGAGGGACGAGAAGGTCAAAGGTGAGGGATGAGGGACGAGAAGGTCAAAGGTGAGGGACGAGAAGGTCGAAGGTGAGGGATGAGGGACGAGAAGGTCGAAGGTGAGGGACGAGGAGGTATAAGGTGAGGGATGAGGGACGAGAAGGTCAAAGGTGAGGGATGAGGGACGAGAAGGTCAAAGGTGAGGGATGAGGGATGAGAAGGTCAAAGGTGAGGGATGAGGGACAAGAAGGTCAAAGGTGAGGGACGAGAAGGTCAAAGGTGAGGGATGAGGGATGAGAAGGTCAAAGGTGAGGGATGAGGGACGAGAAGGTCAGAGTTGAGGGATGAGAAGGTCTAAGATGAGGGACGAGAAGGTCTAAGATGAGGGACGAGGGACAAGAAGGTCGAAGATGAGGGACGAGGGACGAGAAGGTCAAAGGTGAGGGATGAGGGACGAGAAGGTCGAAGGTGAGGGATGAGAAGATGAAGGTGAGGGATGAGGGACGAGAAGGTCGAAGGTGAGGGATGAGGGACGAGAAGGTCAAAGGTGAGGGACGAGAAGGTCGAAGGTGAGGGATGAGGGACGAGAAGGTCGAAGGTGAGGGACGAGGAGGTCGAAGGTGAGGGATGAGGGACGAGAAGGTCAAAGATGAGGGAAGAGGGATGAGAAGGTCGAAGATGAGGGACGAGAAGGTCGAAGGTGAGGGACGAGAAGGTCAAAGGTGAGGGATGAGGGACGAGAAGGTCGAAGGTGAGGGACGAGAAGGTCGAAGGTGAGGGATGAGGGATGAGAAGGTCGAAGGTGAGGGATGAGGGACGAGAAGGTCGAAGGTGAGGGATGAGGGTCGGGAAGGTCGAAGGTGAGGAACGAGAAGGCCGAAGGTGAGGAACGAGAAGGTCAAAGGTGAGGGACGAGAAGGTCGAAGGTGAGGGATGAGGGACGAGAAGGTCGAAGGTGAGGGATGAGGGATGAGAAGGTCAAAGGTGAGGGTTGAGGGACGAGAAGGTCAAAGGTGAGGGACGAGAAGGTCGAAGGTGGGGGATGAGGGACGAGAAGGTCGAAGGTGAGGGATGAGGGACGAGAAGGTCAAAGGTGAGGGATGAGGGACGAGAAGGTCGAAGATGAGGGACGAGTAGGTCGAAGGTGAGGGACGAGAAGGTCGAAGGTGAGGGATGAGGGACGAGAAGGTCAAAGGTGAGGGATGAGGGACAAGAAGGTCGAAGGTGAGGGACGAGAAGGTCAAAGGTGAGGGATGAGGGACGAGAAGGTCGAAGGTGAGGGATGAGGGACGAGAAGGTCAAAGGTGAGGGATGAAGAATGAGAATGTCAAAGGTGAAGGATGAGGGACGAGAAGGTCGAAGGTGAGGGATGAGGGTCGAAAAGTTCGAAGGTGAGGAACGAGAAGGCCGAAGGTGAGGAACGAGAATGTCAAAGGTGAAGGATGAGGGACGAGAAGGTCGAAGGTGAGGGATGAGGGACGAGAAGGTCGAAGGTGAGGGACGAGAAGGTCGAAGGTGAGGGATGAGGGACGAGAAGGTCAAAGGTGAGGGATGAGGGACGAGAAGGTCGAAGATGAGGGAGGAGGGACGAGAAGGTCGAAGGTGAGGGATGAGGGACAAGAAGGTCGAAGGTGAGGGATGAGGGACGAGAAGGTCGAAGGTGAGGGATGAGGGATGAGAAGGTCAAAGGTGAGGGACGAGAAAGTCGAAGGTGAGGGATGAGGGACGAGAAGGTCAAAGGTGAGGGACGAGAAGGTCGAAGGTGAGGGATGAGGGACGAGAAGGTCGAAGGTGAGGGACGAGAAGGTCGAAGGTGAGGGATGAGGGACGAGAAGGTCAAAGGTGAGGGATGAGGGACGAGAAGGTCGAAGATGAGGGACGAGATGGTCGAAGGTGAGGGACGAGAAGGTCGAAGGTGAGGGATGAGGGACGAGAAGGTCGAAGGTGAGGGACGAGAAGGTCGAAGGTGAGGGATGAGGGACGAGAAGGTCGAAGGTGAGGGATGAGGGACGAGAAGGTCAAAGGTGAGGGATGAGGAATGAGAAGGTCAAAGGTGAAGGATGAGGGATAAGAAGGTCGAAGGTGAGGGTCGAGGGTCGAGAAGGTCGAAGGTGAGGAACAAGAAGGCCGAAGGTGAGGAACGAGAAGGTCAAAGGTGAGGGACGAGAAGGTCGAAGGTGAGGGATGAGGGACGAGAAGGTCGAAGGTGAGGGATGAGGGACGAGAAGGTCAAAGGTGAGGGTTGAGGGACGAGAAGGTCAAAGGTGAGGGACGAGAAAGTCGAAGGTGGGGGATGAGGGACGAGAAGGTCGAAGGTGAGGGACGAGAAGGTCGAAGGTGAGGGATGAGGGACGAGAAGGTCAAAGGTGAGGGATGAGGGACGAGAAGGTCGAAGATGAGGGACGAGGAGGTCGAAGGTGAGGGACGAGAAGGTCGAAGGTGAGGGATGAGGGACGAGAAGGTCAAAGGGGAGGGATGAGGGACGAGAAGGTTGAAGATGAGGGACGAGGAGGTCGAAGGTGAGGGACGAGAAGGTCGAAGGTGAGGGATGAGGGACGAGAAGGTCGAAGATGAGGGACGAGAAGGTCGAAGGTGAGGGATGAGGGACGAGAAGGTCGAAGGTGAGGGATGAGGGACGAGAAGGTCAAAGGTGAGGGATGAAGAATGAGAAGATCAAAGGTGAAGGATGAGGGATGAGAAGGTCGAAGGTGAGAGATGAGGGACGAGAAGGTCAAAGGTGAGGGATGAGGGACGAGAAGGTCAAAGGTGAGGGATGAGGGACGAGAAGGTCGAAGGTGAGGGATGAGGGACGAGAAGGTCGAAGGTGAGGGATGAGGGACGAGAAGGTCAAAGGTGAGGGACGAGAAGGTCAAAGGTGAGGGATTAGGGACGAGAAGGTCAAAGGTGAGGGATGAGGGACGAGAAGGTCGAAGATGAGGGACGAGAAGGTCGAAGATGAGGGAGGAGGGACGAGAAGGTCGAAGGTGAGGGATGAAGGACGAGAAGGTCGAAGGTGAGGGATGAGGGACGAGAAGGTCGAAGGTGAGGGATGAGGGACAAGAAGGTCGAAGGTGAGGGATGAGGGACGAGAAGGTCAAATGTGAGGGATGAGGGACGAGAAGGTCGAAGGTGAGGGACGAGAAGGTCGAAGGTGAGGGATGGGGGACAAGAAGGTCGAAGGTGAGGGACCAGAAGGTCGAAGGTGAGGGAGTGGGACAAGAAGGTCAAAGGTGAGGGACGAGAAGGTCGAAGGTGAGGGATGAGGGACGAGAAGGTCGAAGGTGAGGGACGAGAAGGTCGAAGGTGAGGGATGAGGGACGAGAAGGTTGAAGGTGAGGGATGAGGGACGAGAAGGTCAAAGGTGAGGGATGAAGAATGAGAAGGTCAAAGGTGAAGGATGAGGGACAAGAAGGTCGAAGGTGAGGGATGAGGGTCGAGAAGGTCGAAGGTGAGGAACGAGAAGGCCGAAGGTGAGGAACGAGAAGGTCAAAGGTGAGGGACGAGAAGGTCTAAGGTGAGGGATGAGGGACGAGAAGGTCGAAGGTGAGGGACGAGGGACAAGAAGGTCGAAGATGAGGGATGAGGGATGAGAAGGTCGAAGGTGAGGGATGAGGGACGAGAAGGTCAAAGGTGAGGGATGAGGGACGAGAAGGTCAAAGATGAGGGGCGAGAAGGTCAAAGGTGAGGGAGTGGGACGAGAAGGTCGAAGGTGAGGGATGAGGGACAAGAAGGTCGAAGGTGAGGGATGAGGGATGAGAAGGTCAAAGGTGAGGGACGAGAAGGTCGAAGGTGAGGGAGTGGGACGAGAAGTTCGAAGGTGAGGGACGAGAAGGTCGAAGGTGAGGGATGAGGGACGAGAAGGTCGAAGGTGAGGGACGAGAAGGTCAAAGGTGAGGGATGAGGGACAAGAAGGTCGAAGGTGAGGGACGCGGAGATCAAAGGTGAGGGATGAGGGACGAGAAGGTCAAATGTGAGGGACGAGAAGGTCAAAGGTGAGGGATGAGGGATGAGAAGGTCGAAGGTGAGGGACGAGAAGGTCGAAGGTGAGGGATGGGGGACAAGAAGGTCGAAGGTGAGGGACCAGAAGGTCGAAGGTGAGGGAGTGGGACAAGAAGGTCAAAGGTGAGGGACGAGAAGGTCGAAGGTGAGGGATGAGGGACGAGAAGGTCGAAGGTGAGGGACGAGAAGGTCGAAGGTGAGGGATGAGGGACGAGAAGGTCGAAGGTGAGGGATGAGGGACGAGAAGGTCAAAGGTGAGGGATGAAGAATGAGATGGTCAAAGGTGAAGGATGAGGGACGAGAAGGTCGAAGGTGAGGGATGAGGGTCGAGAAGGTCGAAGGTGAGGAACGAGAAGGCCGAAGGTGAGGAACGAGAAGGTCAAAGGTGAGGGACGAGAAGGTCTATGGTGAGGGATGAGGGACGAGAAGGTCGAAGGTGAGGGACGAGGGACAAGAAGGTCGAAGATGAGGGATGAGGGATGAGAAGGTCGAAGGTGAGGGATGAGGGACGAGAGGGTCAAAGGTGAGGGATGAGGGACGAGAAGGTCAAAGATGAGGGGCGAGAAGGTCGAAGGTGAGGGAGTGGGACGAGAAGGTCGAAGGTGAGGGATGAGGGACAAGAAGGTCGAAGGTGAGGGATGAGGGATGAGAAGGTCAAAGGTGAGGGTTGAGGGACGAGAAGGTCAAAGGTGAGGGACGAGAAGGTCGAAGGTGGGGGATGAGGGACGAGAAGGTCGAAGGTGAGGGATGAGGGACGAGAAGGTCAAAGGTGAGGGATGAGGGACGAGAAGGTCGAAGATGAGGGACGAGTAGGTCGAAGGTGAGGGACGAGAAGGTCGAAGGTGAAGGATGAGGGACGAGAAGGTCAAAGGTGAGGGATGAGGGACAAGAAGGTCGAAGGTGAGGGACGAGAAGGTCAAAGGTGAGGGATGAGGGACGAGAAGGTCGAAGGTGAGGGATGAGGGACGAGAAGGTCAAAGGTGAGGGATGAAGAATGAGAATGTCAAAGGTGAAGGATGAGGGACGAGAAGGTCGAAGGTGAGGGATGAGGGACGAGAAGGTCGAAGGTGAGGGACGAGAAGGTCGAAGGTGAGGGATCAGGGACGAGAAGGTCAAAGGTGAGGGATGAGGGACGAGAAGGTCGAAGATGAGGGAGGAGGGACGAGAAGGTCGAAGGTGAGGGATGAGGGACGAGAAGGTCGAAGGTGAGGGATGAGGGACGAGAAGGTCGAAGGTGAGGGATGAGGGATGAGAAGGTCAAAGGTGAGGGACGAGAAGGTCGAAGGTGAGGGATGAGGGACGAGAAGGTCAAAGGTGAGGGACGAGAAGGTCGAAGGTGAGGGATGAGGGACGAGAAGGTCGAAGGTGAGGGACGAGAAGGTCGAAGGTGAGGGATGAGGGACGAGAAGGTCAAAGGTGAGGGATGAGGGACGAGAAGGTCGAAGATGAGGGACGAGATGGTCGAAGGTGAGGGACGAGAAGGTCGAAGGTGAGGGATGAGGGACGAGAAGGTCGAAGGTGAGGGACGAGAAGGTCGAAGGTGAGGGATGAGGGACGAGAAGGTCGAAGGTGAGGGACGAGAAGGTCGAAGGTGAGGGATGAGGGACGAGAAGGTCGAAGGTGAGGGTCGAGAAGGTCGAAGGTGAGGAACAAGAAGGCCGAAGGTGAGGAACGAGAAGGTCAAAGGTGAGGGACGAGAAGGTCGAAGGTGAGGGATGAGGGACGAGAAGGTCGAAGGTGAGGGATGAGGGACGAGAAGGTCAAAGGTGAGGGTTGAGGGACGAGAAGGTCAAAGGTGAGGGACGAGAAAGTCGAAGGTGGGGGATGAGGGACGAGAAGGTCGAAGGTGAGGGACGAGAAGGTCGAAGGTGAGGGATGAGGGACGAGAAGGTCAAAGGTGAGGGATGAGGGACGAGAAGGTCGAAGATGAGGGACGAGGAGGTCGAAGGTGAGGGACGAGAAGGTCGAAGGTGAGGGATGAGGGACGAGAAGGTCAAAGGTGAGGGATGAGGGACGAGAAGGTTGAAGATGAGGGACGAGGAGGTCGAAGGTGAGGGACGAGAAGGTCGAAGGTGAGGGATGAGGGACGAGAAGGTCGAAGGTGAGGGACGAGAAGGTCGAAGGTGAGGGATAAGGGACAAGAAGGTCGAAGGTGAGGGATGAGGGACGAGAAGGTCAAAGGTGAGGGATGAAGAATGAGAAGGTCAAAGGTGAAGGATGAGGGACGAGAAGGTCGAAGGTGAGGGATGAGGGACGAGAAGGTCAAAGGTGAGGGATGAGGGACGAGAAGGTCAAAGGTGAGGGATGAGGGACGAGAAGGTCGAAGGTGAGGGATGAGGGACGAGAAGGTCGAAGGTGAGGGATGAGGGATGAGAAGGTCAAAGGTGAGGGACGAGAAGGTCAAAGGTGAGGGATTAGGGACGAGAAGGTCAAAGGTGAGGGATGAGGGACGAGAAGGTCGAAGATGAGGGACGAGAAGGTCGAAGATGAGGGAGGAGGGACGAGAAGGTCGAAGGTGAGGGATGAGGGACGAGAAGGTCAAAGGTGAGGGTTGAGGGACGAGAAGGTCAAAGGTGAGGGACGAGAAAGTCGAAGGTGGGGGATGAGGGACGAGAAGGTCGAAGGTGAGGGACGAGAAGGTCGAAGGTGAGGGATGAGGGACGAGAAGGTCAAAGGTGAGGGATGAGGGACGAGAAGGTCGAAGATGAGGGACGAGGAGGTCGAAGGTGAGGGACGAGAAGGTCGAAGGTGAGGGATGAGGGACGAGAAGGTCAAAGGTGAGGGATGAGGGACGATAAGGTTGAAGATGAGGGACGAGGAGGTCGAAGGTGAGGGACGAGAAGGTCGAAGGTGAGGGATGAGGGACGAGAAGGTCGAAGGTGAGGGACGAGAAGGTCGAAGGTGAGGGATGAAGGACGAGAAGGTCGAAGGTGAGGGATGAGGGACGAGAAGGTCGAAGGTGAGGGATGAGGGACAAGAAGGTCGAAGGTGAGGGATGAGGGACGAGAAGGTCAAATGTGAGGGATGAGGGACGAGAAGGTCGAAGGTGAGGGACGAGAAGGTCGAAGGTGAGGGATGGGGGACAAGAAGGTCGAAGGTGAGGGACCAGAAGGTCGAAGGTGAGGGAGTGGGACAAGAAGGTCAAAGGTGAGGGACGAGAAGGTCGAAGGTGAGGGATGAGGGACGAGAAGGTCGAAGGTGACGGACGAGAAGGTCGAAGGTGAGGGATGAGGGACGAGAAGGTCGAAGGTGAGGGACGAGAAGGTCAAAGGTGAGGGATGAAGAATGAGAAGGTCAAAGGTGAAGGATGAGGGACGAGAAGGTCGAAGGTGAGGGATGAGGGTCGAGAAGGTCGAAGGTGAGGAACGAGAAGGCCGAAGGTGAGGAACGAGAAGGTCAAAGGTGAGGGACGAGAAGGTCTAAGGTGAGGGATGAGGGACGAGAAGGTCGAAGGTGAGGGACGAGGGACAAGAAGGTCGAAGATGAGGGATGAGGGATGAGAAGGTCGAAGGTGAGGGATGAGGGACGAGAAGGTCAAAGGTGAGGGATGAGGGACGAGAAGGTCAAAGATGAGGGGCGAGAAGGTCGAAGGTGAGGGAGTGGGACGAGAAGGTCGAAGGTGAGGGATGAGGGACAAGAAGGTCGAAGGTGAGGGATGAGGGATGAGAAGGTCAAAGGTGAGGGACGAGAAGGTCGAAGGTGAGGGAGTGGGACGAGAAGTTCGAAGGTGAGGGACGAGAAGGTCGAAGGTGAGGGATGAGGGACGAGAAGGTCGAAGGTGAGGGATGAGGGACGAGAAGGTCGAAGGTGAGGGACGAGAAGGTCGAAGGTGAGGGATGAGGGACAAGAAGGTCGAAGGTGAGGGACGCGGAGATCAAAGGTGAGGGATGAGGGACGAGAAGGTCAAATGTGAGGGACGAGAAGGTCAAAGGTGAGGGATGAGGGATGAGAAGGTCGAAGGTGAGGGACGAGAAGGTCGAAGGTGAGGGATGGGGGACAAGAAGTTCGAAGGTGAGGGACCAGAAGGTCGAAGGTGAGGGAGTGGGACAAGAAGGTCAAAGGTGAGGGACGAGAAGGTCGAAGGTGAGGGATGAGGGACGAGAAGGTCGAAGGTGAGGGACGAGAAGGTCGAAGGTGAGGGATGAGGGACGAGAAGGTCGAAGGTGAGGGATGAGGGACGAGAAGGTCAAAGGTGAGGGATGAAGAATGAGAAGGTCAAAGGTGAAGGATGAGGGACGAGAAGGTCGAAGGTGAGGGATGAGGGTCGAGAAGGTCGAAGGTGAGGAACGAGAAGGCCGAAGGTGAGGAACGAGAAGGTCAAAGGTGAGGGACGAGAAGGTCTAAGGTGAGGGATGAGGGACGAGAAGGTCGAAGGTGAGGGACGAGGGACAAGAAGGTCGAAGATGAGGGATGAGAAGGTCGAAGGTGAGGGATGAGGGACGAGAAGGTCAAAGGTGAGGGATGAGGGACGAGAAGGTCAAAGATGAGGGGCGAGAAGGTCGAAGGTGAGGGAGTGGGACGAGAAGGTCGAAGGTGAGGGATGAGGGACAAGAAGGTCGAAGGTGAGGGATGAGGGATGAGAAGGTCAAAGGTGAGGGACGAGAAGGTCGAAGGTGAGGGAGTGGGACGAGAAGTTCGAAGGTGAGGGACGAGAAGGTCGAAGGTGAGGGATGAGGGACGAGAAGGTCGAAGGTGAGGGATGAGGGATGAGAAGGTCAAAGGTGAGGGACGAGAAGGTCGAAGGTGAGGGATGAGGGACAAGAAGGTCGAAGGTGAGGGATGAGAAGGTCGAAGGTGAGGGACGAGAAGGTCAAAGGTGAGGGATGAGGGACGAGAAGGTCAAAGGTGAGGGATGAGGGACGAGAAGGTTGAAGATGAGGGACGAGGAGGTCGAAGGTGAGGGACGAGAAGGTCGAAGGTGAGGGATGAGGGACGAGAAGGTCGAAGGTGAGGGACGAGAAGGTCGAAGGTGAGGGATGAGGGACAAGAAGGTCGAAGGTGAGGGATGAGGGACGAGAAGGTCAAAGGTGAGGGATGAAGAATGAGAAGGTCAAAGGTGAAGGATGAGGGACGAGAAGGTCGAAGGTGAGGGATGAGGGACGAGAAGGTCAAAGGTGAGGGATGAGGGACGAGAAGGTCAAAGGTGAGGGATGAGGGACGAGAAGGTCGAAGGTGAGGGATGAGGGACGAGAAGGTCGAAGGTGAGGGATGAGGGATGAGAAGGTCAAAGGTGAGGGACGAGAAGGTCAAAGGTGAGGGATTAGGGACGAGAAGGTCAAAGGTGAGGGATGAGGGACGAGAAGGTCGAAGATGAGGGACGAGAAGGTCGAAGATGAGGGAGGAGGGACGAGAAGGTCGAAGGTGAGGGATGAGGGACGAGAAGGTCAAAGGTGAGGGTTGAGGGACGAGAAGGTCAAAGGTGAGGGACGAGAAAGTCGAAGGTGGGGGATGAGGGACGAGAAGGTCGAAGGTGAGGGACGAGAAGGTCGAAGGTGAGGGATGAGGGACGAGAAGGTCAAAGGTGAGGGATGAGGGACGAGAAGGTCGAAGATGAGGGACGAGGAGGTCGAAGGTGAGGGACGAGAAGGTCGAAGGTGAGGGATGAGGGACGAGAAGGTCAAAGGTGAGGGATGAGGGACGATAAGGTTGAAGATGAGGGACGAGGAGGTCGAAGGTGAGGGACGAGAAGGTCGAAGGTGAGGGATGAGGGACGAGAAGGTCGAAGGTGAGGGACGAGAAGGTCGAAGGTGAGGGATGAAGGACGAGAAGGTCGAAGGTGAGGGATGAGGGACGAGAAGGTCGAAGGTGAGGGATGAGGGACAAGAAGGTCGAAGGTGAGGGATGAGGGACGAGAAGGTCAAATGTGAGGGATGAGGGACGAGAAGGTCGAAGGTGAGGGACGAGAAGGTCGAAGGTGAGGGATGGGGGACAAGAAGGTCGAAGGTGAGGGACCAGAAGGTCGAAGGTGAGGGAGTGGGACAAGAAGGTCAAAGGTGAGGGACGAGAAGGTCGAAGGTGAGGGATGAGGGACGAGAAGGTCGAAGGTGACGGACGAGAAGGTCGAAGGTGAGGGATGAGGGACGAGAAGGTCGAAGGTGAGGGACGAGAAGGTCAAAGGTGAGGGATGAAGAATGAGAAGGTCAAAGGTGAAGGATGAGGGACGAGAAGGTCGAAGGTGAGGGATGAGGGTCGAGAAGGTCGAAGGTGAGGAACGAGAAGGCCGAAGGTGAGGAACGAGAAGGTCAAAGGTGAGGGACGAGAAGGTCTAAGGTGAGGGATGAGGGACGAGAAGGTCGAAGGTGAGGGACGAGGGACAAGAAGGTCGAAGATGAGGGATGAGGGATGAGAAGGTCGAAGGTGAGGGATGAGGGACGAGAAGGTCAAAGGTGAGGGATGAGGGACGAGAAGGTCAAAGATGAGGGGCGAGAAGGTCGAAGGTGAGGGAGTGGGACGAGAAGGTCGAAGGTGAGGGATGAGGGACAAGAAGGTCGAAGGTGAGGGATGAGGGATGAGAAGGTCAAAGGTGAGGGACGAGAAGGTCGAAGGTGAGGGAGTGGGACGAGAAGTTCGAAGGTGAGGGACGAGAAGGTCGAAGGTGAGGGATGAGGGACGAGAAGGTCGAAGGTGAGGGATGAGGGACGAGAAGGTCGAAGGTGAGGGACGAGAAGGTCGAAGGTGAGGGATGAGGGACAAGAAGGTCGAAGGTGAGGGACGCGGAGATCAAAGGTGAGGGATGAGGGACGAGAAGGTCAAATGTGAGGGACGAGAAGGTCAAAGGTGAGGGATGAGGGATGAGAAGGTCGAAGGTGAGGGACGAGAAGGTCGAAGGTGAGGGATGGGGGACAAGAAGTTCGAAGGTGAGGGACCAGAAGGTCGAAGGTGAGGGAGTGGGACAAGAAGGTCAAAGGTGAGGGACGAGAAGGTCGAAGGTGAGGGATGAGGGACGAGAAGGTCGAAGGTGAGGGACGAGAAGGTCGAAGGTGAGGGATGAGGGACGAGAAGGTCGAAGGTGAGGGATGAGGGACGAGAAGGTCAAAGGTGAGGGATGAAGAATGAGAAGGTCAAAGGTGAAGGATGAGGGACGAGAAGGTCGAAGGTGAGGGATGAGGGTCGAGAAGGTCGAAGGTGAGGAACGAGAAGGCCGAAGGTGAGGAACGAGAAGGTCAAAGGTGAGGGACGAGAAGGTCTAAGGTGAGGGATGAGGGACGAGAAGGTCGAAGGTGAGGGACGAGGGACAAGAAGGTCGAAGATGAGGGATGAGAAGGTCGAAGGTGAGGGATGAGGGACGAGAAGGTCAAAGGTGAGGGATGAGGGACGAGAAGGTCAAAGATGAGGGGCGAGAAGGTCGAAGGTGAGGGAGTGGGACGAGAAGGTCGAAGGTGAGGGATGAGGGACAAGAAGGTCGAAGGTGAGGGATGAGGGATGAGAAGGTCAAAGGTGAGGGACGAGAAGGTCGAAGGTGAGGGAGTGGGACGAGAAGTTCGAAGGTGAGGGACGAGAAGGTCGAAGGTGAGGGATGAGGGACGAGAAGGTCGAAGGTGAGGGATGAGGGATGAGAAGGTCAAAGGTGAGGGACGAGAAGGTCGAAGGTGAGGGATGAGGGACAAGAAGGTCGAAGGTGAGGGATGAGAAGGTCGAAGGTGAGGGACGAGAAGGTCAAAGGTGAGGGATGAGGGACGAGAAGGTCAAAGGTGAGGGACGAGAAGGTCGAAGGTGAGGGATGAGGGACGAGAAGGTCGAAGGTGAGGGATAAGGGACGAGGGACAAGAAGGTCGAAGGTGAGGGATGAGGGACGAGAAGGTCAAAGGTGAGGGATGAGGAACGAAAAGGTCAAACGTGAAGGATGAGGGACGAGAAGGTCGAAGGTGAGGGATGAGGGTCGAGAAGGTCGATGTTGAGGAACGAGAAGGCCGAAGGTGAGGAACGAGAAGGTCAAAGGTGAGGGACGAGAAGGTCGAAGGTGAGGGATGAGGGACGAGAAGGTCGAAGATAAGGGATGAGGGACGAGAAGGTCAAAGGTGAGGGATGAGGGACGAGAAGGTCGAAGGTGAGGGATGAGGGACGAGAAGTTCAAAGGTGAGGGACAAGAAGGTCGAAGGTGAGGGATGAGGGACGAGAAGGTCGAAGGTGAGGAACAAGAAGGTCGAAGGTGAGGGATGAGGGATGAGAAGGTCAAAGGTGAGGGATCAGGGACGAGAAGATCGAAGATGAGGGAGGAGGGACAAGAAGGTCGAAGGTGAGGGATGAGGGACGAGAAGGTCGAAGGTGAGGGATGAGAAGGTCGAAGATGAGGGATGAGGGACGAGAAGGTCGAAGGTGAGGGATGAGGGTTGAGAAGGTCAAAGGTGAGGAACGAGAAGGTCAAAGGTGAGGGATGAGGGACGAGAAGGTCGAAGGTGAGGGACGAGGAGATCGAAGGTGAGGGATGAGGGACGAGAAGGTCGAAAGTGAGGGATGAGGGACGAGAAGGTCAAAGGTGAGGGATGAGGGACGAGAAGGTCAAAGGTGAAGGATGAGGGACGAGAAGGTCAAAGGTGAGGGACGAGAAGGTCGAAGGTGAGGAACGAGAAGGTCAAAGGTGAGGGATGAGAAGGTCGAAGGTGAGGGATGAGGGACGAGAAGGTCGAAGATGAGGGATGAGGGATGAGAAGGTCAAAGGTGAGGGATGAGGGACGAGAAGGTCGAAGGTGAGGGATGAGGGACGAGAAGGTCAAAGGTGAGGGACAAGAAGGTCGAAGGTGAGCGATGAGGGACGAGAAGGTCGAAGGTGAGGGACGAGATAGTCGAAGGTGAGGGATGAGGGACGAGAAGGTCAAAGGTGGGGGATGAGGGATGAGAAGGTCAATTGTGAGGGATGAGGGACGAGAAGGTCAAAGGTGAGGGATGAGGGACGAGAAGGTCAAAGGTGAGGGACGAGAAGGTCAAAGGTGAGGGATGAGGGACGAGAAGGTCGAAGGTGAGGGATGAGGAGATCGAAGGTGAGGGATGAGAAGGTCGAAGATGAGGGATGAGGGACGAGAAGGTCGAAGGTGAGGGATGAGGGACGAGAAGATCGAAGATGAGGGATGAGGGACGAGAAGGTCGAAAGTGAGGGATGAGGGACGAGAAGGTCGAAGGTGAGGCATGAGATGGTCGAAGATGAGGGATGAGGGACGAGAAGGTCGAAGGTGAGGGATGAGGGACGAGAAGGTCAAAGGTGAGGGATGAGGGACGAGAAGGTCAAAGGTGAGGGATGAGGGACGAGAAGGTCGAAGGTGAGGGATGAAAAGGTCGAAGATGAGGGATGAGGGACGAGAAGGTCGAAGTTGAGGGAGGAGGGACGAGAAGGTCGAAGGTGAGGGATGAGGGACGAGAAGGTCGAAGGTATGGGATGAGATGGTCGAAGATGAGGGATGAGGGACGAGAAGGTCAAAGGTGAGGGATGAGGGACGAGAAGGTCAAAGGTGAGGGATGAGGGACGAGAAGGTCAAAGGTGAGGGATGAGGGACGAGAAGGTCAAAGGTGAGGGACGAGAAGGTCAAAGGTGAGGGATGAGGGACGAGAAGGTCGAAGGTGAGGGATGAGGAGATCGAAGGTGAGGGATGAGAAGGTCGAAGATGAGGGATGAGGGACGAGAAGGTCGAAGGTGAGGGATGAGGGACGAGAAGATCGAAGATGAGGGATGAGGGACGAGAAGGTCGAAAGTGAGGGATGAGGGACGAGAAGGTCGAAGGTGAGGCATGAGATGGTCGAAGATGAGGGATGAGGGACGAGAAGGTTGAAGGTGAGGGATGAGGGACGAGAAGGTCAAAGGTGAGGGATGAGGGACGAGAAGGTCAAAGGTGAGGGATGAGGGACGAGAAGGTCGAAGGTGAGGGATGAAAAGGTCGAAGATGGGGGATGAGGGACGAGAAGGTCGAAGGTGAGGGATGAGGGACGAGAAGGTCAAAGGTGAGGGATGAGGGACAAGAAGGTCAAAGGTGAGGGATGAGGGACGAGAAGGTCAAAGCTGAGGGACGAGAAGGTCAAAGGTGAGGGACGAGGAGATCGAAGGTGAGGGATGAGAAGGTCGAAGATGGGGGATGAGGGACGAGAAGGTCGAAGGTGAGGGATGAGGGACGAGAAGGTCAAAGGTGAGGGATGAGGGACGAGAAGGTCAAAGGTGAGGGATGAGGGACGAGAAGGTCGAAGGTGTGGGATGAAAAGGTCGAAGATGGGGGATGAGGGACGAGAAGGTCGAAGGTGAGGGATGAGGGACGAGAAGGTCAAAGGTGAGGGATGAGGGACGAGAAGGTCAAAGGTGAGGGATGAGGGACGAGAAGGTCGAAGGTGAGGGATGAAAAGGTCGAAGATGGGGGATGAGGGACGAGAAGGTCGCAAGTGAGGGATGAGGGGCGAGAAGGTCGAAGGTGAGGGAGTGGGACGAGAAGGTCGAAGGTGAGGGATGAGGGACAAGAAGGTCGAAGGTGAGGGATGAGGGATGAGAAGGTCAAAGGTGAGGGACGAGAAGGTCGAAGGTGAGGGAGTGGGACGAGAAGTTCGAAGGTGAGGGACGAGAAGGTCGAAGGTGAGGGATGAGGGACGAGAAGGTCGAAGGTGAGGGATGAGGGATGAGAAGGTCAAAGGTGAGGGACGAGAAGGTCGAAGGTGAGGGATGAGGGACAAGAAGGTCGAAGGTGAGGGACGCGGAGATCAAAGGTGAGGGATGAGGGACGAGAAGGTCAAATGTGAGGGACGAGAAGGTCAAAGGTGAGGGATGAGGGATGAGAAGGTCGAAGGTGAGGGACGAGAAGGTCAAAGGTGAGGGATGAGGGACGAGAAGGTCAAAGGTGAGGGACGAGAAGGTCAAAGGTGAGGGATGAGGGACGAGAAGGTCGAAGGTGAGGGATAAGGGACGAGGGACAAGAAGGTCGAAGGTGAGGGATGAGGGACGAGAAGGTCAAAGGTGAGGGATGAGGAACGAAAAGGTCAAACGTGAAGGATGAGGGACGAGAAGGTCGAAGGTGAGGGATGAGGGTCGAGAAGGTCGATGTTGAGGAACGAGAAGGCCGAAGGTGAGGAACGAGAAGGTCAAAGGTGAGGGACGAGAAGGTCGAAGGTGAGGGATGAGGGACGAGAAGGTCGAAGATAAGGGATGAGGGACGAGAAGGTCAAAGGTGAGGGATGAGGGACGAGAAGGTCGAAGGTGAGGGATGAGGGACGAGAAGTTCAAAGGTGAGGGACAAGAAGGTCGAAGGTGAGGGATGAGGGACGAGAAGGTCGAAGGTGAGGGACAAGAAGGTCGAAGTTGAGGGATGAGGGATGAGAAGGTCAAAGGTGAGGGATCAGGGACGAGAAGATCGAAGATGAGGGAGGAGGGACGAGAAAGTCGAAGGTGAGGGATGAGGGACGAGAAGGTCGAAGGTGAGGGATGAGAAGGTCGAAGATGAGGGATGAGGGACGAGAAGGTCGAAGGTGAGGGATGAGGGTTGAGAAGGTCAAAGGTGAGGAACGAGAAGGTCAAAGGTGAGGGATGAGGGACGAGAAGGTCGAAGGTGAGGGACGAGGAGATCGAAAGTGAGGGATGAGGGACGAGAAGGTCGAAAGTGAGGGATGAGGGACGAGAAGGTCAAAGGTGAGGGATGAGGGACGAGAAGGTCAAAGGTGAAGGATGAGGGACGAGAAGGTCAAAGGTGAGGGACGAGAAGGTCGAAGGTGAGGAACGAGAAGGTCAAAGGTGAGGGATGAGAAGGTCGAAGGTGAGGGATGAGGGACGAGAAGGTCGAAGGTGAGGGATGAGGGACGAGAAGGTCAAAGGTGAGGGTTGAGGGACGAGAAGGTCAAAGGTGAGGGACGAGAAAGTCGAAGGTGGGGGATGAGGGACGAGAAGGTCGAAGGTGAGGGACGAGAAGGTCGAAGGTGAGGGATGAGGGACGAGAAGGTCGAAGATGAGGGACGAGGAGGTCGAAGGTGAGGGACGAGAAGGTCGAAGGTGAGGGATGAGGGACGAGAAGGTCAAAGGTGAGGGATGAGGGACGAGAAGGTTGAAGATGAGGGACGAGGAGGTCGAAGGTGAGGGACGAGAAGGTCGAAGGTGAGGGATGAGGGACGAGAAGGTCGAAGGTGAGGGACGAGAAGGTCGAAGGTGAGGGATGAGGGACGAGAAGGTCGAAGGTGAGGGATGAGGGACGAGAAGGTCAAAGGTGAGGGATGAAGAATGAGAAGGTCAAAGGTGAAGGATGAGGGACGAGAAGGTCGAAGGTGAGGGATGAGGGAAGAGAAGGTCAAAGGTGAGGGATGAGGGATGAGAAGGTCAAAGGTTAGGGATGAGGGACGAGAAGGTCGAAGGTGAGGGATGAGGGACGAGAAGGTCGAAGGTGAGGGATGAGGGACGAGAAGGTCAAAGGTGAGGGACGAGAAGGTCAAAGGTGAGGGATGAGGGACGAGAAGGTCGAAGGTGAGGGATGAGGAGATCGAAGGTGAGGGATGAGAAGGTCGAAGATGAGGGATGAGGGACGAGAAGGTCGAAGGTGAGGGATGAGGGACGAGAAGATCGAAGATGAGGGATGAGGGACGAGAAGGTCGAAAGTGAGGGATGAGGGACGAGAAGGTCGAAGGTGAGGCATGAGATGGTCGAAGATGAGGGATGAGGGACGAGAAGGTTGAAGGTGAGGGATGAGGGACGAGAAGGTCAAAGGTGAGGGATGAGGGACGAGAAGGTCAAAGGTGAGGGATGAGGGACGAGAAGGTCGAAGGTGAGGGATGAAAAGGTCGAAGATGGGGGATGAGGGACGAGAAGGTCGAAGGTGAGGGATGAGGGACGAGAAGGTCAAAGGTGAGGGATGAGGGACAAGAAGGTCAAAGGTGAGGGATGAGGGACGAGAAGGTCAAAGCTGAGGGACGAGAAGGTCAAAGGTGAGGGACGAGGAGATCGAAGGTGAGGGATGAGAAGGTCGAAGATGGGGGATGAGGGACGAGAAGGTCGAAGGTGAGGGATGAGGGACGAGAAGGTCAAAGGTGAGGGATGAGGGACGAGAAGGTCAAAGGTGAGGGATGAGGGACGAGAAGGTCGAAGGTGAGGGATGAACAGGTCGAAGATGGGGGATGAGGGACGAGAAGGTCGAAGGTGAGGGATGAGGGACGAGAAGGTCAAAGGTGAGGGATGAGGGACGAGAAGGTCAAAGGTGAGGGATGAGGGACGAGAAGGTCGAAGGTGAGGGATGAAAAGGTCGAAGATGGGGGATGAGGGACGAGAAGGTCGCAAGTGAGGGATGAGGGGCGAGAAGGTCGAAGGTGAGGGAGTGGGACGAGAAGGTCGAAGGTGAGGGATGAGGGACAAGAAGGTCGAAGGTGAGGGATGAGGGATGAGAAGGTCAAAGATGAGGGACGAGAAGGTCGAAGGTGAGGGAGTGGGACGAGAAGTTCGAAGGTGAGGGACGAGAAGGTCGAAGGTGAGGGATGAGGGACGAGAAGGTCGAAGGTGAGGGATGAGGGATGAGAAGGTCAAAGGTGAGGGACGAGAAGGTCGAAGGTGAGGGATGAGGGACAAGAAGGTCGAAGGTGAGGGACGCGGAGATCAAAGGTGAGGGATGAGGGACGAGAAGTCAAATGTGAGGGACGAGAAGGTCAAAGGTGAGGGATGAGGGATGAGAAGGTCGAAGGTGAGGGACGAGAAGGTCAAAGGTGAGGGATGAGGGACGAGAAGGTCAAAGGTGAGGGACGAGAAGGTCAAAGGTGAGGGATGAGGGACGAGAAGGTCGAAGGTGAGGGATAAGGGACGAGGGACAAGAAGGTCGAAGGTGAGGGATGAGGGACGAGAAGGTCAAAGGTGAGGGATGAGGAACGAAAAGGTCAAACGTGAAGGATGAGGGACGAGAAGGTCGAAGGTGAGGGATGAGGGTCGAGAAGGTCGATGTTGAGGAACGAGAAGGCCGAAGGTGAGGAACGAGAAGGTCAAAGGTGAGGGACGAGAAGGTCGAAGGTGAGGGATGAGGGACGAGAAGGTCGAAGATAAGGGATGAGGGACGAGAAGGTCAAAGGTGAGGGATGAGGGACGAGAAGGTCGAAGGTGAGGGATGAGGGACGAGAAGTTCAAAGGTGAGGGACAAGAAGGTCGAAGGTGAGGGATGAGGGACGAGAAGGTCGAAGGTGAGGGACAAGAAGGTCGAAGTTGAGGGATGAGGGATGAGAAGGTCAAAGGTGAGGGATCAGGGACGAGAAGATCGAAGATGAGGGAGGAGGGACGAGAAAGTCGAAGGTGAGGGATGAGGGACGAGAAGGTCGAAGGTGAGGGATGAGAAGGTCGAAGATGAGGGATGAGGGACGAGAAGGTCGAAGGTGAGGGATGAGGGTTGAGAAGGTCAAAGGTGAGGAACGAGAAGGTCAAAGGTGAGGGATGAGGGACGAGAAGGTCGAAGGTGAGGGACGAGGAGATCGAAAGTGAGGGATGAGGGACGAGAAGGTCGAAAGTGAGGGATGAGGGACGAGAAGGTCGAAGATGAGGGACGAGGAGGTCGAAGGTGAGGGACGAGAAGGTCGAAGGTGAGGGATGAGGGACGAGAAGGTCAAAGGTGAGGGATGAGGGACGAGAAGGTTGAAGATGAGGGACGAGGAGGTCGAAGGTGAGGGACGAGAAGGTCGAAGGTGAGGGATGAGGGACGAGAAGGTCGAAGATGAGGGACGAGAAGGTCGAAGGTGAGGGATGAGGGACGAGAAGGTCGAAGGTGAGGGATGAGGGACGAGAAGGTCAAAGGTGAGGGATGAAGAATGAGAAGGTCAAAGGTGAAGGATGAGGGACGAGAAGGTCGAAGGTGAGAGATGAGGGACGAGAAGGTCAAAGGTGAGGGATGAGGGACGAGAAGGTCAAAGGTGAGGGATGAGGGACGAGAAGGTCGAAGGTGAGGGATGAGGGACGAGAAGGTCGAAGGTGAGGGATGAGGGACGAGAAGGTCAAAGGTGAGGGACGAGAAGGTCAAAGGTGAGGGATTAGGGACGAGAAGGTCGAAGGTGAGGGATGAGGGTCGAGAAGGTCGAAGGTGAAGAACGAGAAGGCCGAAGGTGAGGAACGAGAAGGTCAAAGGTGAGGGACGAGAAGGTCGAAGGTGAGGGATGAGGGATGAGAAGGTCGAAGGTGAGGGACGAGAAGGTCGAAGGTGAGGGATGAGGGACGAGAAGGTCGAAGATGAGGGAGGAGGGACGAGAAGGTCGAAGGTGAGGGATGAGGGACGAGAAGGTCGAAGGTGAGGGATGAGGGACGAGAAGGTCGAAGGTGAGGGATGGGGGATGAGAAGGTCAAAGGTGAGGGACGAGAAGGTCGAAGGTGAGGGATGAGGGACGAGAAGGTCAAAGGTGAGGGATGAGGGACGAGAAGGTCAAAGGTGAGGGATGAGGAATGAGAAGGTCAAAGGTGAAGGATGAGGGACGAGAAGGTCGAAGGTGAGGGATGAGGGTCGAGAAGGTCGAAGGTGAGGAACGAGAAGGCCGAAGGTGAGGAACGAGAAGGTTGAAGGTGAGGGATGAGGGATGAGAAGGTCGAAGGTGAGGGATGAGGGACGAGAAGGTCAAAGGTGAGGGTTGAGGGACGAGAAGGTCAAAGGTGAGGGACGAGAAGGTCGAAGGTGGGGGATGAGGGACGAGAAGGTCGAAGGTGAGGGACGAGAAGGTCGAAGGTGAGGGATAAGGGACAAGAAGGTCAAAGGTGAGGGATGAGGGACAAGAAGGTCGAAGATGAGGGACGAGGAGGTCGAAGGTGAGGGATGAGAAGGTCGAAGGTGAGGGATGAGGGACGAGAAGGTCAAAGGTGAGGGATGAGGGATGAGAAGGTCGAAGATGAGGGAGGAGGGACGAGAAGGTCGAAGGTGAGGGATGAGGGACGAGGTCAAAGGTGAGGGATGAGGGACGAGAAGGTCGAAGGTAAGGGATGTGGGACGAGAAGGTCAAAGGTGAGGGACGAGAAGGTCGAAGGTGAGGGATTAGGGACGAGAAGGTCAAAGGTGAGGGATGAGGGACGAGAAGGTCGAACATGAGGGACGAGAAGGTCGAAGGTGAGGGATGGGGGATGAGAAGGTCGAAGGTGAGGGACGAGAAGGTCGAAGGTGAGGGACGAGAAGGTCGAAGGTGAGGGATGAGGGACGAGAAGGTCGAAGGTGAGGGATGAGGGACGAGAAGGTCAAAGGTGAGGGATGAAGAATGAGAAGGTCAAAGGTGAGGGATGAGGGACGAGAAGGTCGAAGGTGAGGGATGAGGGTCGAGAAGGTCGAAGGTGAGGAACGAGAAGGCCGAAGGTGAGGAACGAGAAGGTCAAAGGTGAGGGACCAGAAGGTCGAAGGTGAGGGATGAGGGACGAGAAGGTCGAAGGTGAGGGACGAGAAGGTGGAAGGTGAGGGATGAGTAACAAGAAGGTCAAAGGTGAGGGATGAGGGACGAGAAGGTCGAAGATGAGGGAGGAGGGACGAGAAGGTCGAAGGTGAGGGATGAGGGACGAGAAGGTCAAAGGTGAGGGATGAGGGATGAGAAGGTCAAAGGTGAGGGATGAGAAGGTCGAAGGTGAGGGATGAGGGACGAGAAGGTCGAAGGTGTGGGATGAGGGACGAGAAGGTCTTAGGTGAGGGATGAGGGACGAGAAGGTCGAAGGTGAGGGACGAGGGACAAGAAGGTCGAAGATGAGGGACAAGGGACGAGAAGGTCGAAGGTGAGGGATGAGGGACGAGAAGGTCAAAGGTGAGGGATGAGGGACGAGAAGTTCACAGATGAGGGGCGAGAAGGTCGAAGGTGAGGGAGTGGGACGAGAAGGTCGAAGGTGAGGGATGAGGGACAAGAAGGTCGAAGGTGAGGGACGAGAAGGTCGAAGGTGAGGGATGAGGGACAAGAAGGTCGAAGGTGAGGGACGAGAAGGTCGAAGGTGAGGGATGAGGGACGAGAAGGTCAAAGGTGAGGGATGAGGGACGAGAAGGTCAAAGGTGAGGGACGAGAAGGCCGAAGGTGAGGGATGAGGGACGAGAAGGTTGACGGTGAGG
This sequence comes from Rana muscosa, assembly GCA_029206835.1. Classification (NCBI taxonomy): domain Eukaryota; kingdom Metazoa; phylum Chordata; class Amphibia; order Anura; family Ranidae; genus Rana; species Rana muscosa. The sequence goes on along the minus strand of JARGYO010000198.1, from coordinate 15,116,265 downwards.
GACGAGGAGGTCGAAGGTGAGGGATGAGGGACGAGAAGGTCAAAGGTGAGGGATGAGGGATGAGAAGGTCGAAGGTGAGGGATGAGGGACGAGAAGGTCAAAGGTGAGGGATGAGGAACGAGAAGGTCAAAGGTGAGGAATGAGGGACGAGAAGGTCAAAGGTGAGGGATGAGGGACGAGAAGGTCAAAGGTGAGGGACGAGAAGGTCAAAGGTGAGGGATGAGGGACGAGAAGGTCAAAGTTGAGGGATGAGGGTCGAGAAGGTCAAAGATGAGGGGCGAGAAGGTCGAAGGTAAGGAAGTGGGACGAGAGGGTCGAAGGTGAGGGGTGAGGAACGAGAAGGTCGAAGGTGAGGGATGAGGGACGAGAAGGTCTAAGGTGAGGGATGAGGGACGAGAAGGTCAAAGGTGAGGGACGAGGGACAAGAAGGTCGAAGATGAGGGACGAGGGACGAGAAGGTCAAAGATGAGGGGCGAGAAGGTCGAAGGTGAGGGAGTGGGACGAGAAGGTCGAAGGTGAGGGGTGAGGGACGAGAAGGTCGAAGGTCAGGGATGAGGGACGAGAAGGTCTAAGGTGAGGGATGAGGGATGAGAAGGTCGAAGGTGAGGGACGAGGGACAAGAAGGTCGAAGATGAGGGACGAGAAGGTTGAAGGTGAGGGATGAGGGATGAGAAGGTCAAAGGTGAGGGATGAGGGACGATAAAGTTCAAAGATGAGGGGCGAAAAGGTCGAAGGTGAGGGATGAGGGACGAGAAGATCTAAGGTGAGGGATGAGGGACGAGAAGGTTGAAGGTGAGGGATGAGGGACGAGAAGGTCGAAGGTGAGGGATGAGAAGGTCAAAGATGAGGGATGAGAAGGTCGAAGGTGAGGGATGAGGGATGAGAAGGTCAAAGGTAAGGGATGAGGGATGAGAAGGTCAAAGGTGAGGGATGAGGGATGAGAAGGTCAAAGGTGAGGGACGAGAAGGTCGAAGGTGAGGGATGAGGGACGAAAAGGTCGAAGGTGAGGGACGAGGAGGTCGAAGGTAAGGGATGAGGGATGAGAAGGTCGAAGGTGAGGAATGAGGGACGAGAAGGTTGAAGGTGAGGGATGAGGGACAAGAAGGTCAAAGGTGAGGGATGAGGAACGAGAAGGTCAAAGGTGAGGGATGAGGGACAAGAAGGTCAAAGGTGAGGGACGAGAAGGTCAAAGGTGAGGGATGAGGGATGAGAAGGTCAAAGGTGAGGGATGAGGGACGAGAAGGTCAGAGTTGAGGGATGAGAAGGTCTAAGATGAGGGACGAGAAGGTCTAAGATGAGGGACGAGGGACAAGAAGGTCGAAGATGAGGGACGAGGGACGAGAAGGTCAAAGGTGAGGGATGAGGGACGAGAAGGTCGAAGGTGAGGGATGAGAAGATGAAGGTGAGGGATGAGGGACGAGAAGGTCGAAGGTGAGGGATGAGGGACGAGAAGGTCAAAGGTGAGGGACGAGAAGGTCAAAGGTGAGGGATGAGGGACGAGAAGGTCGAAGGTGAGGGACGAGGAGGTCGAAGGTGAGGGATGAGGGACGAGAAGGTCAAAGATGAGGGATGAGGGACGAGAAGGTCAAAGGTGAGGGACGAGAAGGTCGAAGGTGAGGGATGAGGGATGAGAAGGTCGAAGGTGAGGGACGAGGAGGTATAAGGTGAGGGATGAGGGACGAGAAGGTCAAAGGTGAGGGATGAGGGACGAGAAGGTCAAAGGTGAGGGATGAGGGACGAGAAGGTCAAAGGTGAGGGACGAGAAGGTCGAAGGTGAGGGATGAGGGACGAGAAGGTCGAAGGTGAGGGACGAGGAGGTATAAGGTGAGGGATGAGGGACGAGAAGGTCAAAGGTGAGGGATGAGGGACGAGAAGGTCAAAGGTGAGGGATGAGGGATGAGAAGGTCAAAGGTGAGGGATGAGGGACAAGAAGGTCAAAGGTGAGGGACGAGAAGGTCAAAGGTGAGGGATGAGGGATGAGAAGGTCAAAGGTGAGGGATGAGGGACGAGAAGGTCAGAGTTGAGGGATGAGAAGGTCTAAGATGAGGGACGAGAAGGTCTAAGATGAGGGACGAGGGACAAGAAGGTCGAAGATGAGGGACGAGGGACGAGAAGGTCAAAGGTGAGGGATGAGGGACGAGAAGGTCGAAGGTGAGGGATGAGAAGATGAAGGTGAGGGATGAGGGACGAGAAGGTCGAAGGTGAGGGATGAGGGACGAGAAGGTCAAAGGTGAGGGACGAGAAGGTCGAAGGTGAGGGATGAGGGACGAGAAGGTCGAAGGTGAGGGACGAGGAGGTCGAAGGTGAGGGATGAGGGACGAGAAGGTCAAAGATGAGGGAAGAGGGATGAGAAGGTCGAAGATGAGGGACGAGAAGGTCGAAGGTGAGGGACGAGAAGGTCAAAGGTGAGGGATGAGGGACGAGAAGGTCGAAGGTGAGGGACGAGAAGGTCGAAGGTGAGGGATGAGGGATGAGAAGGTCGAAGGTGAGGGATGAGGGACGAGAAGGTCGAAGGTGAGGGATGAGGGTCGGGAAGGTCGAAGGTGAGGAACGAGAAGGCCGAAGGTGAGGAACGAGAAGGTCAAAGGTGAGGGACGAGAAGGTCGAAGGTGAGGGATGAGGGACGAGAAGGTCGAAGGTGAGGGATGAGGGATGAGAAGGTCAAAGGTGAGGGTTGAGGGACGAGAAGGTCAAAGGTGAGGGACGAGAAGGTCGAAGGTGGGGGATGAGGGACGAGAAGGTCGAAGGTGAGGGATGAGGGACGAGAAGGTCAAAGGTGAGGGATGAGGGACGAGAAGGTCGAAGATGAGGGACGAGTAGGTCGAAGGTGAGGGACGAGAAGGTCGAAGGTGAGGGATGAGGGACGAGAAGGTCAAAGGTGAGGGATGAGGGACAAGAAGGTCGAAGGTGAGGGACGAGAAGGTCAAAGGTGAGGGATGAGGGACGAGAAGGTCGAAGGTGAGGGATGAGGGACGAGAAGGTCAAAGGTGAGGGATGAAGAATGAGAATGTCAAAGGTGAAGGATGAGGGACGAGAAGGTCGAAGGTGAGGGATGAGGGTCGAAAAGTTCGAAGGTGAGGAACGAGAAGGCCGAAGGTGAGGAACGAGAATGTCAAAGGTGAAGGATGAGGGACGAGAAGGTCGAAGGTGAGGGATGAGGGACGAGAAGGTCGAAGGTGAGGGACGAGAAGGTCGAAGGTGAGGGATGAGGGACGAGAAGGTCAAAGGTGAGGGATGAGGGACGAGAAGGTCGAAGATGAGGGAGGAGGGACGAGAAGGTCGAAGGTGAGGGATGAGGGACAAGAAGGTCGAAGGTGAGGGATGAGGGACGAGAAGGTCGAAGGTGAGGGATGAGGGATGAGAAGGTCAAAGGTGAGGGACGAGAAAGTCGAAGGTGAGGGATGAGGGACGAGAAGGTCAAAGGTGAGGGACGAGAAGGTCGAAGGTGAGGGATGAGGGACGAGAAGGTCGAAGGTGAGGGACGAGAAGGTCGAAGGTGAGGGATGAGGGACGAGAAGGTCAAAGGTGAGGGATGAGGGACGAGAAGGTCGAAGATGAGGGACGAGATGGTCGAAGGTGAGGGACGAGAAGGTCGAAGGTGAGGGATGAGGGACGAGAAGGTCGAAGGTGAGGGACGAGAAGGTCGAAGGTGAGGGATGAGGGACGAGAAGGTCGAAGGTGAGGGATGAGGGACGAGAAGGTCAAAGGTGAGGGATGAGGAATGAGAAGGTCAAAGGTGAAGGATGAGGGATAAGAAGGTCGAAGGTGAGGGTCGAGGGTCGAGAAGGTCGAAGGTGAGGAACAAGAAGGCCGAAGGTGAGGAACGAGAAGGTCAAAGGTGAGGGACGAGAAGGTCGAAGGTGAGGGATGAGGGACGAGAAGGTCGAAGGTGAGGGATGAGGGACGAGAAGGTCAAAGGTGAGGGTTGAGGGACGAGAAGGTCAAAGGTGAGGGACGAGAAAGTCGAAGGTGGGGGATGAGGGACGAGAAGGTCGAAGGTGAGGGACGAGAAGGTCGAAGGTGAGGGATGAGGGACGAGAAGGTCAAAGGTGAGGGATGAGGGACGAGAAGGTCGAAGATGAGGGACGAGGAGGTCGAAGGTGAGGGACGAGAAGGTCGAAGGTGAGGGATGAGGGACGAGAAGGTCAAAGGGGAGGGATGAGGGACGAGAAGGTTGAAGATGAGGGACGAGGAGGTCGAAGGTGAGGGACGAGAAGGTCGAAGGTGAGGGATGAGGGACGAGAAGGTCGAAGATGAGGGACGAGAAGGTCGAAGGTGAGGGATGAGGGACGAGAAGGTCGAAGGTGAGGGATGAGGGACGAGAAGGTCAAAGGTGAGGGATGAAGAATGAGAAGATCAAAGGTGAAGGATGAGGGACGAGAAGGTCGAAGGTGAGAGATGAGGGACGAGAAGGTCAAAGGTGAGGGATGAGGGACGAGAAGGTCAAAGGTGAGGGATGAGGGACGAGAAGGTCGAAGGTGAGGGATGAGGGACGAGAAGGTCGAAGGTGAGGGATGAGGGACGAGAAGGTCAAAGGTGAGGGACGAGAAGGTCAAAGGTGAGGGATTAGGGACGAGAAGGTCAAAGGTGAGGGATGAGGGACGAGAAGGTCGAAGATGAGGGACGAGAAGGTCGAAGATGAGGGAGGAGGGACGAGAAGGTCGAAGGTGAGGGATGAAGGACGAGAAGGTCGAAGGTGAGGGATGAGGGACGAGAAGGTCGAAGGTGAGGGATGAGGGACAAGAAGGTCGAAGGTGAGGGATGAGGGACGAGAAGGTCAAATGTGAGGGATGAGGGACGAGAAGGTCGAAGGTGAGGGACGAGAAGGTCGAAGGTGAGGGATGGGGGACAAGAAGGTCGAAGGTGAGGGACCAGAAGGTCGAAGGTGAGGGAGTGGGACAAGAAGGTCAAAGGTGAGGGACGAGAAGGTCGAAGGTGAGGGATGAGGGACGAGAAGGTCGAAGGTGAGGGACGAGAAGGTCGAAGGTGAGGGATGAGGGACGAGAAGGTTGAAGGTGAGGGATGAGGGACGAGAAGGTCAAAGGTGAGGGATGAAGAATGAGAAGGTCAAAGGTGAAGGATGAGGGACAAGAAGGTCGAAGGTGAGGGATGAGGGTCGAGAAGGTCGAAGGTGAGGAACGAGAAGGCCGAAGGTGAGGAACGAGAAGGTCAAAGGTGAGGGACGAGAAGGTCTAAGGTGAGGGATGAGGGACGAGAAGGTCGAAGGTGAGGGACGAGGGACAAGAAGGTCGAAGATGAGGGATGAGGGATGAGAAGGTCGAAGGTGAGGGATGAGGGACGAGAAGGTCAAAGGTGAGGGATGAGGGACGAGAAGGTCAAAGATGAGGGGCGAGAAGGTCAAAGGTGAGGGAGTGGGACGAGAAGGTCGAAGGTGAGGGATGAGGGACAAGAAGGTCGAAGGTGAGGGATGAGGGATGAGAAGGTCAAAGGTGAGGGACGAGAAGGTCGAAGGTGAGGGAGTGGGACGAGAAGTTAGAAGGTGAGGGACGAGAAGGTCGAAGGTGAGGGATGAGGGACGAGAAGGTCGAAGGTGAGGGACGAGAAGGTCAAAGGTGAGGGATGAGGGACAAGAAGGTCGAAGGTGAGGGACGCGGAGATCAAAGGTGAGGGATGAGGGACGAGAAGGTCAAATGTGAGGGACGAGAAGGTCAAAGGTGAGGGATGAGGGATGAGAAGGTCGAAGGTGAGGGACGAGAAGGTCGAAGGTGAGGGATGGGGGACAAGAAGGTCGAAGGTGAGGGACCAGAAGGTCGAAGGTGAGGGAGTGGGACAAGAAGGTCAAAGGTGAGGGACGAGAAGGTCGAAGGTGAGGGATGAGGGACGAGAAGGTCGAAGGTGAGGGACGAGAAGGTCGAAGGTGAGGGATGAGGGACGAGAAGGTCGAAGGTGAGGGATGAGGGACGAGAAGGTCAAAGGTGAGGGATGAAGAATGAGATGGTCAAAGGTGAAGGATGAGGGACGAGAAGGTCGAAGGTGAGGGATGAGGGTCGAGAAGGTCGAAGGTGAGGAACGAGAAGGCCGAAGGTGAGGAACGAGAAGGTCAAAGGTGAGGGACGAGAAGGTCTATGGTGAGGGATGAGGGACGAGAAGGTCGAAGGTGAGGGACGAGGGACAAGAAGGTCGAAGATGAGGGATGAGGGATGAGAAGGTCGAAGGTGAGGGATGAGGGACGAGAGGGTCAAAGGTGAGGGATGAGGGACGAGAAGGTCAAAGATGAGGGGCGAGAAGGTCGAAGGTGAGGGAGTGGGACGAGAAGGTCGAAGGTGAGGGATGAGGGACAAGAAGGTCGAAGGTGAGGGATGAGGGATGAGAAGGTCAAAGGTGAGGGTTGAGGGACGAGAAGGTCAAAGGTGAGGGACGAGAAGGTCGAAGGTGGGGGATGAGGGACGAGAAGGTCGAAGGTGAGGGATGAGGGACGAGAAGGTCAAAGGTGAGGGATGAGGGACGAGAAGGTCGAAGATGAGGGACGAGTAGGTCGAAGGTGAGGGACGAGAAGGTCGAAGGTGAAGGATGAGGGACGAGAATGTCAAAGGTGAGGGATGAGGGACAAGAAGGTCGAAGGTGAGGGACGAGAAGGTCAAAGGTGAGGGATGAGGGACGAGAAGGTCGAAGGTGAGGGATGAGGGACGAGAAGGTCAAAGGTGAGGGATGAAGAATGAGAATGTCAAAGGTGAAGGATGAGGGACGAGAAGGTCGAAGGTGAGGGATGAGGGACGAGAAGGTCGAAGGTGAGGGACGAGAAGGTCGAAGGTGAGGGATCAGGGACGAGAAGGTCAAAGGTGAGGGATGAGGGACGAGAAGGTCGAAGATGAGGGAGGAGGGACGAGAAGGTCGAAGGTGAGGGATGAGGGACGAGAAGGTCGAAGGTGAGGGATGAGGGACGAGAAGGTCGAAGGTGAGGGATGAGGGATGAGAAGGTCAAAGGTGAGGGACGAGAAGGTCGAAGGTGAGGGATGAGGGACGAGAAGGTCAAAGGTGAGGGACGAGAAGGTCGAAGGTGAGGGATGAGGGACGAGAAGGTCGAAGGTGAGGGACGAGAAGGTCGAAGGTGAGGGATGAGGGACGAGAAGGTCAAAGGTGAGGGATGAGGGACGAGAAGGTCGAAGATGAGGGACGAGATGGTCGAAGGTGAGGGACGAGAAGGTCGAAGGTGAGGGATGAGGGACGAGAAGGTCGAAGGTGAGGGATGAGGGACGAGAAGGTCGAAGGTGAGGGACGAGAAGGTCGAAGGTGAGGGATGAGGGACGAGAAGGTCGAAGGTGAGGGTCGAGGGTCGAGAAGGTCGAAGGTGAGGAACAAGAAGGCCGAAGGTGAGGAACGAGAAGGTCAAAGGTGAGGGACGAGAAGGTCGAAGGTGAGGGATGAGGGACGAGAAGGTCGAAGGTGAGGGATGAGGGACGAGAAGGTCAAAGGTGAGGGTTGAGGGACGAGAAGGTCAAAGGTGAGGGACGAGAAAGTCGAAGGTGGGGGATGAGGGACGAGAAGGTCGAAGGTGAGGGACGAGAAGGTCGAAGGTGAGGGATGAGGGACGAGAAGGTCAAAGGTGAGGGATGAGGGACGAGAAGGTCGAAGATGAGGGACGAGGAGGTCGAAGGTGAGGGACGAGAAGGTCGAAGGTGAGGGATGAGGGACGAGAAGGTCAAAGGTGAGGGATGAGGGACGAGAAGGTTGAAGATGAGGGACGAGGAGGTCGAAGGTGAGGGACGAGAAGGTCGAAGGTGAGGGATGAGGGACGAGAAGGTCGAAGGTGAGGGACGAGAAGGTCGAAGGTGAGGGATGAGGGACAAGAAGGTCGAAGGTGAGGGATGAGGGACGAGAAGGTCAAAGGTGAGGGATGAAGAATGAGAAGGTCAAAGGTGAAGGATGAGGGACGAGAAGGTCGAAGGTGAGGGATGAGGGACGAGAAGGTCAAAGGTGAGGGATGAGGGACGAGAAGGTCAAAGGTGAGGGATGAGGGACGAGAAGGTCGAAGGTGAGGGATGAGGGACGAGAAGGTCGAAGGTGAGGGATGAGGGATGAGAAGGTCAAAGGTGAGGGACGAGAAGGTCAAAGGTGAGGGATTAGGGACGAGAAGGTCAAAGGTGAGGGATGAGGGACGAGAAGGTCGAAGATGAGGGACGAGAAGGTCGAAGATGAGGGAGGAGGGACGAGAAGGTCGAAGGTGAGGGATGAGGGACGAGAAGGTCAAAGGTGAGGGTTGAGGGACGAGAAGGTCAAAGGTGAGGGACGAGAAAGTCGAAGGTGGGGGATGAGGGACGAGAAGGTCGAAGGTGAGGGACGAGAAGGTCGAAGGTGAGGGATGAGGGACGAGAAGGTCAAAGGTGAGGGATGAGGGACGAGAAGGTCGAAGATGAGGGACGAGGAGGTCGAAGGTGAGGGACGAGAAGGTCGAAGGTGAGGGATGAGGGACGAGAAGGTCAAAGGTGAGGGATGAGGGACGATAAGGTTGAAGATGAGGGACGAGGAGGTCGAAGGTGAGGGACGAGAAGGTCGAAGGTGAGGGATGAGGGACGAGAAGGTCGAAGGTGAGGGACGAGAAGGTCGAAGGTGAGGGATGAAGGACGAGAAGGTCGAAGGTGAGGAATGAGGGACGAGAAGGTCGAAGGTGAGGGATGAGGGACAAGAAGGTCGAAGGTGAGGGATGAGGGACGAGAAGGTCAAATGTGAGGGATGAGGGACGAGAAGGTCGAAGGTGAGGGACGAGAAGGTCGAAGGTGAGGGATGGGGGACAAGAAGGTCGAAGGTGAGGGACCAGAAGGTCGAAGGTGAGGGAGTGGGACAAGAAGGTCAAAGGTGAGGGACGAGAAGGTCGAAGGTGAGGGATGAGGGACGAGAAGGTCGAAGGTGACGGACGAGAAGGTCGAAGGTGAGGGATGAGGGACGAGAAGGTCGAAGGTGAGGGACGAGAAGGTCAAAGGTGAGGGATGAAGAATGAGAAGGTCAAAGGTGAAGGATGAGGGACGAGAAGGTCGAAGGTGAGGGATGAGGGTCGAGAAGGTCGAAGGTGAGGAACGAGAAGGCCGAAGGTGAGGAACGAGAAGGTCAAAGGTGAGGGACGAGAAGGTCTAAGGTGAGGGATGAGGGACGAGAAGGTCGAAGGTGAGGGACGAGGGACAAGAAGGTCGAAGATGAGGGATGAGGGATGAGAAGGTCGAAGGTGAGGGATGAGGGACGAGAAGGTCAAAGGTGAGGGATGAGGGACGAGAAGGTCAAAGATGAGGGGCGAGAAGGTCGAAGGTGAGGGAGTGGGACGAGAAGGTCGAAGGTGAGGGATGAGGGACAAGAAGGTCGAAGGTGAGGGATGAGGGATGAGAAGGTCAAAGGTGAGGGACGAGAAGGTCGAAGGTGAGGGAGTGGGACGAGAAGTTCGAAGGTGAGGGACGAGAAGGTCGAAGGTGAGGGATGAGGGACGAGAAGGTCGAAGGTGAGGGATGAGGGACGAGAAGGTCGAAGGTGAGGGACGAGAAGGTCGAAGGTGAGGGATGAGGGACAAGAAGGTCGAAGGTGAGGGACGCGGAGATCAAAGGTGAGGGATGAGGGACGAGAAGGTCAAATGTGAGGGACGAGAAGGTCAAAGGTGAGGGATGAGGGATGAGAAGGTCGAAGGTGAGGGACGAGAAGGTCGAAGGTGAGGGATGGGGGACAAGAAGTTCGAAGGTGAGGGACCAGAAGGTCGAAGGTGAGGGAGTGGGACAAGAAGGTCAAAGGTGAGGGACGAGAAGGTCGAAGGTGAGGGATGAGGGACGAGAAGGTCGAAGGTGAGGGACGAGAAGGTCGAAGGTGAGGGATGAGGGACGAGAAGGTCGAAGGTGAGGGATGAGGGACGAGAAGGTCAAAGGTGAGGGATGAAGAATGAGAAGGTCAAAGGTGAAGGATGAGGGACGAGAAGGTCGAAGGTGAGGGATGAGGGTCGAGAAGGTCGAAGGTGAGGAACGAGAAGGCCGAAGGTGAGGAACGAGAAGGTCAAAGGTGAGGGACGAGAAGGTCTAAGGTGAGGGATGAGGGACGAGAAGGTCGAAGGTGAGGGACGAGGGACAAGAAGGTCGAAGATGAGGGATGAGAAGGTCGAAGGTGAGGGATGAGGGACGAGAAGGTCAAAGGTGAGGGATGAGGGACGAGAAGGTCAAAGATGAGGGGCGAGAAGGTCGAAGGTGAGGGAGTGGGACGAGAAGGTCGAAGGTGAGGGATGAGGGACAAGAAGGTCGAAGGTGAGGGACGAGAAGGTCGAAGGTGAGGGAGTGGGACGAGAAGTTCGAAGGTGAGGGACGAGAAGGTCGAAGGTGAGGGATGAGGGACGAGAAGGTCGAAGGTGAGGGATGAGGGATGAGAAGGTCAAAGGTGAGGGACGAGAAGGTCGAAGGTGAGGGATGAGGGACAAGAAGGTCGAAGGTGAGGGACGCGGAGATCAAAGGTGAGGGATGAGGGACGAGAAGGTCAAATGTGAGGGACGAGAAGGTCAAAGGTGAGGGATGAGAAGGTCGAAGGTGAGGGACGAGAAGGTCAAAGGTGAGGGATGAGGGACGAGAAGGTCAAAGGTGAGGGACGAGAAGGTCGAAGGTAAGGGATGAGGGACGAGAAGGTCGAAGGTGAGGGATAAGGGACGAGGGACAAGAAGGCCGAAGGTGAGGAACGAGAAGGTCAAAGGTGAGGGACGAGAAGGTCGAAGGTGAGGGATGAGGGACGAGAAGGTCGAAGATAAGGGATGAGGGACGAGAAGGTCAAAGGTGAGGGATGAGGGACGAGAAGGTCGAAGGTGAGGGATGAGGGACGAGAAGTTCAAAGGTGAGGGACAAGAAGGTCGAAGGTGAGGGATGAGGGACGAGAAGGTCGAAGGTGAGGAACAAGAAGGTCGAAGGTGAGGGATGAGGGATGAGAAGGTCAAAGGTGAGGGATCAGGGACGAGAAGATCGAAGATGAGGGAGGAGGGACAAGAAGGTCGAAGGTGAGGGATGAGGGACGAGAAGGTCGAAGGTGAGGGATGAGAAGGTCGAAGATGAGGGATGAGGGACGAGAAGGTCGAAGGTGAGGGATGAGGGTTGAGAAGGTCAAAGGTGAGGAACGAGAAGGTCAAAGGTGAGGGATGAGGGACGAGAAGGTCGAAGGTGAGGGACGAGGAGATCGAAGGTGAGGGATGAGGGACGAGAAGGTCGAAAGTGAGGGATGAGGGACGAGAAGGTCAAAGGTGAGGGATGAGGGACGAGAAGGTCAAAGGTGAAGGATGAGGGACGAGAAGGTCAAAGGTGAGGGACGAGAAGGTCGAAGGTGAGGAACGAGAAGGTCAAAGGTGAGGGATGAGAAGGTCGAAGGTGAGGGATGAGGGACGAGAAGGTCGAAGATGAGGGATGAGGGATGAGAAGGTCAAAGGTGAGGGATGAGGGACGAGAAGGTCGAAGGTGAGGGATGAGGGACGAGAAGGTCAAAGGTGAGGGACAAGAAGGTCGAAGGTGAGCGATGAGGGACGAGAAGGTCGAAGGTGAGGGACGAGATAGTCGAAGGTGAGGGATGAGGGACGAGAAGGTCAAAGGTGGGGGATGAGGGATGAGAAGGTCAATTGTGAGGGATGAGGGACGAGAAGGTCAAAGGTGAGGGATGAGGGACGAGAAGGTCAAAGGTGAGGGACGAGAAGGTCAAAGGTGAGGGATGAGGGACGAGAAGGTCGAAGGTGAGGGATGAGGAGATCGAAGGTGAGGGATGAGAAGGTCGAAGATGAGGGATGAGGGACGAGAAGGTCGAAGGTGAGGGATGAGGGACGAGAAGATCGAAGATGAGGGATGAGGGACGAGAAGGTCGAAAGTGAGGGATGAGGGACGAGAAGGTCGAAGGTGAGGCATGAGATGGTCGAAGATGAGGGATGAGGGACGAGAAGGTCGAAGGTGAGGGATGAGGGACGAGAAGGTCAAAGGTGAGGGATGAGGGACGAGAAGGTCAAAGGTGAGGGATGAGGGACGAGAAGGTCGAAGGTGAGGGATGAAAAGGTCGAAGATGAGGGATGAGGGACGAGAAGGTCGAAGTTGAGGGAGGAGGGACGAGAAGGTCGAAGGTGAGGGATGAGGGACGAGAAGGTCGAAGGTATGGGATGAGATGGTCGAAGATGAGGGATGAGGGACGAGAAGGTCAAAGGTGAGGGATGAGGGACGAGAAGGTCAAAGGTGAGGGATGAGGGACGAGAAGGTCAAAGGTGAGGGATGAGGGACGAGAAGGTCAAAGGTGAGGGACGAGAAGGTCAAAGGTGAGGGATGAGGGACGAGAAGGTCGAAGGTGAGGGATGAGGAGATCGAAGGTGAGGGATGAGAAGGTCGAAGATGAGGGATGAGGGACGAGAAGGTCGAAGGTGAGGGATGAGGGACGAGAAGATCGAAGATGAGGGATGAGGGACGAGAAGGTCGAAAGTGAGGGATGAGGGACGAGAAGGTCGAAGGTGAGGCATGAGATGGTCGAAGATGAGGGATGAGGGACGAGAAGGTTGAAGGTGAGGGATGAGGGACGAGAAGGTCAAAGGTGAGGGATGAGGGACGAGAAGGTCAAAGGTGAGGGATGAGGGACGAGAAGGTCGAAGGTGAGGGATGAAAAGGTCGAAGATGGGGGATGAGGGACGAGAAGGTCGAAGGTGAGGGATGAGAAACGAGAAGGTCAAAGGTGAGGGATGAGGGACAAGAAGGTCAAAGGTGAGGGATGAGGGACGAGAAGGTCAAAGCTGAGGGACGAGAAGGTCAAAGGTGAGGGACGAGGAGATCGAAGGTGAGGGATGAGAAGGTCGAAGATGGGGGATGAGGGACGAGAAGGTCGAAGGTGAGGGATGAGGGACGAGAAGGTCAAAGGTGAGGGATGAGGGACGAGAAGGTCAAAGGTGAGGGATGAGGGACGAGAAGGTCGAAGGTGTGGGATGAAAAGGTCGAAGATGGGGGATGAGGGACGAGAAGGTCGAAGGTGAGGGATGAGGGACGAGAAGGTCAAAGGTGAGGGATGAGGGACGAGAAGGTCAAAGGTGAGGGATGAGGGACGAGAAGGTCGAAGGTGAGGGATGAAAAGGTCGAAGATGGGGGATGAGGGACGAGAAGGTCGCAAGTGAGGGATGAGGGGCGAGAAGGTCGAAGGTGAGGGAGTGGGACGAGAAGGTCGAAGGTGAGGGATGAGGGACAAGAAGGTCGAAGGTGAGGGATGAGGGATGAGAAGGTCAAAGGTGAGGGACGAGAAGGTCGAAGGTGAGGGAGTGGGACGAGAAGTTCGAAGGTGAGGGACGAGAAGGTCGAAGGTGAGGGATGAGGGACGAGAAGGTCGAAGGTGAGGGATGAGGGATGAGAAGGTCAAAGGTGAGGGACGAGAAGGTCGAAGGTGAGGGATGAGGGACAAGAAGGTCGAAGGTGAGGGACGCGGAGATCAAAGGTGAGGGATGAGGGACGAGAAGGTCAAATGTGAGGGACGAGAAGGTCAAAGGTGAGGGATGAGGGATGAGAAGGTCGAAGGTGAGGGACGAGAAGGTCAAAGGTGAGGGATGAGGGACGAGAAGGTCAAAGGTGAGGGACGAGAAGGTCAAAGGTGAGGGATGAGGGACGAGAAGGTCGAAGGTGAGGGATAAGGGACGAGGGACAAGAAGGTCGAAGGTGAGGGATGAGGGACGAGAAGGTCAAAGGTGAGGGATGAGGAACGAAAAGGTCAAACGTGAAGGATGAGGGACGAGAAGGTCGAAGGTGAGGGATGAGGGTCGAGAAGGTCGATGTTGAGGAACGAGAAGGCCGAAGGTGAGGAACGAGAAGGTCAAAGGTGAGGGACGAGAAGGTCGAAGGTGAGGGATGAGGGACGAGAAGGTCGAAGATAAGGGATGAGGGACGAGAAGGTCAAAGGTGAGGGATGAGGGACGAGAAGGTCGAAGGTGAGGGATGAGGGACGAGAAGTTCAAAGGTGAGGGACAAGAAGGTCGAAGGTGAGGGATGAGGGACGAGAAGGTCGAAGGTGAGGGACAAGAAGGTCGAAGTTGAGGGATGAGGGATGAGAAGGTCAAAGGTGAGGGATCAGGGACGAGAAGATCGAAGATGAGGGAGGAGGGACGAGAAAGTCGAAGGTGAGGGATGAGGGACGAGAAGGTCGAAGGTGAGGGATGAGAAGGTCGAAGATGAGGGATGAGGGACGAGAAGGTCGAAGGTGAGGGATGAGGGTTGAGAAGGTCAAAGGTGAGGAACGAGAAGGTCAAAGGTGAGGGATGAGGGACGAGAAGGTCGAAGGTGAGGGACGAGGAGATCGAAAGTGAGGGATGAGGGACGAGAAGGTCGAAAGTGAGGGATGAGGGACGAGAAGGTCAAAGGTGAGGGATGAGGGACGAGAAGGTCAAAGGTGAAGGATGAGGGACGAGAAGGTCAAAGGTGAGGGACGAGAAGGTCGAAGGTGAGGAACGAGAAGGTCAAAGGTGAGGGATGAGAAGGTCGAAGGTGAGGGATGAGGGACGAGAAGGTCGAAGGTGAGGGATGAGGGACGAGAAGGTCAAAGGTGAGGGTTGAGGGACGAGAAGGTCAAAGGTGAGGGACGAGAAAGTCGAAGGTGGGGGATGAGGGACGAGAAGGTCGAAGGTGAGGGACGAGAAGGTCGAAGGTGAGGGATGAGGGACGAGAAGGTCGAAGATGAGGGACGAGGAGGTCGAAGGTGAGGGACGAGAAGGTCGAAGGTGAGGGATGAGGGACGAGAAGGTCAAAGGTGAGGGATGAGGGACGAGAAGGTTGAAGATGAGGGACGAGGAGGTCGAAGGTGAGGGACGAGAAGGTCGAAGGTGAGGGATGAGGGACGAGAAGGTCGAAGGTGAGGGACGAGAAGGTCGAAGGTGAGGGATGAGGGACGAGAAGGTCGAAGGTGAGGGATGAGGGACGAGAAGGTCAAAGGTGAGGGATGAAGAATGAGAAGGTCAAAGGTGAAGGATGAGGGACGAGAAGGTCGAAGGTGAGGGATGAGGGAAGAGAAGGTCAAAGGTGAGGGATGAGGGATGAGAAGGTCAAAGGTTAGGGATGAGGGACGAGAAGGTCGAAGGTGAGGGATGAGGGACGAGAAGGTCGAAGGTGAGGGATGAGGGACGAGAAGGTCAAAGGTGAGGGACGAGAAGGTCAAAGGTGAGGGATGAGGGACGAGAAGGTCGAAGGTGAGGGATGAGGAAATCGAAGGTGAGGGATGAGAAGGTCGAAGATGAGGGATGAGGGACGAGAAGGTCGAAGGTGAGGGATGAGGGACGAGAAGATCGAAGATGAGGGATGAGGGACGAGAAGGTCGAAAGTGAGGGATGAGGGACGAGAAGGTCGAAGGTGAGGCATGAGATGGTCGAAGATGAGGGATGAGGGACGAGAAGGTTGAAGGTGAGGGATGAGGGACGAGAAGGTCAAAGGTGAGGGATGAGGGACGAGAAGGTCAAAGGTGAGGGATGAGGGACGAGAAGGTCGAAGGTGAGGGATGAAAAGGTCGAAGATGGGGGATGAGGGACGAGAAGGTCGAAGGTGAGGGATGAGGGACGAGAAGGTCAAAGGTGAGGGATGAGGGACAAGAAGGTCAAAGGTGAGGGATGAGGGACGAGAAGGTCAAAGCTGAGGGACGAGAAGGTCAAAGGTGAGGGACGAGGAGATCGAAGGTGAGGGATGAGAAGGTCGAAGATGGGGGATGAGGGACGAGAAGGTCGAAGGTGAGGGATGAGGGACGAGAAGGTCAAAGGTGAGGGATGAGGGACGAGAAGGTCAAAGGTGAGGGATGAGGGACGAGAAGGTCGAAGGTGAGGGATGAACAGGTCGAAGATGGGGGATGAGGGACGAGAAGGTCGAAGGTGAGGGATGAGGGACGAGAAGGTCAAAGGTGAGGGATGAGGGACGAGAAGGTCAAAGGTGAGGGATGAGGGACGAGAAGGTCGAAGGTGAGGGATGAAAAGGTCGAAGATGGGGGATGAGGGACGAGAAGGTCGCAAGTGAGGGATGAGGGGCGAGAAGGTCGAAGGTGAGGGAGTGGGACGAGAAGGTCGAAGGTGAGGGATGAGGGACAAGAAGGTCGAAGGTGAGGGATGAGGGATGAGAAGGTCAAAGATGAGGGACGAGAAGGTCGAAGGTGAGGGAGTGGGACGAGAAGTTCGAAGGTGAGGGACGAGAAGGTCGAAGGTGAGGGATGAGGGACGAGAAGGTCGAAGGTGAGGGATGAGGGATGAGAAGGTCAAAGGTGAGGGACGAGAAGGTCGAAGGTGAGGGATGAGGGACAAGAAGGTCGAAGGTGAGGGACGCGGAGATCAAAGGTGAGGGATGAGGGACGAGAAGGTCAAATGTGAGGGACGAGAAGGTCAAAGGTGAGGGATGAGGGATGAGAAGGTCGAAGGTGAGGGACGAGAAGGTCAAAGGTGAGGGATGAGGGACGAGAAGGTCAAAGGTGAGGGACGAGAAGGTCAAAGGTGAGGGATGAGGGACGAGAAGGTCGAAGGTGAGGGATAAGGGACGAGGGACAAGAAGGTCGAAGGTGAGGGATGAGGGACGAGAAGGTCAAAGGTGAGGGATGAGGAACGAAAAGGTCAAACGTGAAGGATGAGGGACGAGAAGGTCGAAGGTGAGGGATGAGGGTCGAGAAGGTCGATGTTGAGGAACGAGAAGGCCGAAGGTGAGGAACGAGAAGGTCAAAGGTGAGGGACGAGAAGGTCGAAGGTGAGGGATGAGGGACGAGAAGGTCGAAGATAAGGGATGAGGGACGAGAAGGTCAAAGGTGAGGGATGAGGGACGAGAAGGTCGAAGGTGAGGGATGAGGGACGAGAAGTTCAAAGGTGAGGGACAAGAAGGTCGAAGGTGAGGGATGAGGGACGAGAAGGTCGAAGGTGAGGGACAAGAAGGTCGAAGTTGAGGGATGAGGGATGAGAAGGTCAAAGGTGAGGGATCAGGGACGAGAAGATCGAAGATGAGGGAGGAGGGACGAGAAAGTCGAAGGTGAGGGATGAGGGACGAGAAGGTCGAAGGTGAGGGATGAGAAGGTCGAAGATGAGGGATGAGGGACGAGAAGGTCGAAGGTGAGGGATGAGGGTTGAGAAGGTCAAAGGTGAGGAACGAGAAGGTCAAAGGTGAGGGATGAGGGACGAGAAGGTCGAAGGTGAGGGACGAGGAGATCGAAAGTGAGGGATGAGGGACGAGAAGGTCGAAAGTGAGGGATGAGGGACGAGAAGGTCAAAGGTGAGGGATGAGGAACGAGAAGGTCAAAGGTGAAGGATGAGGGACGAGAAGGTCAAAGGTGAGGGACGAGAAGGTCGAAGGTGAGGAACGAGAAGGTCAAAGGTGAGGGATGAGAAGGTCGAAGGTGAGGGATGAGGGACGAGAAGGTCGAAGGTGAGGGATGAGGGACGAGAAGGTCAAAGGTGAGGGTTGAGGGACGAGAAGGTCAAAGGTGAGGGACGAGAAAGTCGAAGGTGGGGGATGAGGGACGAGAAGGTCGAAGGTGAGGGACGAGAAGGTCGAAGGTGAGGGATGAGGGACGAGAAGGTCAAAGGTGAGGGATGAGGGACGAGAAGGTCGAAGATGAGGGACGAGGAGGTCGAAGGTGAGGGACGAGAAGGTCGAAGGTGAGGGATGAGGGACGAGAAGGTCAAAGGTGAGGGATGAGGGACGAGAAGGTTGAAGATGAGGGACGAGGAGGTCGAAGGTGAGGGACGAGAAGGTCGAAGGTGAGGGATGAGGGACGAGAAGGTCGAAGGTGAGGGATGAGGGACGAGAAGGTCAAAGGTGAGGGATGAAGAATGAGAAGGTCAAAGGTGAAGGATGAGGGACGAGAAGGTCGAAGGTGAGGGATGAGGGAAGAGAAGGTCAAAGGTGAGGGATGAGGGATGAGAAGGTCAAAGGTTAGGGATGAGGGACGAGAAGGTCGAAGGTGAGGGATGAGGGACGAGAAGGTCGAAGGTGAGGGATGAGGGACGAGAAGGTCAAAGGTGAGGGACGAGAAGGTCAAAGGTGAGGGATTAGGGACGAGAAGGTCAAAGGTGAGGGATGAGGGACGAGAAGGTCGAAGGTGAGGGATGAGGGACGAGAAGGTCAAAGGTGAGGGATGAGGGACGAGAAGGTTGAAGATGAGGGACGAGGAGGTCGAAGGTGAGGGACGAGAAGGTCGAAGGTGAGGGATGAGGGACGAGAAGGTCGAAGGTGAGGGATGAGGGACGAGAAGGTCAAAGGTGAGGGATGAAGAATGAGAAGGTCAAAGGTGAAGGATGAGGGACGAGAAGGTCGAAGGTGAGGGATGAGGGAAGAGAAGGTCAAAGGTGAGGGATGAGGGATGAGAAGGTCAAAGGTTAGGGATGAGGGACGAGAAGGTCGAAGGTGAGGGATGAGGGACGAGAAGGTCGAAGGTGAGGGATGAGGGACGAGAAGGTCAAAGGTGAGGGACGAGAAGGTCAAAGGTGAGGGATTAGGGACGAGAAGGTCAAAGGTGAGGGATGAGGGACAAGAAGGTCGAAGATGAGGGACAAGAAGGTCGAAGATGAGGGAGGAGGGACGAGAAGGTCGAAGGTGAGGGATGAAGGACGAGAAGGTCGAAGGTGAGGGATGAGGGACGAGAAGGTCGAAGGTGAGGGATGAGGGACAAGAAGGTCGAAGGTGAGGGATGAGGGACGAGAAGGTCAAATGTGAGGGATGAGGGACGAGAAGGTCGAAGGTGAGGGACGAGAAGGTCGAAGGTGAGGGATGGGGGACAAGAAGGTCGAAGGTGAGGGACCAGAAGGTCGAAGGTGAGGGAGTGGGACAAGAAGGTCAAAGGTGAGGGACGAGAAGGTCGAAGGTGAGGGATGAGGGACGAGAAGGTCGAAGGTGAGGGACGAGAAGGTCGAAGGTGAGGGATGAGGGACGAGAAGGTCGAAGGTGAGGGATGAGGGACGAGAAGGTCAAAGGTGAGGGATGAAGAATGAGAAGGTCAAAGGTGAAGGATGAGGGACGAGAAGGTCGAAGGTGAGGGATGAGGGTCGAGAAGGTCGAAGGTGAGGAACGAGAAGGCCGAAGGTGAGGAACGAGAAGGTCAAAGGTGAGGGACGAGAAGGTCTAAGGTGAGGGATGAGGGACGAGAAGGTCGAAGGTGAGGGACGAGGGACAAAAAGGTCGAAGATGAGGGATGAGGGATGAGAAGGTCGAAGGTGAGGGATGAGGGACGAGAAGGTCAAAGGTGAGGGATGAGGGACGAGAAGGTCAAAGATGAGGGACAAGAAGGTCGAAGGTGAGGGACGAGAAGGTCGAAGGTGAGGAACGAGAAGGTCAAAGGTGAGGGATGAGAAGGTCGAAGGTGAGGGATGAGGGACGAGAAGGTCGAAGGTGAGGGATGAGGGACGAGAAGGTCAAAGGTGAGGGTTGAGGGACGAGAAGGTCAAAGGTGAGGGACGAGAAAGTCGAAGGTGGGGGATGAGGGACGAGAAGGTCGAAGGTGAGGGACGAGAAGGTCGAAGGTGAGGGATGAAGGACGAGAAGGTCGAAGGTGAGGGATGAGGGACGAGAAGGTCGAAGGTGAGGGATGAGGGACAAGAAGGTCGAAGGTGAGGGATGAGGGACGAGAAGGTCAAATGTGAGGGATGAGGGACGAGAAGGTCGAAGGTGAGGGACGAGAAGGTCGAAGGTGAGGGATGGGGGACAAGAAGGTCGAAGGTGAGGGACCAGAAGGTCGAAGGTGAGGGAGTGGGACAAGAAGGTCAAAGGTGAGGGACGAGAAGGTCGAAGGTGAGGGATGAGGGACGAGAAGGTCGAAGGTGAGGGACGAGAAGGTCGAAGGTGAGGGATGAGGGACGAGAAGGTCGAAGGTGAGGGATGAGGGACGAGAAGGTCAAAGGTGAGGGATGAAGAATGAGAAGGTCAAAGGTGAAGGATGAGGGACGAGAAGGTCGAAGGTGAGGGATGAGGGTCGAGAAGGTCGAAGGTGAGGAACGAGAAGGCCGAAGGTGAGGAACGAGAAGGTCAAAGGTGAGGGACGAGAAGGTCTAAGGTGAGGGATGAGGGACGAGAAGGTCGAAGGTGAGGGACGAGGGACAAAAAGGTCGAAGATGAGGGATGAGGGATGAGAAGGTCGAAGGTGAGGGATGAGGGACGAGAAGGTCAAAGGTGAGGGATGAGGGACGAGAAGGTCAAAGATGAGGGACAAGAAGGTCGAAGGTGAGGGACGAGAAGGTCGAAGGTGAGGAACGAGAAGGTCAAAGGTGAGGGATGAGAAGGTCGAAGGTGAGGGATGAGGGACGAGAAGGTCGAAGGTGAGGGATGAGGGACGAGAAGGTCAAAGGTGAGGGTTGAGGGACGAGAAGGTCAAAGGTGAGGGACGAGAAAGTCGAAGGTGGGGGATGAGGGACGAGAAGGTCGAAGGTGAGGGACGAGAAGGTCGAAGGTGAGGGATGAGGGACGAGAAGGTCAAAGGTGAGGGATGAGGGACGAGAAGGTCGAAGATGAGGGATGAGGAGGTCGAAGGTGAGGGACGAGAAGGTCGAAGGTGAGGGATGAGGGACGAGAAGGTCAAAGGTGAGGGATGAGGGACGAGAAGGTTGAAGATGAGGGACGAGGAGGTCGAAGGTGAGGGACGAGAAGGTCGAAGGTGAGGGATGAGGGACGAGAAGGTCGAAGGTGAGGGACGAGAAGGTCGAAGGTGAGGGATGAGGGACGAGAAGGTCGAAGGTGAGGGATGAGGGACGAGAAGGTCAAAGGTGAGGGATGAAGAATGAGAAGGTCAAAGGTGAAGGATGAGGGACGAGAAGGTCGAAGGTGAGGGATGAGGGAAGAGAAGGTCAAAGGTGAGGGATGAGGGACGAGAAGGTCAAAGGTTAGGGATGAGGGACGAGAAGGTTGAAGGTGAGGGATGAGGGACGAGAAGGTCGAAGGTGAGGGATGAGGGACGAGAAGGTCAAAGGTGAGGGACGAGAAGGTCAAAGGTGAGGGATTAGGGACGAGAAGGTCAAAGGTGAGGGATGAGGGACGAGAAGGTCGAAGATGAGGGACGAGAAGGTCGAAGATGAGGGAGGAGGGACGAGAAGGTCGAAGGTGAGGGATGAAGGACGAGAAGGTCGAAGGTGAGGGATGAGGGACGAGAAGGTCGAAGGTGAGGGATGAGGGACAAGAAGGTCGAAGGTGAGGGATGAGGGACGAGAAGGTCAAATGTGAGGGATGAGGGACGAGAAGGTCGAAGGTGAGGGACGAGAAGGTCGAAGGTGAGGGATGGGGGACAAGAAGGTCGAAGGTGAGGGACCAGAAGGTCGAAGGTGAGGGAGTGGGACAAGAAGGTCAAAGGTGAGGGACGAGAAGGTCGAAGGTGAGGGATGAGGGACGAGAAGGTCGAAGGTGAGGGACGAGAAGGTCGAAGGTGAGGGATGAGGGACGAGAAGGTCGAAGGTGAGGGATGAGGGACGAGAAGGTCAAAGGTGAGGGATGAAGAATGAGAAGGTCAAAGGTGAAGGATGAGGGACGAGAAGGTCGAAGGTGAGGGATGAGGGACGAGAAGGTCAAAGGTGAGGGACGAGAAGGTCAAAGGTGAGGGATGAGGGATGAGAAGGTCAAAGGTTAGGGATGAGGGACGAGAAGGTCGAAGGTGAGGGATGAGGGACGAGAAGGTCGAAGGTGAGGGATGAGGGACGAGAAGGTCAAAGGTGAGGGACGAGAAGGTCAAAGGTGAGGGATTAGGGACGAGAAGGTCAAAGGTGAGGGATGAGGGACGAGAAGGTCGAAGGTGAGGGATGAGGGACGAGAAGGTCAAAGGTGAGGGATGAGGGACGAGAAGGTTGAAGATGAGGGACGAGGAGGTCGAAGGTGAGGGACGAGAAGGTCGAAGGTGAGGGATGAGGGACGAGAAGGTCGAAGGTGAGGGATGAGGGACGAGAAGGTCAAAGGTGAGGGATGAAGAATGAGAAGGTCAAAGGTGAAGGATGAGGGACGAGAAGGTCGAAGGTGAGGGATGAGGGAAGAGAAGGTCAAAGGTGAGGGATGAGGGATGAGAAGGTCAAAGGTTAGGGATGAGGGACGAGAAGGTCGAAGGTGAGGGATGAGGGACGAGAAGGTCGAAGGTGAGGGATGAGGGACGAGAAGGTCAAAGGTGAGGGACGAGAAGGTCAAAGGTGAGGGATTAGGGACGAGAAGGTCAAAGGTGAGGGATGAGGGACAAGAAGGTCGAAGATGAGGGACAAGAAGGTCGAAGATGAGGGAGGAGGGACGAGAAGGTCGAAGGTGAGGGATGAAGGACGAGAAGGTCGAAGGTGAGGGATGAGGGACGAGAAGGTCGAAGGTGAGGGATGAGGGACAAGAAGGTCGAAGGTGAGGGATGAGGGACGAGAAGGTCAAATGTGAGGGATGAGGGACGAGAAGGTCGAAGGTGAGGGACGAGAAGGTCGAAGGTGAGGGATGGGGGACAAGAAGGTCGAAGGTGAGGGACCAGAAGGTCGAAGGTGAGGGAGTGGGACAAGAAGGTCAAAGGTGAGGGACGAGAAGGTCGAAGGTGAGGGATGAGGGACGAGAAGGTCGAAGGTGAGGGACGAGAAGGTCGAAGGTGAGGGATGAGGGACGAGAAGGTCGAAGGTGAGGGATGAGGGACGAGAAGGTCAAAGGTGAGGGATGAAGAATGAGAAGGTCAAAGGTGAAGGATGAGGGACGAGAAGGTCGAAGGTGAGGGATGAGGGTCGAGAAGGTCGAAGGTGAGGAACGAGAAGGCCGAAGGTGAGGAACGAGAAGGTCAAAGGTGAGGGACGAGAAGGTCTAAGGTGAGGGATGAGGGACGAGAAGGTCGAAGGTGAGGGACGAGGGACAAAAAGGTCGAAGATGAGGGATGAGGGATGAGAAGGTCGAAGGTGAGGGATGAGGGACGAGAAGGTCAAAGGTGAGGGATGAGGGACGAGAAGGTCAAAGATGAGGGACAAGAAGGTCGAAGGTGAGGGACGAGAAGGTCGAAGGTGAGGAACGAGAAGGTCAAAGGTGAGGGATGAGAAGGTCGAAGGTGAGGGATGAGGGACGAGAAGGTCGAAGGTGAGGGATGAGGGACGAGAAGGTCAAAGGTGAGGGTTGAGGGACGAGAAGGTCAAAGGTGAGGGACGAGAAAGTCGAAGGTGGGGGATGAGGGACGAGAAGGTCGAAGGTGAGGGACGAGAAGGTCGAAGGTGAGGGATGAAGGACGAGAAGGTCGAAGGTGAGGGATGAGGGACGAGAAGGTCGAAGGTGAGGGATGAGGGACAAGAAGGTCGAAGGTGAGGGATGAGGGACGAGAAGGTCAAATGTGAGGGATGAGGGACGAGAAGGTCGAAGGTGAGGGACGAGAAGGTCGAAGGTGAGGGATGGGGGACAAGAAGGTCGAAGGTGAGGGACCAGAAGGTCGAAGGTGAGGGAGTGGGACAAGAAGGTCAAAGGTGAGGGACGAGAAGGTCGAAGGTGAGGGATGAGGGACGAGAAGGTCGAAGGTGAGGGACGAGAAGGTCGAAGGTGAGGGATGAGGGACGAGAAGGTCGAAGGTGAGGGATGAGGGACGAGAAGGTCAAAGGTGAGGGATGAAGAATGAGAAGGTCAAAGGTGAAGGATGAGGGACGAGAAGGTCGAAGGTGAGGGATGAGGGTCGAGAAGGTCGAAGGTGAGGAACGAGAAGGCCGAAGGTGAGGAACGAGAAGGTCAAAGGTGAGGGACGAGAAGGTCTAAGGTGAGGGATGAGGGACGAGAAGGTCGAAGGTGAGGGACGAGGGACAAAAAGGTCGAAGATGAGGGATGAGGGATGAGAAGGTCGAAGGTGAGGGATGAGGGACGAGAAGGTCAAAGGTGAGGGATGAGGGACGAGAAGGTCAAAGATGAGGGACAAGAAGGTCGAAGGTGAGGGACGAGAAGGTCGAAGGTGAGGAACGAGAAGGTCAAAGGTGAGGGATGAGAAGGTCGAAGGTGAGGGATGAGGGACGAGAAGGTCGAAGGTGAGGGATGAGGGACGAGAAGGTCAAAGGTGAGGGTTGAGGGACGAGAAGGTCAAAGGTGAGGGACGAGAAAGTCGAAGGTGGGGGATGAGGGACGAGAAGGTCGAAGGTGAGGGACGAGAAGGTCGAAGGTGAGGGATGAGGGACGAGAAGGTCAAAGGTGAGGGATGAGGGACGAGAAGGTCGAAGATGAGGGATGAGGAGGTCGAAGGTGAGGGACGAGAAGGTCGAAGGTGAGGGATGAGGGACGAGAAGGTCAAAGGTGAGGGATGAGGGACGAGAAGGTTGAAGATGAGGGACGAGGAGGTCGAAGGTGAGGGACGAGAAGGTCGAAGGTGAGGGATGAGGGACGAGAAGGTCGAAGGTGAGGGACGAGAAGGTCGAAGGTGAGGGATGAGGGACGAGAAGGTCGAAGGTGAGGGATGAGGGACGAGAAGGTCAAAGGTGAGGGATGAAGAATGAGAAGGTCAAAGGTGAAGGATGAGGGACGAGAAGGTCGAAGGTGAGGGATGAGGGAAGAGAAGGTCAAAGGTGAGGGATGAGGGACGAGAAGGTCAAAGGTTAGGGATGAGGGACGAGAAGGTTGAAGGTGAGGGATGAGGGACGAGAAGGTCGAAGGTGAGGGATGAGGGACGAGAAGGTCAAAGGTGAGGGACGAGAAGGTCAAAGGTGAGGGATTAGGGACGAGAAGGTCAAAGGTGAGGGATGAGGGACGAGAAGGTCGAAGATGAGGGACGAGAAGGTCGAAGATGAGGGAGGAGGGACGAGAAGGTCGAAGGTGAGGGATGAAGGACGAGAAGGTCGAAGGTGAGGGATGAGGGACGAGAAGGTCGAAGGTGAGGGATGAGGGACAAGAAGGTCGAAGGTGAGGGATGAGGGACGAGAAGGTCAAATGTGAGGGATGAGGGACGAGAAGGTCGAAGGTGAGGGACGAGAAGGTCGAAGGTGAGGGATGGGGGACAAGAAGGTCGAAGGTGAGGGACCAGAAGGTCGAAGGTGAGGGAGTGGGACAAGAAGGTCAAAGGTGAGGGACGAGAAGGTCGAAGGTGAGGGATGAGGGACGAGAAGGTCGAAGGTGAGGGACGAGAAGGTCGAAGGTGAGGGATGAGGGACGAGAAGGTCGAAGGTGAGGGATGAGGGACGAGAAGGTCAAAGGTGAGGGATGAAGAATGAGAAGGTCAAAGGTGAAGGATGAGGGACGAGAAGGTCGAAGGTGAGGGATGAGGGTCGAGAAGGTCGAAGGTGAGGAACGAGAAGGCCGAAGGTGAGGAACGAGAAGGTCAAAGGTGAGGGACGAGAAGGTCTAAGGTGAGGGATGAGGGACGAGAAGGTCGAAGGTGAGGGACGAGGGACAAAAAGGTCGAAGATGAGGGATGAGGGATGAGAAGGTCGAAGGTGAGGGATGAGGGACGAGAAGGTCAAAGGTGAGGGATGAGGGACGAGAAGGTCAAAGATGAGGGACAAGAAGGTCGAAGGTGAGGGATGAGGGACAAGAAGGTCGAAGGTGAGGGACGCGGAGATCAAAGGTGAGGGATGAGGGACGAGAAGGTCAAATGTGAGGGACGAGAAGGTCAAAGGTGAGGGATGAGGGATGAGAAGGTCGAAGGTGAGGGACGAGAAGGTCGAAGGTGAGGGATGGGGGACAAGAAGTTCGAAGATGAGGAACCAGAAGGTCGAAGGTGAGGGAGTGGGACAAGAAGGTCAAAGGTGAGGGACGAGAAGGTCGAAGGTGAGGGATGAGGGACGAGAAGGTCGAAGGTGAGGGACGAGGGACAAGAAGGTCGAAGATGAGGGATGAGGGATGAGAAGGTCGAAGGTGAGGGATGAGGGAAGAGAAGGTCAAAGGTGAGGGATGAGGGACGAGAAGGTCAAAGATGAGGGGCGAGAAGGTCGAAGGTGAGGGAGTGGGACGAGAAGGTCGAAGGTGAGGGATGAGGGACAAGAAGGTCGAAGGTGAGGGATGAGGGATGAGAAGGTCAAAGGTGAGGGACGAGAAGGTCGAAGGTGAGGGAGTGGGACGAGAAGTTCGAAGGTGAGGGACGAGAAGGTCGAAGGTGAGGGATGAGGGACGAGAAGGTCGAAGGTGAGGGATGAGGGATGAGAAGGTCAAAGGTGAGGGACGAGAAGGTCTAAGGTGAGGGATGAGGGACGAGAAGGTCGAAGGTGAGGGTCGAGGGACAAGAAGGTCGAAGATGAGGGATGAGGGATGAGAAGGTCGAAGGTGAGGGATGAGGGACGAGAAGGTCAAAGGTGAGGGATGAGGGACGAGAAGGTCAAAGATGAGGGGCGAGAAGGTCGAAGGTGAGGGAGTGGGACGAGAAGGTCGAAGGTGAGGGATGAGGGACAAGAAGGTCGAAGGTGAGGGATGAGGGATGAGAAGGTCAAAGGTGAGGGACGAGAAGGTCGAAGGTGAGGGAGTGGGACGAGAAGTTCGAAGGTGAGGGACGAGAAGGTCGAAGGTGAGGGATGAGGGACAAGAAGGTCGAAGGTGAGGGACGCGGAGATCAAAGGTGAGGGATGAGGGACGAGAAGGTCAAATGTGAGGGACGAGAAGGTCAAAGGTGAGGGATGAGGGATGAGAAGGTCGAAGGTGAGGGACGAGAAGGTCGAAGGTGAGGGATGGGGGACAAGAAGTTCGAAGGTGAGGGACCAGAAGGTTGAAGGTGAGGGAGTGGGACAAGAAGGTCAAAGGTGAGGGACGAGAAGGTCGAAGGTGAGGGATGAGGGACGAGAAGGTCGAAGGTGAGGGACGAGGGACAAGAAGGTCGAAGATGAGGGATGAGGGATGAGAAGGTCGAAGGTGAGGGATGAGGGACGAGAAGGTCAAAGGTGAGGGATGAGGGACGAGAAGGTCAAAGATGAGGGGCGAGAAGGTCGAAGGTGAGGGAGTGGGACGAGAAGGTCGAAGGTGAGGGATGAGGGACAAGAAGGTCGAAGGTGAGGGATGAGGGATGAGAAGGTCAAAGGTGAGGGACGAGAAGGTCGAAGGTGAGGGAGTGGGACGAGAAGTTCGAAGGTGAGGGACGAGAAGGTCGAAGGTGAGGGATGAGGGACGAGAAGGTCGAAGGTGAGGGATGAGGGATGAGAAGGTCAAATGTGAGGGACGAGAAGGTCGAAGGTGAGGGATGAGGGACAAGAAGGTCGAAGGTGAGGGACGCGGAGATCAAAGGTGAGGGATGAGGGACGAGAAGGTCAAATGTGAGGGACGAGAAGGTCAAAGGTGAGGGATGAGGGATGAGAAGGTCGAAGGTGAGGGACGAGAAGGTCAAAGGTGAGGGATGAGGGACGAGAAGGTCAAAGGTGAGGGACGAGAAGGTCGAAGGTGAGGGATGAGGGACGAGAAGGTCGAAGGTGAGGGATAAGGGACGAGGGACAAGAAGGTCGAAGGTGAGGGATGAGGGACGAGAAGGTCAAAGGTGAGGGATGAGGAACGAAAAGGTCAAACGTGAAGGATGAGGGACGAGAAGGTCGAAGGTGAGGGATGAGGGTCGAGAAGGTCGATGTTGAGGAACGAGAAGGCCGAAGGTGAGGAACGAGAAGGTCAAAGGTGAGGGACGAGAAGGTCGAAGGTGAGGGATGAGGGACGAGAAGGTCGAAGATAAGGGATGAGGGACGAGAAGGTCAAAGGTGAGGGATGAGGGACGAGAAGGTCGAAGGTGAGGGATGAGGGACGAGAAGTTCAAAGGTGAGGGACAAGAAGGTCGAAGGTGAGGGATGAGGGACGAGAAGGTCGAAGGTGAGGGACAAGAAGGTCGAAGGTGAGGGATGAGGGATGAGAAGGTCAAAGGTGAGGGATCAGGGACGAGAAGATCGAAGATGAGGGAGGAGGGACGAGAAGGTCGAAGGTGAGGGATGAGGGACGAGAAGGTCGAAGGTGAGGGATGAGAAGGTCGAAGATGAGGGATGAGGGACGAGAAGGTCGAAGGTGAGGGATGAGGGTTGAGAAGGTCAAAGGTGAGGAACGAGAAGGTCAAAGGTGAGGGATGAGGGACGAGAAGGTCGAAGGTGAGGGACGAGGAGATCGAAGGTGAGGGATGAGGGACGAGAAGGTCGAAAGTGAGGGATGAGGGACGAGAAGGTCAAAGGTGAGGGATGAGGGACGAGAAGGTCAAAGGTGAAGGATGAGGGACGAGAAGGTCAAAGGTGAGGGACGAGAAGGTCGAAGGTGAGGAACGAGAAGGTCAAAGGTGAGGGATGAGAAGGTCGAAGGTGAGGGATGAGGGACGAGAAGGTCGAAGATGAGGGATGAGGGACGAGAAGGTCAAAGGTGAGGGACAAGAAGGTCGAAGGTGAGCGATGAGGGACGAGAAGGTCGAAGGTGAGGGACGAGATAGTCGAAGGTGAGGGATGAGGGACGAGAAGGTCAAAGGTGGGGGATGAGGGATGAGAAGGTCAATTGTGAGGGATGAGGGACGAGAAGGTCAAAGGTGAGGGATGAGGGACGAGAAGGTCAAAGGTGAGGGACGAGAAGGTCAAAGGTGAGGGATGAGGGACGAGAAGGTCGAAGGTGAGGGATGAGGAGATCGAAGGTGAGGGATGAGAAGGTCGAAGATGAGGGATGAGGGACGAGAAGGTCGAAGGTGAGGGATGAGGGACGAGAAGATCGAAGATGAGGGATGAGGGACGAGAAGGTCGAAAGTGAGGGATGAGGGACGAGAAGGTCGAAGGTGAGGCATGAGATGGTCGAAGATGAGGGATGAGGGACGAGAAGGTCGAAGGTGAGGGATGAGGGACGAGAAGGTCAAAGGTGAGGGATGAGGGACGAGAAGGTCAAAGGTGAGGGATGAGGGACGAGAAGGTCGAAGGTGAGGGATGAAAAGGTCGAAGATGAGGGATGAGGGACGAGAAGGTCGAAGTTGAGGGAGGACGGACGAGAAGGTCGAAGGTGAGGGATGAGGGACGAGAAGGTCGAAGGTGAGGGATGAGATGGTCGAAGATGAGGGATGAGGGACGAGAAGGTCAAAGGTGAGGGATGAGGGACGAGAAGGTCAAAGGTGAGGGATGAGGGACGAGAAGGTCAAAGGTGAGGGACGAGAAGGTCAAAGGTGAGGGATGAGGGACGAGAAGGTCGAAGGTGAGGGATGAGGAGATCGAAGGTGAGGGATGAGAAGGTCGAAGATGAGGGATGAGGGACGAGAAGGTCGAAGGTGAGGGATGAGGGACGAGAAGATCGAAGATGAGGGATGAGGGACGAGAAGGTCGAAAGTGAGGGATGAGGGACGAGAAGGTCGAAGGTGAGGCATGAGATGGTCGAAGATGAGGGATGAGGGACGAGAAGGTTGAAGGTGAGGGATGAGGGACGAGAAGGTCAAAGGTGAGGGATGAGGGACGAGAAGGTCAAAGGTGAGGGATGAGGGACGAGAAGGTCGAAGGTGAGGGATGAAAAGGTCGAAGATGGGGGATGAGGGACGAGAAGGTCGAAGGTGAGGGATGAGGGACGAGAAGGTCAAAGCTGAGGGACGAGAAGGTCAAAGGTGAGGGATGAGGGACGAGAAGGTCAAAGGTGAGGGACGAGGAGATCGAAGGTGAGGGATGAGAAGGTCGAAGATGAGGGATGAGGGACGAGAAGGTCGAAGGTCAGGGATGAGGGACGAGAAGATCGAAGATGAGGGATGAGGGACGAGAAGGTCGCAAGTGAGGGATGAGGGACGAGAAGGTCGAAGGTGAGGGATGATAAGGTCGAAGATGAGGGATGAGGGACGAGAAGGTCGAAGGTGAGGGATGAGGGACGAGAAGGTCAAAGGTGAGGGATGAGGGACGAGAAGGTCGAAGGTGAGGGATGAGAAGGTCGAAGATGAGGGACGAGAAGGTTGAAGGTGAGGGATGAGGAACAAGGAGGTCAAAGGTGAGGGATGAGGGACGAGAAGGTCAAAGGTGAGGGATGAGGGACGAGAAGGTCAAAGGTGAGGGACGAGAAGGTCAAAGGTGAGGGATGAGGGACGAGAAGGTCGAAAGTGAGGGATGAGGGACTAGAAGGTCGAAGGTGAGGGATGAGGGATGAGAAGGTCGAAGGTGAGGGAGTGGGACGAGAAGGTCGAAGGTGAGGGATGAGGGACAAGAAGGTCGAAGGTGAGGGATGAGGGATGAGAAGGTCAAAGGTGAGGGACGAGAAGGTCGAAGGTGAGGGAGTGGGACGAGAAGGTCGAAGGTGAGGGACGAGAAGGTCGAAGGTGAGGGATGAGGGACGAGAAGGTCGAAGGTGAGGGATGAGGGATGAGAAGGTCAAAGGTGAGGGACGAGAAGGTCGAAGGTGAGGGATGAGGGAGAAGAAGGTCGAAGGTGAGGGACGCGGAGATCAAAGGTGAGGAATGAGGGACGAGAAGGTCAAATGTGAGGGACGAGAAGGTCAAAGGTGAGGGATGAGGGATGAGAAGGTCGAAGGTGAGGGACGAGAAGGTCAAAGGTGAGGGATGAGGGACGAGAAGGTCAAAGGTGAGGGACGAGAAGGTCGAAGGTGAGGGATGAGGGACGAGAAGGTCGAAGGTGAGGGATAAGGGACGAGGGACAAGAAGGTCGAAGGTGAGGGATGAGGGACGAGAAGGTCAAAGGTGAGGGATGAGGAATGAAAAGGTCAAACGTGAAGGATGAGGGACGAGAAGGTCGAAGGTGAGGGATGAGGGTCGAGAAGGTCGATGTTGAGGAACGAGAAGGCCGAAGGTGAGGAACGAGAAGGTCAAAGGTGAGGGACGAGAAGGTCGAAGGTGAGGGATGAGGGACGAGAAGGTCGAAGATAAGGGATGAGGGACGAGAAGGTCAAAGGTGAGGGATGAGGGACGAGAAGGTCGAAGGTGAGGGATGAGGGACGAGAAGTTCAAAGGTGAGGGACAAGAAGGTCGAAGGTGAGGGATGAGGGACAAGAAGGTCGAAGGTGAGGGACAAGAAGGTCGAAGGTGAGGGATGAGGGATGAGAAGGTCAAAGGTGAGGGATCAGGGACGAGAAGATCGAAGATGAGGGAGGAGGGACGAGAAGGTCGAAGGTGAGGGATGAGGGACGAGAAGGTCGAAGGTGAGGGATGAGAAGGTCGAAGATGAGGGATGAGGGACGAGAAGGTCGAAGGTGAGGGATGAGGGTTGAGAAGGTCAAAGGTGAGGGACGAGAAGGTCAAAGGTGAGGGATGAGGGACGAGAAGGTCGAAGGTGAGGGACGAGAAGATCGACGGTGAGGGATGAGGGACGAGAAGGTCGAAAGTGAGGGATGAGGGACGAGAAGGTCAAAGGTGAGGGATGAGGGACGAGAAGGTCAAAGGTGAAGGATGAGGGACGAGAAGGTCAAAGGTGAGGGACGAGAAGGTCGAAGGTGAGGAACGAGAAGGTCAAAGGTGAGGGACGAGAAGGTCGAAGGTGAGGGATGAGGGACGAGAAGGTCGAAGATGAGGGATGAGGGACGAGAAGGTCGAAGGTGAGGGATGAGATGGTCGAAGATGAGGGATGAGGGACGAGAAGGTCGAAGGTGAGGGATGAGGGACGAGAAGGTCAAAGGTGAGGGATGAGGGACGAGAAGGTCAAAGGTGAGGGATGAGGGACGAGAAGGTCAAAGGTGAGGGACGAGAAGGTCAAAGGTGAGGGATGAGGGACGAGAAGGTCGAAGGTGAGGGATGAGGAGATCGAAGGTGAGGGATGAGAAGGTCGAAGATGAGGGATGAGGGACGAGAAGGTCGAAGGTGAGGGATGAGGGACGAGAAGATCGAAGATGAGGGATGAGGGACGAGAAGGTCGAAAGTGAGGGATGAGGGACGAGAAGGTCGAAGGTGAGGCATGAGAAGGTCGAAGATGAGGGATGAGGGACGAGAAGGTCGAAGGTGAGGGATGAGGGACGAGAAGGTCAAAGGTGAGGGATGAGGGACGAGAAGGTCAAAGGTGAGGGATGAGGGACGAGAAGGTCGAAGCTGAGGGATGAGAAGGTCGAAGATGAGGGATGACGGACGAGAAGGTCGAAGGTGAGGGATGAGGGACGAGAAGGTCAAAGGTGAGGGATGAGGGACAAGAAGGTCAAAGGTGAGGGATGAGGGACGAGAAGGTCAAAGCTGAGGGACGAGAAAGTCAAAGGTGAGGGATGAGGGACGAGAAGGTCGAAGGTGAGGGACGAGGAGATCGAAGGTGAAGGATGAGAAGGTCGAAGATGAGGGATGAGGGATGAGAAGGTCGAAGGTCAGGGATGAGGGACGAGAAGATCGAAGATGAGGGATGAGGGACGAGAAGGTCGCAAGTGTGGGATGCGGGACGAGAAGGTCGAAGGTGAGGGATGAGAAGGTCGAAGATGAGGGATGAGGGACGAGAAGGTCGAAGGTGAGGGATGAGGGAAGAGAAGGTCAAAGGTGAGGGATCAGGGACGAGAAGATCGAGGATGAGGGAGGAGGGACGAGAAGGTCGAAGGTGAGGGATGAGGGATGAGAAGGTCGAAGGTGAGGGATGAGAAGGTCGAAGATGAGGGATGAGGGACGAGAAGGTCGAAGGTGAGGGATGAGGGTTGAGAAGGTCAAAGGTGAGGGACGAGAAGGTCAAAGGTGAGGGATGAGGGACGAGAAGGTCGAAGGTGAGGGACGAGGAGATCGAAGGTGAGGGATGAGGGACGAGAAGGTCGAAAGTGAGGGATGAGGGACGAGAAGGTCAAAGGTGAGGGATGAGGGATGAGAAGGTCAAAGGTGAAGGATGAGGGACGAGAAGGTCAAAGGTGAGGGACGAGAAGGTCGAAGGTGAGGAACGAGAAGGTCAAAGGTGAGGGACGAGAAGGTCGAAGGTGAGGAATGAGGGACGAGAAGGTCGAAGATGAGGGATGAGGGATGAGAAGGTCAAAGGTGAGGGATGAGGGACGAGAAGGTCGAAGGTGAGGGATGAGGGACGAGAAGGTCAAAGGTGAGGGACAAGAAGGTCGAAGGTGAGCGATGAGGGACGAGAAGGTCGAAGGTGAGGGACGAGATAGTCGAAGGTGAGGGATGAGGGACGAGAAGGTCAAAGGTGGGGGATGAGGGATGAGAAGATCGAAGTTGAGGGAGGAGGGACGAGAAGGTCGAAGGTGAGGGATGAGGGACGAGAAGGTCGAAGGTGAGGGATGAGATGGTCGAAGATGAGGGATGAGGGACGAGAAGGTCGAAGGTGAGGGATGAGGGACGAGAATGTCAAAGGTGAGGGATGAGGGACGAGAAGGTCAAAGGTGAGGGATGAGGGACGAGAAGGTCAAAGGTGAGGGACGAGAAGGTCAAAGGTGAGGGATGAGGGACGAGAAGGTCGAAGGTGAGGGATGAGGAGATCGAAGGTGAGGGATGAGAAGGTCGAAGATGAGGGATGAGGGACGAGAAGGTCGAAGGTGAGGGATGAGGGACGAGAAGATCGAAGATGAGGGATGAGGGACGAGAAGGTCGAAAGTGAGGGATGAGGGACGAGAAGGTCGAAGGTGAGGCATGAGAAGGTCGAAGGTGAGGCATGAGGGACGAGAAGGTCAAAGGTGAGGGATGAGGGACGAGAAGGTCAAAGGTGAGGGATGAGGGACGAGAAGGTCAAAGGTGAGGGATGAGGGACGAGAAGGTCGAAGGTGAGGGATGAGAAGGTCGAAGATGAGGGATGAGGGACGAGAAGGTCGAAGGTGAGGGATGAGGGACGAGAAGGTCAAAGGTGAGGGATGAGGGACAAGAAGGTCAAAGGTGAGGGATGAGGGACGAGAAGATCAAAGCTGAGGGACGAGAAGGTCAAAGGTGAGGGATGAGGGACGAGAAGGTCAAAGCTGAGGGACGAGAAGGTCAAAGGTGGGGGATGAGGGATGAGAAGATCGAAGTTGAGGGAGGAGGGACGAGAAGGTCGAAGGTGAGGGATGAGGGACGAGAAGGTCGAAGGTGAGGGATGAGATGGTCGAAGATGAGGGATGAGGGACGAGAAGGTCGAAGGTGAGGGATGAGGGACGAGAATGTCAAAGGTGAGGGATGAGGGACGAGAAGGTCAAAGGTGAGGGATGAGGGACGAGAAGGTCAAAGGTGAGGGACGAGAAGGTCAAAGGTGAGGGATGAGGGACGAGAAGGTCGAAGGTGAGGGATGAGGGACGAGAAGATCGAAGATGAGGGATGAGGGACGAGAAGGTCGAAAGTGAGGGATGAGGGACGAGAAGGTCGAAGGTGAGGCATGAGAAGGTCGAAGATGAGGGATGAGGGACGAGAAGGTCGAAGGTGAGGGATGAGGGACGAGAAGGTCAAAGGTGAGGGATGAGGGACGAGAAGGTCAAAGGTGAGGGATGAGGGACGAGAAGGTCGAAGGTGAGGGATGAGAAGGTCGAAGATGAGGGATGAGGGACGAGAAGGTCGAAGGTGAGGGATGAGGGACGAGAAGGTCAAAGGTGAGGGATGAGGGACAAGAAGGTCAAAGGTGAGGGATGAGGGACGAGAAGGTCAAAGCTGAGGGACGAGAAGGTCAAAGGTGAGGGATGAGGGACGAGAAGGTCGAAGGTGAGGGACGAGGAGATCGAAGGTGAGGGATGAGAAGGTCGAAGATGAGGGATGAGGGACGAGAAGGTCGAAGGTCAGGGATGAGGGACGAGAAGATCGAAGATGAGGGATGAGGGACGAGAAGGTCGCAAGTGAGGGATGAGGGACGAGAAGGTCGAAGGTGAGGGATGAGAAGGTCGAAGATGAGGGATGAGGGACGAGAAGGTCGAAGGTGAGGGATGAGGGACGAGAAGGTCAAAGGTGAGGGATGAGGGACGAGAAGGTCGAAGGTGAGGGATGAGAAGGTCGAAGATGAGGGACGAGAAGGTTGAAGGTGAGGGATGAGGAACGAGGAGGTCAAAGGTGAGGGATGAGGGACGAGAAGGTCAAAGGTGAGGGATGAGGGACGAGAAGGTCAAAGGTGAGGGACGAGAAGGTCAAAGGTGAGGGATGAGGGACGAGAAGGTCGAAAGTGAGGGATGAGGGACTAGAAGGTCAAAGGTGAGGGATGAGGGACAAGAAGGTCAAAGGTGAGGGACGAGAAGGTCGAAGGTGAGGGATGAGGGATGAGAAGGTCGTAGGTGAGGGACGAGGAGGTCAAAGGTGAGGGATGAGGGACGAGAAGGTTGAAGGTGAGGGATGAGGGACGAGGGACGAGAAGGTCGAAGGTGAGGGATCAGGGACGAGAAGGTCAAAGGTGAGGGATGAGGAACGAGAAGGTCAAAGGTGAGGGATCAGGGACGAGAAGGTCAAAGGTGAGGGATGAGGGACGAGAAGGTCGAAGGTGAGGGATGAGGGACGAGAAGGTCAAAGTTGAGGGATGAGGGACGAGAAGGTCAAAGATGAGGGGCGAGAAGGTCGAAGGTGAGGGAGTGGGACGAGAAGGTCGAAGGTGAGGGGTGAGGGACGAGAAGGTCGAAGGTGAGGGATGAGGGACGAGGGACGAGAAGGTCGAAGGTGAGGGATGAGGAACGAGAAGGTCAAAGGTGAGGGATGAGGGACGAGAAGGTCAAAGGTGAGGGATGAGGGACGAGAAGGTCAAAGGTGAGGGATGAGGGACAAGAAGGTCAAAGTTGAGGGATGAGGGACGAGAAGGTCAAAGATGAGGGGCGAGAAGGTCGAAGGTGAGGGAGTGGGACGAGAGGGTCAAAGGTGAGGGGTGAGGGACGATAAGGTCGAAGGTGAGGGATGAGAGACGAGAAGGTCTAAGGTGAGGGATGAGGGACGAGAAGGTCAAAGGTGAGGGATGAGGGACGAGAAGGTCGAAGGTGAGGGATGAGGGACGAGAAGGTCAAAGTTGAGGGATGAGGGACGAGAAGGTCAAAGATGAGGGGCGAGAAGGTCGAAGGTGAGGGAGTGGGACGAGAAGGTCGAAGGTGAGGGGTGAGGGACAAGAAAGTCGAAGGTGAGGGATGAGGGACGAGCGACCAGAAGGTCGAAGGTGAGGGATGAGGAACGAGAAGGTCAAAGGTGAGGGATGAGGGACGAGAAGGTCAAAGGTGAGGGATGAGGGACGAGAAGGTCAAAGGTGAGGAATGAGGGACGAGAAGTTCAAAGGTGAGGGATGAGGGACGAGAAGGTCAAAGTTGAGGAATGAGGGACGAGAAGGTCAAAGATGAGGGGCGAGAAGGTCGAAGGTGAGGGAGTGGGGCGAGAAGGTCGAAGGTGAGGGGTGAGGGACGAGAAGGTCGAAGGTGAGGGACGAGAAGGTCAAAGGTGAGGGACGAGAAGGTCAAAGGTGAGGGATGAGGGACGAGAAGGTCGAAGGTGAGGGACGAGAAGGTCGAAGGTGAGGGATGAGGGACGAGAAGGTCAAAGCTGAGGGATGAGGGACGAGAAGGTCGAAGATGAGCGATGAGAAGGTCGAAGGTGAGGGATGAGAAGGTCAAAGATGAGGGACGAGGGACGAGAAGGTCGAAGGTGAGGGATGAGGGACGAGAAGGTCAAAGGTGAGGGATGAGGGACGAGAATGTCAAAGGTGGGGGATGAGGGACGAGAAGGTCAAAGGTGAGGGATGAGGGACGAGAAGGTCAAAGGTGAGGGACGAGAAGGTCGAAGGTGAGGGATGAGGGACGAGAAGGTCGAAGGTGAGGGATGAGGGGCGAGAAGGTCGAAGGTGAGGGATGAGAAGGTCGAAGATGAGGGATGAAGGACGAGAAGGTCGAAGGTGAGGGATGAGGGACGAGAAGGTCAAAGGTGAGGGATGAGGGACGAGAAGGTCAAAGGTGAGGGATGAGGGACGAGAAGGTCAAAGGTGAGGGATGAGGGATGAGAAGGTCAAAGGTGAGGGACGAGAAGGTCGAAGGTGAGGGATGAGGGACGAGAAGGTCGAAGGTGAGGGACTAGGAGGTCGAAGGTGAGGGATGAGGGACGAGAAGGTCGAAGGTGAGGGATGAATGATGAGAAGGTCGACGGTGAGGGACGAGGAGGTCGAAGGTGAGGGATGAGGGACGAGAAGGTCGAAGGTGAGGGATGAGGGACGAGAAGGTCGAAGGTGAGGGACGAGGGACAAAAAGGTCGAAGATGAGGGACAAGGGACGAGAAGGTCAAAGGTGAGGGATGAGGGACGAGGTCAAACGTGAGGGATGAGGGACGAGAAGGTCAAAGGTGAGGGATGAGGGACGAGAAGTTCAAAGATGAGGGGCGAGAAGGTCGAAGGTGAGGGAGTGGGACGAGAAGGTCGAAGGTGAGGGGTGAGGGATGAGAAGGTCGAAGGTGAGGGATGAGGGACGAGAAGGTCGAAGGTGAGGGACGAGAAGGTCGAAGGTGAGGGATGAGGGACGAGAAGGTCGAAGGTGAGGGACGAGAAGGTCGAAGGTGAGGGATGAGGGACGAGAAGGTCGAAGATGAGGGACGAGGGACGAGAAGGTCGAAGGTGAGGGATGAGGGACGAGAAGGTCAAAGATGAGGGACGAGAAGGTCAAAGGTGAGGGATGAGGGACGAGAAGGTCAAAGGTGAGGGACGAGAAGGTCGAAGGTGAGGGATGAGGGATGAGAAGGTCGAAGGTGAGGGACGAGGAGGTCGAAGGTGAGGGATGAGAATGTCGAAGATGAGGGATGAGGGACGAGAAGGTCGAAGGTGAGGGATGAGGGACGAGAAGGTCGAAAGTGAGGGATGAGAAGGTCGAAGATGAGGGATGAGGGACGAGAAGGTCGAAGGTGAGGGATGAGGGACGAGAAGGTCAAAGGTGAGGGATGAGGGACGAGAAGGTCAAAGGTGAGGGATGAGAGATGAGAAGGTCAAAGGTGAGGGACGAGAAGGTTGAAGGTGAGGGATGAGGGACGAGAAGGTTGTAGGTGAGGGACGAGGAGGTCAAAGGTGAGGGATGAGGGACGAGAAGATTGAAGGTGAGGGATGAGGGACGAGAAGGTCGAAGGTGAGGGATGAGGGACGAGAAGGTCAAAGGTGAGGGATCAGAGACGAGCAGGTCAAAGGTGAGGGATGAGGGATGAGAAGGTCGAAGGTGAGGGATGAGGGACGAGAAGGTCGAAGGTGAGGGATGAGAAGGTCGAAGGTGACGGATGAGGGACGAGATGGTCGAAGGTGAGGGAAGAGGGACGAGAAGGTCGAAGGTGAGGGGAGAGGGACGAGAAGGACGAAGATGAGGGAAGATAAGGTCGAAGATGAGGGATGAGGGACGATAAGGTCGAGGATGAGGGATGAGGGACGATAAGGTCGAAGGTGAGGGATGAGGGACGAAAAGGTCAAAGAAGAGGGACGAGAAGGTCAAAGGTGAGGGATGAGGGACGAGAAGGTCGAAGGTGAGGGATGAGGGTCGAGAAGGTCGAAGGTGAGGAACGAGAAGGCCGAAGATGAGGAACGAGAAGGTCAAAGGTGAGGGATGAGAAGGTTGAAGGTGAGGGATGAGGGACGAGAAGGTCGAAGGTGAGGGATGAGGGACGAGAAGGTCGAAGGTGAGGGACGAGGGACAAAAAGGTCGAAGATGAGGGACAAGGGACGAGAAGGTCAAAGGTGAGGGATGAGGGACGAGGTCAAACGTGAGGGATGAGGGACGAGAAGGTCAAAGGTGAGGGATGAGGGACGAGAAGTTCAAAGATGAGGGGCGAGAAGGTCGAAGGTGAGGGAGTGGGACGAGAAGGTCGAAGGTGAGGGGTGAGGGATGAGAAGGTCGAAGGTGAGGGATGAGGGACGAGAAGGTCGAAGGTGAGGGACGAGAAGGTCGAAGGTGAGGGATGAGGGACGAGAAGGTCGAAGATGAGGGACGAGGGACGAGAAGGTCGAAGGTGAGGGATGAGGGACGAGAAGGTCAAAGATGAGGGACGAGAAGGTCAAAGGTGAGGGATGAGGGACGAGAAGGTCGAAGGTGAGGGATGAGGGTCGAGAAGGTCGAAGGTGAGGAACGAGAAGGCCGAAGATGAGGAACGAGAAGGTCAAAGGTGAGGGATGAGAAGGTTGAAGGTGAGGGATGAGGGACGAGAAGGTCGAAGGTGAGGGATGAGGGACGAGAAGGTCGAAGGTGAGGGACGAGGGACAAAAAGGTCGAAGATGAGGGACAAGGGACGAGAAGGTCAAAGGTGAGGGATGAGGGACGAGGTCAAACGTGAGGGATGAGGGACGAGAAGGTCAAAGGTGAGGGATGAGGGACGAGAAGTTCAAAGATGAGGGGCGAGAAGGTCGAAGGTGAGGGAGTGGGACGAGAAGGTCGAAGGTGAGGGGTGAGGGATGAGAAGGTCGAAGGTGAGGGATGAGGGACGAGAAGGTCGAAGGTGAGGGACGAGAAGGTCGAAGGTGAGGGATGAGGGACGAGAAGGTCGAAGATGAGGGACGAGGGACGAGAAGGTCGAAGGTGAGGGATGAGGGACGAGAAGGTCAAAGATGAGGGACGAGAAGGTCAAAGGTGAGGGACGAGAAGGTCAAAGGTGAGGGACGAGAAGGTCGAAGGTGAGGGATGAGGGATGAGAAGGTCGAAGGTGAGGGACGAGGAGGTCGAAGGTGAGGGATGAGAATGTCGAAGATGAGGGATGAGGGACGAGAAGGTCGAAGGTGAGGGATGAGGGACGAGAAGGTCGAAAGTGAGGGATGAGAAGGTCGAAGATGAGGGATGAGGGACGAGAAGGTCGAAGGTGAGGGATGAGGGACGAGAAGGTCAAAGGTGAGGGATGAGGGACGAGAAGGTCAAAGGTGAGGGATGAGAGATGAGAAGGTCAAAGGTGAGGGACGAGAAGGTTGAAGGTGAGGGATGAGGGACGAGAAGGTTGTAGGTGAGGGACGAGGAGGTCAAAGGTGAGGGATGAGGGACGAGAAGGTTGAAGGTGAGGGATGAGGGACGAGAAGGTCGAAGGTGAGGGATGAGGGACGAGAAGGTCAAAGGTGAGGGATCAGAGACGAGCAGGTCAAAGGTGAGGGATGAGGGATGAGAAGGTCGAAGGTGAGGGATGAGGGACGAGAAGGTCGAAGGTGAGGGATGAGAAGGTCGAAGGTGACGGATGACGGACGAGATGGTCGAAGGTGAGGGAAGAGGGACGAGAAGGTCGAAGGTGAGGGGAGAGGGACGAGAAGGACGAAGATGAGGGAAGATAAGGTCGAAGATGAGGGATGAGGGACGATAAGGTCGAGGATGAGGGATGAGGGACGATAAGGTCGAAGGTGAGGGATGAGGGACGAAAAGGTCAAAGAAGAGGGACGAGAAGGTCAAAGGTGAGGGATGAGGGACGAGAAGGTCGAAGGTGAGGGATGAGGGTCGAGAAGGTCGAAGGTGAGGAACGAGAAGGCCGAAGATGAGGAACGAGAAGGTCAAAGGTGAGGGATGAGAAGGTTGAAGGTGAGGGATGAGGGACGAGAAGGTCGAAGGTGAGGGATGAGGGACGAGAAGGTCAAAGGAGAGGGATGAGGGACGAGAAGGTCGAAGGTGAGGGATGAGGGACGAGAAGGTCAAAGGTGAGGGATGAGGGACGAGAAGGTCGAAGGTGAGGGACGAGGGACGAGAAGGTCAAAGGAGAGGGATGAGGGACGAGAAGGTCGAAGGTGAGGGAAGAGGGACGAGAAGGTCAAAGGTGAGGGATGAGGGACGAGAAGGTCGAAGGTGAGGGACGAGGGACGAGAAGGTCGAAGGTGAGGGACGAGGAGGTCGAAGGTGAGGGATGAGGGACGAGAAGGTCAAAGGTGAGGGATGAGGGACAAGAAGGTCAAAGGTGAGGGACGAGAAGGTCAAAGGTGAGGGATGAGGGACGAGAAGGTCAAAGGTGAGGGACGAGAAGGTCGAAGGTGAGGGATGAGGGACGAGAAGGTCGAAGGTGAGGGACGAGAAGGTCAAAGGTGAGGGACGAGAAGGTCAAAGGTGAGGGATGAGGGACGAGAAGGTCGAAGGTGAGGGACGAGAAGGTCGAAGGTGAGGGATGAGGGACGAGAATGTCAAAGGTGAGGGATGAGGGACGAGAAGGTCGAAGATGAGGGAGGAGGGACGAGAAGGTCGAAGGTGAGGGATGAGGGACGAGAAGGTTGAAGATGAGGGAGGAGGGACGAGGAGGTCAAAGGTGAGGGATGAGGGACGAGAAGGTTGAAGGTGAGGGATGAGGGACGAGAAGGTCGAAGGTGAGGGATGAGGGACGAGAAGGTCAAAGGTGAGGGATCAGGGACGAGCAGGTCAAAGGTGAGGGATGAGGGATGAGAAGGTCGAAGGTGAGGGATGAGGGACGAGAAGGTCGAAGGTGAGGGATGAGAAGGTCGAAGGTGACGGATGAGGGACGAGATGGTCGGAGGTGAGGAAAGAGGGACGAGAAGGTCGAAGGTGAGGGGAGAGGGACGAGAAGGACGAAGATGAGGGAAGATAAGGTCGAAGATGAGGGATGGGGGACGATAAGGTCGAAGATGAGGGATGAGGGACGATAAGGTCGAAGGTGAGGGATGAGGGACGAAAAGGTCAAAGAAGAGGGACGAGAAGGTCAAAGGTGAGGGATGAGGGACGAGAAGGTCGAAGGTGAGGGATGAGGGTCGAGAAGGTCGAAGGTGAGGAACGAGAAGGCCGAAGATGAGGAACGAGAAGGTCAAAGGTGAGGGATGAGAAGGTTGAAGGTGAGGGATAAGGGACGAGAAGGTCGAAGGTGAGGCATGAGGGACGAGAAGGTCAAAGGAGAGGGATGAGGGACGAGAAGGTCGAAGGTGAGGGATGAGGGACGAGAAGGTCAAAGGTGAGGGATGAGGGACGAGAAGGTCGAAGGTGAGGGACGAGAAGGTCGAAGGTGAGGGACGAGGAGGTCGAAGGTGAGGGATGAGGGACGAGAAGGTCAAAGGTGAGGGATGAGGGACAAGAAGGTCAAAGGTGAGGGACGAGAAGGTCAAAGGTGAGGGATGAGGGACGAGAAGGTCAAAGGTGAGGGATGAGGGACGAGAAGGTTGAAGATGAGGGACGAGGAGGTCGAAGGTGAGGGACGAGAAGGTCGAAGGTGAGGGATGAGGGACGAGAAGGTCGAAGGTGAGGGACGAGAAGGTCGAAGGTGAGGCATGAGGGACGAGAAGGTCAAAGGAGAGGGATGAGGGACGAGAAGGTCGAAGGTGAGGGATGAGGGACGAGAAGGTCAAAGGTGAGGGATGAGGGACGAGAAGGTCGAAGGTGAGGGACGAGAAGGTCGAAGGTGAGGGACGAGGAGGTCGAAGGTGAGGGATGAGGGACGAGAAGGTCAAAGGTGAGGGATGAGGGACAAGAAGGTCAAAGGTGAGGGACGAGAAGGTCAAAGGTGAGGGATGAGGGACGAGAAGGTCAAAGGTGAGGGATGAGGGACGAGAAGGTTGAAGATGAGGGACGAGGAGGTCGAAGGTGAGGGACGAGAAGGTCGAAGGTGAGGG
This sequence comes from Rana muscosa, assembly GCA_029206835.1. Taxonomy (NCBI): domain Eukaryota; kingdom Metazoa; phylum Chordata; class Amphibia; order Anura; family Ranidae; genus Rana; species Rana muscosa. The sequence goes on along the minus strand of JARGYO010000198.1, from coordinate 15,074,162 downwards.
ATGAGGGACGAGAAGGTCGAAGGTGAGGGACGAGAAGGTCGAAGGTGAAGGATGAGGGACGAGAAGGTCGAAGGTGAGGGATGAGGGTCGAGAAGGTCGAAGGTGAGGAACGAGAAGGCCGAAGGTGAGGAACGAGAAGGTCAAAGGTGAGGGACGAGAAGGTCTAAGGTGAGGGATGAGGGACGAGAAGGTCGAAGGTGAGGGACGAGGGACAAGAAGGTCGAAGATGAGGGATGAGGGATGAGAAGGTCGAAGGTGAGGGATGAGGGACGAGAAGGTCGAAGATGAGGGACGAGGGACGAGAAGGTCGAAGGTGAGGGATGAGGGACGAGAAGGTCAAAGATGAGGGACGAGAAGGTCAAAGGTGAGGGATGAGGGACGAGAAGGTCAAAGGTGAGGGACGAGAAGGTCGAAGGTGAGGGATGAGGGATGAGAAGGTCGAAGGTGAGGGACGAGGAGGTCGAAGGTGAGGGATGAGAATGTCGAAGATGAGGGATGAGGGACGAGAAGGTCGAAGGTGAGGGATGAGGGACGAGAAGGTCGAAAGTGAGGGATGAGAAGGTCGAAGATGAGGGATGAGGGACGAGAAGGTCGAAGGTGAGGGATGAGGGACGAGAAGGTCAAAGGTGAGGGATGAGGGACGAGAAGGTCAAAGGTGAGGGATGAGAGATGAGAAGGTCAAAGGTGAGGGACGAGAAGGTTGAAGGTGAGGGATGAGGGACGAGAAGGTTGTAGGTGAGGGACGAGGAGGTCAAAGGTGAGGGATGAGGGACGAGAAGGTTGAAGGTGAGGGATGAGGGACGAGAAGGTCGAAGGTGAGGGATGAGGGACGAGAAGGTCAAAGGTGAGGGATCAGAGACGAGCAGGTCAAAGGTGAGGGATGAGGGATGAGAAGGTCGAAGGTGAGGGATGAGGGACGAGAAGGTCGAAGGTGAGGGATGAGAAGGTCGAAGGTGACGGATGAGGGACGAGATGGTCGAAGGTGAGGGAAGAGGGACGAGAAGGTCGAAGGTGAGGGGAGAGGGACGAGAAGGACGAAGATGAGGGAAGATAAGGTCGAAGATGAGGGATGAGGGACGATAAGGTCGAGGATGAGGGATGAGGGACGATAAGGTCGAAGGTGAGGGATGAGGGACGAAAAGGTCAAAGAAGAGGGACGAGAAGGTCAAAGGTGAGGGATGAGGGACGAGAAGGTCGAAGGTGAGGGATGAGGGTCGAGAAGGTCGAAGGTGAGGAACGAGAAGGCCGAAGATGAGGAACGAGAAGGTCAAAGGTGAGGGATGAGAAGGTTGAAGGTGAGGGATGAGGGACGAGAAGGTCGAAGGTGAGGGATGAGGGACGAGAAGGTCGAAGGTGAGGGACGAGGGACAAAAAGGTCGAAGATGAGGGACAAGGGACGAGAAGGTCAAAGGTGAGAGATGAGGGACGAGGTCAAACGTGAGGGATGAGGGACGAGAAGGTCAAAGGTGAGGGATGAGGGACGAGAAGTTCAAAGATGAGGGGCGAGAAGGTCGAAGGTGAGGGAGTGGGACGAGAAGGTCGAAGGTGAGGGGTGAGGGATGAGAAGGTCGAAGGTGAGGGATGAGGGACGAGAAGGTCGAAGGTGAGGGACGAGAAGGTCGAAGGTGAGGGATGAGGGACGAGAAGGTCGAAGGTGAGGGACGAGAAGGTCGAAGGTGAGGGATGAGGGACGAGAAGGTCGAAGATGAGGGACGAGGGACGAGAAGGTCGAAGGTGAGGGATGAGGGACGAGAAGGTCAAAGATGAGGGACGAGAAGGTCAAAGGTGAGGGATGAGGGACGAGAAGGTCAAAGGTGAGGGACGAGAAGGTCGAAGGTGAGGGATGAGGGATGAGAAGGTCGAAGGTGAGGGACGAGGAGGTCGAAGGTGAGGGATGAGAATGTCGAAGATGAGGGATGAGGGACGAGAAGGTCGAAGGTGAGGGATGAGGGACGAGAAGGTCGAAAGTGAGGGATGAGAAGGTCGAAGATGAGGGATGAGGGACGAGAAGGTCGAAGGTGAGGGATGAGGGACGAGAAGGTCAAAGGTGAGGGATGAGGGACGAGAAGGTCAAAGGTGAGGGATGAGAGATGAGAAGGTCAAAGGTGAGGGACGAGAAGGTTGAAGGTGAGGGATGAGGGACGAGAAGGTTGTAGGTGAGGGACGAGGAGGTCAAAGGTGAGGGATGAGGGACGAGAAGGTTGAAGGTGAGGGATGAGGGACGAGAAGGTCGAAGGTGAGGGATGAGGGACGAGAAGGTCAAAGGTGAGGGATCAGAGACGAGCAGGTCAAAGGTGAGGGATGAGGGATGAGAAGGTCGAAGGTATGGGATGAGGGACGAGAAGGTCGAAGGTGAGGGATGAGAAGGTCGAAGGTGACGGATGAGGGACGAGATGGTCGAAGGTGAGGGAAGAGGGACGAGAAGGTCGAAGGTGAGGGGAGAGGGACGAGAAGGACGAAGATGAGGGAAGATAAGGTCGAAGATGAGGGATGAGGGACGATAAGGTCGAGGATGAGGGATGAGGGACGATAAGGTCGAAGGTGAGGGATGAGGGACGAAAAGGTCAAAGAAGAGGGACGAGAAGGTCAAAGGTGAGGGATGAGGGACGAGAAGGTCGAAGGTGAGGGATGAGGGTCGAGAAGGTCGAAGGTGAGGAACGAGAAGGCCGAAGATGAGGAACGAGAAGGTCAAAGGTGAGGGATGAGAAGGTTGAAGGTGAGGGATGAGGGACGAGAAGGTCGAAGGTGAGGGATGAGGGACGAGAAGGTCAAAGGAGAGGGATGAGGGACGAGAAGGTCGAAGGTGAGGGATGAGGGACGAGAAGGTCAAAGGTGAGGGATGAGGGACGAGAAGGTCGAAGGTGAGGGACGAGGGACGAGAAGGTCAAAGGAGAGGGATGAGGGACGAGAAGGTCGAAGGTGAGGGAAGAGGGACGAGAAGGTCAAAGGTGAGGGATGAGGGACGAGAAGGTCGAAGGTGAGGGACGAGGGACGAGAAGGTCGAAGGTGAGGGACGAGGAGGTCGAAGGTGAGGGATGAGGGACGAGAAGGTCAAAGGTGAGGGATGAGGGACAAGAAGGTCAAAGGTGAGGGACGAGAAGGTCAAAGGTGAGGGATGAGGGACGAGAAGGTCAAAGGTGAGGGACGAGAAGGTCGAAGGTGAGGGATGAGGGACGAGAAGGTCGAAGGTGAGGGACGAGAAGGTCAAAGGTGAGGGACGAGAAGGTCAAAGGTGAGGGATGAGGGACGAGAAGGTCGAAGGTGAGGGACGAGAAGGTCGAAGGTGAGGGATGAGGGACGAGAATGTCAAAGGTGAGGGATGAGGGACGAGAAGGTCGAAGATGAGGGAGGAGGGACGAGAAGGTCGAAGGTGAGGGATGAGGGACGAGAAGGTTGAAGATGAGGGAGGAGGGAGGAGGAGGTCAAAGGTGAGGGATGAGGGACGAGAAGGTTGAAGGTGAGGGATGAGGGACGAGAAGGTCGAAGGTGAGGGATGAGGGACGAGAAGGTCAAAGGTGAGGGATCAGGGACGAGCAGGTCAAAGGTGAGGGATGAGGGATGAGAAGGTCGAAGGTGAGGGATGAGGGACGAGAAGGTCGAAGGTGAGGGATGAGAAGGTCGAAGGTGACGGATGAGGGACGAGATGGTCGAAGGTGAGGAAAGAGGGACGAGAAGGTCGAAGGTGAGGGGAGAGGGACGAGAAGGACGAAGATGAGGGAAGATAAGGTCGAAGATGAGGGATGGGGGACGATAAGGTCGAAGATGAGGGATGAGGGACGATAAGGTCGAAGGTGAGGGATGAGGGACGAAAAGGTCAAAGAAGAGGGACGAGAAGGTCAAAGGTGAGGGATGAGGGACGAGAAGGTCGAAGGTGAGGGATGAGGGTCGAGAAGGTCGAAGGTGAGGAACGAGAAGGCCGAAGATGAGGAACGAGAAGGTCAAAGGTGAGGGATGAGAAGGTTGAAGGTGAGGGATGAGGGACGAGAAGGTCGAAGGTGAGGCATGAGGGACGAGAAGGTCAAAGGAGAGGGATGAGGGACGAGAAGGTCGAAGGTGAGGGATGAGGGACGAGAAGGTCAAAGGTGAGGGATGAGGGACGAGAAGGTCGAAGGTGAGGGACGAGGGACGAGAAGGTCGAAGGTGAGGGACGAGGAGGTCGAAGGTGAGGGATGAGGGACGAGAAGGTCAAAGGTGAGGGATGAGGGACAAGAAGGTCAAAGGTGAGGGACGAGAAGGTCAAAGGTGAGGGATGAGGGACGAGAAGGTCAAAGGTGAGGGATGAGGGACGAGAAGGTTGAAGATGAGGGACGAGGAGGTCGAAGGTGAGGGACGAGAAGGTCGAAGGTGAGGGATGAGGGACGAGAAGGTCGAAGGTGAGGGACGAGAAGGTCGAAGGTGAGGGATGAGGGACGAGAAGGTCAAAGGTGAGGGATGAAGAATTAGAAGGTCAAAGGTGAAGGATGAGGGACGAGAAGGTCGAAGGTGAGGGATGAGGGTCGAGAAGGTCGAAGGTGAGGAACGAGAAGGCCGAAGGTGAGGAACGAGAAGGTCAAAGGTGAGGGACGAGAAGGTCTAAGGTGAGGGATGAGGGACGAGAAGGTCGAAGGTGAGGGACGAGGGACAAGAAGGTCGAAGATGAGGGATGAGGGATGAGAAGGTCGAAGGTGAGGGATGAGGGACGAGAAGGTCAAAGGTGAGGGATGAGGGACGAGAAGGTCAAAGATGAGGGGCGAGAAGGTCGAAGGTGAGGGAGTGGGACGAGAAGGTCGAAGGTGAGGGATGAGGGACAAGAAGGTCGAAGGTGAGGGGAGAGGGACGAGAAGGACGAAGATGAGGGAAGATAAGGTCGAAGATGAGGGATGGGGGACGATAAGGTCGAAGATGAGGGATGAGGGACGATAAGGTCGAAGGTGAGGGATGAGGGACGAAAAGGTCAAAGAAGAGGGACGAGAAGGTCAAAGGTGAGGGATGAGGGACGAGAAGGTCGAAGGTGAGGGATGAGGGTCGAGAAGGTCGAAGGTGAGGAACGAGAAGGCCGAAGATGAGGAACGAGAAGGTCAAAGGTGAGGGATGAGAAGGTTGAAGGTGAGGGATGAGGGACGAGAAGGTCGAAGGTGAGGCATGAGGGACGAGAAGGTCAAAGGAGAGGGATGAGGGACGAGAAGGTCGAAGGTGAGGGATGAGGGACGAGAAAGTCAAAGGTGAGGGATGAGGGACGAGAAGGTCGAAGGTGAGGGACGAGGGACGAGAAGGTCGAAGGTGAGGGACGAGGAGGTCGAAGGTGAGGGATGAGGGACGAGAAGGTCAAAGGTGAGGGATGAGGGACAAGAAGGTCAAAGGTGAGGGACGAGAAGGTCAAAGGTGAGGGATGAGGGACGAGAAGGTCAAAGGTGAGGGATGAGGGACGAGAAGGTTGAAGATGAGGGACGAGGAGGTCGAAGATGAGGGACGAGAAGGTCGAAGGTGAGGGATGAGGGACGAGAAGGTCGAAGGTGAGGGACGAGAAGGTCGAAGGTGAGGGATGAGGGACGAGAAGGTCGAAGGTGAGGGATGAGGGACGAGAAGGTCGAAGGTGAGGGATGAGGGACGAGAAGGTCAAAGGTGAGGGATGAAGAATTAGAAGGTCAAAGGTGAAGGATGAGGGACGAGAAGGTCGAAGGTGAGGGATGAGGGTCGAGAAGGTCGAAGGTGAGGAACGAGAAGGCCGAAGGTGAGGAACGAGAAGGTCAAAGGTGAGGGACGAGAAGGTCTAAGGTGAGGGATGAGGGACGAGAAGGTCAAAGGTGAGGGATGAGGGACGAGAAGGTTGAAGATGAGGGACGAGGAGGTCGAAGGTGAGGGACGAGAAGGTCGAAGGTGAGGGATGAGGGACGAGAAGGTCGAAGGTGAGGGACGAGAAGGTCGAAGGTGAGGGATGAGGGACGAGAAGGTCGAAGGTGAGGGATGAGGGACGAGAAGGTCGAAGGTGAGGGATGAGGGACGAGAAGGTCAAAGGTGAGGGATGAAGAATTAGAAGGTCAAAGGTGAAGGATGAGGGACGAGAAGGTCGAAGGTGAGGGATGAGGGTCGAGAAGGTCGAAGGTGAGGAACGAGAAGGCCGAAGGTGAGGAACGAGAAGGTCAAAGGTGAGGGACGAGAAGGTCTAAGGTGAGGGATGAGGGACGAGAAGGTCGAAGGTGAGGGACGAGGGACAAGAAGGTCGAAGATGAGGGATGAGGGATGAGAAGGTCGAAGGTGAGGGATGAGGGACGAGAAGGTCAAAGGTGAGGGATGAGGGACGAGAAGGTCAAAGATGAGGGGCGAGAAGGTCGAAGGTGAGGGAGTGGGACGAGAAGGTCGAAGGTGAGGGATGAGGGACAAGAAGGTCGAAGGTGAGGGATGAGGGATGAGAAGGTCAAAGGTGAGGGACGAGAAGGTCGAAGGTGAGGGAGTGGGACGAGAAGTTCGAAGGTGAGGGACGAGAAGGTCGAAGGTGAGGGATGAGGGACGAGAAGGTCGAAGGTGAGAGATGAGGGATGAGAAGGTCAAAGGTGAGGGACGAGAAGGTCGAAGGTGAGGGATGAGGGACAAGAAGGTCGAAGGTGAGGGACGCGGAGATCAAAGGTGAGGGATGAGGGACGAGAAGGTCAAATGTGAGGGACGAGAAGGTCAAAGGTGAGGGATGAGGGATGAGAAGGTCGAAGGTGAGGGACGAGAAGGTCAAAGGTGAGGGATGAGGGACGAGAAGGTCAAAGGTGAGGGACGAGAAGGTCGAAGGTGAGGGATGAGGGATGAGAAGGTCGAAGGTGAGGGATAAGGGACGAGGGACAAGAAGGTCGAAGGTGAGGGATGAGGGACGAGAAGGTCAAAGGTGAGGGATGAGGAACGAAAAGGTCAAACGTGAATGATGAGGGACGAGAAGGTCGAAGGTGAGGGATGAGGGTCGAGAAGGTCGATGTTGAGGAACGAGAAGGTCAAAGGTGAGGGACGAGAAGGTCGAAGGTGAGGGATGAGGGACGAGAAGGTCGAAGATAAGGGATGAGGGACAAGAAGGTCAAAGGTGAGGGATGAGGGACGAGAAGGTCGAAGGTGAGGGATGAGGGACGAGAAGTTCAAAGGTGAGGGACAAGAAGGTCGAAGGTGAGGGATGAGGGACGAGAAGGTCGAAGGTGAGGGACAAGTAGGTCGAAGGTGAGGGATGAGGGATGAGAAGGTCAAAGGTGAGGGATCAGGGACGAGAAGATCGAAGATGAGGGAGGAGGGATGAGAAGGTCGAAGGTGAGGGATGAGGGACGAGAAGGTCGAAGGTGAGGGATGAGAAGGTCGAAGATGAGGGATGAGGGACGAGAAGGTCGAAGGTGAGGGATGAGGGTTGAGAAGGTCAAAGGTGAGGAACGAGAAGGTCAAAGGTGAGGGATGAGGGACGAGAAGGTCGAAGGTGAGGGACGAGGAGATCGAAGGTGAGGGATGAGGGACGAGAAGGTCGAAAGTGAGGGATGAGGAACGAAAAGGTCAAACGTGAAGGATGAGGGACGAGAAGGTCGAAGGTGAGGGATGAGGGTCGAGAAGGTCGATGTTGAGGAACGAGAAGGTCAAAGGTGAGGGACGAGAAGGTCGAAGGTGAGGGATGAGGGACGAGAAGGTCGAAGATAAGGGATGAGGGACAAGAAGGTCAAAGGTGAGGGATGAGGGACGAGAAGGTCGAAGGTGAGGGATGAGGAACGAAAAGGTCAAACGTGAAGGATGAGGGACGAGAAGGTCGAAGGTGAGGGATGAGGGTCGAGAAGGTCGATGTTGAGGAACGAGAAGGTCAAAGGTGAGGGACGAGAAGGTCGAAGGTGAGGGATGAGGGACGAGAAGGTTGAAGATAAGGGATGAGGGACAAGAAGGTCAAAGGTGAGGGATGAGGGACGAGAAGGTCGAAGGTGAGGGATGAGGGACGAGAAGTTCAAAGGTGAGGGACAAGAAGGTCGAAGGTGAGGGATGAGGGACGAGAAGGTCGAAGGTGAGGGACAAGAAGGTCGAAGGTGAGGGATGAGGGATGAGAAGGTCAAAGGTGAGGGATCAGGGACGAGAAGATCGAAGATGAGGGAGGAGGGACGAGAAGGTCGAAGGTGAGGGATGAGGGACGAGAAGGTCGAAGGTGAGGGATGAGAAGGTCGAAGATGAGGGATGAGGGACGAGAAGGTCGAAGGTGAGGGATGAGGGTTGAGAAGGTCAAAGGTGAGGAACGAGAAGGTCAAAGGTGAGGGATGAGGGACGAGAAGGTCGAAGGTGAGGGACGAGGAGATCGAAGGTGAGGGATGAGGGACGAGAAGGTCGAAAGTGAGGGATGAGGGACGAGAAGGTCAAAGGTGAGGGATGAGGGACGAGAAGGTCAAAGGTGAAGGATGAGGGACGAGAAGGTCAAAGGTGAGGGACGAGAAGGTCGAAGGTGAGGAACGAGAAGGTCAAAGGTGAGGGACGAGAAGGTCGAAGGTGAGGGATGAGGGACGAGAAGGTCGAAGATGAGGGATGAGGGATGAGAAGGTCAAAGGTGAGGGATGAGGGACGAGAAGGTCGAAGGTGAGGGATGAGGGACGAGAAGGTCAAAGGTGAGGGACAAGAAGGTCGAAGGTGAGCGATGAGGGACGAGAAGGTCGAAGGTGAGGGACGAGATAGTCGAAGGTGAGGGATGAGGGACGAGAAGGTCAAAGGTGGGGGATGAGGGATGAGAAGATCGAAGTTGAGGGAGGAGGGACGAGAAGGTCGAAGGTGAGGGATGAGGGACGAGAAGGTCAAAGGTGAGGGATGAGGGACGAGAAGGTCAAAGGTGAGGGATGAGGGACGAGAAGGTCAAAGGTGAGGGATGAGGGACGAGAAGGTCGAAGGTGAGGGATGAGGAGATCGAAGGTGAGGGATGAGAAGGTCGAAGATGAGGGATGAGGGACGAGAAGGTCGAAGGTGAGGGATGAGGGACGAGAAGATCGAAGATGAGGGATGAGGGACGAGAAGGTCGAAAGTGAGGGATGAGGGACGAGAAGGTCGAAGGTGAGGCATGAGATGGTCGAAGATGAGGGATGAGGGACGAGAAGGTCGAAGGTGAGGGATGAGGGACGAGAAGGTCAAAGGTGAGGGATGAGGGACGAGAAGGTCAAAGGTGAGGGATGAGGGACGAGAAGGTCGAAGGTGAGGGATGAAAAGGTCGAAGATGAGGGATGAGGGACGAGAAGGTCGAAGGTGAGGGATGAGGGACGAGAAGGTCAAAGGTGAGGGATGAGGGACAAGAAGGTCAAAGGTGAGGGATGAGGGACGAGAAGGTCAAACCTGAGGGACGAGAAGGTCAAAGGTGAGGGATGAGGGACGAGAAGGTCAAAGGTGAGGGACGAGGAGATCGAAGGTGAGGGATGAGAAGGTCGAAGATGAGGGATGAGGGACGAGAAGGTCGAAGGTCAGGGATGAGGGACGAGAAGATCGAAGATGAGGGATGAGGGACGAGAAGGTCGCAAGTGAGGGATGAGGGACGAGAAGGTCAAAGGTGAGGGATGAGAAGGTCGAAGATGAGGGATGAGGGACGAGAAGGTAGAAGGTGAGGGATGAGGGACGAGAAGGTCAAAGGTGAGGGATGAGGGACGAGAAGGTCGAAGGTGAGGGATGAGAAGGTCGAAGATGAGGGATGAGAAGGTTGAATGTGAGGGATGAGGAACGAGAAGGTCAAAGGTGAGGGATGAGGGACGAGAAGGTCAAAGGTGAGGGATGAGGGACGAGAAGGTCAAAGGTGAGGGACGAGAATTTCAAAGGTGAGGGATGAGGGACGAGAAGGTCGAAGGTGAGGGACGAGGAGATCGAAGGTGAGGGAAGAGGGACGAGAAGGTCGAAAGTGAGGGATGAGAAGGTCGAAGATGAGGGATGAGGGACGAGAAGGTCGAAGGTGAGGGATGAGGGATGAGAAGGTCAAAGGTGAGGGATGAGGGACTAGAAGGTCAAAGGTGAGGGATGAGGGACAAGAAGGTCAAAGGTGAGGGACGAGAAGGTCGAAGGTGAGGGATGAGGGACGAGAAGGTCATAGGTGAGGGACGAGGAGGTCAAATGTGAGGGATGAGGGACGAGAAGGTTAAAGGTGAGGGATGAGGGACGAGGGACGAGAAGGTCGAAGGTGAGGGATCAGGGACGAGAAGGTCAAAGGTGAGGGATGAGGAACGAGAAGGACAAAGGTGAGGGATAAGGGACGAGAAGGTCTTAGATGAGGGACGAGAAGGTCGAAGGTGAGGGATGAGGGATGAGAAGGTCAAAGGTGAGGGACGAGAAGGTCGAAGGTGAGGGAGTGGGACGAGAAGGTCGAAGGTGAGGGACGAGAAGGTCGAAGGTGAGGGATGAGGGACGAGAAGGTCGAAGGTGAGGGATGAGGGATGAGAAGGTCAAAGGCGAGGGACGAGAAGGTCGAAGGTGAGGGATGAGGGACAAGAAGGTCGAAGGTGAGGGACGCAGAGATCAAAGGTGAGGGATGAGGGACGAGAAGGTCAAATGTGAGGGACGAGAAGGTCAAAGGTGAGGGATGAGGGATGAGAAGGTCGAAGGTGAGGGACGAGAAGGTCAAAGGTGAGGGATGAGGGACGAGAAGGTCAAAGGTGAGGGACGAGAAGGTCGAAGGTGAGGGATGAGGGACGAGAAGGTCGAAGGTGAGGGATAAGGGATGAGGGACAAGAAGGTCGAAGGTGAGGGGTGAGGGACGAGAAGGTCAAAGGTGAGGGATGAGGAACGAAAAGGTCAAACGTGAAGGATGAGGGACGAGAAGGTCGAAGGTGAGGGATGAGGGTCGAGAAGGTCGATGTTGAGGAACGAGAAGGCCGAAGGTGAGGAACGAGAAGGTCAAAGGTGAGGGACGAGAAGGTCGAAGGTGAGGGATGAGGGACGAGAAGGTCGAAGATAAGGGATGAGGGACGAGAAGGTCAAAGGTGAGGGATGAGGGACGAGAAGGTCGAAGGTGAGGGATGAGGGACGAGAAGTTCAAAGGTGAGGGACAAGAAGGTCGAAGGTGAGGGATGAGGGACGAGAAGGTCGAAGGTGAGGGACAAGAAGGTCGAAGGTGAGGGATGAGGGATGAGAAGGTCAAAGGTGAGGGATCAGGGACGAGAAGATCGAAGATGAGGGAGGAGGGACGAGAAGGTCGAAGGTGAGGGATGAGGGATGAGAAGGTCGAAGGTGAGGGATGAGAAGGTCGAAGATGAGGGATGAGGGACGAGAAGGTCGAAGGTGAGGGATGAGGGTTGAGAAGGTCAAAGGTGAGGGACGAGAAGGTCAAAGGTGAGGGATGAGGGACGAGAAGGTCGAAGGTGAGGGACGAGAAGATCGAAGGTGAGGGATGAGGGACGAGAAGGTCGAAAGTGAGGGATGAGGGACGAGAAGGTCAAAGGTGAGGGATGAGGGACGAGAAGGTCAAAGGTGAAGGATGAGGGACGAGAAGGTCAAAGGTGAGGGACGAGAAGGTCGAAGGTGAGGAACGAGAAGGTCAAAGGTGAGGGACGAGAAGGTCGAAGGTGAGGGATGAGGGACGAGAAGGTCGAAGATGAGGGATGAGGGACGAGAAGGTTGAAGGTGAGGGATGAGGGACGAGAAGGTCAAAGGTGAGGGACAAGAAGGTCGAAGGTGAGCGATGAGGGACGAGAAGGTCGAAGGTGAGGGACGAGATAGTCGAAGGTGAGGGATGAGGGACGAGAAGGTCAAAGGTGGGGGATGAGGGATGAGAAGATCGAAGTTGAGGGAGGAGGGACGAGAAGGTCGAAGGTGAGGGATGAGGGACGAGAAGGTCGAAGGTGAGGGATGAGATGGTCGAAGATGAGGGATGAGGGACGAGAAGGTCGAAGGTGAGGGATGAGGGACGAGAAGGTCAAAGGTGAGGGATGAGGGACGAGAAGGTCAAAGGTGAGGGATGAGGGACGAGAAGGTCAAAGGTGAGGGACGAGAAGGTCAAAGGTGAGGGATGAGGGACGAGAAGGTCGAAGGTGAGGGATGAGGAGATCGAAGGTGAGGGATGAGAAGGTCGAAGATGAGGGATGAGGGACGAGAAGGTTGAAGGTGAGGGATGAGGGACGAGAAGATCGAAGATGAGGGATGAGGGACGAGAAGGTCGAAAGTGAGGGATGAGGGACGAGAAGGTCGAAGGTGAGGCATGAGAAGGTCGAAGATGAGGGATGAGGGACGAGAAGGTCGAAGGTGAGGGATGAGGGACGAGAAGGTCAAAGGTGAGGGATGAGGGACGAGAAGGTCAAAGGTCAGGGATGAGGGACGAGAAGATCGAAGATGAGGGATGAGGGACGAGAAGGTCGCAAGTGAGGGATGAGGGACGAGAAGGTCGAAGGTGAGGGATGAGAAGGTCAAAGATGAGGGATGAGGGACGAGAAGGTAGAAGGTGAGGGATGAGGGACGAGAAGGTCAAAGGTGAGGGATGAGGGATGAGAAGGTCGAAGGTGAGGGATGAGAAGGTCGAAGATGAGGGACGAGAAGTTTGAAGGTGAGGGATGAGGAACGAGAAGGTCAAAGGTGAGGGATGAGGGACGAGAAGGTCAAAGGTGAGGGATGAGGGACGAGAAGGTCAAAGGTGAGGGACGAGAAGGTCAAAGGTGAGGGATGAGGGACAAGAAGGTCGAAGGTGAGGGACGAGGAGATCGAAGGTGAGGGATGAGGGACGAGAAGGTCGAAAGTGAGGGATGAGGGACGAGAAGGTCGAAAGTGAGGGATGAGAAGGTCGAAGATGAGGGATGAGGGACGAGAAGGTCGAAGGTGAGGGATGAGGGATGAGAAGGTCAAAGGTGAGGGATGAGGGACTAGAAGGTCAAAGGTGAGGGATGAGGGACAAGAAGGTCAAAGGTGAGGGACGAGAAGGTCGAAGGTGAGGGATGAGGGACGAGAAGGTCGTAGGTGAGGGACGAGGAGGTCAAAGGTGAGGGATGAGGGACGAGAAGGTTAAAGGTGAGGGATGAGGGACGAGGGACGAGAAGGTCGAAGGTGAGGGATCAGGGACGAGAAGGTCAAAGGTGAGGGATGAGGAACGAGAAGGACAAAGGTGAGGGATAAGGGACGAGAAGGTCTTAGATGAGGGACGAGAAGGTCGAAGATGAGGGAGGAGGGACGAAAAGGTCGAAGGTGAGGGATGAGGGACGAGAAGGTCGAAGGTGAGGGATGAGGGACGAGAAGGTCGAAGGTGAGGGACGAGGGACAAGAAGGTCGAAGATGAGAGATGAGTAATGAGAAGGTCGAAGGTGAGGGATGAGGGACGAGAAGGTCAAAGGTGAGGGATGAGAGACGAGAAGGTCAAAGATGAGGGGCGAGAAGGTCGAAGGTGAGGGAGTGGGACGAGAAGGTCGAAGGTGAGGGATGAGGGACAAGAAGGTCGAAGGTGAGGGATGAGGGATGAGAAGGTCAAAGGTGAGGGACGAGAAGGTCGAAGGTGAGGGAGTGGGACGAGAAGGTCGAAGGTGAGGGATGAGGGATGAGAAGGTCAAAGGTGAGGGACGAGAAGGTCGAAGGTGAGGGATGAGGGATGAGAAGGTCAAAGGTGAGGGACGAGAAGGTCGAAGGTGAGGGATGAGGGACAAGAAGGTCGAAGGTGAGGGACGCGGAGATCAAAGGTGAGGGATGAGGGACGAGAAGGTCAAATGTGAGGGACGAGAAGGTCAAAGGTGAGGGATGAGGGATGAGAAGGTCGAAGGTGAGGGACGAGAAGGTCAAAGGTGAGGGATGAGGGACGAGAAGGTCAAAGGTGAGGGACGAGAAGGTCGAAGGTGAGGGATGAGGGATGAGAAGGTCGAAGGTGAGGGATAAGGGATGAGGGACAAGAAGGTCGAAGGTGAGGGATGAGGGACGAGAAGGTCAAAGGTGAGGGATGAGGAACAAAAAGGTCAAACGTGAAGGATGAGGGATGAGAAGGTCGAAGGTGAGGGATGAGGGTCGAGAAGGTCGATGTTGAGGAACGAGAAGGCCGAAGGTGAGGAACGAGAAGGTCAAAGGTGAGGGACGAGAAGGTCGAAGGTGAGGGATGAGGGACGAGAAGTTCAAAGGTGAGGGACAAGAAGGTCGAAGGTGAGGGATGAGGGACAAGAAGGTCGAAGGTGAGGGACAAGAAGGTCGAAGGTGAGGGATGAGGGATGAGAAGGTCAAAGGTGAGGGATCAGGGACGAGAAGATCGAAGATGAGGGAGGAGGGACGAGAAGGTCGAAGGTGAGGGATGAGGGACGAGAAGGTCGAAGGTGAGGGATGAGAAGGTCGAAGATGAGGGATGAGGGACGAGAAGGTCGAAGGTGAGGGATGAGGGTTGAGAAGGTCAAAGGTGAGGGACGAGAAGGTCAAAGGTGAGGGATGAGGGACGAGAAGGTCGAAGGTGAGGGACGAGAAGATCGAAGGTGAGGGATGAGGGACGAGAAGGTCGAAAGTGAGGGATGAGGGACGAGAAGGTCAAAGGTGAGGGATGAGGGACGAGAAGGTCAAAGGTGAAGGATGAGGGACGAGAAGGTCAAAGGTGAGGGACGAGAAGGTCGAAGGTGAGGAACGAGAAGGTCAAAGGTGAGGGACGAGAAGGTCGAAGGTGAGGGATGAGGGACGAGAAGGTCGAAGATGAGGGATGAGGGATGAGAAGGTCAAAGGTGAGGGATGAGGGACGAGAAGGTTGAAGGTGAGGGATGAGGGACGAGAAGGTCAAAGGTGAGGGACAAGAAGGTCGAAGGTGAGCGATGAGGGACGAGAAGGTCGAAGGTGAGGGACGAGATAGTCGAAGGTGAGGGATGAGGGACGAGAAGGTCAAAGGTGGGGGATGAGGGATGAGAAGATCGAAGTTGAGGGAGGAGGGACGAGAAGGTCGAAGGTGAGGGATGAGGGACGAGAAGGTCGAAGGTGAGGGATGAGATGGTCGAAGATGAGGGATGAGGGACGAGAAGGTCGAAGGTGAGGGATGAGGGACGAGAAGGTCAAAGGTGAGGGATGAGGGACGAGAAGGTCAAAGGTGAGGGATGAGGGACGAGAAGGTCAAAGGTGAGGGACGAGAAGGTCAAAGGTGAGGGATGAGGGACGAGAAGGTCGAAGGTGAGGGATGAGGGACGAGAAGGTCAAAGGTGAGGGATGAGGGACAAGAAGGTCAAAGGTGAGGGATGAGGGACGAGAAGGTCAAAGCTGAGGGACGAGAAGGTCAAAGGTGAGGGATGAGGGACGAGAAGGTCGAAGGTGAGGGATGAGAAGGTCGAAGATGAGGGATGAGGGACGAGAAGGTCGAAGGTGAGGGATGAGGGACGAGAAGATCGAAGATGAGGGATGAGGGACGAGAAGGTCGAAAGTGAGGGATGAGGGACGAGAAGGTCGAAGGTGAGGCATGAGAAGGTCGAAGATGAGGGATGAGGGACGAGAAGGTCGAAGGTTAGGGATGAGGGACGAGAAGGTCAAAGGTGAGGGATGAGGGACGAGAAGGTCAAAGGTGAGGGATGAGGGACGAGAAGGTCGAAGGTGAGGGATGAGAAGGTCGAAGATGAGGGATGAGGGACGAGAAGGTCGAAGGTGAGGGATGAGGGACGAGAAGGTCAAAGGTGAGGGATGAGGGACAAGAAGGTCAAAGGTGAGGGATGAGGGACGAGAAGGTCAAAGCTGAGGGACGAGAAGGTCAAAGGTGAGGGATGAGGGACGAGAAGGTCGAAGGTGAGGGATGAGAAGGTCGAAGATGAGGGATGAGGGATGAGAAGGTCGAAGGTCAGGGATGAGGGATGAGAAGATCGAAGATGAGGGATGAGGGACGAGAAGGTCGCAAGTGTGGGATGAGGGACGAGAAGGTCGAAGGTGAGGGATGAGAAGGTCGAAGATGAGGGATGAGGGACGAGAAGGTCGAAGGTGAGGGATGAGGGACGAGAAGGTCAAAGGTGAGGGATCAGGGACGAGAAGATCGAAGATGAGGGAGGAGGGACCAGAAGGTCGAAGGTGAGGGATGAGGGACGAGAAGGTCGAAGGTGAGGGATGAGAAGGTCGAAGATGAGGGATGAGGGACGAGAAGGTCGAAGGTGAGGGATGAGGGTTGAGAAGGTCAAAGGTGAGGGACGAGAAGGTCAAAGGTGAGGAATGAGGGACGAGAAGGTCGAAGGTGAGGGACGAGGAGATCGAAGGTGAGGGATGAGGGACGAGAAGGTCGAAAGTGAGGGATGAGGGACGAGAAGGTCAAAGGTGAGGGATGAGGGACGAGAAGGTCAAAGGTGAAGGATGAGGGACGAGAAGGTCAAAGGTGAGGGACGAGAAGGTCGAAGGTGAGGAACGAGAAGGTCAAAGGTGAGGGACGAGAAGGTCGAAGGTGAGGGATGAGGGACGAGAAGGTCGAAGATGAGGGATGAGGGATGAGAAGGTCAAAGGTGAGGGATGAGGGACGAGAAGGTCGAAGGTGAGGGATGAGGGACGAGAAGGTCAAAGGTGAGGGACAAGAAGGTCGAAGGTGAGCGATGAGGGACGAGAAGGTCGAAGGTGAGGGACGAGATAGTCGAAGGTGAGGGATGAGGGACGAGAAGGTCGAAGGTGAGGGATGAGATGGTCGAAGATGAGGGATGAGGGACGAGAAGGTCGAAGGTGAGGGATGAGGGACGAGAAGGTCAAAGGTGAGGGATGAGGGACGAGAAGGTCAAAGGTGAGGGATGAGGGACGAGAAGGTCAAAGGTGAGGGACGAGAAGGTCAAAGGTGAGGGATGAGGGACGAGAAGGTCGAAGGTGAGGGATGAGGAGATCGAAGGTGAGGGATGAGAAGGTAGAAGATGAGGGATGAGGGACGAGAAGGTCGAAGGTGAGGGATGAGGGACGAGAAGGTCGAAAGTGAGGGATGAGGGACGAGGAGGTCGAAGGTGAGGCATGAGAAGGTCGAAGATGAGGGATGAGGGATGAGAAGGTCGAAGGTGAGGGATGAGGGACGAGAAGGTCAAAGGTGAGGGATGAGGGACGAGAAGGTCAAAGGTGAGGGATGAGGGACGAGAAGGTCGAAGGTGAGGGATGAGAAGGTCGAAGATGAGGGATGAGGGACGAGAAGGTCGAAGGTGAGGGATGAGGGACGAGAAGGTCAAAGGTGAGGGATGAGGGACAAGAAGGTCAAAGGTGAGGGATGAGGGACGAGAAGGTCAAAGCTGAGGGACGAGAAGGTCAAAGGTGAGGGATGAGGGACGAGAAGGTCGAAGGTGAGGGACGAGGAGATCGAAGGTGAGGGATGAGAAGGTCGAAGATGAGGGATGAGGGACGAGAAGGTCGAAGGTCAGGGATGAGGGATGAGAAGATCGAAGATGAGGGATGAGGGACGAGAAGGTCGCAAGTGAGGGATGAGGGACGAGAAGGTCGAAGGTGAGGGATGAGAAGGTCGAAGATGAGGGATGAGGGACGAGAAGGTCGAAGGTGAGGGATGAGGGACGAGAAGGTCAAAGGTGAGGGATGAGGGACGAGAAGGTCGAAGGTGAGGGATGAGAAGGTCGAAGATGAGGGACGAGAAGGTTGAAGGTGAGGGATGAGGAACGAGAAGGTCAAAGGTGAGGGATGAGGGACGAGAAGGTCAAAGGTGAGGGATGAGGGACGAGAAGGTCAAAGGTGAGGGACGAGAAGGTCAAAGGTGAGGGATGAGGGACGAGAAGGTCGAAGGTGAGGGACGAGGAGATCGAAGGTGAGGGATGAGGGACGATGTCAAGTAATTTTGGACCGACTCTCGTTACAAGTCAAGATATTTTATTGCATATGCAAGAGAAATGGTTAAATGTATATCTTCTGCTTCAGAGATCCATTTCTGCCTGTCATAGATTCACATTCAGCTTTTATAACCCTTAAACCTTCCCTTTTCCTGCTCGTAACGTCCTGACCATGTATAATTTCAACCTTTATTCTGACGTTAGCAGGAAATAGGGAAATATCCTTTTTCAGCCAACACCTTATGACAGGATATTTCATACAATGGATACATAAATTATCTCATGGTTCGCAGCCCATATTTTGACAGATGTAAGAGTCAGCACATCTTTGCACAATAGAATATGGTCATATGACTTATTCCAGTAATTAGGGTTATTAGAGCTTATTCAGCATATTTAAGTATTAATAGAGTTATATAAAGCAAACATTTTAACTTTAGAAGCTATAGTCATATTAATATGCATATTCATAGTTGACATTTAAAGTATAATTTCTAATTTCTCTAACAGCTGCTCCCTTTTATACTTATAATGTCAATAATTCAAATATCCAGGTTCTTTATTTTACCAGGTATTATCATTTAGACAAATAAGTCTTTTGAAAGGACTGTAAGTTCATCTTCATCAGGTTCCGGGTATAGTTCAGTGTTGTTCTGAAAAAACATAGTCTTTGTTAGTGATGTGTCAATCAGTCTTTGAAGAATTCCTCTAATACAAGGAATGCAGCAACATCCACACAGCGTAAGGACCTTGGCTGCCATGACAACAGAGATGAGCAAACCTTTTGCAAGATCACCCCATTTACCAAACCATTTTTCAAAGAGTCCTGTTAAGGGGTTCTCTACACCAGAGTTCTCAGTTAGTTCCTGGGATAACATTTGTAGGCCTTGCAAAGCCTTGGTGATACTTCCATCAGGTGCCGTATTATTTGGAATAAAAGTGCAGCAGAAGGTGCCGAACATTTCGCATACCCCGCCCCTTTCTGCCAGCAACATATCCAATGCTATACGGTTCTGCCACGCTGTCAAAGAGGTGGCGTCCAATTGTGCTGCTATACCTTTGATAGCATCTCCGGTGTAATTCACAAACCTCTGCTGGTTGTAGTAAATGTAGTTTATCCAGTCGACATTCTTATTGGGCTGTACCCATAGGAAGAGTGAGGTGAGTCCTGCTGTTACTTGATTCTGTGCTTTAAATTCATCCGGAACTCCTCGTGGAACACCTATTGAGTCTATATATACCTGGTTGTCAAAATGATTCTGGACACTTAAGTCTCTTAAAATAGTGTTTACCTGGTAGTCTCATCAATTTATTAGTCATAGGAACAATATAAAAGGGAAGCAACAGGCGGGTAAGGGCACAACTACCCTCCCATCTAGGTGGCAGTCTGAGCCTTAGTTTCTTGTCCCCACACAGCCACCAAACATCAGCTAGTTGCCGTTTCTGTTCCTGAAACCATTTTAGTTGATACTTAATGTCTGTAGTTGATGTTATGGTCGCACAGTATTCAGGAGATAGAGTGCCAACCTTTGTACCATCCTTATCTTTGTTAGAGAAACTAGAAAAATTTCCTGGTAATGCTTGTAGTGAAGGGGGTGTACTTTGCATTTTAGTTTTAGGGTATCTCTTTTTCTCATTTGCACATTCAGACCCAGTAATATTTTCTGAAAACAGTCTTATTATGCAAGCTAAATCTGTTTCCTCTTCAGGGAGAGGAATGGTAGCTAGTTGTGGTCTTGGGTTTGCACAAGAAATACAATCACTTAACCCCTTAGATTGAGTTGTGTATCTGACCCATTCTATCCACTAATTTTTGTCTCCAAATCCTGTTTCTATACTTAATTGTTCCTTGTAAGTAAAATCTGTTTTAAACAAAGAGGTATTAAGTTGAAACTGAGTTGGCTCGGGGGCTGGGGTGTTCTGACCAGGGGTTACAACCTAAATAGTGATTCTCCCTAGTAGGTCAGATATTGTACCATATACCAATTAGTTGTATTGTTTAGTTTACAAAATTGGAGCCATTGTTACTGTAAATCAGCGCAGGGATCCCTTGTCGTGGAATCACCTCTTTGATTAGTACTTTGGCTACTGACTGTCCATCCGTGTGCGCCATAGGAAAAGTTTCCACCCACTTTATAAACCTGTACACAATAACCAGACAGTACTTATTCTCACATTTGTTCAATTCAATAAAATCCATGCATATTGTGTGAAAGGGATAAGGGGGTTGTGGGAAATTACCCCTTAAGGCTCTTAGGGCACCTTGTGCATGGTATCTGTTACAAATCGGATATGTGAGACAAAATTTTCAGAGTAGTTTTGTAAACCCATATGTTGTGTATACCCAGTACCATCCCTCCTTTTGAGGTATGGGCCTACCCATGACTCAATAACACAGCATACGTGAATAGTGATGTAGATAAGTTAGGTTTACCTTCTGTACATGTGTATATACCATTGACCAGTGTTGACCCTGTATATAACCACTTTGATTTTCACCTGCCGGTGATGTTTTCTGCATTTCTGATAACCATGTTTCATCAATAGCTCTCTGTACCTCATCATTTACTTGGGAAACTGTATATGTTTGTCATTGCTGTCCTTCAGAAGCTTCCTTTGCTGTCTTGTCTGCTAGTGCATTCCCTAGGGTAATTGGATCTGTTCCCTTTCTATGTGCCGCACATTTACAAATAGCCACTTGTGCTGGTTTTTGTACATATTCTAGAAGGGCAAGAATGAGATCTCTGTGTGATCGGTTTCCCATGGCAACGTAATCATAGCCCTTTTTTCCATTGCTGGGCAAATATGTGTAGAGAAAGCGTATTGGCTGTCAGTATAAATATCTATTTATTTTTCCCTTCCCCTAGACTGCAGGCCCTTGACAGGGCTATAATGTCAGCTTGTTGTGCAGAATAGGAACTGGGAAAAGGTCTAGCTTCAATGACCTGGTCATGTGTTACTATAGCATAAGCCGTTTGATTGTAATGTCAGCATCTAGAAAGGGAACATCAGTGAGATCCTTCCTAGGGAGTACCCGTTCATCAATTTTGAGCTGCACAATCATGTGGATCCCCATCACCAGGTGTTGGCATTAGTGTAGCAGGATTCAATGTAGTACACTTCTTGATTGTAACGTGTGGTTGTCCCAGAAGTGTAGTCATACATGATAAATGCCTGACTGGAGATAAATAGGAGATTCTGTCTTATAGTAAGATCACCTAAATAACATGTGAGACCTTTAAGTACCAGGGGTGGAACAATACTATCAATGCAGATGACCGTATGGCCAATGAGGCTGCTACTACAGCTTGTACACAGTGGGGCAAATTAGTTAAGTAAAATGCAACTAGTTTGTGTTCGTTCTCATAAACCTGAGTGAGAGCAGAAGTCATGTACCCCTCTTTACAATCTACAGTCTGCTAAAGGGTTTCTACTGTAATTGGGTAGGCTAAGCACAGTAGAACCCACAATGAGGTGCTTCACCTTTGTAAATGCATCCTCTGCTTGCACATTCCACTGGATGGAACCTTTTGCAGACATTTGTGTACCATAGATGAGATCAGAAAGAGGCACCACCTCCGTAGCATAATTAGCTATCCATGCTCTACAAAAATTTGCCATGCCAAGAAATTACATCATTTCTTTATTTTTACGTGGTTTGGGGGCTTGAAGGATGGCCTCTTTTCGGATCTCATCTGGATGTCTGCCTTTTTGAGATATAATGTAACCCTGGTATTTCACCTTGTTTTTCAAAAGTTGTATTTTATTTTGCTAACCTTGTGACCTTGTTCTGCGAGGAAATGCATCAGAGCCAAGGTGTCAATTTTACATTGTCGCTCCAGAGGAGCCGCTACCAGAATGTCATCCACATACCAGAGAATTTGACTCCCACTGGGAGGTACAACTCGAGACAAAGCATTGAACATTTCTTGTGAGTTTTCCTTTGTACATAAGTGCAAACCAGAACTGACTGTCTGTCTTAATTAGCCCTACATCTGTCTTTCCTTTTGATCACAAGAAATCGGGGATGTCTTTTAAGGCATCCCCTTCCCCCTTGGTCAAAAAGTGTCAGTCACTGTCTTTTGTCAAAACTTCAATCACGCAAGTTCTGGTTGTACATTCAACAAACCACGCTAATCTGTACCTCTGATTCCCTCTGGATTTCAGTTCCCCATCTGTTAATTTGACCCAGTCTGTGATAAGTTCTCCCAGCTCATGCCATGATACCTCGGAGTTCCGCGTGACCGAAACATGAGGTACAGTATCCTGCCTGTATATTTGCAGAATAGGCTGTGGTAGGAGACAAGTAGCCATGTTATTTCCTTCCTTATCACAGTACAGGTATCTTAAGAGCACTTCAGTGTTAGTGCAACTCATTAACTGTTTCTCATAAGACCTATCAGGCCCAGTGGTCCTTTTGTAGTAGATAGTGCAATAGAGGTTCGTCTGGACCTTGTACCTTTCCTCACAGGCTCTTCAATTATTTCTGTTAGGGTTTTGGGCATCTTTAATCCCTCAGTTTGTAAATCCAAGCTGTACCAGTATCAGGGCTCATTATCCACAGCTGTGATTTGTTTTTCACACAGCCGATGGGCTTTGAGGCCCCCCTCCACTGGTACGACAGAAATATCAAGAGCATGCAACATGTCTCTACCCAACGAATTAACAGGACATTTAGTTGACATTACAATTTTACACTGAGCCTTTTTACCTGTCTGTGGATTTTCCACAGTAAGGCCTTCAGACACGGCCTCCTGGTGCATCAACCCATTTGCAGATTTTACATATACTAAACCTTTTCCCTTTACCCCTGGTGGCATATCCAGCGGGTGTATCAGGGTCCTACAAGCCCCAGTGTCACAGAGAAATGTTACCAAACTACTCTTTGCAACCCAGGTTATTTCTGGCTTGGCTTCAGCATGCAAACAAGTTTCAACATTACACACATCCAAAATATCAGATTCTTTCCCATCCTTCTGCTTCTCTCTCTGCAGACACACTTTTACCATACAGGAAACACTCCCCCCTCATCCTTTTCTTTACTTTCTTTTTTGGTTGGAAGTGCCCCTCAGCATGCCTCACATACTTGATTAGCTCCTAGAGTCTGCAGATCCTATGGTTAATCATGTGTTCGTTAACAAAACTTGATATAAGGACTAGCAGCCCCTTCAGGATTGCATTCTTTAGCTGTTGTTCATATGGGCTATCGTTCACTTGATCTACTGGGATTTCTATCCCAGAGTGGTTTTTAAAATTCTTCTTTATCCTAACAATGAAATTATCCACTGTTTCCTCTTCTCCCCATATACACTGATTTATAATGGACCAGTCGACTTGACGTATCCATCTATCCTCTCTCTATCTTTGCTATAAGAGCATTTCTTCTGTTTTTGAGTGCTGCATCATCCTGAGGCAACACCCCTCCCTGGTTGTTTAATCCACTCCAATCTCCCACTACATGATGCCAGTCAGGTCCCAGTACCTGTCTGGTGACCTGCTCTATTTCCCTCACATTGAGATGATAGCTAGCAACCATTCCCATGATACCATCCCTGAATTGAGCTATGTGGACCTTGGGATTGCTGTAAGGAGGGTCAGCGGGGTAACTTGTTGCATACCTCTGTCCCATCTGGTGGTGGGGACTGCAGGTCTGCAATAGGGAATTGGGAGCGGGTGGTGAAGTCAGAGGGGGAGCAGCGTCTGTCGGTGGGATTGGAGAGTCCTCTAAAGGGTGTGTAGGGGCTGTCGGGTGCATTAGGTTTGTCGCATTTTGTTCAGTCAATACTTGCTGCACTAAACTTCGGAGGACGGTCATATTATTGTCCTCCTCTTTGTCTAAAAACATAGTCTTTTTATGATTTTTTTTTTATGATTTTAACCTACAGTTAGCCTCCTCAAGCCATTTCTTTGCCTGGGGAAGACCTAATTTATTCTGTTTCCTTATTTTTCTTTTCTTTTTTTTTTATATATATATATATATATATATATACACATATATACATACATATATATACACATACATACATGCCGGCATAATTTTTATTTATTTTTTAAGCTTTCTACACAACACAGTATTACACAACAATCCTTATTTAAAAATGCAACAAAATCATACTTTGTTTTTCATGTCTTAAGGAGTTTCACATTCTCTTTGTCTAGACTACACATATACTTTGCATCATCATTCAAACCATCAGACTTTCCATGGATCATACTCATTTTAACGTGCACACGGAGTTTTTTTTGTAAGGTCTTCTCACACTGACACAATACCTGCACACAGTATCTTATCACTTCTGCAGCTACTCACAAACTTTCTAGTCGTGACATATCACTTCTAGATTATTGATCTTGTGTGCTGCTATAATACTGGTGTCTTGTCTTCTTACTTAATGTTTTATTCATTTATAGGGAGCATGAACAGAATTACAAGGCGAACGTAAATTCACCTGACTGGTCAACCCCCCCTGATCAAAACATTAATATTTCAGTAAACTGTAGGGAGCATGAACAGAATTACAAGGCGAACGTAAATTCACCTGACTGGTCAACCCCCCCTGATCAAAACATTAATATTTCAGTAAACTGTAGGGAGCATGAACAGAATTACAAAAGAGACTTAATTTCTCTCGACTGTTGTTCCCACACTTTATCAAAACATTAATATTTGTTGATTCAACGGTATTTATAAATGCCTGTACAGGTTTTTTACACAACATACGAGGCTGGCTGAGCGCAAGGGCTCGTCAAATTACCTCTATTTGTTACCTGGAAATCTATCAGGCCATACCTTTGTATCAACAGGGGTTCGTGTTTTTGATGTAGGAATATTTATGTGTCCCCCACGGGAATTCCTGCAGTTTACAAGGCTGTCAGGACCTAGGTCCTTTGTCGACAAATTTCCTTTATCTGCACCCGGGTATTGGAATGGGACCATACTCCTATATCAAAGGGATTTAAACTACGGACGTATCTACTTATATTCCCTCAACTTGGATAAAGCAAAACATATACACAACAGATAAACATTCAATTAATCTCTATATTAGATGTATGTAACAAAATCCCTTAATTCATTAAATCCCTAATCACATTTAGGCCTAAAAGTATAATATAATAAATGAAAATATCTTACCTTGCCCCGAGAGCGGTCTCTTGTGCTGATCCGGTAAGTCGCTGCCCGGGAGGCACTAGTTCAGTGAGCCGGCCTCTGTTAACGTCAAATTTAAGACGGAGGACTTACAGTTTTTTGCCGTACGGACATCGGTTCACTGGGTTGTTGGCTAGTGCTTTCCAGGAATTTGGACTTCCGTTTTCGAAGGACCAAAATGTCAAGTAATTTTGGACCGACTCTCGTTACAAGTCAAGATATTTTATTGCATATGCAAGAGAAATGGTTAAATGTATATCTTCTGCTTCAGAGATCCATTTCTGCCTGTCATAGATTCACATTCAGCTTTTATAACCCTTAAACCTTCCCTTTTCCTGCTCGTAACGTCCTGACCATGTATAATTTCAACCTTTATTCTGACGTTAGCAGGAAATAGGGAAATATCCTTTTTCAGCCAACACCTTATGACAGGATATTTCATACAATGGATACATAAATTATCTCATGGTTCGCAGCCCATATTTTGACAGATGTAAGAGTCAGCACATCTTTGCACAATAGAATATGGTCATATGACTTATTCCATTAATTAGGGTTATTAGAGCTTATTCAGCATATTTAAGTATTAATAGAGTTATATAAAGCAAACATTTTAACTTTAGAAGCTATAGTCATATTAATATGCATATTCATAGTTGACATTTAAAGTATAATTTCTAATTTCTCTAACAGACGAGAAGGTCGAAAGTGAGGGATGAGGGACGAGAAGGTCGAAAGTGAGGGATGAGAAGGTCGAAGATGAGGGATGAGGGACGAGAAGGTCGAAGGTGAGGGATGAGGGATGAGAAGGTCAAAGGTGAGGGATGAGGGACTAGAAGGTCAAAGGTGAGGGATGAGGGACAAGAAGGTCAAAGGTGAGGGACGAGGAGGTCAAAGGTGAGGGATGAGGGACGAGAAGGTTGAAGGTGAGGGATGAGGGACGAGGGACGAGAAGGTCGAAGGTGAGGGATCAGGGACGAGAAGGTCAAAGGTGAGGGATGAGGAACGAGAAGGTCAAAGGTGAGGGATCAGGGACGAGAAGGTCAAAGGTGAGGGATGAGGGACGAGAAGGTCGAAGGTGAGGGATGAGGGACGAGAAGGTCAAAGTTGAGGGATTAGGGACGAGAAGGTCAAAGATGAGGGACGAGAAGGTCAAAGATGAGGGGCGAGAAGGTCGAAGGTGAGGGAGTGGGACGAGAAGGTCGAAAGTGAGGGGTGAGGGACGAGAAGGTCGAAGGTGAGGGATGAGGGACGAGGGACGAGAAGGTCAAAGGTGAGGGATGAGGGACGAGAAGGTCAAAGGTGAGGGATGAGGGACGAGAAGGTCAAAGTTGAGGGATGAGGGACGAGAAGGTCAAAGATGAGGGGCGAGAAGGTCGAAGGTGAGGGAGTGGGACGAGAGGGTCAAAGGTGAGGGGTGAGGGACGATAAGGTCGAAGGTGAGGGATGAGAGACGAGAAGGTCTAAGGTGAGGGATGAGGGACGAGAAGGTCAAAGGTGAGGGATGAGGGACGAGAAGGTCGAAGGTGAGGGATGAGGGACGAGAAGGTCAAAGTTGAGGGATGAGGGACGAGAAGGTCAAAGATGAGGGGCGAGAAGGTCGAAGGTGAGGGAGTGGGACGAGAAGGTCGAAGGTGAGGGGTGAGGGACAAGAAGGTCGAAGGTGAGGGATGAGGGACGAGGGACCAGAAGGTCGAAGGTGAGGGATGAGGAACGAGAAGGTCAAAGGTGAGGGATGAGGGACGAGAAGGTCAAAGGTGAGGGATGAGGGACGAGAAGGTCAAAGGTGAGGAATGAGGGACGAGAAGTTCAAAGGTGAGGGATGAGGGACGAGAAGGTCAAAGTTGAGGAATGAGGGACGAGAAGGTCAAAGATGAGGGGCGAGAAGGTCGAAGGTGAGGGAGTGGGGCGAGAAGGTCGAAGGTGAGGGGTGAGGGACGAGAAGGTCGAAGGTGAGGGACGAGAAGGTCAAAGGTGAGGGACGAGAAGGTCAAAGGTGAGGGATGAGGGACGAGAAGGTCGAAGGTGAGGGACAAGAAGGTCGAAGGTGAGGGATGAGGGAAGAGAAGGTCAAAGGTGAGGGATGAGGGACGAGAAGGTCGAAGATGAGGGATGAGAAGGTCGAAGGTGAGGGATGAGAAGGTCAAAGATGAGGGACGAGGGACGAGAAGGTCGAAGGTGATGGATGAGGGACGAGAAGGTCAAAGGTGAGGGATGAGGGACGAGAAGGTCAAAGGTGAGGGATGAGGGATGAGAAGGTCAAAGGTGAGGGATGAGGGACGAGAAGGTCAAAGGTGAGGGACGAGAAGGTCGAAGGTGAGGGATGAGGGACGAGAAGGTCGAAGGTGAGGGATGAGGGGCGAGAAGGTCGAAGGTGAGGGATGAGAAGGTCGAAGATGAGGGATGAAGGACGAGAAGGTCAAAGGTGAGGGATGAGGGACGAGAAGGTCAAAGGTGAGGGATGAGGGACGAGAAGGTCAAAGGTGAGGGATGAGGGACGAGAAGGTCAAAGGTGAGGGATGAGGGATGAGAAGGTCAAAGGTGAGGGACGAGAAGGTCGAAGGTGAGGGATGAGGGACGAGAAGGTCAAAGGTGAGGGACTAGGAGGTCGAAGGTGAGGGATGAGGGACGAGAAGGTCGAAGGTGAGGGATGAGTGATGAGAAGGTCGACGGTGAGGGACGAGGAGGTCGAAGGTGAGGGATGAGGGACGAGAAGGTCGAAGGTGAGGGATGAGGGACGAGAAGGTCGAAGGTGAGGGACGAGGGACAAGAAGGTCGAAGATGAGGGACAAGGGACGAGAAGGTCAAAGGTGAGGGATGAGGGACGAGGTCAAACGTGAGGGATGAGGGACGAGAAGTTCAAAGATGAGGGGCGAGAAGGTCGAAGGTGAGGGAGTGGGACGAGAAGGTCGAAGGTGAGGGGTGAGGGATGAGAAGGTCGAAGGTGAGGGATGAGGGACGAGAAGGTCGAAGGTGAGGGATGAGAAGGTCGAAGGTGAGGGATGAGGGACGAGAAGGTCTAAGGTGAGGGACGAGAAGGTCGAAGGTGAGGGATGAGGGACGAGAAGGTCGAAGATGAGGGACGAGGAACGAGAAGGTCGAAGGTGAGGGATGAGGGACGAGAAGGTCAAAGATGAGGGACGAGAAGGTCAAAGGTGAGGGATGAGGGACGAGAAGGTCAAAGGTGAGGGACGAGAAGGTCGAAGGTGAGGGATGAGGGACGAGAAGGTCGAAGGTGAGGGACGAGGAGGTCGAAGGTGAGGGATGAGAATGTCGAAGATGAGGGATGAGGGACGAGAAGGTCGAAGGTGAGGGATGAGGGACGAGAAGGTCGAAAGTGAGGGATGAGAAGGTCGAAGATGAGGGATGAGGGACGAGAAGGTCGAAGGTGAGGGATGAGGGACGAGAAGGTCAAAGGTGAGGGATGAGGGACGAGAAGGTCAAAGGTGAGGGATGAGAGATGAGAAGGTCAAAGGTGAGGGACGAGAAGGTTGAAGGTGAGGGATGAGGGACGAGAAGGTTGTAGGTGAGGGACGAGGAGGTCAAAGGTGAGGTATGAGGGACGAGAAGGTTGAAGGTGAGGGATGAGGGACGAGAAGGTCGAAGGTGAGGGATGAGGGACGAGAAGGTCAAAGGTGAGGGATCAGGGACGAGCAGGTCAAAGGTGAGGGAAGAGGGACGAGAAGGTCGAAGGTGAGGGGAGAGGGACGAGAAGGACGAAGATGAGGGAAGATAAGGTCGAAGATGAGGGATGAGGGACGATAAGGTCGAAGATGAGGGATGAGGGACGATAAGGTCGAAGGTGAGGGATGAGGGACGAAAAGGTCAAAGAAGAAGGACGAGAAGGTCAAAGGTGAGGGATGAGGGATGAGAAGGTCGAAGGTGAGGGATGAGGGTCGAGAAGGTCGAAGGTGAGGAACGAGAAGGCCGAAGATGAGGAACGAGAAGGTCAAAGGTGAGGGATGAGAAGGTTGAAGGTGAGGGATGAGGGACGAGAAGGTCGAAGGTGAGGGATGAGGGACGAGAAGGTCAAAGGAGAGGGATGAGGGACGAGAAGGTCGAAGGTGAGGGATGAGGGACGAGAAGGTCAAAGGTGAGGGATGAGGGACGAGAAGGTCGAAGGTGAGGGACGAGGGACGAGAAGGTCGAAGGTGAGGGACGAGGAGGTCGAAGGTGAGGGATGAGGGACGAGAAGGTCAAAGGTGAGGGATGAGGGACAAGAAGGTCAAAGGTGAGGGACGAGAAGGTCAAAGGTGAGGGATGAGGGACGAGAAGGTCAAAGGTGAGGGACGAGAAGGTCGAAGGTGAGGGATGAGGGACGAGAAGGTCGAAGGTGAGGGACGAGAAGGTCAAAGGTGAGGGACGAGAAGGTCGAAGGTGAGGGATGAGGGACGAGAAGGTCGAAGGTGAGGGACGAGAAGGTCGAAGGTGAGGGATGAGGGACGAGAAGGTCAAAGGTGAGGGATGAGGGACGAGAAGGTTGAAGATGAGGGAGGAGGGACGAGGAGGTCAAAGGTGAGGGATGAGGGACGAGAAGGTTGAAGGTGAGGGATGAGGGACGAGAAGGTCGAAGGTGAGGCATGAGGGACGAGAAGGTCAAAGGTGAGGGATCAGGGACGAGCAGGTCAAAGGTGAGGGATGAGAAGGTCGAAGGTGAGGGATGAGGGACGAGAAGGTCGAAGGTGAGGGATGAGAAGGTCGAAGGTGACGGATGAGGGACGAGATGGTCGAAGGTGAGGGAAGAGGGACGAGAAGGTCGAAGGTGAGGGGAGAGGGACGAGAAGGATGAAGATGAGGGAAGATAAGGTCGAAGATGAGGGATGAGGGACGATAAGGTCGAAGATGAGGGATGAGGGACGATAAGGTCGAAGGTGAGGGATGAGGGACGAAAAGGTCAAAGAAGAGGGATCAGGGACGAGCAGGTCAAAGGTGAGGGATGAGGGACGAGAAGGTCGAAGGTGAGGGATGAGGGTCGAGAAGGTCGAAGGTGAGGAACGAGAAGGCCGAAGATGAGGAACGAGAAGGTCAAAGGTGAGGGATGAGAAGGTTGAAGGTGAGGGATGAGGGACGAGAAGGTCGAAGGTGAGGGATGAGGGACGAGAAGGTCAAAGGAGAGGGATGAGGGACGAGAAGGTCAAAGGTGAGGGATGAGGGACGAGAAGGTCGAAGGTGAGGGATGAGGGACGAGAAGGTCAAAGTTGAGGGATGAGGGACGAGAAGGTCAAAGATGAGGGGCGAGAAGGTCGAAGGTGAGGGAGTGGGACGAGAAGGTCGAAGGTGAGGGGTGAGGGACAAGAAGGTCGAAGGTGAGGGATGAGGGACGAGGGACCAGAAGGTCGAAGGTGAGGGATGAGGAACGAGAAGGTCAAAGGTGAGGGATGAGGGACGAGAAGGTCAAAGGTGAGGGATGAGGGACGAGAAGGTCAAAGGTGAGGAATGAGGGACGAGAAGTTCAAAGGTGAGGGATGAGGGACGAGAAGGTCAAAGTTGAGGAATGAGGGACGAGAAGGTCAAAGATGAGGGGCGAGAAGGTCGAAGGTGAGGGAGTGGGGCGAGAAGGTCGAAGGTGAGGGGTGAGGGACGAGAAGGTCGAAGGTGAGGGACGAGAAGGTCAAAGGTGAGGGACGAGAAGGTCAAAGGTGAGGGATGAGGGACGAGAAGGTCGAAGGTGAGGGACGAGAAGGTCGAAGGTGAGGGATGGGGGACGAGAAGGTCAAAGGTGAGGGATGAGGGACGAGAAGGTCGAAGATGAGGGATGAGAAGGTCGAAGGTGAGGGATGAGAAGGTCAAAGATGAGGGACGAGGGACGAGAAGGTCGAAGGTGAGGGATGAGGGACGAGAAGGTCAAAGGTGAGGGATGAGGGACGAGAAGGTCAAAGGTGAGGGATGAGGGATGAGAAGGTCAAAGGTGAGGGATGAGGGACGAGAAGGTCAAAGGTGAGGGACGAGAAGGTCAAAGGTGAGGGATGAGGGACGAGAAGGTCGAAGGTGAGGGATGAGGGGCGAGAAGGTCGAAGGTGAGGGATGAGAAGGTCGAAGATGAGGGATGAAGGACGAGAAGGTCGAAGGTGAGGGATGAGGGACGAGAAGGTCAAAGGTGAGGGATGAGGGACGAGAAGGTCAAAGGTGAGGGATGAGGGACGAGAAGGTCAAAGGTGAGGGATGAGGGATGAGAAGGTCAAAGGTGAGGGACGAGAAGGTCGAAGGTGAGGGATGAGGGACGAGAAGGTCAAAGGTGAGGGACTAGGAGGTCGAAGGTGAGGGATGAGGGACGAGAAGGTCGAAGGTGAGGGATGAGTGATGAGAAGGTCGACGGTGAGGGACGAGGAGGTCGAAGGTGAGGGATGAGGGACGAGAAGGTCGAAGGTGAGGGATGAGGGACGAGAAGGTCGAAGGTGAGGGACGAGGGACAAGAAGGTCGAAGATGAGGGACAAGGGACGAGAAGGTCAAAGGTGAGGGATGAGGGACGAGGTCAAACGTGAGGGATGAGGGACGAGAAGTTCAAAGATGAGGGGCGAGAAGGTCGAAGGTGAGGGAGTGGGACAAGAAGGTCGAAGGTGAGGGGAGAGGGATGAGAAGGTCGAAGGTGAGGGATGAGGGACGAGAAGGTCGAAGGTGAGGGATGAGAAGGTCGAAGGTGAGGGATGAGGGACGAGAAGGTCTAAGGTGAGGGACGAGAAGGTCGAAGGTGAGGGATGAGGGACGAGAAGGTCGAAGATGAGGGACGAGGGACGAGAAGGTCGAAGGTGAGGGATGAGGGACGAGAAGGTCAAAGATGAGGGACGAGAAGGTCAAAGGTGAGGGATGAGGGACGAGAAGGTCAAAGGTGAGGGACGAGAAGGTCGAAGGTGAGGGATGAGGGACGAGAAGGTCGAAGGTGAGGGACGAGGAGGTCGAAGGTGAGGGATGAGAATGTCGAAGATGAGGGATGAGGGACGAGAAGGTCGAAGGTGAGGGATGAGGGACGAGAAGGTCGAAAGTGAGGGATGAGAAGGTCGAAGATGAGGGATGAGGGACGAGAAGGTCGAAGGTGAGGGATGAGGGACGAGAAGGTCGAAGGTGAGGGACGAGGAGGTCGAAGGTGAGGGATGAGAATGTCGAAGATGAGGGATGAGGGACGAGAAGGTTGAAGGTGAGGGATGAGGGACGAGAAGGTTGTAGGTGAGGGACGAGGAGGTCAAAGGTGAGGGATGAGGGACGAGAAGGTTGAAGGTGAGGGATGAGGGTCGAGAAGGTCGAAGGTGAGGAACGAGAAGGCCGAAGATGAGGAACGAGAAGGTCAAAGGTGAGGGATGAGAAGGTTGAAGGTGAGGGATGAGGGACGAGAAGGTCGAAGGTGAGGGATGAGGGACGAGAAGGTCAAAGGAGAGGGATGAGGGACGAGAAGGTCAAAGGTGAGGGATGAGGGACGAGCAGGCCGAAGGTGAGGGATGAGGGACGAGAAGGTCAAAGTTGAGGGATGAGGGACGAGAAGGTCAAAGATGAGGGGCGAGAAGGTCGAAGGTGAGGGAGTGGGACGAGAAGGTCGAAGGTGAGGGGTGAGGGACAAGAAGGTCGAAGGTGAGGGATGAGGGACGAGGGACCAGAAGGTCGAAGGTGAGGGATGAGGAACGAGAAGGTCAAAGGTGAGGGATGAGGGACGAGAAGGTCAAAGGTGAGGGATGAGGGACGAGAAGGTCAAAGGTGAGGAATGAGGGACGAGAAGTTCAAAGGTGAGGGATGAGGGACGAGAAGGTCAAAGTTGAGGAATGAGGGACGAGAAGGTCAAAGATGAGGGGCGAGAAGGTCGAAGGTGAGGGAGTGGGGCGAGAAGGTCGAAGGTGAGGGGTGAGGGACGAGAAGGTCGAAGGTGAGGGACGAGAAGGTCAAAGGTGAGGGACGAGAAGGTCAAAGGTGAGGGATGAGGGACGAGAAGGTCGAAGGTGAGGGACGAGAAGGTCGAAGGTGAGGGATGAGGGACGAGAAGGTCAAAGGTGAGGGATGAGGGACGAGAAGGTCGAAGATGAGGGATGAGAAGGTCGAAGGTGAGGGATGAGAAGGTCAAAGATGAGGGACGAGGGACGAGAAGGTCGAAGGTGAGGGATGAGGGACGAGAAGGTCAAAGGTGAGAGATGAGGGACGAGAAGGTCAAAGTTGAGGGATGAGGGACGAGAAGGTCAAAGATGAGGGACGAGAAGGTCAAAGATGAGGGGCGAGAAGGTCGAAGGTGAGGGAGTGGGACGAGAAGGTCGAAGGTGAGGGGTGAGGGACGAGAAGGTCGAAGGTGAGGGATGAGGGACGAGGGACGAGAAGGTCGAAGGTGAGGGATGAGGAACGAGAAGGTCAAAGGTGAGGGATGAGGGACGAGAAGGTCAAAGGTGAGGGATGAGGGACGAGAAGGTCAAAGGTGAGGGATGAGGGACGAGAAGGTCAAAGTTGAGGGATGAGGGACGAGAAGGTCAAAGATGAGGGGCGAGAAGGTCAAAGGTGAGGGAGTGGGACGAGAGGGTCAAAGGTGAGGGGTGAGGGACGATAAGGTCGAAGGTGAGGGATGAGAGACGAGAAGGTCTAAGGTGAGGGATGAGAAGGTCAAAGGTGAGGGATGAGGGACGAGAAGGTCGAAGGTGAGGGATGAGGGACGAGAAGGTCAAAGTTGAGGGATGAGGGACGAGAAGGTCAAAGATGAGGGGCGAGAAGGTCGAAGGTGAGGGAGTGGGACGAGAAGGTCGAAGGTGAGGGGTGAGGGACAAGAAGGTCGAAGGTGAGGGATGAGGGACGAGGGACCAGAAGGTCGAAGGTGAGGGATGAGGAACGAGAAGGTCAAAGGTGAGGGATGAGGGACGAGAAGGTCAAAGGTGAGGGATGAGGGACGAGAAGGTCAAAGGTGAGGAATGAGGGACGAGAAGTTCAAAGGTGAGGGATGAGGGACGAGAAGGTCAAAGTTGAGGAATGAGGGACGAGAAGGTCAAAGATGAGGGGCGAGAAGGTCGAAGGTGAGGGAGTGGGGCGAGAAGGTCGAAGGTGAGGGGTGAGGGACGAGAAGGTCGAAGGTGAGGGACGAGAAGGTCAAAGGTGAGGGACGAGAAGGTCAAAGGTGAGGGATGAGGGATGAGAAGGTCGAAGGTGAGGGACGAGAAGGTCGAAGGTGAGGGATGAGGGACGAGAAGGTCAAAGGTGAGGGATGAGGGACGAGAAGGTCGAAGATGAGGGATGAGAAGGTCGAAGGTGAGGGATGAGAAGGTCAAAGATGAGGGACGAGAAGGTCGAAGGTGAGGGATGAGGGACGAGAAGGTCAAAGGTGACGGATGAGGGACGAGAAGGTCAAAGGTGAGGGATGAGGGATGAGAAGGTCAAAGGTGAGGGATGAGGGACGAGAAGGTCAAAGGTGAGGGACGAGAAGGTCGAAGGTGAGGGATGAGGGACGAGAAGGTCGAAGGTGAGGGATGAGGGACGAGAAGGTCAAAGGTGAGGGATGAGGGACGAGAAGGTCAAAGGTGAGGGATGAGGGACGAGAAGGTCAAAGGTGAGGGATGAGGGATGAGAAGGTCAAAGGTGAGGGACGAGAAGGTCGAAGGTGAGGGATGAGGGACGAGAAGGTCAAAGGTGAGGGACTAGGAGGTCGAAGGTGAGGGATGAGGGACGAGAAGGTCGAAGGTGAGGGATGAGTGATGAGAAGGTCGACGGTGAGGGACGAGGAGGTCGAAGGTGAGGGATGAGGGACGAGAAGGTCGAAGGTGAGGGATGAGGGACGAGAAGGTCGAAGGTGAGGGACGAGGGACAAGAAGGTCGAAGATGAGGGACAAGGGACGAGAAGGTCAAAGGTGAGGGATGAGGGACGAGGTCAAACGTGAGGGATGAGGGACGAGAAGTTCAAAGATGAGGGGCGAGAAGGTCGAAGGTGAGGGAGTGGGACGAGAAGGTCGAAGGTGAGGGGTGAGGGATGAGAAGGTCGAAGGTGAGGGATGAGGGACGAGAAGGTCGAAGGTGAGGGACGAGAAGGTCGAAGGTGAGGGATGAGGGACGAGAAGGTCTAAGGTGAGGGACGAGAAGGTCGAAGGTGAGGGATGAGGGACGAGAAGGTCGAAGATGAGGGACGAGGGACGAGAAGGTCGAAGGTGAGGGATGAGGGACGAGAAGGTCAAAGATGAGGGACGAGAAGGTCAAAGGTGAGGGATGAGGGACGAGAAGGTCAAAGGTGAGGGACGAGAAGGTCGAAGGTGAGGGATGAGGGACGAGAAGGTCGAAGGTGAGGGACGAGGAGGTCGAAGGTGAGGGATGAGAATGTCGAAGATGAGGGATGAGGGACGAGAAGGTCGAAGGTGAGGGATGAGGGACGAGAAGGTCGAAGGTGAGGGATGAGGGACGAGAAGGTCGAAGGTGAGGGACGAGGAGGTCGAAGGTGAGGGATGAGAATGTCGAAGATGAGGGATGAGGGACGAGAAGGTTGAAGGTGAGGGATGAGGGACGAGAAGGTTGTAGGTGAGGGACGAGGAGGTCAAAGGTGAGGGATGAGGGACGAGAAGGTTGAAGGTGAGGGATGAGGGTCGAGAAGGTCGAAGGTGAGGAACGAGAAGGCCGAAGATGAGGAACGAGAAGGTCAAAGGTGAGGGATGAGAAGGTTGAAGGTGAGGGATGAGGGACGAGAAGGTCGAAGGTGAGGGATGAGGGACGAGAAGGTCAAAGGAGAGGGATGAGGGACGAGAAGGTCAAAGGTGAGGGATGAGGGACGAGCAGGCCGAAGGTGAGGGATGAGGGACGAGAAGGTCAAAGTTGAGGGATGAGGGACGAGAAGGTCAAAGATGAGGGGCGAGAAGGTCGAAGGTGAGGGAGTGGGACGAGAAGGTCGAAGGTGAGGGGTGAGGGACAAGAAGGTCGAAGGTGAGGGATGAGGGACGAGGGACCAGAAGGTCGAAGGTGAGGGATGAGGAACGAGAAGGTCAAAGGTGAGGGATGAGGGACGAGAAGGTCAAAGGTGAGGGATGAGGGACGAGAAGGTCAAAGGTGAGGAATGAGGGACGAGAAGTTCAAAGGTGAGGGATGAGGGACGAGAAGGTCAAAGTTGAGGAATGAGGGACGAGAAGGTCAAAGATGAGGGGCGAGAAGGTCGAAGGTGAGGGAGTGGGGCGAGAAGGTCGAAGGTGAGGGGTGAGGGACGAGAAGGTCGAAGGTGAGGGACGAGAAGGTCAAAGGTGAGGGACGAGAAGGTCAAAGGTGAGGGATGAGGGACGAGAAGGTCGAAGGTGAGGGACGAGAAGGTCGAAGGTGAGGGATGAGGGACGAGAAGGTCAAAGGTGAGGGATGAGGGACGAGAAGGTCGAAGATGAGGGATGAGAAGGTCGAAGGTGAGGGATGAGAAGGTCAAAGATGAGGGACGAGGGACGAGAAGGTCGAAGGTGAGGGATGAGGGACGAGAAGGTCAAAGGTGAGAGATGAGGGACGAGAAGGTCAAAGTTGAGGGATGAGGGACGAGAAGGTCAAAGATGAGGGACGAGAAGGTCAAAGATGAGGGGCGAGAAGGTCGAAGGTGAGGGAGTGGGACGAGAAGGTCGAAGGTGAGGGGTGAGGGACGAGAAGGTCGAAGGTGAGGGATGAGGGACGAGGGACGAGAAGGTCGAAGGTGAGGGATGAGGAACGAGAAGGTCAAAGGTGAGGGATGAGGGACGAGAAGGTCAAAGGTGAGGGATGAGGGACGAGAAGGTCAAAGGTGAGGGATGAGGGACGAGAAGGTCAAAGTTGAGGGATGAGGGACGAGAAGGTCAAAGATGAGGGGCGAGAAGGTCAAAGGTGAGGGAGTGGGACGAGAGGGTCAAAGGTGAGGGGTGAGGGACGATAAGGTCGAAGGTGAGGGATGAGAGACGAGAAGGTCTAAGGTGAGGGATGAGAAGGTCAAAGGTGAGGGATGAGGGACGAGAAGGTCGAAGGTGAGGGATGAGGGACGAGAAGGTCAAAGTTGAGGGATGAGGGACGAGAAGGTCAAAGATGAGGGGCGAGAAGGTCGAAGGTGAGGGAGTGGGACGAGAAGGTCGAAGGTGAGGGGTGAGGGACAAGAAGGTCGAAGGTGAGGGATGAGGGACGAGGGACCAGAAGGTCGAAGGTGAGGGATGAGGAACGAGAAGGTCAAAGGTGAGGGATGAGGGACGAGAAGGTCAAAGGTGAGGGATGAGGGACGAGAAGGTCAAAGGTGAGGAATGAGGGACGAGAAGTTCAAAGGTGAGGGATGAGGGACGAGAAGGTCAAAGTTGAGGAATGAGGGACGAGAAGGTCAAAGATGAGGGGCGAGAAGGTCGAAGGTGAGGGAGTGGGGCGAGAAGGTCGAAGGTGAGGGGTGAGGGACGAGAAGGTCGAAGGTGAGGGACGAGAAGGTCAAAGGTGAGGGACGAGAAGGTCAAAGGTGAGGGATGAGGGATGAGAAGGTCGAAGGTGAGGGACGAGAAGGTCGAAGGTGAGGGATGAGGGACGAGAAGGTCAAAGGTGAGGGATGAGGGACGAGAAGGTCGAAGATGAGGGATGAGAAGGTCGAAGGTGAGGGATGAGAAGGTCAAAGATGAGGGACGAGAAGGTCGAAGGTGAGGGATGAGGGACGAGAAGGTCAAAGGTGACGGATGAGGGACGAGAAGGTCAAAGGTGAGGGATGAGGGATGAGAAGGTCAAAGGTGAGGGATGAGGGACGAGAAGGTCAAAGGTGAGGGACGAGAAGGTCGAAGGTGAGGGATGAGGGACGAGAAGGTCGAAGGTGAGGGATGAGGGACGAGAAGGTCAAAGGTGAGGGATGAGGGACGAGAAGGTCAAAGGTGAGGGATGAGGGACGAGAAGGTCAAAGGTGAGGGATGAGGGATGAGAAGGTCAAAGGTGAGGGACGAGAAGGTCGAAGGTGAGGGATGAGGGACGAGAAGGTCAAAGGTGAGGGACTAGGAGGTCGAAGGTGAGGGATGAGGGACGAGAAGGTCGAAGGTGAGGGATGAGTGATGAGAAGGTCGACGGTGAGGGACGAGGAGGTCGAAGGTGAGGGATGAGGGACGAGAAGGTCGAAGGTGAGGGATGAGGGACGAGAAGGTCGAAGGTGAGGGACGAGGGACAAGAAGGTCGAAGATGAGGGACAAGGGACGAGAAGGTCAAAGGTGAGGGATGAGGGACGAGGTCAAACGTGAGGGATGAGGGACGAGAAGTTCAAAGATGAGGGGCGAGAAGGTCGAAGGTGAGGGAGTGGGACGAGAAGGTCGAAGGTGAGGGGTGAGGGATGAGAAGGTCGAAGGTGAGGGATGAGGGACGAGAAGGTCGAAGGTGAGGGACGAGAAGGTCGAAGGTGAGGGATGAGGGACGAGAAGGTCTAAGGTGAGGGACGAGAAGGTCGAAGGTGAGGGATGAGGGACGAGAAGGTCGAAGATGAGGGACGAGGGACGAGAAGGTCGAAGGTGAGGGATGAGGGACGAGAAGGTCAAAGATGAGGGACGAGAAGGTCAAAGGTGAGGGATGAGGGACGAGAAGGTCAAAGGTGAGGGACGAGAAGGTCGAAGGTGAGGGATGAGGGACGAGAAGGTCGAAGGTGAGGGACGAGGAGGTCGAAGGTGAGGGATGAGAATGTCGAAGATGAGGGATGAGGGACGAGAAGGTCGAAGGTGAGGGATGAGGGACGAGAAGGTCGAAAGTGAGGGATGAGAAGGTCGAAGATGAGGGATGAGGGACGAGAAGGTCGAAGGTGAGGGATGAGGGATGAGAAGGTCGAAGAAGAGGGACGAGAAGGTCAAAGGTGAGGGATGAGGGATGAGAAGGTCGAAGGTGAGGGATGAGGGTCGAGAAGGTCGAAGGTGAGGAACGAGAAGGCCGAAGATGAGGAACGAGAAGGTCAAAGGTGAGGGATGAGAAGGTTGAAGGTGAGGGATGAGGGACGAGAAGGTCGAAGGTGAGGGATGAGGGACGAGAAGGTCAAAGGAGAGGGATGAGGGACGAGAAGGTCGAAGGTGAGGGATGAGGGACGAGAAGGTCAAAGGTGAGGGATGAGGGACGAGAAGGTCGAAGGTGAGGGACGAGGGACGAGAAGGTCGAAGGTGAGGGACGAGGAGGTCGAAGGTGAGGGATGAGGGACGAGAAGGTCAAAGGTGAGGGATGAGGGACAAGAAGGTCAAAGGTGAGGGACGAGAAGGTCAAAGGTGAGGGATGAGGGACGAGAAGGTCAAAGGTGAGGGACGAGAAGGTCGAAGGTGAGGGATGAGGGACGAGAAGGTTGTAGGTGAGGGACGAGGAGGTCAAAGGTGAGGGATGAGGGACGAGAAGGTTGAAGGTGAGGGATGAGGGACGAGAAGGTCGAAGGTGAGGGATGAGGGACGAGAAGGTCAAAGGTGAGGGATCAGGGACGAGCAGGTCAAAGGTGAGGGAAGAGGGACGAGAAGGTCGAAGGTGAGGGGAGACGGACGAGAAGGATGAAGATGAGGGAAGATAAGGTCGAAGATGAGGGATGAGGGACGATAAGGTCGAAGATGAGGGATGAGGGACGATAAGGTCGAAGGTGAGGGATGAGGGACGAAAAGGTCAAAGAAGAGGGACGAGAAGGTCAAAGGTGAGGGATGAGGGATGAGAAGGTCGAAGGTGAGGGATGAGGGTCGAGAAGGTCGAAGGTGAGGAACGAGAAGGCCGAAGATGAGGAACGAGAAGGTCAAAGGTGAGGGATGAGAAGGTTGAAGGTGAGGGATGAGGGACGAGAAGGTCGAAGGTGAGGGATGAGGGACGAGAAGGTCAAAGGTGAGGGATGAGGGACGAGAAGGTCGAAGGTGAGGGACGAGGGACGAGAAGGTCGAAGGTGAGGGACGAGGAGGTCGAAGGTGAGGGATGAGGGACGAGAAGGTCAAAGGTGAGGGATGAGGGACAAGAAGGTCAAAGGTGAGGGACGAGAAGGTCAAAGGTGAGGGATGAGGGACGAGAAGGTCAAAGGTGAGGGACGAGAAAGTCGAAGGTGAGGGATGAGGGATGAGAAGGTCGAAGGTGAGGGACGAGAAGGTCAAAGGTGAGGGACGAGAAGGTCGAAGGTGAGGGATGAGGGACGAGAAGGTCGAAGGTGAGGGACGAGAAGGTCGAAGGTGAGGGATGAGGGACGAGAAGGTCAAAGGTGAGGGATGAGGGACGAGAAGGTTGAAGATGAGGGAGGAGGGACGAGGAGGTCAAAGGTGAGGGATGAGGGACGAGAAGGTTGAAGATGAGGGATGAGGGACAAGAAGGTCGAAGGTGAGGCATGAGGGACGAGAAGGTCAAAGGTGAGGGATCAGGGACGAGCAGGTCAAAGGTGAGGGATGAGGGATGAGAAGGTCGAAGGTGAGGGATGAGGGACGAGAAGGTCGAAGGTGAGGGATGAGAAGGTCGAAGGTGACGGATGAGGGACGAGATGGTCGAAGGTGAGGGAAGAGGGACGAGAAGGTCGAAGGTGAGGGGAGAGGGACGAGAAGGACGAAGATGAGGGAAGATAAGGTCGAAGATGAGGGATGAGGGACGATAAGGTCGAAGATGAGGGATGAGGGACGATAAGGTCGAAGGTGAGGGATGAGGGACGAAAAGGTCGAAGGTGAGGGATGAGGGTCGAGAAGGTCGAAGGTGAGGAACGAGAAGGCCGAAGATGAGGAACGAGAAGGTCAAAGGTGAGGGATGAGAAGGTTGAAGGTGAGGGATGAGGGACGAGAAGGTCGAAGGTGAGGGATGAGGGACGAGAAGGTCAAAGGAGAGGGATGAGGGACGAGAAGGTCAAAGTTGAGGGATGAGGGACGAGAAGGTCAAAGATGAGGGGCGAGAAGGTCGAAGGTGAGGGAGTGGGACGAGAAGGTCGAAGGTGAGGGGTGAGGGACAAGAAGGTCGAAGGTGAGGGATGAGGGACGAGGGACCAGAAGGTCGAAGGTGAGGGATGAGGAACGAGAAGGTCAAAGGTGAGGGATGAGGGACGAGAAGGTCAAAGGTGAGGGATGAGGGACGAGAAGGTCAAAGGTGAGGAATGAGGGACGAGAAGTTCAAAGGTGAGGGATGAGGGACGAGAAGGTCAAAGTTGAGGAATGAGGGACGAGAAGGTCAAAGATGAGGGGCGAGAAGGTCGAAGGTGAGGGAGTGGGGCGAGAAGGTCGAAGGTGAGGGGTGAGGGACGAGAAGGTCGAAGGTGAGGGACGAGAAGGTCAAAGGTGAGGGACGAGAAGGTCAAAGGTGAGGGATGAGGGACGAGAAGGTCGAAGGTGAGGGACGAGAAGGTCGAAGGTGAGGGATGAGGGACGAGAAGGTCAAAGGTGAGGGATGAGGGACGAGAAGGTCGAAGATGAGGGATGAGAAGGTCGAAGGTGAGGGATGAGAAGGTCAAAGATGAGGGACGAGGGACGAGAAGGTCGAAGGTGAGGGATGAGGGACGAGAAGGTCAAAGGTGAGGGATGAGGGACGAGAAGGTCAAAGGTGAGGGATGAGGGATGAGAAGGTCAAAGGTGAGGGATGAGGGACGAGAAGGTCAAAGGTGAGGGACGAGAAGGTCAAAGGTGAGGGATGAGGGACGAGAAGGTCGAAGGTGAGGGATGAGGGGCGAGAAGGTCGAAGGTGAGGGATGAGAAGGTCGAAGATGAGGGATGAAGGACGAGAAGGTCGAAGGTGAGGGATGAGGGACGAGAAGGTCAAAGGTGAGGGATGAGGGACGAGAAGGTCAAAGGTGAGGGATGAGGGACGAGAAGGTCAAAGGTGAGGGATGAGGGACGAGAAGGTCAAAGGTGAGGGATGAGGGATGAGAAGGTCAAAGGTGAGGGACGAGAAGGTCGAAGGTGAGGGATGAGGGACGAGAAGGTCAAAGGTGAGGGACTAGGAGGTCAAAGGTGAGGGATGAGGGACGAGAAGGTCAAAGGTGAGGGATGAGGGACGAGAAGGTCAAAGGTGAGGGATGAGGGATGAGAAGGTCAAAGGTGAGGGATGAGGGACGAGAAGGTCAAAGGTGAGGGACGAGAAGGTCAAAGGTGAGGGATGAGGGACGAGAAGGTCGAAGGTGAGGGATGAGGGGCGAGAAGGTCGAAGGTGAGGGATGAGAAGGTCGAAGATGAGGGATGAAGGACGAGAAGGTCGAAGGTGAGGGATGAGGGACGAGAAGGTCAAAGGTGAGGGATGAGGGACGAGAAGGTCAAAGGTGAGGGATGAGGGACGAGAAGGTCAAAGGTGAGGGATGAGGGACGAGAAGGTCAAAGGTGAGGGATGAGGGATGAGAAGGTCAAAGGTGAGGGACGAGAAGGTCGAAGGTGAGGGATGAGGGACGAGAAGGTCAAAGGTGAGGGACTAGGAGGTCGAAGGTGAGGGATGAGGGACGAGAAGGTCGAAGGTGAGGGATGAGTGATGAGAAGGTCGACGGTGAGGGACGAGGAGGTCGAAGGTGAGGGATGAGGGACGAGAAGGTCGAAGGTGAGGGATGAGGGACGAGAAGGTCGAAGGTGAGGGACGAGGGACAAGAAGGTCGAAGATGAGGGACAAGGGACGAGAAGGTCAAAGGTGAGGGATGAGGGACGAGGTCAAACGTGAGGGATGAGGGATGAGAAGTTCAAAGATGAGGGGCGAGAAGGTCGAAGGTGAGGGAGTGGGACGAGAAGGTCGAAGGTGAGGGGAGAGGGATGAGAAGGTCGAAGGTGAGGGATGAGGGACGAGAAGGTCGAAGGTGAGGGACGAGAAGGTCGAAGGTGAGGGATGAGGGACGAGAAGGTCTAAGGTGAGGGACGAGAAGGTCGAAGGTGAGGGATGAGGGACGAGAAGGTCGAAGATGAGGGACGAGGGACGAGAAGGTCGAAGGTGAGGGATGAGGGACGAGAAGGTCAAAGATGAGGGACGAGAAGGTCAAAGGTGAGGGATGAGGGACGAGAAGGTCAAAGGTGAGGGACGAGAAGGTCGAAGGTGAGGGATGAGGGACGAGATGGTCGAAGGTGAGGGACGAGGAGGTCGAAGGTGAGGGATGAGAATGTTGAAGATGAGGGATGAGGGACGAGAAGGTCGAAGGTGAGGGATGAGGGACGAGAAGGTCGAAAGTGAGGGATGAGAAGGTCGAAGATGAGGGATGAGGGACGAGAAGGTCGAAGGTGAGGGATGAGGGACGAGAAGGTCAAAGGTGAGGGATGAGGGACGAGAAGGTCAAAGGTGAGGGATGAGAGATGAGAAGGTCAAAGGTGAGGGACGAGAAGGTTGAAGGTGAGGGATGAGGGACGAGAAGGTTGTAGGTGAGGGACGAGGAGGTCAAAGGTGAGGGATGAGGGACGAGAAGGTCGAAGGTGAGGGATGAGGGGCGAGAAGGTCGAAGGTGAGGGATGAGAAGGTCGAAGATGAGGGATGAAGGACGAGAAGGTCGAAGGTGAGGGATGAGGGACGAGAAGGTCAAAGGTGAGGGATGAGGGACGAGAAGGTCAAAGGTGAGGGATGAGGGACGAGAAGGTCAAAGGTGAGGGATGAGGGATGAGAAGGTCAAAGGTGAGGGACGAGAAGGTCGAAGGTGAGGGATGAGGGACGAGAAGGTCAAAGGTGAGGGACTAGGAGGTCGAAGGTGAGGGATGAGGGACGAGAAGGTCGAAGGTGAGGGATGAGTGATGAGAAGGTCGACGGTGAGGGACGAGGAGGTCGAAGGTGAGGAATGAGGGACGAGAAGGTCGAAGGTGAGGGATGAGGGACGAGAAGGTCGAAGGTGAGGGACAAGGGACAAGAAGGTCGAAGATGAGGGACAAGGGACGAGAAGGTCAAAGGTGAGGGATGAGGGACGAGGTCAAACGTGAGGGATGAGGGACGAGAAGTTCAAAGATGAGGGGCGAGAAGGTCGAAGGTGAGGGAGTGGGACGAGAAGGTCGAAGGTGAGGGGAGAGGGATGAGAAGGTCGAAGGTGAGGGATGAGGGACGAGAAGGTCGAAGGTGAGGGACGAGAAGGTCGAAGGTGAGGGATGAGGGACGAGAAGGTCTAAGGTGAGGGACGAGAAGGTCGAAGGTGAGGGATGAGGGACGAGAAGGTCGAAGATGAGGGACGAGGGACGAGAAGGTCGAAGGTGAGGGATGAGGGACGAGAAGGTCAAAGATGAGGGACGAGAAGGTCAAAGGTGAGGGATGAGGGACGAGAAGGTCAAAGGTGAGGGACGAGAAGGTCGAAGGTGAGGGATGAGGGACGAGAAGGTCGAAGGTGAGGGACGAGGAGGTCGAAGGTGAGGGATGAGAATGTCGAAGATGAGGGATGAGGGACGAGAAGGTCGAAGGTGAGGGATGAGGGACGAGAAGGTCGAAAGTGAGGGATGAGAAGGTCGAAGATGAGGGATGAGGGACGAGAAGGTCGAAGGTGAGGGATGAGGGACGAGAAGGTCAAAGGTGAGGGATGAGGGACGAGAAGGTCAAAGGTGAGGGATGAGAGATGAGAAGGTCAAAGGTGAGGGACGAGAAGGTTGAAGGTGAGGGATGAGGGACGAGAAGGTTGTAGGTGTGGGACGAGGAGGTCAAAGGTGAGGGATGAGGGACGAGAAGGTTGAAGGTGAGGGATGAGGGTCGAGAAGGTCGAAGGTGAGGAACGAGAAGGCCGAAGATGAGGAACGAGAAGGTCAAAGGTGAGGGATGAGAAGGTTGAAGGTGAGGGATGAGGGACGAGAAGGTCGAAGGTGAGGGATGAGGGACGAGAAGGTCAAAGGAGAGGGATGAGGGACGAGAAGGTCAAAGGTGAGGGATGAGGGACGAGCAGGCCGAAGGTGAGGGATGAGGGACAAGAAGGTCAAAGTTGAGGGATGAGGGACGAGAAGGTCAAAGATGAGGGGCGAGAAGGTCGAAGGTGAGGGAGT
Organism: Rana muscosa; assembly: GCA_029206835.1. Taxonomy (NCBI): domain Eukaryota; kingdom Metazoa; phylum Chordata; class Amphibia; order Anura; family Ranidae; genus Rana; species Rana muscosa. Next base: position 15,029,615 of record JARGYO010000198.1, on the reverse strand, counting down.
GGGACGAGAAGGTCGAAGGTGAGGGGTGAGGGACAAGAAGGTCGAAGGTGAGGGACGAGGGACCAGAAGGTCGAAGGTGAGGGATGAGGAACGAGAAGGTCAAAGGTGAGGGATGAGGGACGAGAAGGTCAAAGGTGAGGGATGAGGGACGAGAAGGTCAAAGGTGAGGAATGAGGGACGAGAAGTTCAAAGGTGAGGGATGAGGGACGAGAAGGTCAAAGTTGAGGAATGAGGGACGAGAAGGTCAAAGATGAGGGGCGAGAAGGTCGAAGGTGAGGGAGTGGGGCGAGAAGGTCGAAGGTGAGGGGTGAGGGACGAGAAGGTCGAAGGTGAGGGACGAGAAGGTCAAAGGTGAGGGACGAGAAGGTCAAAGGTGAGGGATGAGGGACGAGAAGGTCGAAGGTGAGGGACGAGAAGGTCGAAGGTGAGGGATGAGGGACGAGAAGGTCAAAGGTGAGGGATGAGGGACGAGAAGGTCGAAGATGAGGGATGAGAAGGTCGAAGGTGAGGGATGAGAAGGTCAAAGATGAGGGACGAGGGACGAGAAGGTCGAAGGTGAGGGATGAGGGACGAGAAGGTCAAAGGTGAGGGATGAGGGACGAGAAGGTCAAAGGTGAGGGATGAGGGATGAGAAGGTCAAAGGTGAGGGATGAGGGACGAGAAGGTCAAAGGTGAGGGACGAGAAGGTCGAAGGTGAGGGATGAGGGACGAGAAGGTCGAAGGTGAGGGATGAGGGGCGAGAAGGTCGAAGGTGAGGGATGAGAAGGTCGAAGATGAGGGATGAAGGACGAGAAGGTCGAAGGTGAGGGATGAGGGACGAGAAGGTCAAAGGTGAGGGATGAGGGACGAGAAGGTCAAAGGTGAGGGATGAGGGACGAGAAGGTCAAAGGTGAGGGATGAGGGACGAGAAGGTCAAAGGTGAGGGATGAGGGATGAGAAGGTCAAAGGTGAGGGACGAGAAGGTCGAAGGTGAGGGATGAGGGACGAGAAGGTCAAAGGTGAGGGACTAGGAGGTCGAAGGTGAGGGATGAGGGACGAGAAGGTCGAAGGTGAGGGATGAGTGATGAGAAGGTCGACGGTGAGGGACGAGGAGGTCGAAGGTGAGGGATGAGGGACGAGAAGGTCGAAGGTGAGGGATGAGGGACGAGAAGGTCGAAGGTGAGGGACGAGGGACAAGAAGGTCGAAGATGAGGGACAAGGGACGAGAAGGTCAAAGGTGAGGGATGAGGGACGAGGTCAAACGTGAGGGATGAGGGACGAGAAGTTCAAAGATGAGGGGCGAGAAGGTCGAAGGTGAGGGAGTGGGACGAGAAGGTCGAAGGTGAGGGGAGAGGGATGAGAAGGTCGAAGGTGAGGGATGAGGGACGAGAAGGTCGAAGGTGAGGGACGAGAAGGTCGAAGGTGAGGGATGAGGGACGAGAAGGTCTAAGGTGAGGGACGAGAAGGTCGAAGGTGAGGGATGAGGGACGAGAAGGTCGAAGATGAGGGACGAGGGACGAGAAGGTCGAAGGTGAGGGATGAGGGACGAGAAGGTCAAAGATGAGGGACGAGAAGGTCAAAGGTGAGGGATGAGGGACGAGAAGGTCAAAGGTGAGGGACGAGAAGGTCGAAGGTGAGGGATGAGGGACGAGATGGTCGAAGGTGAGGGACGAGGAGGTCGAAGGTGAGGGATGAGAATGTCGAAGATGAGGGATGAGGGACGAGAAGGTCGAAGGTGAGGGATGAGGGACGAGAAGGTCGAAAGTGAGGGATGAGAAGGTCGAAGATGAGGGATGAGGGACGAGAAGGTCGAAGGTGAGGGATGAGGGACGAGAAGGTCAAAGGTGAGGGATGAGGGACGAGAAGGTCAAAGGTGAGGGATGAGAGATGAGAAGGTCAAAGGTGAGGGACGAGAAGGTTGAAGGTGAGGGATGAGGGACGAGAAGGTTGTAGGTGAGGGACGAGGAGGTCAAAGGTGAGGGATGAGGGACGAGAACGTCGAAGGTGAGGGATGAGGGGCGAGAAGGTCGAAGGTGAGGGATGAGAAGGTCGAAGATGAGGGATGAAGGACGAGAAGGTCGAAGGTGAGGGATGAGGGACGAGAAGGTCAAAGGTGAGGGATGAGGGACGAGAAGGTCAAAGGTGAGGGATGAGGGACGAGAAGGTCAAAGGTGAGGGATGAGGGATGAGAAGGTCAAAGGTGAGGGACGAGAAGGTCGAAGGTGAGGGATGAGGGACGAGAAGGTCAAAGGTGAGGGACTAGGAGGTCGAAGGTGAGGGATGAGGGACGAGAAGGTCGAAGGTGAGGGATGAGTGATGAGAAGGTCGACGGTGAGGGACGAGGAGGTCGAAGGTGAGGGATGAGGGACGAGAAGGTCGAAGGTGAGGGATGAGGGACGAGAAGGTCGAAGGTGAGGGACAAGGGACAAGAAGGTCGAAGATGAGGGACAAGGGACGAGAAGGTCAAAGGTGAGGGATGAGGGACGAGGTCAAACGTGAGGGATGAGGGACGAGAAGTTCAAAGATGAGGGGCGAGAAGGTCGAAGGTGAGGGAGTGGGACGAGAAGGTCGAAGGTGAGGGGAGAGGGATGAGAAGGTCGAAGGTGAGGGATGAGGGACGAGAAGGTCGAAGGTGAGGGACGAGAAGGTCGAAGGTGAGGGATGAGGGACGAGAAGGTCTAAGGTGAGGGACGAGAAGGTCGAAGGTGAGGGATGAGGGACGAGAAGGTCGAAGATGAGGGACGAGGGACGAGAAGGTCAAAGGTGAGGGATGAGGGACGAGAAGGTCAAAGATGAGGGACGAGAAGGTCAAAGGTGAGGGATGAGGGACGAGAAGGTCAAAGGTGAGGGACGAGAAGGTCGAAGGTGAGGGATGAGGGACGAGAAGGTCGAAGGTGAGGGACGAGGAGGTCGAAGGTGAGGGATGAGAATGTCGAAGATGAGGGATGAGGGACGAGAAGGTCGAAGGTGAGGGATGAGGGACGAGAAGGTCGAAAGTGAGGGATGAGTAGGTCGAAGATGAGGGATGAGGGACGAGAAGGTCGAAGGTGAGGGATGAGGGACGAGAAGGTCAAAGGTGAGGGATGAGGGACGAGAAGGTCAAAGGTGAGGGATGAGAGATGAGAAGGTCAAAGGTGAGGGACGAGAAGGTTGAAGGTGAGGGATGAGGGACGAGAAGGTTGTAGGTGTGGGACGAGGAGGTCAAAGGTGAGGGATGAGGGACGAGAAGGTTGAAGGTGAGGGATGAGGGTCGAGAAGGTCGAAGGTGAGGAACGAGAAGGCCGAAGATGAGGAACGAGAAGGTCAAAGGTGAGGGATGAGAAGGTTGAAGGTGAGGGATGAGGGACGAGAAGGTCGAAGGTGAGGGATGAGGGACGAGAAGGTCAAAGGAGAGGGATGAGGGACGAGAAGGTCAAAGGTGAGGGATGAGGGACGAGCAGGCCGAAGGTGAGGGATGAGGGACAAGAAGGTCAAAGTTGAGGGATGAGGGACGAGAAGGTCAAAGATGAGGGGCGAGAAGGTCGAAGGTGAGGGAGTGGGACGAGAAGGTCGAAGGTGAGGGGTGAGGGACAAGAAGGTCGAAGGTGAGGGACGAGGGACCAGAAGGTCGAAGGTGAGGGATGAGGAACGAGAAGGTCAAAGGTGAGGGATGAGGGACGAGAAGGTCAAAGGTGAGGGATGAGGGACGAGAAGGTCAAAGGTGAGGAATGAGGGACGAGAAGTTCAAAGGTGAGGGATGAGGGACGAGAAGGTCAAAGTTGAGGAATGAGGGACGAGAAGGTCAAAGATGAGGGGCGAGAAGGTCGAAGGTGAGGGAGTGGGGCGAGAAGGTCGAAGGTGAGGGGTGAGGGACGAGAAGGTCGAAGGTGAGGGACGAGAAGGTCAAAGGTGAGGGACGAGAAGGTCAAAGGTGAGGGATGAGGGACGAGAAGGTCGAAGGTGAGGGACGAGAAGGTCGAAGGTGAGGGATGAGGGACGAGAAGGTCAAAGGTGAGGGATGAGGGACGAGAAGGTCGAAGATGAGGGATGAGAAGGTCGAAGGTGAGGGATGAGAAGGTCAAAGATGAGGGACGAGGGACGAGAAGGTCGAAGGTGAGGGATGAGGGACGAGAAGGTCAAAGGTGAGGGATGAGGGACGAGAAGGTCAAAGGTGAGGGATGAGGGATGAGAAGGTCAAAGGTGAGGGATGAGGGACGAGAAGGTCAAAGGTGAGGGACGAGAAGGTCGAAGGTGAGGGATGAGGGACGAGAAGGTCGAAGGTGAGGGATGAGGGGCGAGAAGGTCGAAGGTGAGGGATGAGAAGGTCGAAGATGAGGGATGAAGGACGAGAAGGTCGAAGGTGAGGGATGAGGGACGAGAAGGTCAAAGGTGAGGGATGAGGGACGAGAAGGTCAAAGGTGAGGGATGAGGGACGAGAAGGTCAAAGGTGAGGGATGAGGGACAAGAAGGTCAAAGGTGAGGGATGAGGGATGAGAAGGTCAAATGTGAGGGATGAGAAGGTCGAAGGTGAGGGATGAGGGACGAGAAGGTCAAAGGTGAGGGACTAGGAGGTCGAAGGTGAGGGATGAGGGACGAGAAGGTCGAAGGTGAGGGATGAGTGATGAGAAGGTCGACGGTGAGGGACGAGGAGGTCGAAGGTGAGGGATGAGGGACGAGAAGGTCGAAGGTGAGGGATGAGGGACGAGAAGGTCGAAGGTGAGGGACGAGGGACAAGAAGGTCGAAGATGAGGGACAAGGGACGAGAAGGTCAAAGGTGAGGGATGAGGGACGAGGTCAAACGTGAGGGATGAGGGACGAGAAGTTCAAAGATGAGGGGCGAGAAGGTCGAAGGTGAGGGAGTGGGACGAGAAGGTCGAAGGTGAGGGGAGAGGGATGAGAAGGTCGAAGGTGAGGGGAGAGGGACGAGAAGGTCGAAGGTGAGGGACGAGAAGGTCGAAGGTGAGGGATGAGGGACGAGAAGGTCTAAGGTGAGGGACGAGAAGGTCGAAGGTGAGGGATGAGGGACGAGAAGGTCGAAGATGAGGGACGAGGGACGAGAAGGTCGAAGGTGAGGGATGAGGGACGAGAAGGTCAAAGATGAGGGACGAGAAGGTCAAAGGTGAGGGATGAGGGACGAGAAGGTCAAAGGTGAGGGACGAGAAGGTCGAAGGTGAGGGATGAGGGACGAGAAGGTCGAAGGTGAGGGACGAGGAGGTCGAAGGTGAGGGATGAGAATGTCGAAGATGAGGGATGAGGGACGAGAAGGTCGAAGGTGAGGGATGAGGGACGAGAAGGTCGAAAGTGAGGGATGAGAAGGTCGAAGATGAGGGATGAGGGACGAGAAGGTCGAAGGTGAGGGATGAGGAACGAGAAGGTCAAAGGTGAGGGATGAGGGACGAGAAGGTCAAAGGTGAGGGATGAGAGATGAGAAGGTCAAAGGTGAGGGACGAAAAGGTTGAAGGTGAGGGATGAGGGACGAGAAGGTTGTAGGTGAGGGACGAGGAGGTCAAAGGTGAGGGATGAGGGACGAGAAGGTTGAAGGTGAGGGATGAGGGACGAGAAGGTCGAAGGTGAGGGATGAGGGACGAGAAGGTCAAAGGTGAGGGATCAGGGACGAGCAGGTCAAAGGTGAGGGAAGAGGGACGAGAAGGTCGAAGGTGAGGGGAGAGGGACGAGAAGGACGAAGATGAGGGAAGATAAGGTCGAAGATGAGGGATGAGGGACGATAAGGTCGAAGATGAGGGATGAGGGACGATAAGGTCGAAGGTGAGGGATGAGGGACGAAAAGGTCAAAGAAGAGGGACGAGAAGGTCAAAGGTGAGGGATGAGGGACGAGAAGGTCGAAGGTGAGGGATGAGGGTCGAGAAGGTCGAAGGTGAGGAACGAGAAGGCCGAAGATGAGGAACGAGAAGGTCAAAGGTGAGGGATGAGAAGGTTGAAGGTGAGGGATGAGGGACGAGAAGGTCGAAGGTGAGGGATGAGGGACGAGAAGGTCAAAGGAGAGGGATGAGGGACGAGAAGGTCGAAGGTGAGGGATGAGGGACGAGAAGGTCAAAGGTGAGGGATGAGGGACGAGAAGGTCGAAGGTGAGGGACGAGGGACGAGAAGGTCGAAGGTGAGGGACGAGGAGGTCGAAGGTGAGGGATGAGGGACGAGAAGGTCAAAGGTGAGGGATGAGGGACAAGAAGGTCAAAGGTGAGGGACGAGAAGGTCAAAGGTGAGGGATGAGGGACGAGAAGGTCAAAGGTGAGGGACGAGAAGGTCGAAGGTGAGGGATGAGGGACGAGAAGGTCGAAGGTGAGGGACGAGAAGGTCAAAGGTGAGGGACGAGAAGGTCGAAGGTGAGGGATGAGGGACGAGAAGGTCGAAGGTGAGGGACGAGAAGGTCGAAGGTGAGGGATGAGGGACGAGAAGGTCAAAGGTGAGGGATGAGGGACGAGAAAGTTGAAGATGAGGGAGGAGGGACGAGGAGGTCAAAGGTGAGGGATGAGGGACGAGAAGGTTGAAGGTGAGGGATGAGGGACGAGAAGGTCGAAGGTGAGGCATGAGGGACGAGAAGGTCAAAGGTGAGGGATCAGGGACGAGCAGGTCAAAGGTGAGGGATGAGGGATGAGAAGGTCGAAGGTGAGGGATGAGGGACGAGAAGGTCGAAGGTGAGGGATGAGTGATGAGAAGGTCGACGGTGAGGGACGAGGAGGTCGAAGGTGAGGGATGAGGGACGAGAAGGTCGAAGGTGAGGGATGAGGGAGGAGAAGGTCGAAGGTGAGGGACGAGGGACAAGAAGGTCGAAGATGAGGGACAAGGGACGAGAAGGTCAAAGGTGAGGGATGAGGGACGAGGTCAAACATGAGGGATGAGGGACGAGAAGTTCAAAGATGAGGGGCGAGAAGGTCGAAGGTGAGGGAGTGGGACGAGAAGGTCGAAGGTGAGGGGAGAGGGATGAGAAGGTCGAAGGTGAGGGATGAGGGACGAGAAGGTTGAAGGTGAGGGACGAGAAGGTCGAAGGTGAGGGATGAGGGACGAGAAGGTCTAAGGTGAGGGACGAGAAGGTCGAAGGTGAGGGATGAGGGACGAGAAGGTCGAAGATGAGGGACGAGGGACGAGAAGGTCGAAGGTGAGGGATGAGGGACGAGAAGGTCAAAGATGAGGGACGAGAAGGTCAAAGGTGAGGGATGAGGGACGAGAAGGTCAAAGGTGAGGGACGAGAAGGTCGAAGGTGAGGGATGAGGGACGAGAAGGTCGAAGGTGAGGGACAAGGAGGTCGAAGGTGAGGGATGAGAATGTCGAAGATGAGGGATGAGGGACGAGAAGGTCGAAGGTGAGGGATGAGGGACGAGAAGGTCGAAAGTGAGGGATGAGAAGGTCGAAGATGAGGGATGAGGGACGAGAAGGTCGAAGGTGAGGGATGAGGGACGAGAAGGTCAAAGGTGAGGGATGAGGGACGAGAAGGTCAAAGGTGAGGGATGAGAGATGAGAAGGTCAAAGGTGAGGGACGAGAAGGTTGAAGGTGAGGGATGAGGGACGAGAAGGTTGTAGGTGAGGGACGAGGAGGTCAAAGGTGAGGGATGAGGGACGAGAAGGTTGAAGGTGAGGGATGAGGGTCGAGAAGGTCGAAGGTGAGGAACGAGAAGGCCGAAGATGAGGAACGAGAAGGTCAAAGGTGAGGGATGAGAAGGTTGAAGGTGAGGGATGAGGGACGAGAAGGTCGAAGGTGAGGGATGAGGGACAAGAAGGTCAAAGGAGAGGGATGAGGGACGAGAAGGTCAAAGGTGAGGGATGAGGGACGAGAAGGTCAAAGGTGAGGGATGAGGGACGAGAAGGTCAAAGGTGAGGGATGAGGGACGAGAAGGTCAAAGGTGAGGAATGAGGGACGAGAAGTTCAAAGGTGAGGGATGAGGGATGAGAAGGTCAAAGTTGAGGAATGAGGGACGAGAAGGTCAAAGATGAGGGGCGAGAAGGTCGAAGTTGAGGGAGTGGGGCGAGAAGGTCGAAGGTGAGGGGTGAGGGACGAGAAGGTCGAAGGTGAGGGACGAGAAGGTCAAAGGTGAGGGACGAGAAGGTCAAACGTGAGGGATGAGGGACGAGAAGGTCGAAGGTGAGGGACGAGAAGGTCGAAGGTGAGGGATGAGGGACGAGAAGGTCAAAGGTGAGGGATGAGGGACGAGAAGGTCGAAGATGAGGGATGAGAAGGTCAAAGGTGAGGGATGAGAAGGTCAAAGATGAGGGACGAGGGACGAGAAGGTCGAAGGTGAGGGATGAGGGACGAGAAGGTCAAAGGTGAGGGATGAGGGACGAGAAGGTCAAAGGTGAGGGATGAGGGATGAGAAGGTCAAAGGTGAGGGATGAGGGACGAGAAGGTCAAAGGTGAGGGACGAGAAGGTCGAAGGTGAGGGATGAGGGGCGAGAAGGTCGAAGGTGAGGGATGAGAAGGTCAAAGATGAGGGATGAAGGACGAGAAGGTCGAAGGTGAGGGATGAGGGACGAGAAGGTCAAAGGTGAGGGATGAGGGATGAGAAGGTCAAAGGTGAGGGACGAGAAGGTCAAAGGTGAGGGATGAGGGACGAGAAGGTCAAAGGTGAGGGACTAGGAGGTCGAAGGTGAGGGATGAGGGACGAGAAGGTCGAAGGTGAGGGATGAGTGATGAGAAGGTCGACGGTGAGGGACGAGGAGGTCGAAGGTGAGGGATGAGGGACGAGAAGGTCGAAGGTGAGGGATGAGGGACGAGAAGGTCGAAGGTGAGGGACGAGGGACAAGAAGGTCGAAGATGAGGGTCAAGGGACGAGAAGGTCAAAGGTGAGGGATGAGGGACGAGGTCAAACGTGAGGGATGAGGGACGAGAAGTTCAAAGATGAGGGGCGAGAAGGTCGAAGGTGAGGGAGTGGGACGAGAAGGTCGAAGGTGTGGGGAGAGGGATGAGAAGGTCGAAGGTGAGGGATGAGGGACGAGAAGGTCGAAGGTGAGGGACGAGAAGGTCGAAGGTGAGGGATGAGGGACGAGAAGGTCTAAGGTGAGGGACGAGAAGGTCGAAGGTGAGGGATGAGGGACGAGAAGGTCGAAGATGAGGGACGAGGGACGAGAAGGTCGAAGGTGAGGGATGAGGGACGAGAAGGTCAAAGATGAGGGACGAGAAGGTCAAAGGTGAGGGATGAGGGACGAGAAGGTCAAAGGTGAGGGACGAGAAGGTCGAAGGTGAGGGATGAGGGACGAGAAGGTCAAAGGTGAGGGATGAGGGACGAGAAGGTCAAAGGTGAGGGATGAGAGATGAGAAGGTCAAAGGTGAGGGACGAGAAGGTTGAAGGTGAGGGATGAGGGACGAGAAGGTTGTAGGTGAGGGACGAGGAGGTCAAAGGTGAGGGATGAGGGACGAGAAGGTTGAAGGTGAGGGATGAGGGACGAGAAGGTCGAAGGTGAGGGATGAGGGACGAGAAGGTCAAAGGTGAGGGATCAGGGACGAGCAGGTCAAAGGTGAGGGAAGAGGGACGAGAAGGTCGAAGGTGAGGGGAGAGGGACGAGAAGGACGAAGATGAGGGAAGATAAGGTCGAAGATGAGGGATGAGGGACGATAAGGTCGAAGATGAGGGATGAGGGACGATAAGGTCGAAGGTGAGGGATGAGGGACGAAAAGGTCAAAGAAGAGGGACGAGAAGGTCAAAGGTGAGGGATGAGGGACGAGAAGGTCGAAGGTGAGGGATGAGGGTCGAGAAGGTCGAAGGTGAGGAACGAGAAGACCGAAGATGAGGAACGAGAAGGTCAAAGGTGAGGGATGAGAAGGTTGAAGGTGAGGGATGAGGGACGAGAAGGTCGAAGGTGAGGGATGAGGGACGAGAAGATCAAAGGAGAGGGATGAGGGACGAGAAGGTCGAAGGTGAGGGTTGAGGGACGAGAAGGTCAAAGGTGAGGGATGAGGGACGAGAAGGTCGAAGGTGAGGGACGAGAAGGTCGAAGGTGAGGGACGAGGAGGTCGAAGGTGAGGGATGAGGGACGAGAAGGTCAAAGGTGAGGGATGAGGGACAAGAAGGTCAAAGGTGAGGGACGAGAAGGTCAAAGGTGAGGGATGAGGGACGAGAAGGTCAAAGGTGAGGGACGAGAAGGTCGAAGGTGAGGGATGAGGGACGAGAAGGTCGAAGGTGAGGGACGAGAAGGTCAAAGGTGAGAGACGAGAAGGTCGAAGGTGAGGGATGAGGGACGAGAAAGTCGAAGGTGAGGGACGAGAAGGTCGAAGGTGAGGGATGAGGGACGAGAAGGTCAAAGGTGAGGGATGAGGGACGAGAAGGTTGAAGATGAGGGAGGAGGGACGAGGAGGTCAAAGGTGAGGGATGAGGGACGAGAAGGTTGAAGGTGAGGGATGAGGGACGAGAAGGTCGAAGGTGAGGCATGAGGGACGAGAAGGTCAAAGGTGAGGGATCAGGGACGAGCAGGTCAAAGGTGAGGGATGAGGGATGAGAAGGTCGAAGGTGAGGGATGAGGGACGAGAAGGTCGAAGGTGAGGGATGAGAAGGTCGAAGGTGACGGATGAGGGACGAGATGGTCGAAGGTGAGGGAAGAGGGACGAGAAGGTCGAAGGTGAGGGGAGAGGGACGAGAAGGACGAAGATGAGGGAAGATAAGGTCGAAGATGAGGGATGAGGGACGATAAGGTCGAAGATGAGGGATGAGGGACGATAAGGTCGAAGGTGAGGGATGAGGGACGAAAAGGTCAAAGAAGAGGGATCAGGGACGAGCAGGTCAAAGGTGAGGGATGAGGGACGAGAAGGTCGAAGGTGAGGGATGAGGGTTGAGAAGGTCGAAGGTGAGGAAGGAGAAGGCCGAAGATGAGGAACGAAAAGGTCAAAGGTGAGGGATGAGAAGGTTGAAGGTGAGGGATGAGGGACGAGAAGGTCGAAGGTGAGGGATGAGGGACGAGAAGGTCAAAGGAGAGGGATGAGGGACGAGAAGGTCGAAGGTGAGGGATGAGGGACGAGAAGGTCAAAGGTGAGGGATTAGGGACGAGAAGGTCGAAGGTGAGGGATGAGGGACGAGAAGGTCGAAGGTGAGGGACGAGGAGGTCAAAGGTGAGGGATGAGGGACGAGAAGGTCAAAGGTGAGGGATGAGGGACGAGAAGGTCAAAGGTGAGGGACAAGAAGGTCAAAGGTGAGGGATGAGGGACGAGAAGGTCGAAGGTGAGGGACGAGAAGGTCGAAGGTGAGGGATGAGGGACGAGGTCGAAGGTGAGGGACGAGAAGGTCAAAGGTGAGGGACGAGAAGGTCAAAGGTGAGGGATGAGGGACGAGAAGGTCGAAGATGAGGGAGGAGGGACGAGAAGGTCGAAGGTGAGGGATGAGGGACGAGAAGGTCGAAGGTGAGGGATGAGGGACGAGAAGGTCGAAGGTGAGGGATGAGGGATGAGAAGGTCAAAGGTGAGGGACGAGAAGGTCGAAGGTGAGGGATGAGGGACGAGAAGGTCAAAGGTGAGGGACGAGAAGGTCGAAGGTGAGGGATGAGGGACGAGAAGGTCAAAGGTGAGGGATGAGAAGGTCGAAGGTGAGGGATGAGGGACGAGAAGGTCAAAGGTGAGGGATGAGGGACGAGAAGGTCGAAGATGAGGGACGAGATGGTCGAAGGTGAGGGACGAGAAGGTCGAAGGTGAGGGATGAGGGACGAGAAGGTCGAAGGTGAGGGACGAGAAGGTCGAAGGTGAGGGATGAGGGACGAGAAGGTCGAAGGTGAGGGATGAGGGACGAGAAGGTCAAAGGTGAGGGATGAGGAATGAGAAGGTCAAAGGTGAAGGATGAGGGATGAGAAGGTCGAAGGTGAGGGATGAGGGTCGAGAAGGTCGAAGGTGAGGAACAAGAAGGCCGAAGGTGAGGAACGAGAAGGTCAAAGGTGAGGGACGAGAAGGTCGAAGGTGAGGGATGAGGACGAGAAGGTCGAAGGTGAGGGATGAGGGACGAGAAGGTCAAAGGTGAGGGTTGAGGGACGAGAAGGTCAAAGGTGAGGGACGAGAAGGTCGAAGGTGGGGGATGAGGGACAAGAAGGTCAAAGGTGAGGGACGAGAAGGTCGAAGGTGAGGGATGAGGGACGAGAAGGTCAAAGGTGAGGGATGAGGGACGAGAAGGTCGAAGATGAGGGACGAGGAGGTTGAAGGTGAGGGACGAGAAGGTCGAAGGTGAGGGATGAGGGACGAGAAGGTCAAAGGTGAGGGATGAGGGACGAGAAGGTTGAAGATGAGGGACGAGGAGGTCGAAGGTGAGGGACGAGAAGGTCGAAGGTGAGGGATGAGGGACGAGAAGGTCGAAGGTGAGGGACGAGAAGGTCGAAGGTGAGGGATGAGGGACGAGAAGGTCAAAGGTGAGGGATGAGGGACGAGAAGGTCGAAGGTGAGGAACGAGAAGGCCGAAGGTGAGGGATGAGGGACGAGAAGGTCAAAGGAGAGGGATGAGGGACGAGAAGGTCGAAGGTGAGGGATGAGGGACGAGAAGGTCAAAGGTGAGGGATGAGGGCCGAGAAGGTCGAAGGTGAGGGACGAGGGACGAGAAGGTCGAAGGTGAGGGACGAGGAGGTCAAAGGTGAGGGATGAGGGACGAGAAGGTCAAAGGTGAGGGATGAGGGACAAGAAGGTCAAAGGTGAAGGTCAAAGGTGAGGGACGAGGGACAAGAAGGTCAAAGGTGAGGGATGAGGGACGAGAAGGTCAAAGGTGAGGGACGAGAAGGTCGAAGGTGAGGGATGAGGGACGAGAAGGTCGAAGGTGAGGGACGAGAAGGTCAAAGGTGAGGGACGAGAAGGTCGAAAGTGAGGGATGAGGGACGAGAAGGTCGAAGGTGAGGGACGAGAAGGTCGAAGGTGAGGGATGAGGGACGAGAAGGTCAAAGGTGAGGGATGAGGGACGAGAAGGTCGAAGATGAGGGAGGAGGGACGAGAAGGTCGAAGGTGAGGGATGAGGGACGAGAAGGTTGAAGATGAGGGAGGAGGGACGAGGAGGTCAAAGGTGAGGGATGAGGGACGAGAAGGTTGAAGGTGAGGGATGAGGGACGAGAAGGTCGAAGGTGAGGGATGAGGGACGAGAAGGTCAAAGGTGAGGGATCAGGGACGAGCAGGTCAAAGGTGAGGGATGAGGGATGAGAAGGTCGAAGGTGAGGGATGAGGGATGAGAAGGTCGGGGGATGAGGGACGAGAAGGTCGAAGGTGAGGGATGAGAAGGTCGAAGGTGACGGATGAGGGACGAGATGGTCGAAGGTGAGGGAAGAGGGACGAGAAGGTCGAAGGTGAGGGGAGAGGGACGAGAAGGACAAAGATAAGGGAAGATAAGGTCGAAGATGAGGGATGAGGGACGATAAGGTCGAAGATGAGGGACGAAAAGGTCAAAGAAGAGGGATCAGGGACGAGCAGGTCAAAGGTGAGGGATGAGGGACGAGAAGGTCGAAGGTGAGGGATGAGGGTCGAGAAGGTCGAAGGTGAGGAACGAGAAGGCCGAAGATGAGGAACGAGAAGGTCAAAGGTGAGGGATGAGAAGGTTGAAGGTGAGGGATGAGGGACGAGAAGGTCGACGGTGAGGGATGAGGGACGAGAAGGTCAAAGGAGAGGGATGAGGGGCGAGAAGGTCGAAGGTGACGGATGAGGGACGAGATGGTCGAAGGTGAGGGAAGAGGGACGAGAAGGTCGAAGGTGAGGGGAGAGGGATGAGAAGGTCGAAGGTGAGGGATGAGGGACGAGAAGGTCGAAGGTGAGGGACGAGAAGGTCGAAGGTGAGGGATGAGGGACGAGAAGGTCTAAGGTGAGGGACGAGAAGGTCGAAGGTGAGGGATGAGGGACGAGAAGGTCAAAGGTGAGGGATGAGGGACGAGAAGGTCGAAGGTGAGGGACGAGGAGGTCGAAGGTGAGGGATGAGGGACGAGAAGGTCAAAGGTGAGGGATGAGGGACGAGAAGGTCAAAGGTGAGGGACAAGAAGGTCAAAGGTGAGGGATGAGGGACGAGAAGGTCGAAGGTGAGGGACGAGAAGGTCGAAGGTGAGGGATGAGGGACGAGAAGGTCGAAGGTGAGGGACGAGAAGGTCAAAGGTGAGGGACGAGAAGGTCGAAGGTGAGGGATGAGGGACGAGAAGGTCGAAGGTGAGGGACGAGAAGGTCGAAGGTGAGGGATGAGGGACGAGAAGGTCAAAGGTGAGGGATGAGGGACGAGAAGGTCGAAGATGAGGGAGGAGGGACGAGAAGGTCGAAGGTGAGGGATGAGGGACGAGAAGGTCGAAGGTGAGGGATGAGGGACGAGAAGGTCGAAGGTGAGGGATGAGGGATGAGAAGGTCAAAGGTGAGGGACGAGAAGGTCGAAGGTGAGGGATGAGGGACGAGAAGGTCAAAGGTGAGGGACGAGAAGGTCGAAGGTGAGGGATGAGGGACGAGAAGGTCGAAGGTGAGGGACGAGAAGGTCGAAGGTGAGGGATGAGGGACGAGAAGGTCAAAGGTGAGGGATGAGGGACGAGAAGGTCGAAGATGAGGGACGAGATGGTCGAAGGTGAGGGACGAGAAGGTCGAAAGTGAGGGATGAGGGACGAGAAGGTCGAAGGTGAGGGATGAGGGACGAGAAGGTCAAAGGTGAGGGATGAGGAATGAGAAGGTCAAAGGTGAAGGATGAGGGATGAGAAGGTCGAAGGTGAGGGATGAGGGTCGAGAAGGTCGAAGGTGAGGAACAAGAAGGCCGAAGGTGAGGAACAAGAAGGTCAAAGGTGAGGGACGAGAAGGTCGAAGGTGAGGGATGAGGGACGAGAAGGTCGAAGGTGAGGGATGAGGGACGAGAAGGTCAAAGGTGAGGGTTGAGGGACGAGAAGGTCAAAGGTGAGGGACGAGAAGGTCGAAGGTGAGGGATGAGGGACGAGAAGGTCGAAGGTGAGGGATGAGGGACGAGAAGGTCAAAGGTGAGGGTTGAGGGACGAGAAGGTCAAAGGTGAGGGACGAGAAGGTCGAAGGTGGGGGATGAGGGACGAGAAGGTCGAAGGTGAGGGACGAGAAGGTCGAAGGTGAGGGATGAGGGACGAGAAGGTCAAAGGTGAGGGATGAGGGACGAGAAGGTCGAAGATGAGGGACGAGGAGGTTGAAGGTGAGGGACGAGAAGGTCGAAGGTGAGGGATGAGGGACGAGAAGGTCAAAGGTGAGGGATGAGGGACGAGAAGGTTGAAGATGAGGGACGAGGAGGTCGAAGGTGAGGGACGAGAAGGTCGAAGGTGAGGGATGAGGGACGAGAAGGTCGAAGGTGAGGGACGAGAAGGTCGAAGGTGAGGGATGAGGAACGAGAAGGTCAAAGGTGAGGGATGAGGGACGAGAAGGTCGAAGGTGAGGAACGAGAAGGCCGAAGATGAGGAACGAGAAGGTCAAAGGTGAGGGATGAGAAGGTTGAAGGTGAGGGATGAGGGACGAGAAGGTCGAAGGTGAGGGATGAGGGACGAGAAGGTCAAAGGAGAGGGATGAGGGACGAGAAGGTCGAAGGTGAGGGATGAGGGACGAGAAGGTCAAAGGTGAGGGATGAGGGACGAGAAGGTCGAAGGTGAGGGACGAGGGACGAGAAGGTCGAAGGTGAGGGACGAGGAGGTCGAAGGTGAGGGATGAGGGACGAGAAGGTCAAAGGTGAGGGATGAGGGACAAGAAGGTCAAAGGTGAGGGACGAGAAGGTCAAAGGTGAGGGATGAGGGACGAGAAGGTCAAAGGTGAGGGACGAGAAGGTCGAAGGTGAGGGATGAGGGACGAGAAGGTCGAAGGTGAGGGACGAGAAGGTCAAAGGTGAGGGACGAGAAGGTCGAAGGTGAGGGATGAGGGACGAGAAGGTCGAAGGTGAGGGACGAGAAGGTCGAAGGTGAGGGATGAGGGACGAGAAGGTCAAAGGTGAGGGATGAGGGACAAGAAGGTCGAAGATGAGGGAGGAGGGACGAGAAGGTCGAAGGTGAGGGACGAGAAGGTCGAAGGTGAGGGATGAGGGACGAGAAGGTCGAAGGTGAGGGACGAGAAGGTCGAAGGTGAGGGATGAGGGACGAGAAGGTCGAAGGTGAGGGATGAGGGACGAGAAGGTCAAAGGTGAGGGTTGAGGGACGAGAAGGTCAAAGGTGAGGGACGAGAAGGTCGAAGGTGGGGGATGAGGGACGAGAAGGTCGAAGGTGAGGGACGAGAAGGTCGAAGGTGAGGGATGAGGGACGAGAAGGTCAAAGGTGAGGGATGAGGGACGAGAAGGTCGAAGATGAGGGACGAGGAGGTCGAAGGTGAGGGACGAGAAGGTCAAAGGTGAGGGATGAGGGACGAGAAGGTCAAAGGTGAGGGATGAGCGACGAGAAGGTTGAAGATGAGGGACGAGAAGGTCGAAAGTGAGGGACGAGAAGGTCGAAGGTGAGGGATGAGGGACGAGAAGGTCAAAGGTGAGGGACGAGAAGGTCGAAGGTGAGGGATGAGGGACGAGAAGGTCGAAGGTGAGGGACGAGAAGGTCGAAGGTGAGGGATGAGGGACGAGAAGGTCGAAGGTGAGGGATGAGGGACGAGAAGGTCAAAGGTGAGGGTTGAGGGACGAGAAGGTCAAAGGTGAGGGACGAGAAGGTCGAAGGTGGGGGATGAGGGATGTGAAGGTCGAAGGTGAGGGACGAGAAGGTCGAAGGTGAGGGATGAGGGACGAGAAGGTCAAAGGTGAGGGATGAGGGACGAGAAGGTCGAAGATGAGGGACGAGGAGGTCGAAGGTGAGGGACGAGAAGGTCGAAGGTGAGGGATGAGGGACGAGAAGGTCAAAGGTGAGGGATGAGCGACGAGAAGGTTGAAGATGAGGGACGAGAGGGTCGAAGGTGAGGGACGAGAAGTTCGAAGGTGAGGGACGAGAAGGTCGAAGGTGAGGGATGAGGGACGAGAAGGTCGAAGGTGAGGGACGAGAAGGTCAAAGGTGAGGGACGAGAAGGTCGAAGGTGAGGGATGAGGGACGAGAAGGTCGAAGGTGAGGGACGAGAAGGTCGAAGGTGAGGGATGAGGGACGAGAAGGTCAAAGGTGAGGGATGAGGGACGAGAAGGTCGAAGATGAGGGAGGAGGGACGAGAAGGTCGAAGGTGAGGGATGAGGGACGAGAAGGTCGAAGGTGAGGGATGAGGGACGAGAAGGTCGAAGGTGAGGGATGAGGGATGAGAAGGTCAAAGGTGAGGGACGAGAAGGTCGAAGGTGAGGGATGAGGGACGAGAAGGTCAAAGGTGAGGGACGAGAAGGTCGAAGGTGAGGGATGAGGGACGAGAAGGTCGAAGGTGAGGGATGAGGGACGAGAAGGTCAAAGGTGAGGGATGAGGGACGAGAAGGTCGAAAATGAGGGAGGAGGGACGAGAAGGTCGAAGGTGAGGGATGAGGGACGAGAAGGTTGAAGATGAGGGAGGAGGGACGAGGAGGTCAAAGGTGAGGGATGAGGGACGAGAAGGTTGAAGGTGAGGGATGAGGGACGAGAAGGTCGAAGGTGAGGGATGAGGGACGAGAAGGTCAAAGGTGAGGGATCAGGGACGAGCAGGTCAAAGGTGAGGGATGAGGGATGAGAAGGTCGAAGGTGAGGGATGAGAAGGTCGAAGGTGGGGGATGAGGGACGAGAAGGTCGAAGGTGAGGGATGAGAAGGTCGAAGGTGACGGATGAGGGACGAGATGGTCGAAGGTGAGGGAAGAGGGACGAGAAGGTCGAAGGTGAGGGGAGAGGGACGAGAAGGACGAAGATGAGGGAAGATAAGGTCGAAGATGAGGGACGATAAGGTCGAAGATGAGGGACGAAAAGGTCAAAGAAGAGGGATCAGGGACGAGCAGGTCAAAGGTGAGGGATGAGGGACGAGAAGGTCGAAGGTGAGGGATGAGGGTCGAGAAGGTCGAAGGTGAGGAACGAGAAGGCCGAAGATGAGGAATGAGAAGGTCAAAGGTGAGGGATGAGAAGGTTGAAGGTGAGGGATGAGGGACGAGAAGGTCGACGGTGAGGGATGAGGGACGAGAAGGTCAAAGGAGAGGGATGAGGGACGAGAAGGTCGAAGGTGAGGGATGAGGGACGAGAAGGTCAAAGGTGAGGGATGAGGGACGAGAAGGTCGAAGGTGAGGGATGAGGGACGAGAAGGTCGAAGGTGAGGGACGAGGAGGTCGAATGTGAGGGATGAGGGACGAGAAGGTCAAAGGTGAGGGACAAGAAGGTCAAAGGTGAGGGATGAGGGACGAGAAGGTCGAAGGTGAGGGACGAGAAGGTCGAAGGTGAGGGATGAGGGACGAGAAGGTCGAAGGTGAGGGACGAGAAGGTCAAAGGTGAGGGACGAGAAGGTCGAAGGTGAGGGATGAGGGACGAGAAGGTCGAAGGTGAGGGACGAGAAGGTCGAAGGTGAGGGATGAGGGACGAGAAGGTCAAAGGTGAGGGATGAGGGACGAGAAGGTCGAAGATGAGGGAGGAGGGACGAGAAGGTCGAAGGTGAGGGATGAGGGACGAGAAGGTCGAAGGTGAGGGATGAGGGACGAGAAGGTCGAAGGTGAGGGATGAGGGATGAGAAGGTCAAAGGTGAGGGACGAGAAGGTCGAAGGTGAGGGATGAGGGACGAGAAGGTCAAAGGTGAGGGACGAGAAGGTCGAAGGTGAGGGATGAGGGACGAGAAGGTCGAAGGTGAGGGACGAGAAGGTCGAAGGTGAGGCATGAGGGACGAGAAGGTCAAAGGTGAGGGATGAGGGACGAGAAGGTCGAAGATGAGGGACGAGATGGTCGAAGGTGAGGGATGAGAAGGTCGAAGGTGAGGGATGAGGGACGAGAAGGTCGAAGGTGAGGGACGAGAAGGTCAAAGGTGAGGGATGAGGGACGAGAAGGTCGAAGGTGAGGGATGAGAGACGAGAAGGTCAAAGATGAGGGATGAGGAATGAGAAGGTCAAAGGTGAAGGATGAGGGATGAGAAGGTCGAAGGTGAGGGATGAGGGTCGAGAAGGTCGAAGGTGAGGAACAAGAAGGCCGAAGGTGAGGAACGAGAAGGTCAAAGGTGAGGGACGAGAAGGTCGAAGGTGAGGGATGAGGGACGAGAAGGTCGAAGGTGAGGGACGAGAAGGTCAAAGGTGAGGGATGAGGGACGAGAAGGTCGAAGGTGAGGGATGAGAGACGAGAAGGTCAAAGATGAGGGATGAGGAATGAGAAGGTCAAAGGTGAAGGATGAGGGATGAGAAGGTCGAAGGTGAGGGATGAGGGTCGAGAAGGTCGAAGGTGAGGAACAAGAAGGCCGAAGGTGAGGAACGAGAAGGTCAAAGGTGAGGGACGAGAAGGTCGAAGGTGAGGGGTGAGGGACGAGAAGGTCGAAGGTGAGGGATGAGGGACGAGAAGGTCGAAGGTGAGGGATGAGGGACGAGAAGGTCAAAGGTGAGGGTTGAGGGACGAGAAGGTCAAAGGTGAGGGACGAGAAGGTCGAAGGTGGGGGATGAGGGACGAGAAGGTCGAAGGTGAGGGACGAGAAGGTCGAAGGTGAGGGATGAGGGACGAGAAGGTCAAAGGTGAGGGATGAGGGACGAGAAGGTCGAAGATGAGGGACGAGGAGGTCGAAGGTGAGGGACGAGAAGGTCGAAGGTGAGGGATGAGGGACGAGAAGGTCAAAGGTGAGGGATGAGCGACGAGAAGGTTGAAGATGAGGGACGAGAAGGTCGAAGGTGAGGGATGAGAAGGTCGAAGGTGAGGGATGAGGGACGAGAAGGTCGAAGGTGAGGGACGAGAAGGTCAAAGGTGAGGGACGAGAAGGTCGAAGGTGAGGGATGAGGGACGAGAAGGTCGAAGGTGAGGGACGAGAAGGTCGAAGGTGAGGGATGAGGGACGAGAAGGTCAAAGGTGAGGGATGAGGGACGAGAAGGTCGAAGATGAGGGAGGAGGGACGAGAAGGTCGAAGGTGAGGGATGAGGGACGAGAAGGTCGAAGGTGAGGGATGAGGGATGAGAAGGTCAAAGGTGAGGGACGAGAAGGTCGAAGGTGAGGGATGAGGGACGAGAAGGTCAAAGGTGAGGGACGAGAAGGTCGAAGGTGAGGGATGAGGGACGAGAAGGTCGAAGGTGAGGGACGAGAAGGTCGAAGGTGAGGGATGAGGGACGAGAAGGTCGAAGGTGAGGGATGAGGGACGAGAAGGTCAAAGGTGAGGGTTGAGGGACGAGAAGGTCAAAGGTGAGGGACGAGAAGGTCGAAGGTGAGGGATGAGGGACGAGAAGGTCAAAGGTGAGGGATGAGGGACGAGAAGGTCGAAGATGAGGGACGAGGAGGTCGAAGGTGAGGGACGAGAAGGTCGAAGGTGAGGGATGAGGGACGAGAAGGTCAAAGGTGAGGGATGAGCGACGAGAAGGTTGAAGATGAGGAACGAGAAGGTCGAAGGTGAGGGACGAGAAGGTCGAAGGTGAGGGATGAGGGACGAGAAGGTCGAAGGTGAGGGACGAGAAGGTCAAAGGTGAGGGACGAGAAGGTCGAAGGTGAGGGATGAGGGACGAGAAGGTCGAAGGTGAGGGACGAGAAGGTCGAAGGTGAGGGATGAGGGACGAGAAGGTCAAAGGTGAGGGATGAGGGACGAGAAGGTCGAAGATGAGGGAGGAGGGACGAGAAGGTCGAAGGTGAGGGATGAGGGACGAGAAGGTCGAAGGTGAGGGATGAGGGACGAGAAGGTCGAAGGTGAGGGATGAGGGATGAGAAGGTCAAAGGTGAGGGACGAGAAGGTCGAAGGTGAGGGATGAGGGACGAGAAGGTCAAAGGTGAGGGACGAGAAGGTCGAAGGTGAGGGATGAGGGACGAGAAGGTCGAAGGTGAGGGACGAGAAGGTCGAAGGTGAGGGATGAGGGACGAGAAGGTCAAAGGTGAGGGACGAGAAGGTCGAAGGTGAGGGATGAGGGACGAGAAGGTCGAAGGTGAGGGACGAGAAGGTCGAAGGTGAGGGATGAGGGACGAGAAGGTCGAAGGTGAGGGATGAGGGACGAGAAGGTCAAAGGTGAGGGTTGAGGGACGAGAAGGTCAAAGGTGAGGGACGAGAAGGTCGAAGGTGGGGGATGAGGGACGAGAAGGTCGAAGGTGAGGGACGAGAAGGTCGAAGGTGAGGGATGAGGGACGAGAAGGTCAAAGGTGAGGGATGAGGGACGAGAAGGTCGAAGATGAGGGACGAGGAGGTTGAAGGTGAGGGACGAGAAGGTCGAAGGTGAGGGATGAGGGACGAGAAGGTCAAAGGTGAGGGATGAGCGACGAGAAGGTTGAAGATGAGGGACGAGAAGGTCGAAAGTGAGGGACGAGAAGGTCGAAGGTGAGGGATGAGGGAAGAGAAGGTCAAAGGTGAGGGACGAGAAGGTCGAAGGTGAGGGATGAGGGACGAGAAGGTCGAAGGTGAGGGACGAGAAGGTCGAAGGTGAGGGATGAGGGACGAGAAGGTCAAAGGTGAGGGTTGAGGGACGAGAAGGTCAAAGGTGAGGGACGAGAAGGTCGAAGGTGGGGGATGAGGGATGTGAAGGTCGAAGGTGAGGGACGAGAAGGTCGAAGGTGAGGGATGAGGGACGAGAAGGTCAAAGGTGAGGGATGAGGGACGAGAAGGTCGAAGATGAGGGACGAGGAGGTCGAAGGTGAGGGACGAGAAGGTCGAAGGTGAGGGATGAGGGACGAGAAGGTCAAAGGTGAGGGATGAGCGACGAGAAGGTTGAAGATGAGGGACGAGAGGGTCGAAGGTGAGGGACGAGAAGGTCGAAGGTGAGGGACGAGAAGGTCGAAGGTGAGGGATGAGGGACGAGAAGGTCGAAGGTGAGGGACGAGAAGGTCAAAGGTGAGGGACGAGAAGGTCGAAGGTGAGGGATGAGGGACGAGAAGGTCGAAGGTGAGGGACGAGAAGGTCGAAGGTGAGGGATGAGGGACGAGAAGGTCAAAGGTGAGGGATGAGGGACGAGAAGGTCGAAGATGAGGGAGGAGGGACGAGAAGGTCGAAGGTGAGGGATGAGGGACGAGAAGGTCGAAGGTGAGGGATGAGGGACGAGAAGGTCGAAGGTGAGGGATGAGGGATGAGAAGGTCAAAGGTGAGGGACGAGAAGGTCGAAGGTGAGGGATGAGGGACGAGAAGGTCAAAGGTGAGGGACGAGAAGGTCGAAGGTGAGGGATGAGGGACGAGAAGGTCGAAGGTAAGGGACGAGAAGGTCGAAGGTGAGGGATGAGGGACAAGAAGGTCAAAGGTGAGGGATGAGGGACGAGAAGGTCGAAGATGAGGGACGAGATGGTCGAAGGTGAGGGACGAGAAGGTCGAAGGTGAGGGATGAGGGACGAGAAGGTCGAAGGTGAGGGACGAGAAGGTCGAAGGTGAGGGATGAGGGACGAGAAGGTCGAAGGTGAGGGATGAGGGACGAGAAGGTCAAAGGTGAGGGATGAGGAATGAGAAGGTCAAAGGTGAAGGATGAGGGATGAGAAGGTCGAAGGTGAGGGATGAGGGTCGAGAAGGTCGAAGGTGAGGAACAAGAAGGCCGAAGGTGAGGAACGAGAAGGTCAAAGGTGAGGGACGAGAAGGTCGAAGGTGAGGGATGAGGGACGAGAAGGTCGAAGGTGAGGGATGAGGGACGAGAAGGTCAAAGGTGAGGGTTGAGGGACGAGAAGGTCAAAGGTGAGGGACGAGAAGGTCGAAGGTGGGGGATGAGGGACGAGAAGGTCGAAGGTGAGGGACGAGAAGGTCGAAGGTGAGGGATGAGGGACGAGAAGGTCAAAGGTGAGGGATGAGGGACGAGAAGGTCGAAGATGAGGGACGAGGAGGTCGAAGGTGAGGGACGAGAAGGTCGAAGGTGAGGGATGAGGGACGAGAAGGTCAAAGGTGAGGGATGAGCGAAGAGAAGGTTGAAGATGAGGGACGAGGAGGTCGAAGGTGAGGGACGAGAAGGTCGAAGGTGAGGGATGAGGGACGAGAAGGTCGAAGGTGAGGGACGAGAAGGTTGAAGGTGAGGGATGAGGGACGAGAAGGTCGAAGGTGAGGGATGAGGGATGAGAAGGTCAAAGGTGAGGGATGAAGAATGAGAAGGTCAAAGGTGAAGGATGAGGGACGAGAAGGTCGAAGGTGAGGGATGAGGGACGAGAAGGTCAAAGGTGAGGGATGAGGGACGAGAAGGTCGAAGGTGAGGGATGAGGGACGAGAAGGTCGAAGGTGAGGGATGAGGGACGAGAAGGTCAAAGGTGAGGGACGAGAAGGTCAAAGGTGAGGGATTAGGGACGAGAAGGTCAAAGGTGAGGGATGAGGGACGAGAAGGTCGAAGATGAGGGACGAGAAGGTCGAAGGTGAGGGAGGAGGGACGAGAAGGTCGAAGGTGAGGGATGAAGGACGAGAAGGTCGAAGGTGAGGGATGAGGGACGAGAAGGTCGAAGGTGAGGGATGAGGGACGAGAAGGTCGAAGGTGAGGGATGAGGGACGAGAAGGTCGAAGGTGAGGGACAAGAAGGTCGAAGGTGAGGGATGGGGGACAAGAAGGTCAAAGGTGAGGGACGAGAAGGTCGAAGGTGAGGGATGAGGGACGAGAAGGTCGAAGGTGAGGGACGAGAAGGTCGAAGGTGAGGGATGAGGGACGAGAAGGTCGAAGGTGAGGGATGAGGGACGAGAAGGTCAAACGTGAGGGATGAAGAATGAGAAGGTCAAAGGTGAAGGATGAGGGACGAGAAGGTCGAAGGTGAGGGATGAGGGTCGAGAAGGTCGAAGGTGAGGAACGAGAAGGCCGAAGGTGAGGAACGAGAAGGTCGAAGGTGAGGGATGAGGGACGAGAAGGTCGAAGGTGAGGGATGAGGGACGAGAAGGTCAAACGTGAGGGATGAAGAATGAGAAGGTCAAAGGTGAAGGATGAGGGACGAGAAGGTCGAAGGTGAGGGATGAGGGTCGAGAAGGTCGAAGGTGAGGAACGAGAAGGCCGAAGGTGAGGAACGAGAAGGTCAAAGGTGAGGGACGAGAAGGTCTAAGGTGAGGGATGAGGGACGAGAAGGTCGAAGGTGAGGGACGAGGGACAAGAAGGTCGAAGATGAGGGATGAGGGATGAGAAGGTCGAAGGTGAGGGATGAGGGACGAGAAGGTCAAAGGTGAGGGATGAGGGACGAGAAGGTCAAAGATGAGGGGCGAGAAGGTCGAAGGTGAGGGAGTGGGATGAGAAGGTCGAAGGTGAAGGATGAGGGACGAGAAGGTCGAAGTTGAGGGATGAGGGTCGAGAAGGTCGAAGGTGAGGAACGAGAAGGCCGAAGGTGAGGAACGAGAAGGTCAAAGGTGAGGGACGAGAAGGTCGAAGGTGGGGGATGAGGGACGAGGGACAAGAAGGTCGAAGGTGAGGGATGAGGGACGAGAAGGTCGAAGGTGAGGGATGAGGGTCGAGAAGGTCGATGTTGAGGAACGAGAAGGCCGAAGGTGAGGAACGAGAAGGTCAAAGGTGAGGGACGAGAAGGTCGAAGGTGAGGGATGAGGGACGAGAAGGTCGAAGATAAGGGATGAGGGACGAGAAGGTCAAAGGTGAGGGATGAGGGACGAGAAGGTCGAAGGTGAGGGATGAGGGACGAGAAGTTCAAAGGTGAGGGACAAGAAGGTCGAAGGTGAGGGATGAGGGACGAGAAGGTCGAAGGTGAGGGACAAGAAGGTCGAAGGTGAGGGATGAGGGATGAGAAGGTCAAAGGTGAGGGATCAGGGACGAGAAGATCGAAGATGAGGGAGGAGGGACGAGAAGGTCGAAGGTGAGGGATGAGGGACGAGAAGGTCGAAGGTGAGGGATGAGGGTTGAGAAGGTCAAAGGTGAGGGACGAGAAGGTCGAAGGTGAGGGATGAGGGATGAGAAGGTCAAAGGTGAGGGATCAGGGACGAGAAGATCGAAGATGAGGGAGGAGGGACGAGAAGGTCAAAGGTGAGGGATGAGGGACGAGAAGGTCGAAGGTGAGGGATGAGGGACGAGAAGTTCAAAGGTGAGGGACAAGAAGGTCGAAGGTGAGGGATGAGGGACGAGAAGGTCGAAGGTGAGGGACAAGAAGGTCGAAGGTGAGGGATGAGAGATGAGAAGGTCAAAGGTGAGGGATCAGGGACGAGAAGATCGAAGATGAGGGAGGAGGGAGGAGAAGGTCAAAGGTGAGGGATGAGGGACGAGAAGGTCGAAGGTGAGGGACGAGGAGATCGAAGGTGAGGGATGAGGGACGAGAAGGTCGAAAGTGAGGGATGAGGGACGAGAAGGTCAAAGGTGAGGGATGAGGGACGAGAAGGTCAAAGGTGAGGGATGAGGGACGAGAAGGTCAAAGGTGAGGGACGAGAAGGTCGAAGGTGAGGAACGAGAAGGTCAAAGGTGAGGGACGAGAAGGTCGAAGGTGAGGGATGAGGGACAAGAAGGTCGAAGATGAGGGATGAGGGATGAGAAGGTCAAAGGTGAGGGATGAGGAACGAGAAGGTCGAAGGTGAGGGATGAGGGACGAGAAGGTCAAGGGTGAGGGATGAGAAGGTTGAAGGTGAGGGATGAGAAGGTCGAAGGTGAGGGATGAGGGACGAGAAGGTTGAAGGTGAGGGATGAGGGACGAGAAGGTCGAAGGTGAGGGATGAGGGATGAGAAGGTCAAAGGTGAGGGACGAGAAGGTCAAAGGTGAGGGATGAGGGACAAGAAGGTCGAAGGTGAGGGACGCGGAGATCAAAGGTGAGGGATGAGGGACGAGAAGGTCGAATGTGAGGGACGAGAAGGTCAAAGGTGAGGGATGAGGGACGAGAAGGTCGAAGGTGAGGGACGAGAAGGTCAAAGGTGAGGGATGAGGGACGAGAAGGTCAAAGGTGAGGGACGAGAAGGTCGAAGGTGAGGGATGAGGGACGAGAAGGTCGAAGGTGAGGGATAAGGGACGAGGGACAAGAAGGTCGAAGGTGAGGGATGAGGGACGAGAAGGTCAAAGGTGAGGGATGAGGAACGAAAAGGTCAAACGTGAAGGATGAGGGACGAGAAGGTCGAAGGTGAGGGATGAGGGTCGAGAAGGTCGATGTTGAGGAACGAGAAGGCCGAAGGTGAGGAACGAGAAGGTCAAAGGTGAGGGACGAGAAGGTCGAAGGTGAGGGATGAGGGACGAGAAGGTCGAAGATAAGGGATGAGGGACGAGAAGGTCAAAGGTGAGGGATGAGGGACGAGAAGGTCGAAGGTGAGGGATGAGGGACGAGAAGTTCAAAGGTGAGGGACAAGAAGGTCGAAGGTGAGGGATGAGGGACGAGAAGGTCAAAGGTGAGGGACAAGAAGGTCGAAGGTGAGGGATGAGGGATGAGAAGGTCAAAGGTGAGGGATCAGGGACGAGAAGATCGAAGATGAGGGAGGAGGGACGAGAAGGTCGAAGGTGAGGGATGAGGGATGAGAAGGTCGAAGGTGAGGGATGAGAAGGTCGAAGATGAGGGATGAGGGACGAGAAGGTCGAAGGTGAGGGATGAGGGTTGAGAAGGTCAAAGGTGAGGGACGAGAAGGTCGAAGGTGAGGGATGAGAGATGAGAAGGTCAAAGGTGAGGGATCAGGGACGAGAAGATCGAAGATGAGGGAGGAGGGACGAGAAGGTCAAAGGTGAGGGATGAGGGACGAGAAGGTCGAAGGTGAGGGATGAGGGACGAGAAGTTCAAAGGTGAGGGACAAGAAGGTCGAAGGTGAGGGATGAGGGACGAGAAGGTCGAAGGTGAGGGACAAGAAGGTCGAAGGTGAGGGATGAGAGATGAGAAGGTCAAAGGTGAGGGATCAGGGACGAGAAGATCGAAGATGAGGGAGGAGGGAGGAGAAGGTCAAAGGTGAGGGATGAGGGACGAGAAGGTCGAAGGTGAGGGATGAGGGACGAGAAGGTCAAAGGTGAGGGACGAGAAGGTCAAAGGTGAGGGATTAGGGACGAGAAGGTCAAAGGTGAGGGATGAGGGACGAGAAGGTCGAAGATGAGGGACGAGAAGGTCGAAGATGAGGGAGGAGGGACGAGAAGGTCGAAGGTGAGGGATGAAGGACGAGAAGGTCGAAGGTGAGGGATGAGGGACGAGAAGGTCGAAGGTGAGGGAAGAGAAGGTCGAAGGTGAGGGACAAGAAGGTCGAAGGTGAGGGATGAGAGATGAGAAGGTCAAAGGTGAGGGATCAGGGACGAGAAGATCGAAGATGAGGGAGGAGGGAGGAGAAGGTCAAAGGTGAGGGATGAGGGACGAGAAGGTCGAAGGTGAGGGATGAGGGACGAGAAGGTCAAAGGTGAGGGACGAGAAGGTCAAAGGTGAGGGATTAGGGACGAGAAGGTCAAAGGTGAGGGATGAGGGACGAGAAGGTCGAAGATGAGGGACGAGAAGGTCGAAGATGAGGGAGGAGGGACGAGAAGGTCGAAGGTGAGGGATGAAGGACGAGAAGGTCGAAGGTGAGGGATGAGGGACGAGAAGGTCGAAGGTGAGGGAAGAGAAGGTCGAAGGTGAGGGATGAGGGACGAGAAGGTCGAAGGTGAGGGACGAGAAGGTCGAAGGTGAGGGATGAGGGACGAGAAGGTCGAAGGTGAGGGATGAGGGACGAGAAGGTCAAAGGTGAGGGATGAGGGACAAGAAGGTCAAAGGTGAGGGACGAGGGACAAGAAGGTCAAAGGTGAGGGATGAGGGACGAGAAGGTCAAAGGTGAGGGACGAGAAGGTCGAAGGTGAGGGATGAGGGACGAGAAGGTCGAAGGTGAGGGACGAGAAGGTCAAAGGTGAGGGACGAGAAGGTCGAAAGTGAGGGATGAGGGACGAGAAGGTCGAAGGTGAGGGACGAGAAGGTCGAAGGTGAGGGATGAGGGACGAGAAGGTCAAAGGTGAGGGATGAGGGACGAGAAGGTCGAAGATGAGGGAGGAGGGACGAGAAGGTCGAAGGTGAGGGATGAGGGACGAGAAGGTTGAAGATGAGGGAGGAGGGACGAGGAGGTCAAAGGTGAGGGATGAGGGACGAGAAGGTTGAAGGTGAGGGATGAGGGACGAGAAGGTCGAAGGTGAGGGATGAGGGACGAGAAGGTCAAAGGTGAGGGATCAGGGATGAGCAGGTCAAAGGTGAGGGATGAGGGATGAGAAGGTCGAAGGTGAGGGATGAGGGATGAGAAGGTCGAAGGTGGGGGATGAGGGACGAGAAGGTCGAAGGTGAGGGATGAGAAGGTCGAAGGTGACGGATGAGGGACGAGATGGTCGAAGGTGAGGGAAGAGGGACGAGAAGGTCGAAGGTGAGGGGAGAGGGACGAGAAGGACAAAGATAAGGGAAGATAAGGTCGAAGATGAGGGATGAGGGACGATAAGGTCGAAGATGAGGGACGAAAAGGTCAAAGAAGAGGGATCAGGGACGAGCAGGTCAAAGGTGAGGGATGAGGGACGAGAAGGTCGAAGGTGAGGGATGAGGGTCGAGAAGGTCGAAGGTGAGGAACGAGAAGGCCGAAGATGAGGAACGAGAAGGTCAAAGGTGAGGGATGAGAAGGTTGAAGGTGAGGGATGAGGGACGAGAAGGTCGACGGTGAGGGATGAGGGACGAGAAGGTCAAAGGAGAGGGATGAGGGGCGAGAAGGTCGAAGGTGAGGGATGAGGGACGAGAAGGTCAAAGGTGAGGGATGAGGGACGAGAAGGTCGAAGGTGAGGGATGAGGGACGAGAAGGTCGAAGGTGAGGGACGAGGAGGTCGAAGGTGAGGGATGAGGGACGAGAAGGTCAAAGGTGAGGGATGAGGGACGAGAAGGTCAAAGGTGAGGGACAAGAAGGTCAAAGGTGAGGGATGAGGGACGAGAAGGTCGAAGGTGAGGGACGAGAAGGTCGAAGGTGAGGGATGAGGGACGAGAAGGTCGAAGGTGAGGGACGAGAAGGTCAAAGGTGAGGGACGAGAAGGTCGAAGGTGAGGGATGAGGGACGAGAAGGTCGAAGGTGAGGGACGAGAAGGTCGAAGGTGAGGGATGAGGGACGAGAAGGTCAAAGGTGAGGGATGAGGGACGAGAAGGTCGAAGATGAGGGAGGAGGGACGAGAAGGTCGAAGGTGAGGGATGAGGGACGAGAAGGTCGAAGGTGAGGGATGAGGGACGAGAAGGTCGAAGGTGAGGGATGAGGGATGAGAAGGTCAAAGGTGAGGGACGAGAAGGTCGAAGGTGAGGGATGAGGGACGAGAAGGTCAAAGGTGAGGGACGAGAAGGTCGAAGGTGAGGGATGAGGGACGAGAAGGTCGAAGGTGAGGGACGAGAAGGTCGAAGGTGAGGGATGAGGGACGAGAAGGTCAAAGGTGAGGGATGAGGGACGAGAAGGTCGAAGATGAGGGACGAGATGGTCGAAGGTGAGGGACGAGAAGGTCGAAAGTGAGGGATGAGGGACGAGAAGGTCGAAGGTGAGGGATGAGGGACGAGAAGGTCAAAGGTGAGGGATGAGGAATGAGAAGGTCAAAGGTGAAGGATGAGGGATGAGAAGGTCGAAGGTGAGGGATGAGGGTCGAGAAGGTCGAAGGTGAGGAACAAGAAGGCCGAAGGTGAGGAACAAGAAGGTCAAAGGTGAGGGACGAGAAGGTCGAAGGTGAGGGATGAGGGACGAGAAGGTCGAAGGTGAGGGATGAGGGACGAGAAGGTCAAAGGTGAGGGTTGAGGGACGAGAAGGTCAAAGGTGAGGGACGAGAAGGTCGAAGGTGAGGGATGAGGGACGAGAAGGTCGAAGGTGAGGGATGAGGGACGAGAAGGTCAAAGGTGAGGGTTGAGGGACGAGAAGGTCAAAGGTGAGGGACGAGAAGGTCGAAGGTGGGGGATGAGGGACGAGAAGGTCGAAGGTGAGGGACGAGAAGGTCGAAGGTGAGGGATGAGGGACGAGAAGGTCAAAGGTGAGGGATGAGGGACGAGAAGGTCGAAGATGAGGGACGAGGAGGTTGAAGGTGAGGGACGAGAAGGTCGAAGGTGAGGGATGAGGGACGAGAAGGTCAAAGGTGAGGGATGAGGGACGAGAAGGTTGAAGATGAGGGACGAGGAGGTCGAAGGTGAGGGACGAGAAGGTCGAAGGTGAGGGATGAGGGACGAGAAGGTCGAAGGTGAGGGACGAGAAGGTCGAAGGTGAGGGATGAGGAACGAGAAGGTCAAAGGTGAGGGATGAGGGACGAGAAGGTCGAAGGTGAGGAACGAGAAGGCCGAAGATGAGGAACGAGAAGGTCAAAGGTGAGGGATGAGAAGGTTGAAGGTGAGGGATGAGGGACGAGAAGGTCGAAGGTGAGGGATGAGGGACGAGAAGGTCAAAGGAGAGGGATGAGGGACGAGAAGGTCGAAGGTGAGGGATAAGGGACGAGAAGGTCAAAGGTGAGGGATGAGGGACGAGAAGGTCGAAGGTGAGGGACGAGGGACGAGAAGGTCGAAGGTGAGGGACGAGGAGGTCGAAGGTGAGGGATGAGGGACGAGAAGGTCAAAGGTGAGGGATGAGGGACAAGAAGGTCAAAGGTGAGGGACGAGAAGGTCAAAGGTGAGGGATGAGGGACGAGAAGGTCAAAGGTGAGGGACGAGAAGGTCGAAGGTGAGGGATGAGGGACGAGAAGGTCGAAGGTGAGGGACGAGAAGGTCAAAGGTGAGGGACGAGAAGGTCGAAGGTGAGGGATGAGGGACGAGAAGGTCGAAGGTGAGGGACGAGAAGGTCGAAGGTGAGGGATGAGGGACGAGAAGGTCAAAGGTGAGGGATGAGGGACGAGAAGGTCGAAGATGAGGGAGGAGGGACGAGAAGGTCGAAGGTGAGGGACGAGAAGGTCGAAGGTGAGGGATGAGGGACGAGAAGGTCGAAGGTGAGGGACGAGAAGGTCGAAGGTGAGGGATGAGGGACGAGAAGGTCGAAGGTGAGGGATGAGGGACGAGAAGGTCAAAGGTGAGGGTTGAGGGACGAGAAGGTCAAAGGTGAGGGACGAGAAGGTCGAAGGTGGGGGATGAGGGACGAGAAGGTCGAAGGTGAGGGACGAGAAGGTCGAAGGTGAGGGATGAGGGACGAGAAGGTCAAAGGTGAGGGATGAGGGACGAGAAGGTCAAAGGTGAGGGATGAGGGACGAGAAGGTCGAAGGTGAGGGATGAGGGACGAGAAGTTCAAAGGTGAGGGACAAGAAGGTCGAAGGTGAGGGATGAGGGACGAGAAGGTCAAAGGTGAGGGACAAGAAGGTCGAAGGTGAGGGATGAGGGATGAGAAGGTCAAAGGTGAGGGATCAGGGACGAGAAGATCGAAGATGAGGGAGGAGGGACGAGAAGGTCGAAGGTGAGGGATGAGGGATGAGAAGGTCGAAGGTGAGGGATGAGAAGGTCGAAGATGAGGGATGAGGGACGAGAAGGTCGAAGGTGAGGGATGAGGGTTGAGAAGGTCAAAGGTGAGGGACGAGAAGGTCGAAGGTGAGGGATGAGAGATGAGAAGGTCAAAGGTGAGGGATCAGGGACGAGAAGATCGAAGATGAGGGAGGAGGGACGAGAAGGTCAAAGGTGAGGGATGAGGGACGAGAAGGTCGAAGGTGAGGGATGAGGGACGAGAAGTTCAAAGGTGAGGGACAAGAAGGTCGAAGGTGAGGGATGAGGGACGAGAAGGTCGAAGGTGAGGGACAAGAAGGTCGAAGGTGAGGGATGAGAGATGAGAAGGTCAAAGGTGAGGGATCAGGGACGAGAAGATCGAAGATGAGGGAGGAGGGAGGAGAAGGTCAAAGGTGAGGGATGAGGGACGAGAAGGTCAAAGGTGAGGGATGAGGGACGAGAAGGTCAAAGGTGAGGGACGAGAAGGTCAAAGGTGAGGGATTAGGGACGAGAAGGTCAAAGGTGAGGGATGAGGGACGAGAAGGTCGAAGATGAGGGACGAGAAGGTCGAAGATGAGGGAGGAGGGACGAGAAGGTCGAAGGTGAGGGATGAAGGACGAGAAGGTCGAAGGTGAGGGATGAGGGACGAGAAGGTCGAAGGTGAGGGATGAGGGACGAGAAGGTCGAAGGTGAGGGATGAGGGACGAGAAGGTCAAATGTGAGGGATGAGGGACGAGAAGGTCGAAGGTGAGGGACAAGAAGGTCGAAGGTGAGGGATGGGGGACAAGAAGGTCGAAGGTGAGGGACCAGAAGGTCGAAGGTGAGGGAGTGGGACAAGAAGGTCAAAGGTGAGGGACGAGAAGGTCGAAGGTGAGGGATGAGGGACGAGAAGGTCGAAGGTGAGGGACGAGAAGGTCGAAGGTGAGGGATGAGGGACGAGAAGGTCGAAGGTGAGGGATGAGGGACGAGAAGGTCAAAGGTGAGGGATGAGGGACAAGAAGGTCAAAGGTGAGGGACGAGGGACAAGAAGGTCAAAGGTGAGGGATGAGGGACGAGAAGGTCAAAGGTGAGGGACGAGAAGGTCGAAGGTGAGGGATGAGGGACGAGAAGGTCGAAGGTGAGGGACGAGAAGGTCAAAGGTGAGGGACGAGAAGGTCGAAAGTGAGGGATGAGGGACGAGAAGGTCGAAGGTGAGGGACGAGAAGGTCGAAGGTGAGGGATGAGGGACGAGAAGGTCAAAGGTGAGGGATGAGGGACGAGAAGGTCGAAGATGAGGGAGGAGGGACGAGAAGGTCGAAGGTGAGGGATGAGGGACGAGAAGGTTGAAGATGAGGGAGGAGGGACGAGGAGGTCAAAGGTGAGGGATGAGGGACGAGAAGGTCAAAGGTGAGGGATGAGGGACGAGAAGGTCGAAGGTGAGGGATGAGGGACGAGAAGTTCAAAGGTGAGGGACAAGAAGGTCGAAGGTGAGGGATGAGGGACGAGAAGGTCAAAGGTGAGGGACAAGAAGGTCGAAGGTGAGGGATGAGGGATGAGAAGGTCAAAGGTGAGGGATCAGGGACGAGAAGATCGAAGATGAGGGAGGAGGGACGAGAAGGTCGAAGGTGAGGGATGAGGGATGAGAAGGTCGAAGGTGAGGGATGAGAAGGTCGAAGATGAGGGATGAGGGACGAGAAGGTCGAAGGTGAGGGATGAGGGTTGAGAAGGTCAAAGGTGAGGGACGAGAAGGTCGAAGGTGAGGGATGAGAGATGAGAAGGTCAAAGGTGAGGGATCAGGGACGAGAAGATCGAAGATGAGGGAGGAGGGACGAGAAGGTCAAAGGTGAGGGATGAGGGACGAGAAGGTCGAAGGTGAGGGATGAGGGACGAGAAGTTCAAAGGTGAGGGACAAGAAGGTCGAAGGTGAGGGATGAGGGACGAGAAGGTCGAAGGTGAGGGACAAGAAGGTCGAAGGTGAGGGATGAGAGATGAGAAGGTCAAAGGTGAGGGATCAGGGACGAGAAGATCGAAGATGAGGGAGGAGGGAGGAGAAGGTCAAAGGTGAGGGATGAGGGACGAGAAGGTCGAAGGTGAGGGATGAGGGACGAGAAGGTCAAAGGTGAGGGACGAGAAGGTCAAAGGTGAGGGATTAGGGACGAGAAGGTCAAAGGTGAGGGATGAGGGACGAGAAGGTCGAAGATGAGGGACGAGAAGGTCGAAGATGAGGGAGGAGGGACGAGAAGGTCGAAGGTGAGGGATGAAGGACGAGAAGGTCGAAGGTGAGGGATGAGGGACGAGAAGGTCGAAGGTGAGGGATGAGGGACGAGAAGGTCGAAGGTGAGGGATGAGGGACGAGAAGGTCAAATGTGAGGGATGAGGGACGAGAAGGTCGAAGGTGAGGGACAAGAAGGTCGAAGGTGAGGGATGGGGGACAAGAAGGTCGAAGGTGAGGGACCAGAAGGTCGAAGGTGAGGGAGTGGGACAAGAAGGTCAAAGGTGAGGGACGAGAAGGTCGAAGGTGAGGGATGAGGGACGAGAAGGTCGAAGGTGAGGGACGAGAAGGTCGAAGGTGAGGGATGAGGGACGAGAAGGTCGAAGGTGAGGGATGAGGGACGAGAAGGTCAAAGGTGAGGGATGAGGGACAAGAAGGTCAAAGGTGAGGGACGAGGGACAAGAAGGTCAAAGGTGAGGGATGAGGGACGAGAAGGTCAAAGGTGAGGGACGAGAAGGTCGAAGGTGAGGGATGAGGGACGAGAAGGTCGAAGGTGAGGGACGAGAAGGTCAAAGGTGAGGGACGAGAAGGTCGAAAGTGAGGGATGAGGGACGAGAAGGTCGAAGGTGAGGGACGAGAAGGTCGAAGGTGAGGGATGAGGGACGAGAAGGTCAAAGGTGAGGGATGAGGGACGAGAAGGTCGAAGATGAGGGAGGAGGGACGAGAAGGTCGAAGGTGAGGGATGAGGGACGAGAAGGTTGAAGATGAGGGAGGAGGGACGAGGAGGTCAAAGGTGAGGGATGAGGGACGAGAAGGTTGAAGGTGAGGGATGAGGGACGAGAAGGTCGAAGGTGAGGGATGAGGGACGAGAAGGTCAAAGGTGAGGGATCAGGGACGAGCAGGTCAAAGGTGAGGGATGAGGGATGAGAAGGTCAAAGGTGAGGGATGAGGGATGAGAAGGTCGAAGGTGGGGGATGAGGGACGAGAAGGTCGAAGGTGAGGGATGAGAAGGTCGAAGGTGACGGATGAGGGACGAGATGGTCGAAGGTGAGGGAAGAGGGACGAGAAGGTCGAAGGTGAGGGGAGAGGGACGAGAAGGACAAAGATAAGGGAAGATAAGGTCGAAGATGAGGGATGAGGGACGATAAGGTCGAAGATGAGGGACGAAAATGTCAAAGAAGAGGGATCAGGGACGAGCAGGTAAAAGGTGAGGGATGAGGGACGAGAAGGTCGAAGGTGAGGGATGAGGGTCGAGAAGGTCGAAGGTGAGGAACGAGAAGGCCGAAGATGAGGAACGAGAAGGTCAAAGGTGAGGGATGAGAAGGTTGAAGGTGAGGGATGAGGGACGAGAAGGTCGACGGTGAGGGATGAGGGACGAGAAGGTCAAAGGAGAGGGATGAGGGGCGAGAAGGTCGAAGGTGAGGGATGAGGGACGAGAAGGTCAAAGGTGAGGGATGAGGGACGAGAAGGTCGAAGGTGAGGGATGAGGGACGAGAAGGTCGAAGGTGAGGGACGAGGAGGTCGAAGGTGAGGGATGAGGGACGAGAAGGTCAAAGGTGAGGGATGAGGGACGAGAAGGTCAAAGGTGAGGGACAAGAAGGTCAAAGGTGAGGGATGAGGGACGAGAAGGTCGAAGGTGAGGGACGAGAAGGTCGAAGGTGAGGGATGAGGGACGAGAAGGTCGAAGGTAAGGGACGAGAAGGTCAAAGGTGAGGGACGAGAAGGTCGAAGGTGAGGGATGAGGGACGAGAAGGTCGAAGGTGAGGGACGAGAAGGTCGAAGGTGAGGGATGAGGGACGAGAAGGTCAAAGGTGAGGGATGAGGGACGAGAAGGTCGAAGATGAGGGAGGAGGGACGAGAAGGTCGAAGGTGAGGGATGAGGGACGAGAAGGTCGAAGGTGAGGGATGAGGGACGAGAAGGTCGAAGGTGAGGGATGAGGGATGAGAAGGTCAAAGGTGAGGGACGAGAAGGTCGAAGGTGAGGGATGAGGGACGAGAAGGTCAAAGGTGAGGGACGAGAAGGTCGAAGGTGAGGGATGAGGGACGAGAAGGTCGAAGGTGAGGGACGAGAAGGTCGAAGGTGAGGGATGAGGGACGAGAAGGTCAAAGGTGAGGGATGAGGGACGAGAAGGTCGAAGATGAGGGACGAGATGGTCGAAGGTGAGGGACGAGAAGGTCGAAAGTGAGGGATGAGGGACGAGAAGGTCGAAGGTGAGGGATGAGGGACGAGAAGGTCAAAGGTGAGGGATGAGGAATGAGAAGGTCAAAGGTGAAGGATGAGGGATGAGAAGGTCGAAGGTGAGGGATGAGGGTCGAGAAGGTCGAAGGTGAGGAACAAGAAGGCCGAAGGTGAGGAACAAGAAGGTCAAAGGTGAGGGACGAGAAGGTCGAAGGTGAGGGATGAGGGACGAGAAGGTCGAAGGTGAGGGATGAGGGACGAGAAGGTCAAAGGTGAGGGTTGAGG
Organism: Rana muscosa; assembly: GCA_029206835.1. Lineage (NCBI taxonomy): Eukaryota > Metazoa > Chordata > Amphibia > Anura > Ranidae > Rana > Rana muscosa. The sequence continues at coordinate 14,993,850 of JARGYO010000198.1, read as the reverse complement.
GACGAGAAGGTCAAAGGTGAGGGACGAGAAGGTCGAAGGTGAGGGATGAGGGACGAGAAGGTCGAAGGTGAGGGATGAGGGACGAGAAGGTCAAAGGTGAGGGTTGAGGGACGAGAAGGTCAAAGGTGAGGGACGAGAAGGTCGAAGGTGGGGGATGAGGGACGAGAAGGTCGAAGGTGAGGGACGAGAAGGTCGAAGGTGAGGGATGAGGGACGAGAAGGTCAAAGGTGAGGGATGAGGGACGAGAAGGTCGAAGATGAGGGACGAGGAGGTTGAAGGTGAGGGACGAGAAGGTCGAAGGTGAGGGATGAGGGACGAGAAGGTCAAAGGTGAGGGATGAGGGACGAGAAGGTTGAAGATGAGGGACGAGGAGGTCGAAGGTGAGGGACGAGAAGGTCGAAGGTGAGGGATGAGGGACGAGAAGGTCGAAGGTGAGGGACGAGAAGGTCGAAGGTGAGGGATGAGGAACGAGAAGGTCAAAGGTGAGGGATGAGGGACGAGAAGGTCGAAGGTGAGGAACGAGAAGGCCGAAGATGAGGAACGAGAAGGTCAAAGGTGAGGGATGAGAAGGTTGAAGGTGAGGGATGAGGGACGAGAAGGTCGAAGGTGAGGGATGAGGGACGAGAAGGTCAAAGGAGAGGGATGAGGGACGAGAAGGTCGAAGGTGAGGGATGAGGGACGAGAAGGTCAAAGGTGAGGGATGAGGGACGAGAAGGTCGAAGGTGAGGGACGAGAAGGTCGAAGGTGAGGGATGAGGGACGAGAAGGTCGAAGGTGGGGGATGAGGGACGAGAAGGTCGAAGGTGAGGGACGAGAAGGTCGAAGGTGAGGGATGAGGGACGAGAAGGTCAAAGGTGAGGGATGAGGGACGAGAAGGTCGAAGATGAGGGACGAGGAGGTTGAAGGTGAGGGACGAGAAGGTCGAAGGTGAGGGATGAGGGACGAGAAGGTCAAAGGTGAGGGATGAGGGACGAGAAGGTTGAAGATGAGGGACGAGGAGGTCGAAGGTGAGGGACGAGAAGGTCGAAGGTGAGGGATGAGGGACGAGAAGGTCGAAGGTGAGGGACGAGAAGGTCGAAGGTGAGGGATGAGGAACGAGAAGGTCAAAGGTGAGGGATGAGGGACGAGAAGGTCGAAGGTGAGGAACGAGAAGGCCGAAGATGAGGAACGAGAAGGTCAAAGGTGAGGGATGAGAAGGTTGAAGGTGAGGGATGAGGGACGAGAAGGTCGAAGGTGAGGGATGAGGGACGAGAAGGTCAAAGGAGAGGGATGAGGGACGAGAAGGTCGAAGGTGAGGGATAAGGGACGAGAAGGTCAAAGGTGAGGGATGAGGGACGAGAAGGTCGAAGGTGAGGGACGAGGGACGAGAAGGTCGAAGGTGAGGGACGAGGAGGTCGAAGGTGAGGGATGAGGGACGAGAAGGTCAAAGGTGAGGGATGAGGGACAAGAAGGTCAAAGGTGAGGGACGAGAAGGTCAAAGGTGAGGGATGAGGGACGAGAAGGTCAAAGGTGAGGGACGAGAAGGTCGAAGGTGAGGGATGAGGGACGAGAAGGTCGAAGGTGAGGGACGAGAAGGTCAAAGGTGAGGGACGAGAAGGTCGAAGGTGAGGGATGAGGGACGAGAAGGTCGAAGGTGAGGGACGAGAAGGTCGAAGGTGAGGGATGAGGGACGAGAAGGTCAAAGGTGAGGGATGAGGGACGAGAAGGTCGAAGATGAGGGAGGAGGGACGAGAAGGTCGAAGGTGAGGGACGAGAAGGTCGAAGGTGAGGGATGAGGGACGAGAAGGTCGAAGGTGAGGGACGAGAAGGTCGAAGGTGAGGGATGAGGGACGAGAAGGTCGAAGGTGAGGGATGAGGGACGAGAAGGTCAAAGGTGAGGGTTGAGGGACGAGAAGGTCAAAGGTGAGGGACGAGAAGGTCGAAGGTGGGGGATGAGGGACGAGAAGGTCGAAGGTGAGGGACGAGAAGGTCGAAGGTGAGGGATGAGGGACGAGAAGGTCAAAGGTGAGGGATGAGGGACGAGAAGGTCAAAGGTGAGGGATGAGGGACGAGAAGGTCGAAGGTGAGGGATGAGGGACGAGAAGTTCAAAGGTGAGGGACAAGAAGGTCGAAGGTGAGGGATGAGGGACGAGAAGGTCAAAGGTGAGGGACAAGAAGGTCGAAGGTGAGGGATGAGGGATGAGAAGGTCAAAGGTGAGGGATCAGGGACGAGAAGATCGAAGATGAGGGAGGAGGGACGAGAAGGTCGAAGGTGAGGGATGAGGGATGAGAAGGTCGAAGGTGAGGGATGAGAAGGTCGAAGATGAGGGATGAGGGACGAGAAGGTCGAAGGTGAGGGATGAGGGTTGAGAAGGTCAAAGGTGAGGGACGAGAAGGTCGAAGGTGAGGGATGAGAGATGAGAAGGTCAAAGGTGAGGGATCAGGGACGAGAAGATCGAAGATGAGGGAGGAGGGACGAGAAGGTCAAAGGTGAGGGATGAGGGACGAGAAGGTCGAAGGTGAGGGATGAGGGACGAGAAGTTCAAAGGTGAGGGACAAGAAGGTCGAAGGTGAGGGATGAGGGACGAGAAGGTCGAAGGTGAGGGACAAGAAGGTCGAAGGTGAGGGATGAGAGATGAGAAGGTCAAAGGTGAGGGATCAGGGACGAGAAGATCGAAGATGAGGGAGGAGGGAGGAGAAGGTCAAAGGTGAGGGATGAGGGACGAGAAGGTCAAAGGTGAGGGATGAGGGACGAGAAGGTCAAAGGTGAGGGACGAGAAGGTCAAAGGTGAGGGATTAGGGACGAGAAGGTCAAAGGTGAGGGATGAGGGACGAGAAGGTCGAAGATGAGGGACGAGAAGGTCGAAGATGAGGGAGGAGGGACGAGAAGGTCGAAGGTGAGGGATGAAGGACGAGAAGGTCGAAGGTGAGGGATGAGGGACGAGAAGGTCGAAGGTGAGGGATGAGGGACGAGAAGGTCGAAGGTGAGGGATGAGGGACGAGAAGGTCAAATGTGAGGGATGAGGGACGAGAAGGTCGAAGGTGAGGGACAAGAAGGTCGAAGGTGAGGGATGGGGGACAAGAAGGTCGAAGGTGAGGGACCAGAAGGTCGAAGGTGAGGGAGTGGGACAAGAAGGTCAAAGGTGAGGGACGAGAAGGTCGAAGGTGAGGGATGAGGGACGAGAAGGTCGAAGGTGAGGGACGAGAAGGTCGAAGGTGAGGGATGAGGGACGAGAAGGTCGAAGGTGAGGGATGAGGGACGAGAAGGTCAAAGGTGAGGGATGAGGGACAAGAAGGTCAAAGGTGAGGGACGAGGGACAAGAAGGTCAAAGGTGAGGGATGAGGGACGAGAAGGTCAAAGGTGAGGGACGAGAAGGTCGAAGGTGAGGGATGAGGGACGAGAAGGTCGAAGGTGAGGGACGAGAAGGTCAAAGGTGAGGGACGAGAAGGTCGAAAGTGAGGGATGAGGGACGAGAAGGTCGAAGGTGAGGGACGAGAAGGTCGAAGGTGAGGGATGAGGGACGAGAAGGTCAAAGGTGAGGGATGAGGGACGAGAAGGTCGAAGATGAGGGAGGAGGGACGAGAAGGTCGAAGGTGAGGGATGAGGGACGAGAAGGTTGAAGATGAGGGAGGAGGGACGAGGAGGTCAAAGGTGAGGGATGAGGGACGAGAAGGTCAAAGGTGAGGGATGAGGGACGAGAAGGTCGAAGGTGAGGGATGAGGGACGAGAAGTTCAAAGGTGAGGGACAAGAAGGTCGAAGGTGAGGGATGAGGGACGAGAAGGTCAAAGGTGAGGGACAAGAAGGTCGAAGGTGAGGGATGAGGGATGAGAAGGTCAAAGGTGAGGGATCAGGGACGAGAAGATCGAAGATGAGGGAGGAGGGACGAGAAGGTCGAAGGTGAGGGATGAGGGATGAGAAGGTCGAAGGTGAGGGATGAGAAGGTCGAAGATGAGGGATGAGGGACGAGAAGGTCGAAGGTGAGGGATGAGGGTTGAGAAGGTCAAAGGTGAGGGACGAGAAGGTCGAAGGTGAGGGATGAGAGATGAGAAGGTCAAAGGTGAGGGATCAGGGACGAGAAGATCGAAGATGAGGGAGGAGGGACGAGAAGGTCAAAGGTGAGGGATGAGGGACGAGAAGGTCGAAGGTGAGGGATGAGGGACGAGAAGTTCAAAGGTGAGGGACAAGAAGGTCGAAGGTGAGGGATGAGGGACGAGAAGGTCGAAGGTGAGGGACAAGAAGGTCGAAGGTGAGGGATGAGAGATGAGAAGGTCAAAGGTGAGGGATCAGGGACGAGAAGATCGAAGATGAGGGAGGAGGGAGGAGAAGGTCAAAGGTGAGGGATGAGGGACGAGAAGGTCGAAGGTGAGGGATGAGGGACGAGAAGGTCAAAGGTGAGGGACGAGAAGGTCAAAGGTGAGGGATTAGGGACGAGAAGGTCAAAGGTGAGGGATGAGGGACGAGAAGGTCGAAGATGAGGGACGAGAAGGTCGAAGATGAGGGAGGAGGGACGAGAAGGTCGAAGGTGAGGGATGAAGGACGAGAAGGTCGAAGGTGAGGGATGAGGGACGAGAAGGTCGAAGGTGAGGGATGAGGGACGAGAAGGTCGAAGGTGAGGGATGAGGGACGAGAAGGTCAAATGTGAGGGATGAGGGACGAGAAGGTCGAAGGTGAGGGACAAGAAGGTCGAAGGTGAGGGATGGGGGACAAGAAGGTCGAAGGTGAGGGACCAGAAGGTCGAAGGTGAGGGAGTGGGACAAGAAGGTCAAAGGTGAGGGACGAGAAGGTCGAAGGTGAGGGATGAGGGACGAGAAGGTCGAAGGTGAGGGACGAGAAGGTCGAAGGTGAGGGATGAGGGACGAGAAGGTCGAAGGTGAGGGATGAGGGACGAGAAGGTCAAAGGTGAGGGATGAGGGACAAGAAGGTCAAAGGTGAGGGACGAGGGACAAGAAGGTCAAAGGTGAGGGATGAGGGACGAGAAGGTCAAAGGTGAGGGACGAGAAGGTCGAAGGTGAGGGATGAGGGACGAGAAGGTCGAAGGTGAGGGACGAGAAGGTCAAAGGTGAGGGACGAGAAGGTCGAAAGTGAGGGATGAGGGACGAGAAGGTCGAAGGTGAGGGACGAGAAGGTCGAAGGTGAGGGATGAGGGACGAGAAGGTCAAAGGTGAGGGATGAGGGACGAGAAGGTCGAAGATGAGGGAGGAGGGACGAGAAGGTCGAAGGTGAGGGATGAGGGACGAGAAGGTTGAAGATGAGGGAGGAGGGACGAGGAGGTCAAAGGTGAGGGATGAGGGACGAGAAGGTTGAAGGTGAGGGATGAGGGACGAGAAGGTCGAAGGTGAGGGATGAGGGACGAGAAGGTCAAAGGTGAGGGATCAGGGACGAGCAGGTCAAAGGTGAGGGATGAGGGATGAGAAGGTCAAAGGTGAGGGATGAGGGATGAGAAGGTCGAAGGTGGGGGATGAGGGACGAGAAGGTCGAAGGTGAGGGATGAGAAGGTCGAAGGTGACGGATGAGGGACGAGATGGTCGAAGGTGAGGGAAGAGGGACGAGAAGGTCGAAGGTGAGGGGAGAGGGACGAGAAGGACAAAGATAAGGGAAGATAAGGTCGAAGATGAGGGATGAGGGACGATAAGGTCGAAGATGAGGGACGAAAATGTCAAAGAAGAGGGATCAGGGACGAGCAGGTAAAAGGTGAGGGATGAGGGACGAGAAGGTCGAAGGTGAGGGATGAGGGTCGAGAAGGTCGAAGGTGAGGAACGAGAAGGCCGAAGATGAGGAACGAGAAGGTCAAAGGTGAGGGATGAGAAGGTTGAAGGTGAGGGATGAGGGACGAGAAGGTCGACGGTGAGGGATGAGGGACGAGAAGGTCAAAGGAGAGGGATGAGGGGCGAGAAGGTCGAAGGTGAGGGATGAGGGACGAGAAGGTCAAAGGTGAGGGATGAGGGACGAGAAGGTCGAAGGTGAGGGATGAGGGACGAGAAGGTCGAAGGTGAGGGACGAGGAGGTCGAAGGTGAGGGATGAGGGACGAGAAGGTCAAAGGTGAGGGATGAGGGACGAGAAGGTCAAAGGTGAGGGACAAGAAGGTCAAAGGTGAGGGATGAGGGACGAGAAGGTCGAAGGTGAGGGACGAGAAGGTCGAAGGTGAGGGATGAGGGACGAGAAGGTCGAAGGTAAGGGACGAGAAGGTCAAAGGTGAGGGACGAGAAGGTCGAAGGTGAGGGATGAGGGACGAGAAGGTCGAAGGTGAGGGACGAGAAGGTCGAAGGTGAGGGATGAGGGACGAGAAGGTCAAAGGTGAGGGATGAGGGACGAGAAGGTCGAAGATGAGGGAGGAGGGACGAGAAGGTCGAAGGTGAGGGATGAGGGACGAGAAGGTCGAAGGTGAGGGATGAGGGACGAGAAGGTCGAAGGTGAGGGATGAGGGATGAGAAGGTCAAAGGTGAGGGACGAGAAGGTCGAAGGTGAGGGATGAGGGACGAGAAGGTCAAAGGTGAGGGACGAGAAGGTCGAAGGTGAGGGATGAGGGACGAGAAGGTCGAAGGTGAGGGACGAGAAGGTCGAAGGTGAGGGATGAGGGACGAGAAGGTCAAAGGTGAGGGATGAGGGACGAGAAGGTCGAAGATGAGGGACGAGATGGTCGAAGGTGAGGGACGAGAAGGTCGAAAGTGAGGGATGAGGGACGAGAAGGTCGAAGGTGAGGGATGAGGGACGAGAAGGTCAAAGGTGAGGGATGAGGAATGAGAAGGTCAAAGGTGAAGGATGAGGGATGAGAAGGTCGAAGGTGAGGGATGAGGGTCGAGAAGGTCGAAGGTGAGGAACAAGAAGGCCGAAGGTGAGGAACAAGAAGGTCAAAGGTGAGGGACGAGAAGGTCGAAGGTGAGGGATGAGGGACGAGAAGGTCGAAGGTGAGGGATGAGGGACGAGAAGGTCAAAGGTGAGGGTTGAGGGACGAGAAGGTCAAAGGTGAGGGACGAGAAGGTCGAAGGTGAGGGATGAGGGACGAGAAGGTCGAAGGTGAGGGATGAGGGACGAGAAGGTCAAAGGTGAGGGTTGAGGGACGAGAAGGTCAAAGGTGAGGGACGAGAAGGTCGAAGGTGGGGGATGAGGGACGAGAAGGTCGAAGGTGAGGGACGAGAAGGTCGAAGGTGAGGGATGAGGGACGAGAAGGTCAAAGGTGAGGGATGAGGGACGAGAAGGTCGAAGATGAGGGACGAGGAGGTTGAAGGTGAGGGACGAGAAGGTCGAAGGTGAGGGATGAGGGACGAGAAGGTCAAAGGTGAGGGATGAGGGACGAGAAGGTTGAAGATGAGGGACGAGGAGGTCGAAGGTGAGGGACGAGAAGGTCGAAGGTGAGGGATGAGGGACGAGAAGGTCGAAGGTGAGGGACGAGAAGGTCGAAGGTGAGGGATGAGGAACGAGAAGGTCAAAGGTGAGGGATGAGGGACGAGAAGGTCGAAGGTGAGGAACGAGAAGGCCGAAGATGAGGAACGAGAAGGTCAAAGGTGAGGGATGAGAAGGTTGAAGGTGAGGGATGAGGGACGAGAAGGTCGAAGGTGAGGGATGAGGGACGAGAAGGTCAAAGGAGAGGGATGAGGGACGAGAAGGTCGAAGGTGAGGGATGAGGGACGAGAAGGTCAAAGGTGAGGGATGAGGGACGAGAAGGTCGAAGGTGAGGGACGAGGGACGAGAAGGTCGAAGGTGAGGGACGAGGAGGTCGAAGGTGAGGGATGAGGGACGAGAAGGTCAAAGGTGAGGGATGAGGGACAAGAAGGTCAAAGGTGAGGGACGAGAAGGTCAAAGGTGAGGGATGAGGGACGAGAAGGTCAAAGGTGAGGGACGAGAAGGTCGAAGGTGAGGGATGAGGGACGAGAAGGTCGAAGGTGAGGGACGAGAAGGTCAAAGGTGAGGGACGAGAAGGTCGAAGGTGAGGGATGAGGGACGAGAAGGTCGAAGGTGAGGGACGAGAAGGTCGAAGGTGAGGGATGAGGGACGAGAAGGTCAAAGGTGAGGGATGAGGGACGAGAAGGTCGAAGATGAGGGAGGAGGGACGAGAAGGTCGAAGGTGAGGGACGAGAAGGTCGAAGGTGAGGGATGAGGGACGAGAAGGTCGAAGGTGAGGGACGAGAAGGTCGAAGGTGAGGGATGAGGGACGAGAAGGTCGAAGGTGAGGGATGAGGGAAGAGAAGGTCAAAGGTGAGGGTTGAGGGACGAGAAGGTCAAAGGTGAGGGACGAGAAGGTCGAAGGTGGGGGATGAGGGACGAGAAGGTCGAAGGTGAGGGACGAGAAGGTCGAAGGTGAGGGATGAGGGACGAGAAGGTCAAAGGTGAGGGATGAGGGACGAGAAGGTCGAAGATGAGGGACGAGGAGGTCGAAGGTGAGGGACGAGAAGGTCGAAGGTGAGGGATGAGGGACGAGAAGGTCAAAGGTGAGGGATGAGCGACGAGAAGGTTGAAGATGAGGGACGAGAAGGTCGAAAGTGAGGGACGAGAAGGTCGAAGGTGAGGGATGAGGGACGAGAAGGTCAAAGGTGAGGGACGAGAAGGTCGAAGGTGAGGGATGAGGGACGAGAAGGTCGAAGGTGAGGGACGAGAAGGTCGAAGGTGAGGGATGAGGGACGAGAAGGTCGAAGGTGAGGGATGAGGGACGAGAAGGTCAAAGGTGAGGGTTGAGGGACGAGAAGGTCAAAGGTGAGGGACGAGAAGGTCGAAGGTGGGGGATGAGGGATGTGAAGGTCGAAGGTGAGGGACGAGAAGGTCGAAGGTGAGGGATGAGGGACGAGAAGGTCAAAGGTGAGGGATGAGGGACGAGAAGGTCGAAGATGAGGGACGAGGAGGTCGAAGGTGAGGGACGAGAAGGTCGAAGGTGAGGGATGAGGGACGAGAAGGTCAAAGGTGAGGGATGAGCGACGAGAAGGTTGAAGATGAGGGACGAGAGGGTCGAAGGTGAGGGACGAGAAGGTCGAAGGTGAGGGACGAGAAGGTCGAAGGTGAGGGATGAGGGACGAGAAGGTCGAAGGTGAGGGACGAGAAGGTCAAAGGTGAGGGACGAGAAGGTCGAAGGTGAGGGATGAGGGACGAGAAGGTCGAAGGTGAGGGACGAGAAGGTCGAAGGTGAGGGATGAGGGACGAGAAGGTCAAAGGTGAGGGATGAGGGACGAGAAGGTCGAAGATGAGGGAGGAGGGACGAGAAGGTCGAAGGTGAGGGATGAGGGACGAGAAGGTCAAAGGTGAGGGATGAGGGACGAGAAGGTCGAAGGTGAGGGATGAGGGATGAGAAGGTCAAAGGTGAGGGACAAGAAGGTCGAAGGTGAGGGATGACGGACGAGAAGGTCAAAGGTGAGGGACGAGAAGGTCGAAGGTGAGGGATGAGGGACGAGAAGGTCGAAGGTGAGGGATGAGGGACGAGAAGGTCAAAGGTGAGGGATGAGGGACGAGAAGGTCGAAAATGAGGGAGGAGGGACGAGAAGGTCGAAGGTGAGGGATGAGGGACGAGAAGGTTGTAGATGAGGGAGGAGGGACGAGGAGGTCAAAGGTGAGGGATGAGGGACGAGAAGGTTGAAGGTGAGGGATGAGGGACGAGAAGGTCGAAGGTGAGGGATGAGGGACGAGAAGGTCAAAGGTGAGGGATCAGGGACGAGCAGGTCAAAGGTGAGGGATGAGGGATGAGAAGGTCGAAGGTGAGGGATGAGGGATGAGAAGGTCGAAGGTGGGGGATGAGGGACGAGAAGGTCGAAGGTGAGGGATGAGAAGGTCGAAGGTGACGGATGAGGGACGAGATGGTCGAAGGTGAGGGAAGAGGGACGAGAAGGTCGAAGGTGAGGGGAGAGGGACGAGAAGGACGAAGATGAGGGAAGATAAGGTCGAAGATGAGGGATGAGGGACGATAAGGTCGAAGATGAGGGACGAAAAGGTCAAAGAAGAGGGATCAGGGACGAGCAGGTCAAAGGTGAGGGATGAGGGACGAGAAGGTCGAAGGTGAGGGATGAGGGTCGAGAAGGTCGAAGGTGAGGAACGAGAAGGCCGAAGATGAGGAATGAGAAGGTCAAAGGTGAGGGATGAGAAGGTTGAAGGTGAGGGATGAGGGACGAGAAGGTCGACGGTGAGGGATGAGGGACGAGAAGGTCAAAGGAGAGGGATGAGGGACGAGAAGGTCGAAGGTGAGGGATGAGGGACGAGAAGGTCAAAGGTGAGGGATGAGGGACGAGAAGGTCGAAGGTGAGGGATGAGGGACGAGAAGGTCGAAGGTGAGGGACGAGGAGGTCGAAGGTGAGGGATGAGGGACGAGAAGGTCAAAGGTGAGGGACAAGAAGGTCAAAGGTGAGGGATGAGGGACGAGAAGGTCGAAGGTGAGGGACGAGAAGGTCGAAGGTGAGGGATGAGGGACGAGAAGGTCGAAGGTGAGGGACGAGAAGGTCAAAGGTGAGGGACGAGAAGGTCGAAGGTGAGGGATGAGGGACGAGAAGGTCAAAGGTGAGGGATGAGCGACGAGAAGGTTGAAGATGAGGGACGAGAAGGTCGAAGGTGAGGGACGAGAAGGTCGAAGGTGAGGGATGAGGGACGAGAAGGTCAAAGGTGAGGGACGAGAAGGTCGAAGGTGAGGGATGAGGGACGAGAAGGTCGAAGGTGAGGGACGAGAAGGTCGAAGGTGAGGGTTGAGGGACGAGAAGGTCAAAGGTGAGGGACGAGAAGGTCGAAGGTGAGGGATGAGGGACGAGAAGGTCGAAGGTGAGGGACGAGAAGGTCGAAGGTGAGGGATGAGGGACGAGAAGGTCGAAGGTGAGGGATGAGGGACGAGAAGGTCAAAGGTGAGGGTTGAGGGACGAGAAGGTCAAAGGTGAGGGACGAGAAGGTCGAAGGTGGGGGATGAGGGACGAGAAGGTCGAAGGTGAGGGACGAGAAGGTCGAAGGTGAGGGATGAGGGACGAGAAGGTCAAAGGTGAGGGATGAGGGACGAGAAGGTCGAAGATGAGGGACGAGGAGGTCGAAGGTGAGGGACGAGAAGGTCGAAGGTGAGGGATGAGGGACGAGAAGGTCAAAGGTGAGGGATGAGCGACGAGAAGGTTGAAGATGAGGGACGAGAAGGTCGAAAGTGAGGGACGAGAAGGTCGAAGGTGAGGGATGAGGGACGAGAAGGTCAAAGGTGAGGGACGAGAAGGTCGAAGGTGAGGGATGAGGGACGAGAAGGTCGAAGGTGAGGGACGAGAAGGTCGAAGGTGAGGGATGAGGGACGAGAAGGTCGAAGGTGAGGGATGAGGGACGAGAAGGTCAAAGGTGAGGGTTGAGGGACGAGAAGGTCAAAGGTGAGGGACGAGAAGGTCGAAGGTGGGGGATGAGGGATGTGAAGGTCGAAGGTGAGGGACGAGAAGGTCGAAGGTGAGGGATGAGGGACGAGAAGGTCAAAGGTGAGGGATGAGGGACGAGAAGGTCGAAGATGAGGGACGAGGAGGTCGAAGGTGAGGGACGAGAAGGTCGAAGGTGAGGGATGAGGGACGAGAAGGTCAAAGGTGAGGGATGAGCGACGAGAAGGTTGAAGATGAGGGACGAGAGGGTCGAAGGTGAGGGACGAGAAGGTCGAAGGTGAGGGACGAGAAGGTCGAAGGTGAGGGATGAGGGACGAGAAGGTCGAAGGTGAGGGACGAGAAGGTCAAAGGTGAGGGACGAGAAGGTCGAAGGTGAGGGATGAGGGACGAGAAGGTCGAAGGTGAGGGACGAGAAGGTCGAAGGTGAGGGATGAGGGACGAGAAGGTCAAAGGTGAGGGATGAGGGACGAGAAGGTCGAAGATGAGGGAGGAGGGACGAGAAGGTCGAAGGTGAGGGATGAGGGACGAGAAGGTCGAAGGTGAGGGATGAGGGACGAGAAGGTCGAAGGTGAGGGATGAGGGATGAGAAGGTCAAAGGTGAGGGACGAGAAGGTCGAAGGTGAGGGATGAGGGACGAGAAGGTCAAAGGTGAGGGACGAGAAGGTCGAAGGTGAGGGATGAGGGACGAGAAGGTCGAAGGTGAGGGACGAGAAGGTCGAAGGTGAGGGATGAGGGACGAGAAGGTCAAAGGTGAGGGATGAGGGACGAGAAGGTCGAAGATGAGGGACGAGATGGTCGAAGGTGAGGGACGAGAAGGTCGAAGGTGAGGGATGAGGGACGAGAAGGTCGAAGGTGAGGGACGAGAAGGTCGAAGGTGAGGGATGAGGGACGAGAAGGTCGAAGGTGAGGGATGAGGGACGAGAAGGTCAAAGGTGAGGGATGAGGAATGAGAAGGTCAAAGGTGAAGGATGAGGGATGAGAAGGTCGAAGGTGAGGGATGAGGGTCGAGAAGGTCGAAGGTGAGGAACAAGAAGGCCGAAGGTGAGGAACGAGAAGGTCAAAGGTGAGGGACGAGAAGGTCGAAGGTGAGGGATGAGGGACGAGAAGGTCAAAGGTGAGGGACGAGAAGGTCGAAGGTGAGGGATGAGGGACGAGAAGGTCGAAGGTGAGGGACGAGAAGGTCGAAGGTGAGGGATGAGGGACGAGAAGGTCAAAGGTGAGGGACGAGAAGGTCGAAGGTGAGGGATGAGGGACGAGAAGGTCAAAGGTGAGGGACGAGAAGGTCGAAGGTGAGGGATGAGGGACGAGAAGGTCGAAGGTGAGGGACGAGAAGGTCGAAGGTGAGGGATGAGGGACGAGAAGGTCAAAGGTGAGGGTTGAGGGACGAGAAGGTCAAAGGTGAGGGACGAGAAGGTCGAAGGTGGGGGATGAGGGACGAGAAGGTCGAAGGTGAGGGACGAGAAGGTCGAAGGTGAGGGATGAGGGACGAGAAGGTCAAAGGTGAGGGATGAGGGACGAGAAGGTCGAAGATGAGGGACGAGGAGGTCGAAGGTGAGGGACGAGAAGGTCGAAGGTGAGGGATGAGGGACGAGAAGGTCAAAGGTGAGGGATGAGCGACGAGAAGGTTGAAGATGAGGGACGAGAAGGTCGAAAGTGAGGGACGAGAAGGTCGAAGGTGAGGGATGAGGGACGAGAAGGTCAAAGGTGAGGGACGAGAAGGTCGAAGGTGAGGGATGAGGGACGAGAAGGTCGAAGGTGAGGGACGAGAAGGTCGAAGGTGAGGGATGAGGGACGAGAAGGTCGAAGGTGAGGGATGAGGGACGAGAAGGTCAAAGGTGAGGGTTGAGGGACGAGAAGGTCAAAGGTGAGGGACGAGAAGGTCGAAGGTGGGGGATGAGGGATGTGAAGGTCGAAGGTGAGGGACGAGAAGGTCGAAGGTGAGGGATGAGGGACGAGAAGGTCAAAGGTGAGGGATGAGGGACGAGAAGGTCGAAGATGAGGGACGAGGAGGTCGAAGGTGAGGGACGAGAAGGTCGAAGGTGAGGGATGAGGGACGAGAAGGTCAAAGGTGAGGGATGAGCGACGAGAAGGTTGAAGATGAGGGACGAGAGGGTCGAAGGTGAGGGACGAGAAGGTCGAAGGTGAGGGACGAGAAGGTCGAAGGTGAGGGATGAGGGACGAGAAGGTCGAAGGTGAGGGACGAGAAGGTCAAAGGTGAGGGACGAGAAGGTCGAAGGTGAGGGATGAGGGACGAGAAGGTCGAAGGTGAGGGACGAGAAGGTCGAAGGTGAGGGATGAGGGACGAGAAGGTCAAAGGTGAGGGATGAGGGACGAGAAGGTCGAAGATGAGGGAGGAGGGACGAGAAGGTCGAAGGTGAGGGATGAGGGACAAGAAGGTCGAAGGTGAGGGATGAGGGACGAGAAGGTCGAAGGTGAGGGATGAGGGATGAGAAGGTCAAAGGTGAGGGACGAGAAGGTCGAAGGTGAGGGATGAGGGACGAGAAGGTCAAAGGTGAGGGACGAGAAGGTCGAAGGTGAGGGATGAGGGACGAGAAGGTCGAAGGTGAGGGACGAGAAGGTCGAAGGTGAGGGATGAGGGACGAGAAGGTCAAAGGTGAGGGATGAGGGACGAGAAGGTCGAAGATGAGGGACGAGATGGTCGAAGGTGAGGGACGAGAAGGTCGAAGGTGAGGGATGAGGGACGAGAAGGTCGAAGGTGAGGGACGAGAAGGTCGAAGGTGAGGGATGAGGGACGAGAAGGTCGAAGGTGAGGGATGAGGGACGAGAAGGTCAAAGGTGAGGGATGAGGAATGAGAAGGTCAAAGGTGAAGGATGAGGGATGAGAAGGTCGAAGGTGAGGGATGAGGGTCGAGAAGGTCGAAGGTGAGGAACAAGAAGGCCGAAGGTGAGGAACGAGAAGGTCAAAGGTGAGGGACGAGAAGGTCGAAGGTGAGGGATGAGGGACGAGAAGGTCAAAGGTGAGGGTTGAGGGACGAGAAGGTCAAAGGTGAGGGACGAGAAGGTCGAAGGTGGGGGATGAGGGACGAGAAGGTCGAAGGTGAGGGACGAGAAGGTCGAAGGTGAGGGATGAGGGACGAGAAGGTCAAAGGTGAGGGATGAGCGACGAGAAGGTTGAAGATGAGGGACGAGAGGGTCGAAGGTGAGGGACGAGAAGGTCGAAGGTGAGGGACGAGAAGGTCGAAGGTGAGGGATGAGGGACGAGAAGGTCGAAGGTGAGGGACGAGAAGGTCAAAGGTGAGGGACGAGAAGGTCGAAGGTGAGGGATGAGGGACGAGAAGGTCGAAGGTGAGGGACGAGAAGGTCGAAGGTGAGGGATGAGGGACGAGAAGGTCAAAGGTGAGGGATGAGGGACGAGAAGGTCGAAGATGAGGGAGGAGGGACGAGAAGGTCGAAGGTGAGGGATGAGGGACAAGAAGGTCGAAGGTGAGGGATGAGGGACGAGAAGGTCGAAGGTGAGGGATGAGGGATGAGAAGGTCAAAGGTGAGGGACGAGAAGGTCGAAGGTGAGGGATGAGGGACGAGAAGGTCAAAGGTGAGGGACGAGAAGGTCGAAGGTGAGGGATGAGGGACGAGAAGGTCGAAGGTGAGGGACGAGAAGGTCGAAGGTGAGGGATGAGGGACGAGAAGGTCAAAGGTGAGGGATGAGGGACGAGAAGGTCGAAGATGAGGGACGAGATGGTCGAAGGTGAGGGACGAGAAGGTCGAAGGTGAGGGATGAGGGACGAGAAGGTCGAAGGTGAGGGACGAGAAGGTCGAAGGTGAGGGATGAGGGACGAGAAGGTCGAAGGTGAGGGATGAGGGACGAGAAGGTCAAAGGTGAGGGATGAGGAATGAGAAGGTCAAAGGTGAAGGATGAGGGATGAGAAGGTCGAAGGTGAGGGATGAGGGTCGAGAAGGTCGAAGGTGAGGAACAAGAAGGCCGAAGGTGAGGAACGAGAAGGTCAAAGGTGAGGGACGAGAAGGTCGAAGGTGAGGGATGAGGGACGAGAAGGTCAAAGGTGAGGGTTGAGGGACGAGAAGGTCAAAGGTGAGGGACGAGAAGGTCGAAGGTGGGGGATGAGGGACGAGAAGGTCGAAGGTGAGGGACGAGAAGGTCGAAGGTGAGGGATGAGGGACGAGAAGGTCAAAGGTGAGGGATGAGGGACGAGAAGGTCGAAGATGAGGGATGAGGAGGTCGAAGGTGAGGGACGAGAAGGTCGAAGGTGAGGGATGAGGGACGAGAAGGTCAAAGGTGAGGGATGAGCGATGAGAAGGTTGAAGATGAGGGACGAGGAGGTCGAAGGTGAGGGACGAGAAGGTCGAAGGTGAGGGATGAGGGACGAGAAGGTCGAAGGTGAGGGACGAGAAGGTTGAAGGTGAGGGATGAGGGACGAGAAGGTCGAAGGTGAGGGATGAGGGACGAGAAGGTCAAAGGTGAGGGATGAAGAATGAGAAGGTCAAAGGTGAAGGATGAGGGACGAGAAGGTCGAAGGTGAGGGATGAGGGACGAGAAGGTCAAAGGTGAGGGATGAGGGACGAGAAGGTCGAAGGTGAGGGATGAGGGACGAGAAGGTCGAAGGTGAGGGATGAGGGACGAGAAGGTCGAAGGTGAGGGACGAGAAGGTCGAAGGTGAGGGATGAGGGACGAGAAGGTCAAAGGTGAGGGATGAGGGACGAGAAGGTCGAAGATGAGGGAGGAGGGACGAGAAGGTCGAAGGTGAGGGATGAGGGACAAGAAGGTCGAAGGTGAGGGATGAGGGACGAGAAGGTCGAAGGTGAGGGATGAGGGATGAGAAGGTCAAAGGTGAGGGACGAGAAGGTCGAAGGTGAGGGATGAGGGACGAGAAGGTCAAAGGTGAGGGACGAGAAGGTCGAAGGTGAGGGATGAGGGACGAGAAGGTCGAAGGTGAGGGACGAGAAGGTCGAAGGTGAGGGATGAGGGACGAGAAGGTCAAAGGTGAGGGATGAGGGACGAGAAGGTCGAAGATGAGGGACGAGATGGTCGAAGGTGAGGGACGAGAAGGTCGAAGGTGAGGGATGAGGGACGAGAAGGTCGAAGGTGAGGGACGAGAAGGTCGAAGGTGAGGGATGAGGGACGAGAAGGTCGAAGGTGAGGGATGAGGGACGAGAAGGTCAAAGGTGAGGGATGAGGAATGAGAAGGTCAAAGGTGAAGGATGAGGGATGAGAAGGTCGAAGGTGAGGGATGAGGGACGAGAAGGTCAAAGGTGAGGGATGAGGGACGAGAAGGTCGAAGATGAGGGACGAGGAGGTCGAAGGTGAGGGACGAGAAGGTCGAAGGTGAGGGATGAGGGACGAGAAGGTCAAAGGTGAGGGATGAGCGACGAGAAGGTTGAAGATGAGGGACGAGAAGGTCGAAAGTGAGGGACGAGAAGGTCGAAGGTGAGGGATGAGGGACGAGAAGGTCAAAGGTGAGGGACGAGAAGGTCGAAGGTGAGGGATGAGGGACGAGAAGGTCGAAGGTGAGGGACGAGAAGGTCGAAGGTGAGGGATGAGGGACGAGAAGGTCGAAGGTGAGGGATGAGGGACGAGAAGGTCAAAGGTGAGGGTTGAGGGACGAGAAGGTCAAAGGTGAGGGACGAGAAGGTCGAAGGTGGGGGATGAGGGATGTGAAGGTCGAAGGTGAGGGACGAGAAGGTCGAAGGTGAGGGATGAGGGACGAGAAGGTCAAAGGTGAGGGATGAGGGACGAGAAGGTCGAAGATGAGGGACGAGGAGGTCGAAGGTGAGGGACGAGAAGGTCGAAGGTGAGGGATGAGGGACGAGAAGGTCAAAGGTGAGGGATGAGCGACGAGAAGGTTGAAGATGAGGGACGAGAGGGTCGAAGGTGAGGGACGAGAAGGTCGAAGGTGAGGGACGAGAAGGTCGAAGGTGAGGGATGAGGGACGAGAAGGTCGAAGGTGAGGGACGAGAAGGTCAAAGGTGAGGGACGAGAAGGTCGAAGGTGAGGGATGAGGGACGAGAAGGTCGAAGGTGAGGGATGAGGGACGAGAAGGTCAAAGGTGAGGGATGAGGGACGAGAAGGTCGAAGATGAGGGAGGAGGGACGAGAAGGTCGAAGGTGAGGGATGAGGGACGAGAAGGTCGAAGGTGAGGGATGAGGGACGAGAAGGTCGAAGGTGAGGGATGAGGGATGAGAAGGTCAAAGGTGAGGGACGAGAAGGTCGAAGGTGAGGGATGAGGGACGAGAAGGTCAAAGGTGAGGGACGAGAAGGTCGAAGGTGAGGGATGAGGGACGAGAAGGTCGAAGGTGAGGGACGAGAAGGTCGAAGGTGAGGGATGAGGGACGAGAAGGTCAAAGGTGAGGGATGAGGGACGAGAAGGTCGAAGATGAGGGACGAGATGGTCGAAGGTGAGGGACGAGAAGGTCGAAGGTGAGGGATGAGGGACGAGAAGGTCGAAGGTGAGGGACGAGAAGGTCGAAGGTGAGGGATGAGGGACGAGAAGGTCGAAGGTGAGGGATGAGGGACGAGAAGGTCAAAGGTGAGGGATGAGGAATGAGAAGGTCAAAGGTGAAGGATGAGGGATGAGAAGGTCGAAGGTGAGGGATGAGGGTCGAGAAGGTCGAAGGTGAGGAACAAGAAGGCCGAAGGTGAGGAACGAGAAGGTCAAAGGTGAGGGACGAGAAGGTCGAAGGTGAGGGATGAGGGACGAGAAGGTCAAAGGTGAGGGACGAGAAGGTCGAAGGTGAGGGATGAGGGACGAGAAGGTCGAAGGTGAGGGACGAGAAGGTCGAAGGTGAGGGATGAGGGACGAGAAGGTCAAAGGTGAGGGACGAGAAGGTCGAAGGTGAGGGATGAGAAGGTCAAAGGTGAGGGACGAGAAGGTCGAAGGTGAGGGATGAGGGACGAGAAGGTCGAAGGTGAGGGACGAGAAGGTCGAAGGTGAGGGATGAGGGACGAGAAGGTCAAAGGTGAGGGTTGAGGGACGAGAAGGTCAAAGGTGAGGGACGAGAAGGTCGAAGGTGGGGGATGAGGGACGAGAAGGTCGAAGGTGAGGGACGAGAAGGTCGAAGGTGAGGGATGAGGGACGAGAAGGTCAAAGGTGAGGGATGAGGGACGAGAAGGTCGAAGATGAGGGACGAGGAGGTCGAAGGTGAGGGACGAGAAGGTCGAAGGTGAGGGATGAGGGACGAGAAGGTCAAAGGTGAGGGATGAGCGACGAGAAGGTTGAAGATGAGGGACGAGAAGGTCGAAAGTGAGGGACGAGAAGGTCGAAGGTGAGGGATGAGGGACGAGAAGGTCAAAGGTGAGGGACGAGAAGGTCGAAGGTGAGGGATGAGGGACGAGAAGGTCGAAGGTGAGGGACGAGAAGGTCGAAGGTGAGGGATGAGGGACGAGAAGGTCGAAGGTGAGGGATGAGGGACGAGAAGGTAAAAGGTGAGGGTTGAGGGACGAGAAGGTCAAAGGTGAGGGACGAGAAGGTCGAAGGTGGGGGATGAGGGATGTGAAGGTCGAAGGTGAGGGACGAGAAGGTCGAAGGTGAGGGATGAGGGACGAGAAGGTCAAAGGTGAGGGATGAGGGACGAGAAGGTCGAAGATGAGGGACGAGGAGGTCGAAGGTGAGGGACGAGAAGGTCGAAGGTGAGGGATGAGGGACGAGAAGGTCAAAGGTGAGGGATGAGCGACGAGAAGGTTGAAGATGAGGGACGAGAGGGTCGAAGGTGAGGGACGAGAAGGTCGAAGGTGAGGGACGAGAAGGTCGAAGGTGAGGGATGAGGGACGAGAAGGTCGAAGGTGAGGGACGAGAAGGTCAAAGGTGAGGGACGAGAAGGTCGAAGGTGAGGGATGAGGGACGAGAAGGTCGAAGGTGAGGGACGAGAAGGTCGAAGGTGAGGGATGAGGGACGAGAAGGTCAAAGGTGAGGGATGAGGGACAAGAAGGTCGAAGATGAGGGAGGAGGGACGAGAAGGTCGAAGGTGAGGGATGAGGGACAAGAAGGTCGAAGGTGAGGGATGAGGGACGAGAAGGTCGAAGGTGAGGGATGAGGGATGAGAAGGTCAAAGGTGAGGGACGAGAAGGTCGAAGGTGAGGGATGAGGGACGAGAAGGTCAAAGGTGAGGGACGAGAAGGTCGAAGGTGAGGGATGAGGGACGAGAAGGTCGAAGGTGAGGGACGAGAAGGTCGAAGGTGAGGGATGAGGGACGAGAAGGTCAAAGGTGAGGGATGAGGGACGAGAAGGTCGAAGATGAGGGACGAGATGGTCGAAGGTGAGGGACGAGAAGGTCGAAGGTGAGGGATGAGGGACGAGAAGGTCGAAGGTGAGGGACGAGAAGGTCGAAGGTGAGGGATGAGGGACGAGAAGGTCGAAGGTGAGGGATGAGGGACGAGAAGGTCAAAGGTGAGGGATGAGGAATGAGAAGGTCAAAGGTGAAGGATGAGGGATGAGAAGGTCGAAGGTGAGGGATGAGGGTCGAGAAGGTCGAAGGTGAGGAACAAGAAGGCCGAAGGTGAGGAACGAGAAGGTCAAAGGTGAGGGACGAGAAGGTCGAAGGTGAGGGATGAGGGACGAGAAGGTCAAAGGTGAGGGTTGAGGGACGAGAAGGTCAAAGGTGAGGGACGAGAAGGTCGAAGGTGGGGGATGAGGGACGAGAAGGTCGAAGGTGAGGGACGAGAAGGTCGAAGGTGAGGGATGAGGGACGAGAAGGTCAAAGGTGAGGGATGAGGGACGAGAAGGTCGAAGATGAGGGATGAGGAGGTCGAAGGTGAGGGACGAGAAGGTCGAAGGTGAGGGATGAGGGACGAGAAGGTCAAAGGTGAGGGATGAGCGACGAGAAGGTTGAAGATGAGGGACGAGGAGGTCGAAGGTGAGGGACGAGAAGGTCGAAGGTGAGGGATGAGGGACGAGAAGGTCGAAGGTGAGGGACGAGAAGGTTGAAGGTGAGGGATGAGGGACGAGAAGGTCGAAGGTGAGGGATGAGGGACGAGAAGGTCAAAGGTGAGGGATGAAGAATGAGAAGGTCAAAGGTGAAGGATGAGGGACGAGAAGGTCGAAGGTGAGGGATGAGGGACGAGAAGGTCAAAGGTGAGGGATGAGGGACGAGAAGGTCGAAGGTGAGGGATGAGGGACGAGAAGGTCGAAGGTGAGGGATGAGGGACGAGAAGGTCAAAGGTGAGGGACGAGAAGGTCAAAGGTGAGGGATTAGGGACGAGAAGGTCAAAGGTGAGGGATGAGGGACGAGAAGGTCGAAGATGAGGGACGAGAAGGTCGAAGATGAGGGAGGAGGGACGAGAAGGTCGAAGGTGAGGGATGAAGGACGAGAAGGTCGAAGGTGAGGGATGAGGGACGAGAAGGTCGAAGGTGAGGGATGAGGGACGAGAAGGTCGAAGGTGAGGGATGAGGGACGAGAAGGTCAAATGTGAGGGATGAGGGACGAGAAGGTCGAAGGTGAGGGACAAGAAGGTCGAAGGTGAGGGATGGGGGACAAGAAGGTCAAAGGTGAGGGACGAGAAGGTCGAAGGTGAGGGATGAGGGACGAGAAGGTCGAAGGTGAGGGACGAGAAGGTCGAAGGTGAGGGATGAGGGACGAGAAGGTCGAAGGTGAGGGATGAGGGACGAGAAGGTCAAACGTGAGGGATGAAGAATGAGAAGGTCAAAGGTGAAGGATGAGGGACGAGAAGGTCGAAGGTGAGGGATGAGGGTCGAGAAGGTCGAAGGTGAGGAACGAGAAGGCCGAAGGTGAGGAACGAGAAGGTCAAAGGTGAGGGACGAGAAGGTCTAAGGTGAGGGATGAGGGACGAGAAGGTCGAAGGTGAGGGACGAGGGATGAGAAGGTCGAAGGTGAGGGATGAGGGACGAGAAGGTCAAAGGTGAGGGATGAGGGACGAGAAGGTCAAAGATGAGGGGCGAGAAGGTCGAAGGTGAGGGAGTGGGACGAGAAGGTCGAAGGTGAAGGATGAGGGACGAGAAGGTCGAAGGTGAGGGATGAGGGTCGAGAAGGTCGAAGGTGAGGAACGAGAAGGCCGAAGGTGAGGAACGAGAAGGTCAAAGGTGAGGGACGAGAAGGTCGAAGGTGAGGGAGTGGGACGAGAAGGTCGAAGGTGAGGGACGAGAAGGTCGAAGGTGAGGGATGAGGGACGAGAAGGTCGAAGGTGAGGGATGAGGGATGAGAAGGTCAAAGGTGAGGGACGAGAAGGTCGAAGGTGAGGGATGAGGGACAAGAAGGTCGAAGGTGAGGGACGCGGAGATCAAAGGTGAGGGATGAGGGACGAGAAGGTCGAATGTGAGGGACAAGAAGGTCAAAGGTGAGGGATGAGGGACGAGAAGGTCGAAGGTGAGGGACGAGAAGGTCAAAGGTGAGGGATGAGGGACGAGAAGGTCAAAGGTGAGGGACGAGAAGGTCGAAGGTGAGGGATGAGGGACGAGAAGGTCGAAGGTGAGGGATAAGGGACGAGGGACAAGAAGGTCGAAGGTGAGGGATGAGGGACGAGAAGGTCGAAGGTGAGGGATGAGGGTCGAGAAGGTCGATGTTGAGGAACGAGAAGGCCGAAGGTGAGGAACGAGAAGGTCAAAGGTGAGGGACGAGAAGGTCGAAGGTGAGGGATGAGGGACGAGAAGGTCGAAGATAAGGGATGAGGGACGAGAAGGTCAAAGGTGAGGGATGAGGGACGAGAAGGTCGAAGGTGAGGGATGAGGGACGAGAAGTTCAAAGGTGAGGGACAAGAAGGTCGAAGGTGAGGGATGAGGGACGAGAAGGTCGAAGGTGAGGGACAAGAAGGTCGAAGGTGAGGGATGAGGGATGAGAAGGTCAAAGGTGAGGGATCAGGGACGAGAAGATCGAAGATGAGGGAGGAGGGACGAGAAGGTCGAAGGTGAGGGATGAGGGACGAGAAGGTCGAAGGTGAGGGATGAGGGTTGAGAAGGTCAAAGGTGAGGGACGAGAAGGTCGAAGGTGAGGGATGAGGGATGAGAAGGTCAAAGGTGAGGGATCAGGGACGAGAAGATCGAAGATGAGGGAGGAGGGACGAGAAGGTCAAAAGTGAGGGATGAGGGACGAGAAGGTCGAAGGTGAGGGATGAGGGACGAGAAGTTCAAAGGTGAGGGACAAGAAGGTCGAAGGTGAGGGATGAGGGACGAGAAGGTCGAAGGTGAGGGACGAGAAGGTCGAAGGTGAGGGACAAGAAGGTCGAAGGTGAGGGATGAGAGATGAGAAGGTCAAAGGTGAGGGATCAGGGACGAGAAGATCGAAGATGAGGGAGGAGGGAGGAGAAGGTCAAAGGTGAGGGATGAGGGACGAGAAGGTCGAAGGTGAGGGACGAGGAGATCGAAGGTGAGGGATGAGGGACGAGAAGGTCGAAAGTGAGGGATGAGGGACGAGAAGGTCAAAGGTGAGGGATGAGGGACGAGAAGGTCAAAGGTGAGGGATGAGGGACGAGAAGGTCAAAGGTGAGGGACGAGAAGGTCGAAGGTGAGGAACGAGAAGGTCAAAGGTGAGGGACGAGAAGGTCGAAGGTGAGGGATGAGGGACAAGAAGGTCGAAGATGAGGGATGAGGGATGAGAAGGTCAAAGGTGAGGGATGAGGAACGGGAAGGTCGAAGGTGAGGGATGAGGGACGAGAAGGTCAAGGGTGAGGGATGAGAAGGTTGAAGGTGAGGGATGAGAAGGTCGAAGGTGAGGGATGAGGGACGAGAAGGTTGAAGGTGAGGGATGAGGGACGAGAAGGTCGAAGGTGAGGGATGAGGGATGAGAAGGTCAAAGGTGAGGGACGAGAAGGTCAAAGGTGAGGGATGAGGGACAAGAAGGTCGAAGGTGAGGGACGCGGAGATCAAAGGTGAGGGATGAGGGACGAGAAGGTCGAATGTGAGGGACGAGAAGGTCAAAGGTGAGGGATGAGGGACGAGAAGGTCGAAGGTGAGGGACGAGAAGGTCAAAGGTGAGGGATGAGGGACGAGAAGGTCAAAGGTGAGGGACGAGAAGGTCGAAGGTGAGGGATGAGGGACGAGAAGGTCGAAGGTGAGGGATAAGGGACGAGGGACAAGAAGGTCGAAGGTGAGGGATGAGGGACGAGAAGGTCAAAGGTGAGGGATGAGGAACGAAAAGGTCAAACGTGAAGGATGAGGGACGAGAAGGTCGAAGGTGAGGGATGAGGGTCGAGAAGGTCGATGTTGAGGAACGAGAAGGCCGAAGGTGAGGAACGAGAAGGTCAAAGGTGAGGGACGAGAAGGTCGAAGGTGAGGGATGAGGGACGAGAAGGTCGAAGATAAGGGATGAGGGACGAGAAGGTCAAAGGTGAGGGATGAGGGACGAGAAGGTCGAAGGTGAGGGATGAGGGACGAGAAGTTCAAAGGTGAGGGACAAGAAGGTCGAAGGTGAGGGATGAGGGACGAGAAGGTCAAAGGTGAGGGACAAGAAGGTCGAAGGTGAGGGATGAGGGATGAGAAGGTCAAAGGTGAGGGATCAGGGACGAGAAGATCGAAGATGAGGGAGGAGGGACGAGAAGGTCGAAGGTGAGGGATGAGAAGGTCGAAGGTGAGGGATGAGAAGGTCGAAGATGAGGGATGAGGGACGAGAAGGTCGAAGGTGAGGGATGAGGGTTGAGAAGGTCAAAGGTGAGGGACGAGAAGGTCGAAGGTGAGGGATGAGGGATGAGAAGGTCAAAGGTGAGGGATCAGGGACGAGAAGATCGAAGATGAGGGAGGAGGGACGAGAAGGTCAAAGGTGAGGGATGAGGGACGAGAAGGTCGAAGGTGAGGGATGAGGGACGAGAAGTTCAAAGGTGAGGGACAAGAAGGTCGAAGGTGAGGGATGAGGGACGAGAAGGTCGAAGGTGAGGGACAAGAAGGTCGAAGGTGAGGGATGAGAGATGAGAAGGTCAAAGGTGAGGGATCAGGGACGAGAAGATCGAAGATGAGGGAGGAGGGAGGAGAAGGTTAAAGGTGAGGGATGAGGGACGAGAAGGTCGAAGGTGAGGGATGAGGGACGAGAAGGTCAAAGGTGAGGGACGAGAAGGTCAAAGGTGAGGGATTAGGGACGAGAAGGTCAAAGGTGAGGGATGAGGGACGAGAAGGTCGAAGATGAGGGACGAGAAGGTCGAAGATGAGGGAGGAGGGACGAGAAGGTCGAAGGTGAGGGATGAAGGACGAGAAGGTCGAAGGTGAGGGATGAGGGACGAGAAGGTCGAAGGTGAGGGATGAGGGACGAGAAGGTCGAAGGTGAGGGATGAGGGACGAGAAGGTCAAATGTGAGGGATGAGGGACGAGAAGGTCGAAGGTGAGGGACAAGAAGGTCGAAGGTGAGGGATGGGGGACAAGAAGGTCGAAGGTGAGGGACCAGAAGGTCGAAGGTGAGGGAGTGGGACAAGAAGGTCAAAGGTGAGGGACGAGAAGGTCGAAGGTGAGGGATGAGGGACAAGAAGGTCGAAGGTGAGGGACGAGAAGGTCGAAGGTGAGGGATGAGGGACGAGAAGGTCGAAGGTGAGGGATGAGGGACGAGAAGGTCAAAGGTGAGGGATGAAGAATGAGAAGGTCAAAGGTGAAGGATGAGGGAGGAGAAGGTCGAAGGTGAGGGATGAGGGTCGAGAAGGTCGAAGGTGAGGAACGAGAAGGCCGAAGGTGAGGAACGAGAAGGTCAAAGGTGAGGGACGAGACGGTCTAAGGTGAGGGATGAGGGACGAGAAGGTCGAAGGTGAGGGACGAGGGACAAGAAGGTCGAAGATGAGGGATGAGGGATGAGAAGGTCGAAGGTGAGGGATGAGGGACGAGAAGGTCAAAGGTGAGGGATGAGGGACGAGAAGGTCAAAGATGAGGGTCGAGAAGGTCGAAGGTGAGGGAGTGGGACGAGAAGGTCGAAGGTGAGGGATGAGGGACGAGAAGGTCGAAGGTGAGGGATGAGGGATGAGAAGGTCAAAGGTGAGGGACGAGAAGGTCGAAGGTGAGGGAGTGGGACGAGAAGGTCGAAGGTGAGGGATGAGAAGGTCGAAGGTGAGGGATGAGGGACGAGAAGGTCGAAGGTGAGGGATGAGAAGGTCAAAGGTGAGGGACGAGAAGGTCGAAGGTGAGGGATGAGGGACAAGAAGGTCGAAGGTGAGGGACGCGGAGATCAAAGGTGAGGGATGAGGGACGAGATGGTCGAATGTGAGGGACGAGAAGGTCAAAGGTGAGGGATGAGGGACGAGAAGGTCGAAGGTGAGGGACGAGAAGGTCAAAGGTGAGGGATGAGGGACGAGAAGGTCAAAGGTGAGGGAAGAGAAGGTCGAAGGTGAGGGATGAGGGACGAGAAGGTCAAAGGTGAGGGATAAGGGACGAGGGACAAGAAGGTCGAAGGTGAGGGATGAGGGACGAGAAGGTCAAAGGTAAGGGATGAGGAACGAAAAGGTCAAACGTGAAGGATGAGGGACGAGAAGGTCGAAGGTGAGGGATGAGGGTCGAGAAGGTCGATGTTGAGGAACGAGAAGGCCGAAGGTGAGGAACGAGAAGGTCAAAGGTGAGGGACGAGAAGGTCGAAGGTGAGGGATGAGGGACGAGAAGGTCGAAGATAAGGGATGAGGGACGAGAAGGTCAAAGGTGAGGGATGAGGGACGAGAAGGTCAAAGGTGAGGGATGAGGGACGAGAAGGTCAAAGGTGAGGGACGAGAAGGTCGAAGGTGAGGGATGAGGGACGAGAAGGTCGAAGGTGAGGGATAAGGGACGAGGGACAAGAAGGTCGAAGGTGAGGGATGAGGGACGAGAAGGTCGAAGGTGAGGGACAAGAAGGTCGAAGGTGAGGGATGAGGGATGAGAAGGTCAAAGGTGAGGGATCAGGTACGAGAAGATCGAAGATGAGGGAGGAGGGACGAGAAGGTCGAAGGTGAGGGATGAGGGACGAGAAGGTCGAAGGTGAGGGATGAGAAGGTCGAAGATGAGGGATGAGGGACGAGAAGGTCGAAGGTGAGGGATGAGGGTTGAGAAGGTCAAAGGTGAGGGACGAGAAGGTCGAAGGTGAGGGATGAGGGATGAGAAGGTCAAAGGTGAGGGATCAGGGACGAGAAGATCGAAGATGAGGGAGGAGGGACGAGAAGGTCAAAGGTGAGGGATGAGGGACGAGAAGGTCGAAGGTGAGGGATGAGGGACGAGAAGTTCAAAGGTGAGGGACAAGAAGGTCGAAGGTGAGGGATGAGGGACGAGAAGGTCGAAGGTGAGGGACAAGAAGGTCGAAGGTGAGGGATGAGAGATGAGAAGGTCAAAGGTGAGGGATCAGGGACGAGAAGATCGAAGATGAGGGAGGAGGGAGGAGAAGGTCAAAGGTGAGGGATGAGGGACGAGAAGGTCGAAGGTGAGGGACGAGGAGATCGAAGGTGAGGGATGAGGGACGAGAAGGTCGAAAGTGAGGGATGAGGGACGAGAAGGTCAAAGGTGAGGGATGAGGGACGAGAAGGTCAAAGGTGAGGGATGAGGGACGAGAAGGTCAAAGGTGAGGGACGAGAAGGTCGAAGGTGAGGAACGAGAAGGTCAAAGGTGAGGGACGAGAAGGTCGAAGGTGAGGGATGAGGGACAAGAAGGTCGAAGATGAGGGATGAGGGATGAGAAGGTCAAAGGTGAGGGATGAGGAACGAGAAGGTCGAAGGTGAGGGATGAGGGACGAGAAGGTCAAAGGTGAGGGACAAGAAGGTCGAAGGTGAGCGATGAGGGACGAGAAGGTCGAAGGTGAGGGACGAGATAGTCGAAGGTGAGGGATGAGGGACGAGAAGGTCAAAGGTGGGGGATGAGGGATGAGAAGATCGAAGTTGAGGGAGGAGGGACGAGAAGGTCGAAGGTGAGGGATGAGGGACGAGAAGGTCAAAGGTGAGGGATGAGGGACGAGAAAGTCAAAGGTGAGGGATGAGGGACGAGAAGGTCAAAGGTGAGGGACGAGAAGGTCAAAGGTGAGGGATGAGGGACGAGAAGGTCGAAGGTGAGGGATGAGGAGATCGAAGGTGAGGGATGAGAAGGTCGAAGATGAGGGATGAGGGACGAGAAGGTCGAAGGTGAGGGATGAGGGACGAGAAGATCGAAGATGAGGGATGAGGGACGAGAAGGTCGAAAGTGAGGGATGAGGGACGAGAAGGTCGAAGGTGAGGCATGAGAAGGTCGAAGATGAGGGATGAGGGACGAGAAGGTCAAAGGTGAGGGATGAGGGACGAGAAGGTCGAAGGTGAGGGATGAGAAGGTCGAAGATGACGGATGAGGGACGAGACGGTCGAAGGTGAGGAATGAGGGACGAGAAGTTCAAAGGTGAGGGATGAGGGACAAGAAGGTCAAAGGTGAGGGATGAGGGATGAGAAGGTCAAAGCTGAGGGACGAGAAGGTCAAAGGTGAGGGATGAGGGACGAGAAGGTCGAAGGTGAGGGACGAGGAGATCGAAGGTGAGGGATGAGAAGGTCGAAGATGAGGGATGAGGGACGAGAAGGTCGAAGGTCAGGGATGAGGGACGAGAAGATCGAAGATGAGGGACGAGAAGGTCGCAAGTGAGGGATGAGGGACGAGAAGGTCGAAGGTGAGGGATGAGGGACGAGAAGGTCAAAGGTGAGGGATGAGGGACGAGAAGGTCGAAGGTGAGGGATGAGAAGGTCGAAGATGAGGGACGAGAAGGTTGAAGGTGAGGGATGAGGAACGAGATGGTCAAAGGTGAGGGATGAGGGACGAGAAGGTCAAAGGTGAGGGATGAGGGACGAGAAGGTCAAAGGTGAGGGACGAGGAGGTATAAGGTGAGGGATGAGGGACGAGAAGGTTGAAGGTGAGGGATGAGGGACGAGGGACGAGAAGGTCGAAGGTGAGGGATCAGGGACGAGAAGGTCAAAGGTGAGGGATGAGGAACGAGAAGGTCAAAGGTGAGGGATCAGGGACGAGAAGGTCAAAGGTGAGGGATGAGGGACGAGAAGGTCGAAGGTGAGGGATGAGGGACGAGAAGGTCAAAGGTGAGGGATGAGGGACTAGAAGGTCAAAGGTGAGGGATGAGGGACAAGAAGGTCAAAGGTGAGGGACGAGAAGGTCGAAGGTGAGGGATGAGGGACGAGAAGGTCGTAGGTGAGGGACGAGGAGGTCAAAGGTGAGGGATGAGGGACGAGAAGGTTGAAGGTGAGGGATGAGGGACGAGGGACGAGAAGGTCGAAGGTGAGGGATCAGGGACGAGAAGGTCAAAGGTGAGGGATGAGGAACGAGAAGGTCAAAGGTGAGGGATGAGGAACGAAAAGGTCAAACGTGAAGGATGAGGGACGAGAAGGTCGAAGGTGAGGGATGAGGGACGAGAAGGTCGAAGGTGAGGGATGAGGGACGAGAAGGTCAAAGTTGAGGGATGAGGGACGAGAAGGTCAAAGATGAGGGGCGAGAAGGTCGAAGGTGAGGGAGTGGGACGAGAAGGTCGAAGGTGAGGGGTGAGGGACGAGAAGGTCGAAGGTGAGGGATGAGGGACGAGGGACGAGAAGGTCGAAGGTGAGGGATGAGGAACGAGAAGGTCAAAGGTGAGGGATGAGGGACGAGAAGGTCAAAGGTAAGGGATGAGGGACGAGAAGGTCGAAGGTGAGGGACGAGAAGGTCAAAGGTGAGGGATGAGGGACGAGAAGGTCAAAGGTGAGGGACGAGAAGGTCGAAGGTGAGGGATGAGGGACGAGAAGGTCGAAGGTGAGGGATAAGGGACGAGGGACAAGAAGGTCGAAGGTGAGGGATGAGGGACGAGAAGGTCAAAGGTGAGGGATGAGGAACGAAAAGGTCAAACGTGAAGGATGAGGGACGAGAAGGTCGAAGGTGAGGGATGAGGGTCGAGAAGGTCGATGTTGAGGAACGAGAAGGCCGAAGGTGAGGAACGAGAAGGTCAAAGGTGAGGGACGAGAAGGTCGAAGGTGAGGGATGAGGGACGAGAAGGTCGAAGATAAGGGATGAGGGACGAGAAGGTCAAAGGTGAGGGATGAGGGACGAGAAGGTCGAAGGTGAGGGATGAGGGACGAGAAGTTCAAAGGTGAGGGACAAGAAGGTCGAAGGTGAGGGATGAGGGACGAGAAGGTCGAAGGTGAGGGACAAGAAGGTCGAAGGTGAGGGATGAGGGATGAGAAGGTCAAAGGTGAGGGATCAGGGACGAGAAGATCGAAGATGAGGGAGGAGGGACGAGAAGGTCGAAGGTGAGGGATGAGGGACGAGAAGGTCGAAGGTGAGGGATGAGGGTTGAGAAGGTCGAAGGTGAGGGATGAGGGATGAGAAGGTCAAAGGTGAGGGATCAGGGACGAGAAGATCGAAGATGAGGGAGGAGGGACGAGAAGGTCAAAGGTGAGGGACGAGAAGGTCGAAGGTGAGGGATGAGGGACGAGAAGTTCAAAGGTGAGGGACAAGAAGGTCGAAGGTGAGGGATGAGGGACGAGAAGGTCGAAGGTGAGGGACAAGAAGGTCGAAGGTGAGGGATGAGAGATGAGAAGGTCAAAGGTGAGGGATTAGGGACGAGAAGATCGAAGATGAGGGAGGAGGGAGGAGAAGGTCAAAGGTGAGAGATGAGGGACGAGAAGGTCGAAGGTGAGGGACGAGGAGATCGAAGGTGAGGGATGAGGGACGAGAAGGTCGAAAGTGAGGGATGAGGGACGAGAAGGTCAAAGGTGAGGGATGAGGGACGAGAAGGTCAAAGGTGAGGGATGAGGGACGAGAAGGTCAAAGGTGAGGGACGAGAAGGTCGAAGGTGAGGAACGAGAAGGTCAAAGGTGAGGGACGAGAAGGTCGAAGGTGAGGGATGAGGGACAAGAAGGTCGAAGATGAGGGATGAGGGATGAGAAGGTCAAAGGTGAGGGATGAGGAACGAGAAGGTCGAAGGTGAGGGATGAGGGACGAGAAGGTCAAAGGTGAGGGATGAGAAGGTTGAAGGTGAGGGATGAGAAGGTCGAAGGTGAGGGATGAGGGACGAGAAGGTTGAAGGTGAGGGATGAGGGACGAGAAGGTCGAAGGTGAGGGATGAGGGATGAGAAGGTCAAAGGTGAGGGACGAGAAGGTCGAAGGTGAGGGATGAGGGACAAGAAGGTCGAAGGTGAGGGACGCGGAGATCAAAGGTGAGGGATGAGGGACGAGAAGGTCGAATGTGAGGGACGAGAAGGTCAAAGGTGAGGGATGAGGGACGAGAAGGTCGAAGGTGAGGGACGAGAAGGTCAAAGGTGAGGGATGAGGGACGAGAAGGTCAAAGGTGAGGGACGAGAAGGTCGAAGGTGAGGGATGAGGGACGAGAAGGTCGAAGGTGAGGGATAAGGGACGAGGGACAAGAAGGTCGAAGGTGAGGGATGAGGGACGAGAAGGTCAAAGGTGAGGGATGAGGAACGAAAAGGTCAAACGTGAAGGATGAGGGACGAGAAGGTCGAAGGTGAGGGATGAGGGTCGAGAAGGTCGATGTTGAGGAACGAGAAGGCCGAAGGTGAGGAACGAGAAGGTCAAAGGTGAGGGACGAGAAGGTCGAAGGTGAGGGATGAGGGACGAGAAGGCCGAAGATAAGGGATGAGGGACGAGAAGGTCAAAGGTGAGGGATGAGGGACGAGAAGGTCGAAGGTGAGGGATGAGGGACGAGAAGTTCAAAGGTGAGGGACAAGAAGGTCGAAGGTGAGGGATGAGGGACGAGAAGGTCGAAGGTGAGGGACAAGAAGGTCGAAGGTGAGGGATGAGGAATGAGAAGGTCAAAGGTGAGGGATCAGGGACGAGAAGATCGAAGATGAGGGAGGAGGGACGAGAAGGTCGAAGGTGAGGGATGAGGGACGAGAAGGTCGAAGGTGAGGGATGAGAAGGTCGAAGATGAGGGATGAGGGACGAGAAGGTCGAAGGTGAGGGATGAGGGTTGAGAAGGTCAAAGGTGAGGGACGAGAAGGTCGAAGGTGAGGGATGAGGGATGAGAAGGTCAAAGGTGAGGGATCAGGGACGAGAAGATCGAAGATGAGGGAGGAGGGACGAGAAGGTCAAAGGTGAGGGATGAGGGACGAGAAGGTCGAAGATGAGGGATGAGGGACGAGAAGTTCAAAGGTGAGGGACAAGAAGGTCGAAGGTGAGGGATGAGGGACGAGAAGGTCGAAGGTGAGGGACAAGAAGGTCGAAGGTGAGGGATGAGAGATGAGAAGGTCAAAGGTGAGGGATAAGGGACGAGAAGATCGAAGATGAGGGAGGAGGGAGGAGAAGGTCAAAGGTGAGGGATGAGGGACGAGAAGGTCGAAGGTGAGGGATGAGGGACGAGAAGGTCAAAGGTGAGGGACGAGAAGGTCAAAGGTGAGGGATTAGGGACGAGAAGGTCAAAGGTGAGGGATAAGGGACGAGAAGGTCGAAGATGAGGGACGAGAAGGTCGAAGATGAGGGATGAAGGACGAGAAGGTCGAAGGTGAGGGATGAGGGACGAGAAGGTCGAAGGTGAGGGATGAGGGACGAGAAGGTCGAAGGTGAGGGATGAGGGACGAGAAGGTCAAATGTGAGGGATGAGAAGGTCGAAGGTGAGGGACAAGAAGGTCGAAGGTGAGGGATGGGGCACAAGAAGGTCGAAGGTGAGGGACCAGAAGGTCGAAGGTGAGGGAGTGGGACAAGAAGGTCAAAGGTGAGGGACGAGAAGGTCGAAGGTGAGGGATGAGGGACGAGAAGGTCGAAGGTGAGGGACGAGAAGGTCGAAGGTGAGGGATGAGGGACGAGAAGGTCGAAGGTGAGGGATGAGGGACGAGAAGGTCAAAGGTGAGGGATGAAGAATGAGAAGGTCAAAGGTGAAGGATGAGGGATGAGAAGGTCGAAGGTGAGGGATGAGGGTCGAGAAGGTCGAAGGTGAGGAACGAGAAGGCCGAAGGTGAGGAACGAGAAGGTCAAAGGTGAGGGACGAGAAGGTCTAAGGTGAGGGATGAGGGACGAGAAGGTCGAAGGTGAGGGACGAGGAACAAGAAGGTCGAAGATGAGGGATGAGGGATGAGAAGGTCGAAGGTGAGGGATGAGGGACGAGAAGGTCAAAGGTGAGGGATGAGGGACGAGAAGGTCAAAGATGAGGGGCGAGAAGGTCGAAGGTGAGGGAGTGGGACGAAAAGGTCGAAGGTGAGGGATGAGGGACGAGAAGGTCGAAGGTGAGGGATGAGGGATGAGAAGGTCAAAGGTGAGGGACGAGAAGGTCGAAGGTGAGGGAGTGGGACGAGAAGGTCGAAGGTGAGGGACGAGAAGGTCGAAGGTGAGGGATGAGGGACGAGAAGGTCGAAGGTGAGGGATGAGGGATGAGAAGGTCAAAGGTGAGGGACGAGAAGGTCGAAGGTGAGGGATGAGGGACAAGAAGGTCGAAGGTGAGGGACGCGGAGATCAAAGGTGAGGGATGAGGGACGAGAAGGTCGAATGTGAGGGACGAGAAGGTCAAAGGTGAGGGATGAGGGACGAGAAGGTCGAAGGTGAGGGACGAGAAGGTCAAAGGTGAGGGATGAGGGACGAGAAGGTCAAAGGTGAGGGAAGAGAAGGTCGAAGGTGAGGGATGAGGGACGAGAAGGTCAAAGGTGAGGGATAAGGGACGAGGGACAAGAAGGTCGAAGGTGAGGGATGAGGGACGAGAAGGTCAAAGGTAAGGGATGAGGAACGAAAAGGTCAAACGTGAAGGATGAGGGACGAGAAGGTCGAAGGTGAGGGATGAGGGTCGAGAAGGTCGATGTTGAGGAACGAGAAGGCCGAAGGTGAGGAACGAGAAGGTCAAAGGTGAGGGACGAGAAGGTCGAAGGTGAGGGATGAGGGACGAGAAGGTCGAAGATAAGGGATGAGGGACGAGAAGGTCAAAGGTGAGGGATGAGGGACGAGAAGGTCAAAGGTGAGGGATGAGGGACGAGAAGGTCAAAGGTGAGGGACGAGAAGGTCGAAGGTGAGGGATGAGGGACGAGAAGGTCGAAGGTGAGGGATAAGGGACGAGGGACAAGAAGGTCGAAGGTGAGGGATGAGGGACGAGAAGGTCGAAGGTGAGGGACAAGAAGGTCGAAGGTGAGGGATGAGGGATGAGAAGGTCAAAGGTGAGGGATCAGGGACGAGAAGATCGAAGATGAGGGAGGAGGGATGAGAAGGTCGAAGGTGAGGGATGAGGGACGAGAAGGTCGAAGGTGAGGGATGAGAAGGTCGAAGATGAGGGATGAGGGACGAGAAGGTCGAAGGTGAGGGATGAGGGTTGAGAAGGTCAAAGGTGAGGGACGAGAAGGTCGAAGGTGAGGGATGAGGGATGAGAAGGTCAAAGGTGAGGGATCAGGGACGAGAAGATCGAAGATGAGGGAGGAGGGACGAGAAGGTCAAAGGTGAGGGATGAGGGACGAGAAGGTCGAAGGTGAGGGATGAGGGACGAGAAGTTCAAAGGTGAGGGACAAGAAGGTCGAAGGTGAGGGATGAGGGACGAGAAGGTCGAAGGTGAGGGACAAGAAGGTCAAAGGTGAGGGATGAGAGATGAGAAGGTCAAAGGTGAGGGATCAGGGACGAGAAGATCGAAGATGAGGGAGGAGGGAGGAGAAGGTCAAAGGTGAGGGATGAGGGACGAGAAGGTCGAAGGTGAGGGACGAGGAGATCGAAGGTGAGGGATTAGGGACGAGAAGGTCGAAAGTGAGGGATGAGGGACGAGAAGGTCAAAGGTGTGGGATGAGAAGGTCAAAGGTGAGGGATGAGGGACGAGAAGGTCAAAGGTGAGGGACGAGAAGGTCGAAGGTGAGGAACGAGAAGGTCAAAGGTGAGGGACGAGAAGGTCGAAGGTGAGGGATGAGGGACAAGAAGGTCGAAGATGAGGGATGAGGGATGAGAAGGTCAAAGGTGAGGGATGAGGAACGAGAAGGTCGAAGGTGAGGGATGAGGGACGAGAAGGTCAAAGGTGAGGGACAAGAAGGTCGAAGGTGAGCGATGAGGGACGAGAAGGTCGAAGGTGAGGGACGAGATAGTCGAAGGTGAGGGATGAGGGACGAGAAGGTCAAAGGTGGGGGATGAGGGATGAGAAGATCGAAGTTGAGGGAGGAGGGACGAGAAGGTCGAAGGTGAGGGATGAGGGACGAGAAGGTCGAAGGTGAGGGATGAGATGGTCGAAGATGAGGGATGAGGGACGAGAAGGTCGAAGGTGAGGGATGAGGGACGAGAAGGTCAAAGGTGAGGGATGAGGGACGAGAAAGTCAAAGGTGAGGGATGAGGGACGAGAAGGTCAAAGGTGAGGGACGAGAAGGTCGAAGATGAGGGATGAGGGACGAGAAGGTCGAAGGTGAGGGATGAGGGACGAGAAGGTCAAAGGTGAGGGATGAGGGACGAGAAGGTCAAAGGTGAGGGATGAGGAGATCGAAGGTGAGGGATGAGAAGGTCGAAGATGAGGGATGAGGGACGAGAAGGTCGAAGGTGAGGGATGAGGGACGAGAAGATCGAAGATGAGGGATGAGGGACGAGAAGGTCGAAAGTGAGGGATGAGGGACGAGAAGGTCGAAGGTGAGGCATGAGAAGGTCGAAGATGAGGGATGAGGGACGAGAAGGTCGAAGGTGAGGGATGAGGGACGAGAAGGTCAAAGGTGAGGGATGAGGGACGAGAAGGTCAAAGGTGAGGGATGAGGGACGAGAAGGTCGAAGGTGAGGGATGAGAAGGTCGAAGATGACGGATGAGGGACGAGAAGGTCGAAGGTGAGGAATGAGGGACGAGAAGGTCAAAGGTGAGGGATGAGGGACAAGAAGGTCAAAGGTGAGGGATGAGGGACGAGAAGGTCAAAGCTGAGGGACGAGAAGGTCAAAGGTGAGGGATGAGGGACGAGAAGGTCGAAGGTGAGGGACGAGGAGATCGAAGGTGAGGGATGAGAAGGTCGAAGATGAGGGATGAGGGACGAGAAGGTCGAAGGTCAGGGATGAGGGACGAGAAGATCGAAGATGAGGGACGAGAAGGTCGCAAGTGAGGGATGAGGGACGAGAAGGTCGAAGGTGAGGGATGAGGGACGAGAAGGTCAAAGGTGAGGGATGAGGGACAAGAAGGTCAAAGGTGAGGGACGAGAAGGTCGAAGGTGAGGGATGAGGGACGAGAAGGTCGTAGGTGAGGGACGAGGAGGTCAAAGGTGAGGGATGAGGGACGAGAAGGTTGAAGGTGAGGGATGAGGGACGAGGGAAGAGAAGGTCGAAGGTGAGGGATCAGGGACGAGAAGGTCAAAGGTGAGGGATGAGGAACGAGAAGGTCAAAGGTGAGGGATCAGGGACGAGAAGGTCAAAGGTGAGGGATGAGGGACGAGAAGGTCGAAGGTGAGGGATGAGGGACGAGAAGGTCAAAGGTGAGGGATGAGGGACTAGAAGGTCAAAGGTGACGGATGAGGGACAAGAAGGTCAAAGGTGAGGGACGAGAAGGTCGAAGGTGAGGGATGAGGGACGAGAAGGTCGTAGGTGAGGGACGAGGAGGTCAAAGGTGAGGGATGAGGGACGAGAAGTTTGAAGGTGAGGGATGAGGGACGAGGGACGAGAAGGTCGAAGGTGAAGGATCAGGGACGAGAAGGTCAAAGGTGAGGGATGAGGAACGAGAAGGTCAAAGGTGAGGGATCAGGGACGAGAAGGTCAAAGGTGAGGGATGAGGGACGAGAAGGTCGAAGGTGAGGGATGAGGGACGAGAAGGTCAAAGTTGAGGGATGAGGGACGAGAAGGTCAAAGATGAGGGGCGAGAAGGTCGAAGGTGAGGGAGTGGGACGAGAAGGTCGAAGGTGAGGGGTGAGGGACGAGAAGGTCGAAGGTGAGGGATGAGGGACGAGGGACGAGAAGGTCGAAGGTGAGGGATGAGGAACGAGAAGGTCAAAGGTGAGGGATGAGGGACGAGAAGGTCAAAGGTGAGGGATGAGGGACAAGAAGGTCGAAGATGAGGGATGAGGGATGAGAAGGTCAAAGGTGAGGGATGAGGAACGAGAAGGTCGAAGGTGAGGGATGAGGGACGAGAAGGTCAAAGGTGAGGGATGAGAAGGTTGAAGGTGAGGGATGAGAAGGTCGAAGGTGAGGGATGAGGGACGAGAAGGTTGAAGGTGAGGGATGAGGGACGAGAAGGTCGAAGGTGAGGGATGAGGGATGAGAAGGTCAAAGGTGAGGGACGAGAAGGTCGAAGGTGAGGGATGAGGGACAAGAAGGTCGAAGGTGAGGGACGCGGAGATCAAAGGTGAGGGATGAGGGACGAGAAGGTCGAATGTGAGGGACGAGAAGGTCAAAGGTGAGGGATGAGGGATGAGAAGGTCGAAGGTGAGGGACGAGAAGGTCAAAGGTGAGGGATGAGGGACGAGAAGGTCAAAGGTGAGGGACGAGAAGGTCGAAGGTGAGGAACGAGAAGGTCAAAGGTGAGGGACGAGAAGGTCGAAGGTGAGGGATGAGGGACAAGAAGGTCGAAGATGAGGGATGAGGGATGAGAAGGTCAAAGGTGAGGGATGAGGAACGAGAAGGTCGAAGGTGAGGGATGAGGGACGAGAAGGTCAAAGGTGAGGGACAAGAAGGTCGAAGGTGAGCGATGAGGGACGAGAAGGTCGAAGGTGAGGGACGAGATAGTCGAAGGTGAGGGATGAGGGACGAGAAGGTCAAAGGTGGGGGATGAGGGATGAGAAGATCGAAGTTGAGGGAGGAGGGACGAGAAGGTCGAAGGTGAGGGATGAGGGACGAGAAGGTCGAAGGTGAGGGATGAGATGGTCGAAGATGAGGGATGAGGGACGAGAAGGTCGAAGGTGAGGGATGAGGGACGAGAAGGTCAAAGGTGAGGGATGAGGGACGAGAAAGTCAAAGGTGAGGGATGAGGGACGAGAAGGTCAAAGGTGAGGGACGAGAAGGTCGAAGATGAGGGATGAGGGACGAGAAGGTCGAAGGTGAGGGATGAGGGACGAGAAGGTCAAAGGTGAGGGATGAGGGACGAGAAGGTCAAAGGTGAGGGATGAGGAGATCGAAGGTGAGGGATGAGAAGGTCGAAGATGAGGGATGAGGGACGAGAAGGTCGAAGGTGAGGGATGAGGGACGAGAAGATCGAAGATGAGGGATGAGGGACGAGAAGGTTGAAAGTGAGGGATGAGGGACGAGAAGGTCGAAGGTGAGGCATGAGAAGGTCGAAGATGAGGGATGAGGGACGAGAAGGTCGAAGGTGAGGGATGAGGGACGAGAAGGTCAAAGGTGAGGGATGAGGGACGAGAAGGTCAAAGGTGAGGGATGAGGGACGAGAAGGTCGAAGGTGAGGGATGAGAAGGTCGAAGATGACGGATGAGGGACGAGAAGGTCGAAGGTGAGGAATGAGGGACGAGAAGGTCAAAGGTGAGGGATGAGGGACAAGAAGGTCAAAGGTGAGGGATGAGGGACGAGAAGGTCAAAGCTGAGGGACGAGAAGGTCAAAGGTGAGGGATGAGGGACGAGAAGGTCGAAGGTGAGGGACGAGGAGATCGAAGGTGAGGGATGAGAAGGTCGAAGATGAGGGATGAGGGACGAGAAGGTCGAAGGTCAGGGATGAGGGACGAGAAGATCGAAGATGAGGGACGAGAAGGTCGCAAGTGAGGGATGAGGGACGAGAAGGTCGAAGGTGAGGGATGAGGGACGAGAAGGTCAAAGGTGAGGGATGAGGGACAAGAAGGTCAAAGGTGAGGGACGAGAAGGTCGAAGGTGAGGGATGAGGGACGAGAAGGTCGTAGGTGAGGGACGAGGAGGTCAAAGGTGAGGGATGAGGGACGAGAAGGTTGAAGGTGAGGGATGAGGGACGAGGGAAGAGAAGGTCGAAGGTGAGGGATCAGGGACGAGAAGGTCAAAGGTGAGGGATGAGGAACGAGAAGGTCAAAGGTGAGGGATCAGGGACGAGAAGGTCAAAGGTGAGGGATGAGGGACGAGAAGGTCGAAGGTGAGGGATGAGGGACGAGAAGGTCAAAGGTGAGGGATGAGGGACTAGAAGGTCAAAGGTGACGGATGAGGAACAAGAAGGTCAAAGGTGAGGGACGAGAAGGTCGAAGGTGAGGGATGAGGGACGAGAAGGTCGTAGGTGAGGGACGAGGAGGTCAAAGGTGAGGGATGAGGGACGAGAAGTTTGAAGGTGAGGGATGAGGGACGAGGGACGAGAAGGTCGAAGGTGAAGGATCAGGGACGAGAAGGTCAAAGGTGAGGGATGAGGAACGAGAAGGTCAAAGGTGAGGGATCAGGGACGAGAAGGTCAAAGGTGAGGGATGAGGGACGAGAAGGTCGAAGGTGAGGGATGAGGGACGAGAAGGTCAAAGTTGAGGGATGAGGGACGAGAAGGTCAAAGATGAGGGGCGAGAAGGTCGAAGGTGAGGGAGTGGGACGAGAAGGTCGAAGGTGAGGGGTGAGGGACGAGAAGGTCGAAGGTGAGGGATGAGGGACGAGGGACGAGAAGGTCGAAGGTGAGGGATGAGGAACGAGAAGGTCAAAGGTGAGGGATGAGGGACGAGAAGGTCAAAGGTGAGGGATGAGGGACGAGAAGGTCAAAGGTGAGGGATGAGGGACGAGAAGGTCAAAGTTGAGGGATGAGGGACGAGAAGGTCAAAGATGAGGGGCAAGAAGGTCGAAGGTGAGGGAGTGGGACGAGAGGGTCAAAGGTGAGGGGTGAGGGACGATAAGGTCGAAGGTGAGGGATGAGAGACGAGAAGGTCTAAGGTGAGGGATGAGGGACGAGAAGGTCAAAGGTGAGGGATGAGGGACGAGAAGGTCGAAGGTGAGGGATGAGGGACGAGAAGGTCGAAGGTGAGGGATGAGGGACGAGAAGGTCAAAGGTGAGGGATGAGGGACGAGAAGGTCAAAGGTGAGGGTTGAGGGACGAGAAGGTCAAAGGTGAGGGACGAGAAGGTCGAAGGTGGGGGATGAGGGACGAGAAGGTCGAAGGTGAGGGATGAGGGACGAGAAGGTCAAAGGTGAGGGATGAGGGATGAGAAGGTCGAAGATGAGGGACGAGGAGGTCGAAGGTGAGGGACGAGAAGGTCGAAGGTGAGGGATGAGAAGGTCAAAGGTGAGGGATGAGGGACGAGAAGGTCGAAGATGAGGGACAAGAAGGTCGAAGGTGAGGGACGCGGAGATCGAAGGTGAGGGATGAGGGACGAGAAGGTCGAAGGTGAGGGATGAGGGACGAGAAGGTCAAAGGTGAGGGATGAAGGATGAGAAGGTCGAAAGTGAGGGACGAGAAGGTCGAAGGTGAGGGATGAGGGACAAGAAGGTCAAAGGTGAGGGATGAGGGACGAGAAGGTCAAAGCTGAGGGACGAGAAGGTCAAAGGTGAGGGATGAGGGACGAGAAGGTCGAAGGTGAGGGACGAGGAGATCGAAGGTGAGGGATGAGAAGGTCGAAGATGAGGGATGAGGGACGAGAAGGTCGAAGGTCAGGGATGAGGGACGAGAAGATCGAAGATGAGGGACGAGAAGGTCGCAAGTGAGGGATGAGGGACGAGAAGGTCGAAGGTGAGGGATGAGGGACGAGAAGGTCAAAGGTGAGGGATGAGGGACGAGAAGGTCGAAGGTGAGGGATGAGAAGGTCGAAGATGAGGGACGAGAAGGTTGAAGGTGAGGGATGAGGAACGAGAAGGTCAAAGGTGAGGGATGAGGGACGAGAAGGTCAAAGGTGAGGGATGAGGGACGAGAAGGTCAAAGGTGAGGGACGAGAAGGTCAAAGGTGAGGGATGAGGGACGAGAAGGTCGAAGGTGAGGGACGAGGAGGTATAAGGTGAGGGATGAGGGACGAGAAGGTTGAAGGTGAGGGATGAGGGACGAGGGAAGAGAAGGTCGAAGGTGAGGGATCAGGGACGAGAAGGTCAAAGGTGAGGGATGAGGAACGAGAAGGTCAAAGGTGAGGGATCAGGGACGAGAAGGTCAAAGGTGAGGGATGAGGGACGAGAAGGTCGAAGGTGAGGGATGAGGGACGAGAAGGTCAATGGTGAGGGATGAGGGACTAGAAGGTCAAAGGTGAGGGATGAGGGACAAGAAGGTCAAAGGTGAGGGACGAGAAGGTCGAAGGTGAGGGATGAGGGACGAGAAGGTCGTAGGTGAGGGACGAGGAGGTCAAAGGTGAGGGATGAGGGACGAGAAGGTTGAAGGTGAGGGATGAGGGACGATGGACGAGAAGGTCGAAGGTGAGGGATCAGGGACGAGAAGGTCAAAGGTGAGGGATGAGGAACGAGAAGGTCAAAGGTGAGGGATCAGGGACGAGAAGGTCAAAGGTGAGGGATGAGGGACGAGAAGGTCGAAGGTGAGGGATGAGGGACGAGAAGGTCAAAGTTGAGGGATGAGGGACGAGAAGGTCAAAGATGAGGGGCGAGAAGGTCGAAGGTGAGGGAGTGGGACGAGAAGGTCGAAGGTGAGGGGTGAGGGACGAGAAGGTCGAAGGTGAGGGATGAGGGACGAGGGACGAGAAGGTCGAAGGTGAGGGATGAGGAACGAGAAGGTCAAAGGTGAGGGATGAGGGACGAGAAGGTCAAAGGTGAGGGATGAGGGACGAGAAGGTCAAAGGTGAGGGATGAGGGACGAGAAGGTCAAAGTTGAGGGATGAGGGACGAGAAGGTCAAAGATGAGGGGCAAGAAGGTCGAAGGTGAGGGAGTGGGACGAGAGGGTCAAAGGTGAGGGGTGAGGGACGATAAGGTCGAAGGTGAGGGATGAGAGACGAGAAGGTCTAAGGTGAGGGATGAGGGACGAGAAGGTCAAAGGTGAGGGATGAGGGACGAGAAGGTCGAAGGTGAGGGATGAGGGACGAGAAGGTCGAAGGTGAGGGATGAGGGACGAGAAGGTCAAAGGTGAGGGATGAGGGACGAGAAGGTCAAAGGTGAGGGTTGAGGGACGAGAAGGTCAAAGGTGAGGGACGAGAAGGTCGAAGGTGGGGGATGAGGGACGAGAAGGTCGAAGGTGAGGGATGAGGGACGAGAAGGTCAAAGGTGAGGGATGAGAAGGTCGAAGATGAGGGACGAGGAGGTCGAAGGTGAGGGACGAGAAGGTCGAAGGTGAGGGATGAGAAGGTCAAAGGTGAGGGATGAGGGACGAGAAGGTCGAAGATGAGGGACAAGAAGGTCGAAGGTGAGGGACGCGGAGATCGAAGGTGAGGGATGAGGGACGAGAAGGTCGAAGGTGAGGGATGAGGGACGAGAAGGTCAAAGGTGAGGGATGAAGGATGAGAAGGTCGAAAGTGAGGGACGAGAAGGTCGAAGGTGAGGGATGAGGGACGAGAAGGTCAAAGGTGAGGGACGAGAAGGTCGAAGGTGAGGGATGAGGAACAAGAAGGTCGAAGGTGAGGGACGCGGAGATCGAAGGTGAGGGATGAGGGACGAGAAGGTCGAAGGTGAGGGATGAGGGACGAGAAGGTCAAAGGTGAGGGATGAAGGACAAGAAGGTCGAAAGTGAGGGACGAGAAGGTCGAAGGTGAGGGATGAGGGACGAGAAGGT
Organism: Rana muscosa; assembly: GCA_029206835.1. Taxonomy (NCBI): domain Eukaryota; kingdom Metazoa; phylum Chordata; class Amphibia; order Anura; family Ranidae; genus Rana; species Rana muscosa. The sequence goes on along the minus strand of JARGYO010000198.1, from coordinate 14,952,295 downwards.
CTAAGGTGAGGGACGAGAAGGTCGAAGGTGATGGATGAGGGACGAGAAGGTCAAAGGTGAGGGATGAGGGACAAGAAGGTCAAAGTTGAGGGATGAGGGACGAGAAGGTCAAAGATGAGGGGCGAGAAGGTCGAAGGTGAGGGAGTGGGACGAGAGGGTCGAAGGTGAGGGGTGAGAGACGAGAAGGTCGAAGGTGAGGGATGAGGGACGAGAAGGTCTAAGGTGAGGGATGAGGGACGAGAAGGTCAAAGGTGAGGGACGAGGGACAAGAAGGTCGAAGATGAGGGACGAGGGACGAGAAGGTCGAAGGTGAGGGATGAGGGACGAGAAGGTCAAAGGTGAGGGATGAGGAACGAGAAGGTCAAAGCTGAGGGGCGAGAACGTTGAAGTTGAGGGAGTGGGACGAGAAGGTCGAAGGTGAGGGGTGAGGGACGAGAAGGTCGAAGGTGAGGGATGAGGGAGGAGAAGGTCTAAGGTGAGGGATGAGGGACGAGAAGGTCGAAGGTGAGGGACGAGGGACAAGAAGGTCGAAGATGAGGGACGAAGGACGAGAAGGTCAAAGGTGAGGGATGAGGGACGAGAAGGTCAAAGGTGAGGGATGAGGGACGAGAAGGTCAAAGGTGAGGGATGAGGGACGAGAAGGTCAAAGGTGAGGGTTGAGGGACGAGAAGGTCAAAGGTGAGGGACGAGAAGGTCGAAGGTGGGGGATGAGGGACGAGAAGGTCAAAGGTGAGGGATGAGGAACGAGAAGGTCAAAGCTGAGGGGCGAGAACGTTGAAGTTGAGGGAGTGGGACGAGAAGGTCGAAGGTGAGGGGTGAGGGACGAGAAGGTCGAAGGTGAGGGATGAGGGAGGAGAAGGTCTAAGGTGAGGGATGAGGGACGAGAAGGTCGAAGGTGAGGGACAAGAAGGTCGAAGGTGAGGGACGCGGAGATCGAAGGTGAGGGATGAGGGACGAGAAGGTCGAAGGTGAGGGATGAGGGACGAGAAGGTCAAAGGTGAGGGATGAAGGATGAGAAGGTCGAAAGTGAGGGACGAGAAGGTCGAAGGTGAGGGATGAGGGACAAGAAGGTCAAAGGTGAGGGATGAGGGACGAGAAGGTCAAAGCTGAGGGACGAGAAGGTCAAAGGTGAGGGATGAGGGACGAGAAGGTCGAAGGTGAGGGACGAGGAGATCGAAGGTGAGGGATGAGAAGGTCGAAGATGAGGGATGAGGGACGAGAAGGTCGAAGGTCAGGGATGAGGGACGAGAAGATCGAAGATGAGGGACGAGAAGGTCGCAAGTGAGGGATGAGGGACGAGAAGGTCGAAGGTGAGGGATGAGGGACGAGAAGGTCAAAGGTGAGGGATGAGGGACGAGAAGGTCGAAGGTGAGGGATGAGAAGGTCGAAGATGAGGGACGAGAAGGTTGAAGGTGAGGGATGAGGAACGAGAAGGTCAAAGGTGAGGGATGAGGGACGAGAAGGTCAAAGGTGAGGGATGAGGGACGAGAAGGTCAAAGGTGAGGGACGAGAAGGTCAAAGGTGAGGGATGAGGGACGAGAAGGTCGAAGGTGAGGGACGAGGAGGTATAAGGTGAGGGATGAGGGACGAGAAGGTTGAAGGTGAGGGATGAGGGACGAGGGAAGAGAAGGTCGAAGGTGAGGGATCAGGGACGAGAAGGTCAAAGGTGAGGGATGAGGAACGAGAAGGTCAAAGGTGAGGGATCAGGGACGAGAAGGTCAAAGGTGAGGGATGAGGGACGAGAAGGTCGAAGGTGAGGGATGAGGGACGAGAAGGTCAAAGGTGAGGGATGAGGGACTAGAAGGTCAAAGGTGAGGGATGAGGGACAAGAAGGTCAAAGGTGAGGGACGAGAAGGTCGAAGGTGAGGGATGAGGGACGAGAAGGTCGTAGGTGAGGGACGAGGAGGTCAAAGGTGAGGGATGAGGGACGAGAAGGTTGAAGGTGAGGGATGAGGGACGATGGACGAGAAGGTCGAAGGTGAGGGATCAGGGACGAGAAGGTCAAAGGTGAGGGATGAGGAACGAGAAGGTCAAAGGTGAGGGATCAGGGACGAGAAGGTCAAAGGTGAGGGATGAGGGACGAGAAGGTCGAAGGTGAGGGATGAGGGACGAGAAGGTCAAAGTTGAGGGATGAGGGACGAGAAGGTCAAAGATGAGGGGCGAGAAGGTCGAAGGTGAGGGAGTGGGACGAGAAGGTCGAAGGTGAGGGGTGAGGGACGAGAAGGTCGAAGGTGAGGGATGAGGGACGAGGGACGAGAAGGTCGAAGGTGAGGGATGAGGAACGAGAAGGTCAAAGGTGAGGGATGAGGGACGAGAAGGTCAAAGGTGAGGGATGAGGGACGAGAAGGTCAAAGGTGAGGGATGAGGGACGAGAAGGTCAAAGTTGAGGGATGAGGGACGAGAAGGTCAAAGATGAGGGGCAAGAAGGTCGAAGGTGAGGGAGTGGGACGAGAGGGTCAAAGGTGAGGGGTGAGGGACGATAAGGTCGAAGGTGAGGGATGAGAGACGAGAAGGTCTAAGGTGAGGGATGAGGGACGAGAAGGTCAAAGGTGAGGGATGAGGGACGAGAAGGTCGAAGGTGAGGGATGAGGGACGAGAAGGTCGAAGGTGAGGGATGAGGGACGAGAAGGTCAAAGGTGAGGGATGAGGGACGAGAAGGTCAAAGGTGAGGGTTGAGGGACGAGAAGGTCAAAGGTGAGGGACGAGAAGGTCGAAGGTGGGGGATGAGGGACGAGAAGGTCGAAGGTGAGGGATGAGGGACGAGAAGGTCAAAGGTGAGGGATGAGGGATGAGAAGGTCGAAGATGAGGGACGAGGAGGTCGAAGGTGAGGGACGAGAAGGTCGAAGGTGAGGGATGAGAAGGTCAAAGGTGAGGGATGAGGGACGAGAAGGTCGAAGATGAGGGACAAGAAGGTCGAAGGTGAGGGACGCGGAGATCGAAGGTGAGGGATGAGGGACGAGAAGGTCGAAGGTGAGGGATGAGGGACGAGAAGGTCAAAGGTGAGGGATGAAGGATGAGAAGGTCGAAAGTGAGGGACGAGAAGGTCGAAGGTGAGGGATGAGGGACGAGAAGGTCAAAGGTGAGGGACGAGAAGGTCGAAGGTGAGGGATGAGGAACAAGAAGGTCGAAGGTGAGGGACGCGGAGATCGAAGGTGAGGGATGAGGGACGAGAAGGTCGAAGGTGAGGGATGAGGGACGAGAAGGTCAAAGGTGAGGGATGAAGGACAAGAAGGTCGAAAGTGAGGGACGAGAAGGTCGAAGGTGAGGGATGAGGGACGAGAAGGTCTAAGGTGAGGGACGAGAAGGTCGAAGGTGATGGATGAGGGACGAGAAGGTCAAAGGTGAGGGATGAGGGACAAGAAGGTCAAAGTTGAGGGATGAGGGACGAGAAGGTCAAAGATGAGGGGCGAGAAGGTCGAAGGTGAGGGAGTGGGACGAGAGGGTCGAAGGTGAGGGGTGAGAGACGAGAAGGTCGAAGGTGAGGGATGAGGGACGAGAAGGTCTAAGGTGAGGGATGAGGGACGAGAAGGTCAAAGGTGAGGGACGAGGGACAAGAAGGTCGAAGATGAGGGACGAGGGACGAGAAGGTCGAAGGTGAGGGATGAGGGACGAGAAGGTCAAAGGTGAGGGATGAGGAACGAGAAGGTCAAAGCTGAGGGGCGAGAACGTTGAAGTTGAGGGAGTGGGACGAGAAGGTCGAAGGTGAGGGGTGAGGGACGAGAAGGTCGAAGGTGAGGGATGAGGGAGGAGAAGGTCTAAGGTGAGGGATGAGGGACGAGAAGGTCGAAGGTGAGGGACGAGGGACAAGAAGGTCGAAGATGAGGGACGAAGGACGAGAAGGTCGAAGGTGAGGGATGAGGGACGAGAAGGTCAAAGGTGAGGGATGAGGCGCGAGAAGGTCAAAGGTGAGGGATGAGGGACGAGAAGGTCAAAGGTGAGGGTTGAGGGACGAGAAGGTCAAAGGTGAGGGACGAGAAGGTCGAAGGTGGGGGATGAGGGACGAGAAGGTCAAAGGTGAGGGATGAGGAACGAGAAGGTCAAAGCTGAGGGGCGAGAACGTTGAAGTTGAGGGAGTGGGACGAGAAGGTCGAAGGTGAGGGGTGAGGGACGAGAAGGTCGAAGGTGAGGGAAGAGGGAGGAGAAGGTCTAAGGTGAGGGATGAGGGACGAGAAGGTCGAAGGTGAGGGACGAGGGACAAGAAGGTCGAAGATGAGGGACGAAGGACGAGAAGGTCGAAGGTGAGGGATGAGGGACGAGAAGGTCAAAGGTGAGGGATGAGGGACGAGAAGGTCAAAGGTGAGGGATGAGGGACGAGAAGGTCAAAGGTGAGGGTTGAGGGACGAGAAGGTCAAAGGTGAGGGACGAGAAGGTCGAAGGTGGGGGATGAGGGACGAGAAGGTCAAAGGTGAGGGATGAGGGACGAGAAGGTCAAAGGTGAGGGATGAGGGACGAGAAGGTCGAAGATGAGGGACGAGGAGGTCGAAGGTGAGGGACGAGAAGGTCGAAGGTGAGGGATGAGGGACGAGAAGGTCAAAGGTGAGGGATGAGGGACGAGAAGGTCGAAGATGAGGGACAAGAAGGTCGAAGGTGAGGGACGCGGAGATCGAAGGTGAGGGATGAGGGACGAGAAGGTCGAAGGTGAGGGATGAGGGACGAGAAGGTCAAAGGTGAGGGACGCGGAGATCGAAGGTGAGGGAAGAGGGACGAGAAGGTCGAAGATGAGGGACGAGAAGGTCGAAGGTGAGGGACGAGAAGGTCAAAGGTGAGGGATGAGGGACGAGAAGGTCGAAGGTGAGGGACGAGAAGGTCGAAGGTGAGGGATGAGGGACGAGAAGGTCGAAGGTGAGGGATGAGGTACGAGAAGGTCAAAGGTGAGGGATGAGGAATGAGAAGGTCAAAGGTGAAGGATGAGGGACGAGAAGGTCGAAGGTGAGGGATGAGGGTCGAGAAGGTGGAAGGTGAGGAACGAGAAGGCCGAAGGTGAGGAACGAGAAGGTCAAAGGTGAGGGACGAGAAGGTCGAAGGTGAGGGATGAGGGACAAGAAGGTCGAAGGTGAGGGACGCGGAGATCGAAGGTGAGGGATGAGGGACGAGAAGGTCGAAGGTGAGGGATGAGGGATGAGAAGGTCAAAGGTGAGGGATGAAGGATGAGAAGGTCGAAAGTGAGGGACGAGAAGGTCGAAGGTGAGGGATGAGGGACGAGAAGGTCAAAGGTGAGGGACGAGAAGGTCGAAGGTGAGGGATGAGGGACAAGAAGGTCGAAGGTGAGGGACGCGGAGATCGAAGGTGAGGGATGAGGGACGAGAAGGTCGAAGGTGAGGGATGAGGGACAAGAAGGTCAAAGGTGAGGGATGAAGGACAAGAAGGTCGAAAGTGAGGGACGAGAAGGTCGAAGGTGAGGGATGAGGGACGAGAAGGTCTAAGGTGAGGGACGAGAAGGTCGAAGGTGATGGATGAGGGACGAGAAGGTCAAAGGTGAGGGATGAGGGACGAGAAGGTCAAAGTTGAGGGATGAGGGACGAGAAGGTCAAAGATGAGGGGCGAGAAGGTCGAAGGTGAGGGAGTGGGACGAGAGGGTCGAAGGTGAGGGGTGAGAGACGAGAAGGTCGAAGGTGAGGGATGAGGGACGAGAAGGTCTAAGGTGAGGGATGAGGGACGAGAAGGTCAAAGGTGAGGGACGAGGGACAAGAAGGTCGAAGATGAGGGACGAGGGACGAGAAGGTCGAAGGTGAGGGATGAGGGACGAGAAGGTCAAAGGTGAGGGATGAGGGACGAGAAGGTCAAAGCTGAGGGGCGAGAAGGTTGAAGTTGAGGGAGTGGGACGAGAAGGTCGAAGGTGAGGGGTGAGGGACGAGAAGGTCGAAGGTGAGGGATGAGGGATGAGAAGGTCTAAGGTGAGGGATGAGGGACGAGAAGGTCGAAGGTGAGGGACGAGGGACAAGAAGGTCGAAGATGAGGGACGAAGGACGAGAAGGTCGAAGGTGAGGGATGAGGGACGAGAAGGTCAAAGGTGAGGGATGAGGGACGAGAAGGTCAAAGGTGAGGGACAAGAAGGTCGAAGATGAGGGACGAGAGACGAGAAGGTCGAAGGTGAGGGATGAGGGACGAGAAGGTCAAAGGTGAGGGATGAGGGATGAGAAGGTCAAAGATGAGGGGCGAGAAGGTCGAAGGTGTGGGATGAGGGACAAGAAGGTCTTAGGTGAGGGATGAGGGACGAGAAGGTCGAAGGTGAGGGACGAGGGACAAGAAGGTCGAAGATGAGGGACGAGGGACGAGAAGGTCGAAGGTGAGGGATGAGGGACGAGAAGGTCAAAGGTGAGGGATGAGGGACGAAAAGTTCAAAGATGAGGGGCGAGAAGGTCGAAGGTGAGGGAGTGGGACGAGAAGGTCGAAGGTGAGGGGTGAGGGACGAGAAGGTCGAAGGTGAGGGATGAGGGACGAGAAGGTCAAAGGTGAGGGACGAGAAGGTCGAAGGTGAGGGACGAGAAGGTCGAAGGTGAGGGATGAGGGACAAGAAGGTCGAAGGTGAGGGACGAGAAGGTCAAAGGTGAGGGATGAGGGACGAGAAGGTCTAAGGTGAGGGACGAGAAGGTCGAAGGTGATGGATGAGGGACGAGAAGGTCAAAGGTGAGGGATGAGGGACGAGAAGGTCAAAGTTGAGGGATGAGGGACGAGAAGGTCAAAGATGAGGGTCGAGAAGGTCGAAGGTGAGGGAGTGGGACGTGAGGGTCGAAGGTGAGGGGTGAGAGACGAGAAGGTCGAAGGTGAGGGATGAGGGACGAGAAGGTCTAAGGTGAGGGATGAGGGACGAGAAGGTCAAAGGTGAGGGACGAGGGACAAGAAGGTCGAAGATGAGGGACGAGGGATGAGAAGTTCGAAGGTGAGGGATGAGGGACGAGAAGGTCAAAGGTGAGGGATGAGGGACGAGAAGGTCAAAGCTGAGGGGCGAGAAGGTTGAAGTTGAGGGAGTGGGACGAGAAGGTCGAAGGTGAGGGGTGAGGGACGAGAAGGTCGAAGGTGAGGGATGAGGGACGAGAAGGTCGAAGGTGAGGGACAAGGGACAAGAAGGTCGAAGATGAGGGACGAAGGACGAGAAGGTTGAAGGTGAGGGAAGAGGGACGAGAAGGTCAAAGGTGAGGGATGAGGGACGAGAAGGTCAAAGGTGAGGGATGAGGGACGAGAAGGTCAAAGGTGAGGGTTGAGGGACGAGAAGGTCAAAGGTAAGGGACGAGAAGGTCGAAGGTGGGGGATGAGGGACGAGAAGGTCAAAGGTGAGGGATGAGGGACGAGAAGGTCAAAGGTGAGGGATGAGGGACGAGAAGGTCGAAGATGAGGGACGAGGAGGTCGAAGGTGAGGGACGAGAAGGTCGAAGGTGAGGGATGAGGAACGAGAAGGTCAAAGGTGAGGGATGAGGGACGAGAAGGTCGAAGATGAGGGACAAGAAGGTCGAAGGTGAGGGACGTGGAGATCGAAGGTGAGGGATGAGGGACGAGAAGGTCGAAGGTGAGGGATGAGGGATGAGAAGGTCAAAGGTGAGGGATGAAGGATGAGAAGGTCGAAAGTGAGGGACGAGAAGGTCGAAGGTGAGGGATGAGGGACGAGAAGGTCAAAGGTGAGGGACGAGAAGGTCGAAGGTGAGGGATGAGGGACAAGAAGGTCGAAGGTGAGGGACGCGGAGATCGAAGGTGAGGGATGAGGGACGAGAAGGTCGAAGGTGAGGGATGAGGGACGAGAAGGTCTAAGGTGAGGGACGAGAAGGTCGAAGGTGATGGATGAGGGACGAGAAGGTCAAAGGTGAGGGATGAGGGACGAGAAGGTCAAAGTTGAGGGATGAGGGACGATAAGGTCAAAGATGAGGGGCGAGAAGGTCGAAGGTGAGGGAGTGGGACGAGAGGGTCGAAGGTGAGGGGTGAGAGACGAGAAGGTCGAAGGTGAGGGATGAGGAATGAGAAGGTCTAAGGTGAGGGATGAGGGACGAGAAGGTCAAAGGTGAGGGACGAGGGACAAGAAGGTCGAAGATGAGGGACGAGGGACGAGAAGGTCGAAGGTGAGGGATGAGGGACGAGAAGGTCAAAGGTGAGGGATGAGGGACGAGAAGGTCAAAGCTGAGGGGCGAGAAGGTTGAAGTTGAGGGAGTGGGACGAGAAGGTCGAAGGTGAGGGGTGAGGGACGAGAAGGTCGAAGGTGAGGGATGAGGGATGAGAAGGTCTAAGGTGAGGGATGAGAAGGTCGAAGGTGAGGGACGAGGGACAAGAAGGTCGAAGATGAGGGACGAAGGACGAGAAGGTCGAAGGTGAGGGATGAGGGACGAGAAGGTCAAAGGTGAGGGATGAGGGACGAGAAGGTCAAAGGTGAGGGACAAGAAGGTCGAAGATGAGGGACGAGGGACGAGAAGGTCGAAGGTGAGGGATGAGGGACGAGAAGGTCAAAGGTGAGGGATGAGGGATGAGAAGGTCAAAGATGAGGGGCGAGAAGGTCGAAGGTGTGGGATGAGGGACAAGAAGGTCTTAGGTGAGGGATGAGGGACGAGAAGGTCGAAGGTGAGGGACGAGGGACAAGAAGGTCGAAGATGAGGGACGAGTGACGAGAAGGTCGAAGGTGAGGGATGAGGGACGAGAAGGTCAAAGGTGAGGGATGAGGGACGAAAAGTTCAAAGATGAGGGGCGAGAAGGTCGAAGGTGAGGGAGTGGGACGAGAAGGTCGAAGGTGAGGGGTGAGGGACGAGAAGGTCGAAGGTGAGGGATGAGGGACGAGAAGGTCAAAGGTGAGGGACGAGAAGGTCGAAGGTGAGGGATGAGGGACAAGAAGGTCGAAGGTGAGGGACGAGAAGGTCAAAGGTGAGGGATGAGGGACGAGAAGGTCAAAGGTGAGGGATGAGGGACGAGAAGGTCAAAGGTGAAGGACGAGAAGGCCGAAGGTGAGGGATGAGGGACGAGAAGGTCGACGGTGAGGGACGAGGAGGTCGAAGGTGAGGGATGAGGAACGAGAAGGTCAAAGGTGAGGAATGAGGGATGAGAAGGTCAAAGGTGAGGGATGAGGAACGAGAAGGTCAAAGGTGAGGAATGAGGGATGAGAAGGTCAAAGGTGAGGGATGAGGGACGAGAAGGTCAAAGGTGAGGGATGAGGGACGAGAAGGTCAAAGGTGAGGGATGAGGGACGAGAAGGTCAAAGGTGAAGGACGAGAAGGCCGAAGGTGAGGGATGAGGGACGAGAAGGTCGACGGTGAGGGACGAGGAGGTCGAAGGTGAGGGATGAGGGACGAGAAGGTCGAAGGTGAGGGATGAGGGACGAGGGACGAGAAGGTCGAAGGTGAGGGATGAGGGACGAGAAGGTCAAAGGTGAGGGATGAGGAACGAGAAGGTCAAAGGTGAGCAATGAGGGATGAGAAGGTCAAAGGTGAGGGATGAGGGACGAGAAGGTCAAAGGTGAGGGATGAGGGACGAGAAGGTCAAAGGTGAGGGATGAGGGACGAGAAGGTCGAAGTTGAGGGATGAGGGACGAGAAGGTCAAAGGTGAGGGATGAGGGACGAGAAGGTCGAAGATGAGGGACGAGGAGGTCGAAGGTGAGGGACGAGAAGGTCGAAGGTGAGGGATGAGGGACGAGAAGGTCAAAGGTGAGGGATGAGGGACGAGAAGGTCGAAGATGAGGGACAAGAAGGTCGAAGGTGAGGGACGCGGAGATTGAAGGTGAGGGATGAGGGACGAGAAGGTCGAAGGTGAGGGATGAGGGACGAGAAGGTCAAAGGTGAGGGACGCGGAGATCGAAGGTGAGGGAAGAGGGACGAGAAGGTCGAAGATGAGGGACGAGAAGGTCGAAGGTGAGGGACGAGAAGGTCAAAGGTGAGGGATGAGGGACGAGAAGGTCGAAGGTGAGGGACGAGAAGGTCGAAGGTGAGGGATGAGGGACGAGAAGGTCGAAGGTGAGGGATGAGGTACAAGAAGGTCAAAGGTGAGGGATGAGGAATGAGAAGGTCAAAGGTGAAGGATGAGGGACGAGAAGGTCGAAGGTGAGGAATGAGGGTCGAGAAGGTCGAAGGTGAGGAACGAGAAGGCCGAAGGTGAGGAACGAGAAGGTCAAAGGTGAGGGACGAGAAGGTCGAAGGTGAGGGATGAGGGACGAGAAGGTCGAAGGTGAGGGATGAGGGACGAGAAGGTCAAAGGTGAGGGATGAGGGACGAGAAGGTCAAAGGTGAGGGACGAGAAGGTCGAAGGTGGGGGATGAGGGACGAGAAGGTCAAAAGTGAGGGATGAGGGACGAGAAGGTCAAAGGTGAGGGATGAGGGACGAGAAGGTCGAAGATGAGGGACGAGGAGGTCGAAGGTGAGGGACGAGAAGGTCGAAGGTGAGGGATGAGGGATGAGAAGGTCAAAGGTGAGGGATGAGGGACGAGAAGGTCGAAGATGAGGGACAAGAAGGTCGAAGGTGAGGGACGCGGAGATCGAAGGTGAGGGATGAGGGACGAGAAGGTCGAAGGTGAGGGATGAGGGACGAGAAGGTCAAAGGTGAGGGACGCGGAGATCGAAGGTGAGGGAAGAGGGACGAGAAGGTCGAAGATGAGGGACGAGAAGGTCGAAGGTGAGGGACGAGAAGGTCAAAGGTGAGGGATGAGGGACGAGAAGGTCGAAGGTGAGGGACGAGAAGGTCGAAGGTGAGGGATGAGGGACGAGAAGGTCGAAGGTGAGGGATGAGGGACGAGAAGGTCAAAGGTGAGGGATGAGGGATGAGAAGGTCAAAGATGAGGGGCGAGAAGGTCGAAGGTGAGGGAGTGGGACGAGAAGGTCGAAGGTGAGGGGTGAGGGACGAGAAGGTCGAAGGTCAGGGATGAGGGACGAGAAGGTCTAAGGTGAGGGATGAGGGACGACAAGGTCGAAGGTCAGGGACGAGGGACAAGAAGGTCGAAGATGAGGGACGAGAAGGTTGAAGGTGAGGGATGAGGGACGAGAAGGTCAAAGGTGAGGGATGAGGGACGAGAAGTTCAAAGATGAGGGGCGAAAAGGTCGAAGGTGAGGGATGAGGGACGAGAAGATCTAAGGTGAGGGATGAGGGACGAGAAGGTCGAAGGTGAGGGATGAGGGACGAGAAGGTCGAAGGTGAGGGATGAGAAGGTCAATGATGAGGGATGAGGGATGAGAAGGTCGAAGGTGAGGGATGAGGGATGAGAAGGTCAAAGGTGAGGGATGAGGGACGAGAAGGTCAAAGGTGAGGGATGAGGGACGAGAAGGTCAAAGGTGAGGGACGAGAAGGTCGAAGGTGAGGGATGAGGGACGAAAAGGTCGAAGGTGAGGGACGAGGAGGTCAAAGGTAAGGGATGAGGGATGAGAAGGTCGAAGGTGAGGAATGAGGGACGAGGGACGAGAAGGTCGAAGGTGAGGGATGAGGGACAAGAAGGTCAAAGGTGAGGGATGAGGAACGAGAATGTCAAAGGTTAGGGATGAGGGACAAGAAGGTCAAAGGTGAGGGATGAGGGACGAGAAGGTCAAAGGTGAGGGATGAGGGACGAGAAGGTCAAAGGTGAGGGACGAGAAGGTCGAAGGTGAGGGATGAGGGACAAGAAGGTCGAAGGTGAGGGACGCGGAGATCGAAGGTGAGGGATGAGGGACGAGAAGGTCGAAGGTGAGGGATGAGGGACGAGAAGGTCAAAGGTGAGGGATGAAGGACAAGAAGGTCGAAAGTGAGGGACGAGAAGGTCGAAGGTGAGGGATGAGGGACGAGAAGGTCTAAGGTGAGGGACGAGAAGGTCGAAGGTGATGGATGAGGGACGAGAAGGTCAAAGGTGAGGGATGAGGGACGAGAAGGTCAAAGTTGAGGGATGAGGGACGAGAAGGTCAAAGATGAGGGGCGAGAAGGTCGAAGGTGAGGGAGTGGGACGAGAGGGTCGAAGGTGAGGGGTGAGAGACGAGAAGGTCGAAGGTGAGGGATGAGGGACGAGAAGGTCTAAGGTGAGGGATGAGGAACGAGAAGGTCAAAGGTGAGGGACGAGGGACAAGAAAGTCGAAGATGAGGGACGAGGAGGTCGAAGGTGAGGGACGAGAAGGTCGAAGGTGAGGGATGAGGGACGAGAAGGTCAAAGGTGAGGGATGAGCGACGAGAAGGTTGAAGATGAGGGACGAGGAGGTCGAAGGTGAGGGACGAGAAGGTCGAAGGTGAGGGATGAGGGACGAGAAGGTCGAAGGTGAGGGACGAGAAGGTTGAAGGTGAGGGATGAGGGACGAGAAGGTCGAAGGTGAGGGATGAGGGACGAGAAGGTCAAAGGTGAGGGATGAAGAATGAGAAGGTCAAAGGTGAAGGATGAGGGACGAGAAGGTCGAAGGTGAGGGATGAGGGACGAGAAGGTCAAAGGTGAGGGATGAGGGACGAGAAGGTCGAAGGTGAGGGATGAGGGACGAGAAGGTCGAAGGTGAGGGATGAGGGACGAGAAGGTCAAAGGTGAGGGACGAGAAGGTCGAAGATGAGGGAGGAGGGACGAGAAGGTCGAAGGTGAGGGATGAAGGACGAGAAGGTCGAAGGTGAGGGATGAGGGACGAGAAGGTCGAAGGTGAGGGATGAGGGACGAGAAGGTCGAAGGTGAGGGATGAGGGACGAGAAGGTCAAATGTGAGGGATGAGGGACGAGAAGGTCGAAGGTGAGGGACAAGAAGGTCGAAGGTGAGGGATGGGGGACAAGAAGGTCAAAGGTGAGGGACGAGAAGGTCGAAGGTGAGGGATGAGGGACGAGAAGGTCGAAGGTGAGGGACGAGAAGGTCGAAGGTGAGGGATGAGGGACGAGAAGGTCGAAGGTGAGGGATGAGGGACGAGAAGGTCAAACGTGAGGGATGAAGAATGAGAAGGTCAAAGGTGAAGGATGAGGGACGAGAAGGTCGAAGGTGAGGGATGAGGGTCGAGAAGGTCGAAGGTGAGGAACGAGAAGGCCGAAGGTGAGGAACGAGAAGGTCAAAGGTGAGGGACGAGAAGGTCTAAGGTGAGGGATGAGGGACGAGAAGGTCGAAGGTGAGGGACGAGGGACAAGAAGGTCGAAGATGAGGGATGAGGGATGAGAAGGTCGAAGGTGAGGGATGAGGGACGAGAAGGTCAAAGGTGAGGGATGAGGGACGAGAAGGTCAAAGATGAGGGGCGAGAAGGTCGAAGGTGAGGGAGTGGGACGAGAAGGTCGAAGGTGAAGGATGAGGGACGAGAAGGTCGAAGGTGAGGGATGAGGGTCGAGAAGGTCGAAGGTGAGGAACGAGAAGGCCGAAGGTGAGGAACGAGAAGGTCAAAGATGAGGGACGAGAAGGTCGAAGGTGAGGGAGTGGGACGAGAAGGTCGAAGGTGAGGGACGAGAAGGTCGAAGGTGAGGGATGAGGGACGAGAAGGTCGAAGGTGAGGGATGAGGGATGAGAAGGTCAAAGGTGAGGGACGAGAAGGTCGAAGGTGAGGGATGAGGGACAAGAAGGTCGAAGGTGAGGGACGCGGAGATCAAAGGTGAGGGATGAGGGACGAGAAGGTCGAATGTGAGGGACGAGAAGGTCAAAGGTGAGGGATGAGGGACGAGAAGGTCGAAGGTGAGGGACGAGAAGGTCAAAGGTGAGGGATGAGGGACGAGAAGGTCAAAGGTGAGGGACGAGAAGGTCGAAGGTGAGGGATGAGGGACGAGAAGGTCGAAGGTGAGGGATAAGGGACGAGGGACAAGAAGGTCGAAGGTGAGGGATGAGGGACGAGAAGGTCGAAGGTGAGGGATGAGGGTCGAGAAGGTCGATGTTGAGGAACGAGAAGGCCGAAGGTGAGGAACGAGAAGGTCAAAGGTGAGGGACGAGAAGGTCGAAGGTGAGGGATGAGGGACGAGAAGGTCGAAGATAAGGGATGAGGGACGAGAAGGTCAAAGGTGAGGGATGAGGGACGAGAAGGTCAAAGGTGAGGGATGAGGGATGAGAAGGTCAAAGCTGAGGGACGAGAAGGTCAAAGGTGAGGGATGAGGGACGAGAAGGTCGAAGGTGAGGGACGAGGAGATCGAAGGTGAGGGATGAGAAGGTCGAAGATGAGGGATGAGGGACGAGAAGGTCGAAGGTCAGGGATGAGGGACGAGAAGATCGAAGATGAGGGACGAGAAGGTCGCAAGTGAGGGATGAGGGACGAGAAGGTCGAAGGTGAGGGATGAGGGACGAGAAGGTCAAAGGTGAGGGATGAGGGACGAGAAGGTCGAAGGTGAGGGATGAGAAGGTCGAAGATGAGGGACGAGAAGGTTGAAGGTGAGGGATGAGGAACGAGATGGTCAAAGGTGAGGGATGAGGGACGAGAAGGTCAAAGGTGAGGGATGAGGGACGAGAAGGTCAAAGGTGAGGGACGAGGAGGTATAAGGTGAGGGATGAGGGACGAGAAGGTTGAAGGTGAGGGATGAGGGACGAGGGACGAGAAGTTTGAAGGTGAGGGATCAGGGACGAGAAGGTCAAAGGTGAGGGATGAGGAACGAGAAGGTCAAAGGTGAGGGATCAGGGACGAGAAGGTCAAAGGTGAGGGATGAGGGACGAGAAGGTCGAAGGTGAGGGATGAGGGACGAGAAGGTCAAAGGTGAGGGATGAGGGACTAGAAGGTCAAAGGTGAGGGATGAGGGACAAGAAGGTCAAAGGTGAGGGACGAGAAGGTCGAAGGTGAGGGATGAGGGACGAGAAGGTCAAAGGTGAGGGATGAGGGATGAGAAGGTCAAAGCTGAGGGACGAGAAGGTCAAAGGTGAGGGATGAGGGACGAGAAGGTCGAAGGTGAGGGACGAGGAGATCGAAGGTGAGGGATGAGAAGGTCGAAGATGAGGGATGAGGGACGAGAAGGTCGAAGGTCAGGGATGAGGGACGAGAAGATCGAAGATGAGGGACGAGAAGGTCGCAAGTGAGGGATGAGGGACGAGAAGGTCGAAGGTGAGGGATGAGGGACGAGAAGGTCAAAGGTGAGGGATGAGGGACGAGAAGGTCGAAGGTGAGGGATGAGAAGGTCGAAGATGAGGGACGAGAAGGTTGAAGGTGAGGGATGAGGAACGAGATGGTCAAAGGTGAGGGATGAGGGACGAGAAGGTCAAAGGTGAGGGATGAGGGACGAGAAGGTCAAAGGTGAGGGACGAGGAGGTATAAGGTGAGGGATGAGGGACGAGAAGGTTGAAGGTGAGGGATGAGGGACGAGGGACGAGAAGGTCGAAGGTGAGGGATCAGGGACGAGAAGGTCAAAGGTGAGGGATGAGGAACGAGAAGGTCAAAGGTGAGGGATCAGGGACGAGAAGGTCAAAGGTGAGGGATGAGGGACGAGAAGGTCGAAGGTGAGGGATGAGGGACGAGAAGGTCAAAGGTGAGGGATGAGGGACTAGAAGGTCAAAGGTGAGGGATGAGGGACAAGAAGGTCAAAGGTGAGGGACGAGAAGGTCGAAGGTGAGGGATGAGGGACGAGAAGGTCGTAGGTGAGGGACGAGGAGGTCAAAGGTGAGGGATGAGGGACGAGAAGGTTGAAGGTGAGGGATGAGGGACGAGGGACGAGAAGGTCGAAGGTGAGGGATCAGGGACGAGAAGGTCAAAGGTGAGGGATGAGGAACGAGAAGGTCAAAGGTGAGGGACAAGAAGGTCGAAGGTGAGGGATGAGGGACGAGAAGGTCGAAGGTGAGGGACAAGAAGGTCGAAGGTGAGGGATGAGGGATGAGAAGGTCAAAGGTGAGGGATCAGGGACGAGAAGATCGAAGATGAGGGAGGAGGGACGAGAAGGTCGAAGATGAGGGACGAGAAGGTCGAAGGTGAGGGATGAGGGTTGAGAAGGTCAAAGGTGAGGGACGAGAAGGTCGAAGGTGAGGGATGAGGGATGAGAAGGTCAAAGGTGAGGGATCAGGGACGAGAAGATCGAAGATGAGGGAGGAGGGACGAGAAGGTCAAAGGTGAGGGATGAGGGACGAGAAGGTCGAAGGTGAGGGATGAGGGACGAGAAGTTCAAAGGTGAGGGACAAGAAGGTCGAAGGTGAGGGATGAGGGACGAGAAGGTCGAAGGTGAGGGACAAGAAGGTCGAAGGTGAGGGATGAGAGATGAGAAGGTCAAAGGTGAGGGATCAGGGACGAGAAGATCGAAGATGAGGGAGGAGGGAGGAGAAGGTCAAAGGTGAGGGATGAGGGACGAGAAGGTCGAAGGTGAGGGACGAGGAGATCGAAGGTGAGGGATGAGGGACGAGAAGGTCGAAAGTGAGGGATGAGGGACGAGAAGGTCAAAGGTGAGGGATGAGGGACGAGAAGGTCAAAGGTGAGGGATGAGGGACGAGAAGGTCAAAGGTGAGGGACGAGAAGGTCGAAGGTGAGGAACGAGAAGGTCAAAGGTGAGGGACGAGAAGGTCGAAGGTGAGGGATGAGGGACAAGAAGGTCGAAGATGAGGGATGAGGGATGAGAAGGTCAAAGGTGAGGGATGAGGAACGAGAAGGTCGAAGGTGAGGGATGAGGGACGAGAAGGTCAAGGGTGAGGGATGAGAAGGTTGAAGGTGAGGGATGAGAAGGTCGAAGGTGAGGGATGAGGGACGAGAAGGTTGAAGGTGAGGGATGAGGGACGAGAAGGTCGAAGGTGAGGGATGAGGGATGAGAAGGTCAAAGGTGAGGGACGAGAAGGTCAAAGGTGAGGGATGAGGGACAAGAAGGTCGAAGGTGAGGGACGCGGAGATCAAAGGTGAGGGATGAGGGACGAGAAGGTCGAATGTGAGGGACGAGAAGGTCAAAGGTGAGGGATGAGGGACGAGAAGGTCGAAGGTGAGGGACGAGAAGGTCAAAGGTGAGGGATGAGGGACGAGAAGGTCAAAGGTGAGGGACGAGAAGGTCGAAGGTGAGGGATGAGGGACGAGAAGGTCGAAGGTGAGGGATAAGGGACGAGGGACAAGAAGGTCGAAGGTGAGGGATGAGGAACGAAAAGGTCAAACGTGAAGGATGAGGGACGAGAAGGTCGAAGGTGAGGGATGAGGGTCGAGAAGGTCGATGTTGAGGAACGAGAAGGCCGAAGGTGAGGAACGAGAAGGTCAAAGGTGAGGGACGAGAAGGTCGAAGGTGAGGGATGAGGGACGAGAAGGTCGAAGATAAGAGATGAGGGACGAGAAGGTCAAAGGTGAGGGATGAGGGACGAGAAGGTCGAAGGTGAGGGATGAGGGACGAGAAGTTCAAAGGTGAGGGACAAGAAGGTCGAAGGTGAGGGATGAGGGACGAGAAGGTCAAAGGTGAGGGACAAGAAGGTCGAAGGTGAGGGATGAGGGATGAGAAGGTCAAAGGTGAGGGATCAGGGACGAGAAGATCGAAGATGAGGGAGGAGGGACGAGAAGGTCGAAGGTGAGGGATGAGGGATGAGAAGGTCGAAGGTGAGGGATGAGAAGGTCGAAGATGAGGGATGAGGGACGAGAAGGTCGAAGGTGAGGGATGAGGGTTGAGAAGGTCAAAGGTGAGAGACGAGAAGGTCGAAGGTGAGGGATGAGGGATGAGAAGGTCAAAGGTGAGGGATCAGGGACGAGAAGATCGAAGATGAGGGAGGAGGGACGAGAAGGTCAAAGGTGAGGGATGAGGGACGAGAAGGTCGAAGGTGAGGGATGAGGGACGAGAAGTTCAAAGGTGAGGGACAAGAAGGTCGAAGGTGAGGGATGAGGGACGAGAAGGTCGAAGGTGAGGGACAAGAAGGTCGAAGGTGAGGGATGAGAGATGAGAAGGTCAAAGGTGAGGGATCAGGGACGAGAAGATCGAAGATGAGGGAGGAGGGAGGAGAAGGTCAAAGGTGAGGGATGAGGGACGAGAAGGTCGAAGGTGAGGGATGAGGGACGAGAAGGTCAAAGGTGAGGGACGAGAAGGTCAAAGGTGAGGGATTAGGGACGAGAAGGTCAAAGGTGAGGGATGAGGGACGAGAAGGTCGAAGATGAGGGACGAGAAGGTCGAAGATGAGGGAGGAGGGACGAGAAGGTCGAAGGTGAGGGATGAAGGACGAGAAGGTCGAAGGTGAGGGATGAGGGACGAGAAGGTCGAAGGTGAGGGATGAGGGACGAGAAGGTCGAAGGTGAGGGATGAGGGACGAGAAGGTCAAATGTGAGGGATGAGGGACGAGAAGGTCGAAGGTGAGGGACAAGAAGGTCGAAGGTGAGGGATGGGGGACAAGAAGGTCGAAGGTGAGGGACCAGAAGGTCGAAGGTGAGGGAGTGGGACAAGAAGGTCAAAGGTGAGGGACGAGAAGGTCGAAGGTGAGGGATGAGGGACGAGAAGGTCGAAGGTGAGGGACGAGAAGGTCGAAGGTGAGGGATGAGGGACGAGAAGGTCGAAGGTGAGGGATGAGGGACGAGAAGGTCAAAGGTGAGGGATGAAGAATGAGAAGGTCAAAGGTGAAGGATGAGGGAGGAGAAGGTCGAAGGTGAGGGATGAGGGTCGAGAAGGTCGAAGGTGAGGAACGAGAAGGCCGAAGGTGAGGAACGAGAAGGTCAAAGGTGAGGGACGAGACGGTCTAAGGTGAGGGATGAGGGACGAGAAGGTCGAAGGTGAGGGACGAGGGACAAGAAGGTCAAAGATGAGGGATGAGGGATGAGAAGGTCGAAGGTGAGGGATGAGGGACGAGAAGGTCAAAGGTGAGGGATGAGGGACGAGAAGGTCAAAGATGAGGGGCGAGAAGGTCGAAGGTGAGGGAGTGGGACGAGAAGGTCGAAGGTGAGGGATGAGGGACGAGAAGGTCGAAGGTGAGGGATGAGGGATGAGAAGGTCAAAGGTGAGGGACGAGAAGGTCGAAGGTGAGGGAGTGGGACGAGAAGGTCGAAGGTGAGGGATGAGAAGGTCGAAGGTGAGGGATGAGGGACGAGAAGGTCGAAGGTGAGGGATGAGAAGGTCAAAGGTGAGGGACGAGAAGGTCGAAGGTGAGGGATGAGGGACAAGAAGGTCGAAGGTGAGGGACGCGGAGATCAAAGGTGAGGGATGAGGGACGAGAAGGTCGAATGTGAGGGACGAGAAGGTCAAAGGTGAGGGATGAGGGACGAGAAGGTCGAAGGTGAGGGACGAGAAGGTCAAAGGTGAGGGATGAGGGACGAGAAGGTCAAAGGTGAGGGAAGAGAAGGTCGAAGGTGAGGGATGAGGGACGAGAAGGTCAAAGGTGAGGGATAAGGGACGAGGGACAAGAAGGTCGAAGGTGAGGGATGAGGGACGAGAAGGTCAAAGGTAAGGGATGAGGAACGAAAAGGTCAAACGTGAAGGATGAGGGACGAGAAGGTCGAAGGTGAGGGATGAGGGTCGAGAAGGTCGATGTTGAGGAACGAGAAGGCCGAAGGTGAGGAACGAGAAGGTCAAAGGTGAGGGACGAGAAGGTCGAAGGTGAGGGATGAGGGACGAGAAGGTCGAAGATAAGGGATGAGGGACGAGAAGGTCAAAGGTGAGGGATGAGGGACGAGAAGGTCAAAGGTGAGGGATGAGGGACGAGAAGGTCGAAGGTGAGGGATGAGAAGGTCGAAGATGAGGGATGAGGGACGAGAAGGTCGAAGGTGAGGGATGAGGGTTGAGAAGGTCAAAGGTGAGGGACGAGAAGGTCGAAGGTGAGGGATGAGGGATGAGAAGGTCAAAGGTGAGGGATCAGGGACGAGAAGATCGAAGATGAGGGAGGAGGGACGAGAAGGTCAAAGGTGAGGGATGAGGGACGAGAAGGTCGAAGGTGAGGGATGAGGGACGAGAAGTTCAAAGGTGAGGGACAAGAAGGTCGAAGGTGAGGGATGAGGGACGAGAAGGTCGAAGGTGAGGGACAAGAAGGTCGAAGGTGAGGGATGAGAGATGAGAAGGTCAAAGGTGAGGGATCAGGGACGAGAAGATCGAAGATGAGGGAGGAGGGAGGAGAAGGTCAAAGGTGAGGGATGAGGGACGAGAAGGTCGAAGGTGAGGGACGAGGAGATCGAAGGTGAGGGATGAGGGACGAGAAGGTCGAAAGTGAGGGATGAGGGACGAGAAGGTCAAAGGTGAGGGATGAGGGACGAGAAGGTCAAAGGTGAGGGATGAGGGACGAGAAGGTCAAAGGTGAGGGACGAGAAGGTCGAAGGTGAGGAACGAGAAGGTCAAAGGTGAGGGACGAGAAGGTCGAAGGTGAGGGATGAGGGACAAGAAGGTCGAAGATGAGGGATGAGGGATGAGAAGGTCAAAGGTGAGGGATGAGGAACGAGAAGGTCGAAGGTGAGGGATGAGGGACGAGAAGGTCAAAGGTGAGGGACAAGAAGGTCGAAGGTGAGCGATGAGGGACGAGAAGGTCGAAGGTGAGGGACGAGATAGTCGAAGGTGAGGGATGAGGGACGAGAAGGTCAAAGGTGGGGGATGAGGGATGAGAAGATCGAAGTTGAGGGAGGAGGGACGAGAAGGTCGAAGGTGAGGGATGAGGGACGAGAAGGTCAAAGGTGAGGGATGAGGGACGAGAAAGTCAAAGGTGAGGGATGAGGGACGAGAAGGTCAAAGGTGAGGGACGAGAAGGTCAAAGGTGAGGGATGAGGGACGAGAAGGTCGAAGGTGAGGGATGAGGAGATCGAAGGTGAGGGATGAGAAGGTCGAAGATGAGGGATGAGGGACGAGAAGGTCGAAGGTGAGGGATGAGGGACGAGAAGATCGAAGATGAGGGATGAGGGACGAGAAGGTCGAAAGTGAGGGATGAGGGACGAGAAGGTCGAAGGTGAGGCATGAGAAGGTCGAAGATGAGGGATGAGGGACGAGAAGGTCAAAGGTGAGGGATGAGGGACGAGAAGGTCGAAGGTGAGGGATGAGAAGGTCGAAGATGACGGATGAGGGACGAGAAGGTCGAAGGTGAGGAATGAGGGACGAGAAGGTCAAAGGTGAGGGATGAGGGACAAGAAGGTCAAAGGTGAGGGATGAGGGATGAGAAGGTCAAAGCTGAGGGACGAGAAGGTCAAAGGTGAGGGATGAGGGACGAGAAGGTCGAAGGTGAGGGACGAGGAGATCGAAGGTGAGGGATGAGAAGGTCGAAGATGAGGGATGAGGGACGAGAAGGTCGAAGGTCAGGGATGAGGGACGAGAAGATCGAAGATGAGGGACGAGAAGGTCGCAAGTGAGGGATGAGGGACGAGAAGGTCGAAGGTGAGGGATGAGGGACGAGAAGGTCAAAGGTGAGGGATGAGGGACGAGAAGGTCGAAGGTGAGGGATGAGAAGGTCGAAGATGAGGGACGAGAAGGTTGAAGGTGAGGGATGAGGAACGAGATGGTCAAAGGTGAGGGATGAGGGACGAGAAGGTCAAAGGTGAGGGATGAGGGACGAGAAGGTCAAAGGTGAGGGACGAGGAGGTATAAGGTGAGGGATGAGGGACGAGAAGGTTGAAGGTGAGGGATAAGGGACGAGGGACGAGAAGGTCGAAGGTGAGGGATCAGGGACGAGAAGGTCAAAGGTGAGGGATGAGGGACTAGAAGGTCAAAGGTGAGGGATGAGGGACAAGAAGGTCAAAGGTGAGGGACGAGAAGGTCGAAGGTGAGGGATGAGGGACGAGAAGGTCGTAGGTGAGGGACGAGGAGGTCAAAGGTGAGGGATGAGGGACGAGAAGGTTGAAGGTGAGGGATGAGGGACGAGGGACGAGAAGGTCGAAGGTGAGGGATCAGGGACGAGAAGGTCAAAGGTGAGGGATGAGGAACGAGAAGGTCAAAGGTGAGGGATGAGGAACGAAAAGGTCAAACGTGAAGGATGAGGGACGAGAAGGTCGAAGGTGAGGGATGAGGGACGAGAAGGTCGAAGGTGAGGGATGAGGGACGAGAAGGTCAAAGTTGAGGGATGAGGGACGAGAAGGTCAAAGATGAGGGGCGAGAAGGTCGAAGGTGAGGGAGTGGGACGAGAAGGTCGAAGGTGAGGGGTGAGGGACGAGAAGGTCGAAGGTGAGGGATGAGGGACGAGGGACGAGAAGGTCGAAGGTGAGGGATGAGGAACGAGAAGGTCAAAGGTGAGGGATGAGGGACGAGAAGGTCAAAGGTGAGGGATGAGGGACGAGAAGGTCGAAGGTGAGGGATGAGGGATGAGAAGGTCAAAGGTGAGGGACGAGAAGGTCAAAGGTGAGGGATGAGGGACAAGAAGGTCGAAGGTGAGGGACGCGGAGATTAAAGGTGAGGGATGAGGGACAAGAAGGTCGAATGTGAGGGACAAGAAGGTCAAAGGTAAGGGATGAGGGACGAGAAGGTCGAAGGTGAGGGACGAGAAGGTCAAAGGTGAGGGATGAGGGACGAGAAGGTCAAAGGTGAGGGACGAGAAGGTCGAAGGTGAGGGATGAGGGACGAGAAGGTCGAAGGTGAGGGATAAGGGACGAGGGACAAGAAGGTCGAAGGTGAGGGATGAGGGACGAGAAGGTCAAAGGCGAGGGATGAGGAACGAAAAGGTCAAACGTGAAGGATGAGGGACGAGAAGGTCGAAGGTGAGGGATGAGGGTCGAGAAGGTCGATGTTGAGGAACGAGAAGGCCGAAGGTGAGGAACGAGAAGGTCAAAGGTGAGGGACGAGAAGGTCGAAGGTGAGGGATGAGGGACGAGAAGGTCGAAGATAAGGGATGAGGGACGAGAAGGTCAAAGGTGAGGGATGAGGGACGAGAAGGTCGAAGGTGAGGGATGAGGGACGAGAAGTTCAAAGGTGAGGGACAAGAAGGTCGAAGGTGAGGGATGAGGGACGAGAAGGTCGAAGGTGAGGGACAAGAAGGTCGAAGGTGAGGGATGAGGGATGAGAAGGTCAAAGGTGAGGGATCAGGGACGAGAAGATCGAAGATGAGGGAGGAGGGACGAGAAGGTCGAAGGTGAGGGAGGAGGGACGAGAAGGTCGAAGGTGAGGGATGAGAAGGTCGAAGATGAGGGATGAGGGACGAGAAGGTCGAAGGTGAGGGATGAGGGTTGAGAAGGTCGAAGGTGAGGGATGAGGGATGAGAAGGTCAAAGGTGAGGGATCAGGGACGAGAAGATCGAAGATGAGGGAGGAGGGACGAGAAGGTCGAAGGTGAGGGATGAGGGACGAGAAGTTCAAAGGTGAGGGACAAGAAGGTCGAAGGTGAGGGATGAGGGACGAGAAGGTCGAAGGTGAGGGACAAGAAGGTCGAAGGTGAGGGATGAGAGATGAGAAGGTCAAAGGTGAGGGATTAGGGACGAGAAGATCGAAGATGAGGGAGGAGGGAGGAGAAGGTCAAAGGTGAGGGATGAGGGACGAGAAGGTCGAAGGTGAGGGACGAGGAGATCGAAGGTGAGGGATGAGGGACGAGAAGGTCGAAAGTGAGGGATGAGGGACGAGAAGGTCAAAGGTGAGGGATGAGGGACGAGAAGGTCAAAGGTGAGGGATGAGCGACGAGAAGGTCAAAGGTGAGGGACGAGAAGGTCGAAGGTGAGGAACGAGAAGGTCAAAGGTGAGGGACGAGAAGGTCGAAGGTGAGGGATGAGGGACAAGAAGGTCGAAGATGAGGGATGAGGGATGAGAAGGTCAAAGGTGAGGGATGAGGAACGAGAAGGTCGAAGGTGAGGGATGAGGGACGAGAAGGTCAAAGGTGAGGGATGAGAAGGTTGAAGGTGAGGGATGAGAAGGTCGAAGGTGAGGGATGAGGGACGAGAAGGTTGAAGGTGAGGGATGAGGGACGAGAAGGTCGAAGGTGAGGGATGAGGGATGAGAAGGTCAAAGGTGAGGGACGAGAAGGTCGAAGGTGAGGGATGAGGGACAAGAAGGTCGAAGGTGAGGGACGCGGAGATCAAAGGTGAGGGATGAGGGACGAGAAGGTCGAATGTGAGGGACGAGAAGGTCAAAGGTGAGGGATGAGGGATGAGAAGGTCGAAGGTGAGGGACGAGAAGGTCAAAGGTGAGGGATGAGGGACGAGAAGGTCAAAGGTGAGGGACGAGAAGGTCGAAGGTGAGGGATGAGGGACGAGAAGGTCGAAGGTGAGGGATAAGGGACGAGGGACAAGAAGGTCGAAGGTGAGGGATGAGGGACGAGAAGGTCAAAGGTGAGGGATGAGGAACGAAAAGGTCAAACGTGAAGGATGAGGGACGAGAAGGTCGAAGGTGAGGGATGAGGGTCGAGAAGGTCGATGTTGAGGAACGAGAAGGCCGAAGGTGAGGAACGAGACGTCAAAGGTGAGGGACGAGAAGGTCGAAGGTGAGGGATGAGGGACGAGAAGGTCGAAGATAAGGGATGAGGGACGAGAAGGTCAAAGGTGAGGGATGAGGGACGAGAAGGTCGAAGGTGAGGGATGAGGGACGAGAAGTTCAAAGGTGAGGGACAAGAAGGTCGAAGGTGAGGGATGAGGGACGAGAAGGTCGAAGGTGAGGGACAAGAAGGTCGAAGGTGAGGGATGAGGAATGAGAAGGTCAAAGGTGAGGGATCAGGGACGAGAAGATCGAAGATGAGGGAGGAGGGACGAGAAGGTCGAAGGTGAGGGATGAGGGACGAGAAGGTCGAAGGTGAGGGATGAGAAGGTCGAAGATGAGGGATGAGGGACGAGAAGGTCGAAGGTGAGGGATGAGGGTTGAGAAGGTCAAAGGTGAGGGACGAGAAGGTCGAAGGTGAGGGATGAGGGATGAGAAGGTCAAAGGTGAGGGATCAGGGATGAGAAGATCGAAGATGAGGGAGGAGGGACGAGAAGGTCAAAGGTGAGGGATGAGGGACGAGAAGGTCGAAGGTGAGGGATGAGGGACGAGAAGTTCAAAGGTGAGGGACAAGAAGGTCGAAGGTGAGGGATGAGGGACGAGAAGGTCGAAGGTGAGGGACAAGAAGGTCGAAGGTGAGGGATGAGAGATGAGAAGGTCAAAGGTGAGGGATCAGGGACGAGAAGATCGAAGATGAGGGAGGAGGGAGGAGAAGGTCAAAGGTGAGGGATGAGGGACGAGAAGGTCGAAGGTGAGGGATGAGGGACGAGAAGGTCAAAGGTGAGGGACGAGAAGGTCAAAGGTGAGGGATTAGGGACGAGAAGGTCAAAGGTGAGGGATAAGGGACGAGAAGGTCGAAGATGAGGGACGAGAAGGTCGAAGATGAGGGATGAAGGACGAGAAGGTCGAAGGTGAGGGATGAGGGACGAGAAGGTCGAAGGTGAGGGATGAGGGACGAGAAGGTCGAAGGTGAGGGATGAGGGACGAGAAGGTCAAATGTGAGGGATGAGAAGGTCGAAGGTGAGGGACAAGAAGGTCGAAGGTGAGGGATGGGGCACAAGAAGGTCGAAGGTGAGGGACCAGAAGGTCGAAGGTGAGGGAGTGGGACAAGAAGGTCAAAGGTGAGGGACGAGAAGGTCGAAGGTGAGGGATGAGGGACGAGAAGGTCGAAGGTGAGGGACGAGAAGGTCGAAGGTGAGGGATGAGGGACGAGAAGGTCGAAGGTGAGGGATGAGGGACGAGAAGGTCAAAGTTGAGGGATGAAGAATGAGAAGGTCAAAGGTGAAGGATGAGGGATGAGAAGGTCGAAGGTGAGGGATGAGGGTCGAGAAGGTCGAAGGTGAGGAACGAGAAGGCCGAAGGTGAGGAACGAGAAGGTCAAAGGTGAGGGACGAGAAGGTCTAAGGTGAGGGATGAGGGACGAGAAGGTCGAAGGTGAGGGACGAGGAACAAGAAGGTCGAAGATGAGGGATGAGGGATGAGAAGGTCGAAGGTGAGGGATGAGGGACGAGAAGGTCAAAGGTGAGGGATGAGGGACGAGAAGGTCAAAGATGAGGGGCGAGAAGGTCGAAGGTGAGGGAGTGGGACGAGAAGGTCGAAGGTGAGGGATGAGGGACGAGAAGGTCGAAGGTGAGGGATGAGGGATGAGAAGGTCAAAGGTGAGGGACGAGAAGGTCGAAGGTGAGGGAGTGGGACGAGAAGGTCGAAGGTGAGGGACGAGAAGGTCGAAGGTGAGGGATGAGGGACGAGAAGGTCGAAGGTGAGGGATGAGGGATGAGAAGGTCAAAGGTGAGGGACGAGAAGGTCGAAGGTGAGGGATGAGGGACAAGAAGGTCGAAGGTGAGGGACGCGGAGATCAAAGGTGAGGGATGAGGGACGAGAAGGTCGAATGTGAGGGACGAGAAGGTCAAAGGTGAGGGATGAGGGACGAGAAGGTCGAAGGTGAGGGACGAGAAGGTCAAAGGTGAGGGATGAGGGACGAGAAGGTCAAAGGTGAGGGAAGAGAAGGTCGAAGGTGAGGGATGAGGGACGAGAAGGTCAAAGGTGAGGGATAAGGGACGAGGGACAAGAAGGTCGAAGGTGAGGGATGAGGGACGAGAAGGTCAAAGGTAAGGGATGAGGAACGAAAAGGTCAAACGTGAAGGATGAAGGACGAGAAGGTCGAAGGTGAGGGATGAGGGTCGAGAAGGTCGATGTTGAGGAACGAGAAGGCCGAAGGTGAGGAACGAGAAGGTCAAAGGTGAGGGACGAGAAGGTCGAAGGTGAGGGATGAGGGACGAGAAGGTCGAAGATAAGGGATGAGGGACGAGAAGGTCAAAGGTGAGGGATGAGGGACGAGAAGGTCAAAGGTGAGGGATGAGGGACGAGAAGGTCAAAGGTGAGGGACGAGAAGGTCGAAGGTGAGGGATGAGGGACGAGAAGGTCGAAGGTGAGGGATAAGGGACGAGGGACAAGAAGGTCGAAGGTGAGGGATGAGGGACGAGAAGGTCGAAGGTGAGGGACAAGAAGGTCGAAGGTGAGGGATGAGGGATGAGAAGGTCAAAGGTGAGGGATCAGGGACGAGAAGGTCGAAGGTGAGGGATGAGAAGGTCGAAGATGAGGGATGAGGGACGAGAAGGTCGAAGGTGAGGGATGAGGGTTGAGAAGGTCAAAGGTGAGGGACGAGAAGGTCGAAGGTGAGGGATGAGGGATGAGAAGGTCAAAGGTGAGGGATCAGGGACGAGAAGATCGAAGATGAGGGAGGAGGGACGAGAAGGTCAAAGGTGAGGGATGAGGGACGAGAAGGTCGAAGGTGAGGGATGAGGGACGAGAAGTTCAAAGGTGAGGGACAAGAAGGTCGAAGGTGAGGGATGAGGGACGAGAAGGTCGAAGGTGAGGGACAAGAAGGTCGAAGGTGAGGGATGAGAGATGAGAAGGTCAAAGGTGAGGGATCAGGGACGAGAAGATCGAAGATGAGGGAGGAGGGAGGAGAAGGTCAAAGGTGAGGGATGAGGGACGAGAAGGTCGAAGGTGAGGGATGAGGAGATCGAAGGTGAGGGATTAGGGACGAGAAGGTCGAAAGTGAGGGATGAGGGACGAGAAGGTCAAAGGTGAGGGATGAGAAGGTCAAAGGTGAGGGATGAGGGACGAGAAGGTCAAAGGTGAGGGACGAGAAGGTCGAAGGTGAGGAACGAGAAGGTCAAAGGTGAGGGACGAGAAGGTCGAAGGTGAGGGATGAGGGACAAGAAGGTCGAAGATGAGGGATGAGGGATGAGAAGGTCAAAGGTGAGGGATGAGGAACGAGAAGGTCGAAGGTGAGGGATGAGGGACGAGAAGGTCAAAGGTGAGGGACAAGAAGGTCGAAGGTGAGCGATGAGGGACGAGAAGGTCGAAGGTGAGGGACGAGATAGTCGAAGGTGAGGGATGAGGGACGAGAAGGTCAAAGGTGGGGGATGAGGGATGAGAAGATCGAAGTTGAGGGAGGAGGGACGAGAAGGTCGAAGGTGAGGGATGAGGGACGAGAAGGTCGAAGGTGAGGGATGAGATGGTCGAAGATGAGGGATGAGGGACGAGAAGGTCGAAGGTGAGGGATGAGGGACGAGAAGGTCAAAGGTGAGGGATGAGGGACGAGAAAGTCAAAGGTGAGGGATGAGGGACGAGAAGGTCAAAGGTGAGGGACGAGAAGGTCGAAGATGAGGGATGAGGGACGAGAAGGTCGAAGGTGAGGGATGAGGGACGAGAAGGTCAAAGGTGAGGGATGAGGGACGAGAAGGTCAAAGGTGAGGGATGAGGAGATCGAAGGTGAGGGATGAGAAGGTCGAAGATGAGGGATGAGGGACGAGAAGGTCGAAGGTGAGGGATGAGGGACGAGAAGATCGAAGATGAGGGATGAGGGACGAGAAGGTCGAAAGTGAGGGATGAGGGACGAGAAGGTCGAAGGTGAGGCATGAGAAGGTCGAAGATGAGGGATGAGGGACGAGAAGGTCGAAGGTGAGGGATGAGGGACGAGAAGGTCAAAGGTGAGGGATGAGGGACGAGAAGGTCAAAGGTGAGGGATGAGGGACGAGAAGGTCGAAGGTGAGGGATGAGAAGGTCGAAGATGACGGATGAGGGACGAGAAGGTCGAAGGTGAGGAATGAGGGACGAGAAGGTCAAAGGTGAGGGATGAGGGACAAGAAGGTCAAAGGTGAGGGATGAGGGACGAGAAGGTCAAAGCTGAGGGACGAGAAGGTCAAAGGTGAGGGATGAGGGACGAGAAGGTCGAAGGTGAGGGACGAGGAGATCGAAGGTGAGGGATGAGAAGGTCGAAGATGAGGGATGAGGGACGAGAAGGTCGAAGGTCAGGGATGAGGGACGAGAAGATCGAAGATGAGGGACGAGAAGGTCGCAAGTGAGGGATGAGGGACGAGAAGGTCGAAGGTGAGGGATGAGGGACGAGAAGGTCAAAGGTGAGGGATGAGGGACGAGAAGGTCGAAGTTGAGGGATGAGAAGGTCGAAGATGAGGGACGAGAAGGTTGAAGGTGAGGGATGAGGAACGAGAAGGTCAAAGGTGAGGGATGAGGGACGAGAAGGTCAAAGGTGAGGGATGAGGGACGAGAAGGTCAAAGGTGAGGGACGAGAAGGTCAAAGGTGAGGGATGAGGGACGAGAAGGTCGAAGGTGAGGGACGAGGAGGTATAAGGTGAGGGATGAGGGACGAGAAGGTTGAAGGTGAGGGATGAGGGACGAGGGAAGAGAAGGTCGAAGGTGAGGGATCAGGGACGAGAAGGTCAAAGGTGAGGGATGAGGAACGAGAAGGTCAAAGGTGAGGGATCAGGGACGAGAAGGTCAAAGGTGAGGGATGAGGGACGAGAAGGTCGAAGGTGAGGGATGAGGGACGAGAAGGTCAAAGGTGAGGGATGAGGGACTAGAAGGTCAAAGGTGAGGGATGAGGGACAAGAAGGTCAAAGGTGAGGGACGAGAAGGTCGAAGGTGAGGGATGAGGGACGAGAAGGTCGTAGGTGAGGGACGAGGAGGTCAAAGGTGAGGGATGAGGGATGAGAAGGTTGAAGGTGAGGGATGAGGGACGAGGGACGAGAAGGTCGAAGGTGAAGGATCAGGGACGAGAAGGTCAAAGGTGAGGGATGAGGAACGAGAAGGTCAAAGGTGAGGGATCAGGGACGAGAAGGTCAAAGGTGAGGGATGAGGGACGAGAAGGTCGAAGGTGAGGGATGAGGGACGAGAAGGTCAAAGTTGAGGGATGAGGGATGAGAAGGTCAAAGATGAGGGGCGAGAAGGTCGAAGGTGAGGGAGTGGGACGAGAAGGTCGAAGGTGAGGGGTGAGGGACGAGAAGGTCGAAGGTGAGGGATGAGGGACGAGGGACGAGAAGGTCGAAGGTGAGGGATGAGGAACGAGAAGGTCAAAGGTGAGGGATGAGGGACGAGAAGGTCAAAGGTGAGGGATGAGGGACGAGAAGGTCAAAGGTGAGGGATGAGGGACGAGAAGGTCAAAGTTGAGGGATGAGGGACGAGAAGGTCAAAGATGAGGGGCAAGAAGGTCGAAGGTGAGGGAGTGGGACGAGAGGGTCAAAGGTGAGGGGTGAGGGACGATAAGGTCGAAGGTGAGGGATGAGAGACGAGAAGGTCTAAGGTGAGGGATGAGGGACGAGAAGGTCAAAGGTGAGGGATGAGGGACGAGAAGGTCGAAGGTGAGGGATGAGGGACGAGAAGGTCGAAGGTGAGGGATGACGGACGAGAAGGTCAAAGGTGAGGGATGAGGGACGAGAAGGTCAAAGGTGAGGGTTGAGGGACGAGAAGGTCAAAGGTGAGGGACGAGAAGGTCGAAGGTGGGGGATGAGGGACGAGAAGGTCGAAGGTGAGGGATGAGGGACGAGAAGGTCAAAGGTGAGGGATGAGGGATGAGAAGGTCGAAGATGAGGGACGAGGAGGTCGAAGGTGAGGGACGAGAAGGTCGAAGGTGAGGGATGAGAAGGTCAAAGGTGAGGGATGAGGGACGAGAAGGTCGAAGATGAGGGACAAGAAGGTCGAAGGTGAGGGACGCGGAGATCGAAGGTGAGGGATGAGGGACGAGAAGGTCGAAGGTGAGGGATGAGGGACGAGAAGGTCAAAGGTGAGGGATGAAGGATGAGAAGGTCGAAAGTGAGGGACGAGAAGGTCGAAGGTGAGGGATGAGGGACAAGAAGGTCAAAGGTGAGGGATGAGGGACGAGAAGGTCAAAGCTGAGGGACGAGAAGGTCAAAGGTGAGGGATGAGGGACGAGAAGGTCGAAGGTGAGGGACGAGGAGATCGAAGGTGAGGGATGAGAAGGTCGAAGATGAGGGATGAGGGACGAGAAGGTCGAAGGTCAGGGATGAGGGACGAGAAGATCGAAGATGAGGGACGAGAAGGTCGCAAGTGAGGGATGAGGGACGAGAAGGTCGAAGGTGAGGGATGAGGGACGAGAAGGTCAAAGGTGAGGGATGAGGGACGAGAAGGTCGAAGGTGAGGGATGAGAAGGTCGAAGATGAGGGACGAGAAGGTTGAAGGTGAGGGATGAGGAACGAGAAGGTCAAAGGTGAGGGATGAGGGACGAGAAGGTCAAAGGTGAGGGATGAGGGACGAGAAGGTCAAAGGTGAGGGACGAGAAGGTCAAAGGTGAGGGATGAGGGACGAGAAGGTCGAAGGTGAGGGACGAGGAGGTATAAGGTGAGGGATGAGGGACGAGAAGGTTGAAGGTGAGGGATGAGGGACGAGGGAAGAGAAGGTCGAAGGTGAGGGATCAGGGACGAGAAGGTCAAAGGTGAGGGATGAGGAACGAGAAGGTCAAAGGTGAGGGATCAGGGACGAGAAGGTCAAAGGTGAGGGATGAGGGACGAGAAGGTCGAAGGTGAGGGATGAGGGACGAGAAGGTCAAAGGTGAGGGATGAGGGACTAGAAGGTCAAAGGTGAGGGATGAGGGACAAGAAGGTCAAAGGTGAGGGACGAGAAGGTCGAAGGTGAGGGATGAGGGACGAGAAGGTCGTAGGTGAGGGACGAGGAGGTCAAAGGTGAGGGATGAGGGACGAGAAGGTTGAAGGTGAGGGATGAGGGACGATGGACGAGAAGGTCGAAGGTGAGGGATCAGGGACGAGAAGGTCAAAGGTGAGGGATGAGGAACGAGAAGGTCAAAGGTGAGGGATCAGGGACGAGAAGGTCAAAGGTGAGGGATGAGGGACGAGAAGGTCGAAGGTGAGGGATGAGGGACGAGAAGGTCAAAGTTGAGGGATGAGGGACGAGAAGGTCAAAGATGAGGGGCGAGAGGGTCGAAGGTGAGGGACTGGGACGAGAAGGTCGAAGGTGAGGGGTGAGGGACGAGAAGGTCGAAGGTGAGGGATGAGGGACGAGGGACGAGAAGGTCGAAGGTGAGGGATGAGGAACGAGAAGGTCAAAGGTGAGGGATGAGGGACGAGAAGGTCAAAGGTGAGGGATGAGGGACGAGAAGGTCAAAGGTGAGGGATGAGGGACGAGAAGGTCAAAGTTGAGGGATGAGGGACGAGAAGGTCAAAGATGAGGAGCAAGAAGGTCGAAGGTGAGGGAGTGGGACGAGAGGGTCAAAGGTGAGGGGTGAGGGACGATAAGGTCGAAGGTGAGGGATGAGAGACGAGAAGGTCTAAGGTGAGGGATGAGGGACGAGAAGGTCAAAGGTGAGGGATGAGGGACGAGAAGGTCGAAGGTGAGGGATGAGGGACGAGAAGGTCGAAGGTGAGGGATGAGGGACGAGAAGGTCAAAGGTGAGGGATGAGGGACGAGAAGGTCAAAGGTGAGGGTTGAGGGACGAGAAGGTCAAAGGTGAGGGACGAGAAGGTCGAAGGTGGGGGATGAGGGACGAGAAGGTCGAAGGTGAGGGATGAGGGACGAGAAGGTCAAAGGTGAGGGATGAGGGATGAGAAGGTCGAAGATGAGGGACGAGGAGGTCGAAGGTGAGGGACGAGAAGGTCGAAGGTGAGGGATGAGAAGGTCAAAGGTGAGGGATGAGGGACGAGAAGGTCGAAGATGAGGGACAAGAAGGTCGAAGGTGAGGGACGCGGAGATCGAAGGTGAGGGATGAGGGACGAGAAGGTCGAAGGTGAGGGATGAGGGACGAGAAGGTCAAAGGAGAGGGATGAAGGATGAGAAGGTCGAAAGTGAGGGACGAGAAGGTCGAAGGTGAGGGATGAGGGACGAGAAGGTCAAAGGTGAGGGACGAGAAGGTCGAAGGTGAGGGATGAGGAACAAGAAGGTCGAAGGTGAGGGACGCGGAGATCGAAGGTGAGGGATGAGGGACGAGAAGGTCGAAGGTGAGGGATGAGGGACGAGAAGGTCAAAGGTGAGGGATGAAGGACAAGAAGGTCGAAAGTGAGGGACGAGAAGGTCGAAGGTGAGGGATGAGGGACGAGAAGGTCTAAGGTGAGGGACGAGAAGGTCGAAGGTGATGGATGAGGGACGAGAAGGTCAAAGGTGAGGGATGAGGGACAAGAAGGTCAAAGTTGAGGGATGAGGGACGAGAAGGTCAAAGATGAGGGGCGAGAAGGTCGAAGGTGAGGGAGTGGGACGAGAGGGTCGAAGGTGAGGGGTGAGAGACGAGAAGGTCGAAGGTGAGGGATGAGGGACGAGAAGGTCTAAGGTGAGGGATGAGGGACGAGAAGGTCAAAGGTGAGGGACGAGGGACAAGAAGGTCGAAGATGAGGGACGAGGGACGAGAAGGTCGAAGGTGAGGGATGAGGGACGAGAAGGTCAAAGGTGAGGGATGAGGAACGAGAAGGTCAAAGCTGAGGGGCGAGAACGTTGAAGTTGAGGGAGTGGGACAAGAAGGTCGAAGGTGAGGGGTGAGGGACGAGAAGGTCGAAGGTGAGGGATGAGGGAGGAGAAGGTCTAAGGTGAGGGATGAGGGACGAGAAGGTCGAAGGTGAGGGACGAGGGACAAGAAGGTCGAAGATGAGGGACGAAGGACGAGAAGGTCGAAGGTGAGGGATGAGGGACGAGAAGGTCAAAGGTGAGGGATGAGGGACGAGAAGGTCAAAGGTGAGGGATGAGGGACGAGAAGGTCAAAGGTGAGGGTTGAGGGACGAGAAGGTCAAAGGTGAGGGACGAGAAGGTCGAAGGTGGGGGATGAGGGACGAGAAGGTCAAAGGTGAGGGATGAGGGACGAGAAGGTCAAAGGTGAGGGATGAGGGACGAGAAGGTCGAAGATGAGGGACGAGGAGGTCGAAGGTGAGGGACGAGAAGGTCGAAGGTGAGGGATGAGGGACGAGAAGGTCAAAGGTGAGGGATGAGGGACGAGAAGGTCGAAGATGAGGGACAAGAAGGTCGAAGGTGAGGGACGCGGAGATCGAAGGTGAGGGATGAGGGACGAGAAGGTCGAAGGTGAGGGATGAGGGACGAGAAGGTCAAAGGTGAGGGACGCGGAGATCGAAGGTGAGGGAAGAGGGACGAGAAGGTCGAAGATGAGGGACGAGAAGGTCGAAGGTGAGGGACGAGAAGGTCAAAGGTGAGGGATGAGGGACGAGAAGGTCGAAGGTGAGGGACGAGAAGGTCGAAGGTGAGGGATGAGGGACGAGAAGGTCGAAGGTGAGGGATGAGGTACGAGAAGGTCAAAGGTGAGGGATGAGGAATGAGAAGGTCAAAGGTGAAGGATGAGGGACGAGAAGGTCGAAGGTGAGGGATGAGGGTCGAGAAGGTGGAAGGTGAGGAACGAGAAGGCCGAAGGTGAGGAACGAGAAGGTCAAAGGTGAGGGACGAGAAGGTCGAAGGTGAGGGATGAGGGACAAGAAGGTCGAAGGTGAGGGACGCGGAGATCGAAGGTGAGGGATGAGGGACGAGAAGGTCGAAGGTGAGGGATGAGGGATGAGAAGGTCAAAGGTGAGGGATGAAGGATGAGAAGGTCGAAAGTGAGGGACGAGAAGGTCGAAGGTGAGGGATGAGGGACGAGAAGGTCAAAGGTGAGGGACGAGAAGGTCGAAGGTGAGGGATGAGGGACAAGAAGGTCGAAGGTGAGGGACGCGGAGATCGAAGGTGAGGGATGAGGGACGAGAAGGTCGAAGGTGAGGGATGAGGGACGAGAAGGTCAAAGGTGAGGGATGAAGGACAAGAAGGTCGAAAGTGAGGGACGAGAAGGTCGAAGGTGAGGGATGAGGGACGAGAAGGTCTAAGGTGAGGGACGAGAAGGTCGAAGGTGATGGATGAGGGACGAGAAGGTCAAAGGTGAGGGATGAGGGACGAGAAGGTCAAAGTTGAGGGATGAGGGACGAGAAGGTCAAAGATGAGGGGCGAGACGGTCGAAGGTGAGGGAGTGGGACGAGAGGGTCGAAGGTGAGGGGTGAGAGACGAGAAGGTCGAAGGTGAGGGATGAGGGACGAGAAGGTCTAAGGTGAGGGATGAGGGACGAGAAGGTCAAAGGTGAGGGACGAGGGACAAGAAGGTCGAAGATGAGGGACGAGGGACGAGAAGGTCGAAGGTGAGGGATGAGGGACGAGAAGGTCAAAGGTGAGGGATGAGGGACGAGAAGGTCAAAGCTGAGGGGCGAGAAGGTTGAAGTTGAGGGAGTGGGACGAGAAGGTCGAAGGTGAGGGGTGAGGGACGAGAAGGTCGAAGGTGAGGGATGAGGGATGAGAAGGTCTAAGGTGAGGGATGAGGGACGAGAAGGTCGAAGGTGAGGGACGAGGGACAAGAAGGTCGAAGATGAGGGACGAAGGACGAGAAGGTCGAAGGTGAGGGATGAGGGACGAGAAGGTCAAAGGTGAGGGATGAGGGACGAGAAGGTCAAAGGTGAGGGACAAGAAGGTCGAAGATGAGGGACGAGGGACGAGAAGGTCGAAGGTGAGGGATGAGGGACGAGAAGGTCAAAGGTGAGGGATGAGGGATGAGAAGGTCAAAGATGAGGGGCGAGAAGGTCGAAGGTGTGGGATGAGGGACAAGAAGGTCTTAGGTGAGGGATGAGGGACGAGAAGGTCGAAGGTGAGGGACGAGGGACAAGAAGGTCGAAGATGAGGGACGAGGGACGAGAAGGTCGAAGGTGAGGGATGAGGGACGAGAAGGTCAAAGGTGAGGGATGAGGGACGAAAAGTTCAAAGATGAGGGGCGAGAAGGTCGAAGGTGAGGGAGTGGGACGAGAAGGTCGAAGGTGAGGGGTGAGGGACGAGAAGGTCGAAGGTGAGGGATGAGGGACGAGAAGGTCAAAGGTGAGGGACGAGAAGGTCGAAGGTGAGGGATGAGAAGGTCGAAGGTGAGGGATGAGGGACAAGAAGGTCGAAGGTGAGGGACGAGAAGGTCAAAGGTGAGGGATGAGGGACGAGAAGGTCTAAGGTGAGGGACGAGAAGGTCGAAGGTGATGGATGAGGGACGAGAAGGTCAAAGGTGAGGGATGAGGGACGAGAAGGTCAAAGTTGAGGGATGAGGGACGAGAAGGTCAAAGATGAGGGGCGAGAAGGTCGAAGGTGAGGGAGTGGGACGTGAGGGTCGAAGGTGAGGGGTGAGAGACGAGAAGGTCGAAGGTGAGGGATGAGGGACGAGAAGGTCTAAGGTGAGGGATGAGGGACGAGAAGGTCAAAGGTGAGGGACGAGGGACAAGAAGGT
Organism: Rana muscosa; assembly: GCA_029206835.1. Lineage (NCBI taxonomy): Eukaryota > Metazoa > Chordata > Amphibia > Anura > Ranidae > Rana > Rana muscosa. The sequence goes on along the minus strand of JARGYO010000198.1, from coordinate 14,916,684 downwards.
CGAAGATGAGGGACGAGGGATGAGAAGTTCGAAGGTGAGGGATGAGGGACGAGAAGGTCAAAGGTGAGGGATGAGGGACGAGAAGGTCAAAGCTGAGGGGCGAGAAGGTTGAAGTTGAGGGAGTGGGACGAGAAGGTCGAAGGTGAGGGGTGAGGGACGAGAAGGTCGAAGGTGAGGGATGAGGGACGAGAAGGTCGAAGGTGAGGGACAAGGGACAAGAAGGTCGAAGATGAGGGACGAAGGACGAGAAGGTTGAAGGTGAGGGAAGAGGGACGAGAAGGTCAAAGGTGAGGGATGAGGGACGAGAAGGTCAAAGGTGAGGGATGAGGGACGAGAAGGTCAAAGGTGAGGGTTGAGGGACGAGAAGGTCAAAGGTAAGGGACGAGAAGGTCGAAGGTGGGGGATGAGGGACGAGAAGGTCAAAGGTGAGGGATGAGGGACGAGAAGGTCAAAGGTGAGGGATGAGGGACGAGAAGGTCGAAGATGAGGGACGAGGAGGTCGAAGGTGAGGGACGAGAAGGTCGAAGGTGAGGGATGAGGAACGAGAAGGTCAAAGGTGAGGGATGAGGGACGAGAAGGTCGAAGATGAGGGACAAGAAGGTCGAAGGTGAGGGACGTGGAGATCGAAGGTGAGGGATGAGGGACGAGAAGGTCGAAGGTGAGGGATGAGGGATGAGAAGGTCAAAGGTGAGGGATGAAGGATGAGAAGGTCGAAAGTGAGGGACGAGAAGGTCGAAGGTGAGGGATGAGGGACGAGAAGGTCAAAGGTGAGGGACGAGAAGGTCGAAGGTGAGGGATGAGGGACAAGAAGGTCGAAGGTGAGGGACGCGGAGATCGAAGGTGAGGGATGAGGGACGAGAAGGTCGAAGGTGAGGGATGAGGGACGAGAAGGTCTAAGGTGAGGGACGAGAAGGTCGAAGGTGATGGATGAGGGACGAGAAGGTCAAAGGTGAGGGATGAGGGACGAGAAGGTCAAAGTTGAGGGATGAGGGACGATAAGGTCAAAGATGAGGGGCGAGAAGGTCGAAGGTGAGGGAGTGGGACGAGAGGGTCGAAGGTGAGGGGTGAGAGACGAGAAGGTCGAAGGTGAGGGATGAGGGATGAGAAGGTCTAAGGTGAGGGATGAGGGACGAGAAGGTCAAAGGTGAGGGACGAGGGACAAGAAGGTCGAAGATGAGGGACGAGGGACGAGAAGGTCGAAGGTGAGGGATGAGGGACGAGAAGGTCAAAGGTGAGGGATGAGGGACGAGAAGGTCAAAGCTGAGGGGCGAGAAGGTTGAAGTTGAGGGAGTGGGACGAGAAGGTCGAAGGTGAGGGGTGAGGGACGAGAAGGTCGAAGGTGAGGGATGAGGGATGAGAAGGTCGAAGGTGAGGGATGAGAAGGTCGAAGGTGAGGGACGAGGGACAAGAAGGTCGAAGATGAGGGACGAAGGACGAGAAGGTCGAAGGTGAGGGATGAGGGACGAGAAGGTCAAAGGTGAGGGATGAGGGACGAGAAGGTCAAAGGTGAGGGACAAGAAGGTCGAAGATGAGGGACGAGGGACGAGAAGGTCGAAGGTGAGGGATGAGGGACGAGAAGGTCAAAGGTGAGGGATGAGGGACGAAAAGTTCAAAGATGAGGGGCGAGAAGGTCGAAGGTGAGGGAGTGGGACGAGAAGGTCGAAGGTGAGGGGTGAGGGACGAGAAGGTCGAAGGTGAGGGATGAGGGATGAGAAGGTCAAAGGTGAGGGACGAGAAGGTCGAAGGTGAGGGATGAGGGACAAGAAGGTCGAAGGTGAGGGACGAGAAGGTCAAAGGTGAGGGATGAGGGACGAGAAGGTCAAAGGTGAGGGATGAGGGACGAGAAGGTCAAAGGTGAAGGACGAGAAGGCCGAAGGTGAGGGATGAGGGACGAGAAGGTCGACGGTGAGGGACGAGGAGGTCGAAGGTGAGGGATGAGGAACGAGAAGGTCAAAGGTGAGGAATGAGGGATGAGAAGGTCAAAGGTGAGGGATGAGGAACGAGAAGGTCAAAGGTGAGGAATGAGGGATGAGAAGGTCAAAGGTGAGGGATGAGGGACGAGAAGGTCAAAGGTGAGGGATGAGGGACGAGAAGGTCAAAGGTGAGGGATGAGGGACGAGAAGGTCAAAGGTGAAGGACGAGAAGGCCGAAGGTGAGGGATGAGGGACGAGAAGGTCGACGGTGAGGGACGAGGAGGTCGAAGGTGAGGGATGAGGGACGAGAAGGTCGAAGGTGAGGGATGAGGGACGAGGGACGAGAAGGTCGAAGGTGAGGGATGAGGGACGAGAAGGTCAAAGGTGAGGGATGAGGAACGAGAAGGTCAAAGGTGAGGAATGAGGGATGAGAAGGTCAAAGGTGAGGGATGAGGGACGAGAAGGTCAAAGGTGAGGGATGAGGGACGAGAAGGTCAAAGGTGAGGGATGAGGGATGAGAAGGTCAAAGATGAGGGGCGAGAAGGTCGAAGGTGTGGGATGAGGGACAAGAAGGTCTTAGGTGAGGGATGAGGGACGAGAAGGTCGAAGGTGAGGGACGAGGGACAAGAAGGTCGAAGATGAGGGACGAGTGACGAGAAGGTCGAAGGTGAGGGATGAGGGACGAGAAGGTCAAAGGTGAGGGATGAGGGACGAAAAGTTCAAAGATGAGGGGCGAGAAGGTCGAAGGTGAGGGAGTGGGACGAGAAGGTCGAAGGTGAGGGGTGAGGGACGAGAAGGTCGAAGGTGAGGGATGAGGGACGAGAAGGTCAAAGGTGAGGGACGAGAAGGTCGAAGGTGAGGGATGAGGGACAAGAAGGTCGAAGGTGAGGGACGAGAAGGTCAAAGGTGAGGGATGAGGGACGAGAAGGTCAAAGGTGAGGGATGAGGGACGAGAAGGTCAAAGGTGAAGGACGAGAAGGCCGAAGGTGAGGGATGAGGGACGAGAAGGTCGACGGTGAGGGACGAGGAGGTCGAAGGTGAGGGATGAGGAACGAGAAGGTCAAAGGTGAGGAATGAGGGATGAGAAGGTCAAAGGTGAGGGATGAGGAACGAGAAGGTCAAAGGTGAGGAATGAGGGATGAGAAGGTCAAAGGTGAGGGATGAGGGACGAGAAGGTCAAAGGTGAGGGATGAGGGACGAGAAGGTCAAAGGTGAGGGATGAGGGACGAGAAGGTCAAAGGTGAAGGACGAGAAGGCCGAAGGTGAGGGATGAGGGACGAGAAGGTCGACGGTGAGGGACGAGGAGGTCGAAGGTGAGGGATGAGGGACGAGAAGGTCGAAGGTGAGGGATGAGGGACGAGGGACGAGAAGGTCGAAGGTGAGGGATGAGGGACGAGAAGGTCAAAGGTGAGGGATGAGGAACGAGAAGGTCAAAGGTGAGGAATGAGGGATGAGAAGGTCAAAGGTGAGGGATGAGGGACGAGAAGGTCAAAGGTGAGGGATGAGGGACGAGAAGGTCAAAGGTGAGGGATGAGGGACGAGAAGGTCAAAGTTGAGGGATGAGGGACGAGAAGGTCAAAGGTGAGGGATGAGGGACGAGAAGGTCGAAGATGAGGGACGAGGAGGTCGAAGGTGAGGGACGAGAAGGTCGAAGGTGAGGGATGAGGGACGAGAAGGTCAAAGGTGAGGGATGAGGGACGAGAAGGTCGAAGATGAGGGACAAGAAGGTCGAAGGTGAGGGACGCGGAGATTGAAGGTGAGGGATGAGGGACGAGAAGGTCGAAGGTGAGGGATGAGGGACGAGAAGGTCAAAGGTGAGGGACGCGGAGATCGAAGGTGAGGGAAGAGGGACGAGAAGGTCGAAGATGAGGGACGAGAAGGTCGAAGGTGAGGGACGAGAAGGTCAAAGGTGAGGGATGAGGGACGAGAAGGTCGAAGGTGAGGGACGAGAAGGTCGAAGGTGAGGGATGAGGGACGAGAAGGTCGAAGGTGAGGGATGAGGTACAAGAAGGTCAAAGGTGAGGGATGAGGAATGAGAAGGTCAAAGGTGAAGGATGAGGGACGAGAAGGTCGAAGGTGAGGAATGAGGGTCGAGAAGGTCGAAGGTGAGGAACGAGAAGGCCGAAGGTGAGGAACGAGAAGGTCAAAGGTGAGGGACGAGAAGGTCGAAGGTGAGGGATGAGGGACGAGAAGGTCGAAGGTGAGGGATGAGGGACGAGAAGGTCAAAGGTGAGGGATGAGGGACGAGAAGGTCAAAGGTGAGGGACGAGAAGGTCGAAGGTGGGGGATGAGGGACGAGAAGGTCAAAAGTGAGGGATGAGGGACGAGAAGGTCAAAGGTGAGGGATGAGGGACGAGAAGGTCGAAGATGAGGGACGAGGAGGTCGAAGGTGAGGGACGAGAAGGTCGAAGGTGAGGGATGAGGGATGAGAAGGTCAAAGGTGAGGGATGAGGGACGAGAAGGTCGAAGATGAGGGACAAGAAGGTCGAAGGTGAGGGACGCGGAGATCGAAGGTGAGGGATGAGGGACGAGAAGGTCGAAGGTGAGGGATGAGGGACGAGAAGGTCAAAGGTGAGGGACGCGGAGATCGAAGGTGAGGGAAGAGGGACGAGAAGGTCGAAGATGAGGGACGAGAAGGTCGAAGGTGAGGGACGAGAAGGTCAAAGGTGAGGGATGAGGGACAAGAAGGTCGAAGGTGAGGGACGAGAAGGTCGAAGGTGAGGGATGAGGGACGAGAAGGTCAAAGGTGAGGGATGAGGGATGAGAAGGTCAAAGATGAGGGGCGAGAAGGTCGAAGGTGAGGGAGTGGGACGAGAAGGTCGAAGGTGAGGGGTGAGGGACGAGAAGGTCGAAGGTCAGGGATGAGGGACGAGAAGGTCTAAGGTGAGGGATGAGGGACGACAAGGTCGAAGGTGAGGGACGAGGGACAAGAAGGTCGAAGATGAGGGACGAGAAGGTTGAAGGTGAGGGATGAGGGACGAGAAGGTCAAAGGTGAGGGATGAGGGACGAGAAGTTCAAAGATGAGGGGCGAAAAGGTCGAAGGTGAGGGATGAGGGACGAGAAGATCTAAGGTGAGGGATGAGGGACGAGAAGGTCGAAGGTGAGGGATGAGGGACGAGAAGGTCGAAGGTGAGGGATGAGAAGGTCAATGATGAGGGATGAGGGATGAGAAGGTCGAAGGTGAGGGATGAGGGATGAGAAGGTCAAAGGTGAGGGATGAGGGACGAGAAGGTCAAAGGTGAGGGATGAGGGACGAGAAGGTCAAAGGTGAGGGACGAGAAGGTCGAAGGTGAGGGATGAGGGACGAAAAGGTCGAAGGTGAGGGACGAGGAGGTCAAAGGTAAGGGATGAGGGATGAGAAGGTCGAAGGTGAGGAATGAGGGACGAGGGACGAGAAGGTCGAAGGTGAGGGATGAGGGACAAGAAGGTCAAAGGTGAGGGATGAGGAACGAGAATGTCAAAGGTTAGGGATGAGGGACAAGAAGGTCAAAGGTGAGGGATGAGGGACGAGAAGGTCAAAGGTGAGGGATGAGGGACGAGAAGGTCAAAGGTGAGGGACGAGAAGGTCGAAGGTGAGGGATGAGGGACAAGAAGGTCGAAGGTGAGGGACGCGGAGATCGAAGGTGAGGGATGAGGGACGAGAAGGTCGAAGGTGAGGGATGAGGGACGAGAAGGTCAAAGGTGAGGGATGAAGGACAAGAAGGTCGAAAGTGAGGGACGAGAAGGTCGAAGGTGAGGGATGAGGGACGAGAAGGTCTAAGGTGAGGGACGAGAAGGTCGAAGGTGATGGATGAGGGACGAGAAGGTCAAAGGTGAGGGATGAGGGACGAGAAGGTCAAAGTTGAGGGATGAGGGACGAGAAGGTCAAAGATGAGGGGCGAGAAGGTCGAAGGTGAGGGAGTGGGACGAGAGGGTCGAAGGTGAGGGGTGAGAGACGAGAAGGTCGAAGGTGAGGGATGAGGGACGAGAAGGTCTAAGGTGAGGGATGAGGAACGAGAAGGTCAAAGGTGAGGGACGAGGGACAAGAAGGTCGAAGATGAGGGACGAGGGACGAGAAGGTCGAAGGTGAGGGATGAGGGACGAGAAGGTCAAAGGTGAGGGATGAGGGACGAGAAGGTCAAAGCTGAGGGGCGAGAAGGTTGAAGTTGAGGGAGTGGGGACGAGAATGTCGAAGGTGAGGGATGAGGGACGAGAAGGTCAAAGGTGAGGGATGAGGGATGAGAAGGTCAAAGATGAAGGGCGAGAAGGTCGAAGGTGTGGGATGAGGGACGAGAAGGTCGAAGGTGAGGGATGAGGTACAAGAAGGTCAAAGGTGAGGGATGAGGAATGAGAAGGTCAAAGGTGAAGGATGAGGGACGAGAAGGTCGAAGGTGAGGAATGAGGGTCGAGAAGGTCGAAGGTGAGGAACGAGAAGGCCGAAGGTGAGGAACGAGAAGGTCAAAGGTGAGGGACGAGAAGGTCGAAGGTGAGGGATGAGGGACGAGAAGGTCGAAGGTGAGGGATGAGGGACGAGAAGGTCAAAGGTGAGGGATGAGGGACGAGAAGGTCAAAGGTGAGGGACGAGAAGGTCGAAGGTGGGGGATGAGGGACGAGAAGGTCAAAGGTGAGGGATGAGGGACGAGAAGGTCAAAGGTGAGGGATGAGGGACGAGAAGGTCGAAGATGAGGGACGAGGAGGTCGAAGGTGAGGGACGAGAAGGTCGAAGGTGAGGGATGAGGGACGAGAAGGTCAAAGGTGAGGGATGAGGGACGAGAAGGTCGAAGATGAGGGACAAGAAGGTCGAAGGTGAGGGACGCGGAGATCGAAGGTGAGGGATGAGGGACGAGAAGGTCGAAGGTGAGGGATGAGGGACGAGAAGGTCAAAGGTGAGGGACGCGGAGATCGAAGGTGAGGGAAGAGGGACGAGAAGGTCGAAGATGAGGGACGAGAAGGTCGAAGGTGAGGGACGAGAAGGTCAAAGGTGAGGGATGAGGGACGAGAAGGTCGAAGGTGAGGGACGAGAAGGTCGAAGGTGAGGGATGAGGGACGAGAAGGTCAAAGGTGAGGGATGAGGGATGAGAAGGTCAAAGTTGAGGGGCGAGAAGGTCGAAGGTGAGGGAGTGGGACGAGAAGGTCGAAGGTGAGGGGTGAGGGACGAGAAGGTCGAAGGTCAGGGATGAGGGACGAGAAGGTCTAAGGTGAGGGATGAGGGACGACAAGGTCGAAGGTGAGGGACGAGGGACAAGAAGGTCGAAGATGAGGGACGAGAAGGTTGAAGGTGAGGGATGAGGGACGAGAAGGTCAAAGGTGAGGGATGAGGGACGAGAAGTTCAAAGATGAGGGGCGAAAAGGTCGAAGGTGAGGGATGAGGGACGAGAAGATCTAAGGTGAGGGATGAGGGACGAGAAGGTCGAAGGTGAGGGATGAGGGACGAGAAGGTCGAAGGTGAGGGATGAGAAGGTCAAAGATGAGGGATGAGGGATGAGAAGGTCGAAGGTGAGGGATGAGGGATGAGAAGGTCAAAGGTGAGGGATGAGGGACGAGAAGGTCAAAGGTGAGGGATGAGGGACGAGAAGGTCAAAGGTGAGGGACGAGAAGGTCGAAGGTGAGGGATGAGGGACGAAAAGTTCGAAGGTGAGGGACGAGGAGGTCAAAGGTAAGGGATGAGGGATGAGAAGGTCGAAGGTGAGGAATGAGGGACGAGGGACGAGAAGGTCGAAGGTGAGGGATGAGGGACAAGAAGGTCAAAGGTGAGGGATGAGGAACGAGAATGTCAAAGGTGAGGGATGAGGGACAAGAAGGTCAAAGGTGAGGGATGAGGGACGAGAAGGTCAAAGGTGAGGGATGAGGGACGAGAAGGTCAAAGGTGAGGGACGAGAAGGTCGAAGGTGAGGGATGAGGGACAAGAAGGTCGAAGGTGAGGGACGCGGAGATCGAAGGTGAGGGATGAGGGACGAGAAGGTCGAAGGTGAGGGATGAGGGACGAGAAGGTCAAAGGTGAGGGATGAAGGACAAGAAGGTCGAAAGTGAGGGACGAGAAGGTCGAAGGTGAGGGATGAGGGACGAGAAGGTCTAAGGTGAGGGACGAGAAGGTCGAAGGTGATGGATGAGGGACGAGAAGGTCAAAGGTGAGGGATGAGGGACGAGAAGGTCAAAGTTGAGGGATGAGGGACGAGAAGGTCGAAGGTGAGGGACGAGAAGGTCAAAGGTGAGGGATGAGGGACGAGAAGGTCGAAGGTGAGGGACGAGATGGTCGAAGGTGAGGGATGAGGGACGAGAAGGTCAAAGGTGAGGGATGAGGGATGAGAAGGTCAAAGGTGAGGGACGCGGAGATCGAAGGTGAGGGAAGAGGGACGAGAAGGTCAAAGATGAGGGACGAGAAGGTCGAAGGTGAGGGACGAGAAGGTCAAAGGTGAGGGATGAGGGACGAGAAGGTCGAAGGTGAGGGACGAGAAGGTCGAAGGTGAGGGATGAGGGACGAGAAGGTCAAAGGTGAGGGGCGAAAAGGTCGAAGGTGAGGGATGAGGGACGAGAAGGTCAAAGGTGAGGGGCGAAAAGGTCGAAGGTGAGGGATGAGGGACGAGAAGATCTAAGGTGAGGAATGAGGGACGAGAAGGTCGAAGGTGAGGGATGAGGGACGAGAAGGTCGAAGGTGAGGGATGAGGGACGAGAAGGTCAAAGGTGAGGGACGCGGAGATCGAAGGTGAGGGAAGAGGGACGAGAAGGTCGAAGATGAGGGACGAGAAGGTCGAAGGTGAGGGACGAGAAGGTCAAAGGTGAGGGATGAGGGACGAGAAGGTCGAAGGTGAGGGACGAGAAGGTCGAAGGTGAGGGATGAGGGACGAGAAGGTCAAAGGTGAGGGATGAGGGATGAGAAGGTCAAAGATGAGGGGCGAGAAGGTCGAAGGTGAGGGAGTGGGACGAGAAGGTCGAAGGTGAGGGGTGAGGGACGAGAAGGTCGAAGGTCAGGGATGAGGGACGAGAAGGTCTAAGGTGAGGGATGAGGGACGACAAGGTCGAAGGTGAGGGACGAGGGACAAGAAGGTCGAAGATGAGGGACGAGAAGGTTGAAGGTGAGGGATGAGGGACGAGAAGGTCAAAGGTGAGGGATGAGGGACGAGAAGTTCAAAGATGAGGGGCGAAAAGGTCGAAGGTGAGGGATGAGGGACGAGAAGATCTAAGGTGAGGGATGAGGGACGAGAAGGTCGAAGGTGAGGGATGAGGGACAAGAAGGTCGAAGGTGAGGGATGAGAAGGTCAAAGATGAGGGATGAGGGATGAGAAGGTCGAAGGTGAGGGATGAGGGATGAGAAGGTCAAAGGTGAGGGATGAGGGACGAGAAGGTCAAAGGTGAGGGATGAGGGACGAGAAGGTCAAAGGTGAGGGACGAGAAGGTCGAAGGTGAGGGATGAGGGACGAAAAGGTCGAAGGTGAGGGACGAGGAGGTCAAAGGTAAGGGATGAGGGATGAGAAGGTCGAAGGTGAGGAATGAGGGACGAGGGACGAGAAGGTCAAAGGTGAGGGATGAGGGACAAGAAGGTCAAAGGTGAGGGATGAGGAACGAGAATGTCAAAGGTGAGGGATGAGGGACAAGAAGGTCAAAGGTGAGGGATGAGGGACAAGAAGGTCAAAGGTGAGGGATGAGGGACGAGAAGGTCAAAGGTGAGGGACGAGAAGGTCGAAGGTGTGGGATGAGGGACAAGAAGGTCGAAGGTGAGGGACGCAGAGATCGAAGGTGAGGGATGAGGGACGAGAAGGTCGAAGGTGAGGGATGAGGGACGAGAAGGTCAAAGGTGAGGGATGAAGGACAAGAAGGTCGAAAGTGAGGGACGAGAAGGTCGAAGGTGAGGGATGAGGGACGAGAAGGTCTAAGGTGAGGGACGAGAAGGTCGAAGGTGATGGATGAGGGACGAGAAGGTCAAAGGTTGAGGGATGAGGGACGAGAAGGTCAAAGATGAGGGGCGAGAAGGTCGAAGGTGAGGGAGTGGGACGAGAGGGTCAAAGGTGAGGGGTGAGAGACGAGAAGGTCGAAGGTGAGGGATGAGGGACGAGAAGGTCTAAGGTGAGGGATGAGGGACGAGAAGGTCAAAGGTGAGGGACGAGGGACAAGAAGGTCGAAGATGAGGGACGAGGGACGAGAAGGTCGAAGGTGAGGGATGAGGGACGAGAAGGTCAAAGGTGAGGGATGAGGGACGAGAAGGTCAAAGCTGAGGGGCGAGAAGGTTGAAGTTGAGGGAGTGGGACGAGAAGGTCGAAGGTGAGGGGTGAGGGACGAGAAGGTCGAAGGTGAGGGATGAGGGATGAGAAGGTCTAAGGTGAGGGATGAGGAACGAGAAGGTCGAAGGTGAGGGACGAGGGACAAGAAGGTCGAAGATGAGGGACGAAGGACGAGAAGGTCGAAGGTGAGGGATGAGGGACGAGAAGGTCAAAGGTGAGGGATGAGGGACGAGAAGGTCAAAGGTGAGGGACAAGAAGGTCGAAGATGAGGGACGAGGGACGAGAAGGTCGAAGGTGAGGGATGAGGGACGAGAAGGTCAAAGGTGAGGGATGAGGGATGAGAAGGTCAAAGATGAGGGGCGAGAAGGTCGAAGGTGTGGGATGAGGGACAAGAAGGTCTTAGGTGAGGGATGAGGGACGAGAAGGTCGAAGGTGAGGGACGAGGGACAAGAAGGTCGAAGATGAGGGACGAGGGACGAGAAGGTCGAAGGTGAGGGATGAGGGACGAGAAGGTCAAAGGTGAGGGATGAGGGACGAAAAGTTCAAAGATGAGGGGCGAGAAGGTCGAAGGTGAGGGAGTGGGACGAGAAGGTCGAAGGTGAGGGGTGAGGGACGAGAAGGTCGAAGGTGAGGGGTGAGGGACGAGAAGGTCGAAGGTGAGGGATGAGGGACGAGAAGGTCGAAGGTGAGGGATGAGGGACGAGAAGGTCAAAGGTGAGGGACGAGAAGGTCGAAGGTGAGGGATGAGGGACAAGAAGGTCGAAGGTGAGGGACGAGAAGGTCAAAGGTGAGGGATGAGGGACGAGAAGGTCTAAGGTGAGGGACGAGAAGGTCGAAGGTGATGGATGAGGGACGAGAAGGTCAAAGGTGAGGGATGAGGGACGAGAAGGTCAAAGTTGAGGGATGAGGGACGAGAAGGTCAAAGTTGAGGGATGAGGGACGAGAAGGTCAAAGATGAGGGGCGAGAAGGTCGAAGGTGAGGGAGTGGGACGAGAGGGTCGAAGGTGAGGGGTGAGAGGCGAGAAGGTCGAAGGTGAGGGATGAGGGACGAGAAGGTCTAAGGTGAGGGATGAGGGACGAGAAGGTCAAAGGTGAGGGACAAGGGACAAGAAGGTCGAAGATGAGGGACGAGGGACGAGAAGGTCGAAGGTGAGGGATGAGGGACGAGAAGGTCAAAGGTGAGGGATGAGGGACGAGAAGGTCAAAGCTGAGGGGCGAGAAGGTTGAAGTTGAGGGAGTGGGACGAGAAGGTCGAAGGTGAGGGGTGAGGGACGAGAAGGTCGAAGGTGAGGGATGAGGGACGAGAAGGTCGAAGGTGAGGGACAAGGGACAAGAAGGTCGAAGATGAGGGACGAAGGATGAGAAGGTCGAAGGTGAGGGATGAGGGACGAGAAGGTCAAAGGTGAGGGATGAGGGACGAGAAGGTCAAAGGTGAGGGTTGAGGGACGAGAAGGTCAAAGGTGAGGGACGAGAAGGTCGAAGGTGGGGGATGAGGGACGAGAAGGTCAAAGGTGAGGGATGAGGGACGAGAAGGTCAAAGGTGAGGGATGAGGGACGAGAAGGTCGAAGATGAGGGACGAGGAGGTCGAAGGTGAGGGACGAGAAGGTCGAAGGTGAGGGATGAGGAACGAGAAGGTCAAAGGTGAGGGATGAGGGACGAGAAGGTCGAAGATGAGGGACAAGAAGGTCGAAGGTGAGGGACGCGGAGATCGAAGGTGAGGGATGAGGGACGAGAAGGTCGAAGGTGAGGGATGAGGGATGAGAAGGTCAAAGGTGAGGGATGAAGGATGAGAAGGTCGGAAGTGAGGGACGAGAAGGTCGAAGGTGAGGGATGAGGGACGAGAAGGTCAAAGGTGAGGGACGAGAAGGTCGAAGGTGAGGGATGAGGGACAAGAAGGTCGAAGGTGAGGGACGCGGAGATCGAAGGTGAGGGATGAGGGACGAGAAGGTCGAAGGTGAGGGATGAGGGACGAGAAGGTCAAAGGTGAGGGATGAAGGACAAGAAGGTCGAAAGTGAGGGACGAGAAGGTCGAAGGTGAGGGATGAGGGACGAGAAGGTCTAAGGTGAGGGACGAGAAGGTCAAAGGTGATGGATGAGGGACGAGAAGGTCAAAGGTGAGGGATGAGGGACGAGAAGGTCAAAGTTGAGGGATGAGGGACGATAAGGTCAAATATGAGGGGCGAGAAGGTCGAAGGTGAGGGAGTGGGACGAGAGGGTCGAAGGTGAGGGGTGAGAGACGAGAAGGTCGAAGGTGAGGGATGAGGGACGAGAAGGTCTAAGGTGAGGGATGAGGGACGAGAAGGTCAAAGGTGAGGGACGAGGGACAAGAAGGTCGAAGATGAGGGACGAGAAGGTCGAAGGTGAGGGATGAGGGACGAGAAGGTCAAAGGTGAGGGATGAGGGACGAGAAGGTCGAATATGAGGGACAAGAAGGTCGAAGGTGAGGGACGCGGAGATCGAAGGTGAGGGATGAGGGACGAGAAGGTCGAAGGTGAGGGATGAGGGACGAGAAGGTCAAAGGTGAGGGACGCGGAGATCGAAGGTGAGGGATGAGGGACGAGAAGGTCGAAGGTGAGGGATGAGGGACGAGAAGGTCAAAGGTGAGGGATGAGGGACGAGAAGGTCAAAGGTGAGGGACGAGAAGGTCGAAGGTGGGGGATGAGGGACGAGAAGGTCAAAGGTGAGGGATGAGGGACGAGAAGGTCAAAGGTGAGGGATGAGGGACGAGAAGGTTGAAGATGAGGGACGAGGAGGTCGAAGGTGAGGGACGAGAAGGTCGAAGGTGAGGGATGAGGGACGAGAAGGTCAAAGGTGAGGGATGAGGGACGAGAAGGTCGAAGATGAGGGACAAGAAGGTCGAAGGTGAGGGACGCGGAGATCGAAGGTGAGGGATGAGGGACGAGAAGGTCGAAGGTGAGGGATGAGGGACGAGAAGGTCGAAGGTGAGGGACGAGAAGGTCAAAGGTGAGGGACGCGGAGATCGAAGGTGAGGGAAGAGGGACGAGAAGGTCGAAGATGAGGGACGAGAAGGTCGAAGGTGAGGGACGAGAAGGTCAAAGGTGAGGGATGAGGGACGAGAAGGTCGAAGGTGAGGGACGAGAAGGTCGAAGGTGAGGGATGAGGGACGAGAAGGTCAAAGGTGAGGGATGAGGGATGAGAAGGTCAAAGATGAGGGGCGAGAAGGTCGAAGGTGTGGGATGAGGGACAAGAAGGTCTTAGGTGAGGGATGAGGGACGAGAAGGTCAAAGGTGAGGGAGTGGGACGAGAAGGTCGAAGGTGAGGGGTGAGGGACGAGAAGGTCGAAGGTGAGGGATGAGGGACGAGAAGGTCAAAGGTGAGGGACGAGAAGGTCGAAGGTGAGGGATGAGGGACAAGAAGGTCGAAGGTGAGGGACGAGAAGGTCAAAGGTGAGGGATGAGGGACGAGAAGGTCTAAGGTGAGGGACGAGAAGGTCGAAGGTGATGGATGAGGGACGAGAAGGTCAAAGGTGAGGGATGAGGGACGAGAAGGTCAAAGTTGAGGGATGAGGGACGAGAAGGTCAAAGATGAGGGGCGAGAAGGTCGAAGGTGAGGGAGTGGGACGAGAGGGTCGAAGGTGAGGGGTGAGAGACGAGAAGGTCGAAGGTGAGGGATGAGGGACGAGAAGGTCTAAGGTGAGGGATGAGGGACGAGAAGGTCAAAGGTGAGGGACAAGGGACAAGAAGGTCGAAGATGAGGGACGAGGGACGAGAAGGTCGAAGGTGAGGGATGAGGGACGAGAAGGTCAAAGGTGAGGGATGAGGGACGAGAAGGTCAAAGCTGAGGGGCGAGAAGGTTGAAGTTGAGGGAGTGGGACGAGAAGGTCGAAGGTGAGGGGTGAGGGACGAGAAGGTCGAAGGTGAGGGATGAGGGACGAGAAGGTCGAAGGTGAGGGACAAGGGACAAGAAGGTCGAAGATGAGGGACGAAGGACGAGAAGGTCGAAGGTGAGGGATGAGGGACGAGAAGGTCAAAGGTGAGGGATGAGGGACGAGAAGGTCAAAGGTGAGGGTTGAGGGACGAGAAGGTCAAAGGTGAGGGACGAGAAGGTCGAAGGTGGGGGATGAGGGACGAGAAGGTCGAAGGTGAGGGACGAGAAGGTCGAAGGTGAGGGATGAGGGACGAGAAGGTCAAAGGTGAGGGATGAGGGATGAGAAGGTCAAAGATGAGGGGCGAGAAGGTCGAAGGTGTGGGATGAGGGACAAGAAGGTCTTAGGTGAGGGATGAGGGACGAGAAGGTCAAAGGTGAGGGAGTGGGACGAGAAGGTCGAAGGTGAGGGGTGAGGGACGAGAAGGTCGAAGGTGAGGGATGAGGGACGAGAAGGTCAAAGGTGAGGGACGAGAAGGTCGAAGGTGAGGGATGAGGGACAAGAAGGTCGAAGGTGAGGGACGAGAAGGTCAAAGGTGAGGGATGAGGGACGAGAAGGTCTAAGGTGAGGGACGAGAAGGTCGAAGGTGATGGATGAGGGACGAGAAGGTCAAAGGTGAGGGATGAGGGACGAGAAGGTCAAAGTTGAGGGATGAGGGACGAGAAGGTCAAAGATGAGGGGCGAGAAGGTCGAAGGTGAGGGAGTGGGACGAGAGGGTCGAAGGTGAGGGGTGAGAGACGAGAAGGTCGAAGGTGAGGGATGAGGGACGAGAAGGTCTAAGGTGAGGGATGAGGGACGAGAAGGTCAAAGGTGAGGGACAAGGGACAAGAAGGTCGAAGATGAGGGACGAGGGACGAGAAGGTCGAAGGTGAGGGATGAGGGACGAGAAGGTCAAAGGTGAGGGATGAGGGACGAGAAGGTCAAAGCTGAGGGGCGAGAAGGTTGAAGTTGAGGGAGTGGGACGAGAAGGTCGAAGGTGAGGGGTGAGGGACGAGAAGGTCGAAGGTGAGGGATGAGGGACGAGAAGGTCGAAGGTGAGGGACAAGGGACAAGAAGGTCGAAGATGAGGGACGAAGGACGAGAAGGTCGAAGGTGAGGGATGAGGGACGAGAAGGTCAAAGGTGAGGGATGAGGGACGAGAAGGTCAAAGGTGAGGGTTGAGGGACGAGAAGGTCAAAGGTGAGGGACGAGAAGGTCGAAGGTGGGGGATGAGGGACGAGAAGGTCAAAGGTGAGGGATGAGGGACGAGAAGGTCATAGGTGAGGGATGAGGGACGAGAAGGTCGAAGATGAGGGACGAGGAGGTCGAAGGTGAGGGACGAGAAGGTCGAAGGTGAGGGATGAGGAACGAGAAGGTCAAAGGTGAGGGATGAGGGACGAGAAGGTCAAAGGTGAGGGACGCGGAGATCGAAGGTGAGGGAAGAGGGACGAGAAGGTCGAAGATGAGGGACGAGAAGGTCGAAGGTGAGGGACGAGAAGGTCAAAGGTGAGGGATGAGGGACGAGAAGGTCGAAGGTGAGGGACGAGAAGGTTGAAGGTGAGGGATGAGGGACGAGAAGGTCGAAGGTGAGGGATGAGGTACGAGAAGGTCAAAGGTGAGGGATGAGGAATGAGAAGGTCAAAGGTGAAGGATGAGGGACGAGAAGGTCGAAGGTGAGGAATGAGGGTCGAGAAGGTCGAAGGTGAGGAACGAGAAGGCCGAATGTGAGGAACGAGAAGGTCAAAGGTGAGGGACGAGAAGGTCGAAGGTGAGGGATGAGGGACGAGAAGGTCGAAGGTGAGGGATGAGGGACGAGAAGGTCAAAGGTGAGGGATGAGGGACGAGAAGGTCAAAGGTGAGGGACGAGAAGGTCGAAGGTGGGGGATGAGGGACGAGAAGGTCAAAGGTGAGGGATGAGGGACGAGAAGGTCAAAGGTGAGGGATGAGGGACGAGAAGGTCGAAGATGAGGGACGAGGAGGTCGAAGGTGAGGGACGAGAAGGTCGAAGGTGAGGGATGAGGGACGAGAAGGTCAAAGGTGAGGGATGAGGGACGAGAAGGTCGAAGATGAGGGACGAGGAGGTCGAAGGTGAGGGACAAGAAGGTCGAAGGTGAGGGATGAGGAACGAGAAGGTCAAAGGTGAGGGATGAGGGACGAGAAGGTCAAAGGTGAGGGACGCGGAGATCGAAGGTGAGGGAAGAGGGACGAGAAGGTCGAAGATGAGGGACGAGAAGGTCGAAGGTGAGGGACGAGAAGGTCAAAGGTGAGGGATGAGGGACGAGAAGGTCGAAGGTGAGGGACGAGAAGGTTGAAGGTGAGGGATGAGGGACGAGAAGGTCGAAGGTGAGGGATGAGGTACGAGAAGGTCAAAGGTGAGGGATGAGGAATGAGAAGGTCAAAGGTGAAGGATGAGGGACGAGAAGGTCGAAGGTGAGGAATGAGGGTCGAGAAGGTCGAAGGTGAGGAACGAGAAGGCCGAATGTGAGGAACGAGAAGGTCAAAGGTGAGGGACGAGAAGGTCGAAGGTGAGGGATGAGGGACGAGAAGGTCGAAGGTGAGGGATGAGGGACGAGAAGGTCAAAGGTGAGGGATGAGGGACGAGAAGGTCAAAGGTGAGGGACGAGAAGGTCGAAGGTGGGGGATGAGGGACGAGAAGGTCAAAGTTGAGGGATGAGGGACGAGAAGGTCAAAGGTGAGGGATGAGGGACGAGAAGGTCGAAGATGAGGGACGAGGAGGTCGAAGGTGAGGGACGAGAAGGTCGAAGGTGAGGGATGAGGGACGAGAAGGTCAAAGGTGAGGGATGAGGGACGAGAAGGTCGAAGATGAGGGACGAGGAGGTCGAAGGTGAGGGACGAGAAGGTCGAAGGTGAGGGATGAGGGACGAGAAGGTCAAAGGTGAGGGATGAGGGACGAGAAGGTCGAAGATGAGGGACAAGAAGGTCGAAGGTGAGGGACGCGGAGATCGAAGGTGAGGGATGAGGGACGAGAAGGTCGAAGGTGAGGGATGAGGGACGAGAAGGTCGAAGGTGAGGGATGAGGGACGAGAAGGTCAAAGGTGAGGGACGCGGAGATCGAAGGTGAGGGAAGAGGGACGAGAAGGTCGAAGATGAGGGACGAGAAGGTCGAAGGTGAGGGACGAGAAGGTCAAAGGTGAGGGATGAGGGACGAGAAGGTCGAAGGTGAGGGACGAGAAGGTCGAAGGTGAGGGATGAGGGACGAGAAGGTCAAAGGTGAGGGATGAGGGATGAGAAGGTCAAAGATGAGGGGCGAGAAGGTCGAAGGTGTGGGATGAGGGACAAGAAGGTCTTAGGTGAGGGATGAGGGACGAGAAGGTCGAAGGTGAGGGAGTGGGACGAGAAGGTCGAAGGTGAGGGGTGAGGGACGAGAAGGTCGAAGGTGAGGGATGAGGGACGAGAAGGTCAAAGGTGAGGGACGAGAAGGTCGAAGGTGAGGGATGAGGGACAAGAAGGTCGAAGGTGAGGGACGAGAAGGTCAAAGGTGAGGGATGAGGGACGAGAAGGTCTAAGGTGAGGGACGAGAAGGTCGAAGGTGATGGATGAGGGACGAGAAGGTCAAAGGTGAGGGATGAGGGACGAGAAGGTCAAAGTTGAGGGATGAGGGACGAGAAGGTCAAAGATGAGGGGCGAGAAGGTCGAAGGTGAGGGAGTGGGACGAGAGGGTCGAAGGTGAGGGGTGAGAGACGAGAAGGTCGAAGGTGAGGGATGAGGGACGAGAAGGTCTAAGGTGAGGGATGAGGGACGAGAAGGTCAAAGGTGAGGGACAAGGGACAAGAAGGTCGAAGATGAGGGACGAGGGACGAGAAGGTCGAAGGTGAGGGATGAGGGACGAGAAGGTCAAAGGTGAGGGATGAGGGACGAGAAGGTCAAAGCTGAGGGGCGAGAAGGTTGAAGTTGAGGGAGTGGGACGAGAAGGTCGAAGGTGAGGGGTGAGAGACGAGAAGGTCGAAGGTGAGGGATGAGGGACGAGAAGGTCTAAGGTGAGGGATGAGGGACGAGAAGGTCAAAGGTGAGGGACGAGGGACAAGAAGGTCGAAGATGAGGGACGAGAAGGTCGAAGGTGAGGGATGAGGGACGAGAAGGTCAAAGGTGAGGGACAAGGGACAAGAAGGTCGAAGATGAGGGACGAGGGACGAGAAGGTCGAAGGTGAGGGATGAGGGACGAGAAGGTCAAAGGTGAGGGATGAGGGACGAGAAGGTCAAAGCTGAGGGGCGAGAAGGTTGAAGTTGAGGGAGTGGGACGAGAAGGTCGAAGGTGAGGGGTGAGGGACGAGAAGGTCGAAGGTGAGGGATGAGGGACGAGAAGGTCGAAGGTGAGGGACAAGGGACAAGAAGGTCGAAGATGAGGGACGAAGGACGAGAAGGTCGAAGGTGAGGGATGAGGGACGAGAAGGTCAAAGGTGAGGGATGAGGGACGAGAAGGTCAAAGGTGAGGGTTGAGGGACGAGAAGGTCAAAGGTGAGGGACGAGAAGGTCGAAGGTGGGGGATGAGGGACGAGAAGGTCAAAGGTGAGGGATGAGGGACGAGAAGGTCAAAGGTGAGGGATGAGGGACGAGAAGGTCGAAGATGAGGGACGAGGAGGTCGAAGGTGAGGGACGAGAAGGTCGAAGGTGAGGGATGAGGAACGAGAAGGTCAAAGGTGAGGGATGAGGGACGAGAAGGTCGAAGATGAGGGACAAGAAGGTCGAAGGTGAGGGACGCGGAGATCGAAGGTGAGGGATGAGGGACGAGAAGGTCGAAGGTGAGGGATGAGGGATGAGAAGGTCAAAGGTGAGGGATGAAGGATGAGAAGGTCGAAAGTGAGGGACGAGAAGGTCAAAGGTGAGGGATGAGGGACGAGAAGGTCAAAGGTGAGGGACGAGAAGGTCGAAGGTGAGGGATGAGGGACAAGAAGGTCGAAGGTGAGGGACGCGGAGATCGAAGGTGAGGGATGAGGGACGAGAAGGTCGAAGGTGAGGGATGAGGGACGAGAAGGTCAAAGGTGAGGGATGAAGGACAAGAAGGTCGAAAGTGAGGGACGAGAAGGTCGAAGGTGAGGGATGAGGGACGAGAAGGTCTAAGGTGAGGGACGAGAAGGTCGAAGGTGATGGATGAGGGACGAGAAGGTCAAAGGTGAGGGATGAGGGACGAGAAGGTCAAAGTTGAGGGATGAGGGACGATAAGGTCAAATATGAGGGGCGAGAAGGTCGAAGGTGAGGGAGTGGGACGAGAGGGTCGAAGGTGAGGGGTGAGAGACGAGAAGGTCGAAGGTGAGGGATGAGGGACGAGAAGGTCTAAGGTGAGGGATGAGGGACGAGAAGGTCAAAGGTGAGGGACGAGGGACAAGAAGGTCGAAGATGAGGGACGAGAAGGTCGAAGGTGAGGGATGAGGGACGAGAAGGTCAAAGGTGAGGGATGAGGGACGAGAAGGTCAAAGCTGAGGGGCGAGAAGGTTGAAGTTGAGGGAGTGGGACGAGAAGGTCGAAGGTGAGGGGTGAGGGACGAGAAGGTCAAAGGTGAGGGATGAGGGACGAGAAGGTCGAAGATGAGGGACAAGAAGGTCGAAGGTGAGGGACGCGGAGATCGAAGGTGAGGGATGAGGGACGAGAAGGTCGAAGGTGAGGGATGAGGGACGAGAAGGTCAAAGGTGAGGGACGCGGAGATCGAAGGTGAGGGAAGAGGGACGAGAAGGTCGAAGATGAGGGACGAGAAGGTCGAAGGTGAGGGACGAGAAGGTCAAAGGTGAGGGATGAGGGACGAGAAGGTCGAAGGTGAGGGACGAGAAGGTTGAAGGTGAGGGATGAGGGACGAGAAGGTCGAAGGTGAGGGATGAGGTACGAGAAGGTCAAAGGTGAGGGATGAGGAATGAGAAGGTCAAAGGTGAAGGATGAGGGACGAGAAGGTCGAAGGTGAGGAATGAGGGTCGAGAAGGTCGAAGGTGAGGAACGAGAAGGCCGAATGTGAGGAACGAGAAGGTCAAAGGTGAGGGACGAGAAGGTCGAAGGTGAGGGATGAGGGACGAGAAGGTCGAAGGTGAGGGATGAGGGACGAGAAGGTCAAAGGTGAGGGATGAGGGACGAGAAGGTCAAAGGTGAGGGACGAGAAGGTCGAAGGTGGGGGATGAGGGACGAGAAGGTCAAAGGTGAGGGATGAGGGACGAGAAGGTCAAAGGTGAGGGATGAGGGACGAGAAGGTCGAAGATGAGGGACGAGGAGGTCGAAGGTGAGGGACGAGAAGGTCGAAGGTGAGGGATGAGGGACGAGAAGGTCAAAGGTGAGGGATGAGGGACGAGAAGGTCAAAGATGAGGGACAAGAAGGTCGAAGGTGAGGGACGCGGAGATCGAAGGTGAGGGATGAGGGACGAGAAGGTCGAAGGTGAGGGATGAGGGACGAGAAGGTCGAAGGTGAGGGATGAGGGACGAGAAGGTCAAAGGTGAGGGACGCGGAGATCGAAGGTGAGGGAAGAGGGACGAGAAGGTCGAAGATGAGGGACGAGAAGGTCGAAGGTGAGGGACGAGAAGGTCAAAGGTGAGGGATGAGGGACGAGAAGGTCCAAGGTGAGGGACGAGAAGGTCGAAGGTGAGGGATGAGGGACGAGAAGGTCAAAGGTGAGGGATGAGGGATGAGAAGGTCAAAGATGAGGGGCGAGAAGGTCGAAGGTGTGGGATGAGGGACAAGAAGGTCTTAGGTGAGGGATGAGGGACGAGAAGGTCGAAGGTGAGGGAGTGGGACGAGAAGGTCGAAGGTGAGGGGTGAGGAACAAGAAGGCCGAAGGTGAGGAACGAGAAGGTCAAAGGTGAGGGACGAGAAGGTCGAAGGTGAGGGATGAGGGACAAGAAGGTCGAAGGTGAGGGACGAGAAGGTCAAAGGTGAGGGATGAGGGACGAGAAGGTCGAAGATGAGGGACGAGGGACGAGAAGGTCAAAGGTGAGGGATGAGGGACGAGAAGGTCAAAGGTGAGGGACGAGGGACAAGAAGGTCGAAGATGAGGGACGAGGGACGAGAAGGTCGAAGGTGAGGGATGAGGGACGAGAAGGTCAAAGGTGAGGGATGAGGGACGAGAAGGTCAAAGCTGAGGGGCGAGAAGGTTGAAGTTGAGGGAGTGGGACGAGAAGGTCGAAGGTGAGGGGTGAGGGACGAGAAGGTCAAAGGTGAGGGATGAGGGACGAGAAGGTCGAAGATGAGGGACAAGAAGGTCGAAGGTGAGGGACGCGGAGATCGAAGGTGAGGGATGAGGGACGAGAAGGTCGAAGGTGAGGGATGAGGGACGAGAAGGTCAAAGGTGAGGGACGCGGAGATCGAAGGTGAGGGAAGAGGGACGAGGAGGTCGAAGATGAGGGACGAGAAGGTCGAAGGTGAGGGACGAGAAGGTCAAAGGTGAGGGATGAGGGACGAGAAGGTCGAAGGTGAGGGACGAGAAGGTCGAAGGTGAGGGATGAGGGACGAGAAGGTCGAAGGTGAGGGATGAGGTACGAGAAGGTCAAAGGTGAGGGATGAGGAATGAGAAGGTCAAAGGTGAAGGATGAGGGACGAGAAGGTCGAAGGTGAGGAATGAGGGTCGAGAAGGTCGAAGGTGAGGAACGAGAAGGCCGAAGGTGAGGAACGAGAAGGTCAAAGGTGAGGGACGAGAAGGTCGAAGGTGAGGGATGAGGGACGAGAAGGTCGAAGGTGAGGGATGAGGGACGAGAAGGTCAAAGGTGAGGGACGAGAAGGTCGAAGGTGGGGGATGAGGGACGAGAAGGTCAAAGGTGAGGGATGAGGGACGAGAAGGTCAAAGGTGAGGGATGAGGGACGAGAAGGTCGAAGATGAGGGACGAGGAGGTCGAAGGTGAGGGACGAGAAGGTCGAAGGTGAGGGATGAGGGACGAGAAGGTCAAAGGTGAGGGATGAGGGACGAGAAGGTCGAAGATGAGGGACAAGAAGGTCGAAGGTGAGGGACGCGGAGATCGAAGGTGAGGGATGAGGGATGAGAAGGTCGAAGGTGAGGGATGAGGGACGAGAAGGTCAAAGGTGAGGGACGCGGAGATCGAAGGTGAGGGAAGAGGGACGAGAAGGTCGAAGATGAGGGACGAGAAGGTCGAAGGTGAGGGACGAGAAGGTCAAAGGTGAGGGATGAGGGACGAGAAGGTCGAAGGTGAGGGACGAGAAGGTCGAAGGTGAGGGATGAGGGACGAGAAGGTCAAAGGTGAGGGATGAGGGATGAGAAGGTCAAAGATGAGGGGCAAGAAGGTCGAAGGTGTGGGATGAGGGACAAGAAGGTCTTAGGTGAGGGATGAGGGATGAGAAGGTCGAAGGTGAGGGATAAGGGACAAGAAGGTCGAAGATGAGGGACGAGTGACGAGAAGGTCGAAGGTGAGGGATGAGGGACGAGAAGGTCAAAGGTGAGGGATGAGGGACGAAAAGTATAAAGATGAGGGGCGAGAAGGTCGAAGGTGAGGGAGTGGGACGAGAAGGTCGAAGGTGAGGGGTGAGGGACGAGAAGGTCGAAGGTGAGGGATGAGGGACGAGAAGGTCAAAGGTGAGGGACGAGAAGGTCGAAGGTGAGGGATGAGGGACAAGAAGGTCGAAGGTGAGGGACGAGAAGGTCAAAGGTGAGGGATGAGGGACGAGAAGGTCAAAGGTGAAGGACGAGAAGGCCGAAGGTGAGGGATGAGGGATGAGAAGGTCGACGGTGAGGGACGAGGAGGTCGAAGGTGAGGGATGAGGGACGAGAAGGTCGAAGGTGAGGGATGAGGGACGAGGGACGAGAAGGTCGAAGGTGAGGGATGAGGGACGAGAAGGTCAAAGGTGAGGGATGAGGAACGAGAAGGTCAAAGGTGAGGAATGAGGGATGAGAAGGTCAAAGGTGAGGGATGAGGGACGAGAAGGTCAAAGGTGAGGGATGAGGGACGAGAAGGTCAAAGGTGAGGGATGAGGGACGAGAAGGTCAAAGTTGAGGGATGAGGGACGAGAAGGTCAAAGGTGAGGGATGAGGGACGAGAAGGTCGAAGATGAGGGACGAGGAGGTCGAAGGTGAGGGACGAGAAGGTCGAAGGTGAGGGATGAGGGACGAGAAGGTCAAAGGTGAGGGATGAAGGACGAGAAGGTCGAAGATGAGGGACAAGAAGGTCGAAGGTGAGGGACGCGGAGATCGAAGGTGAGGGATGAGGGACGAGAAGGTCGAAGGTGAGGGATGAGGGACGAGAAGGTCAAAGGTGAGGGACGCGGAGATTGAAGGTGAGGGAAGAGGGACGAGAAGGTCGAAGATGAGGGACGAGAAGGTCGAAGGTGAGGGACGAGAAGGTCGAAGGTGAGGAATGAGGGTCGAGAAGGTCAAAGGTGAGGGACGAGAAGGCCGAAGGTGAGGAACGAGAAGGTCAAAGGTGAGGGACGAGAAGGTCGAAGGTGAGGGATGAGGGACAAGAAGGTCGAAGGTGAGAGATGAGGGACGAGAAGGTCAAAGGTGAGGGATGAGGGACGAGAAGGTCAAAGGTGAGGGACGAGAAGGTCGAAGGTGGGGGATGAGGGACGAGAAGGTCAAAGGTGAGGGATGAGGGACGAGAAGGTCAAAGGTGAGGGATGAGGGACGAGAAGGTCGAAGATGAGGGACGAGGAGGTCGAAGGTGAGGGACGAGAAGGTCGAAGGTGAGGGATGAGGGACGAGAAGGTCAAAGGTGAGGGATGAGGGACGAGAAGGTCGAAGGTGAGGGACGAGAAGGTCGAAGGTGAGGGATGAGGGACGAGAAGGTCAAAGGCGAGGGATGAGAAGGTCAAAGATGAGGGGCGAGAAGGTCGAAGGTGTGGGATGAGGGACAAGAAGGTCTTAGGTGAGGGATGAGGGACGAGAAGGTCGAAGGTGAGGGACGAGGGACAAGAAGGTCGAAGATGAGGGACGAGTGACGAGAAGGTCGAAGGTGAGGGATGAGGGACAAAAAGGTCAAAGGTGAGGGATGAGGGCCGAAAAGTATAAAGATGAGGGGCGAGAAGGTCGAAGGTGAGGGAGTGGGACGAGAAGGTCGAAGGTGAGGGGTGAGGGACGAGAAGGTCGAAGGTGAGGGATGAGAGACGAGAAGGTCAAAGGTGAGGGACGAGAAGGTCGAAGGTGAGGGATGAGGGACAAGAAGGTCGAAGGTGAGGGACGAGAAGGTCAAAGGTGAGGGATGAGGGACGAGAAGGTCAAAGGTGAGGGATGAGGGACGAGAAGGTCAAAAGTGAAGGACGAGAAGGCCGAAGGTGAGGGATGAGGGCCGAGAAGGTCGACGGTGAGGGACGAGGAGGTCGAAGGTGAGGGATGAGGGACGAGAAGGTTGAAGGTGAGGGATGAGGGACGAGGGACGAGAAGGTCGAAGGTGAGGGATGAGGGACGAGAAGGTCAAAGGTGAGGTGTGAGGAACGAGAAGGTCAAAGGTGAGGAATGAGGGATGAGAAGGTCAAAGGTGAGGGATGAGGGACGAGAAGGTCAAAGGTGAGGGATGAGGGACGAGAAGGTCAAAGGTGAGGGATGAGGGACGAGAAGGTCAAAGTTGAGGGATGAGGGACGAGAAGGTCAAAGGTGAGGGATGAGGGACGAGAAGGTCAAAGATGAGGGACGAGGAGGTCGAAGGTGAGGGACGAGAAGGTCGAAGGTGAGGGATGAGGGACGAGAAGGTCAAAGGTGAGGGATGAGGGACGAGAAGGTCGAAGATGAGGGACAAGAAGGTCGAAGGTGAGGGACGCGGAGATCGAAGGTGAGGGATGAGGGACGAGAAGGTCGAAGGTGAGGGATGAGGGACGAGAAGGTCAAAGGTGAGGGACGCGGAGATCGAAGGTGAGGTAAGAGGGACGAGAAGGTCGAAGATGAGGGACGAGAAGGTCGAAGGTGAGGGACGAGAAGGTCAAAGGTGAGGGATGAGGGACGAGAAGGTCGAAGGTGAGGGACGAGAAGGTCGAAGGTGAGGGATGAGGGACGAGAAGGTCGAAGGTGAGGGATGAGGTACGAGAAGGTCAAAGGTGAGGGATGAGGAATGAGAAGGTCAAAGGTGAAGGATGAGGGACGAGAAGGTCGAAGGTGAGGAATGAGGGTCGAGAAGGTCGAAGGTGAGGAAGGAGAAGGCCGAAGGTGAGGAACGAGAAGGTCAAAGGTGAGGGACGAGAAGGTCGAAGGTGAGGGATGAGGGACGAGAAGGTCGAAGGTGAGAGATGAGGGATGAGAAGGTCAAAGGTGAGGGATGAGGGACGAGAAGGTCAAAGGTGAGGGACGAGAAGGTCGAAGGTGGGGGATGAGGGACGAGAAGGTCAAACGTGAGGGATGAGGGACGAGAAGGTCAAAGGTGAGGGATGAGGGACGAGAAGGTTGAAGATGAGGGACGAGGAGGTCGAAGGTGAGGGACGAGAAGGTCGAAGGTGAGGGATGAGGGACGAGAAGGTCAAAGGTGAGGGATGAGGGACGAGAAGGTCGAAGATGAGGGACAAGAAA
Organism: Rana muscosa; assembly: GCA_029206835.1. Classification (NCBI taxonomy): domain Eukaryota; kingdom Metazoa; phylum Chordata; class Amphibia; order Anura; family Ranidae; genus Rana; species Rana muscosa. Next base: position 14,891,277 of record JARGYO010000198.1, on the reverse strand, counting down.
GTCGAAGGTGAGGGACGCGGAGATCGAAGGTGAGGGATGAGGGACGAGAAGGTCGAAGGTGAGAGATGAGGGACGAGAAGGTCAAAGGTGAGGGACGCGATCGAAGGTGAGGGATGAGGGACGAGAAGGTCGAAGATGAGGGACGAGGAGGTCGAAGGTGAGGGACGAGAAGGTCGAAGGTGAGGGATGAGGGACGAGAAGGTCAAAGGTGAGGGATGAGGGACGAGAAGGTCGAAGATGAGGGACAAGAAAGTCGAAGGTGAGGGACGCGGAGATCGAAGGTGAGGGATGAGGGACGAGAAGGTCGAAGGTGAGAGATGAGGGACGAGAAGGTCAAAGGTGAGGGACGCGATCGAAGGTGAGGGAAGAGGGACGAGAAGGTCGAAGATGAGGGACGAGAAGGTCGAAGGTGAGGGACGAGAAGGTCAAAGGTGAGGGATGAGGGACGAGAAGGTCGAAGGTGAGGGACGAGAAGGTCGAAGGTGAGGGATGAGGGACGAGAAGGTCAAAGGTGAGGGATGAGGGATGAGAAGGTCAAAGATGAGGGGCGAGAAGGTCGAAGGTGAGGGAGTGGGACGAGAAGGTCGAAGGTGAGGGGTGAGGGACGAGAAGGTCAAAGGTCAGGGATGAGGGACGAGAAGGTCTAAGGTGAGGGATGAGGGACGACAAGGTCGAAGGTGAGGGACGAGGGACAAGAAGGTCGAAGATGAGGGACGAGAAGGTTGAAGGTGAGGGATGAGGGACGAGAAGGTCAAAGGTGAGGGATGAGGGACGAGAAGTTCAAAGATGAGGGGCGAAAAGGTCGAAGGTGAGGGACGAGAAGGTCGAAGGTGAGGGATGAGGGACGAGAAGGTCGAAGATGAGGGACAAGAAGGTCGAAGGTGAGGGACGCGGAGATCGAAGGTGAGGGATGAGGGACGAGATGGTCGAAGGTGAGGGATGAGGGACGAGAAGGTCGAAGATGAGGGACGAGGAGGTCGAAGGTGAGGGACGAGAAGGTCGAAGGTGAGGGATGAGGGACGAGAAGGTCAAAGGTGAGGGATGAGGGACGAGAAGGTCGAAGATGAGGGACAAGAAGGTCGAAGGTGAGGGACGCGGAGATCGAAGGTGAGGGATGAGGGACGAGAAGGTCGAAGGTGAGGGATGAGGGACGAGAAGGTCAAAGGTGAGGGACGCGGAGATCGAAGGTGAGGGAAGAGGGACGAGAAGGTCGAAGATGAGGGACGAGAAGGTCGAAGGTGAGGGACGAGAAGGTCAAAGGTGAGGGATGAGGGACGAGAAGGTCGAAGGTGAGGGACGAGAAGGTCGAAGGTGAGGGATGAGGGACGAGAAGGTCAAAGGTGAGGGATGAGGGATGAGAAGGTCAAAGATGAGGGGCGAGAAGGTCGAAGGTGTGGGATGAGGGACAAGAAGGTCTTAGGTGAGGGATGAGGGACGAGAAGGTCGAAGGTGAGGGGTGAGGGACGAGAAGGTCGAAGGTGAGGGATGAGGGACGAGAAGGTCAAAGGTGAGGGACGAGAAGGTCGAAGGTGAGGGATGAGGGACAAGAAGGTCGAAGGTGAGGGACGAGAAGGTCAAAGGTGAGGGATGAGGGACGAGAAGGTCAAAGGTGAGGGACGCGGAGATCGAAGGTGAGGGAAGAGGGACGAGAAGGTCGAAGATGAGGGACGAGAAGGTCGAAGGTGAGGGACGAGAAGGTCAAAGGTGAGGGATGAGGGACGAGAAGGTCGAAGGTGAGGGACGAGAAGGTCGAAGGTGAGGGATGAGGGACGAGAAGGTCGAAGGTGAGGGATGAGGTACGAGAAGGTCAAAGGTGAGGGATGAGGAATGAGAAGGTCAAAGGTGAAGGATGAGGGACGAGAAGGTCGAAGGTGAGGAACGAGAAGGCCGAAGGTGAGGAACGAGAAGGTCAAAGGTGAGGGACGAGAAGGTCGAAGGTGAGGGATGAGGGACGAGAAGGTCGAAGGTGAGGGATGAGGGACGAGAAGGTCAAAGGTGAGGGATGAGGGACGAGAAGGTCAAAGGTGAGGGACGAGAAGGTCGAAGGTGGGGGATGAGGGACGAGAAGGTCAAAGGTGAGGGATGAGGGACGAGAAGGTCAAAGGTGAGGGATGAGGGACGAGAAGGTCGAAGATGAGGGACGAGGAGGTCGAAGGTGAGGGACGAGAAGGTCGAAGGTGAGGGATGAGGGACGAGAAGGTCAAAGGTGAGGGATGAGGGACGAGAAGGTCGAAGATGAGGGACAAGAAGGTCGAAGGTGAGGGACGCGGAGATCGAGGGTGAGGGATGAGGGACGAGAAGGTCGAAGGCGAGGGATGAGGGACGAGAAGGTCAAAGGTGAGGGACGCGGAGATCGAAGGTGAGGGAAGAGGGACGAGAAGGTCGAAGATGAGGGACGAGAAGGTCGAAGGTGAGGGACGAGAAGGTCAAAGGTGAGGGATGAGGGACGAGAAGGTCGAAGGTGAGGGACGAGAAGGTCGAAGGTGAGGGATGAGGGACGAGAAGGTCAAAGGTGAGGGATGAGGGATGAGAAGGTCAAAGATGAGGGGCGAGAAGGTCGAAGGTGTGGGATGAGGGACAAGAAGGTCTTAGGTGAGGGATGAGGGACGAGAAGGTCGAAGGTGAGGGACGAGGGACAAGAAGGTCGAAGATGAGGGACGAGTGACGAGAAGGTCGAAGGTGAGGGATGAGGGACGAGAAGGTCAAAGGTGAGGGATGAGGGACGAAAAGTATAAAGATGAGGGGCGAGAAGGTCGAAGGTGAGGGAGTGGGACGAGAAGGTCGAAGGTGAGGGGTGAGGGACGAGAAGGTCGAAGGTGAGGGATGAGGGACGAGAAGGTCAAAGGTGGGGGACGAGAAGGTCGAAGGTGAGGGATGAGGGACAAGAAGGTCGAAGGTGAGGGACGAGAAGGTCAAAGGTGAGGGATGAGGGACGAGAAGGTCAAAGGTGAAGGACGAGTAGGCCGAAGGTGAGAGATGAGGGACGAGAAGGTCGACGGTGAGGGACGAGGAGGTCGAAGGTGAGGGATGAGGGACGAGAAGGTCGAAGGTGAGGGATGAGGGACGAGGGACGAGAAGGTCGAAGGTGAGGGATGAGGGACGAGAAGGTCAAAGGTGAAGGATGAGGAACGAGAAGGTCAAAGGTGAGGAATGAGGGATGAGAAGGTCAAAGGTGAGGGATGAGGGACGAGAAGGTCAAAGGTGAGGGATGAGGGACGAGAAGGTCAAAGGTGAGGGATGAGGGACGAGAAGGTCAAAGTTGAGGGATGAGGGACGAGAAGGTCAAAGGTGAGGGATGAGGGACGAGAAGGTCGAAGATGAGGGACGAGGAGGTCAAAGGTGAGGGACGAGAAGGTCGAAGGTGAGGGATGAGGGACGAGAAGGTCAAAGGTGAGGGATGAGGGACGAGAAGGTCAAAGATGAGGGACAAGAAGGTCGAAGGTGAGGGACGCGGAGATCGAAGGTGAGGGATGAGGGACGAGAAGGTCGAAGGTGAGGGATGAGGGACGAGAAGGTCAAAGGTGAGGGACGCGGAGATCGAAGGTGAGGGAAGAGGGACGAGAAGGTCGAAGATGAGGGACGAGAAGGTCGAAGGTGAGGGACGAGAAGGTCAAAGGTGAGGGATGAGGGACGAGAAGGTCGAAGGTGAGGGACGAGAAGGTCGAAGGTGAGGGATGAGGGACGAGAAGGTCGAAGATGAGGGATGAGGTACGAGAAGGTCAAAGGTGAGGGATGAGGAATGAGAAGGTCAAAGGTGAAGGATGAGGGACGAGAAGGTCGAAGGTGAGGAATGAGGGTCGAGAAGGTCGAAGGTGAGGAACGAGAAGGCCGAAGGTGAGGAACGAGAAGGTCAAAGGTGAGGGACGAGAAGGTCGAAGGTGAGGGATGAGGGACGAGAAGGTCGAAGGTGAGAGATGAGGGATGAGAAGGTCAAAGGTGAGGGATGAGGGACGAGAAGGTCAAAGGTGAGGGACGAGAAGGTCGAAGGTGGGGGATGAGGGACGAGAAGGTCAAAGGTGAGGGATGAGGGACGAGAAGGTCAAAGGTGAGGGATGAGGGACGAGAAGGTCGAAGATGAGGGACAAGAAGGTCGAAGGTGAGGGACGCGGAGATCGAAGGTGAGGGATGAGGGACGAGATGGTCGAAGGTGAGGGATGAGGGACGAGAAGGTCGAAGATGAGGGACGAGGAGGTCGAAGGTGAGGGACGAGAAGGTCGAAGGTGAGGGATGAGGGACGAGAAGGTCAAAGGTGAGGGATGAGGGACGAGAAGGTCGAAGATGAGGGACAAGAAGGTCGAAGGTGAGGGACGCGGAGATCGAAGGTGAGGGATGAGGGACGAGAAGGTCGAAGGTGAGGGATGAGGGACGAGAAGGTCAAAGGTGAGGGACGCGGAGATCGAAGGTGAGGGAAGAGGGACGAGAAGGTCGAAGATGAGGGACGAGAAGGTCGAAGGTGAGGGACGAGAAGGTCAAAGGTGAGGGATGAGGGACGAGAAGGTCGAAGGTGAGGGACGAGAAGGTCGAAGGTGAGGGATGAGGGACGAGAAGGTCAAAGGTGAGGGATGAGGGATGAGAAGGTCAAAGATGAGGGGCGAGAAGGTCGAAGGTGTGGGATGAGGGACAAGAAGGTCTTAGGTGAGGGATGAGGGACGAGAAGGTCGAAGGTGAGGGGTGAGGGACGAGAAGGTCGAAGGTGAGGGATGAGGGACGAGAAGGTCAAAGGTGAGGGACGAGAAGGTCGAAGGTGAGGGATGAGGGACAAGAAGTTCGAAGGTGAGGGACGAGAAGGTCAAAGGTGAGGGATGAGGGACGAGAAGGTCGAAGATGAGGGACGAGGGACGAGAAGGTCGAAGGTGAGGGATGAGGGACGAGAAGGTCAAAGGTGAGGGACGAGGGACAAGAAGGTCGAAGATGAGGGACGAGGGACGAGAAGGTCGAAGGTGAGGGATAAGGGACGAGAAGGTCAAAGGTGAGGGATGAGGGACGAGAAGGTCAAAGCTGAGGGGCGAGAAGGTTGAAGTTGAGGGAGTGGGACGAGAAGGTCGAAGGTGAGGGGTGAGGGACGAGAAGGTCAAAGGTGAGGGATGAGGGACGAGAAGGTCGAAGACGAGGGACAAGAAGGTCGAAGGTGAGGGACGCGGAGATCGAAGGTGAGGGATGAGGGACGAGAAGGTCGAAGGTGAGGGATGAGGGACGAGAAGGTCAAAGGTGAGGGACGCGGAGATCGAAGGTGAGGGAAGAGGGACGAGAAGGTCGAAGATGAGGCACGAGAAGGTCGAAGGTGAGGGACGAGAAGGTCAAAGGTGAGGGATGAGGGACGAGAAGGTCGAAGGTGAGGGACGAGAAGGTCGAAGGTGAGGGATGAGGGACGAGAAGGTCGAAGGTGAGGGATGAGGTACGAGAAGGTCAAAGGTGAGGGATGAGGAATGAGAAGGTCAAAGGTGAAGGATGAGGGACGAGAAGGTCGAAGGTGAGGAATGAGGGTCGAGAAGGTCGAAGGTGAGGAACGAGAAGGCCAAAGGTGAGGAACGAGAAGGTCAAAGGTGAGGGACGAGAAGGTCGAAGGTGAGGGATGAGGGACGAGAAGGTCGAAGGTGAGGGATGAGGGACGAGAAGGTCAAAGGTGAGGGATGAGGGACGAGAAGGTCAAAGGTGAGGGACGAGAAGGTCGAAGGTGGGGGATGAGGGACGAGAAGGTCAAAGGTGAGGGATGAGGGACGAGAAGGTCAAAGGTGAGGGATGAGGGACGAGAAGGTCGAAGATGAGGGACGAGGAGGTCGAAGGTGAGGGACGAGAAGGTCGAAGGTGAGGGATGAGGGACGAGAAGGTCAAAGGTGAGGGATGAGGGACGAGAAGGTCGAAGATGAGGGACAAGAAGGTCGAAGGTGAGGGACGCGGAGATCGAGGGTGAGGGATGAGGGACGAGAAGGTCGAAGGCGAGGGATGAGGGACGAGAAGGTCAAAGGTGAGGGACGCGGAGATCGAAGGTGAGGGAAGAGGGACGAGAAGGTCAAAGATGAGGGACGAGAAGGTCGAAGGTGAGGGACGAGAAGGTCAAAGGTGAGGGATGAGGGACGAGAAGGTCGAAGGTGAGGGACGAGAAGGTCGAAGGTGAGGGATGAGGGACGAGAAGGTCGAAGGTGAGGGATGAGGGACGAGAAGGTCAAAGGTGAGGGATGAGGGACGAAAAGTATAAAGATGAGGGGCGAGAAGGTCGAAGGTGAGGGAGTGGGACGAGAAGGTCGAAGGTGAGGGGTGAGGGACGAGAAGGTCGAAGGTGAGGGATGAGGGACGAGAAGGTCAAAGGTGAGGGACGAGAAGGTCGAAGGTGAGGGATGAGGGACAAGAAGGTCGAAGGTGAGGGACGAGTAGGTCAAAGGTGAGGGATGAGGGACGAGAAGGTCAAAGGTGAAGGACGAGTAGGCCGAAGGTGAGAGATGAGGGACGAGAAGGTCGACGGTGAGGGACGAGGAGGTCGAAGGTGAGGGATGAGGGACGAGAAGGTCGAAGGTGAGGGATGAGGGACGAGGGACGAGAAGGTCGAAGGTGAGGGATGAGGGACGAGAAGGTCAAAGGTGAGGGATGAGGAACGAGAAGGTCAAAGGTGAGGAATGAGGGATGAGAAGGTCAAAGGTGAGGGATGAGGGACGAGAAGGTCAAAGGTGAGGGATGAGGGACGAGAAGGTCAAAGGTGAGGGATGAGGGACGAGAAGGTCAAAGTTGAGGGATGAGGGACGAGAAGGTCAAAGGTGAGGGATGAGGGACGAGAAGGTCGAAGATGAGGGACGAGGAGGTCAAAGGTGAGGGACGAGAAGGTCGAAGGTGAGGGATGAGGGACGAGAAGGTCAAAGGTGACGGATGAGGGACGAGAAGGTCAAAGATGAGGGACAAGAAGGTCGAAGGTGAGGGACGCGGAGATCGAAGGTGAGGGATGAGGGACGAGAAGGTCGAAGGTGAGGGATGAGGGACGAGAAGGTCAAAGGTGAGGGACGCGGAGATCGAAGGTGAGGGAAGAGGGACGAGAAGGTCGAAGATGAGGGACGAGAAGGTCGAAGGTGAGGGACGAGAAGGTCAAAGGTGAGGGATGAGGGACGAGAAGGTCGAAGGTGAGGGACGAGAAGGTCGAAGGTGAGGGATGAGGGACGAGAAGGTCGAAGGTGAGGGATGAGGTACGAGAAGGTCAAAGGTGAGGGATGAGGAATGAGAAGGTCAAAGGTGAAGGATGAGGGACGAGAAGGTCGAAGGTGAGGAATGAGGGTCGAGAAGGTCGAAGGTGAGGAACGAGAAGGCCGAAGGTGAGGAACGAGAAGGTCAAAGGTGAGGGACGAGAAGGTCGAAGGTGAGGGATGAGGGACGAGAAGGTCGAAGGTGAGAGATGAGGGATGAGAAGGTCAAAGGTGAGGGATGAGGGACGAGAAGGTCAAAGGTGAGGGACGAGAAGGTCGAAGGTGGGGGATGAGGGACGAGAAGGTCAAAGGTGAGGGATGAGGGACGAGAAGGTCAAAGGTGAGGGATGAGGGACGAGAAGGTCGAAGATGAGGGACGAGGAGGTCGAAGGTGAGGGACGAGAAGGTCGAAGGTGAGGGATGAGGGACGAGAAGGTCAAAGGTGAGGGATGAGGGACGAGAAGGTCGAAGGTGAGGGACGAGAAGGTCGAAGGTGAGGGATGAGGGACGAGAAGGTCAAAGGTGAGGGATGAGGGATGAGAAGGTCAAAGATGAGGGGCGAGAAGGTCGAAGGTGTGGGATGAGGGACAAGAAGGTCTTAGGTGAGGGATGAGGGACGAGAAGGTCGAAGGTGAGGGACGAGGGACAAGAAGGTCGAAGATGAGGGACGAGTGACGAGAAGGTCGAAGGTGAGGGATGAGGGACGAGAAGGTCAAAGGTGAGGGATGAGGGACGAAAAGTATAAAGATGAGGGGCGAGAAGGTCGAAGGTGAGGGAGTGGGACGAGAAGGTCGAAGGTGAGGGGTGAGGGACGAGAAGGTCGAAGGTGAGGGATGAGGGACGAGAAGGTCAAAGGTGAGGGACGAGAAGGTCGAAGGTGAGGGACGAGAAGGTCAAAGGTGAGGGATGAGGGACGAGAAGGTCGAAGGTGAGGGACGAGAAGGTCGAAGGTGAGGGATGAGGGACGAGAAGGTCGAAGGTGAGGGATGAGGTACGAGAAGGTCAAAGGTGAGGGATGAGGAATGAGAAGGTCAAAGGTGAAGGATGAGGGACGAGAAGGTCGAAGGTGAGGAATGAGGGTCGAGAAGGTCGAAGGTGAGGAACGAGAAGGCCGAAGGTGAGGAACGAGAAGGTCAAAGGTGAGGGACGAGAAGGTCGAAGGTGAGGGATGAGGGACGAGAAGGTCGAAGGTGAGGGATGAGGGACGAGAAGGTCAAAGGTGAGGGACGAGAAGGTCGAAGGTGGGGGATGAGGGACGAGAAGGTCAAAGGTGAGGGATGAGGGACGAGAAGGTCAAAGGTGAGGGATGAGGGACGAGAAGGTCGAAGATGAGGGACGAGGAGGTCGAAGGTGAGGGACGAGAAGGTCGAAGGTGAGGGATGAGGGACGAGAAGGTCAAAGGTGAGGGATGAGGGACGAGAAGGTCGAAGATGAGGGACAAGAAGGTCGAAGGTGAGGGACGCGGAGATCGAAGGTGAGGGATGAGGGATGAGAAGGTCGAAGGTGAGGGATGAGGGACGAGAAGGTCAAAGGTGAGGGACGCGGAGATCGAAGGTGAGGGAAGAGGGACGAGAAGGTCGAAGATGAGGGACGAGAAGGTCGAAGGTGAGGGACGAGAAGGTCAAAGGTGAGGGATGAGGGACGAGAAGGTCGAAGGTGAGGGACGAGAAGGTCGAAGGTGAGGGATGAGGGACGAGAAGGTCAAAGGTGAGGGATGAGGGATGAGAAGGTCAAAGATGAGGGGCAAGAAGGTCGAAGGTGTGGGATGAGGGACAAGAAGGTCTTAGGTGAGGGATGAGGGACGAGAAGGTCGAAGGTGAGGGATAAGGGACAAGAAGGTCGAAGATGAGGGACGAGTGACGAGAAGGTCGAAGGTGAGGGATGAGGGACGAGAAGGTCAAAGGTGAGGGATGAGGGACGAAAAGTATAAAGATGAGGGGCGAGAAGGTCGAAGGTGAGGGAGTGGGACGAGAAGGTCGAAGGTGAGGGGTGAGGGACGAGAAGGTCGAAGGTGAGGGATGAGGGACGAGAAGGTCAAAGGTGAGGGACGAGAAGGTCGAAGGTGAGGGATGAGGGACAAGAAGGTCGAAGGTGAGGGACGAGAAGGTCAAAGGTGAGGGATGAGGGACGAGAAGGTCAAAGGTGAAGGACGAGAAGGCCGAAGGTGAGGGATGAGGGATGAGAAGGTCGACGGTGAGGGACGAGGAGGTCGAAGGTGAGGGATGAGGGACGAGAAGGTCGAAGGTGAGGGATGAGGGACGAGGGACGAGAAGGTCGAAGGTGAGGGATGAGGGACGAGAAGGTCAAAGGTGAGGGATGAGGAACGAGAAGGTCAAAGGTGAGGAATGAGGGATGAGAAGGTCAAAGGTGAGGGATGAGGGACGAGAAGGTCAAAGGTGAGGGATGAGGGACGAGAAGGTCAAAGGTGAGGGATGAGGGACGAGAAGGTCAAAGTTGAGGGATGAGGGACGAGAAGGTCAAAGGTGAGGGATGAGGGACGAGAAGGTCGAAGATGAGGGACGAGGAGGTCGAAGGTGAGGGACGAGAAGGTCGAAGGTGAGGGATGAGGGACGAGAAGGTCAAAGGTGAGGGATGAAGGACGAGAAGGTCGAAGATGAGGGACAAGAAGGTCGAAGGTGAGGGACGCGGAGATCGAAGGTGAGGGATGAGGGACGAGAAGGTCGAAGGTGAGGGATGAGGGACGAGAAGGTCAAAGGTGAGGGACGCGGAGATTGAAGGTGAGGGAAGAGGGACGAGAAGGTCGAAGATGAGGGACGAGAAGGTCGAAGGTGAGGGACGAGAAGGTCGAAGGTGAGGAATGAGGGTCGAGAAGGTCAAAGGTGAGGGACGAGAAGGCCGAAGGTGAGGAACGAGAAGGTCAAAGGTGAGGGACGAGAAGGTCGAAGGTGAGGGATGAGGGACAAGAAGGTCGAAGGTGAGAGATGAGGGACGAGAAGGTCAAAGGTGAGGGATGAGGGACGAGAAGGTCAAAGGTGAGGGACGAGAAGGTCGAAGGTGGGGGATGAGGGACGAGAAGGTCAAAGGTGAGGGATGAGGGACGAGAAGGTCAAAGGTGAGGGATGAGGGACGAGAAGGTCGAAGATGAGGGACGAGGAGGTCGAAGGTGAGGGACGAGAAGGTCGAAGGTGAGGGATGAGGGACGAGAAGGTCAAAGGTGAGGGATGAGGGACGAGAAGGTCGAAGGTGAGGGACGAGAAGGTCGAAGGTGAGGGATGAGGGACGAGAAGGTCAAAGGCGAGGGATGAGAAGGTCAAAGATGAGGGGCGAGAAGGTCGAAGGTGTGGGATGAGGGACAAGAAGGTCTTAGGTGAGGGATGAGGGACGAGAAGGTCGAAGGTGAGGGACGAGGGACAAGAAGGTCGAAGATGAGGGACGAGTGACGAGAAGGTCGAAGGTGAGGGATGAGGGACAAAAAGGTCAAAGGTGAGGGATGAGGGCCGAAAAGTATAAAGATGAGGGGCGAGAAGGTCGAAGGTGAGGGAGTGGGACGAGAAGGTCGAAGGTGAGGGGTGAGGGACGAGAAGGTCGAAGGTGAGGGATGAGAGACGAGAAGGTCAAAGGTGAGGGACGAGAAGGTCGAAGGTGAGGGATGAGGGACAAGAAGGTCGAAGGTGAGGGACGAGAAGGTCAAAGGTGAGGGATGAGGGACGAGAAGGTCAAAGGTGAGGGATGAGGGACGAGAAGGTCAAAAGTGAAGGACGAGAAGGCCGAAGGTGAGGGATGAGGGCCGAGAAGGTCGACGGTGAGGGACGAGGAGGTCGAAGGTGAGGGATGAGGGACGAGAAGGTTGAAGGTGAGGGATGAGGGACGAGGGACGAGAAGGTCGAAGGTGAGGGATGAGGGACGAGAAGGTCAAAGGTGAGGTGTGAGGAACGAGAAGGTCAAAGGTGAGGAATGAGGGATGAGAAGGTCAAAGGTGAGGGATGAGGGACGAGAAGGTCAAAGGTGAGGGATGAGGGACGAGAAGGTCAAAGGTGAGGGATGAGGGACGAGAAGGTCAAAGTTGAGGGATGAGGGACGAGAAGGTCAAAGGTGAGGGATGAGGGACGAGAAGGTCAAAGATGAGGGACGAGGAGGTCGAAGGTGAGGGACGAGAAGGTCGAAGGTGAGGGATGAGGGACGAGAAGGTCAAAGGTGAGGGATGAGGGACGAGAAGGTCGAAGATGAGGGACAAGAAGGTCGAAGGTGAGGGACGCGGAGATCGAAGGTGAGGGATGAGGGACGAGAAGGTCGAAGGTGAGGGATGAGGGACGAGAAGGTCAAAGGTGAGGGACGCGGAGATCGAAGGTGAGGTAAGAGGGACGAGAAGGTCGAAGATGAGGGACGAGAAGGTCGAAGGTGAGGGACGAGAAGGTCAAAGGTGAGGGATGAGGGACGAGAAGGTCGAAGGTGAGGGACGAGAAGGTCGAAGGTGAGGGATGAGGGACGAGAAGGTCGAAGGTGAGGGATGAGGTACGAGAAGGTCAAAGGTGAGGGATGAGGAATGAGAAGGTCAAAGGTGAAGGATGAGGGACGAGAAGGTCGAAGGTGAGGAATGAGGGTCGAGAAGGTCGAAGGTGAGGAAGGAGAAGGCCGAAGGTGAGGAACGAGAAGGTCAAAGGTGAGGGACGAGAAGGTCGAAGGTGAGGGATGAGGGACGAGAAGGTCGAAGGTGAGAGATGAGGGATGAGAAGGTCAAAGGTGAGGGATGAGGGACGAGAAGGTCAAAGGTGAGGGACGAGAAGGTCGAAGGTGGGGGATGAGGGACGAGAAGGTCAAACGTGAGGGATGAGGGACGAGAAGGTCAAAGGTGAGGGATGAGGGACGAGAAGGTCGAAGATGAGGGACGAGGAGGTCGAAGGTGAGGGACGAGAAGGTCGAAGGTGAGGGATGAGGGACGAGAAGGTCAAAGGTGAGGGATGAGGGACGAGAAGGTCGAAGATGAGGGACAAGAAAGTCGAAGGTGAGGGACGCGGAGATCGAAGGTGAGGGATGAGGGACGAGAAGGTCGAAGGTGAGAGATGAGGGACGAGAAGGTCAAAGGTGAGGGACGCGATCGAAGGTGAGGGATGAGGGACGAGAAGGTCGAAGATGAGGGACGAGGAGGTCGAAGGTGAGGGACGAGAAGGTCGAAGGTGAGGGATGAGGGACGAGAAGGTCAAAGGTGAGGGATGAGGGACGAGAAGGTCGAAGATGAGGGACAAGAAAGTCGAAGGTGAGGGACGCGGAGATCGAAGGTGAGGGATGAGGGACGAGAAGGTCGAAGGTGAGAGATGAGGGACGAGAAGGTCAAAGGTGAGGGACGCGATCGAAGGTGAGGGAAGAGGGACGAGAAGGTCGAAGATGAGGGACGAGAAGGTCGAAGGTGAGGGACGAGAAGGTCAAAGGTGAGGGATGAGGGACGAGAAGTTCAAAGATGAGGGGCGAAAAGGTCGAAGGTGAGGGACGAGAAGGTCGAAGGTGAGGGATGAGGGACGAGAAGGTCGAAGATGAGGGACAAGAAGGTCGAAGGTGAGGGACGCGGAGATCGAAGGTGAGGGATGAGGGACGAGATGGTCGAAGGTGAGGGATGAGGGACGAGAAGGTCGAAGATGAGGGACGAGGAGGTCGAAGGTGAGGGACGAGAAGGTCGAAGGTGAGGGATGAGGGACGAGAAGGTCAAAGGTGAGGGATGAGGGACGAGAAGGTCGAAGATGAGGGACAAGAAGGTCGAAGGTGAGGGACGCGGAGATCGAAGGTGAGGGATGAGGGACGAGAAGGTCGAAGGTGAGGGATGAGGGACGAGAAGGTCAAAGGTGAGGGACGCGGAGATCGAAGGTGAGGGAAGAGGGACGAGAAGGTCGAAGATGAGGGACGAGAAGGTCGAAGGTGAGGGACGAGAAGGTCAAAGGTGAGGGATGAGGGACGAGAAGGTCGAAGGTGAGGGACGAGAAGGTCGAAGGTGAGGGATGAGGGACGAGAAGGTCAAAGGTGAGGGATGAGGGATGAGAAGGTCAAAGATGAGGGGCGAGAAGGTCGAAGGTGTGGGATGAGGGACAAGAAGGTCTTAGGTGAGGGATGAGGGACGAGAAGGTCGAAGGTGAGGGGTGAGGGACGAGAAGGTCGAAGGTGAGGGATGAGGGACGAGAAGGTCAAAGGTGAGGGACGAGAAGGTCGAAGGTGAGGGATGAGGGACAAGAAGGTCGAAGGTGAGGGACGAGAAGGTCAAAGGTGAGGGATGAGGGACGAGAAGGTCGAAGATGAGGGACGAGGGACGAGAAGGTCGAAGGTGAGGGATGAGGGACGAGAAGGTCAAAGGTGAGGGACGAGGGACAAGAAGGTCGAAGATGAGGGACGAGGGACGAGAAGGTCGAAGGTGAGGGATAAGGGACGAGAAGGTCAAAGGTGAGGGATGAGGGACGAGAAGGTCAAAGCTGAGGGGCGAGAAGGTTGAAATTGAGGGAGTGGGACGAGAAGGTCGAAGGTGAGGGGTGAGGGACGAGAAGGTCAAAGGTGAGGGATGAGGGACGAGAAGGTCGAAGATGAGGGACAAGAAGGTCGAAGGTGAGGGACGCGGAGATCGAAGGTGAGGGATGAGGGACGAGAAGGTCGAAGGTGAGGGATGAGGGACGAGAAGGTCAAAGGTGAGGGACGCGGAGATCGAAGGTGAGGGAAGAGGGACGAGAAGGTCGAAGATGAGGGACGAGAAGGTCGAAGGTGAGGGACGAGAAGGTCAAAGGTGAGGGATGAGGGACGAGAAGGTCGAAGGTGAGGGACGAGAAGGTCGAAGGTGAGGGATGAGGGACGAGAAGGTCGAAGGTGAGGGATGAGGTACGAGAAGGTCAAAGGTGAGGGATGAGGAATGAGAAGGTCAAAGGTGAAGGATGAGGGACGAGAAGGTCGAAGGTGAGGAACGAGAAGGCCGAAGGTGAGGAACGAGAAGGTCAAAGGTGAGGGACGAGAAGGTCGAAGGTGAGGGATGAGGGACGAGAAGGTCGAAGGTGAGGGATGAGGGACGAGAAGGTCAAAGGTGAGGGATGAGGGACGAGAAGGTCAAAGGTGAGGGACGAGAAGGTCGAAGGTGGGGGATGAGGGACGAGAAGGTCAAAGGTGAGGGATGAGGGACGAGAAGGTCAAAGGTGAGGGATGAGGGACGAGAAGGTCGAAGATGAGGGACGAGGAGGTCGAAGGTGAGGGACGAGAAGGTCGAAGGTGAGGGATGAGGGACGAGAAGGTCAAAGGTGAGGGATGAGGGACGAGAAGGTCGAAGATGAGGGACAAGAAGGTCGAAGGTGAGGGACGCGGAGATCGAGGGTGAGGGATGAGGGACGAGAAGGTCGAAGGCGAGGGATGAGGGACGAGAAGGTCAAAGGTGAGGGACGCGGAGATCGAAGGTGAGGGAACAGGGACGAGAAGGTCGAAGATGAGGGACGAGAAGGTCGAAGGTGAGGGACGAGAAGGTCAAAGGTGAGGGATGAGGGACGAGAAGGTCGAAGGTGAGGGACGAGAAGGTCGAAGGTGAGGGATGAGGGACGAGAAGGTCAAAGGTGAGGGATGAGGGATGAGAAGGTCAAAGATGAGGGGCGAGAAGGTCGAAGGTGTGGGATGAGGGACAAGAAGGTCTTAGGTGAGGGATGAGGGACGAGAAGGTCGAAGGTGAGGGACGAGGGACAAGAAGGTCGAAGATGAGGGACGAGTGACGAGAAGGTCGAAGGTGAGGGATGAGGGACGAGAAGGTCAAAGGTGAGGGATGAGGGACGAAAAGTATAAAGATGAGGGGCGAGAAGGTCGAAGGTGAGGGAGTGGGACGAGAAGGTCGAAGGTGAGGGGTGAGGGACGAGAAGGTCGAAGGTGAGGGATGAGGGACGAGAAGGTCAAAGGTGAGGGACGAGAAGGTCGAAGGTGAGGGATGAGGGACAAGAAGGTCGAAGGTGAGGGACGAGAAGGTCAAAGGTGAGGGATGAGGGACGAGAAGGTCAAAGGTGAAGGACGAGTAGGCCGAAGGTGAGAGATGAGGGACGAGAAGGTCGACGGTGAGGGACGAGGAGGTCGAAGGTGAGGGATGAGGGACGAGAAGGTCGAAGGTGAGGGATGAGGGACGAGGGACGAGAAGGTCGAAGGTGAGGGATGAGGGACGAGAAGGTCAAAGGTGAAGGATGAGGAACGAGAAGGTCAAAGGTGAGGAATGAGGGATGAGAAGGTCAAAGGTGAGGGATGAGGGACGAGAAGGTCAAAGGTGAGGGATGAGGGACGAGAAGGTCAAAGGTGAGGGATGAGGGACGAGAAGGTCAAAGTTGAGGGATGAGGGACGAGAAGGTCAAAGGTGAGGGATGAGGGACGAGAAGGTCGAAGATGAGGGACGAGGAGGTCAAAGGTGAGGGACGAGAAGGTCGAAGGTGAGGGATGAGGGACGAGAAGGTCAAAGGTGAGGGATGAGGGACGAGAAGGTCAAAGATGAGGGACAAGAAGGTCGAAGGTGAGGGACGCGGAGATCGAAGGTGAGGGATGAGGGACGAGAAGGTCGAAGGTGAGGGATGAGGGACGAGAAGGTCAAAGGTGAGGGACGCGGAGATCGAAGGTGAGGGAAGAGGGACGAGAAGGTCGAAGATGAGGGACGAGAAGGTCGAAGGTGAGGGACGAGAAGGTCAAAGGTGAGGGATGAGGGACGAGAAGGTCGAAGGTGAGGGACGAGAAGGTCGAAGGTGAGGGATGAGGGACGAGAAGGTCGAAGGTGAGGGATGAGGTACGAGAAGGTCAAAGGTGAGGGATGAGGAATGAGAAGGTCAAAGGTGAAGGATGAGGGACGAGAAGGTCGAAGGTGAGGAATGAGGGTCGAGAAGGTCGAAGGTGAGGAACGAGAAGGCCGAAGGTGAGGAACGAGAAGGTCAAAGGTGAGGGACGAGAAGGTCGAAGGTGAGGGATGAGGGACGAGAAGGTCGAAGGTGAGAGATGAGGGATGAGAAGGTCAAAGGTGAGGGATGAGGGACGAGAAGGTCAAAGGTGAGGGACGAGAAGGTCGAAGGTGGGGGATGAGGGACGAGAAGGTCAAAGGTGAGGGATGAGGGACGAGAAGGTCAAAGGTGAGGGATGAGGGACGAGAAGGTCGAAGATGAGGGACAAGAAGGTCGAAGGTGAGGGACGCGGAGATCGAAGGTGAGGGATGAGGGACGAGATGGTCGAAGGTGAGGGATGAGGGACGAGAAGGTCGAAGATGAGGGACGAGGAGGTCGAAGGTGAGGGACGAGAAGGTCGAAGGTGAGGGATGAGGGACGAGAAGGTCAAAGGTGAGGGATGAGGGACGAGAAGGTCGAAGATGAGGGACAAGAAGGTCGAAGGTGAGGGACGCGGAGATCGAAGGTGAGGGATGAGGGACGAGAAGGTCGAAGGTGAGGGATGAGGGACGAGAAGGTCAAAGGTGAGGGACGCGGAGATCGAAGGTGAGGGAAGAGGGACGAGAAGGTCGAAGATGAGGGACGAGAAGGTCGAAGGTGAGGGACGAGAAGGTCAAAGGTGAGGGATGAGGGACGAGAAGGTCGAAGGTGAGGGACGAGAAGGTCGAAGGTGAGGGATGAGGGACGAGAAGGTCAAAGGTGAGGGATGAGGGATGAGAAGGTCAAAGATGAGGGGCGAGAAGGTCGAAGGTGTGGGATGAGGGACAAGAAGGTCTTAGGTGAGGGATGAGGGACGAGAAGGTCGAAGGTGAGGGGTGAGGGACGAGAAGGTTGAAGGTGAGGGATGAGGGACGAGAAGGTCAAAGGTGAGGGACGAGAAGGTCGAAGGTGAGGGATGAGGGACAAGAAGTTCGAAGGTGAGGGACGAGAAGGTCAAAGGTGAGGGATGAGGGACGAGAAGGTCGAAGATGAGGGACGAGGGACGAGAAGGTCGAAGGTGAGGGATGAGGGACGAGAAGGTCAAAGGTGAGGGACGAGGGACAAGAAGGTCGAAGATGAGGGACGAGGGACGAGAAGGTCGAAGGTGAGGGATAAGGGACGAGAAGGTCAAAGGTGAGGGATGAGGGACGAGAAGGTCAAAGCTGAGGGGCGAGAAGGTTGAAGTTGAGGGAGTGGGACGAGAAGGTCGAAGGTGAGGGGTGAGGGACGAGAAGGTCAAAGGTGAGGGATGAGGGACGAGAAGGTCGAAGACGAGGGACAAGAAGGTCGAAGGTGAGGGACGCGGAGATCGAAGGTGAGGGATGAGGGACGAGAAGGTCGAAGGTGAGGGATGAGGGACGAGAAGGTCAAAGGTGAGGGACGCGGAGATCGAAGGTGAGGGAAGAGGGACGAGAAGGTCGAAGATGAGGCACGAGAAGGTCGAAGGTGAGGGACGAGAAGGTCAAAGGTGAGGGATGAGGGACGAGAAGGTCGAAGGTGAGGGACGAGAAGGTCGAAGGTGAGGGATGAGGGACGAGAAGGTCGAAGGTGAGGGATGAGGTACGAGAAGGTCAAAGGTGAGGGATGAGGAATGAGAAGGTCAAAGGTGAAGGATGAGGGACGAGAAGGTCGAAGGTGAGGAATGAGGGTCGAGAAGGTCGAAGGTGAGGAACGAGAAGGCCAAAGGTGAGGAACGAGAAGGTCAAAGGTGAGGGACGAGAAGGTCGAAGGTGAGGGATGAGGGACGAGAAGGTCGAAGGTGAGGGATGAGGGACGAGAAGGTCAAAGGTGAGGGATGAGGGACGAGAAGGTCAAAGGTGAGGGACGAGAAGATCGAAGGTGGGGGATGAGGGACGAGAAGGTCAAAGGTTAGGGATGAGGGACGAGAAGGTCAAAGGTGAGGGATGAGGGACGAGAAGGTCGAAGATGAGGGACGAGGAGGTCGAAGGTGAGGGACGAGAAGGTCGAAGGTGAGGGATGAGGGACGAGAAGGTCAAAGGTGAGGGATGAGGGACGAGAAGGTCGAAGATGAGGGACAAGAAGGTCGAAGGTGAGGGACGCGGAGATCGAGGGTGAGGGATGAGGGACGAGAAGGTCGAAGGCGAGGGATGAGGGACGAGAAGGTCAAAGGTGAGGGACGCGGAGATCGAAGGTGAGGGAAGAGGGACGAGAAGGTCAAAGATGAGGGACGAGAAGGTCGAAGGTGAGGGACGAGAAGGTCAAAGGTGAGGGATGAGGGACGAGAAGGTCGAAGGTGAGGGACGAGAAGGTCGAAGGTGAGGGATGAGGGACGAGAAGGTCGAAGGTGAGGGATGAGGGACGAGAAGGTCAAAGGTGAGGGATGAGGGACGAAAAGTATAAAGATGAGGGGCGAGAAGGTCGAAGGTGAGGGAGTGGGACGAGAAGGTCGAAGGTGAGGGGTGAGGGACGAGAAGGTCGAAGGTGAGGGATGAGGGACGAGAAGGTCAAAGGTGAGGGACGAGAAGGTCGAAGGTGAGGGATGAGGGACAAGAAGGTCGAAGGTGAGGGACGAGTAGGTCAAAGGTGAGGGATGAGGGACGAGAAGGTCAAAGGTGAAGGACGAGTAGGCCGAAGGTGAGAGATGAGGGACGAGAAGGTCGACGGTGAGGGACGAGGAGGTCGAAGGTGAGGGATGAGGGACGAGAAGGTCGAAGGTGAGGGATGAGGGACGAGGGACGAGAAGGTCGAAGGTGAGGGATGAGGGACGAGAAGGTCGAAGGTGAGGGATGAGGGACGAGAAGGTCGAAGGTGAGGGACGAGAAGGTCGAAGGTGAGGGATGAGGGACGAGAAGGTCAAAGGTGAGGGATGAGGGATGAGAAGGTCAAAGATGAGGGGCGAGAAGGTCGAAGGTGTGGGATGAGGGACAAGAAGGTCTTAGGTGAGGGATGAGGGACGAGAAGGTCGAAGGTGAGGGACGAGGGACAAGAAGGTCGAAGATGAGGGACGAGTGACGAGAAGGTCGAAGGTGAGGGATGAGGGACGAGAAGGTCAAAGGTGAGGGATGAGGGACGAAAAGTATAAAGATGAGGGGCGAGAAGGTCGAAGGTGAGGGAGTGGGACGAGAAGGTCGAAGGTGAGGGGTGAGGGACGAGAAGGTCGAAGGTGAGGGATGAGGGACGAGAAGGTCAAAGGTGAGGGACGAGAAGGTCGAAGGTGAGGGATGAGGGACAAGAAGGTCGAAGGTGAGGGACGAGAAGGTCAAAGGTGAGGGATGAGGGACGAGAAGGTCAAAGGTGAGGGATGAGGGACGAGAAGGTCAAAGGTGAAGGACGAGAAGGCCGAAGGTGAGGGATGAGGGACGAGAAGGTCGACGGTGAGGGACGAGGAGGTCGAAGGTGAGGGATGAGGGACGAGAAGGTCGAAGGTGAGGGATGAGGGACGAGGGACGAGAAGGTCGAAGGTGAGGGATGAGGGACGAGAAGGTCAAAGGTGAGGGATGAGGAACGAGAAGGTCAAAGGTGAGGAATGAGGGATGAGAAGGTCAAAGGTGAGGGATGAGGGACGAGAAGGTCAAAGGTGAGGGATGAGGGACGAGAAGGTCAAAGGTGAGGGATGAGGGACGAGAAGGTCAAAGTTGAGGGATGAGGGACGAGAAGGTCAAAGGTGAGGGATGAGGGACGAGAAGGTCGAAGATGAGGGACGAGGAGGTCGAAGGTGAGGGACGAGAAGGTCGAAGGTGAGGGATGAGGGACGAGAAGGTCAAAGGTGAGGGATGAGGGACGAGAAGGTCGAAGATGAGGGACAAGAAGGTCGAAGGTGAGGGACGCGGAGATCGAAGGTGAGGGATGAGGGACGAGAAGGTCGAAGGTGAGGGATGAGGGACGAGAAGGTCAAAGGTGAGGGACGCAGAGATCGAAGGTGAGGGAAGAGGGACGAGAAGGTCGAAGATGAGGGACGAGAAGGTCGAAGGTGAGGGACGAGAAGGTCAAAGGTGAGGGATGAGGGACGAGAAGGTCGAAGGTGATGGACGAGAAGGTCGAAGGTGAGGGATGAGGGACGAGAAGGTCGAAGGTGAGGGATGAGGTACGAGAAGGTCAAAGGTGAGGGATGAGGAATGAGAAGGTCAAAGGTGAAGGATGAGGGACGAGAAGGTCGAAGGTGAGGAATGAGGGTCGAGAAGGTCGAAGGTGAGGAACGAGAAGGCCGAAGGTGAGGAACGAGAAGGTCAAAGGTGAGGGACGAGAAGGTCGAAGGTGAGGGATGAGGGACGAGAAGGTCGAAGGTGAGAGATGAGGGATGAGAAGGTCAAAGGTGAGGGATGAGGGACGAGAAGGTCAAAGGTGAGGGACGAGAAGGTCGAAGGTGGGGGATGAGGGACGAGAAGGTCAAAGGTGAGGGATGAGGGACGAGAAGGTCAAAGGTGAGGGATGAGGGACGAGAAGGTCGAAGATGAGGGACGAGGAGGTCGAAGGTGAGGGACGAGAAGGTCGAAGGTGAGGGATGAGGGACGAGAAGGTCAAAGGTGAGGGATGAGGGACGAGAAGGTCGAAGGTGAGGGACGAGAAGGTCGAAGGTGAGGGATGAGGGACGAGAAGGTCAAAGGTGAGGGATGAGGGATGAGAAGGTCAAAGATGAGGGGCGAGAAGGTCGAAGGTGTGGGATGAGGGACAAGAAGGTCTTAGGTGAGGGATGAGGGACGAGAAGGTCGAAGGTGAGGGACGAGGGACAAGAAGGTCGAAGATGAGGGACGAGTGACGAGAAGGTCGAAGGTGAGGGATGAGGGACGAGAAGGTCAAAGGTGAGGGATGAGGGACGAAAAGTATAAAGATGAGGGGCGAGAAGGTCGAAGGTGAGGGAGTGGGACGAGAAGGTCGAAGGTGAGGGGTGAGGGACGAGAAGGTCGAAGGTGAGGGATGAGGGACGAGAAGGTCAAAGGTGAGGGACGAGAAGGTCGAAGGTGAGGGATGAGGGACAAGAAGGTCGAAGGTGAGGGACGAGAAGGTCAAAGGTGAGGGATGAGGGACGAGAAGGTCAAAGGTGAGGGATGAGGGACGAGAAGGTCAAAGGTGAAGGACGAGAAGGCCGAAGGTGAGGGATGAGGGACGAGAAGGTCGACGGTGAGGGACGAGGAGGTCGAAGGTGAGGGATGAGGGACGAAAAGGTCGAAGGTGAGGGATGAGGGACGAGGGACGAGAAGGTCGAAGGTGAGGGATGAGGGACGAGAAGGTCAAAGGTGAGGGATGAGGAACGAGAAGGTCAAAGGTGAGGAATGAGGGATGAGAAGGTCAAAGGTGAGGGATGAGGGACGAGAAGGTCAAAGGTGAGGGATGAGGGACGAGAAGGTCAAAGGTGAGGGATGAGGGACGAGAAGGTCAAAGTTGAGGGATGAGGGACGAGAAGGTCAAAGGTGAGGGATGAGGGACGAGAAGGTCGAAGATGAGGGACGAGGAGGTCGAAGGTGAGGGACGAGAAGGTCGAAGGTGAGGGATGAGGGACGAGAAGGTCAAAGGTGAGGGATGAGGGACGAGAAGGTCGAAGATGAGGGACAAGAAGGTCGAAGGTGAGGGACGCGGAGATCGAAGGTGAGGGATGAGGGACGAGAAGGTCGAAGGTGAGGGATGAGGGACGAGAAGGTCAAAGGTGAGGGACGCAGAGATCGAAGGTGAGGGAAGAGGGACGAGAAGGTCGAAGATGAGGGACGAGAAGGTCGAAGGTGAGGGACGAGAAGGTCAAAGGTGAGGGATGAGGGACGAGAAGGTCGAAGGTGAGGGACGAGAAGGTCGAAGGTGAGGGATGAGGGACGAGAAGGTCGAAGGTGAGGGATGAGGTACGAGAAGGTCAAAGGTGAGGGATGAGGAATGAGAAGGTCAAAGGTGAAGGATGAGGGACGAGAAGGTCGAAGGTGAGGAATGAGGGTCGAGAAGGTCGAAGGTGAGGAACGAGAAGGCCGAAGGTGAGGAACGAGAAGGTCAAAGGTGAGGGACGAGAAGGTCGAAGGTGAGGGATGAGGGACGAGAAGGTCGAAGGTGAGAGATGAGGGACGAGAAGGTCAAAGGTGAGGGATGAGGGACGAGAAGGTCAAAGGTGAGGGACGAGAAGGTCGAAGGTGGGGGATGAGGGACGAGAAGGTCAAAGGTGAGGGATGAGGGACGAGAAGGTCAAAGGTGAGGGATGAGGGACGAGGAGGTCGAAGATGAGGGACGAGGAGGTCGAAGGTGAGGGACGAGAAGGTCGAAGGTGAGGGATGAGGGACGAGAAGGTCAAAGGTGAGGGATGAGGGACGAGAAGGTCGAAGATGAGGGACAAGAAGGTCGAAGGTGAGGGACGCGGAGATCGAAGGTGAGGGATGAGGGACGAGAAGGTCGAAGGTGAGAGATGAGGGACGAGAAGGTCAAAGGTGAGGGACGCGGAGATCGAAGGTGAGGGAAGAGGGACGAGAAGGTCGAAGATGAGGGACGAGAAGGTCGAAGGTGAGGGACGAGAAGGTCAAAGGTGAGGGATGAGGGACGAGAAGGTCGAAGGTGAGGGACGAGAAGGTCGAAGGTGAGGGATGAGGGACGAGAAGGTCAAAGGTGAGGGATGAGGGATGAGAAGGTCAAAGATGAGGGGCGAGAAGGTCGAAGGTGAGGGAGTGGGACGAGAAGGTCGAAGGTGAGGGGTGAGGGACGAGAAGGTCGAAGGTCAGGGATGAGGGACGAGAAGGTCTAAGGTGAGGGATGAGGGACGACAAGGTCGAAGGTGAGGGACGAGGGACAAGAAGGTCGAAGATGAGGGACGAGAAGGTTGAAGGTGAGGGATGAGGGACGAGAAGGTCAAAGGTGAGGGATGAGGGACGAGAAGTTCAAAGATGAGGGGCGAAAAGGTCGAAGGTGAGGGATGAGGGACGAGAAGATCTAAGGTGAGGGATGAGGGACGAGAAGGTCGAAGGTGAGGGATGAGGGATGAGAAGGTCGAAGGTGAGGGATGAGAAGGTCAAAGATGAGGGATGAGGGATGAGAAGGTCGAAGGTGAGGGATGAGGGATGAGAAGGTCAAAGGTGAGGGATAAGGGACGAGAAGGTCAAAGGTGAGGGATGAGGGACGAGAAGGTCAAAGGTGAGGGATGAGAAGGTCGAAGGTGAGGGATGAGGGACGAAAAGGTCGAAGGTGAGGGACGAGGAGGTCAAAGGTAAGGGATGAGGGATGAGAAGGTCGAAGGTGAGGAATGAGGGACGAGGGACGAGAAGGTCGAAGGTGAGGGATGAGGGACAAGAAGGTCAAAGGTGAGGGATGAGGAACGAGAATGTCAAAGGTGAGGGATGAGGGACAAGAAGGTCAAAGGTGAGGGATGAGAAGGTCTAAGATGAGGGACGAAAAAGGTCTAAGATGAGGGACGAGGGACAAGAAGGTCGAAGATGAGGGACGAGGGACGAGAAGGTCAAAGGTGAGGGATGAGGGACGAGAAGGTCGAAGGTGAGGGATGAGAAGGTCGAAGGTGAGGGATGAGGGACGAGAAGGTTGAAGGTGAGGGATGAGGGACAAGAAGGTCGAAGGTGAGGGATGAGGGACGAGAAGGTCAAAGGTGAGGGATGAGGGACGAGAAGGTCGAAGGTGAGGGATGAGGGACGAGAAGGTCAAAGGTGAGGGACGAGAAGGTCGAAGGTGAGGGATGAGGGACGAGAAGGTCGAAGGTGAGGGACGAGGAGGTCGAAGGTGAGGGATGAGGGACGAGAAGGTCAAAGGTGAGGGACGAGAAGGTTGAAGATGAGGGACGAGAAGGTCGAAGGTGAGGGACGAGGAGGTATAAGGTGAGGGATGAGGGACGAGAAGGTCAAAGGTGAGGGATGAGGGACGAGAAGGTCAAAGTTGAGGGATGAGGGACGAGAAGGTCAAAGGTGAGGGACGAGAAGGTCGAAGGTGAGGGATGAGGGACGAGAAGGTCGAAGGTGAGGGACGAGGAGGTATAAGGTGAGGGAAGAGGGACGAGAAGGTCAAAGGTGAGGGATGAGGGACGAGAAGGTCGAAGGTGAGGGACGAGAAGGTCGAAGGTGAGGGATGAGGGACGAGAAGGTCGAAGGTGAGGGACGAGAAGGTCAAAGGTGAGGGATGAGGGACGAGAAGGTCAAAGGTGAGGGATGAGGAATGAGAAGGTCAAAGGTGAAGGATGAGGGACGAGAAGGTCGAAGGTGAGGGATGAGGGATGAGAAGGTCGAAGGTGAGGGACGAGAAGGTCGAAGGTGAGGGACGAGAAGGTCAAAGGTGAAGGATGAGGGACGAGAAGGTCGAAGGTGAGGGATGAGGGTCGAGAAGGTCGAAGGTGAGGAACGAGAAGGCCGAAGGTGAGGAACGAGAAGGTCAAAGGTGAGGGACGAGAAGGTCGAAGGTGAGGGATGAGGGACGAGAAGGTCGAAGGTGAGGGATGAGGGACGAGAAGGTCAAAGGTGAGGGATGAGGGACGAGAAGGTCAAAGGTGAGGGTTGAGGGACGAGAAGGTCAAAGGTGAGGGACGAGAAGGTCGAAGGTGGGGGATGAGGGACGAGAAGGTCGAAGGTGAGGGATGAGGGACGAGAAGGTCAAAGGTGAGGGATGAGGGACGAGAAGGTCGAAGATGAGGGACGAGGAGGTCGAAGGTGAGGGACGAGAAGACCGAAGGTGAGGGATGAGGGACGAGAAGGTCAAAGGTGAGGGATGAGGGACGAGAAGGTCGAAGATGAGGGACAAGAAGGTCGAAGGTGAGGGACGCGGAGATCGAAGGTGAGGGATGAGGGACGAGAAGGTCGAAGGTGAGGGATGAGGGACGAGAAGGTCAAAGGTGAGGGATGAAGGATGAGAAGGTCGAAAGTGAGGGACGAGAAGGTCGAAGGTGCGGGATGAGGGACGAGAAGGTCAAAGGTGAGGGACGAGAAGGTCGAAGGTGAGGGATGAGGAACAAGAAGGTCGAAGGTGAGGGACGCGGAGATCGAAGGTGAGGGATGAGGGACGAGAAGGTCGAAGGTGAGGGATGAGGGACGAGAAGGTCAAAGGTGAGGGATGAAGGACAAGAAGGTCGAAAGTGAGGGACGAGAAGGTCGAAGGTGAGGGATGAGGGACGAGAAGGTCTAAGGTGAGGGACGAGAAGGTCGAAGGTGATGGATGAGGGACGAGAAGGTCAAAGGTGAGGGATGAGGGACAAGAAGGTCAAAGTTGAGGGATGAGGGACGAGAAGGTCAAAGATGAGGGGCGAGAAGGTCGAAGGTGAGGGAGTGGGACGAGAGGGTCGAAGGTGAGGGGTGAGAAGTTTGAAGTTGAGGGAGTGGGACGAGAAGGTCGAAGGTGAGGGGTGAGCGACGAGAAGGTCGAAGGTGAGGGACGAGGGACAAGAAGGTCGAAGATGAGGGACGAAGGACGAGAAGGTCGAAGGTGAGGGATGAGGGACGAGAAGGTCAAAGGTGAGGGATGAGGGACGAGAAGGTCAAAGGTGAGGGTTGAGGGACGAGAAGGTCAAAGGTGAGGGACGAGAAGGTCGAAGGTGGGGGATGAGGGACGAGAAGGTCAAAGGTGAGGGATGAGGGACGAGAAGGTCAAAGGTGAGGGATGAGGGACGAGAAGGTCGAAGATGAAGGACGAGGAGGTCGAAGGTGAGGGACGAGAAGGTCGAAGGTGAGGGATGAGGGACGAGAAGGTCAAAGGTGAGGGATGAGGGACGAGAAGGTCGAAGATGAGGGACAAGAAGGTCGAAGGTGAGGGACGCGGAGATCGAAGGTGAGGGATGAGGGACGAGAAGGTCGAAGGTGAGGGATGAGGGACGAGAAGGTCAAAGGTGAGGGACGCGGAGATCGAAGGTGAGGGAAGAGGGACGAGAAGGTCGAAGATGAGGGACGAGGGACGAGAAGGTCAAAGGTGAGGGATGAGGGATGAGAAGGTCAAAGATGAGGGGCGAGAAGGTCAAAGGTGAGGGATGAGGGACGAGAAGGTCAAAGGTGAGGGATGAGGGACGAAAAGTTCAAAGATGAGGGGCGAGAAGGTCGAAGGTGAGGGAGTGGGACGAGAAGGTCGAAGGTGAGGGGTGAGGGACGAGAAGGTCGAAGGTGAGGGATGAGGGACGAGAAGGTCAAAGGTGAGGGACGAGAAGGTCGAAGGTGAGGGATGAGAAGGTCAAAGGTGAGGGATGAGGGACGAGAAGGTCAAAGGTGAGAGATGAGGGACGAGAAGGTCAAAGGTGAAGGACGAGAAGGTCGAAGGTGAGGGATGAGGGACAAGAAGGTCGAAGGTGAGGGACGAGAAGGTCAAAGGTGAGGGACGAGGGACGAGAAGGTCGAAGGTGAGGGATGAGGGACGAGAAGGTCAAAGGTGAGGGATGAGGAACGAGAAGGTCAAAGGTGAGGAATGAGGGATGAGAAGGTCAAAGGTGAGGGATGAGGGACGAGAAGGTCAAAGGTGAGAGATGAGGGACGAGAAGGTCAAAGGTGAAGGACGAGAAGGTCGAAGGTGAGGGATGAGGGACAAGAAGGTCGAAGGTGAGGGACGAGAAGGTCAAAGGTGAGGGACGAGGGACGAGAAGGTCAAAGGTGAGGGATGAGGGACGAGAAGGTCGAAGATGAGGGACAGGAAGGTCGAAGGTGAGGGATGAGAAGGTCGAAGGTGAGGGATGAGGGACGAGAAGGTCAAAGGTGAGAGATGAGGGACGAGAAGGTCAAAGGTGAAGGACGAGAAGGTCGAAGGTGAGGGATGAGGGACAAGAAGGTCAAAGGTGAGGGACGAGGGACAAGAAGGTCGAAGGTGAGGGATGAGGGACGAGAAGGTCAAAGGTGAGGGACGAGGGACGAGAAGGTCGAAGGTGAGGGATGAGGGACGAGAAGGTCAAAGGTGAGGGATGAGGAACGAGAAGGTCAAAGGTGAGGAATGAGGGATGAGAAGGTCAAAGGTGAGGGATGAGGGACGAGAAGGTCAAAGGTGAGGGATGAGGGACGAGAAGGTCAAAGGTGAGGGATGAGGGACGAGAAGGTCAAAGTTGAGGGATGAGGGACGAGAAGGTCAAAGGTGAGGGATGAGGGACGAGAAGGTCGAAGATGAGGGACAGGAAGGTCGAAGGTGAGGGATGAGAAGGTCGAAGGTGAGGGATGAGGGACGAGAAGGTCAAAGGTGAGGGACGCGGAGATCGAAGGTGAGGGAAGAGGGACGAGAAGGTCGAAGATGAGGGACGAGAAGGTCGAAGGTGAGGGACGAGAAGGTCAAAGGTGAGGGATGAGGGACGAGAAGGTCGAAGGTGAGGGACGAGAAGGTCGAAGGTGAGGGATGAGGGACGAGAAGGTCGAAGGTGAGGGATGAGGTACGAGAAGGTCAAAGGTGAGGGATGAGGAATGAGAAGGTCAAAGGTGAAGGATGAGGGACGAGAAGGTCGAAGGTGAGGGATGAGGGTCGAGAAGGTCGAAGGTGAGGAACGAGAAGGCCGAAGGTGAGGAACGAGAAGGTCAAAGGTGAGGGACGAGAAGGTCGAAGGTGAGGGATGAGGGACGAGAAGGTCGAAGGTGAGGGATGAGGGACGAGAAGGTCAAAGGTGAGGGATGAGGGATGAGAAGGTCAAAGGTGAGGGACGAGAAGGTCGATGGTGGGGGATGAGGGACGAGAAGGTCAAAGGTGAGGGATGAGGGACGAGAAGGTCAAAGGTGAGGGATGAGGGACGAGAAGGTCGAAGATGAGGGACGAGGAGGTCGAAGGTGAGGGACGAGAAGGTCGAAGGTGAGGGATGAGGGACGAGAAGGTCAAAGGTGAGGGATGAGGGACGAGAAGGTCGAAGATGAGGGACAAGAAGGTCGAAGGTGAGGGACGCGGAGATCGAAGGTGAGGGATGAGGGACGAGAAGGTCGAAGGTGAGGGATGAGAAGGTCAAAGGTGAGGGACGCGGAGATCGAAGGTGAGGGAAGAGGGACGAGAAGGTCGAAGATGAGGGACAAGAAGGTCGAAGGTGAGGGACGCGGAGATCGAAGGTGAGGGATGAGGGACGAGAAGGTTGAAGGTGAGGGATGAGGGACGAGAAGGTCAAAGGTGAGGGACGAGGAGGTATAAGGTGAGGGATGAGGGACGAGAAGGTCAAAGGTGAGGGATGAGGGACGAGAAGGTCAAAGTTGAGGGATGAGGGACGAGAAGGTCAAAGGTGAGGGACGAGAAGGTCGAAGGTGAGGGATGAGGGACGAGAAGGTCGAAGGTGAGGGACGAGGAGGTATAAGGTGAGGGAAGAGGGACGAGAAGGTCAAAGGTGAGGGATGAGGGACGAGAAGGTCGAAGGTGAGGGACGAGAAGGTCGAAGGTGAGGGATGAGGGACGAGAAGGTCGAAGGTGAGGGACGAGAAGGTCAAAGGTGAGGGATGAGGGACGAGAAGGTCAAAGGTGAGGGATGAGGAATGAGAAGGTCAAAGGTGAAGGATGAGGGACGAGAAGGTCGAAGGTGAGGGATGAGGGATGAGAAGGTCGAAGGTGAGGGACGAGAAGGTCGAAGGTGAGGGACGAGAAGGTCAAAGGTGAAGGATGAGGGACGAGAAGGTCGAAGGTGAGGGATGAGGGTCGAGAAGGTCGAAGGTGAGGAACGAGAAGGCCGAAGGTGAGGAACGAGAAGGTCAAAGGTGAGGGACGAGAAGGTCGAAGGTGAGGGATGAGGGACGAGAAGGTCGAAGGTGAGGGATGAGGGACGAGAAGGTCAAAGGTGAGGGATGAGGGACGAGAAGGTCAAAGGTGAGGGTTGAGGGACGAGAAGGTCAAAGGTGAGGGACGAGAAGGTCGAAGGTGGGGGATGAGGGACGAGAAGGTCGAAGGTGAGGGATGAGGGACGAGAAGGTCAAAGGTGAGGGATGAGGGACGAGAAGGTCGAAGATGAGGGACGAGGAGGTCGAAGGTGAGGGACGAGAAGACCGAAGGTGAGGGATGAGGGACGAGAAGGTCAAAGGTGAGGGATGAGGGACGAGAAGGTCGAAGATGAGGGACAAGAAGGTCGAAGGTGAGGGACGCGGAGATCGAAGGTGAGGGATGAGGGACGAGAAGGTCGAAGGTGAGGGATGAGGGACGAGAAGGTCAAAGGTGAGGGATGAAGGATGAGAAGGTCGAAAGTGAGGGACGAGAAGGTCGAAGGTGCGGGATGAGGGACGAGAAGGTCAAAGGTGAGGGACGAGAAGGTCGAAGGTGAGGGATGAGGAACAAGAAGGTTGAAGGTGAGGGACGCGGAGATCGAAGGTGAGGGATGAGGGACGAGAAGGTCGAAGGTGAGGGATGAGGGACGAGAAGGTCAAAGGTGAGGGATGAAGGACAAGAAGGTCGAAAGTGAGGGACGAGAAGGTCGAAGGTGAGGGATGAGGGACGAGAAGGTCTAAGGTGAGGGACGAGAAGGTCGAAGGTGATGGATGAGGGACGAGAAGGTCAAAGGTGAGGGATGAGGGACAAGAAGGTCAAAGTTGAGGGATGAGGGACGAGAAGGTCAAAGATGAGGGGCGAGAAGGTCGAAGGTGAGGGAGTGGGACGAGAGGGTCGAAGGTGAGGGGTGAGAAGTTTGAAGTTGAGGGAGTGGGACGAGAAGGTCGAAGGTGAGGGGTGAGCGACGAGAAGGTCGAAGGTGAGGGACGAGGGACAAGAAGGTCGAAGATGAGGGACGAAGGACGAGAAGGTCGAAGGTGAGGGATGAGGGACGAGAAGGTCAAAGGTGAGGGATGAGGGACGAGAAGGTCAAAGGTGAGGGTTGAGGGACGAGAAGGTCAAAGGTGAGGGACGAGAAGGTCGAAGGTGGGGGATGAGGGACGAGAAGGTCAAAGGTGAGGGATGAGGGACGAGAAGGTCAAAGGTGAGGGATGAGGGACGAGAAGGTCGAAGATGAAGGACGAGGAGGTCGAAGGTGAGGGACGAGAAGGTCGAAGGTGAGGGATGAGGGACGAGAAGGTCAAAGGTGAGGGATGAGGGACGAGAAGGTCGAAGATGAGGGACAAGAAGGTCGAAGGTGAGGGACGCGGAGATCGAAGGTGAGGGATGAGGGACGAGAAGGTCGAAGGTGAGGGATGAGGGACGAGAAGGTCAAAGGTGAGGGACGCGGAGATCGAAGGTGAGGGAAGAGGGACGAGAAGGTCGAAGATGAGGGACGAGGGACGAGAAGGTCAAAGGTGAGGGATGAGGGATGAGAAGGTCAAAGATGAGGGGCGAGAAGGTCAAAGGTGAGGGATGAGGGACGAGAAGGTCAAAGGTGAGGGATGAGGGACGAAAAGTTCAAAGATGAGGGGCGAGAAGGTCGAAGGTGAGGGAGTGGGACGAGAAGGTCGAAGGTGAGGGGTGAGGGACGAGAAGGTCGAAGGTGAGGGATGAGGGACGAGAAGGTCAAAGGTGAGGGACGAGAAGGTCGAAGGTGAGGGATGAGAAGGTCAAAGGTGAGGGATGAGGGACGAGAAGGTCAAAGGTGAGAGATGAGGGACGAGAAGGTCAAAGGTGAAGGACGAGAAGGTCGAAGGTGAGGGATGAGGGACAAGAAGGTCGAAGGTGAGGGACGAGAAGGTCAAAGGTGAGGGACGAGGGACGAGAAGGTCGAAGGTGAGGGATGAGGGACGAGAAGGTCAAAGGTGAGGGATGAGGAACGAGAAGGTCAAAGGTGAGGAATGAGGGATGAGAAGGTCAAAGGTGAGGGATGAGGGACGAGAAGGTCAAAGGTGAGAGATGAGGGACGAGAAGGTCAAAGGTGAAGGACGAGAAGGTCGAAGGTGAGGGATGAGGGACAAGAAGGTCGAAGGTGAGGGACGAGAAGGTCAAAGGTGAGGGACGAGGGACGAGAAGGTCAAAGGTGAGGGATGAGGGACGAGAAGGTCGAAGATGAGGGACAGGAAGGTCGAAGGTGAGGGATGAGAAGGTCGAAGGTGAGGGATGAGGGACGAGAAGGTCAAAGGTGAGAGATGAGGGACGAGAAGGTCAAAGGTGAAGGACGAGAAGGTCGAAGGTGAGGGATGAGGGACAAGAAGGTCGAAGGTGAGGGACGAGAAGGTCAAAGGTGAGGGACGAGGGACGAGAAGGTCGAAGGTGAGGGATGAGGGACGAGAAGGTCAAAGGTGAGGGATGAGGAACGAGAAGGTCAAAGGTGAGGAATGAGGGATGAGAAGGTCAAAGGTGAGGGATGAGGGACGAGAAGGTCAAAGGTGAGGGATGAGGGACGAGAAGGTCAAAGGTGAGGGATGAGGGACGAGAAGGTCAAAGTTGAGGGATGAGGGACGAGAAGGTCAAAGGTGAGGGATGAGGGACGAGAAGGTCGAAGATGAGGGACAGGAAGGTCGAAGGTGAGGGATGAGAAGGTCGAAGGTGAGGGATGAGGGACGAGAAGGTCAAAGGTGAGGGACGCGGAGATCGAAGGTGAGGGAAGAGGGACGAGAAGGTCGAAGATGAGGGACGAGAAGGTCGAAGGTGAGGGACGAGAAGGTCAAAGGTGAGGGATGAGGGACGAGAAGGTCGAAGGTGAGGGACGAGAAGGTCGAAGGTGAGGGATGAGGGACGAGAAGGTCGAAGGTGAGGGATGAGGTACGAGAAGGTCAAAGGTGAGGGATGAGGAATGAGAAGGTCAAAGGTGAAGGATGAGGGACGAGAAGGTCGAAGGTGAGGGATGAGGGTCGAGAAGGTCGAAGGTGAGGAACGAGAAGGCCGAAGGTGAGGAACGAGAAGGTCAAAGGTGAGGGACGAGAAGGTCGAAGGTGAGGGATGAGGGACGAGAAGGTCGAAGGTGAGGGATGAGGGACGAGAAGGTCAAAGGTGAGGGATGAGGGATGAGAAGGTCAAAGGTGAGGGACGAGAAGGTCGATGGTGGGGGATGAGGGACGAGAAGGTCAAAGGTGAGGGATGAGGGACGAGAAGGTCAAAGGTGAGGGATGAGGGACGAGAAGGTCGAAGATGAGGGACGAGGAGGTCGAAGGTGAGGGACGAGAAGGTCGAAGGTGAGGGATGAGGGACGAGAAGGTCAAAGGTGAGGGATGAGGGACGAGAAGGTCGAAGATGAGGGACAAGAAGGTCGAAGGTGAGGGACGCGGAGATCGAAGGTGAGGGATGAGGGACGAGAAGGTCGAAGGTGAGGGATGAGAAGGTCAAAGGTGAGGGACGCGGAGATCGAAGGTGAGGGAAGAGGGACGAGAAGGTCGAAGATGAGGGACAAGAAGGTCGAAGGTGAGGGACGCGGAGATCGAAGGTGAGGGATGAGGGACGAGAAGGTTGAAGGTGAGGGATGAGGGACGAGAAGGTCAAAGGTGAGGGACGAGGAGGTATAAGGTGAGGGATGAGGGACGAGAAGGTCAAAGGTGAGGGATGAGGGACGAGAAGGTCAAAGTTGAGGGATGAGGGACGAGAAGGTCAAAGGTGAGGGACGAGAAGGTCGAAGGTGAGGGATGAGGGACGAGAAGGTCGAAGGTGAGGGACGAGGAGGTATAAGGTGAGGGAAGAGGGACGAGAAGGTCAAAGGTGAGGGATGAGGGACGAGAAGGTCGAAGGTGAGGGACGAGAAGGTCGAAGGTGAGGGATGAGGGACGAGAAGGTCGAAGGTGAGGGACGAGAAGGTCAAAGGTGAGGGATGAGGGACGAGAAGGTCAAAGGTGAGGGATGAGGAATGAGAAGGTCAAAGGTGAAGGATGAGGGACGAGAAGGTCGAAGGTGAGGGATGAGAAGGTCGAAGGTGAGGGACGAGAAGGTCGAAGGTGAGGGACGAGAAGGTCAAAGGTGAAGGATGAGGGACGAGAAGGTCGAAGGTGAGGGATGAGGGTCGAGAAGGTCGAAGGTGAGGAACGAGAAGGCCGAAGGTGAGGAACGAGAAGGTCAAAGGTGAGGGACGAGAAGGTCAAAGGTGAGGGATGAGGGACGAGAAGGTCGAAGGTGAGGGATGAGGGACGAGAAGGTCAAAGGTGAGGGATGAGGGACGAGAAGGTCAAAGGTGAGGGTTGAGGGACGAGAAGGTCAAAGGTGAGGGACGAGAAGGTCGAAGGTGGGGGATGAGGGACGAGAAGGTCGAAGGTGAGGGATGAGGGACGAGAAGGTCAAAGGTGAGGGATGAGGGACGAGAAGGTCGAAGATGAGGGACGAGGAGGTCGAAGGTGAGGGACGAGAAGACCGAAGGTGAGGGATGAGGGACGAGAAGGTCAAAGGTGAGGGATGAGGGACGAGAAGGTCGAAGATGAGGGACAAGAAGGTCGAAGGTGAGGGACGCGGAGATCGAAGGTGAGGGATGAGGGACGAGAAGGTCGAAGGTGAGGGATGAGGGACGAGAAGGTCAAAGGTGAGGGATGAAGGATGAGAAGGTCGAAAGTGAGGGACGAGAAGGTCGAAGGTGCGGGATGAGGGACGAGAAGGTCAAAGGTGAGGGACGAGAAGGTCGAAGGTGAGGGATGAGGAACAAGAAGGTCGAAGGTGAGGGACGCGGAGATCGAAGGTGAGGGATGAGGGACGAGAAGGTCGAAGGTGAGGGATGAGGGACGAGAAGGTCAAAGGTGAGGGATGAAGGACAAGAAGGTCGAAAGTGAGGGACGAGAAGGTCGAAGGTGAGGGATGAGGGACGAGAAGGTCTAAGGTGAGGGACGAGAAGGTCGAAGGTGATGGATGAGGGACGAGAAGGTCAAAGGTGAGGGATGAGGGACAAGAAGGTCAAAGTTGAGGGATGAGGGACGAGAAGGTCAAAGATGAGGGGCGAGAAGGTCGAAGGTGAGGGAGTGGGACGAGAGGGTCGAAGGTGAGGGGTGAGAGACGAGAAGGTCGAAGGTGAGGGATGAGGGATGAGAAGGTCTAAGGTGAGGGATGAGGGACGAGAAGGTCAAAGGTGAGGGACGAGGGACAAGAAGGTCGAAGATGAGGGACGAGGGACGAGAAGGTCGAAGGTGAGGGATGAGGGACGAGAAGGTCAAAGGTGAGGGATGAGGGACGAGAAGGTCAAAGCTGAGGGGCGAGAAGTTTGAAGTTGAGGGAGTGGGACGAGAAGGTCGAAGGTGAGGGGTGAGGGACGAGAAGGTCGAAGGTGAGGGATGAGGGAGGAGAAGGTCTAAGGTGAGGGATGAGCGACGAGAAGGTCGAAGGTGAGGGACGAGGGACAAGAAGGTCGAAGATGAGGGACGAAGGACGAGAAGGTCGAAGGTGAGGGATGAGGGACGAGAAGGTCAAAGGTGAGGGATGAGGGACGAGAAGGTCAAAGGTGAGGGTTGAGGGACGAGAAGGTCAAAGGTGAGGGACGAGAAGGTCGAAGGTGGGGGATGAGGGACGAGAAGGTCAAAGGTGAGGGATGAGGGACGAGAAGGTCAAAGGTGAGGGATGAGGGACGAGAAGGTCGAAGATGAGGGACGAGGAGGTCGAAGGTGAGGGACGAGAAGGTCGAAGGTGAGGGATGAGGGACGAGAAGGTCAAAGGTGAGGGATGAGGGACGAGAAGGTCGAAGATGAGGGACAAGAAGGTCGAAGGTGAGGGACGCGGAGATCGAAGGTGAGGGATGAGGGACGAGAAGGTCGAAGGTGAGGGATGAGGGACGAGAAGGTCAAAGGTGAGGGACGCGGAGATCGAAGGTGAGGGAAGAGGGACGAGAAGGTCGAAGATGAGGGACGAGGGACGAGAAGGTCAAAGGTGAGGGATGAGGGATGAGAAGGTCAAAGATGAGGGGCGAGAAGGTCAAAGGTGAGGGATGAGGGACGAGAAGGTCAAAGGTGAGGGATGAGGGACGAAAAGTTCAAAGATGAGGGGCGAGAAGGTCGAAGGTGAGGGAGTGGGACGAGAAGGTCGAAGGTGAGGGGTGAGGGACGAGAAGGTCGAAGGTGAGGGATGAGGGACGAGAAGGTCAAAGGTGAGGGACGAGAAGGTCGAAGGTGAGGGATGAGGGACAAGAAGGTCGAAGGTGAGGGACGAGAAGGTCAAAGGTGAGGGATGAGGGACGAGAAGGTCAAAGGTGAGAGATGAGGGACGAGAAGGTCAAAGGTGAAGGACGAGAAGGTCGAAGGTGAGGGATGAGACCCAAGAAGGTCGAAGGTGAGGGACAAGAAGGTCAAAGGTGAGGGACGAGAAGGTCGAAGGTGAGGGATGAGGGACGAGAAGGTCAAAGGTGAGGGATGAGGAACGAGAAGGTCAAAGGTGAGGAATGAGGGATGAGAAGGTCAAAGGTGAGGGATGAGGGACGAGAAGGTCAAAGGTGAGGGATGAGGGACGAGAAGGTCAAAGGTGAGGGATGAGGGACGAGAAGGTCAAAGTTGAGGGATGAGGGACGAGAAGGTCAAAGGTGAGGGATGAGGGACGAGAAGGTCGAAGATGAGGGACGAGGAGGTCGAAGGTGAGGGACGAGAAGGTCGAAGGTGAGGGATGAGGGACGAGAAGGTCAAAGGTGAGGGATGAGGGACGAGAAGGTCGAAGATGAGGGACAGGAAGGTTGAAGGTGAGGGATGAGAAGGTCGAAGGTGAGGGATGAGGGACGAGAAGGTCAAAGGTGAGGGACGCGGAGATCGAAGGTGAGGGAAGAGGGACGAGAAGGTCGAAGATGAGGGACGAGAAGGTCGAAGGTGAGGGACGAGAAGGTCAAAGGTGAGGGATGAGGGACGAGAAGGTCGAAGGTGAGGGACGAGAAGGTCGAAGGTGAGGGATGAGGTACGAGAAGGTCAAAGGTGAGGGATGAGGAATGAGAAGGTCAAAGGTGAAGGATGAGGGACGAGAAGGTCGAAGGTGAGGGATGAGGGTCGAGAAGGTCGAAGGTGAGGAACGAGAAGGCCGAAGGTGAGGAACGAGAAGGTCAAAGGTGAGGGACGAGAAGGTCGAAGGTGAGGGATGAGGGACGAGAAGGTCGAAGGTGAGGGATGAGGGACGAGAAGGTCAAAGGTGAGGGATGAGGGACGAGAAGGTCAAAGGTGAGGGACGAGAAGGTCGATGGTGGGGGATGAGGGACGAGAAGGTCAAAGGTGAGGGATGAGGGACGAGAAGGTCAAAGGTGAGGGATGAGGGACGAGAAGGTCGAAGATGAGGGACGAGGAGGTCGAAGGTGAGGGACGAGAAGGTCGAAGGTGAGGGATGAGGGACGAGAAGGTCAAAGGTGAGGGATGAGGGACGAGAAGGTCGAAGATGAGGGACAAGAAGGTCGAAGGTGAGGGACGCGGAGATCGAAGGTGAGGGATGAGGGACGAGAAGGTCGAAGGTGAGGGACGAGAAGGTCAAAGGTGAGGGACGCGGAGATCGAAGGTGAGGGAAGAGGGACGAGAAGGTCGAAGATGAGGGACAAGAAGGTCGAAGGTGAGGGACGCGGAGATCGAAGGTGAGGGATGAGGGACGAGAAGGTTGAAGGTGTGGGTTTAGGGACGAGAAGGTCAAAGGTGAGGGATGAGGGACGAGAAGTTCAAAGATGAGGGGCGAAAAGGTCGAAGGTGAGGGATGAGGGACGAGAAGATCTAAGGTGAGGGATGAGGGACGATAAGGTCGAAGGTGAGGGATGAGGGACGAGAAGGTCGAAGGTGAGGGATGAGAAGGTCAAAGATGAGGGATGAGGGACGAAAAGGTCGAAGGTGAGGGACGAGGAGGTCAAAGGTAAGGGATGAGGGATGAGAAGGTCGAAGGTGAGGAATGAGGGACGAGGGACGAGAAGGTCGAAGGTGAGGGATGAGGGACAAGAAGGTCAAAGGTGAGGGATGAGGAACGAAAATGTCAAAGGTGAGGGATGAGGGACAAGAAGGTCGAAGGTGAGGGATGAGGGACGAGAAGGTCAAAGGTGAGGGATGAGGGACGAGAAGGTCAAAGGTGAGGGATGAGGGATGAGAAGGTCAAAGTTGAGAGATGAGAAGGTCTAAGATGAGGGACGAGAAGGTCTAAGATAAGGGACGAGGGACAAGAAGGTCGAAGATGAGGGACGAGGGACGAGAAGGTCAAAGGTGAGGGATGAGGGACGAGAAGGTCGAAGGTGAGGGATGAGAAGGTCGAAGGTGAGGGATGAGGGACGAGAAGGTTGAAGGTGAGGGATGAGGGACAAGAAGGTCGAAGGTGAGGGATGAGGGACGAGAAGGTCAAAGGTGAGGGATGAGGGACGAGAAGGTCGAAGGTGAGGGATGAGGGACGAGAAGGTCAAAGGTGAGGGACGAGAAGGTCGAAGGTGAGGGATGAGGGACGAGAAGGTCGAAGGTGAGGGACGAGGAGGTCGAAGGTGAGGGATGAGGGACGAGAAGGTCAAAGGTGAGGGATGAGGGACGAGAAGGTCAAAGGTGAGGGACGAGAAGGTTGAAGGTGAGGGATGAGGGACGAGAAGGTCGAAGGTGAGGGACGAGGAGGTATAAGGTGAGGGATGAGGGACGAGAAGGTCAAAGGTGAGGGATGAGGGACGAGAAGGTCAAAGGTGAGGGACGAGAAGGTCGAAGGTGAGGGATGAGGGACGAGAAAGTCGAAGGTGAGGGATGAGGGACGAGAAGGTCAAAGGTGAGGGATGAGGGACGAGAAGTTCAAAGATGAGGGGCGAAAAGGTCGAAGGTGAGGGATGAGGGACGAGAAGATCTAAGGTGAGGGATGAGGGACGATAAGGTCGAAGGTGAGGGATGAGGGACGAGAAGGTCGAAGGTGAGGGATGAGAAGGTCAAAGATGAGGGATGAGGGACGAAAAGGTCGAAGGTGAGGGACGAGGAGGTCAAAGGTAAGGGATGAGGGATGAGAAGGTCGAAGGTGAGGAATGAGGGACGAGGGACGAGAAGGTCGAAGGTGAGGGATGAGGGACAAGAAGGTCAAAGGTGAGGGATGAGGAACGAGAATGTCAAAGGTGAGGGATGAGGGACAAGAAGGTCAAAGGTGAGGGATGAGGGACGAGAAGGTCAAAGGTGAGGGATGAGGGACGAGAAGGTCAAAGGTGAGGGATGAGGGATGAGAAGGTCAAAGTTGAGAGATGAGAAGGTCTAAGATGAGGGACGAGAAGGTCTAAGATAAGGGACGAGGGACAAGAAGGTCGAAGATGAGGGACGAGGGACGAGAAGGTCAAAGGTGAGGGATGAGGGACGAGAAGGTCGAAGGTGAGGGATGAGAAGGTCGAAGGTGAGGGATGAGGGACAAGAAGGTTGAAGGTGAGGGATGAGGGACAAGAAGGTCGAAGGTGAGGGATGAGGGACGAGAAGGTCAAAGGTGAGGGATGAGGGACGAGAAGGTCGAAGGTGAGGGATGAGGGACGAGAAGGTCAAAGGTGAGGGACGAGAAGGTCGAAGGTGAGGGATGAGGGACGAGAAGGTCGAAGGTGAGGGACGAGGAGGTCGAAGGTGAGGGATGAGGGACGAGAAGGTCAAAGGTGAGGGATGAGGGACGAGAAGGTCAAAGGTGAGGGACGAGAAGGTTGAAGGTGAGGGATGAGGGACGAGAAGGTCGAAGGTGAGGGACGAGGAGGTATAAGGTGAGGGATGAGGGACGAGAAGGTCAAAGGTGAGGGATGAGGGACGAGAAGGTCAAAGGTGAGGGATGAGGGACGAGAAGGTCAAAGGTGAGGGACGAGAAGGTCGAAGGTGAGGGATGAGGGACGAGAAGGTCGAAGGTGAGGGATGAGGGACGAGAAGGTCAAAGGTGAGGGATGAGGGACGAGAAGGTCAAAGGTGAGGGACGAGAAGGTCAAAGGAGAGGGATGAGGGACGAGAAGGTCGAAGGTGAGGGACGAGGAGGTATAAGGTGAGGGAAGAGGGACGAGAAGGTCAAAGGTGAGGGATGAGGGACGAGAAGCTCGAAGGTGAGGGACGAGAAGGTCGAAGGTGAGGGATGAGGGACGAGAAGGTCGAAGGTGAGGGATGAGGGTCGAGAAGGTCGAAGGTGAGGAATGAGAAGGCCGAAGGTGAGGAATGAGAAGGTCAAAGGTGAGGGACGAGAAGGTCGAAGGTGAGGGATGAGGGATGAGAAGGTCGAAGGTGGGGGATGAGGGACGAGAAGGTCAAAGGTGAGGGATGAGGGACGAGAAGGTCAAAGGTGAGGGATGAGGGACGAGAAGGTCGAAGATGAGGGACGAGGAGGTCGAAGGTGAGGGATGAGAAGGTCGAAGGTGAGGGATGAGGGACGAGAAGGTCAAAGGTGAGGGATGAGGGACGAGAAGGTCGAAGATGAGGGACAAGAAGGTCGAAGGTGAGGGACGCGGAGATCGAAGGTGAGGGATGAGGGACAAGAAGGTCGAAGGTGAGGGATGAGGGACGAGAAGGTCAAAGGTGAGGGACGCGGAGATCGAAGGTGAGGGAAGAGGGACGAGAAGGTCGAAGGTGAGGGATGAGGGACGAGAAGGTCAAAGGTGAGGGACGCGGAGATCGAAGGTGAGGGAAGAGGGACGAGATGGTCGAAGATGAGGGAC
This sequence comes from Rana muscosa, assembly GCA_029206835.1. Classification (NCBI taxonomy): domain Eukaryota; kingdom Metazoa; phylum Chordata; class Amphibia; order Anura; family Ranidae; genus Rana; species Rana muscosa. Next base: position 14,852,050 of record JARGYO010000198.1, on the reverse strand, counting down.
GAGAAGGTCGAAGGTGAGGGACGAGAAGGTCAAAGGTGAGGGATGAGGGACGAGAAGTTCGAAGGTGAGGGACGAGGAATGAGAAGGTCAAAGGTGAAGGATGAGGGACGAGAAGGTCGAAGGTGAGGGATGAGGGTCGAGAAGGTCGAAGGTGAGGAACGAGAAGGCCGAAGGTGAGGAACGAGAAGGTCAAAGGTGAGGGACGAGAAGGTCGAAGGTGAGGGATGAGGGACGAGAAGGTCGAAGGTGAGGGATGAGGGACGAGAAGGTCAAAGGTGAGGGATGAGGGACGAGAAGGTCAAAGGTGAGGGTTGAGGGACGAGAAGGTCAAAGGTGAGGGACGAGAAGGTCGAAGGTGGGGGATGAGGGACGAGAAGGTCGAAGGTGAGGGATGAGGGACGAGAAGGTCAAAGGTGAGGGATGAGGGACGAGAAGGTCGAAGATGAGGGACGAGGAGGTCGAAGGTGAGGGATGAGGGACGAGAAGGTCAAAGGTGAGGGATGAGGGACGAGAAGGTCGAAGATGAGGGACAAGAAGGTCGAAGGTGAGGGACGCGGAGATCGAAGGTGAGGGATGAGGGACGAGAAGGTCGAAGGTGAGGGATGAGGGACGAGAAGGTCAAAGGTGAGGGATGAAGGATGAGAAGGTCGAAAGTGAGGGACGAGAAGGTCGAAGGTGAGGGATGAGGGACGAGAAGGTCAAAGGTGAGGGACGAGAAGGTCAAAGGTGAGGGATGAGGGACGAGAAGGTCAAAGGTGAGGGATGAGGGACGAGAAGGTCAAAGGTGAGGGATGAGGGATGAGAAGGTCAAAGTTGAGAGATGAGAAGGTCTAAGATGAGGGACGAGAAGGTCTAAGATAAGGGACGAGGGACAAGAAGGTCGAAGATGAGGGAGGAGGGACGAGAAGGTCAAAGGTGAGGGATGAGGGACGAGAAGGTCGAAGGTGAGGGATGAGAAGGTCGAAGGTGAGGGATGAGGGACAAGAAGGTTGAAGGTGAGGGATGAGGGACAAGAAGGTCGAAGGTGAGGGATGAGGGACGAGAAGGTCAAAGGTGAGGGATGAGGGACGAGAAGGTCGAAGGTGAGGGATGAGGGACGAGAAGGTCAAAGGTGAGGGACGAGAAGGTCGAAGGTGAGGGATGAGGGACGAGAAGGTCGAAGGTGAGGGACGAGGAGGTCGAAGGTGAGGGATGAGGGACGAGAAGGTCAAAGGTGAGGGATGAGGGACGAGAAGGTCAAAGGTGAGGGACGAGAAGGTTGAAGGTGAGGGATGAGGGACGAGAAGGTCGAAGGTGAGGGACGAGGAGGTATAAGGTGAGGGATGAGGGACGAGAAGGTCAAAGGTGAGGGATGAGGGACGAGAAGGTCAAAGGTGAGGGATGAGGGACGAGAAGGTCAAAGGTGAGGGACGAGAAGGTCGAAGGTGAGGGATGAGGGACGAGAAGGTCGAAGGTGAGGGATGAGGGACGAGAAGGTCAAAGGTGAGGGATGAGGGACGAGAAGGTCAAAGGTGAGGGACGAGAAGGTCAAAGGAGAGGGATGAGGGACGAGAAGGTCGAAGGTGAGGGACGAGGAGGTATAAGGTGAGGGAAGAGGGACGAGAAGGTCAAAGGTGAGGGATGAGGGACGAGAAGCTCGAAGGTGAGGGACGAGAAGGTCGAAGGTGAGGGATGAGGGACGAGAAGGTCGAAGGTGAGGGATGAGGGTCGAGAAGGTCGAAGGTGAGGAATGAGAAGGCCGAAGGTGAGGAATGAGAAGGTCAAAGGTGAGGGACGAGAAGGTCGAAGGTGAGGGATGAGGGATGAGAAGGTCGAAGGTGGGGGATGAGGGACGAGAAGGTCAAAGGTGAGGGATGAGGGACGAGAAGGTCAAAGGTGAGGGATGAGGGACGAGAATGTCGAAGATGAGGGACGAGGAGGTCGAAGGTGAGGGATGAGAAGGTCGAAGGTGAGGGATGAGGGACGAGAAGGTCAAAGGTGAGGGATGAGGGACGAGAAGGTCGAAGATGAGGGACAAGAAGGTCGAAGGTGAGGGACGCGGAGATCGAAGGTGAGGGATGAGGGACAAGAAGGTCGAAGGTGAGGGATGAGGGACGAGAAGGTCAAAGGTGAGGGACGCGGAGATCGAAGGTGAGGGAAGAGGGACGAGAAGGTCGAAGGTGAGGGATGAGGGACGAGAAGGTCAAAGGTGAGGGACGCGGAGATCGAAGGTGAGGGAAGAGGGACGAGATGGTCGAAGATGAGGGACGAGAAGGTCGAAGGTGAGGGACGAGAAGGTCAAAGGTGAGGGATGAGGGACGAGAAGTTCGAAGGTGAGGGACGAGGAATGAGAAGGTCAAAGGTGAAGGATGAGGGACGAGAAGGTCGAAGGTGAGGGATGAGGGTCGAGAAGGTCGAAGGTGAGGAACGAGAAGGCCGAAGGTGAGGAACGAGAAGGTCAAAGGTGAGGGACGAGAAGGTCGAAGGTGAGGGATGAGGGACGAGAAGGTCGAAGGTGAGGGATGAGGGACGAGAAGGTCAAAGGTGAGGGATGAGGGACGAGAAGGTCAAAGGTGAGGGTTGAGGGACGAGAAGGTCAAAGGTGAGGGACGAGAAGGTCGAAGGTGGGGGATGAGGGACGAGAAGGTCGAAGGTGAGGGATGAGGGACGAGAAGGTCAAAGGTGAGGGATGAGGGACGAGAAGGTCGAAGATGAGGGACGAGGAGGTCGAAGGTGAGGGACGAGAAGGTCGAAGGTGAGGGATGAGGGACGAGAAGGTCAAAGGTGAGGGATGAGGGACGAGAAGGTCGAAGATGAGGGACAAGAAGGTCGAAGGTGAGGGACGCGGAGATCGAAGGTGAGGGATGAGGGACGAGAAGGTCGAAGGTGAGGGATGAGGGACGAGAAGGTCAAAGGTGAGGGATGAAGGATGAGAAGGTCGAAAGTGAGGGACGAGAAGGTCGAAGGTGAGGGATGAGGGACGAGAAGGTCAAAGGTGAGGGACGAGAAGGTCGAAGGTGAGGTATGAGGAACAAGAAGGTCGAAGGTGAGGGACGCGGAGATCGAAGGTGAGGGATGAGGGACGAGAAGGTCGAAGGTGAGGGATGAGGGACGAGAAGGTCAAAGGTGAGGGATGAAGGACAAGAAGGTCGAAAGTGAGGGACGAGAAGGTCGAAGGTGAGGGATGAGGGACGAGAAGGTCTAAGGTGAGGGACGAGAAGGTCGAAGGTGATGGATGAGGGACGAGAAGGTCAAAGGTGAGGGATGAGGGACGAGAAGGTCAAAGGTGAGGGATGAGGGACGAGAAGGTCAAAGTTGAGGGGCGAGAAGGTCGAAGGTGAGGGAGTGGGACGAGAGGGTCGAAGGTGAGGGGTGAGAGACGAGAAGGTCGAAGGTGAGGGATGAGGGACGAGAAGGTCTAAGGTGAGGGATGAGGGACGAGAAGGTCAAAGGTGAGGGATGAGGGACGAGAAGGTCAAAGCTGAGGGGCGAGAAGGTTGAAGTTGAGGGAGTGGGACGAGAAGGTCGAAGGTGAGGGGTGAGGGACGAGAAGGTCGAAGGTGAGGGATGAGGGAGGAGAAGGTCTAAGGTGAGGGATGAGGGACGAGAAGGTCGAAGGTGAGGGACGAGGGACAAGAAGGTCGAAGATGAGGGACGAAGGACGAGAAGGTCGAAGGTGAGGGATGAGGGACGAGAAGGTCAAAGGTGAGGGATAAGGGACGAGAAGGTCAAAGGTGAGGGTTGAGGGACGAGAAGGTCAAAGGTGAGGGACGAGAAGGTCGAAGGTGGGGGATGAGGGACGAGAAGGTCAAAGGTGAGGGATGAGGGACGAGAAGGTCAAAGGTGAGGGATGAGGGACGAGAAGGTCGAAGATGAGGGACGAGGAGGTCGAAGGTGAGGGACGAGAAGGTCAAAGGTGAGGGATGAGGGACGAGAAGGTCAAAGGTGAGGGATGAGGGACGAGAAGGTCAAAGATGAGGGACAAGAAGGTCGAAGGTGAGGGACGCGGAGATCGAAGGTGAGGGATGAGGGACGAGAAGGTCGAAGGTGAGGGATGAGGGACGAGAAGGTCAAAGGTGAGGGACGCGGAGATCGAAGGTGAGGGAAGAGGGACGAGAAGGTCGAAGATGAGGGACAAGAAGGTCAAAGGTGAGGGACGAGAAGGTCAAAGGTGAGGGATGAGGGACGAGAAGGTCGAAGATGAGGGACGAGGAGGTCGAAGGTGAGGGACGAGAAGGTCGAAGGTGAGGGATGAGGGACGAGAAGGTCAAAGGTGAGGGATGAGGGACGAGAAGGTCGAAGATGAGGGACAAGAAGGTCGAAGGTGAGGGACGCGGAGATCGAAGGTGAGGGATGAGGGACGAGAAGGTCGAAGGTGAGGGATGAGGGACGAGAAGGTCAAAGGTGAGGGATGAAGGATGAGAAGGTCGAAAGTGAGGGACGAGAAGGTCGAAGGTGAGGGATGAGGGACGAGAAGGTCAAAGGTGAGGGACGAGAAGGTCGAAGGTGAGGGATGAGGGACGAGAAGGTCGAAGGTGAGGGATGAGAAGGTCGAAGGTGAGGGATGAGGGACGAGAAGGTTGAAGGTGAGGGATGAGGGACAAGAAGGTCGAAGGTGAGGGATGAGGGACGAGAAGGTCAAAGGTGAGGGATGAGGGACGAGAAGGTCGAAGGTGAGGGATGAGGGACGAGAAGGTCAAAGGTGAGGGACGAGAAGGTCGAAGGTGAGGGATGAGGGACGAGAAGGTCGAAGGTGAGGGACGAGGAGGTCGAAGGTGAGGGATGAGGGACGAGAATGTCAAAGGTGAGGGATGAGGGACGAGAAGGTCAAAGGTGAGGGACGAGAAGGTTGAAGGTGAGGGATGAGGGACGAGAAGGTCGAAGGTGAGGGACGAGGAGGTATAAGGTGAGGGATGAGGGACGAGAAGGTCAAAGGTGAGGGATGAGGGACGAGAAGGTCAAAGGTGAGGGATGAGGGACGAGAAGGTCAAAGGTGAGGGACGAGAAGGTCGAAGGTGAGGGATGAGGGACGAGAAGGTCGAAGGTGAGGGATGAGGGACGAGAAGGTCAAAGGTGAGGGATGAGGGACGAGAAGGTCAAAGGTGAGGGACGAGAAGGTCGAAGGTGAGGGATGAGGGACGAGAAGGTCGAAGGTGAGGGACGAGGAGGTATAAGGTGAGGGAAGAGGGACGAGAAGGTCAAAGGTGAGGGATGAGGGACGAGAAGCTCGAAGGTGAGGGACGAGAAGGTCGAAGGTGAGGGATGAGGGACGAGAAGGTCGAAGGTGAGGGATGAGGGTCGAGAAGGTCGAAGGTGAGGAATGAGAAGGCCGAAGGTGAGGAATGAGAAGGTCAAAGGTGAGGGACGAGAAGGTCGAAGGTGAGGGATGAGGGACGAGAAGGTCGAAGGTGGGGGATGAGGGACGAGAAGGTCAAAGGTGAGGGATGAGGGACGAGAAGGTCAAAGGTGAGGGATGAGGGACGAGAAGGTCGAAGATCAGGGACGAGGAGGTCGAAGGTGAGGGATGAGAAGGTCGAAGGTGAGGGATGAGGGACGAGAAGGTCAAAGGTGAGGGATGAGGGACGAGAAGGTCGAAGATGAGGGACAAGAAGGTCGAAGGTGAGGGACGCGGAGATCGAAGGTGAGGGATGAGGGACAAGAAGGTCGAAGGTGAGGGATGAGGGACGAGAAGGTCAAAGGTGAGGGACGCGGAGATCGAAGGTGAGGGAAGAGGGACGAGAAGGTCGAAGGTGAGGGATGAGGGACGAGAAGGTCAAAGGTGAGGGACGCGGAGATCGAAGGTGAGGGAAGAGGGACGAGAAGGTCGAAGATGAGGGACGAGAAGGTCGAAGGTGAGGGACGAGAAGGTCAAAGGTGAGGGATGAGGGACGAGAAGGTCGAAGGTGAGGGATGAGGGTCGAGAAGGTCGAAGGTGAGGAACGAGAAGGCCGAAGGTGAGGGACGAGAAGGTCGAAGGTGAGGGATGAGGGACGAGAAGGTCGAAGGTGAGGGATGAGGGACGAGAAGGTCAAAGGTGAGGGATGAGGGACGAGAAGGTCAAAGGTGAGGGTTGAGGGACGAGAAGGTCAAAGGTGAGGGACGAGAAGGTCGAAGGTGGGGGATGAGGGACGAGAAGGTCGAAGGTGAGGGATGAGGGACGAGAAGGTCAAAGGTGAGGGATGAGGGACGAGAAGGTCGAAGATGAGGGACGAGGAGGTCGAAGGTGAGGGACGAGAAGGTCGAAGGTGAGGGATGAGGGACGAGAAGGTCAAAGGTGAGGGATGAGGGACGAGAAGGTCGAAGATGAGGGACAAGAAGGTCGAAGGTGAGGGACGCGGAGATCGAAGGTGAGGGATGAGGGACGAGAAGGTCGAAGGTGAGGGATGAGGGACGAGAAGGTCAAAGGTGAGGGATGAAGGATGAGAAGGTCGAAAGTGAGGGACGAGAAGGTCGAAGGTGAGGGATGAGGGACGAGAAGGTCAAAGGTGAGGGACGAGAAGGTCGAAGGTGAGGTATGAGGAACAAGAAGGTCGAAGGTGAGGGACGCGGAGATCGAAGGTGAGGGATGAGGGACGAGAAGGTCGAAGGTGAGGGATGAGGGACGAGAAGGTCAAAGGTGAGGGATGAAGGACAAGAAGGTCGAAAGTGAGGGACGAGAAGGTCGAAGGTGAGGGATGAGGGACGAGAAGGTCTAAGGTGAGGGACGAGAAGGTCGAAGGTGATGGATGAGGGACGAGAAGGTCAAAGGTGAGGGATGAGGGACGAGAAGGTCAAAGTTGAGGGGCGAGAAGGTCGAAGGTGAGGGAGTGGGACGAGAGGGTCGAAGGTGAGGGGTGAGAGACGAGAAGGTCGAAGGTGAGGGATGAGGGACGAGAAGGTCTAAGGTGAGGGATGAGGGACGAGAAGGTCAAAGGTGAGGGATGAGGGACGAGAAGGTCAAAGCTGAGGGGCGAGAAGGTTGAAGTTGAGGGAGTGGGACGAGAAGGTCGAAGGTGAGGGGTGAGGGACGAGAAGGTCGAAGGTGAGGGATGAGGGAGGAGAAGGTCTAAGGTGAGGGATGAGGGACGAGAAGGTCGAAGGTGAGGGACGAGGGACAAGAAGGTCGAAGATGAGGGACGAAGGACGAGAAGGTCGAAGGTGAGGGATGAGGGACGAGAAGGTCAAAGGTGAGGGATAAGGGACGAGAAGGTCAAAGGTGAGGGTTGAGGGACGAGAAGGTCAAAGGTGAGGGACGAGAAGGTCGAAGGTGGGGGATGAGGGACGAGAAGGTCAAAGGTGAGGGATGAGGGACGAGAAGGTCAAAGGTGAGGGATGAGGGACGAGAAGGTCGAAGATGAGGGACGAGGAGGTCGAAGGTGAGGGACGAGAAGGTCAAAGGTGAGGGATGAGGGATGAGAAGGTCAAAGGTGAGGGATGAGGGACGAGAAGGTCGAAGATGAGGGACAAGAAGGTCGAAGGTGAGGGACGCGGAGATCGAAGGTGAGGGATGAGGGACGAGAAGGTCGAAGGTGAGGGATGAGGGACGAGAAGGTCAAAGGTGAGGGACGCGGAGATCGAAGGTGAGGGAAGAGGGACGAGAAGGTCGAAGATGAGGGACAAGAAGGTCGAAGGTGAGGGACGAGAAGGTCAAAGGTGAGGGATGAGGGACGAGAAGGTCGAAGATGAGGGACCAGGAGGTCGAAGGTGAGGGACGAGAAGGTCGAAGGTGAGGGATGAGGGACGAGAAGGTCAAAGGTGAGGGATGAGGGACGAGAAGGTCGAAGATGAGGGACAAGAAGGTCGAAGGTGAGGGACGCGGAGATCGAAGGTGAGGGATGAGGGACGAGAAGGTCGAAGGTGAGGGATGAGGGACGAGAAGGTCAAAGGTGAGGGATGAAGGATGAGAAGGTCGAAAGTGAGGGACGAGAAGGTCGAAGGTGAGGGATGAGGGACGAGAAGGTCAAAGGTGAGGGACGAGAAGGTCGAAGGTGAGGGATGAGGGACAAGAAGGTCGAAGGTGAGGGACGCGGAGATCGAAGGTGAGGGATGAGGGACGAGAAGGTCGAAGGTGAGGGATGAGGGACGAGAAGGTCAAAGGTGAGGGATGAAGGACAAGAAGGTCGAAAGTGAGGGACGAGAAGGTCGAACGTGAGGGATGAGGGACGAGAAGGTCTAAGGTGAGGGACGAGAAGGTCGAAGGTGATGGATGAGGGACGAGAAGGTCAAAGGTGAGGGATGAGGGACGAGAAGGTCAAAGTTGAGGGATGAGGGACGAGAAGGTCAAAGATGAGGGGCGAGAAGGTCGAAGGTGAGGGAGTGGGACGAGAGGGTCGAAGGTGAGGGGTGAGAGACGAGAAGGTCGAAGGTGAGGGATGAGGGACGAGAAGGTCTAAGGTGAGGGATGAGGGACGAGAAGGTCTAAGGTGAGGGATGAGGGACGAGAAGGTCAAAGGTGAGGGACGAGGGACAAGAAGGTCGAAGATGAGGGACGCGGGACGAGAAGGTCGAAGGTGAGGGATGAGGGACGAGAAGGTCAAAGGTGAGGGATGAGGGACGAGAAGGTCAAAGCTGAGGGGCGAGAAGGTTGAAGTTGAGGGAGTGGGACGAGAAGGTCAAAGGTGAGGGATGAAGGACAAGAAGGTCGAAAGTGAGGGACGAGAAGGTCGAAGGTGAGGGATGAGGGACGAGAAGGTCTAAGGTGAGGGACGAGAAGGTCGAAGGTGATGGATGAGGGACGAGAAGGTCAAAGGTGAGGGATGAGGGACGAGAAGGTCAAAGGTGAGGGATGAGGGACGAGAAGGTCAAAGCTGAGGGGCGAGAAGGTCGAAGGTGAGGGAGTGGGACGAGAGGGTCGAAGGTGAGGGGTGAGAGACGAGAAGGTCGAAGGTGAGGGATGAGGGACGAGAAGGTCAAAGGTGAGGGATGAGGGACGAGAAGGTCAAAGCTGAGGGGCGAGAAGGTTGAAGTTGAGGGAGTGGGACGAGAAGGTCGAAGGTGAGGGGTGAGGGACGAGAAGGTCGAAGGTGAGGGATGAGGGAGGAGAAGGTCTAAGGTGAGGGATGAGGGACGAGAAGGTCGAAGGTGAGGGACGAGGGACAAGAAGGTCGAAGATGAGGGACGAAGGACGAGAAGGTCGAAGGTGAGGGATGAGGGACGAGAAGGTCAAAGGTGAGGGATAAGGGACGAGAAGGTCAAAGGTGAGGGTTGAGGGACGAGAAGGTCAAAGGTGAGGGACGAGAAGGTCGAAGGTGGGGGATGAGGGACGAGAAGGTCAAAGGTGAGGGATGAGGGACGAGGAGGTCAAAGGTGAGGGATGAGGGACGAGAAGGTCGAAGATGAGGGACGAGGAGGTCGAAGGTGAGGGACGAGAAGGTCAAAGGTGAGGGATGAGGGACGAGAAGGTCAAAGGTGAGGGATGAGGGACGAGAAGGTCGAAGATGAGGGACAAGAAGGTCGAAGGTGAGGGACGCGGAGATCGAAGGTGAGGGATGAGGGACGAGAAGGTCGAAGGTGAGGGATGAGGGACGAGAAGGTCAAAGGTGAGGGACGCGGAGATCGAAGGTGAGGGAAGAGGGACGAGAAGGTCGAAGATGAGGGACAAGAAGGTCGAAGGTGAGGGACGAGAAGGTCAAAGGTGAGGGATGAGGGACGAGAAGGTCGAAGATGAGGGACGAGGAGGTCGAAGGTGAGGGACGAGAAGGTCGAAGGTGAGGGATGAGGGACGAGAAGGTCAAAGGTGAGAGATGAGGGACGAGAAGGTCGAAGATGAGGGACAAGAAGGTCGAAGGTGAGGGACGCGGAGATCGAAGGTGAGGGATGAGGGACGAGAAGGTCGAAGGTGAGGGATGAGGGACGAGAAGGTCAAAGGTGAGGGATGAAGGATGAGAAGGTCGAAAGTGAGGGACGAGAAGGTCGAAGGTGAGGGATGAGGGACGAGAAGGTCAAAGGTGAGGGACGAGAAGGTCGAAGGTGAGGGATGAGGGACAAGAAGGTCGAAGGTGAGGGACGCGGAGATCGAAGGTGAGGGATGAGGGACGAGAAGGTCGAAGGTGAGGGATGAGGGACGAGAAGGTCAAAGGTGAGGGATGAAGGACAAGAAGGTCGAAAGTGAGGGACGAGAAGGTCGAACGTGAGGGATGAGGGACGAGAAGGTCTAAGGTGAGGGACGAGAAGGTCGAAGGTGATGGATGAGGGACGAGAAGGTCAAAGGTGAGGGATGAGGGACGAGAAGGTCAAAGTTGAGGGATGAGGGACGAGAAGGTCAAAGATGAGGGGCGAGAAGGTCGAAGGTGAGGGAGTGGGACGAGAGGGTCGAAGGTGAGGGGTGAGAGACGAGAAGGTCGAAGGTGAGGGATGAGGGACGAGAAGGTCTAAGGTGAGGGATGAGGGACGAGAAGGTCAAAGGTGAGGGACGAGGGACAAGAAGGTCGAAGATGAGGGACGAGGGACGAGAAGGTCGAAGGTGAGGGATGAGGGACGAGAAGGTCAAAGGTGAGGGATGAGGGACGAGAAGGTCAAAGCTGAGGGGCGAGAAGGTTGAAGTTGAGGGAGTGGGACGAGAAGGTCGAAGGTGAGGGGTGAGGGACGAGAAGGTCGAAGGTGAGGGATGAGGGATGAGAAGGTCTAAGGTGAGGGATGAGGGACGAGAAGGTCGAAGGTGAGAAACGAGGGACAAGAAGGTCGAAGATGAGGGACGAAGGACGAGAAGTTCAAAGGTGAGGGATGAGGGACGAGAAGATCAAAGGTGAGGGATGAGGGACGAGAAGGTCAAAGGTGAGGGTCAAGAAGGTCGAAGATGAGGGACGAGGGACGAGAAGGTCGAAGGTGAGGGATGAGGGACGAGAAGGTCTAAGGTGAGGGATGAGGGACGAGAAGGTCAAAGGTGAGGGATGAGGGACGAGAAGGTCAAAGCTGAGGGGCGAGAAGGTTGAAGTTGAGGGAGTGGGACGAGAAGGTCGAAGGTGAGGGGTGAGGGACGAGAAGGTCGAAGGTGAGGGATGAGGGAGGAGAAGGTCTAAGGTGAGGGATGAGGGACAAGAAGGTCGAAGGTGAGGGACGAGGGACAAGAAGGTCGAAGATGAGGGACGAAGGACGAGAAGGTCGAAGGTGAGGGATGAGGGACGAGAAGGTCAAAGGTGAGGGATAAGGGACGAGAAGGTTAAAGGTGAGGGTTGAGGGACGAGAAGGTCAAAGGTGAGGGACGAGAAGGTCGAAGGTGGGGGATGAGGGACGAGAAGGTCAAAGGTGAGGGATGAGGGACGAGAAGGTCAAAGGTGAGGGATGAGGGACGAGAAGGTCGAAGATGAGGGACGAGGAGGTCGAAGGTGAGGGACGAGAAGGTCAAAGGTGAGGGATGAGGGACGAGAAGGTCAAAGGTGAGGGATGAGGGACGAGAAGGTCGAAGATGAGGGACAAGAAGGTCGAAGGTAAGGGACGCGGAGATCGAAGGTGAGGGATGAGGGACGAGAAGGTCGAAGGTGAGGGATGAGGGACGAGAAGGTCAAAGGTGAGGGACGCGGAGATCGAAGGTGAGGGAAGAGGGACGAGAAGGTCGAAGATGAGGGACAAGAAGGTCGAAGGTGAGGGACGAGAAGGTCAAAGGTGAGGGATGAGGGACGAGAAGGTCGAAGATGAGGGACGAGGAGGTCGAAGGTGAGGGACGAGAAGGTCGAAGGTGAGGGATGAGGGACGAGAAGGTCAAAGGTGAGGGATGAGGGACGAGAAGGTCGAAGATGAGGGACAAGAAGGTCGAAGGTGAGGGACGCGGAGATCGAAGGTGAGGGATGAGGGACGAGAAGGTCGAAGGTGAGGGATGAGGGACGAGAAGGTCAAAGGTGAGGGATGAAGGATGAGAAGGTCGAAAGTGAGGGACGAGAAGGTCGAAGGTGAGGGATGAGGGACGAGAAGGTCAAAGGTGAGGGACGAGAAGGTCGAAGGTGAGGGATGAGGGACAAGAAGGTCGAAGGTGAGGGACGCGGAGATCGAAGGTGAGGGATGAGGGACGAGAAGGTCGAAGGTGAGGGATGAGGGACGAGAAGGTCAAAGGTGAGGGATGAAGGACAAGAAGGTCGAAAGTGAGGGACGAGAAGGTCGAACGTGAGGGATGAGGGACGAGAAGGTCTAAGGTGAGGGACGAGAAGGTCGAAGGTGATGGATGAGGGACGAGAAGGTCAAAGGTGAGGGATGAGGGACGAGAAGGTCAAAGTTGAGGGATGAGGGACGAGAAGGTCAAAGATGAGGGGCGAGAAGGTCGAAGGTGAGGGAGTGGGACGAGAGGGTCGAAGGTGAGGGGTGAGAGACGAGAAGGTCGAAGGTGAGGGATGAGGGACGAGAAGGTCTAAGGTGAGGGATGAGGGACGAGAAGGTCTAAGGTGAGGGATGAGGGACGAGAAGGTCAAAGGTGAGGGACGAGGGACAAGAAGGTCGAAGATGAGGGACGAGGGACGAGAAGGTCGAAGGTGAGGGATGAGGGACGAGAAGGTCAAAGGTGAGGGATGAGGGACGAGAAGGTCAAAGCTGAGGGGCGAGAAGGTTGAAGTTGAGGGAGTGGGACGAGAAGGTCAAAGGTGAGGGATGAAGGACAAGAAGGTCGAAAGTGAGGGACGAGAAGGTCGAAGGTGAGGGATGAGGGACGAGAAGGTCTAAGGTGAGGGACGAGAAGGTCGAAGGTGATGGATGAGGGACGAGAAGGTCAAAGGTGAGGGATGAGGGACGAGAAGGTCAAAGTTGAGGGATGAGGGACGAGAAGGTCAAAGATGAGGGGCGAGAAGGTCGAAGGTGAGGGAGTGGGACGAGAGGGTCGAAGGTGAGGGGTGAGAGAAGAGAAGGTCGAAGGTGAGGGATGAGGGACGAGAAGGTCAAAGGTGAGGGATGAGGGACGAGAAGGTCAAAGCTGAGGGGCGAGAAGGTCGAAGGTGAGGGAGTGGGACGAGAGGGTCGAAGGTGAGGGGTGAGAGACGAGAAGGTCGAAGGTGAGGGATGAGGGACGAGAAGGTCAAAGGTGAGGGATGAGGGACGAGAAGGTCAAAGCTGAGGGGCGAGAAGGTTGAAGTTGAGGGAGTGGGACGAGAAGGTCGAAGGTGAGGGGTGAGGGACGAGAAGGTCGAAGGTGAGGGATGAGGGAGGAGAAGGTCTAAGGTGAGGGATGAGGGACGAGAAGGTCGAAGGTGAGGGACGAGGGACAAGAAGGTCGAAGATGAGGGACGAAGGACGAGAAGGTCGAAGGTGAGGGATGAGGGACGAGAAGGTCAAAGGTGAGGGATAAGGGACGAGAAGGTCAAAGGTGAGGGTTGAGGGACGAGAAGGTCAAAGGTGAGGGACGAGAAGGTCGAAGGTGGGGGATGAGGGACGAGAAGGTCAAAGGTGAGGGATGAGGGACGAGAAGGTCAAAGGTGAGGGATGAGGGACGAGAAGGTCGAAGATGAGGGACGAGGAGGTCGAAGGTGAGGGACGAGAAGGTCAAAGGTGAGGGATGAGGGACGAGAAGGTCAAAGGTGAGGGATGAGGGACGAGAAGGTCGAAGATGAGGGACAAGAAGGTCGAAGGTGAGGGACGCGGAGATCGAAGGTGAGGGATGAGGGACGAGAAGGTCGAAGGTGAGGGATGAGGGACGAGAAGGTCAAAGGTGAGGGACGCGGAGATCGAAGGTGAGGGAAGAGGGACGAGAAGGTCGAAGATGAGGGACAAGAAGGTCGAAGGTGAGGGACGAGAAGGTCAAAGGTGAGGGATGAGGGACGAGAAGGTCGAAGATGAGGGACGAGGAGGTCGAAGGTGAGGGACGAGAAGGTCGAAGGTGAGGGATGAGGGACGAGAAGGTCAAAGGTGAGGGATGAGGGACGAGAAGGTCGAAGATGAGGGACAAGAAGGTCGAAGGTGAGGGACGCGGAGATCGAAGGTGAGGGATGAGGGACGAGAAGGTCGAAGGTGAGGGATGAGGGACGAGAAGGTCAAAGGTGAGGGATGAAGGATGAGAAGGTCGAAAGTGAGGGACGAGAAGGTCGAAGGTGAGGGATGAGGGACGAGAAGGTCAAAGGTGAGGGACGAGAAGGTCGAAGGTGAGGGATGAGGGACAAGAAGGTCGAAGGTGAGGGACGCGGAGATCGAAGGTGAGGGATGAGGGACGAGAAGGTCGAAGGTGAGGGATGAGGCACGAGAAGGTCAAAGGTGAGGGATGAAGGACAAGAAGGTCGAAAGTGAGGGACGAGAAGGTCGAACGTGAGGGATGAGGGACGAGAAGGTCTAAGGTGAGGGACGAGAAGGTCGAAGGTGATGGATGAGGGACGAGAAGGTCAAAGGTGAGGGATGAGGGACGAGAAGGTCAAAGTTGAGGGATGAGGGACGAGAAGGTCAAAGATGAGGGGCGAGAAGGTCGAAGGTGAGGGAGTGGGACGAGAGGGTCGAAGGTGAGGGGTGAGAGACGAGAAGGTCGAAGGTGAGGGATGAGGGACGAGAAGGTCTAAGGTGAGGGATGAGGGACGAGAAGGTCAAAGGTGAGGGACGAGGGACAAGAAGGTCGAAGATGAGGGACGAGGGACGAGAAGGTCGAAGGTGAGGGATGAGGGACGAGAAGGTCAAAGGTGAGGGATGAGGGACGAGAAGGTCAAAGCTGAGGGGCGAGAAGGTTGAAGTTGAGGGAGTGGGACGAGAAGGTCGAAGGTGAGGGGTGAGGGACGAGAAGGTCGAAGGTGAGGGATGAGGGATGAGAAGGTCTAAGGTGAGGGATGAGGGACGAGAAGGTCGAAGGTGAGAAACGAGGGACAAGAAGGTCGAAGATGAGGGACGAAGGACGAGAAGTTCAAAGGTGAGGGATGAGGGACGAGAAGTTCAAAGGTGAGGGATGAGGGACGAGAAGATCAAAGGTGAGGGATGAGGGACGAGAAGGTCAAAGGTGAGGGTCAAGAAGGTCGAAGATGAGGGACGAGGGACGAGAAGGTCGAAGGTGAGGGATGAGGGACGAGAAGGTCAAAGGTGAGGGATGAGGGATGAGAAGGTCAAAGATGAGGGGCGAGAAGGTCGAAGGTGTGGGATGAGGGACAAGAAGGTCTTAGGTGAGGGATGAGGGACGAGAAGGTCGAAGGTGAGGGACGAGGGACAAGAAGGTCGAAGATGAGGGACGAGGGACGAGAAGGTCGAAGGTGAGGGATGAGGGACGAGAAGGTCAAAGGTGAGGGATGAGGGACGAAAAGTTCAAAGATGAGGGGCGAGAAGGTCGAAGGTGAGGGAGTGGGACGAGAAGGTCGAAGGTGAGGGGTGAGGGACGAGAAGGTCGAAGGTGAGGGATGAGGGACGAGAAGGTCAAAGGTGAGGGACGAGAAGGTCGAAGGTGAGGGATGAGGGACAAGAAGGTCGAAGGTGAGGGACGAGAAGGTCAAAGGTGAGGGATGAGGGACGAGAAGGTCAAAGGTGAGGGATGAGGGACAAGAAGGTCAAAGGTGAAGGACGAGAAGGCCGAAGGTGAGGGATGAGGGACGAGAAGGTCGACGGTGAGGGACGAGGAGGTCGAAGGTGAGGGATGAGGGACGAGAAGGTCGAAGGTGAGGGATGAGGGACGAGGGACGAGAAGGTCGAAGGTGAGGGATGAGGGACGAGAAGGTCGAAGGTGAGGGACGAGAAGGTCGAAGGTGAGGGATGAGGGACGAGAAGGTCGAAGGTGAGGGATGACGGACGAGAAGGTCAAAGGTGAGGGATGAGGAACGAGAAGGTCAAAGTTGAGGGATGAGGGAAGAGAAGGTCAAAGGTGAGGGATGAGGGACGAGAAGGTCAAAGGTGAGGGATGAGAAGGTTGAAGGTGAGGGATGAGGGACGGGAAGGTCGAAGGTTAGAGACGAGAAGTTCGAAGGTGAGGGATGAGGGACGAGAAGGTCAAAGGTGAGGGATGAGGGACGAGACGGTCGAAGATGAGGGACGAGAAGGTCGAAGATGAGGGAGGAGGGACGAGAAGGTCGAAGGTGAGGGATGAGGGACGAGAAGGTCGAAGGTGAGGGATGAGGAATGAGAAGGTCAAAGGTGAGGGATGAGAAGGTCGAAGATGAGGGATGAGAGACGAGAAGGTCGAAGGTGAGGGACGAGAAGGTCGAAGGTGAGGGATGAGGGACGAGAAGGTCAAAGGTGAGGGATGAGGGACGAGACGGTCGAAGATGAGGGACGAGAAGGTCAAAGATGAGGGAGGAGGGACGAGAAGGTCGAAGGTGAGGGATGAGGGTCGAGAAGGTCGATGGTGAGGAACGAGAAGGCCGAAGGTGAGGAACGAGAAGGTCAAAGGTGAGGGATGAGGGACGAGAAGGTCGAAGATGAGGGTTGAGGGACGAGAAGGTCAAAGGTGAGGGACAAGAAGGTCGAAGGTGAGGGATGAGGGACGAGAAGGTCGAAGGTGAGGGACGAGAAGGTCGAAGGTGAGGGATGAGGGACGAGAAGGTCAAAGGTGAGGAATGAGGGACGAGAAGGTTAAAGATGAGGGACGAGAAGGTCGAAGGTGAGGGACGAGAAGGTCAAAGGTGAGGGATGAGGGACGAGAAGGTCAAAGGTGAGGAATGAGGGACGAGAAGGTCAAAGATGAGGGAAGAGAAGGTCGAAGGTGAGGGATGAGGGTCGAGAAGGTCGAAGGTGAGGAACGAGAAGGCCGAAGGTGAGGAACGAGAAGGTCAAAGGTGAGGGATGAGGGACGAGAAGGTCGAAGATGAGGAACGAGAAGGCCGAAGGTGAGGAACGAGAAGGTCAAAGGTGAGGGATGAGGGACGAGAAGGTCGAAGATGAGGGTTGAGGGACGAGAAGGTCGAAGATGAGGGTTGAGGGACGAGAAGGTCAAAGGTGAGGGACGAGAAGTTCGAAGGTGAGGGATGAGGGACGAGAAGGTCGAAGGTGAGGGACGAGAAGGTCGAAGGTGAGGGATGAGGGACGAGAAGGTCAAAAGTGAGGAATGAGGGACGAGAAGGTCAAAGATGAGGGAAGAGAAGGTCAAAGATGAGGGAGGAGGGACGAGAAGGTCGAAGGTGAGGGATGAGGGACGAGAAGGTCGAAGGTGAGGGACGAGAAGGTCGAAGGTGAGGGATGAGGGACGAGAAGGTCGAAGGTGAGGGATGACGGACGAGAAGGTCAAAGGTGAGGGATGAGGAACGAGAAGGTCAAAGTTGAGGGATGAGGGAAGAGAAGGTCAAAGGTGAGGGATGAGGGACGAGAAGGTCAAAGGTGAGGGATGAGAAGGTCGAAGGTGAGGGATGAGGGACGGGAAGGTCGAAGGTTAGAGACGAGAAGGTCGAAGGTGAGGGATGAGGGACGAGAAGGTCAAAGGTGAGGGATGAGGGATGAGACGGTCGAAGATGAGGGACGAGAAGGTCGAAGATGAGGGAGGAGGGATGAGAAGGTCGAAGGTGAGGGATGAGGGACGAGAAGGTCGAAGGTGAGGGATGAGGAATGAGAAGGTCAAAGGTGAGGGATGAGAAGGTCGAAGATGAGGGATGAGAGACGAGAAGGTCGAAGGTGAGGGACGAGAAGGTCGAAGGTGAGGGATGAGGGACGAGAAGGTCAAAGGTGAGGGATGAGGGACGAGACGGTCGAAGATGAGGGACGAGAAGGTCGAAGATGAGGGAGGAGGGACGAGAAGGTCGAAGGTGAGGGATGAGGGATGAAAAGGTCGAAAGTGAGGGATGAGGGACGAGAAGGTCAAAGGTGAGGGATGAGGGACGAGAAGGTCAAAGGTGAGGGATGAGAGACGAGAAGGTCGAAGGTGAGGGACGAGAAGGTCGAAGGTTAGGGGATGAGGGACGAGAAGGTCGAAGGTGAGGGACGAGAAGGTCGAAGGTGAGGGATGAGGGACGAGAAGGTCGAAGTTGAGGGATGAGGGACGAGAAGGTCGAAGGTGAGGGACGAGAAGGTTGAAGGTAAGGTATGAGGGACGAGAAGGTCGAAGATGAGGGAGGAGGGACGAGAAGGTCAAAGGTGAGGGATGAGGGACGAGAAGGTCAAAGGTGAGGGATGAGGGACGAGAAGGTCGAAGGTGAGGGATGAGGGACGAGAAGGTCAAAGGTGAGGGATGAGGGATGAGAAGGTCAAAGGTGAGGGATGAGAAGGTCGAAGGTGAGGGATGAGGGACGAGACGGTCGAAGATGAGGGACGAGAAGGTCGAAGATGAGGGAGGAGGGACGAGAAGGTCAAAGGTGAGGGAAGAGGGACGAAAGGGTCGAAGGTGAGGGATGAGGGATGAGAAGGTCAAAGGTGAGGGATGAGGGACGAGAAGGTCAAAGGTGAGGGATGAGGGACGAGAAGGTCGAAGGTGAGGGATGAGGGACGAGAAGGTCAAAGATGAGGGAAGAGAAGGTCGAAGGTGAGGGATGAGGGTCGAGAAGGTCGAAGGTGAGGAACGAGAAGGCCGAAGGTGAGGAACGAGAAGGTCAAAGGTGAGGGATGAGGGACGAGAAGGTCGAAGATGAGGAACGAGAAGGCCGAAGGTGAGGAACGAGAAGGTCAAAGGTGAGGGATGAGGGACGAGAAGGTCGAAGATGAGGGTTGAGGGACGAGAAGGTCGAAGATGAGGGTTGAGGGACGAGAAGGTCAAAGGTGAGGGACGAGAAGTTCGAAGGTGAGGGATGAGGGACGAGAAGGTCGAAGGTGAGGGACGAGAAGGTCGAAGGTGAGGGATGAGGGACGAGAAGGTCAAAAGTGAGGAATGAGGGACGAGAAGGTCAAAGATGAGGGAAGAGAAGGTCAAAGATGAGGGAGGAGGGACGAGAAGGTCGAAGGTGAGGGATGAGGGACGAGAAGGTCGAAGGTGAGGGACGAGAAGGTCGAAGGTGAGGGATGAGGGACGAGAAGGTCGAAGGTGAGGGATGACGGACGAGAAGGTCAAAGGTGAGGGATGAGGAACGAGAAGGTCAAAGTTGAGGGATGAGGGAAGAGAAGGTCAAAGGTGAGGGATGAGGGACGAGAAGGTCAAAGGTGAGGGATGAGAAGGTCGAAGGTGAGGGATGAGGGACGGGAAGGTCGAAGGTTAGAGACGAGAAGGTCGAAGGTGAGGGATGAGGGACGAGAAGGTCAAAGGTGAGGGATGAGGGATGAGACGGTCGAAGATGAGGGACGAGAAGGTCGAAGATGAGGGAGGAGGGATGAGAAGGTCGAAGGTGAGGGATGAGGGACGAGAAGGTCGAAGGTGAGGGATGAGGAATGAGAAGGTCAAAGGTGAGGGATGAGAAGGTCGAAGATGAGGGATGAGAGACGAGAAGGTCGAAGGTGAGGGACGAGAAGGTCGAAGGTGAGGGATGAGGGACGAGAAGGTCAAAGGTGAGGGATGAGGGACGAGACGGTCGAAGATGAGGGACGAGAAGGTCGAAGATGAGGGAGGAGGGACGAGAAGGTCGAAGGTGAGGGATGAGGGATGAAAAGGTCGAAAGTGAGGGATGAGGGACGAGAAGGTCAAAGGTGAGGGATGAGGGACGAGAAGGTCAAAGGTGAGGGATGAGAGACGAGAAGGTCGAAGGTGAGGGACGAGAAGGTCGAAGGTTAGGGGATGAGGGACGAGAAGGTCGAAGGTGAGGGACGAGAAGGTCGAAGGTGAGGGATGAGGGACGAGAAGGTCGAAGTTGAGGGATGAGGGACGAGAAGGTCGAAGGTGAGGGACGAGAAGGTTGAAGGTAAGGTATGAGGGACGAGAAGGTCGAAGATGAGGGAGGAGGGACGAGAAGGTCAAAGGTGAGGGATGAGGGACGAGAAGGTCAAAGGTGAGGGATGAGGGACGAGAAGGTCGAAGGTGAGGGATGAGGGACGAGAAGGTCAAAGGTGAGGGATGAGGGATGAGAAGGTCAAAGGTGAGGGATGAGAAGGTCGAAGGTGAGGGATGAGGGACGAGACGGTCGAAGATGAGGGACGAGAAGGTCGAAGATGAGGGAGGAGGGACGAGAAGGTCAAAGGTGAGGGAAGAGGGACGAAAGGGTCGAAGGTGAGGGATGAGGGATGAGAAGGTCAAAGGTGAGGGATGAGGGACGAGAAGGTCAAAGGTGAGGGATGAGGGACGAGAAGGTCGAAGGTGAGGGATGAGGGACGAGAAGGTCAAAGATGAGGGAAGAGAAGGTCGAAGGTGAGGGATGAGGGTCGAGAAGGTCGAAGGTGAGGAACGAGAAGGCCGAAGGTGAGGAACGAGAAGGTCAAAGGTGAGGGATGAGGGACGAGAAGGTCGAAGATGAGGAACGAGAAGGCCGAAGGTGAGGAACGAGAAGGTCAAAGGTGAGGGATGAGGGACGAGAAGGTCGAAGATGAGGGTTGAGGGACGAGAAGGTCGAAGATGAGGGTTGAGGGACGAGAAGGTCAAAGGTGAGGGACGAGAAGTTCGAAGGTGAGGGATGAGGGACGAGAAGGTCGAAGGTGAGGGACGAGAAGGTCGAAGGTGAGGGATGAGGGACGAGAAGGTCAAAAGTGAGGAATGAGGGACGAGAAGGTCAAAGATGAGGGAAGAGAAGGTCAAAGATGAGGGAGGAGGGACGAGAAGGTCGAAGGTGAGGGATGAGGGACGAGAAGGTCGAAGGTGAGGGACGAGAAGGTCGAAGGTGAGGGATGAGGGACGAGAAGGTCGAAGGTGAGGGATGACGGACGAGAAGGTCAAAGGTGAGGGATGAGGAACGAGAAGGTCAAAGTTGAGGGATGAGGGAAGAGAAGGTCAAAGGTGAGGGATGAGGGACGAGAAGGTCAAAGGTGAGGGATGAGAAGGTCGAAGGTGAGGGATGAGGGACGGGAAGGTCGAAGGTTAGAGACGAGAAGGTCGAAGGTGAGGGATGAGGGACGAGAAGGTCAAAGGTGAGGGATGAGGGATGAGACGGTCGAAGATGAGGGACGAGAAGGTCGAAGATGAGGGAGGAGGGATGAGAAGGTCGAAGGTGAGGGATGAGGGACGAGAAGGTCGAAGGTGAGGGATGAGGAATGAGAAGGTCAAAGGTGAGGGATGAGAAGGTCGAAGATGAGGGATGAGAGACGAGAAGGTCGAAGGTGAGGGACGAGAAGGTCGAAGGTGAGGGATGAGGGACGAGAAGGTCAAAGGTGAGGGATGAGGGACGAGACGGTCGAAGATGAGGGACGAGAAGGTCGAAGATGAGGGAGGAGGGACGAGAAGGTCGAAGGTGAGGGATGAGGGATGAAAAGGTCGAAAGTGAGGGATGAGGGACGAGAAGGTCAAAGGTGAGGGATGAGGGACGAGAAGGTCAAAGGTGAGGGATGAGAGACGAGAAGGTCGAAGGTGAGGGACGAGAAGGTCGAAGGTTAGGGGATGAGGGACGAGAAGGTCGAAGGTGAGGGACGAGAAGGTCGAAGGTGAGGGATGAGGGACGAGAAGGTCGAAGTTGAGGGATGAGGGACGAGAAGGTCGAAGGTGAGGGACGAGAAGGTTGAAGGTAAGGTATGAGGGACGAGAAGGTCGAAGATGAGGGAGGAGGGACGAGAAGGTCAAAGGTGAGGGATGAGGGACGAGAAGGTCAAAGGTGAGGGATGAGGGACGAGAAGGTCGAAGGTGAGGGATGAGGGACGAGAAGGTCAAAGGTGAGGGATGAGGGATGAGAAGGTCAAAGGTGAGGGATGAGAAGGTCGAAGGTGAGGGATGAGGGACGAGACGGTCGAAGATGAGGGACGAGAAGGTCGAAGATGAGGGAGGAGGGACGAGAAGGTCAAAGGTGAGGGAAGAGGGACGAAAGGGTCGAAGGTGAGGGATGAGGGATGAGAAGGTCAAAGGTGAGGGATGAGGGACGAGAAGGTCAAAGGTGAGGGATGAGGGACGAGAAGGTCGAAGGTGAGGGATGAGGGACGAGAAGGTCGAAGGTGAGGGATGAGGAGATTGAAGGTGAGGGATGAGGGACGAGAAGGTCGAAGGTGAGGGATGGGGGACGAGGATAGAGAAGGTCGAAGGTGAAGGATGACGGACAAGAAGGTCAAAGGTGAAGAATGAGGAACGAGAAGGTCAAAGGTGAGGGATGAGGGATGAGAAGGTCAAAGGTGAGGGATGAGGGACGAGAAGGTCAAAGGTGAGGGATGAGGGACGAGAAGGTCAAAGGTGAGGGACGAGAAGGTCAAAGGTGAGGGATGAGGGATGAGAAGGTCAAAGGTGAGGGATGAGGGACGAGAAGGTCAAAGGTGAGGGATGAGGGACGAGAAGGTCAAAGGTGAGGGATGAGGGACGAGAAGGTAAAGATGAGGGGCGAGAAGGTCAAAGGTGAGGGAGTGGGACGAGAAGGTCGAAGGTGAGGGGTGAGGGGCGAGAAGGTCGAAGGTGAGGGACGAGGAGGTCGAAGGTGAGGGATGAGGGACGAGAAGGTCGAAGGTGAGGGGTGAGGGACGAGGGACGAGAAGGTCGAAGGTGAGGGATGAGGAACGAGAAGGATAAAGGTGAGGAATGAGGGACGAGAAGGTCAAAGGCGAGGGATGAGGGACGAGAAGGTCAAAGGTGAGGGATAGGGACGAGAAGGTCAAAGGTGAGGGATGAGGGACGAGAGGGTCAAAGGCGAGGGATGAGGGACGAGAAGGTCAAAGGTGAGGGATGAGGGACGAGAAGGTCAAAGGTGAGGGATGAGGGACGAGAAGGTCAAAGTTGAGGGATGAGGGACGAGAAGGTCAAAGATGAGGGGCGAGAAGGTCGAAGGTGAGGGGTGAGGGACGAGAAGGTCGAAGGTGAGGGGTGAGGGATGAGAAGGTCAAAGGTGAGGAACAAGAAGGTCGAAGGTGAGGGATGAGGGACGAGAAGGTCGAAGGTGAGGGACGAGAAGGTCGAAGGTGAAGGATGAGGGACGAGAAGGTCAAAGGTGAGGGATGAGGGACGAGAAGGTCGAAGATGAGGGAGGAGGGACGAGAAGGTCGAAGGTGAGGGATGAGGGACGAGAAGGTCAAAGGTGAGGGATGAGAAGGTCGAAGATGAGGGATGAGGGACGAGAAGGTCGAAGGTGAGGGATGAGGGACGAGAAGGTCGAAGGTGAGGGACGAGAAGGTCGAAGGTGAGGGATGAGGGACGAGAAGGTCAAAAGTGAGGAATGAGGGACGAGAAGGTCAAAGATGAGGGAAGAGAAGGTCAAAGATGAGGGAGGAGGGACGAGAAGGTCGAAGGTGAGGGATGAGGGACGAGAAGGTCGAAGGTGAGGGACGAGAAGGTCGAAGGTGAGGGATGAGGGACGAGAAGGTCGAAGGTGAGGGATGACGGACGAGAAGGTCAAAGGTGAGGGATGAGGAACGAGAAGAACAAAGTTGAGGGATGAGGGAAGAGAAGGTCAAAGGTGAGGGATGAGGGACGAGAAGGTCAAAGGTGAGGGATGAGAAGGTCGAAGGTGAGGGATGAGGGACGGGAAGGTCGAAGGTTAGAGACGAAAAGGTCGAAGGTGAGGGATGAGGGACGAGAAGGTCAAAGGTGAGGGATGAGGGATGAGACGGTCGAAGATGAGGGACGAGAAGGTCGAAGATGAGGGAGGAGGGATGAGAAGGTCGAAGGTGAGGGATGAGGGACGAGAAGGTCGAAGGTGAGGGATGAGGAATGAGAAGGTCAAAGGTGAGGGATGAGAAGGTCGAAGATGAGGGATGAGAGACGAGAAGGTCGAAGGTGAGGGACGAGAAGGTCGAAGGTGAGGGATGAGGGACGAGAAGGTCAAAGGTGAGGGATGAGGGACGAGACGGTCGAAGATGAGGGACGAGAAGGTCGAAGATGAGGGAGGAGGGACGAGAAGGTCGAAGGTGAGGGTTGAGGGATGAAAAGGTCGAAAGTGAGGGATGAGGGACGAGAAGGTCAAAGGTGAGGGATGAGGGACGAGAAGGTCAAAGGTGAGGGATGAGAGACGAGAAGGTCGAAGGTGAGGGACGAGAAGGTCGAAGGTTAGGGGATGAGGGACGAGAAGGTCGAAGGTGAGGGACGAGAAGGTCGAAGGTGAGGGATGAGGGACGACAAGGTCGAAGTTGAGGGATGAGGGACGAGAAGGTCGAAGGTGAGGGACGAGAAGGTTGAAGGTAAGGTATGAGGGACGAGAAGGTCGAAGATGAGGGAGGAGGGACGAGAAGGTCAAAGGTGAGGGATGAGGGACGAGAAGGTCAAAGGTGAGGGATGAGGGACGAGAAGGTCGAAGGTGAGGGATGAGGGACGAGAAGGTCAAAGGTGAGGGATGAGGGATGAGAAGGTCAAAGGTGAGGGATGAGAAGGTCGAAGGTGAGGGATGAGGGACGAGACGGTCGAAGATGAGGGACGAGAAGGTCGAAGATGAGGGAGGAGGGACGAGAAGGTCAAAGGTGAGGGAAGAGGGACGAAAGGGTCGAAGGTGAGGGATGAGGGATGAGAAGGTCAAAGGTGAGGGATGAGGGACGAGAAGGTCAAAGGTGAGGGATGAGGGACGAGAAGGTCGAAGGTGAGGGATGAGGGACGAGAAGGTCGAAGGTGAGGGATGAGGAGATCGAAGGTGAGGGATGAGGGACGAGAAGGTCGAAGGTGAGGGATGGGGGACGAGGATAGAGAAGGTCGAAGGTGAAGGATGACGGACAAGAAGGTCAAAGGTGAAGAATGAGGAACGAGAAGGTCAAAGGTGAGGGATGAGGGATGAGAAGGTCAAAGGTGAGGGATGAGGGACGAGAAGGTCAAAGGTGAGGGATGAGGGACGAGAAGGTCAAAGGTGAGGGATGAGGGACGAGAAGGTCAAAGGTGAGGGATGAGGGATGAGAAGGTCAAAGGTGAGGGATGAGGGACGAGAAGGTCAAAGGTGAGGGATGAGGGACGAGAAGGTCAAAGGTGAGGGATGAGGGACGAGAAGGTAAAGATGAGGGGCGAGAAGGTCAAAGGTGAGGGAGTGGGACGAGAAGGTCGAAGGTGAGGGGTGAGGGACGAGAAGGTCGAAGGTGAGGGACGAGGAGGTCGAAGGTGAGGGATGAGGGACGAGAAGGTCGAAGGTGAGGGATGAGGGACGAGGGACGAGAAGGTCGAAGGTGAGGGATGAGGAACGAGAAGGATAAAGGTGAGGAATGAGGGACGAGAAGGTCAAAGGCGAGGGATGAGGGACGAGAAGGTCAAAGGTGAGGGATAGGGACGAGAAGGTCAAAGGTGAGGGATGAGGGACGAGAGGGTCAAAGGCGAGGGATGAGGGACGAGAAGGTCAAAGGTGAGGGATGAGGGACGAGAAGGTCAAAGGTGAGGGATGAGGGACGAGAAGGTCAAAGTTGAGGGATGAGGGACGAGAAGGTCAAAGATGAGGGGCGAGAAGGTCAAAGGTGAGGGAGTGGGACGAGAAGGTCGAAGGTGAGGGGTGAGGGACGAGAAGGTCGAAGGTGAGGGGTGAGGGATGAGAAGGTCAAAGGTGAGGGACAAGAAGGTCGAAGGTGAGGGATGAGGGACGAGAAGGTCGAAGGTGAGGGACGAGAAGGTCGAAGGTGAAGGATGAGGGACGAGAAGGTCAAAGGTGAGGGATGAGGGACGAGAAGGTCGAAGATGAGGGAGGAGGGACGAGAAGGTCGAAGGTGAGGGATGAGGGACGAGAAGGTCAAAGGTGAGGGATGAGAAGGTCGAAGATGAGGGATGAGGGACGAGAAGGTCGAAGGTGAGGGATGAGGGACGAGAAGGTCAAAGGTGAGGGATGAGGGACGAGAAGGTTAAAGGTGAGGGACGAGGAGGTCGAAGGTGAGGGATGAGGGACGAGAAGGTCGAAGGTGAGGGATGAGGGACGAGAAGGTCAAAGGTGAGGGACGAGGAGGTCGAAGGTGAGGGATGAGGGACGAGAAGGTCGAAGGTGAGGGATGAGGGACGAGAAGGTCGAAGGTGAGGGATGAGGAACGAGAAGGATAAAGGTGAGGGATGAGGGACGAGAAGGTCAAAGGCGAGGGATGAGGGACGAGAAGGTCAAAGGTGAGGGATAGGGACGAGAAGGTCAAAGGTGAGGGATGAGGGACGAGAAGGTCAAAGGCGAGGGATGAGGGACGAGAAGGTCAAAGGTGAGGGATGAGGGACGAGAAGGTCAAAGGTGAGGGATGAGGAACGAGAAGGTCAAAGTTGAGGGATGAGGGACGAGAAGGTCAAAGATGAGGGGCGAGAAGGTCGAAGGTGAGGGAGTGGGACGAGAAGGTCGAAGGTGAGGGGTGAGGGACGAGAAGGTCGAAGGTGAGGGGTGAGGGACGAGAAGGTCAAAGGTGAGGGACAAGAAGGTCGAAGGTGAGGGATGAGGGACGAGAAGGTCGAAGGTGAGGGACGAGAAGGTCGAAGGTGAAGGATGAGGGATGAGAAGGTCAAAGGTGAGGGATGAGGGACGAGAAGGTCGAAGATGAGGGAGGAGGGACGAGAAGGTCGAAGGTGAGGGATGAGGGACGAGAAGGTCAAAGGTGAGGGATGAGAAGGTCGAAGATGAGGGATGAGGGACGAGAAGGTCGAAGGTGAGGGATGAGGGATGAGAAGGTCAAAGGTGAGGGATGAGGGACGAGAAGGTTAAAGGTGAGGGACGAGGAGGTCGAACGTGAGGGATGAGGGACGAGAAGGTCGAAGGTGAGGGATGAGGGACGAGAAGGTCTAAGGTGAGGGATGAGGGACGAGAAGGTCGAAGGTGAGGGATGAGGGACGAGAAAGTCTAAGGTGAGGGATGAGGGAGGAGAACGTCGAAGGTGAGGGATGAGGGACGAGAAGGTCGAAGGTGAGGGATGAGAAGGTCGAAGATGAGGGACGAGAAGGTCGAAGGTGAGGGATGAGGGACGAGAAGGTCAAAGGTGAGGGATGAGGGACGAGAAGGTCAAAGGTGAGGGATGAGGGACGAGAAGGACAAAGGTGAGGGATGAGGGACGAGAAGGTCGAAGGTGAGGGATGAGGGACGAGGGACGAGAAGGTCGAAGGTGAGGGATGAGGGACGAGAAGGTCAAAGGTGAGGGATGAGGAACGAGAAGGTCAAAGGTGAGGGATGAGGGACGAGAAGGTCAAAGGTGAGGGATGAGGGACGAGAAGGTCAAAGGTGAGGGATGAGGGATGAGAAGGTCAAAGGTGAGGGATGAGGGACGAGAAGGTCAAAGGTGAGGGATGAGGGACGAGAAGGTCTAAGGTGAGGGATAAGGGACGATAAGGTTGAAGGTGAGGGATGAGGGACGAGAAGGTCAAAGAAGAGGGACGAGAAGGTCAAAGGTGAGGGATGAGGGATGAGAAGGTCAAAGGTGAGGGATGAGGGACGAGAAGGTCAAAGGTGAGGGATGAGGGACGAGAAGGTCAAAGGTGAGGGATGAGGGACGAGAAGGTAAAGATGAGGGGCGAGAAGGTCAAAGGTGAGGGAGTGGGACGAGAAGGTCGAAGGTGAGGGGTGAGGGACGAGAAGGTCGAAGGTGAGGGACGAGGAGGTCGAAGGTGAGGGATGAGGGACGAGAAGGTCGAAGGGGAGGGATGAGGGACGAGGGACGAGAAGGTCGAAGGTGAGGGATGAGGAACGAGAAGGATAAAGGTGAGGAATGAGGGACGAGAAGGTCAAAGGCGAGGGATGAGGGACGAGAAGGTCAAAGGTGAGGGATAGGGACGAGAAGGTCAAAGGTGAGGGATGAGGGACGAGAGGGTCAAAGGCGAGGGATGAGGGACGAGAAGGTCAAAGGTGAGGGATGAGGGACGAGAAGGTCAAAGGTGAGGGATGAGGGACGAGAAGGTCAAAGTTGAGGGATGAGGGACGAGAAGGTCAAAGATGAGGGGCGAGAAGGTCGAAGGTGAGGGGTGAGGGACGAGAAGGTCGAAGGTGAGGGGTGAGGGATGAGAAGGTCAAAGGTGAGGGACAAGAAGGTCGAAGGTGAGGGATGAGGGACGAGAAGGTCGAAGGTGAGGGACGAGAAGGTCGAAGGTGAAGGATGAGGGACGAGAAGGTCAAAGGTGAGGGATGAGGGACGAGAAGGTCGAAGATGAGGGAGGAGGGACGAGAAGGTCGAAGGTGAGGGATGAGGGACGAGAAGGTCAAAGGTGAGGGATGAGAAGGTCGAAGATGAGGGATGAGGGACGAGAAGGTCGAAGGTGAGGGATGAGGGACGAGAAGGTCGAAGGTGAGGGACGAGAAGGTCGAAGGTGAGGGATGAGGGACGAGAAGGTCAAAAGTGAGGAATGAGGGACGAGAAGGTCAAAGATGAGGGAAGAGAAGGTCAAAGATGAGGGAGGAGGGACGAGAAGGTCGAAGGTGAGGGATGAGGGACGAGAAGGTCGAAGGTGAGGGATGAGAAGGTCGAAGGTGAGGGATGAGGGACGAGAAGGTCGAAGGTGAGGGATGACGGACGAGAAGGTCAAAGGTGAGGGATGAGGAACGAGAAGGTCAAAGTTGAGGGATGAGGGAAGAGAAGGTCAAAGGTGAGGGATGAGGGACGAGAAGGTCAAAGGTGAGGGATGAGAAGGTCGAAGGTGAGGGATGAGGGACGGGAAGGTCGAAGGTTGGAGACGAGAAGGTCGAAGGTGAGGGATGAGGGACGAGAAGGTCAAAGGTGAGGGATGAGGGATGAGACGGTCGAAGATGAGGGACGAGAAGGTCGAAGATGAGGGAGGAGGGATGAGAAGGTCGAAGGTGAGGGATGAGGGACGAGAAGGTCGAAGGTGAGGGATGAGGAATGAGAAGGTCAAAGGTGAGGGATGAGAAGGTCGAAGATGAGGGATGAGAGACGAGAAGGTCGAAGGTGAGGGACGAGAAGGTCGAAGGTGAGGGATGAGGGACGAGAAGGTCAAAGGTGAGGGATGAGGGACGAGACGGTCGAAGATGAGGGACGAGAAGGTCGAAGATGAGGGAGGAGGGACGAGAAGGTCGAAGGTGAGGGATGAGGGATGAAAAGGTCGAAAGTGAGGGATGAGGGACGAGAAGGTCAAAGGTGAGGGATGAGGGACGAGAAGGTCAAAGGTGAGGGATGAGAGACGAGAAGGTCGAAGGTGAGGGACGAGAAGGTCGAAGGTTAGGGGATGAGGGACGAGAAGGTCGAAGGTGAGGGACGAGAAGGTCGAAGGTGAGGGATGAGGGACGAGAAGGTCGAAGTTGAGGGATGAGGGACGAGAAGGTCGAAGGTGAGGGACGAGAAGGTTGAAGGTAAGGTATGAGGGACGAGAAGGTCGAAGATGACGGAGGAGGGACGAGAAGGTCAAAGGTGAGGGATGAGGGACGAGAAGGTCAAAGGTGAGGGATGAGGGACGAGAAGGTCAAAGGTGAGGGATGAGGGACGAGAAGGTCAAAGGTGAGGGATGAGGGATGAGAAGGTCAAAGGTGAGGGATGAGAAGGTCGAAGGTGAGGGATGAGGGACGAGACGGTCGAAGATGAGGGACGAGAAGGTCGAAGATGAGGGAGGAGGGACGAGAAGGTCAAAGGTGAGGGAAGAGGGACGAAAGGGTCGAAGGTGAGGGATGAGGGATGAGAAGGTCAAAGGTGAGGGATGAGGGACGAGAAGGTCAAAGGTGAGGGATGAGGGACGAGAAGGTCGAAGGTGAGGGATGAGGGACGAGAAGGTCGAAGGTGAGGGATGAGGAGATCGAAGGTGAGGGATGAGGGACGAGAAGGTCGAAGGTGAGGGATGGGGGACGAGGATAGAGAAGGTCGAAGGTGAAGGATGACGGACAAGAAGGTCAAAGGTGAAGAATGAGGAACGAGAAGGTCAAAGGTGAGGGATGAGGGATGAGAAGGTCAAAGGTGAGGGATGAGGGACGAGAAGGTCAAAGGTGAGGGATGAGGGACGAGAAGGTCAAAGGTGAGGGATGAGGGACGAGAAGGTCAAAGGTGAGGGATGAGGGATGAGAAGGTCAAAGGTGAGGGATGAGGGACGAGAAGGTCAAAGGTGAGGGATGAGGGACGAGAAGGTCAAAGGTGAGGGATGAGGGACGAGAAGGTAAAGATGAGGGGCGAGAAGGTCAAAGGTGAGGGAGTGGGACGAGAAGGTCGAAGGTGAGGGGTGAGGGACGAGAAGGTCGAAGGTGAGGGACGAGGAGGTCGAAGGTGAGGGATGAGGGACGAGAAGGTCGAAGGTGAGGGATGAGGGACGAGGGACGAGAAGGTCGAAGGTGAGGGATGAGGAACGAGAAGGATAAAGGTGAGGAATGAGGGACGAGAAGGTCAAAGGCGAGGGATGAGGGACGAGAAGGTCAAAGGTGAGGGATAGGGACGAGAAGGTCAAAGGTGAGGGATGAGGGACGAGAGGGTCAAAGGCGAGGGATGAGGGACGAGAAGGTCAAAGGTGAGGGATGAGGGACGAGAAGGTCAAAGGTGAGGGATGAGGGACGAGAAGGTCAAAGTTGAGGGATGAGGGACGAGAAGGTCAAAGATGAGGGGCGAGAAGGTCAAAGGTGAGGGAGTGGGACGAGAAGGTCGAAGGTGAGGGGTGAGGGACGAGAAGGTCGAAGGTGAGGGGTGAGGGATGAGAAGGTCAAAGGTGAGGGACAAGAAGGTCGAAGGTGAGGGATGAGGGACGAGAAGGTCGAAGGTGAGGGACGAGAAGGTCGAAGGTGAAGGATGAGGGACGAGAAGGTCAAAGGTGAGGGATGAGGGACGAGAAGGTCTAAGATGAGGGAGGAGGGACGAGAAGGTCGAAGGTGAGGGATGAGGGACGAGAAGGTCAAAGGTGAGGGATGAGAAGGTCGAAGATGAGGGATGAGGGACGAGAAGGTCGAAGGTGAGGGATGAGGGACGAGAAGGTCAAAGGTGAGGGATGAGGGACGAGAAGGTTAAAGGTGAGGGACGAGGAGGTCGAAGGTGAGGGATGAGGGACGAGAAGGTCGAAGGTGAGGGATGAGGGACGAGAAGGTCAAAGGTGAGGGACGAGGAGGTCTAAGGTGAGGGATGAGGGACGAGAAGGTCGAAGGTGAGGGATGAGGGACGAGAAAGTCTAAGGTGAGGGATGAGGGAGGAGAACGTCGAAGGTGAGGGATGAGGGACGAGAAGGTCGAAGGTGAGGGATGAGAAGGTCGAAGATGAGGGACGAGAAGGTCGAAGGTGAGGGATGAGGGACGAGAAGGTCAAAGGTGAGGGATGAGGGACGAGAAGGTCAAAGGTGAGGGATGAGGGACGAGAAGGACAAAGGTGAGGGATGAGGGACGAGAAGGTCGAAGGTGAGGGATGAGGGACGAGGGACGAGAAGGTCGAAGGTGAGGGATGAGGGACGAGAAGGTCAAAGGTGAGGGATGAGGAACGAGAAGGTCAAAGGTGAGGGATGAGGGACGAGAAGGTCAAAGGTGAGGGATGAGGGACGAGAAGGTCAAAGGTGAGGGATGAGGGATGAGAAGGTCAAAGGTGAGGGATGAGGGACGAGAAGGTCAAAGGTGAGGGATGAGGGACGAGAAGGTCTAAGGTGAGGGATGAGGGACGAGAAGGTCTAAGGTGAGGGATAAGGGACGATAAGGTTGAAGGTGAGGGATGAGGGACGAGAAGGTCAAAGAAGAGGGACGAGAAGGTCAAAGGTGAGGGATGAGGGACGAGAAGGTCGAAGGTGAGGGATGAGGGACGAGAAGGTCGAAGGTGAGGGATGAGGAACGAGAAGGCCGAAGGTGAGGGACGAGAAGGTCGAAGGTGAAGGATGAGGGACGAGAAGGTCAAAGGTGAGGGATGAGGGACGAGAAGGTCGAAGATGAGGGAGGAGGGACGAGAAGGTCGAAGGTGAGGGACGAGAAGGTCGAAGGTGAAGGATGAGGGACGAGAAGGTCAAAGGTGAGGGATGAGGGACGAGAAGGTCGAAGATGAGGGAGGAGGGACGAGAAGGTCGAAGGTGAGGGATGAGGGACGAGAAGGTCAAAGGTGAGGGATGAGAAGGTCGAAGATGAGGGATGAGGGACGAGAAGGTCGAAGGTGAGGGATGAGGGACGAGAAGGTCAAAGGTGAGGGATGAGGGACGAGAAGGTTAAAGGTGAGGGACGAGGAGGTCGAAGGTGAGGGATGAGGGACGAGAAGGTCGAAGGTGAGGGATGAGGGACGAGAAGGTCAAAGGTGAGGGACGAGGAGGTCGAAGGTGAGGGATGAGGGACGAGAAGGTCGAAGGTGAGGGATGAGGGACGAGGGACGAGAAGGTCGAAGGTGAGGGATGAGGAACGAGAAGGATAAAGGTGAGGGATGAGGGACGAGAAGGTCAAAGGCGAGGGATGAGGGACGAGAAGGTCAAAGGTGAGGGATGAGGGACGAGAAGGTCAAAGGCGAGGGATGAGGGACGAGAAGGTCAAAGGTGAGGGATGAGGGACGAGAAGGTCAAAGGTGAGGGATGAGGAACGAGAAGGTCAAAGTTGAGGGATGAGGGACGAGAAGGTCAAAGATGAGGGGCGAGAAGGTCGAAGGTGAGGGAGTGGGACGAGAAGGTCGAAGGTGAGGGGTGAGGGACGAGAAGGTCGAAGGTGAGGGGTGAGGGACGAGAAGGTCAAAGGTGAGGGACAAGAAGGTCGAAGGTGAGGGATGAGGGACGAGAAGGTCGAAGGTGAGGGACGAGAAGGTCGAAGGTGAAGGATGAGGGACGAGAAGGTCAAAGGTGAGGGATGAGGGACGAGAAGGTCGAAGATGAGGGAGGAGGGACGAGAAGGTCGAAGGTGAGGGATGAGGGACGAGAAGGTCAAAGGTGAGGGATGAGAAGGTCGAAGATGAGGGATGAGGGACGAGAAGGTCGAA
Source organism: Rana muscosa (assembly GCA_029206835.1). Taxonomy (NCBI): domain Eukaryota; kingdom Metazoa; phylum Chordata; class Amphibia; order Anura; family Ranidae; genus Rana; species Rana muscosa. The sequence goes on along the minus strand of JARGYO010000198.1, from coordinate 14,819,557 downwards.
GGTGAGGGATGAGGGACGAGAAGGTCAAAGGTGAGGGATGAGGGACGAGAAGGTTAAAGGTGAGGGACGAGGAGGTCGAAGGTGAGGGATGAGGGACGAGAAGGTCGAAGGTGAGGGATGAGGGACGAGAAGGTCAAAGGTGAGGGACGAGGAGGTCGAAGGTGAGGGATGAGGGACGAGAAGGTCGAAGGTGAGGGATGAGGGACGAGGGACGAGAAGGTCGAAGGTGAGGGATGAGGAACGAGAAGGATAAAGGTGAGGGATGAGGGACGAGAAGGTCAAAGGCGAGGGATGAGGGACGAGAAGGTCAAAGGTGAGGGATAGGGACGAGAAGGTCAAAGGTGAGGGATGAGGGACGAGAAGGTCAAAGGCGAGGGATGAGGGACGAGAAGGTCAAAGGTGAGGGATGAGGGACGAGAAGGTCAAAGGTGAGGGATGAGGAACGAGAAGGTCAAAGTTGAGGGATGAGGGACGAGAAGGTCAAAGATGAGGGGCGAGAAGGTCGAAGGTGAGGGAGTGGGACGAGAATGTCGAAGGTGAGGGGTGAGGGATGAGAAGGTCGAAGGTGAGGGGTGAGGGACGAGAAGGTCAAAGGTGAGGGACAAGAAGGTCGAAGGTGAGGGATGAGGGACGAGAAGGTCGAAGGTGAGGGACGAGAAGGTTGAAGGTGAAGGATGAGGGACGAGAAGGTCAAAGGTGAGGGATGAGGGACGAGAAGGTCGAAGATGAGGGAGGAGGGACGAGAAGGTCGAAGGTGAGGGATGAGGGACGAGAAGGTCAAAGGTGAGGGATGAGAAGGTCGAAGATGAGGGATGAGGGACGAGAAGGTCGAAGGTGAGGGATGAGGGATGAGAAGGTCAAAGGTGAGGGATGAGGGACGAGAAGGTTAAAGGTGAGGGACGAGGAGGTCGAACGTGAGGGATGAGGGACGAGAAGGTCGAAGGTGAGGGATGAGGGACGAGAAGGTCTAAGGTGAGGGATGAGGGACGAGAAGGTCGAAGGTGAGGGATGAGGGACGAGAAAGTCTAAGGTGAGGGATGAGGGAGGAGAACGTCGAAGGTGAGGGATGAGGGACGAGAAGGTCGAAGGTGAGGGATGAGAAGGTCGAAGATGAGGGACGAGAAGGTCGAAGGTGAGGGATGAGGGACGAGAAGGTCAAAGGTGAGGGATGAGGGACGAGAAGGTCAAAGGTGAGGGATGAGGGACGAGAAGGACAAAGGTGAGGGATGAGGGACGAGAAGGTCGAAGGTGAGGGATGAGGGACGAGGGACGAGAAGGTCGAAGGTGAGGGATGAGGGACGAGAAGGTCAAAGGTGAGGGATGAGGAACGAGAAGGTCAAAGGTGAGGGATGAGGGACGAGAAGGTCAAAGGTGAGGGATGAGGGACGAGAAGGTCAAAGGTGAGGGATGAGGGATGAGAAGGTCAAAGGTGAGGGATGAGGGACGAGAAGGTCAAAGGTGAGGGATGAGGGACGAGAAGATCTAAGGTGAGGGATAAGGGACGATAAGGTTGAAGGTGAGGGATGAGGGACGAGAAGGTCAAAGAAGAGGGACGAGAAGGTCAAAGGTGAGGGATGAGGGACGAGAAGGTCGAAGGTGAGGGATGAGGGACGAGAAGGTCGAAGGTGAGGGATGAGGAACGAGAAGGCCGAAGGTGAGGGACGAGAAGGTCGAAGGTGAAGGATGAGGGACGAGAAGGTCAAAGGTGAGGGATGAGGGACGAGAAGGTCGAAGATGAGGGAGGAGGGACGAGAAGGTCGAAGGTGAGGGACGAGAAGGTCGAAGGTGAAGGATGAGGGACGAGAAGGTCAAAGGTGAGGGATGAGGGACGAGAAGGTCGAAGATGAGGGAGAAGGGACGAGAAGGTCGAAGGTGAGGGATGAGGGACGAGAAGGTCAAAGGTGAGGGATGAGAAGGTCGAAGATGAGGGATGAGGGACGAGAAGGTCGAAGGTGAGGGATGAGGGACGAGAAGGTCAAAGGTGAGGGATGAGGGACGAGAAGGTTAAAGGTGAGGGACGAGGAGGTCGAAGGTGAGGGATGAGGGACGAGAAGGTCGAAGGTGAGGGATGAGGGACCAGAAGGTCAAAGGTGATGGACGAGGAGGTCGAAGGTGAGGGATGAGGGACGAGAAGGTCGAAGGTGAGGGATGAGGGACGAGGGACGAGAAGGTCGAAGGTGAGGGATGAGGAACGAGAAGGATAAAGGTGAGGGATGAGGGACGAGAAGGTCAAAGGCGAGGGATGAGGGACGAGAAGGTCAAAGGTGAGGGATAGGGACGAGAAGGTCAAAGGTGAGGGATGAGGGACGAGAAGGTCAAAGGCGAGGGATGAGGGACGAGAAGGTCAAAGGTGAGGGATGAGGGACGAGAAGGTCAAAGGTGAGGGATGAGGAACGAGAAGGTCAAAGTTGAGGGATGAGGGACGAGAAGGTCAAAGATGAGGGGCGAGAAGGTCGAAGGTGAGGGAGTGGGACGAGAAGGTCGAAGGTGAGGGGTGAGGGACGAGAAGGTCGAAGGTGAGGGGTGAGGGACGAGAAGGTCAAAGGTGAGGGACAAGAAGGTCGAAGGTGAGGGATGAGGGACGAGAAGGTCGAAGGTGAGGGACGAGAAGGTCGAAGGTGAAGGATGAGGGACGAGAAGGTCAAAGGTGAGGGATGAGGGACGAGAAGGTCGAAGATGAGGGAGGAGGGACGAGAAGGTCGAAGGTGAGGGATGAGGGACGAGAAGGTCAAAGGTGAGGGATGAGAAGGTCGAAGATGAGGGATGAGGGACGAGAAGGTCGAAGGTGAGGGATGAGGGATGAGAAGGTCAAAGGTGAGGGATGAGGGACGAGAAGGTTAAAGGTGAGGGACGAGGAGGTCGAACGTGAGGGATGAGGGACGAGAAGGTCGAAGGTGAGGGATGAGGGACGAGAAGGTCTAAGGTGAGGGATGAGGGACGAGAAGGTCGAAGGTGAGGGATGAGGGACGAGAAAGTCTAAGGTGAGGGATGAGGGAGGAGAACGTCGAAGGTGAGGGATGAGGGACGAGAAGGTCGAAGGTGAGGGATGAGAAGGTCGAAGATGAGGGACGAGAAGGTCGAAGGTGAGGGATGAGGGACGAGAAGGTCAAAGGTGAGGGATGAGGGACGAGAAGGTCAAAGGTGAGGGATGAGGGACGAGAAGGACAAAGGTGAGGGATGAGGGACGAGAAGGTCGAAGGTGAGGGATGAGGGACGAGGGACGAGAAGGTCGAAGGTGAGGGATGAGGGACGAGAAGGTCAAAGGTGAGGGATGAGGAACGAGAAGGTCAAAGGTGAGGGATGAGGGACGAGAAGGTCAAAGGTGAGGGATGAGGGACGAGAAGGTCAAAGGTGAGGGATGAGGGATGAGAAGGTCAAAGGTGAGGGATGAGGGACGAGAAGGTCAAAGGTGAGGGATGAGGGACGAGAAGGTCTAAGGTGAGGGATAAGGGACGATAAGGTTGAAGGTGAGGGATGAGGGACGAGAAGGTCAAAGAAGAGGGACGAGAAGGTCAAAGGTGAGGGATGAGGGACGAGAAGGTCGAAGGTGAGGGATGAGGGACGAGAAGGTCGAAGGTGAGGGATGAGGAACGAGAAGGCCGAAGGTGAGGAACGAGAAGGTCAAAGGTGAGGGACGAGAAGGTCGAAGGTTAGGGATGAGGGACGAGAAGGTTGAAGATGAGGGACGAGAAGGTCGAAGATGAGGGATGAGGGACGAGAAGGTCAAAGGTGAGGGATGAGGGACGAGAAGGTCGAAGGTGAGGGATGAGGGACGAGAAGGTCAAAGGTGAGGGACGAGAAGGTCGAAGGTGAGGGATGAGGGACAAGAAGGTCGAAGGTGAGGGATGAGGGACGAGAAGGTCGAAGGTGAGGGATGAGGAACGAGAAGGCCGAAGGTGAGGAACGAGAAGGTCAAAGGTGAGGGACGAGAAGGTCGAAGGTTAGGGATGAGGGACGAGAAGGTTGAAGATGAGGGACGAGAAGGTCGAAGATGAGGGATGAGGGACGAGAAGGTCAAAGGTGAGGGATGAGGGACGAGAAGGTCGAAGGTGAGGGATGAGGGACGAGAAGGTCAAAGGTGAGGGACGAGAAGGTCGAAGGTGAGGGATGAGGGACGAGAAGGTCGAAGGTGAGGGACGAGAAGGTCGTAGGTGAGGGATGAGGGACGAGAAGGTCAAAGGTGAGGGATGAGGGACGAGAAGGTCAAAGGTGAGGGACGAGAAGGTCGAAGGTGAGGGATGAGGGACGAGAAGGTCGAAGTTGAGGGACGAGAAGGTCGAAGGTGAGGGATGAGGGACGAGAAGGTCAAAGGTGAGGGATGAAGGACGAGAAGGTCGAAGATGAGGGACGAGAAGGTCGAAGGTGAGGGACGAGAAGGTCGAAGGTGAGGGATGAGGGTCGAGAAGGTCGAAGGTGAGAGACGAGAAGGTCGAAGGTGAGGGATGAGGGACGAGAAGGTCGAAGGTGAGGGATGAGGGACGAGGGACAAGAAGGTCGAAGGTGAGGGATGAGGGACGAGAAGGTCAAAGGTGAGGGATGAGGGACGAGAAGGTCAAAGGTGAGGGATGAGGGATGAGAAGGTCAAAGATGAGGGGCGAGAAGGTCAAAGGTGAGGGAGTGGGACGAGAAGGTCGAAGGTGAGGGGTGAGGGACGAGAAGGTCGAAGGTGAGGGATGAGGGATGAGAAGGTCTAAGGTGAGGGATGAGGGACGAGAAGGTCGAAGGTGAGGGATGAGGGAAGAGAAGGTCGAAGGTGAGGAATGAGAAGGTCGAAGATGAGGGATGAGTGACGAGAAGGTCGAAGGTGAGGGATAAGGGACGATAAGGTTGAAGGTGAGGGATGAGGGACGAGAAGGTCAAAGAAGAGGGACGAGAAGGTCAAAGGTGAGGGATGAGGGACGAGAAGGTCCATACATATGTAGCAATACCCTCAGCTTAAGCGGGCCGCAAGGTCTGATTTGGGCCCTGAGTACAGCTCTCCAACCCACCGGCAATCGGCTCTACCCACTCTGGCACAGCTAGTCTAAAGGATACACACATATATCCTTATACTTTAAGAGAGAGATTCAAACATAGAACAGTGATAAAAGGATAACGGATTTTACTTCTTGTTATGCAAAGAAAACACACAGCAATGACAATATGATTTTTAACTTGTATGCAGAGCCCTGCAATGACAGTCACATTACACCATAAGAATAAAGGGGGGGTAAAGGAACGCCACGTGGGGCAACCGTTAACTAGGTACCTTATGGCACAACAGCTAAATGTATACCTAACGGATCAGGCCTGATCCCTTACTCTAAAACTTAGTCCTGTAAGAATAATGGATTCTTCACCGGCTTGCTGTAGAGGTGGTGCACATAAGAATAATAAACACTTTGTAATCCAACAGGGAGAATCTGAACAACTGACCGTACTTCACTAGAGATCCTCTGGATCAGTCCTGCTGCGGATCTCCAGTGAGAGTCTTAAAGTGAGGTGGTAGGCCTCGGCAGTCTATAGGCACAGTACTATAAACAGGTTTTTGGATGAGCTTTCGCTCAGCTCACCCTCCGGACGCGACCCGTCCGGGACTTCCACCGGCTGTGTCGTCACTCGCACACAGCGGTTGCTGCCATCGGGTCTCCGATCCAATCTAGGCTGCAGGCAGGAGATGTTGGATGCCACCCAGGCTCGCAGAGGGTGGAAGGCTCTTTGGTTCGCTGTAAGAAGTCCCCAGGCTTCAGGCCCTCACACAGCACAGCTCCGCACAGGTGGATCAGTCTCAGCCGTCCCGTGTCCAAAGAGACCGAGCTAGGCCTCGCCCCTTCCTTATATCACTTCCCCCATGAGTCTCTGGGGCATAACCCAAAACATCCTGTGAACCAGTGGAGCTCTGGGAACCGTAGTTCTTTCTCCTAATTAAAGGGGAAACACCCCGCTACACATACATATGGCGGAATACAAAATAAATCATATTGTTTTCACCTGCTGCATACTGCACAACTATTTACGCAGAAATGCACCCAATAATCTGACTACTGTTGGGCCTGAGGCCGGACTTTCTGACAATGCCCTGACGGCCCTGGATACTGGCCATATTGGCTTGGCTCCCCCAAAGTGCCCGTGAAGTGCGGGATAAATATGTGGAGTACTTTACGGGTAGGGGGGCCATTGCTATGCCAGACAATTTATGATTTTTTACCATAAAAAAAATATATAAATATTTCAGTGAAAAACTTGATTTGTCATTATTGCTTGTGTTTCTTGAATCTGTCTCCCAGGTTCTCCTAGTGCGCTTGTAGTGCCAAGTGGATTTGTCTTTAGTAAATAACCACAATTGTCACGGTAAACAAGAACTTATTTTTCAAAATGGTATTGAGCATAGAAAGAAGAAGCCACACATTGTTGAGTAGAAAAATATTTTTATTCTGTGCACAACTTGTGCGTTATAAATATTTTTAGAACATTATAAACAGTGTTTTACCAAAAATATATTTTGTTTTTTTGGTTTTGCATAAACACGCATGTTTCAAACAATATAACATAAAAACAATGGAACTTACAAAGTTCAAACTTAGAAAAACTGAAGGCAATATCAGACATTATATAGTATTTCAAAAATGTTTTGCTGTTGCCTTCATGAGATGGGGTGATGTCACCCCTGAACAAGCCAAATTTGGAAGATGCACACAAATTTTGCGTCAAATTTGCCTAATGTCAACATGTGCTATCTCCCATCATGGGGGATCAATCAATGTTTTGGGGGTGCAAACTCTTCCTCTCACCTACTTGAGTTGCGAGGAAGGGGTTGCACCCTCAAAACACATACATTGATTTGCCCTGATGGGAGATAGCACATGTTGACACACTGTATTCATCTTCCAAATTTGGCTTATTAAATTACACAAAATTTTAAAAAAATAGGCCACAAAAACGTGAAATGGTGGCATTAAAAACATCTTTATACTCTCCCCAAAACATGAATCATGTTTTAAATTTGTTGGTCAAAACGATAGAGTTTGTGCGTTATAACGTAAATTTCTCAACTCATAACCATGAGATCCTGGATTATGATTTGTGCGCTCCCACTGGAGAAAGGAGGAGATTGATCTTCCACAAGCAGCACATCACCTAAAATAACAAAAAAAGCATGTCTTATAAATATGCATGCATGCATCTATTCCCTGAATCTGTGGTGTATGACCACCTGTTGTGGTGACAATCTCACACACTTCCTCCACATCTCCTTTCTCCACCTCTCCTTCCTCCACATCCTGAGGTTGGGGTTCACTCTGGTCCCCTTCTTTCTGAGGTTGGGGTTCCCGCTGTTCTTTCCTCAGAGTGGTGTGCTCCAAGTCTCCGCTCCCCTATGAGAATGAAACAAAAGGTATACCGTATTTATAGTACACTCGGCTTTACTCGGCTCCTCTCGCAGTCCCGCCCATCTCTGACTGCGCCGCTGACATAGAGAAAGCCGAGTGTACTTTGGCTAGTCTCGGCTCCTCTCGCAGTCCTGCCCCTGACTGTGAGCAGAGCCGAGTCTAGCCGAAGTACACTCGGCTTTCTCTGTCAGCGGCGCAGTCAGTGGAGATGGGCGGGACTGCGAGAGGAGCCGAGTCTAGCCGAAGTACACTCGGCCCCGCTCGCTCCTCTCCACAGAAATTGGCGCCAAATTTAAAAAAACGCAGAGACTGACAAGATTGCAAAGGCACTGGGCAAGGCTGCAGATGGACAGATGGACACTGGGCAAGGCTGCAGATGGACAGATGGACACTGGGCAAGGCTGCAGATGGACAGATGGACACTGGGCAAGGCTGCAGATGGACAGATGGACACTGGGCAAGGCTGCAGATGGACACTGGGCAAGGCTGCATGCTGCATTTAAATGTAAGTTTTTTTTCCTTGAATTTCCCTCCTAAAAGTTTTTTTCCTTAAAATTCCCTCCTAAAGTTGCGGTGCGTGTTATACGCCGGCGCGTGTTATACGCCGATAAATACGGTACTTTAGCACACAGATATTTGAGGGCAGAAATAGGAATATGAAACATTGCTTGGAAGTGGGGTTCAATTGTATGTTTTGGCAGAGTTACAAGCTGAAGACATGTGTAACGGGAGTTACTTTGGGCATAGGGTGACTGAGGAAATATATCTTGGACTACCTAAAATGGGATAGTAATATTTATCCACAATATCTCCCAGGATATAAGTAAAATAACTATTTACTGGTTGTTGATTCTGAAGTCAACAGGTTAATTGAAAGATTTTAATGTCATCACCTCCAACCACCTGGCTGCCTGTGTAATGTAAATTGAGTCCAGGCTAACTTCTAAAGATCTTTTCATTGTGGATTGTGATAATTAACTCTGTAATTGTATAAAGGATTCCTATGATAATGTGTATTGAAGTTCAGGAGACAGCCCGGCTACTAAAGCAATTAGGTAATTAGCTCATGTAAATTAGGTCTGGTCAAAGGTATATTTATGATAATGTGTATTGTAAGTTAGCAGACAGCCAGTCTGGGAAACGTAAAGGTCATGCATATTAGTCATTTAAGCTGTAAAGGGATTAGTTAATGAACTCACCTGTTGTCTGCTAAGGGATGTCAGAATAATGTGTATTGGGGGCTCGTTATGTAACCATTGTGTGATGTTGTGGGTGGAGTTGGGTCATTGTTCATTTGGACTGCAGTATTCTTTTGGTGTATATAAGAGCCTGCTTTCTAAATAAAGATTGTCAGACCTGCTGGAAACCTCAAGACAGAACGTTTGTCTCGTTATTGATGGAGAATTTTTCTTATGGATCTGGTTCGCCTCACTGGAGTGTCGGTAGCTGCTGTGTGTTCGGAAAGGGAATATCCTTAAACGGCGGTAACGCCTGCCGTTACATTGGTGGCAATCAGCAGGTTTGATTCCCACAGCCAGAAGGACAGCTATAAGAGGACACAGGAAATGGATGGAGCCGAAAGACCCAACATAACCAAAAAGGCCCAGCGTAACAGACAGGACACCCGAAGAGGCAAGTTTTGATCGGGCTGTTAACATAAGACTGGCACATTATGGTCCTAACTCTACAGCGGAGATCATAGACCGAGTTATAGCGGCTGTGGACCCAAATTGGCTACAGAAAAGAGGTTCTGCAGCAGCAGAAGTCAGAGCAGCACCAACTGAAAGGAGAAAGATACATTTTGCTGCTTTTAAAAATCTCATTGAAACTGAAGGGGAGATTGATGGGTACCTTGCCGATTTTGAACGCCAATGTGCCCTACATCGGGTGCCCACAGAGGAATGGGTTACCATTTTGTCTGGGAAATTGTCTGGCCGGGCCAGTGAAGCGTTCAGGGCCATCCTAGACGAGGATATTATGAACTATGGACTGGTAAAAGAAGCACTTTTGACCAGGTATGCTGTCACACTGGAGGCATACCGGAGGCGGTTTCCGAGAGACGAGCAAGCAGACTGGAGACTCATATACCGAGTGGGCATGCCGCCTACACCGCACGGGCTCCCACTGGGTCACTGGATGCTAAGCAGAATCTGGGGAAGAGGTGCTGCAGGTGTTCCTGCTGGAGCACTTCTTTGACAAACTGTCCCTGGAAGTCATAGAGTGGGTCCGGTACCGAAAACCTTTCACCTTGTCTGAAGCAGCTCACCTGGCGGACGAATACACAGACGCCCGCAAACTGGATTATCCTGTGGTCAAGACAACAGCTCGGGTGGATCATCGATCAGCGGCACCCCCTTCGGCTATCGCCTACCAACCACAGTCGTACCACCCTACAGCACCACCTCCAGTGGCCACTTATTCTCAGCAGCCCAGGTTCAACTCCCAGGACTACTCAAAACCCATCAGGTGTTTCAGGTGTAAACAGCTAGAGCACATAAAGCCAGACTGTCAGTTGAATCTAGCCAGGCAGTCCCAGTCATGGAGACAGCCAGCAAGGGGGAACCCCCACACATCCATGCCTGCGGCCCACTGCGTTGAGGAGGAAGAACATTGGGGCGTCCTGCACGAGGCTGATCCAATACAAGCAGCTAACCAGGACAACAGGCAGCAACACAGGCAGACTGTCTGGGTCAATGGAAAGGTAGCCAATGGCCTACGTGATACTGGTGCCACCATGACCCTACTACAGAAAAACCTCATCCCAGAGAGCCAACACACCGGAGACACTGTAGCCATAAGAGTAGTGGGAGGCACCGTCTTCCGGCTACCCATTGCCCGTGTTCACCTGAATTGGGGGGTTGGTTCGGGACACGTGAATGTGGGGGTGATGAAGGATTTTCCAGCGGATGTACTACTGGGGAATGATTTGGCCCCCCTCGTTTCTGCTTACGCCCCGATGGGCCTCGCTGAAGCCAACCCAGTGACTACCTGTGCCCAGACCCGTGCTGCTGGAACCGGCCCACTTGCGGCTGAGAACCGGGTAAGACTAGCTCCCCCGACATGTACCGTAGATCAGGAACAATATCACAGTTTAAAATTGGAATGCGAAAAGTTGACCAGTGAGAAATCGGAGATACAACGACACTACGTCATGTATTATGAGATGTCCCATGGCTTGAACATTGAAATGCACAAACAGGCTGAAATTGCCAAAAGGTTAAATGGGATTTGCGCCCAGGTTCTGCCTTACCTCTCCCAAGAGCATCAGCAACAAGTTTTGGGAGTCATTAAGAGAGCAAGGCAAGTGACTGCTCCAGAACTGAATTCCATTATTCGCCCTGCAACCTTACAACTTCACCATCAGCTACCAACCCGGTAAGCAAAATGGCAATGCGGATGGGTTGTCCCGGCAAACAGATGTCATCCCGGCCTCCTAGTTCCGGACATCCCCAAGTTGACCCGAGAAGGATCAAGCCGGGTCTGCCGGAGTGTCCCACAAGGAGGGAGCCATGTAACGGGAGTCACTTTGGGCATAGGGTGACTGAGGAAATATATCTTGGACTACCTAAAATGGGATAGTAATATTTATCCACAATACCTCCCAGGATATAAGTAAAATAACTATTTACTGGTTGTTGATTCTGAACTCAACAGGTTAATTGAAAGATGTTAATGTCTTTTATTTTTTATTTTTTATTCTTTATTTCTGTATCTTTTTCTTTCCCCATAGACAATATCAACAACAGTTGTTCTATTTTCTTACTCTGTATTGATGAGAAGCTTTGATTCAAGTCTCTCTCCCATTTGCTCAAACTTTTTACTTTATACTCCTCTGGAGGCGTTACCAGGAGAGCATATATTTTGGATATAACATGGGAGATTGATTCCTTTTCTTCGCAGTATGTCTCAAATCTTGTGCATGGTCTGCAGTATTTCTCCATTGGACTGAGGGATAACAGGAAATGTCTCACTTGTCGTGCCTGCCAGGCCGACATTTCAAATTGGCCACCCAGTTGAGTCATATTTTCTATTGTTGGCCAATTATCTAAATTCGTAAAGTGTGATACTTGATATAATCCTCTATCTCTAAGTCCCTGAAAGCCTCTTGCCTCCAATCCTGGTGGAAACATTGGGTTCCCCAGGACTGGTGTCAAGGGTGACTGTTCTGTAGTTATTCTAGAGTTCCGACTTATCTTATATCCCACTTGAAGTGTAGGCCCTATTATAGGGTGTGTTTTCAATGAGGGAGGTAGAGATACATAACACCAGATGGCTCTATTCAATGGAATAATACTTATCTGTTGTTCAATTCTGATCCATAGTTTATATTCTGTATGCCTACACCAGTCAATAACCCTGCCCAATTGTGCTGCCTGATAATACTTGTACATATCTGGGGCTGCAATTCTACCCCGCTCCTTCGGTATTGTTAATAAACTTCTATTAATCCTAGGTCGTTTGCAGGCCCAGATAAATTTTGAAAATTCTGTCCCTATCTGATTAAAGTAAGACCTGGGAAAATATATAGAGGTAATGCCTGAAACAGATACAAAAACCTAGGAACTATATTCATCTTTAAAATGTTGCACCTCCCAAACCAGGAGTGCATGCCCTTATTCCATTTCTTTAGCAGTATTCTGACAGTCGCTAATAACGGTCTGAAGTTCATATCGAAAATCTTTGTTAAATTTGAGGGGATCTGTGTCCCCAAATAATTCAGTGCCTTTGTCGTCCATCTAAATTTAAAGTTCTGTTGAAGAGTTCTACTTAGGTGTCCCTGTGTCGCCACTCCCATAGCCTCCGACTTACCATAATTTATCCTGAAGCCAGACAGAGCTCCATACTGTTCTACTTCCTTCAGTAAATTAGGCAATGATATTTGTGGAGAAGCTAATGAAAACAATAAGTCATCAGCATACGCCGATACCTTATATTCTTCTCCTCCTATTCTTATTCCTACAATGTCTGGGTTCTGTCTGGTCTTATTCAGAAAAGGTTCTAGTGTCAGAGCAAATAAGAGTGGCGACAAGGGACACCCCTGTCGAGTCCCATTTGATATCGGGAATATTTTAGAGTGTACTCCATTTGCCTTGACCGTAGCTTGTGGTTTCGAATACAGCTCAGTTATCCACTGTAGCATCCGATTCCCTAGCCCCATGTGTCTCAGTACTCCTAACATAAATCTCCAATTCACCCTATCAAAAGCTTTTTCCGCATCAGTGTTTATGAACACGCTAGGGTTTTTTAATTGGTTTGCTTGTTGAATTAAGTTTAGTACTTTAATGGTACTATCTCTTGCTTCACGTTTGGGAATAAATCCCACTTGATCTAAATGTACTAACTGAGACACATGGGGTTGTAATTGAATAGCTAAAGTCTTCATAAATATCTTTAAGTCTGTATTTAATAAAGATATCGGTCGATAACTACTACAACATGTCAGATTTTTACCTTCCTTTGGTAAAATCATAATATGTGCTCTTAATGTATCTGGTGTAAAGGTAGTTTCCTGTCCGATGGCATTAAATAATTTGGTCATGTATGGGCTTAATAAAGGATAAAAACTTTTAAAGTATTGTATCGAGAAACCATCTGGTCCAGGAGCCTTTCCATGTTTTATCGTTTGTATTGCTGTGAATATTTCCTCAGATGTAATGGGTGTTTCTAATTTTCTTCGAACCGGAGATGGTAGTCGGGCTAGTTGTGCAGAGGCTAGATATTCATCTAGAGGCGGGTGAGGCAAAGAAGGATATGCTAAATTGTACAGTGAGGAGTAATACTCCCCAAATTCCTGTGCGATATCTTTTGGGATTGAGAGTTTTTGGTCTCTTTTTCCCTTAATATAAGGTATATACGATCGCATTTGTTGTTCTTTCAATTTTTTTGCTAGTAATTTGCCACACTTGTCCCCAGATTCGTATGTATCCCGTCTCCCTCTTTGTAGTACCCGCCTTTGCTTTATATCGTAGGATATCTGATATCTGTCGTCTTAAATGTGCTAGCTCATTTCCTACTCCCTTTTCTGATGTTTCTTTATGTAATATCTCCAGTTCTTGCATCTTTCCCAGTAATTCATTTATTTCCTTTTCTCTGGCCTTTTTTACTCGAGAACCATGTTTAATTAAGATCCCCTTATAACTGTTTTATGTGCTTCCCATACAATTCCAGGGTCACTTTCTGCACTATCGTTTATTTCAAAATACCATGTGATTTCTTTACTCAGGTCTGCTAAAATTTCTGGTGATTGTAATAGGCTCTCATTCAATCTCCAGCTCCATTCCATCGGATGAACTGCCCCTGATAATGAGAGTTCTATTATGACTGGAGCATGATCTGACCAGGTTATGCTACCAATTGATATATCCTGCACACTAGAGAGTAATTGCTGCGGTATCAAAAAAAGATCAATCCTTGAATATAATTGATGTGGGTTAGAGAAATATGTATAATCCCTCTCATCTGTGTGCAGGATACGCCAGACGTCTATCAATTGATTTTCATGAAGTTTCTGAAGAATGCGTTTCCTTGTCCCACTAGATACTGAGGAGGAACCTCTAGAGGTATCTATTCTTGGATCTAAGGGTATATTAGGATTCCCCCCCCCCCCCAGAATTAGTTTCCCTTCTTTAAATTTTGTCAATTTTGATAGCATTTTCCCGATAAAATTCTCTTGATTAACATTTGGAGTATAAATGGTAGCTAAAGTTACTTTTGTATTCCCAATAAATCCTTTCAAAAATAAATACCTCCCTCCTGGATCTGCGTATTTATCCAACAAGGACCATGCTATTCTATTAGATATTAAAATAGCCACTCCCTTAGTTTTGGCCTCTTTGTTAGACGCCAAATATACATTGGGGAAGTATCTATTTTGGAGGTATGGGAATTTTCCTTCCTTAAAATGAGTTTCCTGTATCATTCCAATATCCGTTTTAGTCTGTCTCAAGTCATGGTGTAGCATTCTACGTTTTTCCGGGATATTCAAACCCCTTGTATTTATGGAGGTCACCTTCAATCCTCCCATCTTCTATAGTCCAGCAGGCAAAGGGAGGATGAGAAAAAAAAAAGAAAAAAAAACCCCAGGGTTATAACATCAGTACCTACTTGGGATTACCTATTTACCCGTAGATACCGAATATAGGGGGTTTGTCCAGCAGCGGCCGTAGTAGCGGAGCAATGGGCCCTGTCCCCATGGCTATTTTTTACTTAAATTATATAAAGACAAATCAACCACCTAAGTGAAAGAGGGGGTTACTAAAATTAAACCAAATTGAGATAACAAATTCACAGTTCCACCCTTCTCTTTCCCCTTACCTCCCTTCCTTCCAGTTCCATACACAAAGATTATTTTTCTTTTCATAACCCTTCCATGTTTAACCACTTGTCCACCGCCCACTGTCAATTGACGGCGGGCGGAGGATACTCTCGTTCTGGGAGGAACGTCCTCCCTTTAAAACGAGCTAGAAGGCGCGCGCTCGCCGCGTTCACAAGGCCCCGGTGCGCGTGCCCGGCGCCCGCGATTGCCGCCGGGCACCCGCGATTGCCCGGGAAACGAGCAGGAAAGTGGGTCTCTGTGTGTAAACACAGAGATCCACGTCCTGTGAGGGAGAGGAGGCTGATGGTGTGTCCCTTGTACATAGGGACAACCATCAGTCACCTCCCCCAGTCAGTCCCCTCCCCCCACAGTAAGAACACATTGAGGGAACATATTTAACCCCTTCCCGCCCCCTAGTGGTTAACCCCTTCCCTGTCAATCACATTTATACAGTAATCAATGCATTTTTATAGCAGGGATCGCTGTATAAACGTGAATGGTCCCAAAAATGTGTTAAAAGTGTCCGATGTGTCCGCCGCAATATCGCAGTCACAATAAAAAATCGCAGATCGCCGCCATTACTAATAAAAAAATAAAAAAATAAAAATGCTATAAATCTATCCCCTATTTTGTACACGCTATAACTTTTGCGCAAACCAATCAATGCTCGCTTATTGCGATTTTTTTTTTTACCAAAAATATGTAGAAGAATACGTATCAGCCTAAACTGAGGAAAATTTTATTTAAAAAAAAAAATGGGTATTTATTATAGCAAAAAGTAAAAAATAGTGTTTTTTTTCCAAACTGGACGCTCTTCTTTTGTTTATAGCGCAAAAAATAAAAACCGCAGAGGTGATCAAATACCACCAAAAGAAAGCTCTATTTGTGGGAAAAAAAGGACACAAATTTTGTTTGGGAGCCACGTTGCACGACCGCGCAATTGTCATTCAAAGTGTGACAGCGCTGAAAGCTGAAAAATGGCTTGGGCAGGAAGGGGGTTTTCGTGCACAGTAGGGAGGTGGTTAAACTAATCTGGTTTTCTAACTTTTGTTTTACCATTTACTTCTTAAGGGGGTCATATACTAAATTAAGCCGCCATATATTACCCACCACAGTATCTGTATAACATCTGTGTAGCTGATTATTAATCTATAAAGTACATTTTTCCATTATATCCTTATTACAAACCAATAATATCAAAATACTTTTAAATTTCAGCTTCAGATTAATACATTCTATATCCATCACAGGCATCCGTTTCCTATTAAAGATATTACTTACAGTTACAGTTGCCTAAACTTCCTACTCCCCTCCCCCCCCCCTCAAACAACATATCATGAGCATGTTACCATATTACCATATCACATACTATAAGCATACTCTCCCTCCCTCCTCCCCCCCACCCCCGCAACTCCTCCCATCCCCCACCCCGCCCCCCCCCCCCCCACATTCCCACTATCTATATATCTTCTGCCACACTGGTGCACTATTTATGTGTATCCCTATTCCCATGTGTCTTATTGAGATATCATTCTCAATTTATTGAATATATATAAATATATATACTCGTGCCCGTCCTGAAAATTAAATATAAAGTGTATATATTTAATAAACCCTCCTCTGTGTTATGCATGTGTATTTCTCAACTCTTCTGTTACTACTTGTGTTTCCTCTTACCACCCCTTCCATCCTCAAATGATCAACCTCCTCTAATTCTTTTATTTGATTCCTGTGTTTTATGTGATTTATGTGATTACTAAAGTTCCCAATTTACCATGTGTCCCGCTGTTGTGAGCCCCTTTAACCCATTATTCCCTATAAAAGTCCTCTTGTGTACCATCTAAATCAATAGTAACAAGGTGAACAAATATCTGCGCTAACCAAAAAAATATATATAAAACAAAAATAATAAAATAAAAAAAGCAGCTAGCACAGTCTGTTGATAAAGCAAACGTAATAGTATAAAAGTCCAAAGTGCAGCGCTTAGTGAAAATCAATGTGAAAAAACACAGTCCTGGTGCAGAATCAGCAAACAAGATGAATATAGAAAACTGATAGGAACCACCACCAGAACTTTCAGTGTGCAATCGTAAAAGCACACCACCCCAATGTGCTCACAAAATGCTTACCAGAAGGCAAACATACATAAACGATGTAAGTATATTTGCAGAGGGTCAGTATATAGACACAGATATCCAAGCCTGATGGATCACACCCACATCATAAACGACATCCAGAGCTCAGTTGGAAATGGAGATGATATGTAATCCTCAGCAGGGAGTGGTTTACCAAATGAAAGAATAAACTAACATAGTGAAGCCCATAAGGTAAAAGGGCAAAGGTATTTAATGTATTCTACTTACAACAAAAAACCATCATCAAGGCATAAAATATATATATCCGCGGCTCTCAGCGTGCTTGTATCGGCCAGCCTGACATGTTTCATCCGAATGGATATCATCAGAGGCGTGGCCTCCAATACAAGCACGCCCATATAAATACAAGAGATCAATAGCCACACTAACCTGTGATAGGGTAATGCAGCGGAATGTTCAGCTGTTCCGTGTCAGCAGCATATAGAACGCCAGGGCTCCGCTTGTACACCGCAGCCATACTAGAAAAACCGGAAGTGAAACAAAGCAAAAGGAAAGGCAGACGCGGCCGCGCATGCACAAACGGCCGTGCGGTTCACATACACAGGAAGCGAAACCAAGAGTATGTCAGTCCTTCCTGTGGGTGGAACGGGAGGCGCGATTGGACGCAGCCTCGCTTGCGTGATTGGTCACGCTGTAGAAAGTAAATAGTGGGCGGAACAAAAAGTGCGATGGACGCAGCTTAAATGACTCAGCGTGAATGATCACGCTGAGTGATGTATATGAAGGCATTTGAACTGACAGCTCCGGTGAGGGCCTAAATCGTCAACGAAGGGAGGACAAAAGGGACACCCAATCACTGCAGAAAAACCTCCACCTTCAGGACAGGAACTTCCGATCTAAGGAAGATCACTACCCTGGAGATAGCACATAGACTGTCATTACATTACGCCCAAAAAGGAAAAAAAAACAAAGGGGACAAAAAACAAATAAAATATCAAAAATATGATACAAAACAGGGAACAGCTCAACATAGTTACATGTTAAATTTGTTAAATACAATAATTCCTAGAATCAACTAAACTTGTAATATGAAGTACAGGTAATTAAACATGTAAATAATCAATTAATTAATTATGTAAATAATTAAAAAAATACAAATGCACCAAGGAGAAGACATAAGAAAGAAGGGAGGCTCATCCTGATGCATATCATAAATTAAAACAAATATTAGATTAATAATCATCCATTAGGGATGACAGAAATCGATGTAAATATAAAATATAAAAACAATAAAATATATATGGCAAACAGCAAAGGTTGGAGAAGGCAAAAAAAACTCCACTCCACTGAATGTATGTACATATACACATGGAAAAGGAAAAAAGAAAAAAAGAGAGAAAACAACTCAAGAAAAAAATGGGAATGTCACCTACACATCCTCCAAAAAATCTCAGCTGTTATTGATAAAGCAGTTCACGTCCCAATCGACATTCATGCCAAAGGGGGTGTAACATTTGAGGTTGTAAATCCAGCGAGTTTCAAGTTGTGAAATTTCACGCTTGGATAAACTCCCCCGCCAGTGTGGAGTAAAACGATCTATGGCCAGAAAAGTAGTGCCCTTAGGGTTTTTCTTGTGATACTCCAGATAATGGCGGGACACAGTGTGCTTAGGCAAACCTTTCTTGATATTGGTTATATGTTCGTTCACTCGAACGTGCATAGCGCGTGTTGTGCGGCCTACATATTGGAGACCGCAGGGACAAATTAGAAGGTAAACGACATTTAAAGAAGTACACGTGATAAAAGTGTTAATGTTATAAACTCTACCCGTGGCATGGGAACTGAACTGACAGATTTTCCTGCTTTTTTCTTCATTAATGGCACACACGTTACAATTATGACAAGGGTGATAACCCTTAGTTCTTTGAAAAAACGACACTCTATTGGGAGCATCCAAAACATTGGGAGCCAGTTGAAGCCTCAGAGGGGGAACCCCTCTGAAGACCACCTGTGGTCTATCTGGTAAAACTGACCCCAAGATTTTATCATTTTTCAAGACGCCCCAATGTTTATTGAGGATCTTTTTGATGTCAAAGTGTTGTTGTGAGAAAGTGGTGACCATAGCAAAATTATAATTCATCTCGCCAATGGACACCTTCTCTCTCTTCTGAAGAACAGAGACACGATCCATGCTGCCTACCTCTCTGATAATGGTGTTGAGGTCATTTACGGTGTACCCCTTTTCCATAAACCTCTCTTTGAGTACATTAGCCTGTGAGAAAAAGTCATCTTTCAGAGTACAATTTCGTCTTAGACGAAGAAATTGACTTTTTGGCACTGATTTTAACCAAGAGGGGTGATGGCAGCTCCCCTGTCCAATATAGCCATTACGGTCAGTGGTTTTAAAAAACGTTGATAAATTAAAAGCACCATTTTTAACCCGTATGTTGAGATCCAAGAAATGAACTACCTCAGAACTTGTTTCAAACTGCAATACAATTCCCAGTAAATTATTATTGAGGTATTGCATAAAGGTGGTAAGCGACGTCATGTCGCCATTCCACAGGAGGAGGATGTCGTCTATATACCTGCCCCAGAAGACCAACTCGGGTCTCCTATTGGCATAGACGACATCCTCCTCCCATTTGGCCATGAATAAATTGACCATGCTGGGCGCAAATTTAGCGCCCATTGCAACCCCCCTGTTTTGGAGGTAATGAGTTCCCCCAAACCAGAAATAATTATGGGTCATAACATATTTCAACAGATCCAACACAAAGTCCTGCTGGGATGGAATTAATTCAGAATCTCTGGTGAGGAAACTTTCCACCGCTTTTAATCCATCGTCATGAGAGATAATGGTGTAGAGCGAGGCCACATCAGCGGTGGCAAGAATGTAACCCTCCCTCCACTCCAGTGCCTCAAAACTACGAATAACCTGTGCTGAGTCCTTGATGTAGGATGGAGTGCCAGACACCAGAGGTTGTAGGAAGCCATCAATGTATTTGCCAATTCTGGAAGTGATGGAATCCAGACCACTAATAATTGGTCTCCCAGGGGGGTGGATCAAACTTTTATGTACTTTAGGCAAAAAATACATGACTGGCTTCCTAGGGGCCGACGGGATCAAAAAATCCCTCTCTTTCTTATTCAAAAGATTACATTGATATCCCCTATCAATAAGTGTAGTAAGTTCCCTTTTATATTTAAAAATGGGATCATGGTTGGGCGTTACATAAGTATCAACATCTGATAGAATTCTTTCCATTTCTAGAATATAGAAACTCTTATCCATCACCACTATACCTCCCCCCTTGTCGGCAGGGCGAATAATGATATCAGTTCTCTCTTTCAGGGATTTTAATCCCTCCTTAAATCTAGAGTCCTGGTAGTTTTTCTTAATCACCAATTTATCTATATCTTTTAGAACTAGTTCTTTAAAAACCGAGATAGACGGTGGTATAAAACCAGGTGGGTTGAAAAGAGAGGCGTTAGACAGGCCAGAATGTCTAACACCATCAGTCTCTTCAAGAGAAGTGGTAACAGTTTGTGACAGAAAGTACCTTTTAATATTGACCTTTCGGATATACCGTTGAATATCCATGAATACTCCAAATTTGCTCAGAGGTTTATCCGGAGCAAACTTGAGTCCATGGTCTAATACAAATTTTTCATTATCAGTAAGAGTATTTTGGCTAAGATTAAAAATACCAGCATCTCTTACACTCTTTGCCTTTTTCGATCGACCCCTCCTCCCCCCTCTGGTCCCTCTCCTGGTTCTCCCCCTCTCTTCCCTCTCTGCGGGACCCTGGGAAAAAAAGGAACAGAAGTCTGGGCAGACGGACCAGGGTAATAGGAAGGGCCTTGATTAGGTGAATGAGGTCTCCTAGGTGAATAGAAGCTCGGGCTGTCCCAGCCAGAACGTCCGTAATCCTGACGATTATTTCTTGGAGTACGTGCAGATGGATGTTGAACTATGTATCGATCGTCAAAAACCTGTTCACCATAGTCATCATAACCACACAGGTAATCCTCTAGCGGTGCATAGCGATTATGTACAGGAACCGTATTGACACGATCATTCTGGACATAATCGCTAGGACCATAGTTTCTCAAAGGGGCTCCTTTTTTACGGGGATGTTTATAAGGCACAGATTTCTGGTTATTAGTAGCAACTCTCCGCCAACTTCCTTTGGTGGAGGTCCCATTATGATTAGCATATGGTACAGGAGGGGCAGGAGGTTTCGGGTGAATAACAGGCACAGAGGGGCGTTCCTCTCCTCCCTCAACGAGAGCCAACCTCTTAATTTGCCACTTAAAAACCCGACTACTAGTATAGTCCTCCAAATCCCTTGTGAACTTTTTTTTCTTTTTAGTTTTCTGATCTAGGTCCTCCTTCTCCAGGAGTTTTTTTAAGGGTATCGGATTTGGTTTTATACTCCTCCGATTGCATATAAGATGATAACTTCTCCTTGACATCTGATATGTCTACATCAAGTTGGTTTAATTTACGCCTTTTTCTGGCGATTAAAAATCGCAACAGATCTAAACCTACATCATTGAAATATTTAAACCAACCTAAGAGGTCTATTTCATCCTCTTGCGGGGTGATCTCAAATCTCAGACTCCTGGGCACCATTTTGTCATTAAGATATTTTTCTAGAAACGCATTGTCCCAGTAACCATGAACCTCCGAGATCATCAAATTTTTAAGGTGAACAAAAAGACCTCCAATGTCTAAATTCTGTTGAACCTCTACATTATTAAAGCAATCTTTAAGATTCATAGAACGTGAATTACGAAAATCAAATACATCCATATTAGTGAAAAGGTGAAAAGCAGCAAATATCAAAAATCAAAAGACAATAGTAACAAGGTGAACAAATATCTGCGCTAACCAAAAAAATATATATAAAACAAAAATAATAAAATAAAAAAAGCAGCTAGCACAGTCTGTTGATAAAGCAAACGTAATAGTATAAAAGTCCAAAGTGCAGCGCTTAGTGAAAATCAATGTGAAAAAACACAGTCCTGGTGCAGAATCAGCAAACAAGATGAATATAGAAAACTGATAGGAACCACCACCAGAACTTTCAGTGTGCAATCGTAAAAGCACACCACCCCAATGTGCTCACAAAATGCTTACCAGAAGGCAAACATACATAAACGATGTAAGTATATTTGCAGAGGGTCAGTATATAGACACAGATATCCAAGCCTGATGGATCACACCCACATCATAAACGACATCCAGAGCTCAGTTGGAAATGGAGATGATATGTAATCCTCAGCAGGGAGTGGTTTACCAAATGAAAGAATAAACTAACATAGTGAAGCCCATAAGGTAAAAGGACAAAGGTATTTAATGTATTCTACTTACAACAAAAAACCATCATCAAGGCATAAAAATATATATATCCGCGGCTCTCAGCGTGCTTGTATCGGCCAGCCTGACATGTTTCATCCGAATGGATATCATCAGAGGCGTGGCCTCCAATACAAGCACGCCCATATAAATACAAGAGATCAATAGCCACACTAACCTGTGATAGGGTAATGCGGCGGAATGTTCAGCTGTTCCGTGTCAGCAGCATATAGAATGCCAGGGCTCCGCTTGTACACCGCAGCCATACTAGAAAAACCGGAAGTGAAACAAAGAAAAAGGGAAGGCAGACGCGGCCGCGCATGCACAAACGGCCGTGCGGTTCACATACACAGGAAGCGAAACCAAGAGTATGTCAGTCCTTCCTGTGGGTGGAACGGGAGGCGCGATTCGATGCAGCCTCGCTTGCGTGATTGGTCACGCTGTAGAAAGTAAATAGTGGGCGGAACAAAAAGCGCGATGGACGCAGCTTAAATGACTCAGCGTGAATGATCACGCTGAGTGATGTATATGAAGGCATTTGAACTGACAGCTCCGGTGAGGGCCTAAATCGTCAAGGAAGGGAGGACAAAAGGGACACCCAATCACTGCAGAAAAACCTCCACCTTCAGGACAGGAACTTCCGATCTAAGGAAGATCACTACCCTGGAGACAGCACATAGACTGTCATTACATTACGCCCAAAAAGGAAAAAAAAACAAAGGGGACAAAAAACTAATAAAGTATCAAAAATATGATACAAAACAGGGAACAGCTCAACATAGTTACATGTTAAATTTGTTAAATACAATAATTCCTAGAATCAACTAAACTTGTAATATGAAGTACAGGTAATTAAACATGTAAATAATCAATTAATTAATTATGTAAATAATTAAAAAATACAAATGCACCAAGGAGAAGACATAAGAAAGAAGGGAGGCTCATCCTGATGCATATCATAAATTAAAACAAATATTAGATTAATAATCATCCATTAGGGATGACAGAAATCGATGTAAATATAAAATATAAAAACAATAAAATATATATGACAAACAGCAAAGGTTGGAGAAGGCAAAAAAAACTCCACTCCACTGAATGTATGTACATATACACATGGAAAAGGAAAAAAGAAAAAAAGAGAGAAAACAACTCAAGAAAAAAATGGGAATGTCACCTACACATCCTCCAAAAAATCTCAGCTGTTATTGATAAAGCAGTTCACGTCCCAATCGACATTCATGCCAAAGGGGGTGTAACATTTGAGGTTGTAAATCCAGCGAGTTTCAAGTTTTGAAATTTCACACTTGGATAAACTCCCCCGCCAGTGTGGAGTAAAACGATCTATGGCCAGAAAAGTAGTGCCCTTAGGGTTTTTCTTGTGATACTCCAGATAATGGCGGGACACAGTGTGCTTAGGAAAACCTTTCTTGATATTGGTTATATGTTCGTTCACTCGAACGTGCATAGCACGTGTTGTGCGGCCTACATATTGGAGACCGCAGGGACAAATTAGAAGGTAAACGACATTTAAAGAAGTACACGTGATAAAAGTGTTAATGTTATAAACTCTACCCGTGGCATGGGAACTGAACTGACAGATTTTCCTGCTTTTTTCTTCATTAATGGCACACACGTTACAATTATGACAAGGGTGATAACCCTTAGTTCTTTGAAAAAACGACACTCTATTGGGAGCATCTAAAACATTGGGAGCCAGTTGAAGCCTCAGAGGGGGAACCCCTCTGAAGACCACCTGTGGTCTATCTGGTAAAACTGACCCCAAGATTTTATCATTTTTCAAGACGCCCCAATGTTTATTGAGGATCTTTTCGATGTCAAAGTGTTGTTGTGAGAAAGTGGTGACCATAGCAAAATTATAATTCATCTCGCCAATGGACACCTTCTCTCTCTTCTGAAGAACAGAGACATGATCCATGCTGCCTACCTCTCTGATAATGGTGTTGAGGTCATTTACGGCGTACCCCTTTTCCATAAACCTCTCTTTGAGTACATTAGCCTGTGAGAAAAAGTCATCTTTCAGAGTACAATTTCGTCTTAGACGAAGAAATTGACTTTTTGGCACTGATTTTAACCAAGAGGGGTGATGGCAGCTCCCCTGTCCAATATAGCCATTACGGTCAGTGGTTTTAAAAAACGTTGATAAATTAAAAGCACCATTTTTAACCCGTATGTTGAGATCCAAGAAATGAACTACCTCAGAACTTGTTTCAAACTGCAATACAATTCCCAGTAAATTATTATTGAGGTATTGCATAAAGGTGGTAAGCGACGTCATGTCGCCATTCCACAGGAGGAGGATGTCGTCTATATACCTGCCCCAGAAGACCAACTCGGGTCTCCTATTGGCATAGACGACATCCTCCTCCCATTTGGCCATGAATAAATTGGCCATGCTGGGCGCAAATTGCAACAGACTGTGCTAGCTGTTTTTTTTATTTTATTATTTTTGTTTTATATATATTTTTTTGGTTAGCGCAGATATTTGTTCACCTTGTTACTATTGTCTTTTGATTTTTGATATTTGCTGCTTTTCACCTTTTCACTAATATGGATGTATTTGATTTTCGTAATTCACGTTCTATGAATCTTAAAGATTGCTTTAATAATGTAGAGGTTCAACAGAATTTAGACATTGGAGGTCTTTTTGTTCGCCTTAAAAATTTGATGATCTCGGAGGTTCATGGTTACTGGGACATTGCGTTTCTAGAAAAATATCTGGAGGACAAAATGGTGCCCAGGAGTCTGAGATTTGAGATCAAGAGGATGAAATAGACCTCTTAGGTTGGTTTAAATATTTCAATGATGTAGGTTTAGATCTGTTGCGATTTTTAATCGCCAGAAAAAGGCGTAAATTAAACCAACTTGATGTAGACATATCAGATGTCAAGGAGAAGTTATCATCTTATATGCAATCGGAGGAGTATAAAACCAAATCCGATACCCTTAAAAAAATCCTGGAGAAGGAGGACCTAGATCAGAAAACTAAAAAGAAAAAAAGTTCACAAGGGATTTGGAGGACTATACTAGTAGTCGGGTTTTTAAGTGGCAAATTAAGAGGTTGGCTCTCGTTGAGGGAGGAGAGGAACGCCCCTCTGTGCCTGTTATTCACCCGAAACCTCCTGCCCCTCCTGTACCATATGCTAATCATAATGGGACCTCCACCAAAGGAAGTTGGCGGAGAGTTGCTACTAATAACCAGAAATCTGTGCCTTATAAACATCCCCATAAAAAAGGAGCCCCTTTGAGAAATTATGGTCCTAGCGATTATGTCGATCGAAAAAGGCAAAGAGTGTAAGAGATGCTGGTATTTTTAATCTTAGCCAAAATACTCTTACCGATAATGAAAAATTTGTATTAGACCATGGACTCAAGTTTGCTCCGGATAAACCTCTGAGCAAATTTGGAGTATTCATGGATATTCAACGGTATATCCGAAAGGTCAATATTAAAAGGTACTTTCTGTCACAAACTGTTACCACTTCTCTTGAAGAGACTGATGGTGTTAGACATTCTGGCCTGTCCAACGCCTCTCTTTTCAACCCACCTGGTTTTATACCACCGTCTATCTCGGTTTTTAAAGAACTAGTTCTAAAAGATATAGATAAATTGGTGATTAAGAAAAACTACCAGGACTCTAGATTTAAGGAGGGATTAAAATCCCTGAAAGAGAGAACTGATATCATTATTCGCCCTGCCGACAAGGGGGGAGGTATAGTGGTGATGGATAAGAGTTTCTATATTCTAGAAATGGAAAGAATTCTATCAGATGTTGATACTTATGTAACGCTCAACCATGATCCCATTTTTAAATATAAAAGGGAACTTACTACACTTATTGATAGGGGATAACAATGTAATCTTTTGAATAAGAAAGAGAGGGATTTTTTGATCCCGTCGGCCCCTAGGAAGCCAGTCATGTATTTTTTGCCTAAAGTACATAAAAGTTTGATCCACCCCCCTGGGAGACCAATTATTAGTGGTCTGGATTCCATCACTTCCAGAATTGGCAAATACATTGATGGCTTCCTACAACCTCTGGTGTCTGGCACTCCATCATACATCAAGGACTCAGCACAGGTTATTCGTAGTTTTGAGGCACTGGAGTGGAGGGAGGGTTACATTCTTGCCACCGCTGATGTGGCCTCGCTCTACACCATTATCTCTCATGACGATGGATTAAAAGCGGTGGAAAGTTTCCTCACCAGAGATTCTGAATTAATTCCATCCCAGCAGGACTTTGTGTTGGATCTGTTGAAATATGCCATGACCCATAATTATTTCTGGTTTGGGGGAACTCATTACCTCCAAAACAGGGGGGTTGCAATGGGCGCTAAATTTGCGCCCAGCATGGCCAATTTATTCATGGCCAAATGGGAGGAGGATGTCGTCTATGCCAATAGGAGACCCGAGTTGGTCTTCTGGGGCAGGTATATAGACGACATCCTCCTTCTGTGGAATGGCGACATGACGTCGCTTACCACCTTTATGCAATACCTCAATAATAATTTACTGGGAATTGTATTGCAGTTTGAAACAAGTTCTGAGGTAGTTCATTTCTTGGATCTCAACATACGGGTTAAAAATGGTGCTTTTAATTTATCAACGTTTTTTAAAACCACTGACCGTAATGGCTATATTGGACAGGGGAGCTGCCATCACCCCTCTTGGTTAAAATCAGTGCCAAAAAGTCAATTTCTTCGTCTAAGACGAAATTGTACTCTGAAAGATGACTTTTTCTCACAGGCTAATGTACTCAAAGAGAGGTTTATGGAAAAGGGGTACGCCGTAAATGACCTCAACACCATTATCAGAGAGGTAGGCAGCATGGATCGTGTCTCTGTTCTTCAGAAGAGAGAGAAGGTGTCCATTGGTGAGATGAATTATAATTTTGCTATGGGCACCACTTTCTCACAACAACACTTTGACATCAAAAAGATCCTCAATAAACATTGGGGCGTCTTGAAAAATGATAAAATCTTGGGGTCAGTTTTACCAGATAGACCACAGGTGGTCTTCAGAGGGGTTCCCCCTCTGAGGCTTCAACTGGCTCCCAATGTTTTGGATGCTTCCAATAGAGTGTCGTTTTTTCAAAGAACTAAGGGTTATCACCCTTGTCATAATTGTAACGTGTGTGCCATTAATGAAGAAAAAAGCAGGAAAATCTGTCAGTTCAGTTCCCATGCCACGTGTAGAGTTTATAACATTAACACTTTTATCACGTGTACTTCTTTAAATGTCATTTACCTTCTAATTTGTCCCTGCGGTCTCCAATATGTAGGCCGCACAACACGTGCTATGCACGTTCGAGTGAACGAACATATAACCAATATCAAGAAAGGTTTTCCTAAGCACACTGTGTCCCGCCATTAGCTGGAGTATCACAAGAAAAACCCTAAGGGCACTACTTTTCTGGCCATAGATCGTTTTACTCCACACTGGCGGGGGAGTTTATCCAAGCGTGAAATTTCAAAACTTGAAACTCGCTGGATTTACAACCTCAAATGTTACACCCCCTTTGGCATGAATGTCGATTGGGACGTGAACTGCTTTATCAATAACAGCTGAGAATTTTTGGAGGATGTGTAGGTGACATTCCCATTTTTTTCTTGAGTTGTTTTCTCTCTTTTTTTCTTTTTTCCTTTTCCATGTGTATATGTACATACATTCAGTGGAGTGGAGTTTTTTTGCCTTCTCCAACCTTTGCTGTTTGCCATATATATTTTATTGTTTTTATATTTTATATTTACATCGATTTCTGTCATCCCTAATGGATGATTATTAATCTAATATTTGTTTTAATTTATGATATGCATCAGGATGAGCCTCCCTTCTTTCTTATGTCTTCCCCTTGGTGCATTTGTATTTTTTAATTATTTACATAATTAATTAATTGATTATTTACATGTTTAATTACCTGTACTTCATATTACAAGTTTAGTTGATTCTAGGAATTATTGTATTTAACAAATTTAACATGTAACTATGTTGAGCTGTTCCCTGTTTTGTATCATATTTTTGATATTTTATTAGTTTTTTGTCCCCTTTGTTTTTTTTTCCTTTTTGGGCGTAATGTAATGACAGTCTATGTGCTGTCTCCAGGGTAGTGATCTTCCTTAGATCGGAAGTTCCTGTCCTGAAGGTGGAGGTTTTTCTGCAGTGATTGGGTGTCCCTTTTGTCCTCCCTTCCTTGACGATTTAGGCCCTCCCACCGGAGCTGTCAGTTCAAATGCCTTCATATACATCACTCAGCGTGATCATTGATCATTGAGCGTGATCAGCTGAGTCATTTAAGCTGCGTCCATCGCGCTTTTCATTCCGCCCACTATTTACTTTCTACAGCGTGACCAATCATGCAAGCGAGGCTGCGTCCAATCGCGCCTCCCGTTCCACCCACAGGAAGGACTGACATACTCTTGGTTTTGCTTCCTGTGTATGTGAACCGCACGGCCGTTTGCGCATGCGCGGCCGCGTCTGCCTTCCCTTTTGCTTTGTTTCACTTCCGGTTTTTCTAGTATGGCTGCGGTGTACAAGCGGAGCCCTGGCGTTCTATATGCTGCTGACACGGAACAGCTGAACATTCCGCCGCATTACCCTATCACAGGTTAGTGTGGCTATTGATCTCTTGCATTTATATGGGCGTGCTTGTATTGGAGGCCACGCCTCTGATGATATCCATTCGGATGAAACTTGTCAGGCTGGCCGATACAAGCACGCTGAGAGCCGCGGATATATATATTTTTATGCCTTGATGATGGTTTTTTGTTGTAAGTAGAATACATTAAAATACCTTTGTCCTTTTACCTTATGGGCTTCACTATGTTAGTTTATTCTTTCATTTGGTAAACCACTCCCTGCTGAGGATTACATATCATCTCCATTTCCAACTGAGCTCTGGATGTCGTTTATGATGTGGGTGTGATCCATCAGGCTTGGATATCTGTGTCTATATACTGACCCTCTGCAAATATACTTACATCGTTTATGTATGTTTGCCTTCTGGTAAGCATTTTGTGAGCACATTGGGGTGGTGTGCTTTTACGATTGCACACTGAAAGTTCTGGTGGTGGTTCCTATCAGTTTTCTATATTCATCTTGTTTGCTGATTCTGCACCAGGACTGTGTTTTTTCACATTGATTTTCACTAAGCGCTGCACTTTGGACTTTTATACCATCTAAATCAGCCTCAAGCCTCGTACACACGACCGAGTTTCTCGTCGTAAAAAACACGTCGTTTTTTTCGACGAGATTCTTGTTAACCTTGTCGATTTTCTCGTCAAGCTTTCCATGCGTACACACTGACATTTCCCAATTTCCTCGTTGTTCTCCGCGGTCACGTCCAGCACGTACGACGGCACTATAAAGGGGAAGATCTTTTTTCTTGGTGCCACCCCTTGGGCTGCTTTTGCTGATCTCGTGTTACTGTGTGTGAAGTAAAAGTTTGGGAAGAGACGATTCGCGCTTTTCAGTCTTCGTACTTTTCAGTTCGTTTTCTGCGGTTCAGTTTGTGCTTGTGGGTTCGTATCTTGACTTTCAGGGTGTCTAGGCAGGTCGTATCTGTTTTACAGTGCGTTCTTGCCTGTCCATTTCTGTTTTTCAGTTCGTTATTCATAGGCCTTGCTGTTCTAAAGTGCGTTCTGTTCTGTACGTTCTGATAAGACAACCGTTTCCTAGCCATGTCGCCTGGACGTTCTCGTCGTCGAGTTCGTGCTGTGCGGGCGCTTGGTGTTGGTCTGCTTGTTTTGGACCAAGACCAGTCCATGAATGGTGTGAGGAGGAGTTCATGGACCAAGAATTGGTTGCTCCAGCGGGACCAATTCTGCCATATGCCTCTGCTGCGGGAGATCGTCGAGAATAATCCTGAGGACTACAGGAATTTTCTGCGGATGTCTGACCCCGTTTTTCAGGAACTGTTGGCTTTGGTGTCCCCCTATATTACCAGGCAGGACACCGTTATGCGGGAAGCCATCAGTGCTGAGCAGAGGCTCATCGCCACGTTACGTTATCTGGCGACAGGGAGAAGTCTTCAGGACTTGAAGTTCACGACAGGCATCTCCCCCCAGGCTCTGGGCCTCATAATCCCAGACACCTGTTCTGCCATTATACAAGTCCTGCAGGAGGACTATATTAGGGTAAGTTTTCTCCATTAAAATCACATTTTATGTATTACATGTATGCTAATGTATTGTATTTCTTTCATCCTTCCCTAATTACCATGCTTGTAATATGCTGAGAATGTCCCCTTTGTCCTCATGCATGCTGGAAGCTTTAGATTGCCCCTTTTTTCTCCTCCATGCATATTTCCCTTCACTAACCTTTCCAGCAGGGGCGCCTGTTGCTCCAAATGTTTGGGGGTTCAAACCCCAATTTAGGAAATAAACTTCCTCCTTTTTTGCTCTGGTGCCTATTAAACGCCCCCATTTGTTCCCTCCAATGCAGCCATTTTGTTCCCTCTAATGCAGCCATTTTGTTCCCTCCAATGCAGCCATTTTGTCCCTTCCAATGCAGCCATTTGGTTCCCTCTAATGCAGCCATTTTGTCCCCTCCAATGCAGCCAGTTCCCCCCCAGCCCTGCACTTACCTTCTTGTGGTCAGCGCCATCCTTCTTCTGTCCTTGATGTCTTCTCCTTCCCTTGATGTTGCATCAGCCAATCATGTTACCATTAAACAGACTTGTTGAACATGATTGGCAGAGCAGCCTGTCAGTGTTTACCCAAGGAATGCCCCCCCCCCTGCGTCCCCTATTTAACTTTTCTGAAGCCAATTACATCCCTCAGGCTGTAATGTGCAAGACAATTTTCCTTACTGTTTCTGATATGCAATTTTAAGCCCATAAATGCCGCAGTTCTTCATATGTCGGTCGCTTAACAGGGGGCCAGCCACCTGAATAGTGGGCGGCATAGACAATACATAGGTTTATGCAAGGCATGAACCTATGTATTGTTCTGAGTGACGGGCACAGGAGAGAGGGGGCAGTGCTCCAGCGTCCACTCTGGACGCACCGCCACTGCAATGCTATCCTGTGGCCAAACACATCTACCCCCCTCCCCATTATAATTTATTCATGGACAATCATAGGGGGTGATGAATATGATACATGAGCCTTCCATTATACTTATTTAAAACACCTTAATAAACGTAGACTTTGCTTGATGTTGGCCTCTAATGTATTTTCTTAGAATCTCCTTGTAATGTTTGATTTGTGTATTCTAATATTTTTTCATCTTGTTTGACTCCACAGCTTCCTTCCACGCCACAGGAATGGCAGACTGTGGCATCGGAGTTTGCCACGCGGTGGGACTTCCCCAACTGCGGTGGTGCTATAGACGGGAAGCACGTCAGCATCGTGCCGCCACCCCGTTCTGGGTCCTACTACTTCAATTACAAGGGGTTTCATAGCATTGTGCTGATGGCGGTGGTGTCAGCACGGTATGAATTCCTCTATGTTGATGTAGGGAAGAATGGCCGGATGTCCGATGGGGGATCCTTCATCCAGACGGAGTTTGCCCTCCGTCTCCAGAGTGACGACCTTGCATTGCCACCGGATGCAGGGAATGTTGAAGGACTCCCCTTTGTTTTTTTGGCTGATGAAGCCTTCGGGCTCGGACCACATCTTATGAGGCCATTTCCTCAGAGGACCCTGACCCCAGAGAAGAGGGTGTTCAATTACCGGCTGGCCAGGGGCCGAAGAGTCGTTGAAAATGCCTTTGGCATAATGGCCAGCCGGTTCCGCCTTTTTATGACTTCAATACACTTGGCGGACTACAAAATAAACTATGTAGTATTATGCTGCTGTGTGCTACACAATTTTCTCTGCCGCAAATCTAATTCCTATATGGCCTCAGTTTTGCCTGAGGCTGGACTTTCCCCTGATAATCCCCTGCCGGGCCTGGAATCTGCCCGTGCTGGTTTGCCCCCCCCAAAATGCCCGTGAGGTTCGGGACAAATACATGGACTATTTCACGGGTAGGGGGGCAATTCCTATGCCAGGCTATGGCTAAAGATTCCTGTCTAACCATCAAAATAAAAATCTGGTTTAAACTTCTAACTTTTGTTGGTTTCCTGTCTCCTAGTTTGTCTTAGTGCATTTGTAGTGCCAAGTGTATTTTCCTTTAGTAAATACCAACCATTTCACTATGTAACCTTTAAAAAATAACCAAATAAGGTTAGAGCGTATTAGAAAAAGAAGCTACACATTGTTTGTGTTCAAATATTTTACTATGTGCAAATTCACACACTTTTTTTTTTTATTTTACATTTTTTGTTTGCCTGGCCACAAACCGGCAATTGTTTTCTTAGGAAAATACAAAAACAACAGTTGCATTCCAAAAATTACAAAATTGGATACCTCGGAGCAATCTGAGACATTCACTTACACAAACTATATGTCTCTATGTGCCCGTCCTAATATGGGGTCCTGCCACCCCTTGCCCAGCCAAAAATTGAATATGCACACAATTGGGATTATTTTCCTATAGGGATTTTAGACTCCTGATCCCTATTGTCAACATGTGCTATCTGCCATCAGGGGTGATCAATGGACGTGTTTTGGGGGTGCAACCCCTTCCTCAGTTCACCTACTTTAGATACGAGGAAGGGGTTGCACCCCCAAAAGACGTACATGGATATCCCCTGATGGCAGATAGCACATGTTGACACACTGTGTGCAGATTCAATTTTTGGCTGGTTTGATTGTCAAAAAGTTTTTAAAAAGTTGAAGAACAAACATGAAAAAAAAGGGGGTTTGGATGCCTTATTGAATTCTCCCCAAAACATCGAGAATGTCTTTAAATGTTTGATCCATCACATGAATTCTTTCTTTAATTTTGTCCAGTTCCGTGCTACATTCCATCACTTGCTGGATGAGGCGGAGGGCACTGTCAGCAGAGAAACCTGTACTATCCTTCACCCCAACATTCACATCCCCTAAAAACAAAATAAAAAGGTATTATAACTCTGCAGGCCTACCTCTCTTACCTGAAGCTGTGGTGTCAGATACTGACCTGTTGTGGTGACCAGTTCCACAACGTCATCCACCTCTCCTTCCTGCACTTCTCCTTCCTCCACCTCAACTTCCTCCACATCTTTAGGTTGTTGGTTTTTTGGAGTTTGGGGTTGTTGTGAAGCTGTGGGGTTCCTGTGCTCCCTGGAGTGTCCTCCTCCCAGTCTTCTCTCCCCTATGAGAATCAAACAAAAGGTAGAGTTATCACACAGAAATTCTCTATGTAAAAAAAACAAACAGGCTAAATTGCTTGGAAGTGGGGTACAAGTGTGTGTTTGGGCGGAAGTTAAAGATGAATGCATTATTTCTGACCAAGAATATGTTTAGTATTCACCTTTGTCTGTCATTTTTTAGACATGTAGGCAACACAAAAATTCTCTGATGCACCTGTGTGGGACACCCAAAAAAGGCGGGTCTGGTGGCCCACACTATAGTGCTCCAAAGTACAGATGTGGAAGCAGCTGCTGAGTGTCCTCTCCTTTACACAGTTTACAGTTTGCATTTCATTCTCTTTACAAACAC
Source organism: Rana muscosa (assembly GCA_029206835.1). Lineage (NCBI taxonomy): Eukaryota > Metazoa > Chordata > Amphibia > Anura > Ranidae > Rana > Rana muscosa. The sequence goes on along the minus strand of JARGYO010000198.1, from coordinate 14,785,869 downwards.
ATCATCTAGCCTAAAACTTTGTGCCCCAAATTTCCCAAAAAATGGCAGATGTCGAATTACTTTTGTGGCTGTAAAATAAGCCAAAACAGCGGATAGTGGCCGAACGAAGTGTCTGTAACGTAACGAACGATTACTGTGCCCAAGCAAGTTCAAAATATTACATTTTGGAAGGGAGTCCAATAAGAAAAAAAAACAAAACCAGCAACATGTCAGTTTAGAAAAGGATTAATAGCAGAAAAGTGTACATTTTACTTACTTTTTGCGAGCATTCTCTTAATGCTCCTTAACTGCTCTGGCTCCCTCAGTTTGAGGTCTGACCACCTCTTTCTGAGCTGCTCATTTGAGCGTTTCACCCCGAAATTCGTCTTCAGACTCTTCACAACTTTAGTGAGGATTTTGGCCTTCCTTCTATTTGGTTTGCTATACGACCCATGCTTTGCGTCATAATCAGACTTGAGCAAGATGTCCACCATCTCCGCCATCTCGGCAAAAGACATATTCGATGCCTTGAATCTCCTCCTTGATCGTGACGTTTCCTCGGTCTCCGGGCTTGTCTCCTCCTCATTAGTTGCGGAATTATCAGACACCTGCTGTAACTCCGCCATATCTGTCTGCGCGCCGAAAGAGAAGGGGCGGGGAAAAGATGTTAGTTAGAACGTCATGGGCGGGCGACGTGTGCGGAGCGACGTGTTCGTATTTTGACGCATGCGTGGTGTGTATATAGCAAACACACATGTGACTATAGTACGTTCGGTGTGCGGAGAGAGGAGTTCAAGTGACGGACGTGCGAATGAAGGTATGTGATTTTGAGACTGTGCCAAATCGTTGGCCTATACTGTTTTGAGAATGTTGTAGGATATATATGGTGACTACGATGTTAAGGAGGTTAGGCTGTTTGCCTCACATTAGTTATATATTATTTATTTAACTTGCAGATACAATATGAATGTCTTTATTAGCGACAAAGAGTTCCTGGCGGAATTTATTGACCGGGTAAGGGAGCTGCCGGCTCTGTGGGAGACGAAAAACCCCATCCACAAAAAAAGAGGGGTGAGAAAAGCAGCGCTGGAGAAGCTGCTCCCATTTGTGCAGACCAAGGTGCCCACAGCCACAGCAAAACAAGTGGACACTAAAATTGGGAGCTTGAGAGGCACCTACAGGACTGAACGCTCTAAGGTCCTGGCTTCTCAGAGGTCAGGAGCAGCAGCAGATGATGTGTATGTCCCGATTTTGTGGTACTACAGCAGGATGTCCTTCCTGGATGACCACATTGAGGCAAGGCCATCACTCTCCACTCTTCCCCCCAGACTTCCCTGCAGCCAACCTGAGCCTTCTCTGGAGCAAGAGGAGGCAGCCATTATGGATGATCCTGATTTGGCCATCTGGAGCCAGGTATAGTATTAAATGAAATTGCATTGTGATAAAATTGATGTTTGACAAATATGTCAAGATGAGAAACATACAATATTTTGGGTTCCACATGTGAAATCAAGATCTCGAGACATTAGTCTGCACTTAATTGGGTGCTAAAAAGTCAATCTGATGTAGGTGTAAATTAGAAAAAATGATTTCTGGATTTACATTCTATTTGCTTCAATCATGTTTATAAAGTTTGATGCAAAGATTAAACCAACATATTAAACTATGTCCCTTTTTCATACACAGGATGAAATCAGCCAGGAGGAGGGTCTGGAAACTGTCAGGCAGGAGGAGGAAGGGCCCAGTGGCAGCCAGGAGGAGGCAGGGCCCACTGTGAGCCAGGAGGTGGCAGGGCCCAGTGGCAGCCAGGAGGTGGCAGGGCCCAGTGGCAGCCAGGAGGTGGCAGGGCAAAGGAGAAGCACCAGATCCCAGGTGCCTCCCATCCGGCTTCCCAAAAGAGGCAGGAGGGACAGGACCACCAGTGAGGCAGCAATGGCCCTTATTAAAGAGGCCCATGCCACCCTCAAAGAGCCCACATCCCCTGAAGAGGCCATTGCCGGCCTAGTGGAGGCAAAGTTCGAGGTGATGAGCATGGAGCAACGCCTCCTATGCGAGCCCCTGCTCATCACCTTGCTCAACAAGGGGGTGATGGAAAAAATTACCCCCAATACAGCTATTTGTGAGGTGGCACAACTGTCCCAACCTCAACCTCCTCCTCCACCTCCACATTCTTCTTCTGCCCCACCCCCTTCTCCTCCACCTCCACCTTGTTCTTCCGCCCCGCCCCCTTCTCCTCCACCTCCACCTTGTTCTTCTGCGCCACCCCCTTCTCCTCCACCTCCTCCTCCTCCTGACAGGAGTACCCCTCCAGTGGCCCAGCCTCCAGCCAAACGAAGAAGGAAGGCTGCAGGGAAGGCTTCAGGAAAGGTTGCAGGGAAGGTTGCCAGGAAGACGAGGAAGTGATGGCCTTGCTTCATTGTGGTTGGACAGAAGGCAGCCTGTTGTAGTACCACACACTTGGGACATATATATCACCTGCTGCTGTTCCTGACCTCTGGGAGGCCAGCATCAGATTGTGTTCAGAAATGTTGGCCTTCTCAAGCTCCCAATTTTAGTGTCCACACAGGGTTGCTGTGTGCTCTGGGGTCCCTGGGATGCACAAATGGCAGCAGCTTCTCCAGCGCTGCCTTCTCTTTATTTTAGTTCAAACATGAATAAATGTTATTTTTCTTTAAGTTCATACTTGACTATGTGTATTTGTAAAAATTTAAAATCTAGCTTTGGAGTAAGCAGATACATTTGACTGACAAAAAAAGGGACAGATAACAACCCCCCAAAAAATAACTCAATCGTATTTCCCAAAAAAGTGTGTAAAATTTCAATAATATATATTAAAAGATTCAATGGGAGATCACTATCAAAACATTGCGAAATTACAATTAACATCAATTAGAAAAATATCTAATTTTTAAATATTCCTAAAAACTTGCACGATATAATACACATAAATCTTCTTAAGAGCAGCATGAAAAAGGTTAAAAAAAGACAGTCATAACTCTGTGTGAATATCAGCAGCAAAAGAAGTTCATTCGTTTGGATTAATGTAACATTCTAACGAAGATTTCAATGCACAACATTTAAACGATGCAAAAATTTGGAGCGTGACGAATGTGCTATCTCCATTACGAAGGCTTGTTTTACCAGAAGATGCGCTCCCGTCTCATAGTTGCTTCTGAGCATGCGCGCTTTTGGAAGAGTCGTAAAAGCATACACACGAACCATTTTCTCGTCACAAAACAGGCCGACAAGAAACACGACGAGGAAATCTGGAATCCTGACGAGAAAATAGAGAGCAGGTTCTCTATTTTCTCGTCGAGATTCACGGCAATTTTCTCGTCGTAAAACCATACACACGAACGGTTTTCTCGACAAAAAAGCTTACGCGGCACTTTTCTTGCCGGTTTTGGACGAAAAACTCGGTCGTGTGTACGAGGCTTGACTCTCTCTTTATCCAGTGTGGCATAGCACATACAGGCACCTACTGCTAGGCATCCCTCTCATATACCCTGCGCTCTTCCGCCCCTCTCTCCATCCTCATCTCCTCCTACACCTCCTGTTTCCTCTCCACCCATTTGAGCATTCCACAATATTATATGCAGAAGAGGGAGAAGAGAAGAGAGAAAGATAAAGAAAAATAAAGTAAAAAGATAGACCCTGGACTAGTCTGGGATTGGCTAAGCAGGATGCAGAGAGTGCAGCGATGCAGAAGAAAGGCGGTGATGGAGAAAGAAAGAAAGAAGCAGCGAGGGGGGGCGGGGAGGAAGGGAGGCCAGCAGAAAGAAGGAAGAGAGCAAAAAAGCATTTACAACATTTTATATCCATCTTGTTCAGAAACACGCTCACAGTAAAAAAAAAAAAAAAAATCCAGTATTGTCACTTTGACCTCAGACGCTCAAGCAAGTCTATTAAACTCTTCCCACCCATCTCCCCCAGCTCCGGGTGGAGACATATATAAAAAAAAAAAGGGGGGAGGGGGCAAAAAAAAAAAAGGGAGAAGAGTTTAGGGGGGCGGGGGGACAAGAGAGAGAGGAAGGCAAAAAGGAGCCAAAAAAAGAACAAAAAGGATAAATCCGCCAAAAGAAGAAAGATTTTAAGTCTTCCCATTAATTCATACTTAGTGTTCCATCTCTATATACCAGATTCATTGTCCAGTTCCAGGGCCTGTGGGTTCCTTTCTTGTTGATATCCTGTTTCCCCCTGCTCGCTGTCTCCACCTAAGTGGTTGTAGCCAGTCTGGTATATCACATTGCTCTATCCCCAAGAATAAAAATGCATCTGGTAAATCTGAGGGATCATTCACAGAAAAGAATTGTGCCCCTTTTTGAATCGTCAGTGAAATGGGATACCCCCAGCGGTAAGAGGCGCCCACTGATCTAATCTTCTCCAGCAGTGGTCATAATATAGCCCTCCGCTGGAGAGTAGCCCGAGAAAGATCTGGGAGTATTTTTACAGTATATCCCTCATAAGTTATTTGCTCCATATCCCATGCTTTGCGAGCAATGCGTTCTTTATGGGCATACCGGTGTAATCTTCCTATCACATCTCTCGGTCTTGCTAGGTCTGTAGAGCGGGGTCCCCACGCTCTATGTAGCCTATCAAATTCAGTTTCCTTCACGTCTTCTGTTACACCTAGTTGTTGGCATATAGATATTACTACTGTCTGTATTTTATCATCCCCCACTTCCTCAGGAATCCCTCTAAATCTTAAATTGTTCCTTCGGCTACGGTCTTCAGATTCCTCCAATCTTAACTGGAACATAGAGACCTGTTTTCTCTGTGATAGTTGCTCCTTTTCCAGTTTCGTAATCCGCTCATCTAATTTGCTCACCATTATCCCCTCTCCTGTTACTTTCTCTTTCAGTGTTTGTATCTCAGTTCGGATCAACTGCATTTCCTGTCTATGGCCATCCTCATACTGAGCCATCATTGTCTCCAAATCTTTCCATGTAGGCAGTGCTTTCAAAATCTTTTTTAGCTCCGGATATATTGTCCCAAAAGATGTCCCTTCCTCCTGATCTGACATTACTTTTTTCTGGCTCTGGCTCTGATTCTGACTCTCCACCTCCTCCTCTTGTTCCCGTTCTTGTTATTATTAAGTCTGGAATCAGGGGCAAACTCAAGCGGGGTGCTGCCTTTGGTATTTCCAGACACAAATTTCCACGGGTCTCCACTACTGCCGCCCGTGCTGCTGCTGCTGCTGCTGCTGCTGCTCTTGTCTGGATAAAGAAGTCCTTAATGACCGGTTGTATAGGTTGTATAGGTATTGTATGTGGAGGGTTTTTATTCTCTCCCCCTTTCTTCCTTCTGTTGCTCATCCCCCTCTGTCTTACTTTATCAGAGCGCAACACTATAACTCATATGGGGTCATATAGTCTATTTAGTCATATAGTCATATAGTCCATCTCCTGTTATGCACCCCAGGCTGTCATCGCCAAGTTCAATATTATACTCAGAGATTACTTAATATTTAAGCACCCCGCGCCCCCTTAACATTAACAATCCTGTGGGTATCTATGTTTCCATGCCTTAGCCGCTAGTTCTTCTTTATTCTAAGAACCTCAAGAACCTCAAGAGCCTGTTGGCCTGTATCTCCTATAGTTCTACGCCGCGACTTCCGTCTTCCACCTCAGTTTGCCAGATCAGGTCTCAATGAGTATGAGTAGACGTGGAGTGGATGTGGATGGGAGTAGATGGGAGTAGATGTGCGGAGGTCTGTACATCAATACCTGGTGTCCAGTTCTATATTCAGGCATCCGTGACTTCCGCCTACCCATAGCTTTCACCATCACCTCCGAGACTCCGCTCCGAGACTCCGCTGCTGCTGTTGCTAACCGTCCTCCTCCACCGTACTACTTCACTGCCGCACCGCCGTAATACCAGTATGATTTAACTACCGGACACCGCAGAACAAGGCAAGGTAAGGTAGAACAGAACATCCGCGGTGGTCAGTTTTCTTTCTCCAACTACATCAGCCACAGGGATCGCACCATGCCCCGGGCACCTGTCTCCTCACTCTGCCATTCCCGCCGCTGCTAAGCCACGCCCCCTCTCTGACCCAGTCTCAACCCCTGCTTCAAACTTGAAAGTCATTTAAGCTGTAAAGGGATTAGTTCATGAACTCACCTGTTGTCTGCTAAGGGATGTCAGAATAATGTGTAATGGGGGCTCGTTATGTAACCATTGTGTGATGTTGTGGGTGGAGTTGGGTCATTGTTTATTTGGACTGCAGTATTCTTTTGGTGTATATAAGAGCCTGCTTTCTCAATAAAGATTGTCAGACCTGCTGGAAACCTCAAGACAGAGCGTTTGTCTTGTTATTGAGGGAGAATTATTCTTATGGATTTGGTTCGCTTCACTGGAGTGTCAGTAGCTGCTGTGTGTTCGGAAAGGGAATATCCTTAAACGGCGGTAACGCCTGCCGTTATAACATGTTTTTAAATTTATTTCTAAGCTGGAATCCTGACCTTTTTTGTCCAAGTTGCACACATGGAGACACCCCAAAAGTATCCACTGTAGCACCTGTGTGGGATACCCTAAAAAGGTTGTTCTGGTGTCCCACACAAGTGCTCCAGAGTACAGCTGTGGAAACAGCTGCTGAGTGTCCTCCCCTTTACACTGAATCAAGTTTGCATTTCACATTCTAGTTCAAAACACATCATCTAGACAACAATGTTTATAAACATTGTTTTAATAGAAATAGGCATGACCAAATGTGGTTTACCTGTATCTGCGCAAAATATCGAATTTTGAGGATTGATGTTTACTACGAACGATTATACTTTGGCAACTACCCTGAAAGTTGCCATTTTCAAATACCCAACCAGTCAATCAAAGCCCATGGAGCAAAACATGCAAGTATAATAATCAAATTATTAATAACACAGGAGAAATACTTACTTTTTACTAGCATTTTTTTGATCTTCCTGTACTGCTCCGGCTCCCTCAGCTTCAGGTCAGACCACATTTTTCTCAGCTGCTCCTTGGAGATCTGGACCCCAAATTTATGGTACAGACTCCTCACCACTTTGCCCATTATTTTGGCCTTCCTGAGATTTGGGGTGCTGTACGGCCCATGCTTCCCATCATAATCTCTCCTCCGCAAGATGTCCACCATCTCCGCCATCTCAGCAAAGGACATATTACTGGCCTTGTATCTTCTCCTGGATCCGGACGTTTCTGGCTCCGGGCTTTCCTCGTCGGAACCTAAAACAACCCGCACCTGCTGTGTCACCGCCTTGTCGTCTTCCACTTTGCGTCGAACGAGAAGGGGCGGGAAGTATCCGAGGAAGAACGTCAGGGGTGGTAACGTCAGGGGCGGCCGACGTGGGCGGAGTTTCACACATGTGCAGGGAATATAATGATAACACGCATGTGTCGTAACGACGTTGTGTGAGCGGAGAAAGGAGGACCGGAAGTTTCAAACGTCACTGTCGAAGGTAAAAATTAAAGTTGGGGCATCAGTGGCCTATACTGATTCATGATTTTAAAGGGCCATTTTGGGATAATATTAGGACAGTTTAGGCTGACCTAGTGTTTTTGTCTTGTGTTTTATCTTGCAGCAAAAATGCAGAGTTTTAAGGATCCTGTGATATTCAGAGCATTTATTGATAAATATAGAGAGCTCACAAACTTGTGGGAGGTCAAAAATTGTCTATACCATAATCGTGTGGTACGGAGGGCAACAATTGAGAAATTAGCGGAATAAATGAAGACCTGGATCCCAGAGGCAGACTATAACATGATGAACAATAAGATGAATAATATGAGGAATAGCTACAAAAAACAGTACAAAGAAGTCCGCGAATCCCGGAGATCAGGAGCATCAGCAGACCAAGTACATGTCCCCAAGCTGTGGTACTACAAACACCTGCGATTTCTGGACGACCAGATTGAAGCCAGGGAATCTATATCCAGCCTTCCCTCCACCCTTCCCTTCAGCCTTCCCTCTACCACTCCCTCTACCCTTCCCTCTACCCTTCCCTCCACCCCTGCAGAGGGTGACGTGGAGCTAGCTGACCTCGAAGAGCCGGATCTGCACATCTATAGTCACACAAAAAAAAAAAACAGTAGTGGCCAGAATTGATTGGGACAAGAATGAATAATGCTGGGGTCAGAATGAGAATCTTTTCTATCTATTAACATTAAATTTGCAACAGTCATGAGCTGAAAATTGTGTGTGATTGATGAACCAAAAACTAAAACTATGTCCCTTTTTTATACACAGGATGAGGTCAGCCAGGAGGATGAGGCTCCGGAATGTGGCAGGCATGAGGAAGTCGGGCCATGTGGCAGTCAGCAGGTGCCCAGGCCAAGTGGCAGCACCCAGTCAGAGGAGCTTCTCCTCCAGGTCAGACCAAAAAGGGCCAGGAAGATCACCCGGGTGGAGGAGGAATCCCTGAGGATCATAAGGGAAGCAGCAGAGATCATGAGGGCTCCCCTTAACCCTGTAGAGGCCTATAGCTGCTACCTGGCCGATAAGCTCCATAAAGTGGAGGAGAGACAACATGCCCTCTGTGAGGAGCTTTTTTTCTAAGGTCCTTCACAGGGCGGGGAGGGGCCAGCTGACAGAGGCCACACATCTGTGTGATCTGGTCCTTCCTTCTCCTTCTTCTCCTGCCACATTCCCACCACCAGAGCCACAGCCTGCAAGGGGGCGTGGAGGGAGCCGTGGAAGAAACGCTGCAGGGAAGCGTGGAGGGAACGCTGCAGGGAAGCGTGGAGGGAAGGCTACAATGAAGACCAGAAAGTGATTCCCTGGCTTCAAGCTGCTCTGCCAGAATACGCAGTTTGTTGGAGTACCCCAGCCTGGGGACATGTATGACATCTGCTGCTGCTCCTGATTTCTGAGATTTGGGGGCCAGATTGTGATCCCAATTAGAGGGACTCCTCACGTTATTTATTGGGGTCCAAAGGCTGCATAAACTCAACTAATTTCTCAATTGTTGCCCTTCATCTTTATTTTATTTCCATAATAAATAGATATTTTATTTAATTTAAATACTTGCCTATGTGTTTTTCTTGTGAGTAGGAAGGTACATTTCATAAATACAATGTGTAATTAACAAGGGACACCAACACCAACCTCCTTGAGGGAAAAAAATACAAGATAATAATGTTGTTGTGATAACTTGACCAGAAAAAAAAAATGGAGATCACAAGAAAATATTAAAAGGCCAGAAAATAATAAGGAGATCTTGATTCAAATCACCAACAAAAACAAAAAAAAAAAAAAAAAATTTTGGAGACCTGCCTTTAAAATAAAATACGAAGATTCATGAGATCACAAAGAAATCATTTTGACAGAACTCGGTGTGAATATCCGCACAGAAAACTAAAATTTTTACGAGCATTAGAAAGAAGAAAAGAATGCGCTACATTTAACGATGCAATAATTTTCAGCATGACGAATGTGCCATCTCCATTCCGAATGCTAGTTTTACCAGAACGAGCGCTCCCGTCTTGTAATTTAGTCTGAGCATGCGTGGATTTTTCTCAGATGGAGTTCCACACAGATGATCGGAATTTCCTATGGTTTTTTTTTTCCATCGGAAAAATTTAAAACATGTTCTATTTTTTGACACCAATGAAAAAAAGCCGATGGGGCACACACACGATTGATTTTTCTGATGAAAAACCGATCGTGTGTACAGGGCATAAAGGATAACTTGTAAAAAAATATATAAGAACAAAGAGGGCGTTGAATTCAGATTTTCTAAGTGTCACTGAAATTATCACTCCACAAAACAGGGACCACCCTCAGGAACAGAAAAAAAGGCCCAGAGTTAGAGCCCATTCACACAGGGGCAACTTTGGATCCAACTTCAAGTCGCCCCAGGTCGCCCCTAGTTGCCTCAAGTCGCGCTACATGAGAAAATCAATGTAAGTGAATGGAGCCGTCTTAATGCACACTACTGCAGTCGCTCCGACTTCAAAAAAAGGTTCCTGTACTACTTCAATCCGACTTCTAGATGACTGCTAGGTGACCTGTACCCATTGATTTCAATGGAAGTCGCCTCAGAAGTCGGATGACTGTCTTAACAGAAGCAACTTTCCAGGAAGAGAACATACATTTCTCAGGCAAACCCCTCCCTCCCCCTCCCTCCCACAGAGCTGATTCTTGTTTTATTGGCCACTGGAATGTCTCCTGTCCTGGAAGCAACTTCAAGTTGCCTTGTAAGTAGCTTTGTGTCGTGCTGTGATTCATACTCAAGTCGTGTCCAAGTTGCCTACCAAAGTCGCGCTGGAAGTCGTGTTGCCCCTGTGTGAATGCAGTCTTAAGAATCATCACACATACAATGTATCTCATACAAATGAGAGCAACAAACGTCCAAGAGCCCATGGAAATTTACTGATAAAATTGATTCATAGCATATTAAATCCAATGCTTTTTGGGGGCCAAACACACTCCCTCTTCATCAAGATGGTACAAATACAAAGGTCATTAATCTAAAAGTAAAAGGTCATAAAGATAAAAACAAATATGCAAGTAAAATAAAGTCAATATAAATGTCAGAATATATACTTCACAGTATATACCCATTTGCAAACAGGACAATATTGACTGTAATATTGTCCTGCTATTATATATTAGTTTCACTGTATGCTAATGCAGTTTTGTTACCTCTGGTGTGTGTATGTAGGATATTGTTGTCTTTGAGTCTGTTATTTACTGGAATCAGATATTATATGTAAATGGGTATGTACTTTTATATTTATAACCTTTATATAAATTTTTTTATTTGTATATTTTTTTTTTTATATTTATGGCCTTTTACTTTTAGATTAAAAGGGTTGTAAAGGTTTGTTTTTTATTATCTATATAGGTTCCTGTAAGCTAGTGCATTGTTGGTTCACTTATCTTTTCCCTTGATTTCCCTTCTAAATGTTTTTTTTCTTTGTCTGAATTTCTCACTTCCTGTTCCTCCTCAGTAAGCTTGCCCCCGTCATCCCAGCTGTTCTGGCTGGGGGTTAGTCAGTGTGCTCGCCCCCCCCCCCCCTTGGGACTACATCCCTGCGGGGATGTAGTCCCAAGGGAGGGGGCGAACACGCCGACCAACCCCCAGCCAGAACGGCTCAGATGATGGGGGCAAGCTTACAGGAAGTGAGAAATTCAGACAAAGAAAAAAAACATTTAGAAGGGAAGTCAAAAGGAAAAGGTAAGTGAACCAACAATGCATTAGCTTAAAGGATCCTATTCAGAAAATAAAAAACAAACCTTTACAACCTCTTTAATTATCTTTGTATTTGTGCTTGTTTTGTAACCCTGATGAAGGGGGAGTGTGTTTGGCCTTTGAAACGCATTGGGTTGGAATCTTGGACGTTTTACAATCTTCTTGTAGTGATTCTTCAAAGTTGTGACTGCTTCCATGTTTCCAGTTATGCCACGTACACATGAGCGGAAATTCCGACAGAAAAAGTCAGATGTGAGCTTTTGGTCGGAAAATCCATTTGTCTGTATGCAATTCCGACGTGCAAAAAAACAGGCATGCTCAGAATCAAGTACTAGACGGAAGCGCTCGGTCTGGTAAAACTAGCGTTCGTAATGGAGATATCACATTCGTCACGCTGCAAATTATTGGATCTTTTAATGGAGCACATTCTTTTGTCTTTATAATGCTAGAATAATGAAGTTGTTTTGCTGCTGATATTCACACAGAGTTCAGACAAACTTATTTCTTTATTATTTCTCGTGATCTCATGAATAATCTTTATTTTTTTTAAAGCCAGATCTCCATAATAATGTTTAGAATTATTTTTTATAGTGATCTTTTTTCCTTTTTCTATTTTAATCAAGATCCCCTGTTTTTTTTTTATGATTTTAAAATTATTTTCTAGTGATCTCCATTATTTTTTTTTTTTTTTTTTTTTCGTGTGTGTCAAGTTACCACAACAACATTATTATCTTGTATTTTTTTAACCTCAAGGAGGTTGGTTGGTGTCCCTTGTTAATTTGACATTGTATTTTTGAAATGTACCTGCCTACTCACTAGGGATGAGCTTCGAGTTCAAGTCGAACTCATGTTCGACTCGAACATTGCCTGTTCGCCTGTTCGCCGAACAGCGAACAATTTGGGGTGTTCGTGGCAAATTCGAAAAGTCTATGGGAGAAATGTAAAGTGCTAATTATAAAGGCTTATATGCAAGTTATTGTCATAAAAAGGGTTTGGGGACCCGGGTCCTGCCCCAGGGGACATGTATCAATGCAAATTTTTTTTTTTTAAATGCCCGTTTTTTGGGGAGCAGTGATTTTAATAATGCTTAAAGTGAAACAATAAAAGTGAAATATTCCTTTAAATTTCGTACCTGGGGGGTGTCTATAGTATGCCTGTAAAGTCGCGCTTGTTTCCCGTGCTTAGAACTGTCCCTGCACAAAGTGTCATTTTTGAAGGAAAAAAAGTAATTTAAAACTCACTCGCGGCTATTACTGAATTGTCGGCTTTTATCAATACATAGAAAAGTCATTGATAAAAAAAAAAAAAAAAGCAAATTCAATTACCAGGCCCTTCAGGTCTGGAATGGATATTAAGGGGAACCCCGCCGCAAATTAAAAGAAAAAATGCGTGGGGTTCCCCAAATATCCATACCAGGCCCTTCAGATCTGGCATGGATTTTAAGGGGAACTCCACCCCAAATTTAAAAAAAAATGGCGTGGAGTCCCCCCAAAAATCCATACCAGACCCTTATCCGAGCACGTAACCTGGCTGGCCGCAGGAAAAGAGGGGGGGACGAGAGAGCGCCCCCCCCTCCTGAACCGTACCAGGCCACATGCCCTCAACATGGGGATGGGGACAAGGGCCTCATCCCCACAACCCTTGCCCGGTGGTTGTGGGGGTCTGCGGGCGGGGGGCTTATCGGAATCTGGAAGACCCCTTTAACAAAGGGGACCCCCAGATCCCGGCCCCCCCCCCTATGTGAATTGGTAAAGGGTACATTGTACCCCTACCATTTCACGAAGAAAGTGTCAAAAAATGTAAAAAAAAAACACACAAACACCTTGAAAAAGTCCTTTATTAAAAAATAAATAAAAAAAACATTCTAGCGGTGAAATCCAGTGTCCCACGGCGATCCGATGCCCAGCACTGTCTGTCATTGGTTAAGCCTGAGCGGACCTGATGGGGAACTTCCTCTGCAGTCTATTACATGTATAGACCGGCCCCTTCTAAAGTTCCCCATCAGGTCCGCTCAGCCAATGACTCGGTGTAAGGCTGAGGACCTGATGCGGAACATGAGAAGGGGCGGGTCTATACATGTATTACAAAGTGAGAGAAGTTCCCCATCAGGTCCGCCCCCTCGGTATGTCAGACCCCGCCTACGTCATTGGCCTGAGCGGGGAACTTCCTTCACTGTGTAATTTAAATTTGTACAGTGTTTTAAGTTTTAAATGACTTTTTTTTTGGGGGGGACTCCACGCCATTTTTTTTTAAGTTTGGGGTGGAGTTCCCCTTAAAATCCATGCCAGATCTGAAGGGCCTGGTATGGATATTTGGGGGAACCCCACGCATTTTTTTTTATTTGCGGCGGGGTTCCCCTTAATATCCATTCCAGACCTGAAGGGCCTGGTAATTGAATTCTGGGGGACCCCCACGCTTTTTTTTTTATCAATGACTTTTGTATGTATTGCCGGGAGCCGACAATTCACTAATAGAGTGAGTTTTAAATGACTTTTTTTCCTTCAAAAATGACATTTTATGCAGGGACAATTCTAAGCACGGGAAACAAGCGCTACTTTACAGGCATACTATAGACACCCCCAGGTACGAAATTTAAAGTAATATTTCACTTTTATTTTTTCATTTTAAGCATTATTAAAATCACTGCTCCCGTAAAAACGGCCGTTTTTAAAACTTCTTTTTGCATTGATACATGTCCCCTGGGGCAGGACCCGGGCAAACCCTTTTTAGGACAATAACTTGCATATAAGTCGTTATAATTAGCACTTTTGATTTCGAACGTTCACATCCATTGTATTTAATAGGGTTCTAACGTTCGTGCGAACTTTCGGTCCGTTCACAGGTTCTGGTGCGAACCGAACAGGGGGGTGTTCGGCTCATCCCTGCTACTCACAAACAAACTGTCCTATTTGAAGAAAAACACATAGGCAAGTATTTTCAAAAAATATCCATTTATTCTGGCTCATAACAAAAGAAAGAGGAAGGCAATGCTGGAGAAACTGCTGGAATTTGCGAAGCCTTTGGACCCCAGGGCAGACATCAACTCTTTGCAAAACAAAATTGGTAGCCTGAGAAGTCCATATAATAGGGAGCACAATCTGGTCCTGGACTCCCAGAGATCAGGAACAGCAGCAGATGACATATATGTCCCGAGTCTGTGGTACTACAACAGCCTGCGTCTTCTGTCAGACCAGACTGAACCCAGGCCATCACTTTCTTGTCTTCCTTACACACTTCCCTCCAGCCTTCCCTGCAGCCTTTCCTGCACACTTCCTTGTAGGCTGTGGCTCTGGTGGTGGACTTGTGGCAGGAGGAGGAGGAGTAGGAGGAGGATGGGCGAGCTCACATAAGTGGAAGTGTTCTGTCAGTTGGCCCCTCATCCCCTTATGAAGGGCCTGAAAAATAATGTCCTCACAGATGAGGCGTTGGCCCTCCTCCATTTTCTGCAATTTACCAGCTACATAGCAGCCATAGGCCTCTTCAACGTCGGGGGGGGGGGGGGGTTCTCAGGGCTGCATTAGCCTCCCTAATGAGACCCAGTGCTGCCTCCTCCATGTTACTCCCCTTCCTGGGCCTTATTTTTTGAAGGGGAAGGGGAGGCACTTGAGATTGTGTGAGGCTACTGGGCCCAGCCACCTCCTGGCTGACACTTACCCCAGCATCCTCCTGCCTGCCACATTCCAGAGCCTCCTCCTGGCTGAGGTCTTCCTGTGTATAAAAAAGGGACATAGTTTTAGTTTTTGGATCATCAATCACACACAATTTTCAGCTCATGACTGTTACAAATTGAATGTTAATAAATAGAAAAGACTATCATTCTGACCCCAGCAGTTTTCATTCTTGTCCCAATCATTTTTGGCTACTACTGTCTATTGATATGTCAAACACTTTTTGTGAAATCATTAATTTGTTATCAATAATAACATCTAGTTAACATCAATATTTTTAGGACAATAAATATGTAGAAAAATACTATACCTGGCTCCAGCTGGGCTCCTCCACTTCTTCCTGGATGGAAGGCCCAGGTTGGTCCTCGGAAGCCTCCGCTGGAGTTGAGGGAAGGGTGGAAGGAAGGGGCCTCACTTCAGTCTGGTCTTTCAGAAAACTCATTCTGTTGTAGTACCACAGACAGGGTACATACACATCCTCTGCTGCTGCTCATGATTTTTGGGAAGCCAGGACCTTATTACGCTGCTTCCTATACATGCTTCTCAAGCTAGCAATTTTCTTTTCCACAAAGTTTGCGCCGGGGACCTGCGTCTTCACAAATTCCAGCAGTTTCTCCAGCGCTGCCTTCCTAGATGGTTTAGTTCTATATAAGGGGTTTTTCTCAGATCCCTGTACCTGTCTATAAATTGGGCCATGAAATCAGAGTCCTTGAACTGTTTCATATTTTCTGCAAGACAAAACACAAGACAAAAACCCTAATGTCAGGCTAAACTCTCCTAATCTTATCCCAATATAGGCCTCAATCTAGAATCAGTATTGGCCACTGATGCCCCAAGTTTAATGTTTACCTTCGTTAGAATGATCGGTGCTTCCCTTACTCCTTCCTCCGCACACAGAACGTAGGTACGACACATGCATGTTAGCTTTATATACACTGCACATGCGTGAAACTCTGCCCGCATCGCCCGCCCCTGACGTTCTTTCTAGTATATTCCCGCCCCTTCTCTTTCATCGCAGTGAGAGAGGACATGGTGGAGACACAGCAGGTGCATGATAATACCAGTAACGAGGAGAAAATCCCAGAGCCAGAAATGCCCCAAACCAGGAGGAGATACAAGGCCTCAAATATGTCCTTTGTAGAGATGGTGGAGATGGTGGACATCTTGAAAAGGACCGACTATGATGGGAAGTATGGACCGTACCCAAACCCAAATGTGAGAAAGGCCAAGATCATGTCTAAAGTTGTGAGAAGTCTGCACAGGAATTTTGGGGTATGACGATCCAAGGAGCAATTGAGGAAACGCTGGTCAGACCTGAAATAGAGGGAGCACGATCAGCACAGAAGGATCAGGAAACTGCTTCTAAAAAGTAAGTATTTCTCCTGTGTTCCTATTATTATTATTACTTGCATGTTGCTCCATGTGCTTTTCTTTACTGTTGGACAGTTTAAAATGGCAACTTTCCTACAAAGGCGTGGCGGCATCCCGTGACCATTGCAGGTGTTGTCCGTTGTGCCGCACGTGCGCGGCACACGGTGATGTCACGCCATCCTCCGACAGCGGTATTGATGGCGGTGGCCGGGGACTTCGGTCCTTCAGGAACGCCA
Organism: Rana muscosa; assembly: GCA_029206835.1. Classification (NCBI taxonomy): domain Eukaryota; kingdom Metazoa; phylum Chordata; class Amphibia; order Anura; family Ranidae; genus Rana; species Rana muscosa. Next base: position 14,769,444 of record JARGYO010000198.1, on the reverse strand, counting down.
GGGAGGCCGCACATGGGCCACTGTCCATGGCGGCCATTGGCGTCCTCGTGTGCGTGGGGGGGTGGGTGGCGGTGGCGGCGATAGTGCAGGTACCTCAGGCGGGGGGGGGAGAAGGCGGGTGGGGTTTGGTATTGAGGCGTGCCCAGTTCAGGACCTTTGCCCCTTTATGAGGCTTCAGCCCCAGTGGACTCGCTTAAACAGAGTTCCCATCGGTGGCTTGGACGGTGGGACACCGCAATAACTGGTCCACACAAGTAAGCAACATCCCTACCCCCCTTTTTGTGGCTCTCTACAATGGACTTACAGCTTTATCTTTCCTACCTCCAAACTAATATGGTTATACTTCCTTTTAATTTTTTCTTGAATGCAGATCCCTGTGATCGCAGGCATTTCAAAATTATATATCTACTCAAGGGAATTCTTCAATTAATCCCCCTATATTTTGAGTATCCTGCTCAGTGATTTATGCTATCTACCCTGATAGTCCAGGTAACCTTTTCTTTCACCTCACTCTTTCTTCTTTACTTCCCTAGCATTTTTATTCATTGATTTATTCACATACATTTTTTCATCACTTCATCTAGATGTATTTCTTATTCTGTTTTGTTTTACATTTTGTTATTTACACATTACACATTTTTTCTTGCACAACAGATATTTTAGTTTATACATGTCCATACCTTCTCACATTTTTCACTACACACCGTGGCCTCTCCATGTCATCACATTTCTCATTTCAATGGGTTCCTATGCCGTTTTGTTTTGTTTTTTCTTACCCAGCCTGCACGTTTTTTTATTTTTTCCTTTTTGTTAATTTTCAGCTGATTCACACACATTCCCTCACAGACCCACACCTTCCACATTCCTTCTATTCTTTTTTTCCCCCTACCTTTGTTTTTTGTTCCTAGTTTCCCTGTAGATTATCTCGCTAATCTTTTTTCATTATTGATATCTCCATTCGTCCTCCATCTGGTAGTGCGCCTCCGTCTCTGGCTGGCACGGCTCCCCCCGTCCTTTTTGCCTAGCCTGCACTGTGCTGGCCTCTCCCCCTATCTATCCCCCCTCTTCTCTTCCTGTTCAGCGTGGGGTCGCAGGCTGCGGCCTCTCGTAGGTCTGGGGGTGGCTCCTAATTTGCTCCGCAACCTGGTCCATTGTCTCACCTGACCCCTTCTCTCTGCTGTCCGGACCTCTGAGAGGGTTTGCTCCTGACGGCGGGGCCATTGGCTGACTACTGGTTCTGGTTTTCGACATCCACCTTGGTATGTATTTCATAACTGTCACTAATGATGACTGTATATACATGAAAATTACATACATACACATGCCCCATTTTTGTTGTTTGTTTCTTTTTTAACAAGTTTCATTTATGTGCATATATATATTTTATTATAGAATCTATGCTCGCAAATCCTTTCTCCCCCTGAAGAAGACCGCTACTACAAAGGTCGAAACGCGTTGGAGTTTTTTGCGTTTATAGTAAATATTTACAATGTTGTATAAATTCTTATTGGTTGCTCTATATACATGCACAGTTATTTAATGTCTTTCGGAGCTCATGTTCCGATTCCCATCAGATGTTTTTTTCTACTCCAAATGTTTGTTTTACCAAATAAACTTAAATTTTTTTACAAATCCCACCTCAACCATTTCTACTCATTGCTGCAACTCAAAGCACCTAGGGGTATCTTTTCCTTTCTTCCAAAATGGCAACTTTCATGTTCGTGGGCACAGTAATCGGTCGTAGTAAACATCGTTCGCCCACTAAATACAATGTTTTTGGCAGATACAGGGTAACTACATTTGGTCATGCCTATTTGTATAAAAATAAGTTTATTACATTGTTGTCTAGATGTGTTTGTAACTAGAATGAAATGCAAACTTGATTCAGTGTAAAGGAGAGGACACCCAGCAGCTGTTTACACATCTGGACTCAGGAGCACTAGTGTGGGACACCAGAACAACCTTTTTAGGTTGTCCCGCACAGGTGCTCCAGTGGATACTTGGGGTGTCTCCATGTGTGAAACTTGTCCCAAAAAGGTAAGTATTCCATCTTTGGTAAGGGAAAAAAATCATGTCTTCAGCTTGGAACTCTGCCAAAACAGACAATTGTACCACACTTCCAAGCAATGTTTCATATTCCTATTTCTGGCCTCAAATATCTGTGAGCTAAGTATACCTTTTGTTTCATTCTCATAGGGGAGAAAAGACTCGGGACATCTGAGGACACCAGGAACCCCACACCTCATGAAGAAGGGAAACTTAGCACACCACAACCTGAGGATGTGGAGGGAGGAGAGGTGGAAGAAGTGGGTGAAATAGTGACCACAACAGGTCAGTGTCTGACACCACAGCTTCAGGTAATAGATGCATGCCTGCATATTTATAATACATGGTGTGTATTTTTTATTTTGGTGATGTTGATGAAGAATCTTGTTTCACCAGTGCAAGTGCACACATCCTCATCTGGGACATAATGGTGTGCAATCGGGATTTAGACGTAATCAAGCACTCTGTTCAGCTGGAGGATGGGTGTGTGCTGTTGTAGCTGAGGTGGGGGAGGAGCACGACTGTGGGGCCTGACTGAACAGATGAGGGAGCTCTGAGCGGATGAGCTGCAGCCAGCGGCGTGAGAGGTCGGGACATGTGTCAGAGGTGAAAGCCCACTGCACCCCCAGAATATCACCAGGACAGCGGGTGCTCGAATTGGCAGCCGGCTTGATGTTGAGGAGGAGGAGGGACAGCAGCCCTGAGCACAGGAGAGGACACGGAGCGACACCTGGAGGACCCCCTCCTACACCCCCCCTTGAGACTTGGAAGGAACATGCAAGGGGAGAGGTGAGCAGACAGTTATGAGCTTAGTATGCGATCAGCCTGTGCACTGCTAACTGAACATGAAACTCTGTTGAAAGAGTGAAATTTTGCATTTGCATTGGAAAACCTAATTGACTGTGAAGCCTGGCATGTGTATCCTCTTGTCTGCCAGTGTTGCCAACCGTACGTAGATTTACGTACGGTACGTTAATTTAACCCCTTTTTTGGGGTGTACGTTAATGTCCGCTATGGGCACCGGCGCCCATAAAAAAGATGGCCACGAGCCGGCCATACAACTGCGCATGCGCCGTCCCGAAGCCGGCCGAGCGCAGGGAAACGTATTCACGCTCGGCCGGGCGGCGCACGCGCAGTAACGTGATGGCGCCGCTGGCGCCATTTTTGAATACACCGGCGTGACCACAGCGACTGGTGCGAGCCGCGCGACTCGAGTCCTCAGTCCTGCAGTAGCACTCATCATCATAGGTGCCGGTGGAGGAGCGAGCGGAGCACTGACAGGGTGGAGGACAGAGACAGACTCGAGGTGAGTGAAACTGGGGGGGTCAGTGAGTGAGCCTGGAGCGTGAAGCCGTGCCAATGGTGCCATGCAGGGGACACAGAGACTGATGTGCTCTCTGTCTACCGGCACCATATTACTTCTCGAAATCATCAGTGTGCTGTGTCCTCCTCTGGCTCCTGTGCACCTTTCCACAGGTCAGGGCAGCACAGTGCTGCCCTGACCTGTGGAGAGGTGAAAGGGGCACAGGAGGAGGACACAGCACACTGATGATGTGGAGAAATAATATGGTGGTGGACAGAGGAGGAGGCTACTGTGAGGGGGTGAGGAGGGCCCCAATATGTCCGCAGAGTGTCTCCGGCACCTTCAGTAGTATGTCCGCAGTCTCTGTCCACCTCCTGTAGTATGTCCGCAGTCTCTGTCCAGTGTCCACCTCCCTGTAGTATGTCCGCAGTCTCTGTCCACCTCCTGTAGTATGTCCGCAGTCTCTCCAGTGTCCACCTCCCTGTAGTATGTCCGCAGTCTCTGTCCAGTGTCCACCTCCCTGTAGTATGTCTGCAGTCTCTGTCCACCTCCTGTAGTATGTCCGCAGTCTCTGTCCAGTGTCCTCCTCCCTGTAGTATGTCTGCAGTCTCTGTCCACCTCCCTGTAGTATGTCCGCAGTCTCTGTCCACCTCCTGTAGTATGTCCGCAGTCTCTGTCCAGTGTCCACCTCCCTGTAGTATGTCCGCAGTCTCTGTCCACCTCCTGTAGTATGTCCGCAGTCTCTCCAGTGTCCACCTCCCTGTAGTATGTCTGCAGTCTCTGTCCAGTGTCCTCCTCCCTGTAGTATGTCTGCAGTCTCTGTCCACCTCCCTGTAGTATGTCCGCAGTCTCTGTCCACCTCCTGTATAGGGATGAGCTCGGTGTTCGAGTCGAACATACGTTCGACTCGAACATCGGCTGTTCGATCGTTCGACGAAGATCGAACGATTTGGGCCGTTCGCGCCTAATTCGAGTGACGCGAACGGCCCACAATGCACTACGCCATCGCAGTGTCATCCAGGCGCTGTGATTGGCCAAGCATGCACTGTGACCCCGCATGCTTGGCCAATTACAGCGCCGGCAGCGAGGAGAGCAATGATTGGCCACAGGCAGGATGCCTGTGGCCAATTATTGCTGAGGGTGTTTAGTACACGCCCCACACTATAAAAGGCCGCCAGCACGGCGGCCTAGTGTAGTGTGTTCCGGAGCAGGGAAAGAGAAGCATAGGCAGGGACAGTGACATTTTTTTTTTCTTGCTTAACCTGGATTCCTTTAGTTTAGGGAAAGAGAAGGATAGGTAGGGAGAGTGTCAGTGTGTTTTACTGTGCGAATCCTTGTTTCTAGGGACAGGGAAGGACAGTGAGGGAAATTCTCCTTGTGCTATAGTGTGCTAAAGCATTGATCATCAACCATCTTTAAAAAATCTTTTTTTCTAGGGACAGAAAACTATAGGTAGGGAGAGTGTCAGTGTGTTTTACTGTGATAATCCTTGTTTCTAGGGACAGGGAAGGACAGTGAGGGAAATTCTCCTTGTGCTATAGTGTGCTAAAGCATTGATCATCAACCATCTTTAAAAAAACATTTTTTCTAGGGACAGAAAACTATAGGTAGGGAGAGTGTCAGTGTGTTTTACTGTGCTAATCCTTGTTTCTAGGGACAGCGAAGGACAGTGAGGGAAATTCTCCTTGTGCTATAGTGTGCTAAAGCATTGATCATCAACCATCTTTAAAAAAACATTTTTTCTAGGGACAGAAAACTATAGGTAGGGAGAGTGTCAGTGTGTTTTACTGTGCTAATCCTTGTTTCTAGGGACAGCGAAGGACAGTGAGGGAAATTCTCCTTGTGCTATAGTGTGCTAAAGCATTGATCATCAACCATCTTTAAAAAAACATTTTTTCTAGGGACAGAAAACTATAGGTAGGGAGAGTGTCAGTGTGTTTTACTGTGCTAATCCTTGTTTCTAGGGACAGGGAAGGACAGTGAGGGAAATTCTCCTTGTGCTATAGTGTGCTAAAGCATTGATCATCAACCATCTTTAAAAAAAAAAATTTTCTAGGGACAGAAAACTATAGGTAGGGAGAGTGTCAGTTTCTTTCACTGTGATAATCCTTGTTTCTAGGGACAGGGAAGGACAGTGAGGGAAATTCTCCTTGTGCTATACTGTGCTAAAGCAAAGATCATCAACCATCTTTAAAAAAACATTTTTTCTAGGGACAGAAAACTATAGGTAGGAAGAGTGTCAGTTTCTTTCACTGTGATAATCCTTGTTTCTAGGGACAGGGAAGGACAGTGAGGGAAATTCTCCTTGTGCTATAGTGTGCTAAAGCATTGATCATCAACCATCTTTAAAAAAACATTTTTTCTAGGGACAGAAAACTATAGGTAGGAAGAGTGTCAGTTTCTTTCACTGTGATAATCCTTGTTTCTAGGGACAGGGAAGGACAGTGAGGGAAATTCTCCTTGTGCTATAGTGTGCTAAAGCATTGATCATCAACCATCTTTAAAAAAACATTTTTTCTAGGGACAGAAAACTATAGGTAGGAAGAGTGTCAGTTTATTTCACTGTGATAATCCTTGTTTCTAGGGACAGGGAAGGACAGTGAGGGAAATTCTCCTTGTGCTATAGTGTGCTAAAGCATTGATCATCAACCATCTTTAAAAAAACATTTTTTCTAGGGACAGAAAACTATAGGTAGGAAGAGTGTCAGTTTCTTTCACTGTGATAATCCTTGTTTCTAGGGACAGGGAAGGGCAGTGAGGGAAATTCTCCTTGTGCTATAGTGTGCTAAAGCATTGATCATCAACCATCTTTAAAAAAACATTTTTTCTAGGGACAGAAAACTATAGGTAGGAAGAGTGTCAGTTTCTTTCACTGTGATAATCCTTGTTTCTAGGGACAGGGAAGGACAGTGAGGGAAATTCTCCTTGTGCTATACTGTGCTAAAGCATTCCTCATCAACCATCTTTGAAATCCTTGTTTTTTGAACAGTCAGGGAAATTGTCGTTGTGCTATTCTGTGCGAAAGCAATCATCCTCAACCATATTTAGAAATCCTTAAGTAAAGGGACAGAGAAGGACACCTGAAGGTAGCCCTTCTTGCTTTTTTCCCATCTCCCTGCAGGCCATCTATTAGAATGTCTGGAAGGCAAACAAGGAGAGGCAGACAGTCAGGAGGCAATAAAAGAGGGCAAGCAGGCTCTGTGTCTGGGGGCAACAGTGCTGGTCGTGGACGCGGTGCATTGTCATCAGCACATGGCCATGGGACACGCTTGTCCTTCTTTTCGGCAGCTGGACATGTTGAGCCACATCATACTGAAGACTTGGTAGAGTGGATGACCAAGCCCTCCTCCTCCTCCTCATCCTCTCTCACCCAGGCTCAGGGTACTGGCAAAGCAGCTGCCAAAGCGTCCTCTTCCCTGGTATCAATGTCAGACTCATCATCAGTCACTCCTTCCCTAGACCCACCATGTCCTCCTCCTGAGGAGTCCCCCGAACTGTTTGAGCACAGTGTTGGGTACATGCTCCAGGAGGATGCCCAGCGTTTCGAAGGGTCTGATGATGAAACCCAGCTACAGGAAGGCAGTAGCGTGAGAGCAGACAGAGGGGATGCTCAAGAAGGACACCAATCTGGCAGTCATGTTCCAGCAGCTGCAGCATACTGCCAGATTGGCTCCAGTGATGAGGAGGGAGGGGATGATGAGGTCACTGACTCCACGTGGGTGCCTAATAGGAGAGAGGAGGAGGAGGAGGATGAGGAGGAGGCACATCTCCAACGAGGCAGGATGCCCTTTGGTGGCCAGCGTAAGGGCAGTACACCGACGGAATCACACCGCAGAGCTCCGCCTGTGCAGGGCGCTGCCTCTGCCCGTCATTCAAAAAGTTCTTTGGTGTGGGCCTTTTTTGAGGCTAGTGCATCAGATCGCACAGCTGCTGTTTGCAACATATGTCTCAAGCGTATATCGCGTGGCCAAAACATCAGCCGCTTGGGTACCACATGCCTGACATATGTTGACCTGCCATGCAGCTCGTTGGCAAGCCTACCTCAAAGACCCACACCAAAGAACAAAGCGGACCTCTCCTTGCACCGCATCAGCTGGGATCTCCAACCCCACTATAACTTCAGTCCTCTCTGAAACATGCACTGAGAGGAACGAAGGTGTAGAATTAGGTGTGTCACAGCCAAGTACTTGCGGCCACTCTGCTAGCAGTACATCGACGTCCGATTCTAGCAGGCAAATTTCCCTGCCCCAGCTGCTGGACCGTCGAAAGAAGTTCACTCCCAGCCATCCACATGCCCAGCGGTTGAATGCTAGCTTGGCTAAATTGCTAGCGCTTCAACTGCTGCCTTTTCAGTTGGTAGACTCGGCCCCCTTCCGTGAGTTTGTGCAATGTGCGGTTCCTCAGTGGCAGGTTCCCAAACGCCACTTTTTCTCACGGAAGGCTATTCCGGCTCTCTACCGGCATGTGGAAGGCAATGTCTTGGTCTCGCTGGACAGGGCGCTCAGCGGTAAGGTGCATATTACCGCTGACTCATGGTCCAGCAGGCATGGACAGGGACGTTACCTTTCTTTCACGGCCCATTGGGTCACTCTTTTGGCAGCTGGGAAGGATGCAGGACAAGGTGCAGTAGTGTTGGAGGTTGTTCCACCGCCACGCCTCCAAAATGCTACTACTGGTTGTGACACACCTCTCTCCTCCACCCCCTCCTCTTCTTCTTCCTCCATGGCCTCTTCCTGTGCTTTGTCCTCTGAACCAGCGGTGCTCCGTAGCCGTTCAAGGGGCTACGCAAGTACGCAGGCAAAAAGATGCCATGCCGTGCTTGCGCTGGTGTGTTTGGGGGACAGAAGCCACACTGGGGCAGAGGTCCTGTCTGCTCTGCAGGGCCAGGCCGAGAGGTGGTTGACGCCACGCCAGCTTAAGCCAGGAATGGTGGTTTGCGACAATGGCACCAACCTCCTCTCCGCCCTCCGACAGGGACAACTGACCCATGTGCCCTGTGTGGCTCACGTCCTTAACCTGGTGGTGCAGCGGTTCTTGGGCAGGTACCCGGGCTTACAGGATGTCCTGAGGCAGGCCAGGAAAGTCTGTGTGCATTTCCGCAAATCTTATAATGCCAGTGCTCGCCTGGCTGAGCTGCAAAAGGAGTTGAACCTGCCCAAGAACCGCCTTATATGTGACATGCCCACCAGGTGGAACTCAACGTTGGCCATGCTGCAGCGGCTGCACACGCAGCAGAGGGCCATCAATGAGTACCTGTGCGACTACGGCACCAGGACAGGGTCAGGGGAGCTTGGTTTTTTTTCTCCACGCCAGTGGGGCATGATCATGGATGCATGCACTGTCCTGGCACCATTTGAGGAGGCCACGAGGATGGTGAGCAGTGACAGTGCATGCATCAGTGACACTGTACCTCTTGTCCACCTGTTGGAGCACACACTGCGTGGAATAATGGACAGGGCACTTGAGGCAGAACAGAGGCAAGAAGAGGAGGACTTCCTTGCCTCTCAAGGCCCCCTTTACCCAGACAGTGTTCCTTCTGTCCCACCCATCGCACAGGAAGAGGAGGAGGAGGAGGAGGAGGAGGAGGAGGAGGAGGATTGTGTCAGCATGGAGGTGGAGGCTGGCACTCAGCATCATCAGCAGCAGTCTTTTAGGGATGATTTACAGTCCCAAGAAACCAGTGGACTTGTACGTGGCTGGGAGGAGGTGGCTGCGGATCATGTCGTCCTTAGTGACCCAGAGGACTCCGGACCGAATGCCTCAGCAAACCTACGCTGCATGGCCTCCCTGATCCTGCAAAGTCTGCGGAAGGATCCTCGTATTCTTCGGATCAAGGAGAGGGACCATTACTGGCTGGCCACTCTCCTTGATCCACGGTACAAGGGTAAGGTTGCGGACCTTATGTTACCGTCGCAGAGGGAGCAGAGGATGAGACAACTCCGGGAGGCCTTGCAGAAAGGTCTGTGCAACGCGTTCCCAGAGACTGGGAGGTTACAAACTCCTGGTCCTGGACAACGAGTTGCTGAGGCTTCGGCCAGTCAAAGAAGGAGCGGTGGGGAAGGTGGCCGTCTGACCGATGCGTTCAGACAATTCTTTAGTCCGCAGCCCCAAAGTATGATCGGTTCCAGCAACCATCGCCAGCGTCTGATAAACATGGTGCAGGAATATCTAGGGGCAAGGTCAGACTTGGACACCTTCCCCACCGAAAATCCTCTGGCTTACTGGGTCTTGAGGATGGATCACTGGCCAGAGCTTGCACAGTATGCAATTGAGCTACTGGCCTGTCCTGCATCCAGCGTTCTTTCGGAACGCACATTCAGTGCTGCTGGAGGATTTGTCACGGATCACAGGGTGCGCCTGTCCACCGACTCGGTTGATCGACTGACTTTCATCAAGATGAACCAGTCTTGGATCACCACCAGCTACCACACACCTGATGCTGATATAACAGACTAATTGATTTTAACATGTCACATCCCTTCAAGACTGATGCTGATGCTGAGTGCCTGTGCTGTTATGTTGACTGGCTATCCTCCTCCTCCGAGTCCTCAATGATACGATTGATGATGATAGCTTGGAAGATCATTTTTGTTTATGGGTGCCGCCACCAGTGGCTAAGGCCCAATTTTTCAGCCCCTGTTTAACAGGGGCGTGTAATTACAATTTTTTTAGCAATAATTTGCCATAGGGCTCATTGCTGTGCTCCAAGTACAGTATCTGTGAGGGGTTGTAGTGTTGTGCCACCAGTGCCTAAGGCCCAATTTTTCAGCCCCTGTTTAACAGGGGCGTGTCATTACAATTTTTGAAGCAATACTTTGCAACAGGGCTCATTGCTGTGCTCCAAGTACAGTATCTGTGAGGGGTTGTAGTGTTGTGCCACCAGTGCCTAAGGCCCAATTTTTCAGCCCCTGTTCAACAGGGGCATGTAATTACAATTATTGATCTAATAATTCACAGCAGGGCCCATTGCTGCACCCACCAAGAGTAACTCTGAGGGCTTACAGTGTTGTGGCAACGCCACCACCACCACCACCACGAAAGGCCCAATTTTTCAGCCCCTGTTCAAAAGGGGCATGTAATTACAATTCTTGATCTAATAATTCACAGCAGGGCCCATTCCTGCACCCACCAAGAGTAACTCTGAGGGCTTACAGTGTTGTGGCAACACCACCACCACCACCACCACCACGAAAGGCCCAATTTTTCAGCCCCTGTTCAACAGGGGCATGCAATTACAATTCTTGATCTAATAATTCACAGCAGGGCCCATTGCTGCACCCACCAAGAGTAACTGTCAGGGCTTACAGTGTTGTGGCACCAGCACCACCATCAAAGGCCCAATTTTTACTACCACTGTTCAACAATTATATGTAATTAAAATTCCTGATATAATAGTTGACAGCAGGGCGTTCCAGCACCAACCAAGAGTAACTGTGAGTGCTTACAGTGTTGTGCCAACACCAACAACTAAGGGGCCTATTTCTGCAGAGTATATACGGCAGGTCCCTACTTTCAAACATCCAACTTACAAACGACTCCTACTTGCAAACGCAAGAAGACAACAGGAAGTGAGAGGAAATCTACCCCTTGGAAGGAAAATTCTCTCCTGTAAGAATTAATATGGGAGAAAGGTGTCTCCTCTGTACTGATGCTTTATCACCAATCCTTGTTTCAAGAAAAACACCACATTTCAAAAACAGTTGTCATTGGGACGGAAAGTGAGGTGAAATGTTCTGAACAGGGGCACAGACAGCAAAACAAATGTTACAGGGGTGATAACCCTTACCTATGTTTTCCAAAAAGTTTAAAAATAGATTTTTGGGCTGGAGCTACACTTAAACAATGTACCTGTTCAAAATTACAAACAGATTCTACATAAGAACAAACCTACAGTCCCTGTCTTGTATGCACCGCCTGTATACGGCTGTTCAGAGTATATAGGGCCTTTTTTATTTTATGTGCGGGGTTCCCCTTAATATCCATACAAGACCCAAAGGGGCTGGTAATGGGCTGGGGTAGGGGGGGGGGTCATGGGGTAGCTATGCCATTTTTCTTAAAGATTTTCATCCATATTACCGGGACCAGACATTACATTAAAGCCGCAAGCAGTTTTAAATGGCTTTTTTTTCCTTTAGAAGTGTCATTTTGTGCAGGGACAGTTCTAAACACGGGAAACACGTGGCACTTCACAGGCATACTTTAGACACCCCCCAGGTACGATATTTAAAGGAATATTTGACTTTTTTTTTTTCACTTTATGCATCATTAAAATGACTGCTCCCGAAAAACGACCGTTTTTAAAACTTCTTTTTGCATTGATACATGTCCCCTGGTGCAGAACCCGGGTTCCCAAACCCTTTTTAGGACAATAACATGCATAATAGTCGTTATAATTAGCACTTTAGAATTCGAACGTTCGCATCCATTGTATTTAATAGGGTTCTAATGTTCGTACGAACTTTCGGTCCGTTCGCGGGTTCTGGTGCGAATCGAACCCGGGGGTGTTCGGCTCATCACTACTCCTGTAGTATGTCCGCAGTCTCTGTCCAGTGTCCACCTCCCTGTAGTATGTCTGCAGTCTCTGTCCACCTCCTGTAGTATGTCCGCAGTCTCTGTCCAGTGTCCTTCTCCCTGTAGTATGTCTGCAGTCTCTGTCCACCTCCCTGTAGTATGTCTGCAGTCTCTGTCCACCTCCCTGTAGTATGTCTGCAGTCTCTGTCCACCTCCTGTAGTATGTTTGCAGTCTCTGTCCAGTGTCCTCCTCCCTGTAGTATGTCTGCAGTCTCTGTCCACCTCCTGTAGTGTGTCCACAGTCTCTGTCCACCTCCTATAGTGTGTCCGCAGTCTCTGTCCCCCTCCTGTAGTGTGTCCGCAGTCTCTGTCCCCCTCCTGTAGTATGTCCGCAGCCTCTGTCCACCTCCTGTATCGTGTCTGCAGTCTCTGTCTACTTCCTGTATCGTGTCCGCAGCCTCTGACCATCTCTTGTCATGTCTACAGTCTATGAGGGGATCCTAGAAAGGAGTCAAGAGTGGGAGTGCCGCCGGGATGGGGGTTACGGCCCAGGAAGAAACAGACGTGTGGACTGGGGAGAGGAGATCAGAGCCACCAAGCTGGAGCCGTCTGACTGAGCCCCACACTGTGCACCTGGGAGGAGGTAAGTGACAGTGCCGCCAGGCCATTCTGAGGGGGGGGGGGGGGTCACTGATGTAAGAAGGTGAATGAATACAATAATGTAAGGGGGCACTGATATAAAGGTTTCCCCCTTATATTAGTACCCCCCCTTATCTTAGTGTATTCACTCTGTGGAAGGTGGTCTCTATTCACCAGAGCCCCCCTCCACATCAGAGTTCCCCCTTACATCATGATCTGCAGCATTCCCCTTTACATAAGAGTTCCCTTGCACTGTAAGGGGGCATACTGCAGACTCTGATGTAAGAGGGAACTCTGTGCTGGCTGGGTTATAGTATCCTAACCTTCATGTGAATTGAGAAATATGTTTTTTTACTTTTGTTTAACTTAAACACATTGATATTAGCATTAGCAGTGTGTTTATAGTTGAAATGTTGATATTTGCACTGTTTAGCACTAAAAACAGTAATTTTAGGTACTGTTTTTGCAGTGTCAGTAAAAAATGCGGCTCTGCCAGTAATCTTCATTATTTTTGCCAGTAAGAAATTGGTGCCGTACAGAAATTTTGGCATCCTTGCCAGTAAATTTCACTTCAGGGGGTTGGCAACACTGTTGTCTGCACCTGTGTGATCCTTTAATAGGAAATATATATAAGGGAGCAAATGGATTAATGGACTGTGTGCAAGCATTACCCTTATATATGCTATACATGCAATCTAATCATGCTATGGTGATGGACTAGGAAACCCAGTTGAAACCCTGTTGAATGTGAAAAATCTGCATCTTTAATTGCAATACCCTGATGGCTGTGAAAACTTCATGTGTGCATTTTTTCACCTGCTCTAGCCCCAACTATAACTGATGAACAGACTGTGAGCAGGTGGTATTATTTTTGCACAGGCTTTGCAAGAAATCTGTCTATGGCATGGCAAGCAGACAGTGAAACCCTGTTGTAGGTGAAATCTATGTACTTGTACTTTGTAAATGGATGGGTAAATGGACTGTGGATAGCAAGAACTATTTTTTTATATAAGCAATGCCCGCAATTTGCTGATGAGTTGGTAATTGATGGTGAAATTCTGTTGAATGAGAAAATCTTGCACCCTGAACTTGGTTTCGCAAACCCTGCTAACGGCAAAAACTTGCATGTACACCCTGTCAGCTGTTACAGTGCGACCCCTAGATAGGAAATACCGACTGTAAGCAGCAAGTAAACACCCTTAAACATATTCTGCATGTAGTCTGCTTATGCACAGGTGATTAAATGTGAAACCTTGTTAAATGGGAAAACCCTGCACCTGCTTATAAATGACGGTGAAACCCTGTTAAATGTGAAAAGCTTTACTGACTGTGAAAAATCATGCATGCGCATCCGTGCGTCTGCCCCAGTGTACGACCTGAAATCTGTTGATGCACGGTGAATTGAATGTGAAACCTTGGTGAATGGGAAAACCTTGCAGGTGCATTGGCAAACCCTGTTGACTGTGAAAACCCTGCATCAGTCTTCTTTCCCATCTATAAAAACACTAGAATGAGAAGCAGAACTACAAAAGGAACTGAGTCTAAAACCCCAAGGGGAAGTTTGAACACTAGTATGATCCAAAAATATTTAACAAAAGAGGGAAATCCAAAAAGCCCTGTCCCTGAAAAACAACAAGCGACTAAAGAAAAGAAAAAAGAGTCTGCGAAAGGGAAAGGAGAAACACAGGAAAAAACTAAAGCAGACTCCAGGATGGACAACGAAGCAGGTGCAGGAGAGCAAAGTACTTATGCCCAATTGCCAACTAAATCAGAAATAATAATAAAGATGTTTGAAAGATTAGAAAAAAGATTAGAAAAATCTTTAACCACTTGCCGCCCGCCCTATAGCGGATTGACGGCGGCAAAGTGGTTTTAAAATCCTGACTGGACGTCATATGACGTCCTCAGGATTTTGAGCCGATGCGCGCCCCCCCGCAACACCGCTGACACCCCGCAACACCGATCTAGGTAAAGAGTCTCTGACGGAGACTCTTTACCACGTGATCAGCCGTGTCCAATCACGGCTGATCACGATGTAAACAGGAAAAGCCGGACATCGGCTTTTCCTCACTCGCGTCTGTCAGACGCGAGTAGAGGAGAGCCGATCGGCTGCTCCTCTGACAGGGGGGGTTTGCGCTGATCCATTATCAGCACAGCCCCCCCAAAGATGCCCACACTGGACCACCAGGGATGCCACTAGACTGCTAGGGATGCCAGGGATGCCCACCTTAAAGGTATGCCACCCTAGACCACCAGGGATGCAAATTAGAAATGGCTAATGGATGCCAATCAGTGCCCACAATGGATGCCAACCAGTGCCCACAATGGGCACCACTGATTGGCAGGCATTATTGTTTGGCACTGATTGGCATCCATTAGTAAAACACATTGTAGTACAGTGCCACCTATCAGTGCCCATCCATGCCACCTATCAGTGCCCATCCATGCCACCTATCAGTGCCCATCCATGCCGCCTATCAGTGCCCATCCGTGTCGCCTATCCATGCCGCTTCATGCCGCCTATCTGTGCCCATCCGTGCCGCCTATCTGTGCCCATCCGTGCCCATCTGTGCCGCCTATCTGTGCCCATCCATGCCGCCTATCGGTGCCCATCCGTGCCGCCTATCGGTGCCCATCCGTGTCGCCTATAGGTGCCCATCCGTGCCGCCTCATCGGTGCCCATCCGTGCCGCCTCATCGGTGCCCATCAGTGCCGCCTCATCAGTGCCCATCAGTGCCCATCAGTGAAGGAGAAAACGTACTTATTTACAAAGTTTTGTAACTGAAATAAAAAAATAACGTTTTTTTTTTCAAAATTTTCGGTAATTTTTTCTTTTTTTTGCAGAAAATAAAAATCGCAGAGGTGATCAAATACCACCGAAAGAAAGCTCTATTTGTGGGAACAAAATTATAAAAAATTTAGTTTGGGTACAGTGTAGCATGACCGCGCAATTGTTATTCAAAGTGCAACAGCGCAGAAAGCTGAAAATTGGTCTGGGAAGGAAGGTGTTTAAGTGCCCTGTATGGAAGTGGTTAAAGACAGAAATCGCAACAATGCGAGCTGACTTGGGCCATCTGCTAAAAAGGGTAGAGGAAACGGAGGACAAGAATGAAAAGCAAGCCTCAGAAATACAAGAACTAAAAACACAAGTTAAAACTGCAAACCAGTCAGAGGGAAATATTATACAGAATAGAAAACCAAGAAAGTCAAAGCAGACGCCAGAATCTAAGGATAAGAGCGCTTCCAGAAGAGAGAGATGAAGAGCTGAAAAAAACCTATGAAGGAAATATTTAACCCTCTACTGGACAGAGGAGAAGAGCAAGAACTCAAAATAGACCGAGTGCATAGGATTAGGAAACCTCTGTACCTAAACGCAGAAATGCCCTGGAATATCATCGTACGATTTCAGCTATATGAAGATAAGGCTGAGATATGGAAGAAATTGAGAGATAGACCACCACTAAAATACAAGGGTGCAGAACTTCAAATCTTCACAGATCTATCAGCAGAAACACAGGAAAGAAGACGACTTCTTAGGCCATTATTGGTTCAAATGAGAACAGCTAATATTAATTATAGCTGGGGGTTTCCGGCTTCCCTAGTAGCCCATAAAGAAGGTAGATCTGTGAGACTAAAATACCCAGAGGACTTCTGTAAGAAAATAGGTGTTCCAAAGCTGGACATACCGGGATGGACAGAATGATGAAGTCATGAAAAAGGAGGAAAAAGATATTAGCAGAAACTGTAGAAATCGCAGAAAATCGCAAGAAGCATTTGAAAAAAGGAGAAGAGACTATTCAAGTGGATTTTGGGGGGAGGGGGGAGATGGGAGTGGAGAAGTGGACTGAGCAGTTGGGAAGCCTGGAGCGCCCCGGGGAAGAGCGGGCCGCTCCCACCCCTGACCCCCGTGAAGACAGGAAAATGGCTGCCACGGTCGGAGTAACACCCCAAAGGTGGGAGACTCGTAGGAGGGAAATGGAGAGGGACTCCATTTGTGAGTCAGGATCCGGAGAGAGGCGGGGGGAGGGAGGTGGGAGAAGGGGAGCCGGTGGGAGGAGGGGGGGACAAAACTTAGACCCCATAAAGAATATTCGTAAACTCAGAAATAAATCACATCTATATGAAAATAGGAGGCAAATAACCCATCTCTATGAAAACAGGTTGCAAATAACTATATCATGACTACAGTTAATTTTTTGACCTACAATGTGCGAGGGCTGAATACACCAACAAAAAGGCATAACATCTTGAAAGAGATCGAGCATCACGGGGCCGGGGTGGTCTTCTTACAGGAGACACACCTGTCCCATTAAAATTAATGTGAGGTTGTATTCCCATCAGCTCCCAACTTGGTACTATGGCGACTCAATGACAAATAAGGCAAAAGGGGTTGCAATTGGAATAGGTAGGGGAGTCCGGTTCTCCTTTGAGGACAGATTAACTGACCCGGAGGGAAGATTTCTCTTCTTGAGGGGGAAGCTGTTGGAAACGGAATGCACATTGGCCAATATTTATTGCCCTAATAAAGGCCCACCCGTATATTTGGGGGGAGCCCTGGAAAAAATTATCGGAATTTAAAAAAGGGAAAGTGTTCATGGCGGGGGACCTGAATTTTTGCATGGATCCAAAACAAGACAGTACGTCCCGTGTACAGGGGACGAGGAACGCCAAATTAAAGGCGATTAAACAGAAATTATACCACCACCAGTTAGTAGATATATGGAGAATACAACATCCCAGGACACAAGATTATACGTTCTACTCCCCTGTACACGGGACATACACTAGGATCGACTATTGGCTGATAGAACATAGAACACTAGACTTGGTAGTCTCCACCAATATAGAAATAACTACACTATCTAACCACGTGCCAATGACCATGAAAATAAAGATACCAGAAACTCACATACAAGCGTATTCATGGAGGCTAAATGAAGATCTTCTAGATAAACAAGGGGAGGAGATAATAAAATAAGAATTAGAGGAGCAATATTTTAGTTTAAACGGAACCAGTGAGATTGCGGACGATACCCTGTGGGAGGCTCATAAAGCCTACATAAGGGGAATCCTGATCTCAATGAGAACTAGGAGAAAGAAGGAAAGAATAAAAAAGAGGGGGAAATTGATAGAAGAAATATACCTATTAGAGCAAAGACACAAAAAAGGGAGAGGGCAAGATCAGGAACTGTCATAAAAAGAGATGAACTAAAGGAACAATTAGAACAGAAAATAAGGAAAACCTTCAATAAAATCTCAAAGGAAAGATATCAATGGGGGAAAAAAAATAGCAAGTGCCTAGCAAGGATGTTAAGAAAAAAAAAATCAATGAACTTCATAGAAAAAATACAAAATAAAAAAAGGGGAAATTATCTATAATACAAAGGACCTAGCGACGGTCTTCCGAGACTTTTATGAACAATTATACTCAGTAGATCAGAAGGGACAATGGGATGAGGGGAAAAAAGAAAGAATAAAAGAATATTTAAAAAAAGATAGCATCCCCCAGATAAGAGGAAAGAGCAAATCCCTAAAAAAACACCAATAACGGTAGAGGAGATCAATCGGGCGTTAAAAGAATCAGCGCCAGGAAAAAGTCCAGGGCCAGATGGATACACAACGTTATACTTAAAAAGGTTTAAAGAAATCCTGACCCCTAAACTGTGCACATACATGAATGGATTGGGAAGGAGGTATGAGATGAGTAAAGAGGCCTTATTGGCATCAATTACCATTATAGCAAAAGAAGGCAAAGATAGCACTAAGTGTTCAAACTATAGACCTATATCATTGTTAAACGCGGACTCAAAATTGTTTGCGAAAATATTAGCAACAAGGATGAAAGATTTGATGGAGCTGGTCCATTCTGATCAAGTGGGCTTTGTACCAAGGAGAGAGGGGAGGGACAATGGGGTAAGAACACTTCTGTTAATTCAAAAAATAAAAGAAGGGAGAGTCCCCGGTCTACTGCTGTCGATAGATGCCGAAAAGGCGTTCAACAGGGTAGATTGGGGATTAATGATGGGCACTCTAGAGAGCATGGGGATAGGACCAAGGATGATGCAGTGGATACAAACATTATACAAGGGCCCTACAGCCATGGTGAAAGTAAATGGAACATTGTCACCCCCTTTAGGATGAAAAACGGGACAAGACAGGGATGCCCCCTGTCTCCGCTCTTGTTCGTGCT
The DNA here is from genome assembly GCA_029206835.1 of Rana muscosa. Classification (NCBI taxonomy): domain Eukaryota; kingdom Metazoa; phylum Chordata; class Amphibia; order Anura; family Ranidae; genus Rana; species Rana muscosa. The sequence continues at coordinate 14,750,755 of JARGYO010000198.1, read as the reverse complement.
TGCGCTGGAACCTCTTCTGTCGACAGTACAGGGGGACGCGGCCATAGGGGGCTTCAAAGTCGGAGAAAAAGAGCATAAATTAGCGGCATTCGCAGATGATATATTATTCTATATATCAAACCCCCGAATTACAATGCCCAACCTTATGAAAGCACTAAAGGAATACGGAGATCTATCTAATTTTAAGATCAACCCGAGTAAATCTGAAATATTAAATATGAAATTGAAAGAGGAACTGAGTTTACAACAAGAGTTCCCATTCCCTTGGAGGAGAACGGAAATAAAATACCTTGGGATTAAATTAACGGCATCGCCAGAGGAAATATATCAAGCAAACTATATCCCACTATTAGAGGAGATAAAAATAGAAATAAAAAGGATAGCAGCACGTCCCCTATCATGGATGGGCCGGATTAATGCCCTAAAGATGATAATACTTCTGAAGATCATGTACAAGTTTCAGATGCTCCCCATATATATTCCCCCAGCATATTTTAGAACTTTAAGAATTTTAATCACTAAATTAATATGGCACAATAAGAAACCTAGAATTTCTCTGTCAACTCTGAAGAAAGTAAAAAGCCAAGGGGGATTAAATGTGCCTGACTTTCAAAAATGTTATGAGGCGGTTTTGTTAACACGCGTGGTGGAATGGGTTAAATCAAATAATGAGAAAAAGTGGGTTAATATAGAACACATAATGGCTAATACACAACTAGGAAGGAATATATGGATACCACCACATTATAGGACATTGGGAGAAAATACACACACATTGACACGGATAGTATTGAAAATTTGGGATGCACTACACAAGAAAAATAAATGGAAATATAATTCACCATTGATGGCACTAAAGGAAAATATTTTTTTTGCACTGGGGAAAAGTTCGATAGGGGGAATTGGATTAAAAAATAAAATGCACAACTACGTGATATAATACAAGGGGGAAAAAATTGCACTTTACAAGAATTAAAAATAAAAAAGATGTGCTGGAGATTAATGAATGGAGGTATTTTCAGCTCAAACACTTCATAGCAGCACTTCCTCACCCAATAAGAGGAGGAGAAGCACTTACACTGATAGAGCAGGGCCGTCTTTTCGCATGGGCACACTGGGCAGTTGCCCAGGGGCCCCACTTGCCTGGGGGGCCCCACCTGCCCAGCGACCCCAGCCAAGCATCTCTGTGTCACCCTCGCTCCATACTCCTAATTTCAACTTTCTGTGACCCCGCACTTTGGCCGCCATGTTCAGTCTCAGGCCGGCCCCTGGCGCCCTGTGATTGGGCGAAAGGGGTCATGTGCGGCAGGTGGGGCTGGCCTGTCCTCAATTAAGGGAGAGCGGGGCTGGCCTTCACTGTGAGCTGTGGCCGATGCCTTCTCCGCCTCCTCTCCGGGTCACGATCATGTCCCCGCCGGGGCAAGCAGTCTGTGCCCGATGTCTTCTCCTCCTCCTCCTCCTCCTCTCCGGGTCATCGATCATGTCCCCACTGGGGCAGGCAGTGTGACAGGCGGCGGCGTACAGATCATGGAAGAAAAAAAGGTAAGAGACTCACTCGTGAGTTTTGTTGCTGGCCCGGGGGGGGGGGGGGGGGTAGATATGGTCTGGGGAGGGGGAGCAGCCATAAAGTCAGTGTATAGTGTAATGTGTGTGTAGTGTATAGTGTATTGTGTATAGTGTGTGTGTGTGTAGTGTATAGTGCGCAGGCAGTAGTGTATAGTGTGTGTAGTGTAGTGTGTGTAGTGTATAGTGTATTGTGTGTGTATGTGGTGTATTGTGTATAGTGTGTGTTTGTAGTGTATAGTGTGCAGGCAGTAGTGTATAGTGTGTGTGTGTGGTGTGTGTGTGTAGTGTATAGTGTGCAGGCAGTAGTGTGTAGTGTGTAGTGTATTGTGTGTGTGTGTAGTGTATTGTGTGTGTGTAGTATGTAGTGTAGTGTGTGTGTGTGTGTGTGTGGTGTATTAGTCTGTGGGTAGAGTATTGTGTAGCGGTCAGTATGTAGTGTATTATGTAGTGGTCTGTGGGTAGTGTATAGTGTAGTGTGTGTAGTGTAGTGTGTGTGTGTGTGTAGTATGTAGTGTATTGTGTGTATGTAGTGTATTGTGTGTGTGTGGTGTATTAGTCTGTGGGTAGAGTATTGTGTAGCGGTCAGTATGTAGTGTATTATGTAGTGGTCTGTGGGTAGTATATAGTGTATTGTGTAGTAGTGGTCACTGGTCAGTATAGGAATCAGGTAGGTTGGTGTGTAGTGGTCAGTGGATATAGTGTAGTGTAGTGTAGACAGGGCCCCAGTGCACTGTATTTCCCGGGGGCCTATAATGCTCTTAAGATGGCACTGTGATAGAGCGATTATGTACCATCGAAAAAACAAGTGGGAATATATCTAGGATATATAAAACTTTGATAGAAGTGGAAGAGCTGGAAGTTCCGACATATAAAAAATTGGGAGAGGGAATTGGGAAAACGAGGAATGAACCAAGAAGTAGGAAAAATCCTGAAACTAGTACATGGATCATCAGTAAACAATGGGATGGTGGAAATGAACTATAAGTGTGTAACCCGGTGGTATAGAACTCCAGAAACACTAGGGAAATATCAAATAGGACAAACAACGGAGTGTTGGCGAGGTTGTAAACAAACGGGAACTATGGCCCATATATGGTGGGGGTGCCCCAAAATTAGAATGTACTGGAAGGAAATACTGAGTTAAATCAAAGAAATCACTAATATAGATGAGACGACAGGGGTTAACGTCGTTTAAAGATATTCCCTTTCCGAACACACATCAGCTACCAGACTCTCCACAGTTAGGCGACCGCTTCCCATAGGAATAATTCTTCCAGAACAAACGAGACAACGCTCCGTGTTGAAGTTCCAAAACAGGGAATTAATTTATTACAAGCACATGGTAACACATTTCTCTTCCAAAACCCTTCCCTCCCATCCTTGGGGAACAGGGCGGGTTAAACTGTCCAATGACAATGGTCATACAGGTCAGGTGTGTTCAAACTTCTCTTTCAGTAAACAGTCTTAGCAAGAGGGGTGATTTCCCCCCCCTCCTCACAGAAAGACACTTAAACATCCCATAATAGGCAGCCAGACGGTCTACCAGCTCCAATCCACATCATCACAGTAGCAGACTTAATTACCACAAGCCACAATAGACAATAGAATGCAATCACACCCCATCACAGCAAATATTACACAACAGCCAACACCCAATATACACACAATATATAAAATGTATATACAGCATTGAATCTGATTAGCACAGATCATAGTGGGGTTCTCATTCACCCTGTGCCCAAAGTGACCCCTGTCACACATCTCCCCTTTCGGCAGGAGACTAACAAAGGAGGAGACCCCAGACGGGTTGATTCCGAAGTTAGTCCATAGTTCCATTCCTCTAATGCCTGGACAACCCATCAGCATTGCCATTTTGCTTACCGGGTCAGTAGCTGATGGGGAAGTTGTAAGGTTATAGGGCGAATAATGGAATTCAGTTCTGGAACATTCACTTGCTTTGCTCTCTCAATGGCTCCCAAAACTTGTTGCTGATGCTCTTGGCAAAGGTAAGGCAAAACCTGGGCACAAATCCCATTTAACCTTTTGCCAATTTCAGCTTGTTTGTGCATTTCAATGTTCAAGCCATGGGACATCTCATAATACATGATGTAGTGTCGTTGCATCTCCGATTTCCCCCTGGCCAACTTGTCACATTCCAATTCTAGACTGAGATATTTTGCCTGATCTAAGGTACATGTCGGGGAAGATAGTCTTACCCCCTTCTCAGCCGAAATCAGGCCGATTCCAGCAGCATGGGTCTGGGCACAGGTAGTCACTGGGTTGGTTTCAGCGGGGCACATCGGGGCGTAAGCAGAAACGAGGGGGGCCAAATCATTCCCCAGTAGTACATCCGCTGGCAAATCCTTCATCACCCCCACATTCACGTGTCCCGAACCAACCCCCCAATTCAGGTGAACACGGGCAACGGGTAGCTGGAAGACGGTGCCTCCCGCTACTCTTACGGCGACAGTGTCTCCGGTGTGTTGGCTCTCTGGGATGAGGTTCTTCTGTAGTAGGGTCATGGTAGCGCCACTATCACGTAGGCCATTGGCTATCGTTCCATTAACCCGGACAGTCTGCCTGTGTTGTTGCCTGTTGTCCCGGTTAGCTGCTTGTATTGGATCAGCCTCGTGCAGGATGCCCCAATGTTCTTCTTCCTCAACGCAGTGGGCCGCAGGCATGGATGTGTGGGGGTTCCCCCTTGCTGGCTGTCTCCACGACTGGGACTGCCTGGCTGGATTCAATGGACAGTCTGGCTTTTTGTGCCCTAGCTGTTTACACCCGAAACACCTGATGGGTTGTGAGTAGTCCTGGGAGTTGAACCTGGGCTGCTGAAGATAAGTGGTCGCTGGAGGTGGTGCTGAAGTTGGGTTAGAGGCTGGTAAAACTGGGCCGAGATAGTGGATAGCGCTCGCTTTCGCCTGACCTTCGAGAGTCCAGATATTCATCGGCCAAAGTAGCCGCTTGCTCTACAGTCCGTGGTCGCTTATCTCGCACCCAATCCCGTAATACCAGAGGGGTGTGGTTAAAGAACTGTTCTAAGAGTACTAGCTGGGTGATGTCCTCTATGGTATGAGCGTGGCTTCCCTGGAACCAGCCCTTAAGGTTTCGCTGCAGACGATGTGCCCACTCCACGTATGTTATGTTGGTTTGTTTCCGGGATTCTCAAAACTTAATCCGGCTGGCTTCGGGTGTAATGGCAAATCGGGCTAGCAGAGCTTCTTTTACCCGGTGATAGTCTTTAGCGTCCTCATCCTACAGGGCCCGATACGCATCCGCCGCTCTGCCAGTTAAATTACTCGCCAGTAAGGTGACCCAATCTTGGGGCCGTACTTCATGTATCTGGCATAGTCTCTCAAAGTCCTGCAGGAACGCTTCAATTTCCTCCTCTCTTTCCTTAAATAGTTTGAACGCCCCAAAGGGTAACTTACGAAAAGGCGCTGCATCTTTAGGTGTTGTCTACGATTGCCTTATTTCCGCCATTCTCTGCTCATGTTGCCGCTCTAGTTCTCTCTCTTGTCGCTCATCCTGCAGCTGGATGTCTCTAATGGCATTCTGTATGGTGGCCTCTGATGGGTTAACACCATATAATGCCAACCGCTCTCGAACTCGTTGCTGAAACAAGTCTTAAACTGACCGGGGTCCTGCATCACCATCCCTCTGATCCATCTCGCCTAGCTCACTGATCAGGGTGGCCTTGTTCTTTGTCCCACGGTCCCTCCACGGCTCTCAAGTAAGTCTTTCAGCGTGGCTTTCCTGCAGGCTGCATAGTTGGTCATTCACTGTGGTGGTTTGGAGTGTCCTCTTGTAGCTGTCCTTCCGGCTGTGGGTATCAATCCCACTGCTGCCACCAATGTAACGACAGGGGTTAACGTCGTTTAAAGATATTCCCTTTCCGAACACACATCAGCTACCAGACACTCCACAGTTAGGCGACCGCTTCCCATAGGAATAAATCTTCCAGAACAAACGAGACAACGCTCTGTGTTGAAGTTCCAAAACAGGGAATGAATTTATTACAAGCACATGGTAACACATTTCTCTTCCAAAACCCTTCCCTCCCATCCTTGGGGAACAGGGCGGGTTAAACTGTCCAATGACAATGGTCATACAGGTCAGGTGTGTTCAAACTTCTCTTTCAGTAAACAGTCTTAGCAGGAGGGGTGATTCCCCCCCCTCACAGAAAGACACTTAAACATCCCATAATAGGCAGCCAGACGGTCTACCAGCTCCAATCCACATCATCACAGTAGCAGACTTAATTACCACAAGCCACAATAGACAATAGAATGCAATCACACCCCATCACAGCAAATATTACACAACAGCCAACACCCAATATACACACAATATATACAATGTATATACAGCATTGAATCTGATTAGCACAGATCATAGTGGGCTTCTCATTCACCCTGTGCCCAAAGTGACCCCTGTCACAATAGATATACCTGAGGAACCATGGACATGTCTATTTCATGGGGTAGATATTCCGACAAAAGAATATAGAAACTCAATGATTGTACATATGATGAACGCTGCAAAAAGCTTGATACCGAGGAAATGGAAGGAAGTAGAGAGCCCAAAAATTAGAGAGTGGTTTGATAAAATAGAAGAGATATATAACATGCAATATCTAAGACATAGCCATGAGGATACTAGAGAGGGATTCATTAAAGTGGAGCTCCACCCTAATTTTTCACTTTTGGTAATCGGATTCCTCCCCCCCTCCGGTGTCACAATTGACACCTTTCAGGGGGGAGGGGGTGAAGATACCTGTCTAAGACAGGTATTTTCACCCACATCCGGTAGTCTTCTCTCCGGGAATCTGCGGGAGTGACGTCACTTCCCCCAGACTTCCCGTAGTGTTCTGGGAGACACTTGGCTCCCAGAACACAGGAGGACAAATCAGAACGGCGCAGCGCGACTCGCGCATGCGCCGTAGGGAACCGGGCATGAAGCCGCAGGGCTTCACTTCCTGGTTCCCTCAGCGAGGATGGCGGAGGGAGCAGCAGAGCGACGAGCGATCGCTCGTCCTCTGCTGCGGACGTCGCTGGACTCCAGGACAGGTAAGTGTCCAAATATTAAAAGCCAGCAGCTGCTGTAGCTGTAGCTGCTGGCTTTTAATGTTTTTTTTTCCGGTGGAGCTCCGCTTTAAGAGATGGGAAAAGTGGAAAAAGTTTAAATTAACAAAGAAATATAGTGAGATTAAGATTACTTAGAGAAGAGGAGAAGGAAGGGTCTAAGAATGGGGTGGAAGGGGGGGAGGAGGGAGGGTAAGGGTAGACAAAGGTTTGGAAATAGAATTTGTCAATGTTTGTCCCTATTAGGGATGAGCTTCGAGTTCGAGTCGAACTCATGTTCGACTCGAACATTGCCTGTTCGCCCGTTCGCCGAACAACGAACAAATTGGGGTGTTCGCGGCAAATTCGAAAAATCTATGGGAGAAATCTAAAGTGCTAATTATAAAGGCTTATATGCAAGTTATTGTCCTAAAAAGTGTTTGGGGACCGGGGTCCTGCCCCAGGGGACATGTATCAATGCAAAAATAAGTTTTAAAAACTGCCGTTTTTTCGGGAGCAGTGATTTTAATAATGCTTAAAATGAAAAAATAAAAGTGAAATATTCCTTTAAATTTCGTACCTGGGGGGTGTGTATGATATGCATGTAAAGTGGCGCATGTTTCCCGTGCTTAGAACTGTCCCTGCAAAAAATGTCATTTTTGAAAGAAAAAAATGCATTTAAAACTGACTCGCGGCTATTAATGAATTGTCGGCTCCCGGCAATACATACAAAAGTCATTGATAAAAAAAAAAAAAAGCGTGGGGGTTCCCCAGAATTCAATTACCAGGCCCTTCAGGTCTGGAATGGATATTAAGGGGAACCCCACCACAAATTTTAAAAAAAATTGACGTGGGGTTCCCCCAAATATCCATTCCAGGCCCTTCAGATCTGGCATGGATTTTAAGGGGAACTCCACCCCAAATGTAAAAAAAAAATGGCGTGGAGTCCCCCTAAAAATCCATACCAGACCCCTTATCCGAGCACGCAACCTGGCCGGCCGCAGGGAAAAAGGGGGGGACGAGAGAGCGGCCCCCCCTCCCTCCTGAACCGTACCAAGCCACATGCCCTCAACATGGGGAGGATGTCCCCATGTTGATGGGGACAAGGGCCTCATCCCCACAACCCTTGCCCGGTGGTTGTGGGGGTCTGCGGGCGGGGGGCTTATCGGAATCTGGAAGACCCCTTTAACAAAGGGGACCCCCAGATCCCGGCCCCCCCTATGTGAATTGGCAAGGGGTACATTGTACCCCTACCATTTCACGAAGAAAGCGTAAAAAAATGTTTAAAAAAACACACAAACACCTTGAAAAAGTCCTTTATTTAAAAAAAAAACAAAAAAACATTCCAGCGGTGAAATCCAGTGTCCCGCGGCGATCCCGATGTCCAGCGCTGTCCTTCATTGGTTGTGCCTGAGCGGACCTGATGGGGAACTCCCTCTCAGTATTTTAAATGTATAGACCCGCCCCTTCTAAAGTTCCCCATCAGGTCCGCTCAGCGGACCAGATGCGGAACATGAGAAGGGGCGGGTCTATACATGTATTACCAAAGTGAGAGCAGTTCCCCATCAGGTCCGCCCCCTCGGTATGTCGGACCCGCCTACGTCATTGGCTTGAGCGGGGAACTTCCTTCACTATGTAAATTTAAATTACACAGTGAAGGAAGTTCCCCGCTCAAGCCAATGACGTAGGCGGGTCCGACATACCGAGGGGGCGGACCTGATGGGGAACTGCTCTCACTTTGGTAATACATGTATAGACCCGCCCCTTCTCATGTTCTGCATCTGGTCCGCTGAGCGGACCTGATGGGGAACTTTAGAAGGGGCGGGTCTATACATTTAAAATACTGAGAGGGAGTTCCCCATCAGGTCCGCTCAGGCACAACCAATGAAGGACAGCGCTGGACATCGGGATCGCCGCGGGACACTGGATTTCACCGCTGAAATGTTTTTTTTTTTTTTTTTTTTAAATAAAGGACTTTTTCAAGGTGTTTGTGTGTTTTTTTAAACATTTTTTTACGCTTTCTTCGTGAAATGGTAGGGGTACAATGTACCCCTTACCAATTCACATGGGGGGGGCCGGGATCTGGGGGTCCCCTTTGTTAAAGGGGTCTTCCAGATTCCGATAAGCCCCCCGCCCGCAGACCCCCACAACCACCGGGCAAGGGTTGTGGGGATGAGGCCCTTGTCCCCATCAACATGGGGACATCCTCCCCATGTTGAGGGCATGTGGCCTGGTACGGTTCAGGAGGGAGGGGGGGCCGCTCTCTCGTCCCCCCCTTTTCCCCTGCGGCCGGCCAGGTTGCGTGCTCGGATAAGGGGTCTGGTATGGATTTTTAGGGGGACTCCACGCCATTTTTTTTTAAATTTGGGGTGGAGTTCCCCTTAAAATCCATGCCAGATCTGAAGGGCCTGGAATGGATATTTGGGGGAACCCCATGTCAATTTTTTTTAAATTTGCGGCAGGGTTCCCCTTAATATCCATTCCAGACCTGAAGGGCCTGGTAATTGAATTCTGGGGAACCCCATGCTTTTTTTTTTTTTTTTTTTATCAATGACTTTTGAATGTATTGCCGGGAGCCGACAATTCATTAATAGCCGCGAGTCAGTTTTAAATGCATTTTTTTCTTTCAAAAATGACATTTTTTGCAGGGACAGTTCTAAGCACGGGAAACATGCGCCACTTCACATGCATATCATACACACCCCCCAGGTACGAAATTTAAAGGAATATTTCACTTTTATTTTTTCATTTTAAGCATTATTAAAATCACTGCTCCCGAAAAAACGGCCGTTTTTAAAACTTCTTTTTGCATTGATACATGTCCCCTGGGGCAGGACCCGGGTCCCCAAACACTTTTTAGGACAATAACTTGCATATTAGCCTTTATAATTAACACTTTAGATTTTGAACGTTCGAGTCCATTGTATTTAATAGGGTTCTAAAGTTTACACAAACATTTTGTCTGTTCGCAGGTTCTGGTGCGAACCGAACAGGGGGGTGTTTGGCTCATCCCTGGTCCCTATTGAGTAGGGAAAATGTTTTTACTTCTTTGTATATGATACATTTCGATAAAATAAAGAATATAAATAGACCTGATCAAGCAAAAAATAAATGAGATTGAACAAAAAATTAAGAACCTCATTGATGTTTTAGGCAGAATCTAAATCACACAAAAATTAAACTTAATTGTTTTGAAATTTGAAAGTGTTAAAAAAAAATTACGCATTTTATAAGCCAAATTTTGAAGATGCACACAGTGTGTCAACATGTGCTCTCTGCCATCACGGGAAATCAATGTACGCGTTTTGTGGGTACAACCCATTCCTCGCAACTCAAGTAGGTGAGAGGAAAGGGTTGCACCCCCAAAACATGTCCATTGATCCCCCATGATGGGAGATAGTACATGTTGACATTAGGCATGGGATCAGAAAGGAATTCCACATTTTGCCTCTTAAATTGTGTGCATCTTCAATATTTGGCTTTTACAGGGGTGACATCACCCCATCTGATGAAGGAAAGAACAACACATTTTTGACACACTATAATGTCTGATATTCCCTTCAGTTTTTCGATGTTGAACTTTGAAAGTTACAGAGTTGTGTAGGTTACGTTTTGAAACATACCTGTTTATGCAAAAAAAAAAATTTAAATGTAAAACTTTATAAAACAAAGATGTTGTTTTTTTACCCCAAAATTTTATAACGCACATGTGAATGTGCATGGAGTAAAGGTTTTTATACTGAACAATGTGTGGCTTCTTCTTTCAATGCTCAATACCAGTTTTTGTATTAAGTTGGTGTTTCCAGTGACAATGGGGGGTTATTTAATAATGGAAAACCCACTTGGCACTACAAGTGCACTAGGTGAACCTAGGAGACAGCTAAAAGAAACACAAGCAATAAATAAAATTCAAGATTTTATCAGATCAAAATAATTTTTTTTTAAATTCAGAAATTTGCTGGCATAGCAATGGCCCCCCTACCCATAAAATATTCAACATATTTTTAATGCACTTCACGGGCGCTTTGGGGGGCAAGCCAGGAAGGCCAGCTTTCAAGGCCGTCAGGGTATTAATTTCATGATGTCTGGCCTCAGGCCCAACTGAGGCCACATAATTTGGAGCATTTCTCCATAAAAAGTTGTGAAGTATGCAGCACGAAAGCACCATGTAATTCAGTTTATACTCTGCCATGTTAATTGACTTAAGGAATAGGTGGAACCGGCTGGCCTTATCCCAAAGGCATTCTCCACGACTCTTCTAGCTCTGGCCAACCGGTAATTAAAAACCCTCTTCTCCGGGGTGAGGGTCCTCTGGGGGGAATGGCTTCATCAGGTGATCACCCAGACCAAACACTTCATCAGCAAAAAAAGACAAATGGGAGTCCTTCCACGCTGTCCTCAGCAGGTGGCAATGCCAAGCCACCACTCTGGAGACGTCTGTGAAACTCTGTCTGGGCGAAGACTCCACCATCCGACACCCGGCCATTCTTCCCCACGTCCACATATAAAAACTAAAATGTCGCTGACACCACCGCCATCAACACGATACTATGAAACCCCTTATAGTTAAAATCGTATGATGATGTGGATGTGTTTTCCATCAATTGCCCCTTCGCAGTTGGGAAAGTCCCACCGCTCAGCAAACTGGGAAGCCACAGTCTGCCATTCCTGTGGCGTTGAAGGAAACTGTGGAGTCAAACCAGAAAAAAAAAATATTAGTACTTTTGCACATAACATTGCAAACAGATTATACACAAACATTCTTGGCCAACATCAGTATAATATTTATTTTAAGGAGTATTCAAAGACAAAAATATAAGGTCCACTTATCAGATTCCTCACCCCCTCTGATGGCCCATTGTACATTTTTTAGGGGGGGGGGAGTTATAGATGATTTTGGGACCCCAAAAAAAGCCTCTGGCACTCTGCCTGAATTTAAGGACAACAATAACATTTGTACACATTTTAGGGGGTGTTTAGGGTAAAGCACTACAATGGAGCTGACAAAATACATTGTTAAGTGACTAGGCTAGGTGTGTATGGGCCCAGGATAGCATGCTGGAGAGGTTAGTGAAGGCAAATATGCATGTAGGCCAAAAAAAGGAGTATTAAAAGCCTACAGCATGCATGGAGACAAAGGGGACATTCACAGCATATTACAATCATGGTAATTAGGGAATGAAGAAAGAAATACAATACATTAGCATACATTAAATACATAGAATGTGATGTTAAAGGAGAAAACTTACCTTAATATAGTCCTTCTGCAGGGCTTGTATGATGGCAGAATAGGTCTCTGGGATAATGATCCCCAGAGCCTGGGGGGGGGGTGCCTGTTGAGAAATTGAGGTCCTGCAGACTTTTCTCCCTGTCGCCAAGTACCGCAACGTGGCGACTACCCTTTGCTCGGGAGTGATGGCTTGCCGCATGCAGGTGTCCTGTTTGGTAATATAAGGGGACAGCAAAGCCAACAGATGGTGAAAAACGGGGTCCGTCATCCGGAGATAATTTCTAAAATCATCAGGATTATTCTCCTGGATCTCCCGCAGCAAAGGCATATGACAGAATTGGTCACGCTGGAGCAACCAATTCTTTGTCCATGAACTCCTCCCCACCCTGTTAATGGACTGGGCTTGGGTCAAAGCAAGAACCCCAACACCAAGCCTCCACACAGCACGAACTCTGCGACGAGTATATAGCCACAACATGGCTAGAAAACGGTCAGCTGGTAAGAAAGAACTAACAGAACGCACTGAACAACAGAAAGGCCTATGAAGAACAAGCTGAAAATCAGAAATGAGCGGACAAGAATGCACTGAAAACCAGATACGAACTGACTACAAGCACTGAAAAACAGATACGAACCCACAAGCACAAACTGAACAGCAGGAACGGTCTGAAAAGCACGAAGGCTGAAAAGCCTGAATCGTCTCTCACCAAACTTCTACTAACACAAGATTAGCAAAAGGAGCCCAAAGGGTGTCGGACTGGGTATTGAACTTCCCTTTTTATAGTGCCGTCGTACGTGTTGTACGTCACCGCGTTCTTGACGGTTGGAATTTCTGACAACATTTGTGTGACCGTATGTATGCAACACAGGTTTGAGCCAACATTCTGTCTGGAAAGAAAAACACGGTTTTCTTGTCGGAATTTCCGCTCGTGTGTACGCGGCATAACAGAACTTAAAAAAAACAGATGTGATCTCTCTGATTTTCCCTTATTCTGGGCATAAGATGAAATGTAACATATAATGCTTGTTTTACTCACTCACATATTGAGATAAAGAGGGACCTGGGGTTTGCATACAGCTAAGATACTCAAACCTAATTCTACATCTCAGTTGCAATGCTGATTTATATTCTATCTGATAATCCTAAATCTGCAAAGAAACACAAAAAGTAGCATTAAAAAAACAAAAAAAAACACGTTTTTTTGAATTTCAGCAGTGTCATTGTTTGCTCCAACCCAGTGCCTGTTACTGCCACGTATGCTAAAGATACAAATATGAAAAAATAAAAAAGAAACAGACAAATACACTCCCTAAAGTGTTAACTGCATATTTATTAAACGCTTAAGCATATATCAAAAAATACCAATAGACATAAAAACCAGGTCCCCTATCTAATATAGGTAATCAAATCCAGAACATTCCCCATAAATAATTCCAGTGACGGCATACACAGATGACTAGCTGGGATATACCTCCCCAAAGATGAAGACACATAAAGCAGCATGTATACCCACCCTCCCCCAAAATGCACACACCCCCAAATACACCTAAACAAAGACCGAGCCACTATTCTAAATATAACACCCTAAAATGTTCCTACGTAGGGAAACAGGTCATTGTTACACTATCCCTAGGTGGAACCCATGAGCTGGAGGGAACACATGAATAAATGATAGTAAAAATATAAATCAGCCATCAATAACAGACAATTGGAGAAAAAAATGGGAGGCCAGTCACAACTCCAAAGGTAATGGAAAATAATGATGAGATGTCTTGACCATAAATAATCACCCTTGACGATGTAGATATAATCTCAAACAGTTCTCCGTATGATCAGAGTTGTTAATGGATATGGAGCATATCAAACGCTGTGAAATTGTCTTTTCATAAAAGAACATTCAGAGATACATCCAAAGCTAGATATCACCTGACCAAAAACTGCAATTCAACATGATGTTCATTATGGCCATATACAGTGGGTACGGAAAGTATTCAGACCCCCTTAAATTTTTCACTCTTTGTTATATTGCAGCCATTTGCTAAAATCATTTAAGTTCATTTTTTTTCCTCATTAATGTACACACAGCACCTCATATTGACAGAAAAACACAGAATTGTTGACATTTTATGACAAGTATTTTGTGACAAGTATTCAGACCATTTGCTGTGACACTCATATATTTAACTCAGGTGCTGTCCATTTCTTCTGATCATCCTTGAGATGGTTCTACACCTTCATTTGAGTCCAGCTGTGTTTGATTATACTGATTGGACTTGATTAGGAAAGCCACTCACCTGTCCATATAAGACCTTACAGCTCACAGTGCATGTCAGAGCAAATGAGAATCATGAGGTCAAAGGAACTGCCTGAAGAGCTCAGAGACAGAATTGTGGCAAGGCACAGATCTGGCCAAGGTTACAAAAAATGTATCCTGCACTTAAGGTTCCTAAGAGCACAGTGGCCTCCAAAATCGTTAAATGGAAGACGTTTGGGATGACCAGAACCCTTCCTAGAGCTGGCCGTCCGGCCAAACTGAGCTATCGGGGGAGAAGAGCCTTGGTGAGAGAGGTAAAGAAGAACCCAAAGATCACTGTGGCTGAGCTCCAGAGATGCAGTCGGGAGATGGGAGAAAGTTGTAGAGAGTCAACCATTACTGCAGCCCTCCACCAGTCGGGGCTTTATGGCAGAGTGGCCCGACGGAAGCCTCTCCTCAGTGCAAGACACATGAAAGCCCGCATGGAGTTTGCTAAAAAACACCCGAAGGACTCCAAGATGGTGATAAATAAGATTCTCTGGTCTGATGAGACCAAGATAGATACTTTTTGGCCTTAATTCTAAGCGTTATGTGTCGAGAAAACCAGGCACTGCTCATCACCTGTCCAATACAGTCCCAACAGTGAAGCATGGTGGTGGCAGCATCATGCTGTGGGGGTGTTTTTCAGCTGCAGGGACAGGACGACTGGTTGCAATCAAGGGAAAGATGAATGGGGCCAAGTACAGGGATATCCTGGACGAAAACCTTCTCCAGAGTGCTCAGGACCTCAGACTGGGCCAAAGGTTTACCTTCCAACAAGACAATGACCCTAAGCACACAACTAAAATAACGAAGGAGTAGCTTCACAACAACTCCGTGACTGTTCTTGAATGGCCCAGCCAGAGCCCTAACTTAAACCCAATTGAGCATCTCTGGAAAGACCTAAAAATGGCTGTCCACCAACGTTTGCCATCCAACCTGACAGAACTGGAGAGGATCTGCAAGGAGGAATGGCAGAGGATCCCCAAATCCAGGTGTGAAAAACTTGTTGCATCTTTCCCAAAAAGACTCATGGCTGTATTAGATCAAAAGGGTGCAAATACTAAATACTGAGCAAAGGGTATGAATACTTAGGACCATGTGATATTTCAGTTTTTCTTTTCTAATAAATCTGCAAAAATGTCAACAATTCTGTGTTTTTCTGTCAATATGGGGTGCTGTGTGTACATTGAGGAAAAAAAATTAACTTAAATGATTTTAGCAAATGGCTGCAATATAACAAAGACTGAATACTTTCCGTACCCACTGTAGATTGGTATCCCACTTCATATGGGTATTCACCTTCTATAAAAAATATTTATTGAAAGGCTCATAATTCATGTAGTCACTAGCGATGAAACCTGCCAAGCATCCCACATAACTGGATGAAATCCTAGTTGGTAAGTGGTTTAGATATACAGCAAAGTTCACGGCGGTTTATTCAAGCAGTTGAATATGCAGTATTACTCACTGTTTTTGTGGCTAGGCGTTGAATAGACGGCTTAGAAGCAAACAGATGAGGATGGTATTTAGGTGAGGCTGTAGTTGGTATCTCTCCGAGTAGAATATAGTATCCAAAGTTGTTATAAGGTAAGTCTGTATAGGTTGATGGTTATCCTGATATTGATCAGTTAAAGTCTGCATGTGATATCCTCCAGACCACAATGGTTACGGCTGCAAGATGAACCTTGCTGGGCCATTGTAGGGTTGACTCGGTAAGGGGTGTAGAAGGGGGTGCTACTCTCAAGAGTTTACATTTTTTGTTCCTTGCTGCTAGGAACTTCTTCAGAACTGGGGAATAGTTTGCAAGCACTAGCTTACTTATGGGGCCACAACCCACCCTTAATTGTTTCAATAAAATACCAGTGCTGATACCTATTTGCTAATTAACCATTAGCTGTGATAAACCTGCAAACGCTGTAAACTAATTAAAATTGCTATAGTGTGCCGCCCTGCACAATACACTAAAACCATCTATTATAAACTTCACTAAGGTGTGTATCTTAAAGGGGTTGTAAAGGTTCGTTTTTTATTTTCTAAATAGGTTCCTTTAAGCTAGTGCATTGTTGGTTCACTTACCTTTTCCTTAGATTTCCCTTCTAAATATTTTTTTTCTTTGTTTTCTTTGTCTGAATTTCTCACTTCCTGTTCCTCCTCAGTAAGCTGTTCAGTAAGCTGTTCTGGCTGACTCCACACCACTCGGATGATGGTGTGAAGTTTAGTGAGGAGAAACAGGAAGTGAGAAATTCAGACAAAGAAAAAAAACATTTAGAATCTAAATCAAAGGAAAAGGTAAGTGAACCAACAATGCACTAGCTTAAAGGTACCTATTTAGAAAATAAAAAACGAACCTTTACAACCCCTTTAATATGAACGTTTATTGCATCACATCATCAGTCAATGAAAAGTATTTTATATTTAGGCTAGAGGCAAAGATCTCCACTGACGATCGGTGTCAGTCACAAGATAATCATTATAGCGGGGAAACGCAGTCCATACACAATCCAGTCCTCACCCATACAATTCCAAAGGATATCAAATAAACATCACAATAGTTATCAGCTAGGCACAAGCACAAAGCATATGTCTAGCAGTATTTAGATGTCTTTATTTGTAGAAAGAATAATTTATTCTATTAATCAGGAATGATGGGTAAAAAGATTGGATCGCAATGCAGCCAGGCTCCCCAGGTGGACAACCACTGTTGTCTAATAGGGTATCATGCCTTGTCTCCACTCGTCAGCAAGTCAATCATAGGATTCATCAGTAATTCACTTCATTTCATAGAAATATACAAAGTAGCAATCCCTATGAGTTGGAGGAAAAGCCAGGGCTAATAGCCATTTTAGTTGTTATGGAAGTCCATCCACACCCAATTGTGCCATTCACTGCCACAGCTAGAATAGTAATGTCTAAAGATAGTTCAATTTACAATGATATAATTAATCTGATATAGTGGGCGAGCATCGGACCACATATACATAGAAGACCATAAGATGCTGTTACTGAACATTTGTCATACATTTGAGTTTAATAAGTGGAAACACATCTATATAGTTAATACCTATATGCATATTTAACCATCAGGCCTCGTGCCCACGGACGTTTTTACAGCCGCGTTTTTGAGCGTTTTTCACAGCTTAAAAATGCCTGTCCATGTTAGTCTATAGCTTCATGCCCACCTAGACGTTTTTGAGCTGCAAATAGCATAGACGTTTTTAAGCTGTAAAAAAAACCCAGGACCAGTGCGTTCCTCAGCGTCGGCGTTAGGCATAAAAAAACGCGAAGCATCAAAAAACGCGCAAAACAAGTTTTTAAGCTGTAAAAAATGCAGCTGTAAAAACGTCCGTGGGCATGAGGCCTCACTGTCAATTCCAAAGAGTGCATATATGTATCCTATAGATACCACTATTTGTTGTTATAGTACCCAGTGAGACTTTTTGCAAAACAGGTTGAAATCTCAACCAGTTTATGCAGTTGAAGGGACCAAGGGATGGCAACCTTCATAGTTGTTGTGAGGACCCGTTCACAGATGATCCGATATCCACCCAATAAGTTCATCCAGTACCATAATCGGCGTAAAAATTCGTAGTATATAGAAATAATCTATTCAAAGTTTATATAGTTCATGCAGTACAGTGGGTGGACCTCAGACCACAAATAAACGGGACATCACTAGCTATTTACCATACATGGAAGTTTTAAAGAGATAGCAACGCTTGTATAGCTGGTACGTGTATGCTCATTGAGCTTTCACTGACTAATCCAACATATGCATACATATGTCATATAAATATCGTCATGCCAAGAAATGGTTGAAAAATCAACCAGTACATACCTAATGAACCGACATTTCTATTAATATGGATACACTATACAAGACCTAAATGATCCTCATAAGGAATGGAAGTTCCAATACAGTGGGGGGAATCCAATTTAGCCATTGCACACACACACACATTATATATATATATATATATATATATATATATATATATATGTATATACACATATACACACACACACACACTATAATTATACATCCCTTATACTGTATACCATTGTCTAAAGATATGTACCCAACCACAGATGACTTCCCACACAGAAAGCAATGGTTGGGTATATATAGAATGGACCAAAACAGGGTTCTATTTAAAAAGCTTAGTGTAATAAACCTAAACAATGAAAACGTCACTATCAAATTATAGGAAACATTGTAAGGACATATCATTATTTAACCCCTTCGGAGTCATAGAGTTCAATAGAAATATCCACTTGGTTTCCATTTGTAATAGAATTTGTCCCAATATCCCCTTCTATTTGATAATTCCAGTTTATAAATTATCATACATTGCATACCTTTAGCTTGTGCTCCATAATGATCCAAAAAGTGCATAGCCACAGGAGATGTGTCGTCCCTCGTGGCTATGCTGGATATGTGTTCACCTATCCTCTTCCTAAATTCCCTAATGGTTTTGCCCACATATATCTTCCCACATGGGCAAATGATCTGGTAAACATAGGTAGTGGAGCAATTGACGAAAGGTTTAATCCTAAATGTGTGTTTTCCAGTAGAGTCTTTGAATGAATTTGTTTTCATGACATGTTTGCACACTGAACAATGTCCACAAGGGTGCATTCCCTCGATTTGTGTGGCAAAAGATAAAGTAGTTTGTTTTTTGTGACTTACGTGGGTGTACTCACTGTGTACTAACGCATCCCCTATGGTAGGTGCGCGTCTTGCTATCATATTAGGACGATGGCCCAATATATGTTCCAGTCTATTATCAAGCATGAGTAAATGCCAATGCCTGCCCATAGTTTGTTTTAGGTATTCCCAGTGTGTACCATATGTACTTACCACACCTATCCTTTCTGTGTTTGTTTTTGTTTCTCTTTCTTCATCCACTTCCAAGCCCAGAATTTTTTGCCGTCGTTTTTTCCATGCTTTGGCCTGTGCTTGTATTATCGTAGAATTTTTCTGAATCTTTGGCCCAGTTCCCTACTCTCTTTGTAAAAATCTTTTGTATATGTACAGTTTCTACAAATTCTAAGAAACTGTCCTGTAGAGATGCCTTTAATTAATGCCCATGGATGATGGCTGGTGGCGTGGAGCAGGGTATTTCCTGCTGTTGGTTTTCTGAATGTTTTTGTCACAATCTGTGATCCTTCCTTGGGGATCAATAGATCCAAAAATTCTATCTGTTCTTTATCCACTTTATAGGTGATAAAGATATTTCTGTTGTTTTCATTTAATTCTCCTATAAAATTGTTCAAATTCAGGCAAAGTCCCTCTCCACACCACCAGAACATCATCAATAAATCTTGCCCAAAGGGCTACATGTTGTTTAAAGGCAGGATGGTGATAGACCTCTTGTCTTTCCCACCAGCCTAAATGTAAGCAAGCATATGAGGGAGCACAAGAGGCTCCCATTGCTACTCCCTGCTTTTGGCGGAAGTATTTACTGTCAAAAATAAAGAAATTGTTGTTAAGGACTAGTTCTTGTTGTCTTCTGCTTCCTTATTGGCCCGAGGGTCCGCGCATTGTCCAGAAGTTTAGTGATCGGGAGTTGCCTTTGACCCCTGTGTTCTTCCTCTTGCACCGCCACAAGATTCCAAGCAAGATATATAGGACATCCATCCTAACTTCTGCTCACAGCAGCAAAGAGCTGTATCCCACTGTTTTATAAAGCAGACACAGCCACTGGCGGTGGCTGTCTGGTTGAAAAGAGTAGCCAAAATCAATGCAATGGAGGACTTGGTGGCCACGGACAGGGGCCTCCCTGAGAAGTTCCTCAAGAAATGGTTTTATTAGCACAAGTTTGTTTATTCTGAGGAGCATGTGGAGCTGGTGACTTATCTCCCCTGGCAGTACTTGTGTATTGGGGGTGCACGTAGGTCTGTGAGTCCACGTCGGTCCGTTGATCTGCGAGTGCACGTCGGTCCGTTGGTCTGCAAGTGCACGTCGGTCCATGGGTCTGCGAGTGCACGTCGGTCCATGGGTCTGCGAGTGCACGTAGGTCCGCGAGTGCATGTAGGTCCGTTGGTCTGCGAGTGCACGTAGGTCCATAGGTCTGCGAGTGCACGTAGGTCCGTAGGTCTGCGAGTGCACGTAGGTCCGTGAGTTCACGTAGGTCCGCGAGTGCACGTAGGCCTGCGAGTGCATGTAGGTCTGTTGGTCTGCGAGTGCACGTAGGTCTGCGAGTACCTGTGTATTGTCTTGTTGAGTAGTAGTGTCAGGAAGCTAGTTGTTAGGTAATTTGGACAAGGCATAATCCCCAATCCTCATTAAATTAATAGGTACGATGCCCGGCATGTGTGGAGAGGCGACTCGGTGTACATCTTGTTGCATGTATGCGTTCCTTGATCATTCGATCGAGGGCGAATACTGCTGTGTAAAATCTGAGCACATTGTTTCCCTGGAAGCCCAGGTTCTGAATCTGGGGAAGCAACTGTCAGCACTGAGAAGACTCTCCACACTAAAGGAGAGCTGGGAATGTACCCGGCAGGTGACGGCAGGGGCCAGCACAGAGGTGGGTGGAGACAAAGAGGTGCAGGCACTAGAAAATAGTAGATAGGTGACAGTCAGGAAGGGTAGAGGGGGAAGTGCCAGGGAAGCCAATCCAGGGCTGCAGCATCCCAAAAAGTATGCTCCATTGTGTGACATTGGTGAAACCAGTCAGGGACTAGTGGTGCTGGAGCTGAGGGACTCTCCTAGCTGCTGGGGGAAGAACTGCCGGTAATTGTGGGCACAGATGAGGCAGATGTGCCTCCTTCCTCTTTTGGACCGATGTCCCTTGCACATAAGCCGGCGACCGGCTTTTTTTTTCTCGGCCCCTTACTCGGATCTGTGATCACCCGAGTCTCAGTGACTTGGTGATCATAGCGTGCGCCCTGCAGGGGGCGCGTGGGGAGCGAGAAAAGGGGAGGACGTCTATTGACGGCCTCCCAGAAATTCAGGTCCGTGCTGTGGCCATCATTCGGCTATAGCGCGGACACCAAGTGGTTAAACTAGGTGATGGGGGGGAGGGTCCAGAGGTAGAGGTAGTCAGCGCAGAACATATTCCAGAGGGTAGTATTGGGGGCATTAGTGGTAGGGTAAACAAAGCACATAAACCCAAGGTAAGTATAGTAGCAAGTCCTAGGTGCAATATCAAAACACCCAATAAGAGGATAGTATTGCGACTGGTCTAAACTATGTGGCATGTTCACCAATGCCAGGAGCCTGGTGGACAAGATGGGTGAGCTAGAGATACCATTGTACGAGGAGGATTTGGATTTTGTGGGAATTTCAGAGACCTGGTTCAACAGCTCTCATGATTGGCTGGCAACTATTTAAGGGTATACCCTTTATCAGGAGGATATAGAGGGTAAAAAAGGGGCAGGGGTATGCCTATATATCAAGAATAATGTACAAGTGAATGTACGAGATTACATCACTAAAGGAGCTAGGGAGGAGGTGGAATCCTTATGGGTAGAGCTCCAAAGGGATGAAGCTAAGGGGAAAATAATACTGGGAGTTTGCTATAGGCCCCCTAACCTGAGGGAGGAGGGGGAGACAGATCTCCTATCATAATTTGGATTAGCAGCAAGGATGGGAAGTGTTATTATAATGGGGGATTTTAATTATCCAGACATAGACTGGGCGGAGGGAACCACGCATTCATCTAAGGCTCGCCAGTTCCTAAATGTCTTGCAGAACAATTTTATGGGTAAGATGGTAGACGCACCAACTAGAAATAAAGCGTTACTGGATCTACTGATTACCAACAATACAGACCTAATCACGGATGTGGAAATACGGGGCAATTTAGGTAACAACGATCACAGGTCAATTGGCTTCAGTATAAATCACACAAATAGGAAACATAAGGGTAATAAAAAGACACTGAATTTCAAAAGAGCCAACTTCCCTAAACTACGAACCTTGCTAGAAGGCATAAATTGGGATAAAATCTTAGGAACAAAGAACACGGAGGAGAGATGGGTTTGCTTTAAGAGCATATTAAATAAGGGCATTAGCCAATGCATCCCATTGGGTAATAAATGTAAAAAAGAGCGAGCAAAAGTCCTGGATGGCTTAACTCCAATGTAAAAATGCATATAAAAGCAAAAGAGAAGGCCTTCAAAAAATTCAAGGTTGAGGGATCATCAGCATTCAGATTTTATAAAGAATGCAACAAGAAATGTAATGCCCCGTACACATGATCGGTTTTCCTGTTGGAAAAAGTCTGATGGGAGCTTTTGGTCGGAAATCCCGACTGTTTCTATGCTCCATCAGACTTTTTCAAACGGAAAAACGGCTGGAAAACGATAGAGAGCAGGTTCCCTATTTTCCAGTCAGGAAAAAAACTGATCGGAATTTCCGATCGTGTGTACAAATCACGACGCACTACACTCCGACGCATGCTCGGAAACAAATCGACGCATGCTCGGAAGCATAGAACTTATTTTTCTCGGCTCGTCATAGTCTTTTATGTCACCGCATTCTTGGCAGTCAAAAGTTCACCGAACTTTTGTGTGACCGTGTGTATGCAAGGCAGGCTTGAGAGGAATTCCGCCTACTGGCATCTACATGGAGCTCATAAGGTTTCCTTGGGTCTGCATATGCCAAGACAGGGGCAGCGGTTAAGCTCTTCTTCAGCATGTGGAAGGCCTCTTTGCACTTTCCATTCCACTGGTCTTCGACTGACTCTCCCGGCTTCCTGGGACCCGAGTCATCCTCTTCCCCTTCTGTCTTCAAGAGTTCATTCAGGGGTCTGGCAATCCGTTCAAACCCCTCTACGAATCTCCTACAGTAGGAGCAGAACCCCAAAAAGGACCTGAGTTCTGTCACCGTGGTGGGCCAGGAGGTAACTGCCTCCAGCTTCCCGGGGTCTGTGGCAATCCCTTCTTCAGACACTATGTGCCCTAGGTAGTTGACTGATGACTGGTAGAACTGACATTTCTCTGGCGAAAGCTTGAGCCCTTCTTCACTAAGCCTTCTTAGGACTTTTTCCAGCCTTTCCTCATGTTCTTCTAGAGTCTTCCCAAAGACAATGATGTCATCCAAGACACACGAGAACTTTGATGAGGTTCATGTCTCCTACAGTTTTCTCCATGAGGCGTTGAAAGTTGGCAGGGGCTCCAGACAGGCCTTGGGGCATCAGGTCAAATTCAAAGAATCCCACAGGGGTTATGAAGGCTGTCTTCTCCTTGTCTTCCGGATGCATAGGGATCTGATAGTATCCACTCTTCAGATCCATAACACTGAACCACCTGGCTCCAGACAAACTCTGTAGGGCAGGGATATGCAAGTAGCGGACCTCCAGCTGTTGCCAAACTACAAGTCCCATGAGGCATAGCGAGACTCTGACAGCAGCAAGCATGACACCCAGAGGCATGATGGGACTTGTAGTTTTGCAACAGCTGGAGGTCCGCTAATTGCATATCCCTGCTGTAGGGCATCCTCTATCCTCGGGGTGGTATACTGGTCGGGTATCGTCCTCCGGTTGAGAGTCCTGTAGTCTATACACAACCTCAACGACCCATTCTTCTTCCGGACCACCACTATTGGAGAGGCATAAGGGCTCCTAGATTCCCAGATAACACTGGTTCGCTTGAGCTCGGCGAGCTGTTCTCTCAGGTCTTCAAGGTCGGCTAGAGGAACTCGCCTGACCCTCTCTCTGAAAGGCTTGTCTTCCTGGAGGCATATTCGATGGGTGGCACTCTTTGCACACCCTACGTTGAACTCATCTTTAGAGAAGATCTTCCTCCATTTGGTCAACTGGGCCTTTGCCCTCTCTTTCCAGGCCCTTGGCAGGTTTGGGTTCTCCATGCAGAGCTTCTCCCAAACAGTCCTGTCTCCCTCTGGCTTCTCTACATCTGATAGGACGATTGGGGCAGCAGGGCTCCCCTGACCCAGCAGCATCCTGGCGGGGATCTCCATGGGAACACCCGTGGTATTCCTGATGCTCACCGGCACCTTACAGTGTGCCTTCTTCAGAGCTCTCAGCGGGACCATCTCTTGGTTTACTTCTAAGCCTGAGTATTCTTCACGAGGGTCTGGTTCCAACATGATAAAGGGGCCGGGTTGCTCCCAAGTAAGCTTCACAGTGGCCCTGAGACAGGTTACCTCACCGGGCTGCAACACTATTCCCTTCTTCTCTAGTTTTCAGACTTTACCCACCCCCTCTTCTGGGGCCCTGTGTTCTAAGACCAGTCACTGATAAGCAGTCTTCAACATTTCAACATCGGGTGTATTCTGGTGACCATAGGGTTCTTTCCTCCTGCCAGGGGGGCCAGAAGCCTCCGGACCAGGTCCGTATTTGTCCCTATTATTAAGGAGCTCTTGCTGGCTCCAGGCGGTCGGGGGCACACCACTGCCAGGGTATCAAACACTTCAGCCTTCCCGGTTACTGAGGGGTCGAAGGTCAGTTTAATGGGCAAGTAACCATCGTAGGGAAAACTCTTTGTTCCGATTTCCCATATTTCCAGATCTTCAATTCTCTGGATGGGCAAGTGACTCAGATGTCTATCGTAAAAGTCCCGATATAACAGAGTCACCTGTGCTCCAGTGTCTAAGATGGCTCTCGTGTAGACTCCCTCCCCTTGAACAGGCACTACAGGGGAGGGGCCTATTAGTTCCTCTGGATAAGGCTTCAAAAGGGGTCTCTTTCCGTTGATCCCTATTTTTTTTTGTTTTGGTCTTTGCCTTCTCGTGTTTGGTTGTTGGCTTTTGTCCCTCTTGGGCTCGGTATGAATTGATCTCCCTCCTCTATTTAAGGGTAAATTCCCGCTGAGGGACATTATCTCTCTTTTTAGGTGTGTATTCTTGCTGAGGAGCACTGTTCTTCTTCCGGGGGGGTCTGTTGCTTTTTCTTCTGGGCTTCTCATTCAGTTTAGGTACATTGGAGCTCACTGGAAATGGTGGGCACCCGGTTGACTCCTTCACCAGGGCCCTCTGAAGTTTTCTGCCGGCTTGCGATTATTTATCTTCTTTTTCTTGGGACTTGAACATACTTTTGCAATATGGCCAACTCCTCCACAGTTAAAACAGACCACATCCCCCCAGTCTTGTAGGGAAGCGGGCGCTGAGGTCTCTGGGAACAACTCCTTCTTCAGTCCATTATTCTCCACGACCCTTGGATCCTTTGCCATCAAAGAGGTCAGCATCTCCAACACCTGAGACATTTGTGACTTCAGGGTGTCCACTTCTGGGTCTCTTTCAGGGGTCAAGGCTGATCTGACCATTACCGGTACAACAGGGGTATGTGCCTTGATCGCTTGCTGGTCCTTCTGCAGGGCCTCCTCATCCCTAATGATCTTGACCAGATCAGGATAATTCAATGACATACCTCCGCCAGAGGTTTTCAAATGGAACCAGACTGGATCCGAGCGTAGCACTCCCTGTAATATCTGCTTCATCCTTGTCGCAGCTATAGCCTGAGGTACCATCCCTTTTTTTAGCACGATTTGACAGAGCATTTTGTTCAGTCTTCTTACATACTCTGACAGCTTTTTTCCTGGCTGCTGAAAGGTGTGTTCGAACCGATACACCAGTTCCGTAACTTTTTCTAACTGACCGAACTCCTCCTGTGGCTAAACAGTCATAAGCCGTGCAGGCAGCATTCCCAAACCAGAGGCTTTTTACAGCTTCCGCAGCCGCGCCTTTCAGACTTTCCATCACGCGCTGCTTCTTCTGCGCTTCAGGCACCTCCCATGCCTCTACTGCTGACAAGGCCTGTTCAATCCAGGTATCAAAGTCTTCCTCCCCTACTGGGACGGGCAGCTTCCCTGAAAATGTTCTCAGCTTCCGATAACTGGCCTCTACGTGTACCGTACTTGTTTGCTGACACTTTGTAAGCAGATCTCCCAAAGCATTTAAAAGTTCTGGCCCTATGACTGTGATGGGTGTCACCGGAGGTGTCACCCCTCTCTGCCTCTGTGATTCATGGGGTCTTCCTTGTGGTAATCCCATTGGGGATGGCGGAGGTGACTCCGTTTTCACAGTTATTTCGTGCGCCAGACCATAAGTTTTGTTATCCAGAGCCTGCACACTTTGGCGTTGAAGGTTCCCCGGTACTCCATCCATCCACTCTATAAGCGCATACTGAAACGAGGTGTCAGGGTCTGATTTCAGGTCTATCACCCTTGGTACATTGTTCGGAGACAGCGACACTGCAAGACGCTCCACCGCGTTCACTGGCCAATCCTCCCCCGGGAGACTAATGACCACTGACGTGTCTGGGTTTGTCCTGGCTGCTGCGCACCACGCTTTCACTTCTAGCGGGTCCATGCCGGTACTTTTGGCGTATTTGCCTGCCATATACAGGATCCCGGAAACGATGCCCCCACGTGTAGCGATACCCCCAGACTAAGGGAGCCGCTGGTTTGCTTTTGGGTCCTGTACATGGCACAGCCAACCCCCGGAAATCTACTCAGCCCTTCTCTGACACAGCTAGTCTAGGGGTGGTATTTCTATATGGCTCTATAACAGTGTATACACAATTCCACAATACCTTTCTTCAAGTGGTAAGATATATATATAGAAATATAGACTCCAATACCTGATTTGAATAAACATAAAAGGGTTTACTTGTAGATAAAAGGGATCAATAGTCAATAGTACATATAACACATGCATGCAGAGCCCTGCAGTAACACTAACAGTAGTTAATTATAGTGCGTAACTAATTCTAACACACGCTAACATATAGCTCAAGTCCCCGTTATCAATATGGCGCCCAACAGCACTATCAGTTCCCAGTCAGGCCTGACTCTGGTAATAACTCAGTCTCTATAGAAGGAATCTTCGCATGCCAGATGCTCGATGGTGCACATACAGGTACAATATTTGTAATCCAACAAGGTATAAAGTAGTAGAACAACTCCCCGGAGACTATGTGACGCTGTCCTCCAGCTAGTCTCCTGACAGGAAAAAGGAAATATAACCCGATGGGCCAAGGCAGTCTATAGGCCCAATAAGTACTTGATTAAAGCTGTGAGCATGTGCTCTCTCACCACTCCGGACTCGATCCCAGTCCGGAACTCCCACCGCTGTGTCTTCACTCACACACAGGATCTGACACCGCCTGGTGGTCCACTGACTTCCCAGAAGCAGGTAGATGTCTGTCACCACACAGGCTCCGCAGTGAGGTGGAAGGCTCTCTGGAAGTGCGCAAGGCCCAGGCCTCGGGACTTGCACTCACAGCAGGTACGCACAGGAAGTCCTCTTGCCAGCCGCGCGGTGTCCGAAGAGGCCGGGCTTAGCCTCGCCCTCCCCTTTTATTCCCCACCCATCAGTCTCTGCGGCAGCCGAATGCACCCTGGGTGCCAAACGGGGTTCTGGGTAACGTAGTCCATGGGGCCTCAACGGAGATCCCGCTACATTAGCAATTGCTTTTATGCCTTCTTCTGCTAAAACAACACTTCCGGAGTCCTAATTTAAACACCCGTTTTTATTTACTCTGACCATGGCTACCCCTATTTTTATCTTGTTCATCTTGTTTTTTTATCTTCTTTTAATATGCTTGTTTTTACCCGTTTTTTATCAAATTTTATTCTCCCATTTTAATAAAATTTATGTTGCCCCATGATATAAGTTACACTCTGTGCGCCTCACGTCACAGTTCTATTTACATACCTGTAAACAATTCACAACAAGAAGCCATCAGTGCCTGTATGTCCATATATAACCACAACAAATTAGCCGCGGTTGTAGACCATTAGAATAATCACATAGATATTCTGCCTATAGGAGGGCTACAAGAAAATGGCCAACCGGCATTTTTCCTATTTACTATATAAAGACACTTCCGATGTCCAGAATGTATCTCCGATGAAGTCACGTGACAGTGACGATACGCGTCCGACAATAGGACACCGGAAGTGACGTTTGCACGGCGCAAGCTCGCTGCTCGTTTCTGATACACACTACATTACTGTTTTAAACGTGAGTACCCTGTTAGTTATATGTTTCAATGAACCGCTGAGTGTTTAAAACATATTACACTAGAGAGCCTCCTCTAGGTTTTCTCTACCCTGCCTGGTGACACACTTTGGAGCTGTCTTACCTTGCTGATCACCCAGCCTGAAAGGAAGCCTTAACCCCCTAGGAGCCACACTACTGGAAGGACGGATAGGAGTTATCCCCTCTACCCCCAAGTGATTCCATTGGTTTTATTTAATGCTGTTTACCTTGCAGCCGTAAGGTAATTTGCTAGCACACCTTCGGGTGTCACCATACACTGAAGATTCACCAACAAGTCACCTTGCCACCTGCTGATGTCATTTAACACCCAGCACTTTACTTGCACCTTGCAATTTCTTTTGATTAAATTGCATCACCTCTTGGACTGAGTCGCAGTTGCATCATTTGCACTTTGTAACAATTGGACAATCTTGTGGTTCCATCCACCATTCATACAATGTAATTTTACTCACATTAAACAGTCACCTATTTGTATTTATTTGCGCTCTTATTCAGTTCACTGTATTATTCATCCATCATTGTTGTATATCAGATATGTTCAGTCATTCATTTTGATTGGAGCATAACACCATCCTGCGATTTCCTCTGCGACTGCATATATTATTATCTTCACGTTGTGATTTTATTTATGCACTAGAGTCACCTTATCTGCACTGTTTGCACATTTATTCAGTTCACCTTTTGATGCACCTTTACTGTATCTTAGCATTTATAGCGATTTTTATCTTTCAGTCAGTCTATTTGCATATTTGCACATTCATTAATCAATTATACTATTTTGGTTATTTATACATTTTACCATTTACACCATTCTATGTTATTGGAGCGCAACACCTTCTCTTGATTTTTTCCATGTCTCACTGTGGATAGTGGTTGGCCCATACGGTAGTTGCTGCACCCTTATCCTCTGCACACATAGTTTTCACTGTAGCGCAGGAATAACTACTTTACCCAATACTGACATATAATCACACACATAGGTTGGACTTGATGGACTTGTGTCTTTTTTCAAACTCACCTACTATGTAACTATGTATGAGAAGGCTCCCCGGGAATGGATGGAGGGACTGGCTGGTAGCTGACTTCCTAGACCCTGAAGCCCATTGTTGGACCTGCAACTATATATTTATCTAATTTACGACATTGTGATATTTGTGCATGTGGTCTCGTTTATGGAGGTACTCCACTGTGTGTACATCACTGTTCAGGTTTCTGTATCACTGTATGCCTTATTTACATAAATTGGAAATAAATAAAATAGAAAAAAATAAAATAATAAAAAGTAAAAAAATAAATAATTATGAATAATAATAAAGAATTTGTAAAAATAAACTTGATGGTTGATGGTTATAAAAAGCAACCCAGAGTAAAAATGTCAATAGGAAGCAAAGCATAGTGAACTGAGCCATAATATACCCAGCTTGAGGATCTGTCAATAAAATGATGGTGTGTAACTCTAGGTCCTCGTTGAGACCATTAGGGGACAAAGATCCATTCAAACATGGAAGATCTGTCAGCGGTAACAGTGTGTCGCTGGAGGGCTTCATTCTAAGGTACCGTAAGTCTTTTATAATGTGCTAGTATGCGATGCATACTAGCAAATTATGCTAATATCTATCAGGAGACTTATTTTTTTGTGGTTCACTAACGCTTTAAAATGAATATATTATTCAGCTTGAACCATATGCACTACTTGGATCCATCCATACATCCTTTCTTATAAGTCAGTTGGACTTTCTATACTGGTGGTCATCATTAGGGATGAGCCGAACACCCTCCGGTTCGGATCGCACCAGAACCTGCGAACGGACCGAAAGTTTGCGCGAACTATCGAACCCCAATAAAGTCTATGGGACTTGAAAGTTCAAAATCAAAAGTGCTAATTTTAAAGGCTAATATGCAAGTTATTGTCCTAAAAAGGGTTTGGGGACCCGGGTCCTGCCCCAGGGGACATGTATCAATGCAAAAAAAGTTTGAAAAACTGAATTTTTTTCAGGAGCAGTGATTTTAATGATGAATAAAGTGAAAAAAATATGCCTTTAAATATCGTACCTGGGGGGTGTCTAAAGTATGCCTATAAAGTGGCACGTGTTTCCCGTGTTTAGAACTGTCCCTGCACAAAATTACATTTCTAAAGGAAAAAAAGTCATTTAAAACCGCTTGCGGCTTTAATGTAATGTGTGGTCCCGGCAATGTGGATGAAAATCATTGAGAAAATCGGCACTGGTACCCCCCCCAGCCCATTTGGGTCTTGTATGGATATTAAGGGGAACCCCGCACCCAAATTAAAAAAAGGAAAGGCGTGGGGCCCTCAGCCCCTATATACTCTGTACAGCAGTATACAGGCGGTGCAAACAAGACAGGGACTGTAGGTTTGTTCTTAAGTAGAATCTGTTTGTAATTTAGAACTGGTACATTTTTAAAGTGTAGCTCCAGCCAAAAAATCTATTTTTAAGCTTTTTGAAAAACAGGGAAGGGTTATCACCCCTGTAACATTTGTTTTGCTGTCTGTGCACCTCTTCAGAAGATTTCATCTCACTTTCTGTCCCAATAACAATAGTTTTTTGAAAATTTGGGGTTTTTAGTGAAACAAGGATTGGTGATAGGAGAGGAGACACCTTTTCCCATATTAACTTTTAAAGGAGAGAATTTCCCTTCCTAGGTGTATATTTCCTCTCACTTCCTGTTGTCTCCCTCCGTTTGCAAGTAGGAGTCATTTGTAAGTTGGATGTTTGAAAGTAGGGGCCTGCCATATATACTCTGCAGAAATTTGGGCCTTAGGTGTTGCCACAACACTGTAAGCCCTCACAGTTACTCTTGGTCGGCGCTGGAACGCCCTGCTGTGAAATATTAGATCAAGAATTGTAATTACATGCCCCTGTTGAACAGGGGCATAAAAATTGGGCCTTAGGCACAAGTGCCACAATCCTGCAACCCCTCACAGAAACTCTAGTTGGAGCGCAAGAATGAGCCCTGCTGCTAATTATTGCGTCAAAAATTGTAATTACACGACCCTGTTAAACAGGAGCAGAAAAATTGGGCCTTAGGTACTGGTGCCACAACACTGCAACCCCTCACAGAAACTTTAGTTGGAGCGCAAGAATGAGCCCTGCTGCAAATTATTGCATCAAAAATTGTAATTACACGCCCCTGTTTAACAGGGGCGTGTAATTACAATTTTTGATGCAATAATTTGGTGCTACAACACTGTAACCCCTCACAGATACTATAGTTGGAGTGCAGAAATGAGCCCTGCTGCAAAGTATTGCATCAAAAATTTTAATTACATGCCCCCGTTAAAAAGGGACTGAAAAATGGGCCTTAGCCACTGGTGGCGGTGCCCAGAACCAAAAATGCTCTTACAAGCTATCAGCATGAACATTGAGAAGAAAGAGGATAGTCACTCAGCATAACAGGATAGTCACTCAGCATCAGCATAGGCAGTCTTGATAGGATCTCCCATTCAAAAAAAATATTCAGTTTCATCACCATCAGGTGCTTGGTAGCTGGTGATCCAAGACTGATTCATTTTTATGAAGGTCAGCTGATCGACCGATTTGGTGGATAGGCGCACCCTGTGATCGGTTACAATGCCTCCAGCAGCACTGAATGTTCGTTCCAAAAGAACAGGCCAGTAGCTCAATTGCATACTGTGCAAGCTCTGGCCAGTTATCCATCCTCAAGACCCAGTAACCCAGAGGATTTTCGGTGGGAAAGGTGTCCAAGTTTGATCTTGCCCCTAGGTATTCCTGCACCATGTAAAACAGACGCTGGCGATGGTTGCTGGAACGGATCATACCTTGGGGCTGCGGGCTAAAAAATTGTCTGAACGCATGGTCAGACGGCCACCTTCTCCACTGCTCCTTCTTTGACTGACCGAAGCCTCAGCAACACGTTGTCCAGGACCAGGATTTTGTAACCTTCCAGTCTCTGGGAACGCGTTGCACAGAACTTTCTGCAAGGCCTCCCGAAGATGTCTCATCCTCTGCAACGGCAAGATAAGGTCCGCAACCTTACCCTTGTAACGTGGATCAAGGAGGGTTGCCAGCCAGTAATGATCCCTCTCTTTGATCACACGAATACGAGGATCCTTCTGCAGGCTTTGCAGGAACAGGGAGGCCATGCAGTGTAGGTTTGCAGAGGGATTGGGTCCGGAGTCCTCTGGGTCACTCAGGACGACATGATCCGCAGCCACCTCCTCCCAGCCACGTACAAGATCATGGGTTTCTTGGGACTGTAATTGATCCCTTGAAGACTGCTGCTGATGCTGAGTGCTGGGCTTCACCTCCATGCTGACACAATCCTCCTCCTCCTCCTGTGTGATAGGCGGGCCAGCAGGAACACTGTCTGGATAAAGGGGGCCTTGAGAGAAAAGGAAGTCCTCCTCTTCCTCCCTATGTTCTGCCTCAAGTGCCCAGTCCATTATTCCATGCAGCGTGTGCTCCAACAGGTGGACAAGAGGGACAGTGTCACTGTCGCATGCACTGTAAATGCTCACCATCCTCATGGCCTCCTCAAATGATGCCAGAACAGTGCATGCATCCCTGATCATGACCCACTGGCATGGCAAAAAAACAAGCTCCCCTGACCCTGTCCTGGTGCCATATTGGCACAGATGCTCATTGATGGCCCTCTGCTGTGTGTGCAGCCGCTGCAGCATGGCCAACGTTGAGTTCCACCTGGTGGGCATGTCCCAGATTAGGCGGTTCATGGGCAGGTTGTATTCCTTTTGGAGGTCAACCAGCCGAACACCGGCGGAAATTCACACAGAGTTTCCTGGCCTGCCTCAGGACATCCTGTAAGCCCGGGTACCTGCCCAAGAACCGCTGCACCACCAAGTTAAGGACGTGAGCCAAACAGGGCACATGGGTCAGTTGTCCCTGTCGGAGGGCGGAGAGGAGGTTGTCGCAAACCACCATTATTGGCTTAAGCTGGCGTGGCGTCAACCACCTCTGAGCCTGCCCCCGCAAAGCTGACAGAATCTCTGCCCCAGTGTGGCTCCTGTCCCCCAAGCACACCAGCTTAAGCACCGCATGGCATCTATTTGCCTGTGTAATTGCGTAGCCCCTTGAACGCCTACGGAGCACGGCTGGTTCCCGAGGACAAAGCACAGGAAGAGGCCATGGAGGAAGAAGAAGAGGAGGGGGTGGAGGAGAGAGGTGTGTCAAAATCACCAGTAGTAGCATTTTGGAGGCGTGGTGGCGGAACAACCTCCAACACTACTGCACCTTGTCTTGCATTCTTCCCAGCTGCCAGCAGTCATCCAATGCGCCGTGAAAGATAGTTAACGTCCATGTCCATGCCCGCCCTTTCCAGCGAGGCCAAGACATTGCCTTCCACATGCCGGTAGAGAGACAGAATCGCCTTCCGTGAGAAAAAGTGGCGTTTGGGAACCTGCCACTGAGGAACCGCACATTTCACAAACTCACGGAAGGGGGCAGAGTCTACCAACTGAAAAGGCAGCAGTTGAAGTGCTAGTAATTTAGCCAAGCTAGCATTCAACCGCTGGGCATGTGGATGGCTAGGAGCGAACTTCTTTCGGCGGTGCAGCAGCTGGGGCAGGGAAATTTAGTGTACCGATAGCAGATTGCCCGCAAGTACTTGGCTATGACATACCTAATTCTACACCTTCATTCCTCTCAGTGCAGGTTTAGGAGAGGACTGAAGGTATAGTGGGGTTGGAGATCCCAGCGGATGAGGAGCAAGGAGTGGTCCGCTTTGTTCTTTGGTGTGGGTCTTTTAGGTGTGCTTGCCAAAGAACTGCATGGCAGGTCGACATATGTCTGATCAAGCATGTGGTGCCCAAGCGGGTGATGTTTTGGCCACGCGAGATACGCCTGAGACATATGTTGCAAATAGCAGCGCTGCGATCTGATGCACTCGTCTCAAAAAAGGCCCACACCAAAGAACTTTTGGAATAACGCGCAAAGACAGCAGCGCCCTGCACATGCGGAGCTCTGCGGTGTGATGCTGTCTGTGTGCTGCCCTTAAGCTGGCCCCTGGAGGGCATCCTGCCTCGTTGGATATGTGCCTCCTCCTCCTCTCTCCTATCAGGCACCCATGTAGAGTCCGTGACCTCATTATCCCCTTCCTCCTCATCACTGCAGCAAACCTGGCAGTATGCTGCAGCTGGGGGAACATGACTGCCAGATTGCTGTCCTTCTTGGGCACCCCCTCTCTCTGGCCTCACGGTACTGCCTTCCTCTAGCTGGGTACCATCATCGGAGCCTTCAAAACGCTGTGCATCCTCCTGCAGCATGTACCCAACACTGTGGTCAAACAGTTCGGGGGACTCCTCAGGAGGACATGGTGGGGCTAGGGAAGGAGTGACTGATGCCATTGAGCCAAGGGAAGAGGCCGCTTTGGCAGCTGCTTTGCCAGACAAAGTACCCTGAGCCTGGGTGAGAGAGGATGAGGAGGATGAGGACGGCTTGGTCATCCACTCTACCAAGTCTTCGGCATGTTGCGGCTCAACACGGCCAGCTGCAGAAAAAAAGGACAAGCGTGCTGATGAGGATGCACCGTGTCCACAACCAACACTGTTGCCTCAGACACAGAGCCTGCTTGCCCTCTTTTATTGGCTCGTGACTGTCTGCCTCTCCTTGTTGTCCTTCCAGACATACTAATAGCCTGCAGGGAGATGTAGCTGCACAAAGCTGGGATGTATATATATTAGGCTTGTGCAATTCGTTTCGTAATGAATCAAAATTCGTCCGAATTTAGCAACTTTCGGACGTTCGGAAGCATTCGAATTTCCGAACAAAGCAATTACGAATAAAACCGAATCTGAAATAAATTATATCGCAAATAGCGAATGCCCGAATGTCTTCGGCATAATTCGTTATGAAAAAAGTTACGAATGTACGAATCCATTCGAAGCACAATAATGCCGCGTACACACGACCGCTTTTAATGTCATTGAAAAAACGCAGTTTTTCTCGACGTGATTCTTCTCAAGCCTGCCTTGCCTACACACTATCGTGAAAAAAAATGCTAGAGCAAAGCGCGGTGACGTACAACACGTACGACGGCACTATATGTGTCCAGAATCAACGAAAAACAACGTACTCTACTGAAAGTACGAATTATAAATCAACTAAAAATAAGGCTTACGAATCATTCCGATTCAACGAAAAATGTCGCTTGCGAAAATACGAATTAGTCCGAAGATGAAAAATCCTGTCTAGCAAAATTACGAACGATTACGAATCAACAGGACCGAAAAGAAACAAACCGAAACTAAACTAATTTTTCCGTTGTGCACAAGTCTAATATATATATATACTTAATATACTGCAGCTAGCAAAATCAACTGCCTGCCTGTATTATTATTAGTAAGAGAACACCAGCAATTGTATTCAGGTAGCTTTAGGAGCACACTATGCAAAGGACACAGTACACTAAATGAAAATACTGCAGCTCCCTGCCTGTATTACTATGAGAACACCAGCAATTGTATTCAGGTAGCTTTAGGTGCACACTGTGCAAAGGACACAGTACACTAAATGAAAATACTGCAGCTCCCTGCCCGTATAACTATGAGAACACCAGCAATTGTATTCAGGTAGCTTTAGCTCCGGATTATGCTATGTACAGAGTGCAGAGTTCAGAATTGCGTTACATACAGAGTTCAGAATTGCGTTACGTACAGAGTTCAGGGGTACGCTACGTACAGAGCTCGGGAGTGCGCTGGGTACAGAGTGCAGAGCTCGGGAGTGCGCTGGGTACAGAGTGCAGAGCTCGGGAGTGCGCTGGGTACAGAGTGCAGAGCTCGGGAGTGCGCTGGGTACAGAGTGCAGAGCTCGGGAGTGCGCTGGGTACAGAGTGCAGAGCTCGGGAGTGCGCTGGGTACAGAGTGCAGAGCTCGGGAGTGCGTTGGGTACAGAGTGCAGAGCTCGGGAGTGCGCTGGGTACAAAGTTCAGAGTTCGGGAGTGCGCTGGGTACAGAGTGCAGAGCTCTGGAGTGTGCTGGGTACAGAGTGCAGAGCTCGGGAGTGCGCTGGGTACAGAGTGCAGAGCTCGGGAGTGCGCTGGGTACAGAGTGCAGAGCTCGGGAGTGCGCTGGGTACCGAGTGCAGAGCTTAGAAGTGTGCTGGGTACAGAGTGCAGAGCTTAGGAATGCGCTGGGTACAGAGTGTAGGGTTCAGGAGTGCACTGGGTACAGAGTGCGCTCGGTTCAGAGCTCAGGAGTGCGCTGGGTACAGAGCTCAGGAGTGCGCTGGGTACAGAGCTCAGGAGTGCGCTGGGTACAGAGCTCAGGAGTGCGCTGGATACAGAGCTCAGGAGTGCGCTGGGTACAGAGCTCGGGAGTGCGCTGGGTACAGAGCTCAGGAGTGCGCTGGGTACAAAGCTCAGGAGTGCGCTCGGTACAGAGCTCAGGAGTGCGCTCGGTACAGAGCTCAGGACTGCGCTCGGTACAGAGCTCAGGAGTGCGCTCGGTACAGAGCTCAGGTGTGAGCTCAGTACAGAGTGCAGAGCTCAGGAGTGCGCTCAGTACAGAGTGCAGAGCTTGGGTGTGCGCTGGGTACAGAGTGCAGAGCTCTTGAGTGCACTAGGTACAGAGTGCGCTGGGTACAGAGCTCAGGAGTGCGCTGGGTACAGAGTGCAGAGCTCGGGAGTGTGCTGGGTACCGAGTGCAGAGCTTAGGAGTGCGCTGGGTACAGAGTGCAGGGCTTAGGAGTACGCTGGGTACAGAGTGTAGGGCTCAGGAGTGCACTGGGTACAGAGTGCGCTGGGTTCAGAGCTCAGGAGTGCGTTGGGTACAGAGCTCAGGAGTGCGCTGGGTACAGAGCTCAGGAGTGCGCTGGGTACAGAGCTCAGGAGTGCGCTGAGTACAGAGCTCAGGAGTGCGCTGAGTACAGAGCTCAGGAGTGCGCTGGGTACAGAGCTCAGGAGTGCGCTGGGTACAGAGCTCAGGAGTGCGCTCGGTACAGAGCTCAGGATTGCGCTCGGTACAGAGCTCAGGAGTGCGCTCGGTACAGAGCTCAGGAGTGCGCTCGGTACAGAGTGAAGAGCTCGGGAGTGCGCTGGGTACAGAGTGCAGAGCTTGGGTGTGCGCTGGGTACAGAGTGCAGAGCTCTTGAATGCACTAGGTACAGAGTGTGCAGGGTACAGAGCTCAGGAGTGCGCTGGGTACAGAGTGCGCTGGGGACAGAGCTCAGGAGTGCGCTGGGTACAGAGTGCGCTGGGTATGGAGCTCAGGAGTGCGCTGGGTACAGAGTGCAGAGCTCGGGAGTGCGCTGGGTACCGAGTGCAGAGCTTAGGAGTGCACTGGGTACAGAGTGCAGAGCTTAGGAGTGCGCTGGGTACAGAGTGTAGGGTTCAGGAGTGCACTGGGTACAGAGTGCGCTGGGTTCAGAGCTCAGGAGTGCGCTGGGTACAAAGCTCAGGAGTGCGCTGGGTACAGAGCACAGGAGTGCGCTGGGTACAGAGCTCAGGAGAGCGCTGGGTACAGAGCTCAGGAGAGCGCTGGGTACAGAGCTCAGAAGTGCGCTGGGTACAGAGCTCAGGAGTGTGCTGGGTACAGAGCTCAGGGGTGCGCTCGGTACAGAGCTCAGGATTGCGCTCGGTACAGAGTGCAGAGCTCGGGAGTGCGCTGGGTACAGAGTGCAGAGCTTGGGTGTGCGCTGGGTACAGAGTGCAGAGCTCTTGAGTGCACTAAGTACAGAATGCACTGGGTACAGAGCTCAGGAGTGCGCTGGGTACAGAGTGCGCTGGGTACAGAGTTTAGGAGTGCGCTGGGTACAGAGTGCGCTGGGTATGGAGCTCAGGAGTGCGCTGGGTACAAAGTGCGCTGCGCACAGAGCTCAGGAGTGCGCTGGGTACAGAGTGCCCTGGGTGCAGAGCTCAGGAGTGCCCTGGGTGCAGAGCTCAGGAGTGCGCTGGGTACAGAGCTCAGGAGTGCGCTGGGTACAGAGCTCAGGAGTGCGCTGGTTAAAGAACTCGGGAGTGCGATAAGTAAAGAGCTCGGGAGTGCGCTGGGTAAAGAGCTCGGGAGTGCGCTTGGTACAGAGCTCGGGAGTGCGCTTGGTACAGAGCTCGGGAGTGCGCTTGGTACAGAGCTTGGGAGTGCGCTGGGTACAGAGTGCAGAGCTCGGGAGTGCGCTGGGTACAAAGTTCAGAGTTCGGGAGTGCGCTGGGTATAGAGTGCAGAGCTCGGGAGTGCGCTGGGTACAGAGTGCAGAGCTCGGGAGTGCGCTGGATACAGAGTGCAGAGCTCGGGAGTGCGCTGGGTACAGAGTGCAGAGCTCAGGAGTGCGCTGGGTACCGAGTGCAGAGCTTAGGAGTGCGCTGGGTACAGAGTGCAGAGCTTAGGAGTGCGCTGGATACAGAGTGCAGAGCTCGGGAGTGCGCTGGGTACAGAGTGCAGAGCTCGGGAGTGCGCTGGGTACCGAGTGCAGAGCTTAGGAGTGCGCTGGGTACAGAGTGCAGAGCTTAGGAGTGCGCTGGGTACAGAGTGTAGGGTTCAGGAGTGCACTGGGTACAGAGTGCGCTCGGTTCAGAGCTCAGTAGTGCGCTGGGTACAGAGCTCAGGAGTGCGCTGGGTACAGAGCTCAGGAGTGCGCTGGGTACAGAGCTCAGGAGTGCGCTGGATACAGAGCTCAGGAGTGCGCTGGATACAGAGCTCAGGAGTGCGCTGGGTACAGAGCTCAGGAGTGCGCTGGGTACAGAGCTCAGGAGTGCGCTGGGTACAGAGCTCAGGAGTGCGCTCGGTACAGAGCTCAGGAGTGCGCTCAGTATAGAGCTCAGGATTGCGCTCGGTACAGAGCTCAGGAGTGCGCTTGGTACAGAGCTCAGGTGTGCGCTCAGTACAGAGTGCAGAGCTCGGGAGTGCGCTCAGTACAGAGTGCAGAGCTTGGGTGTGCGCTGGGTACAGAGTAGACTTGTGCACAACGGAAAAATTCGTTCCGTTTCGGTTCGTTTCTTTCCGGTCCTGTTGATTCGTAATCATTCGTAATTTTGCTAGACGGGATTTTTCGTGTTCGGACTCATTCGTATTTTTGCAAGCGACATTTTTCGTTGAATTTTTTGTTGCTTTATAATTCGTACTTTCGGTAGAGTACGTTGTTTTTCGTTGATTCTGGACACAACTCCTACTTTCGTAACTTTTTTTGGGTTCGTTGATTCGTAATTTTCCGTGTCTCTCTCACAACGACGCTGCCTATTATGCCTAATGTGCTTCGAATGGATTTGTACTTTTCTAAATACATAGCGGTTATTTGTAACGATTCGAAATCTCGTATTTTACTTTCGTTTTTTACATGCGGCTATAGGCTCCGCCCCTGTACACCATTTTGAGAGGGTTCAGCACGGTGAGGGAGAAGCAGAGAGCAGAGCAGAGTGAGTGTTATTGTGCTTCGAATGGATTTGAAATCTCGTATTTTACTTTCGTTTTTTCATGCGGCTATAGCCTCCGCCCCTGTACACCATTTTGAGAGGGAGTTCAGCATGGTGAGGGAGAAGCAGAGAGCAGAGTGAGTGTTATTGTGCTTCGAATGGATTCGTACATTCGTAACTTTTTTCATAACGAATTATGCCGAAGACCTTCGGGCATTCGCTATTTTGCGGTATAATTTATTTCGGATTCGGTTTTATTCGTAATTGCTCTGTTCGGAAATTCGAATGCTTCCGAATGTCCGAAAGTTGCTAAATTCGGACGAATTTTGATTCGTTACGAAACGAATTGCACAAGCCTAGTACAGAGTGCAGAGCTCTTGAGTGCACTAGGTACAGAGTGCGCTGGGTACAGAGCTCAGTAGTGCGCTGGGTACAGAGTGCAGAGCTCGGGAGTGCGCTGGGTACCGAGTGCAGAGCTTAGGAGTGCGCTGGGTACAGAGTGCAGGGCTTAGGAGTGCGCTGGGTACAGAGTGCAGGGCTCAGGAGTGCACTGGGTACAGAGTGCGCTGGGTTCAGAGCTCAGGGGTGCGCTCGGTACAGAGCTCAGGATTGCGCTCGGTACAGAGTGCAGAGCTCGGGAGTGCGCTGGGTACAGAGTGCAGAGCTTGGGTGTGCGCTGGGTACAGAGTGCAGAGCTCTTGAGTGCACTAAGTACAGAATGCGCTGGGTACAGAGCTCAGGAGTGCGCTGGGTACAGAGTGCGCTGGGTACAGAGTTTAGGAGTGCGCTGGGTACAGAGTGCGCTGGGTATGGAGCTCAGGAGTGCGCTGGGTACAAAGTGCGCTGCGCACAGAGCTCAGGAGTGCGCTGGGTACAGAGTGCCCTGGGTGCAGAGCTCAGGAGTGCCCTGGGTGCAGAGCTCAGGAGTGCGCTGGGTACAGAGCTCAGGAGTGCGCTGGTTAAAGAACTCGGGAGTGCGATGGGTAAAGAGCTCGGGAGTGCGCTGGGTAAAGAGCTCGGGAGTGCGCTTGGTACAGAGCTCGGGAGTGCGCTTGGTACAGAGCTCGGGAGTGCGCTTGGTACAGAGCTCGGGAGTGCGCTTGGTACAGAGCTTGGGAGTGCGCTGGGTACAGAGTGCAGAGCTCGGGAGTGCGCTGGGTACAAAGTTCAGAGTTCGGGAGTGCGCTGGGTATAGAGTGCAGAGCTCGAGAGTGCGCTGGGTACAGAGTGCAGAGCTCGGGAGTGCGCTGGATACAGAGTGCAGAGCTCGGGAGTGCGCTGGGTACAGAGTGCAGAGCTAGGGAGTGCGCTGGGTACCGAGTGCAGAGCTTAGGAATGCGCTGGGTACAGAGTGCAGAGCTTAGGAGTGCGCTGGATACAGAGTGCAGAGCTCGGGAGTGCGCTGGGTACAGAGTGCAGAGCTCGGGAGTGCGCTGGGTACCGAGTGCAGAGCTTAGGAGTGCGCTGGGTACAGAGTGCAGAGCTTAGGAGTGCGCTGGGTACAGAGTGTAGGGTTCAGGAGTGCACTGGGTACAGAGTGCGCTCGGTTCAGAGCTCAGGAGTGCGCTGGGTACAGAGCTCAGGAGTGCGCTGGGTACAGAGCTCAGGAGTGCGCTGGGTACAGAGCTCAGGAGTGCGCTGGATACAGAGCTCAGGAGTGCGCTGGGTACAGAGCTCAGGAGTGCACTGGGTACACAGCTCAGGAGTGCGCTGGGTACAGAGCTCAGGAGTGCGCTCGGTACAGAGCTCAGGAGTGCGCTCAGTACAGAGCTCAGGATTGCGCTTGGTACAGAGCTCAGGAGTGCGCTCGGTACAGAGCTCAGGTGTGCGCTCAGTACAGAGTGCAGAGCTCGGGAGTGCGCTCAGTACAGAGTGCAGAGCTTAGGTGTGCGCTGGGTACAGAGTGCAGAGCTCTTGAGTGCACTAGGTACAGAGTGCGCTGGGTACAGAGTGCAGAGCTCGGGAGTGCGCTGGGTACCGAGTGCAGAGCTTAGGAGTGTGCTGGGTACAGAGTGCAGG
Organism: Rana muscosa; assembly: GCA_029206835.1. Lineage (NCBI taxonomy): Eukaryota > Metazoa > Chordata > Amphibia > Anura > Ranidae > Rana > Rana muscosa. Next base: position 14,709,274 of record JARGYO010000198.1, on the reverse strand, counting down.
GCTTAGGAGTGCGCTGGGTACAGAGTGCAGGGCTCAGGAGTGCACTGGGTACAGAGTGCGCTGGGTTCAGAGCTCAGGAGTGCGCTGGGTACAGAGCTCAGGAGTGCGCTGGGTACAGAGCTCAGGAGTGCGCTGAGTACAGAGCTCAGGAGTGCGCTGAGTACAGAGCTCAGGAGTGCGCTGGGTACAGAGCTCAGGAGTGCGCTCGGTACAGAGCTCAGGATTGCGCTCGGTACAGAGCTCAGGAGTGCGCTCGGTACAGAGTGCAGAGCTCGGGAGTGTGCTGGGTACAGAGTGCAGAGCTTGGGTGTGGGCTGGGTACAGAGTGCAGAGCTCTTGAGTGCACTAAGTACAGAATGCGCTGGGTACAGAGCTCAGGAGTGCGCTGGGTACAGAGTGCGCTGGGTACAGAGTTTAGGAGTGCGCTGGGTACAGAGTGCGCTGGGTATGGAGCTCAGGAGTGCGCTGGGTACAAAGTGCGCTGCGCACAGAGCTCAGGAGTGCGCTGGGTACAGAGTGCCCTGGGTGCAGAGCTCAGGAGTGCCCTGGGTGCAGAGCTCAGGAGTGCGCTGGGTACAGAGCTCAGGAGTGCGCTGGTTAAAGAACTCGGGAGTGCGATGGGTAAAGAGCTCGGGAGTGCGCTGGGTAAAGAGCTCGGGAGTGCGCTTGGTACAGAGCTCGGGAGTGCGCTTGGTACAGAGCTCGGGAGTGCGCTTGGTACAGAGCTCGGGAGTGCGCTTGGTACAGAGCTTGGGAGTGCGCTGGGTACAGAGTGCAGAGCTCGGGAGTGCGCTGGGTACAAAGTTCAGAGTTCGGGAGTGCGCTGGGTATAGAGTGCAGAGCTCGAGAGTGCGCTGGGTACAGAGTGCAGAGCTCGGGAGTGCGTTGGATACAGAGTGCAGAGCTCGGGAGTGCGCTGGGTACAGAGTGCAGAGCTAGGGAGTGCGCTGGGTACCGAGTGCAGAGCTTAGGAATGCGCTGGGTACAGAGTGCAGAGCTTAGGAGTGCGCTGGATACAGAGTGCAGAGCTCGGGAGTGCGCTGGGTACAGAGTGCAGAGCTCGGGAGTGCGCTGGGTACCGAGTGCAGAGCTTAGGAGTGCGCTGGGTACAGAGTGCAGAGCTTAGGAGTGCGCTGGGTACAGAGTGTAGGCTTCAGGAGTGCACTGGGTACAGAGTGCGCTCGGTTCAGAGCTCAGGAGTGCGCTGGGTACAGAGCTCAGGAGTGCGCTGGGTACAGAGCTCAGGAGTGCGCTGGGTACAGAGCTCAGGAGTGCGCTGGATACAGAGCTCAGGAGTGCGCTGGGTACAGAGCTCAGGAGTGCACTGGGTACACAGCTCAGGAGTGCGCTGGGTACAGAGCTCAGGAGTGCGCTCGGTACAGAGCTCAGGAGTGCGCTCAGTACAGAGCTCAGGATTGCGCTTGGTACAGAGCTCAGGAGTGCGCTCGGTACAGAGCTCAGGTGTGCGCTCAGTACAGAGTGCAGAGCTCGGGAGTGCGCTCAGTACAGAGTGCAGAGCTTGGGTGTGCGCTGGGTACAGAGTGCAGAGCTCTTGAGTGCACTAGGTACAGAGTGCGCTGGGTACAGAGTGCAGAGCTCGGGAGTGCGCTGGGTACCGAGTGCAGAGCTTAGGAGTGCGCTGGGTACAGAGTGCAGGGCTTAGGAGTGCGCTGGGTACAGAGTGCAGGGCTCAGGAGTGCACTGGGTACAGAGTGCGCTGGGTTCAGAGCTCAGGAGTGCGCTGGGTACAGAGCTCAGGAGTGCGCTGGGTACAGAGCTCAGGAGTGCGCTGAGTACAGAGCTCAGGAGTGTGCTGAGTACAGAGCTCAGGAGTGCGCTGGGTACAGAGCTCAGGAGTGCGCTCGGTACAGAGCTCAGGATTGCGCTCGGTACAGAGCTCAGGAGTGCGCTCGGTACAGAGTGCAGAGCTCGGGAGTGTGCTGGGTACAGAGTGCAGAGCTTGGGTGTGGGCTGGGTACAGAGTGCAGAGCTCTTGAATGCACTAGGTACAGAGTGTGCAGGGTACAGAGCTCAGGAGTGCGCTGGGTACAGAGTGCAGAGCTCGGGAGTGCGCTGGGTACAGAGTGCAGAGCTCGGGAGTGCGCTGGGTACCGAGTGCAGAGCTTAGGAGTGCGCTGGGTACAGAGTGCAGAGCTTAGGAATGCGCTGGGTACAGAGTGTAGGGTTCAGGAGTGCACTGGGTACAGAGTGCGCTGGGTTCAGAGCTCAGGAGTGCGCTGGGTACAAAGCTCAGGAGTGCGCTGGGTACAGACCACAGGAGTGCGCTGGATACAGAGCTCAGGAGAGCACTGGGTACACAGCTCAGGAGTGCGCTGGGTACAGAGCTCAGAAGTGCGCTGGGTACAGAGCTCAGGAGTGCGCTGGGTACAGAGCTCAGGGGTGCGCTCGGTACAGAGCTCAGGATTGCGCTCGGTACAGAGCTCAGGAGTGCGCTCGATACAGAGCTCAGGAGTGCGCTTGGTACAGAGTGCAGAGCTCGGGAGTGCGCTGGGTAAAGAGTGCAGAGCTTGGGTGTGGGCTGGGTACAGAGTGCAGAGCTCTTGAGTGCACTAATTACAGAGTGCGCTGGGTACAGAGCTCAGGATACGCTGGGTACAGAGTGCGCTGGGTACAGAGTTTAGGAGTGCACTGGGTACAGAGTGCGCTGGGTATGGAGCTCAGGAGTGCGCTGGGTACAAAGTGCGCTGCGCACAGAGCTCAGGAGTGCGCTGGGTACAGAGTGCCCTGGGTGCAAAGCTCAGGAGTGCGCTGGGTACAGAGCTCAGCAGTGCGCTGGTTAAAGAACTCGGGAGTGCGATGGGTAAAGAGCTCGGGAGAGCGCTGGGTAAAGAGCTCGGGAGTGCGCTTGGTACAGAGCTCAGGAGTGCGCTTGGTACAGAGCTCGGGAGTACGCTTGGTACAGAGCTCGAGAGTGTGCTGGGTACAGAGCTCGGGAGTGCGCTGGGTACAGAGCTCGGGAGTGCGCTGGGTACAGAGCTCGGGAGTGCGCTGGGTACAGAGCTCGGGACTGCACTGGGTGCAGAGCTCGGGACTGCACTGGGTACAGAGTGCAGAGCTCGGGAGTGCGCTGGGTACATAGTGCAGAGATAGGGAGTGCGTTGGGTACAGAGTGCAGAGCTCGGGAGTGCGCTGGGTACAGAGTGCAGAGCTCGGGAGTGCGCTGGGTGCAGAGCTCGCGAGTGCGCTGGGTACAGAGTGCAGAGCTCGGGAGTGTGCTGGGTACAGAGTGCAGAGCTCGGGAGTGCGCTGTGTACAGAGTGCAGAGCTCGGGAGTGCGCTAGGTACAGTTTGCAGAGCTCCGGAGTGCGCTGGGTAGAGAGTGCAAAGCTCGGGAGTGCGCTGGGTACAGAGTGAAGAGCTCGGGAGTGTGCTGGGTACAGAGCTCGAGAGTGCGCTCGGTACAGAGTGAAGAGCTCAGGAGTGCGCTAGGTACAGAGTGCAGAGCTCGCGAGTGCGCTGGGTACAAAGTGCAGAGCTCGGGAGTGCACTGGGTACAGAGTGCAGAGCTCGGGAGTGCGCTGGGTACAGTTTGCAGAGCTCCGGAGTGCGCTGGGTACAGAGTGCAAAGCTCGGGAGTGCGCTGGGTACAGAGTGAAGAGCTCGGGAGTGCGCTGGGTACAGAGCTCGGGAGTGCGCTCGGTACAGAGTGAAGAGCTCAGGAATGCGCTAGGTACAAAGTGCAGGGTTCAGAAGTGCGCTGGGTACAGTGTGCGCTGGGTAAAGAGCTCAGGAGTGCGCTGGGTACAGAGTGCAGAGCTCAGGAGTGCGCTACGTACAGAGTGCAGGGTTCAGGAATGCGCTTGGTACAGAGTGCACTGGGTTCAGAGCTCAGGAGTGTGCTGGGTACAGAGTGCCCTGGGTACAAAGCTCAGGATTGTGCTCGGTACAGAGCTCAGGAGTGCGCTGGGTACAGAGCTCAGGAGTGCGCTGGGTACAGAGCTCAGGAGTGCGCTGGGTACAGAGTGCCCTGGGTACAGAGCTAAGAAGTGCGCTCGGTACAGAGCTCAGAAGGGCGCTGGGTACAGAGCTCAGGAGTGCGCTGGGTACAGAGTGCAGAGCTCGGGAGTGCGATGGGTACAGAGTGCGCTGGGTGCAGAGCTCAGGAGTGCGCTCGGTACAGAGCTCAGGAATGCGCTCGGTACATAGCTCATGAGTGCGCTCGGCACAGAGCTCAGGAGTGCGCTCGGCACAGAGCTCAGAAGTGCGCTGGGTACAGAGCTCAGGAGTGTGCTGGGTACAGAGTGCAGAGCTCGGGAGTGCGCTGTGTACAGAGTGCAGAGCTCGGGAGTGCGCTGGGTACAGAGTGCAGAGCTTGGGAGTGCACTGGGTACAGAGTGCAGAGCTCGGGAGTGCGCTGGGTACAGAGTGCAGAGCTCGGGAGTGCGCTGGGTACAGAGTGCAGAGCTCGGGAGAGGCGCTGGGTACAGAGTGCAGAACTCGCGAGTGCGCTGGGTACAGAGTGCAGAGCTCGGGAGTGCGCTGGGTACAGAGTGCAGAGCTTGGGAGTGCGCTGGGTACCGAGTGCAGAGCTTAGGAGTGCACTGGGTACAGAGTGCAGAGCTTAGGAATGCGCTGGGTACAGAGTGTAGGGTTCAGGAGTGCACTGGGTACAGAGTGCGCTGGGTTCAGAGCTCAGGAGTGCGCTGGGTACAAAGCTCAGGAGTGCGCTGGGTACAGAGCACAGGAGTGCGCTGGATAAAGAGCGCAGGAGAGCGCTGGGTACACAGCTCAGGACTGCGCTGGGTACAGAGCTCAGAAGTGCGCTGGGTACAGAGCTCAGGAGTGCGCTGGGTACAGAGCTCAGGGGTGCGCTCGGTACAGAGCTCAGGATTGCGCTCGGTACAGAGCTCAGGAGTGCGCTCGATACAGAGCTCAGGAGTGCGCTTGGTACAGAGTGCAGAGCTCGGGAGTGCGCTGGGTAAAGAGTGCAGAGCTTGGGTGTGGGCTGGGTACAGAGTGCAGAGCTCTTAAGTGCACTAAGTACAGAGTGCGCTGGGTACAGAGCTCAGGATACGCTGGGTACAGAGTGCGCTGGGTACAGAGTTTAGGAGTGCACTGGGTACAGAGTGCGCTGGGTATGGAGCTCAGGAGTGCGCTGGGTACAAAGTGCGCTGCGCACAGAGCTCAGGAGTGCGCTGGGTACAGAGTGCCCTGGGTGCAGAGCTCAGGAGTGCGCTGGGTACAGAGCTCAGCAGTGCACTGGTTAAAGAACTTGGGAGTGCGATGGGTAAAGAGCTCGGGAGTGCGCTGGGTAAAGAGCTCGGGAGTGCGCTTGGTACAGAGCTCAGGAGTGCGCTTGGTACAGAGCTCGGGAGTGCGCTTGGTACAGAGCTCGAGAGTGCGCTGGGTACAGAGCTCGGGAGTGTGCTGGGTACAGAGCTTGGGAGTGCGCTGGGTACAGAGCTCGGGACTGCACTGGGTGCAGAGCTCGGGAGTGTGCTGGGTACAGAGTGCAGAGCTCGGGAGTGCGTTGGGTACAGAGTGCAGAGCTCGGGAGTGCGCTGGGTACAGAGTGCAGAGCTCGGGAGTGCGCTGGGTGCAGAGCTCGCGAGTGCGCTGGGTACAGAGTGCAGAGCTCGGGAGTGTGCTGGGTACAGAGTGCAGAGCTCGGGAGTGCGCTGTGTACAGAGTGCAGAGCTCGGGAGTGCGCTAGGTACAGTTTGCAGAGCTCCGGAGTGCGCTGGGTACAGAGTGCAAAGCTCGGGAGTGCGCTGGGTACAGAGTGAAGAGCTCGGGAGTGTGCTGGGTAAAGAGCTCGGGAGTGCGCTCGGTACAGAGTGAAGAGCTCAGGAGTGCCCTAGGTACAGAGTGCAGAGCTCGCGAGTGCGCTGGGTACAAAGTGCAGAGCTCGCGAGTGCGCTGGGTACAGAGTGCAGTGCTCGCGAGTGCCCTGGGTACAGAGTGCAGTGCTCGCGAGTGCGCTGGGTACAGAGTGCAGAGCTTGCGAGTGCGCTGGGTACAGAGTGCAGAGCTCGGGAGTGCACTGGGTACAGAGTGCAGAGCTCGGGAGTGCGCTGGGTACAGTTTGCAGAGCTCCGGAGTGCGCTGGGTACAGAGTGCAAAGCTCAGGAGTGCGCTGGGTACAGAGCTCTGGAGTGCGCTCGGTACAGAGTGAAGAGCTCAGGAGTGCGCTAGGTACAAAGTGCAGGGTTCAGAAGTGCGCTGGGTACAGTGTGCGCTGGGTAAAGAGCTCAGGAGTGCGCTGGGTACAGAGTGCAGAGCTCAGGAGTGCGCTACGTACAGAGTGCAGAGTTCAGGAATGCGCTTGGTACAGAGTGCACTGGGTTCAGAGCTCAGGAGTGCGCTGGGTACAGAGTGCCCTGGGTACAAAGCTCAGGATTGTGCTCGGTACAGAGCTCAGGAGTGCGCTGGGTAGAGAGCTCAGGAGTGCGCTGGGTACAGAGCTCAGGAGTGCGCTGGGTACAGAGTGCCCTGGGTACAGAGCTAAGAAGTGCGCTCGGTACAGAGCTCAGGAGGGCGCTGGGTACAGAGCTCAGGAGTGCGCTGGGTACAGAGTGAAGAGCTCGGGAGTGCGCTGGGAACAGAGCTCTGGAGTGCGCTCGGTACAGAGTGAAGAGCTCAGGAGTGCGCTAGGTACAAAGTGCAGGGTTCAGAAGTGCGCTGGGTACAGTGTGCGCTGGGTAAAGAGCTCAGGAGTGCGCTGGGTACAGAGTGCAGAGCTCAGGAGTGCGCTACGTACAGAGTGCAGAGTTCAGGAATGCGCTTGGTACAGAGTGCACTGGGTTCAGAGCTCAGGAGTGCGCTGGGTACAGAGTGCCCTGGGTACAAAGCTCAGGATTGTGCTCGGTACAGAGCTCAGGAGTGCGCTGGGTAGAGAGCTCAGGAGTGCGCTGGGTACAGAGCTCAGGAGTGCGCTGGGTACAGAGTGCCCTGGGTACAGAGCTAAGAAGTGCGCTCGGTACAGAGCTCAGGAGGGCGCTGGGTACAGAGCTCAGGAGTGCGCTGGGTACAGAGTGCAGAGCTCGGGAGTGCGATGGGTACAGAGTGCGCTGGGTGCAGAGCTCAGGAGTGCGCTCGGTACAGAGCTCAGGAATGCGCTCGGTACATAGCTCATGAGTGCGCTCGGCACAGAGCTCAGGAGTGCGCTCGGCACAGAGCTCAGAAGTGCGCTGGGTACAGAGCTCAGGAGTGCGCTGGGTACAGAGTGCAGAGCTCGGGAGTGCGCTGTGTACAGAGTGCAGAGCTCGGGAGTGCGCTGGGTACAGAGTGCAGAGCTTGGGAGTGCACTGGGTACAGAGTGCAGAGCTCGGGAGTGCGCTGGGTACAGAGTGCAGAGCTCGGGAGTGCGCTGGGTACAGAGTGCAGAGCTCGGGAGAGGCGCTGGGTACAGAGTGCAGAACTCGCGAGTGCGCTGGGTACAGAGTGCAGAGCTCGGGAGTGCGCTGGGTACAGAGTGCAGAGCTCGGGAGTGCGCTGGGTACAGAGTGCAGAGCTCGGGAGTGCGTTGGGTACAGAGTGCAGAGCTTGGGAGTGCGCTGGGTACAGAGTGCAGAGCTCGGGTGTGCATTAGGTACAGTTTGCAGAGCTCCGGAGTGCGCTGGGTACAGAGTGCAAAGCTCGGAAGTGCGCTGGGTACAGAGTGAAGAGCTCGGGAGTGCGCTGGGTACAGAGCTCGGGAGTGCGCTCGGTACAGAGTGAAGAGCTCAGGAGTGCGCTAGGTACAAAGTGCAGGGTTCAGAAGTGCGCTGTGTACAGTGTGCTCTGGGTAAAGAGCTCAGGAGTGCGCTGGGTACAGAGTGCCCTGGATGCAGAGCTCAGGAGTGCGCTGGGTAGAGCTCAGGAGTGCGCTTGGTACAGAGCTCAGGAGTGCACTCGGTACAGAGCTCAGGAGTGCGCTGGATACAGAGCTCAGAAGTGCGCTGGGTACAGAGTGCAGAGCTCGGGAGTGCAATGGGTACAGAGTGCGCTGGGTGCAGAGCTCAGGAGTGCGCTCGGTACAGAGCTCAGGAATGCGCATGGTACATAGCTCATGAGTGCGCTCGGCACAGAGCTCAGGAGTGCGCTCGGCACAGAGCTCAGAAGTGCGCTGGGTACAGAGCTCAGGAGTGCGCTGGGTACAGAGTGCAGAGCTCGGGAGTGCGCTGTGTACAGAGTGCAGAGCTCGGTAATGCGCTGGGTACAGAGTGCAGAGCTTGGGAGTGCACTGGGTACAGAGTGCAGAGCTCGGGAGTGCGCTGGGTACAGAGTGCAGAGCTCGGGAGTGCGCTGGGTACAGAGTGCAGAGCTCGGGAGTGCGTTAGGTACAGTTTGCAGAGCTCCGGAGTGCGCTGGGTACAGAGTGCAAAGCTCGGAAGTGCGCTGGGTACAGAGTGAAGAGCTCGGGAGTGCGCTGGGTACAGAGCTCGGGAGTGCGCTCGGTACAGGGTGAAGAGCTCAGGAGTGCGCTAGGTACAAAGTGCAGGGTTCAGAAGTGCGCTGTGTACAGTGTGCTCTGGGTAAAGAGCTCAGGAGTGCGCTGGGTACAGAGTGCCCTGGATGCAGAGCTCAGGAGTGCGCTGGGTAGAGCTCAGGAGTGCGCTTGGTACAGAGCTCAGGAGTGCACTCGGTACAGAGCTCAGGAGTGCGCTGGGTACAGAGCTCAGAAGTGCGCTGGGTACAGAGCTCAGGAATGCGCTGGGTACAGAGCGCAGAGCTCAGGAGTGCGCTACATACAGAGTGCAGGGTTCAGGAATGCGCTTGGTACAGAGTGCACTGGGTTCAGAGCTCAGGAGTGTGCTGGGTACAGAGTGCCCTGGGTACAGAGCTCAGGAGTGCGCTGGGTACAGAGCTCAGAAGTGCGCTGGGTACAGAGCTCAGGAATGCGCTGGGTACAGAGCGCAGAGCTCAGGAGTGCGCTACATACAGAGTGCAGGGTTCAGGAATGCGCTTGGTACAGAGTGCACTGGGTTCAGAGCTCAGGAGTGTGCTGGGTACAGAGTGCCCTGGGTACAGAGCTCAGGAGTGCGCTGGGTACAGAGCTCAGGAGTGCGCTGGGTACAAAGTGCCCTGGGTACAGAGCTCAGGAGTGCACTGGGTACAGAGCTCAGGAGTGCGCTGGGTACAAAGTGCCCTGGGTACAGAGCTAAGGAGTGCGCTTGGTACAGAGCTAAGGAGTGCGCTCGGTACAGAGCTAAGGAGTGCGCTCGGTACAGAGCTCAGGAGTGCGCTCGGTACAGAGCTCAGGAGTGCGCTCGGTAGAGCTCAGGTGTGTGCCCAGGAGTGAGCTCTGGATACAGAGAGCAGAGCTCGGGAGTGCGCTGGGTACAGAGTGCAGAGCTCGGGAGTGCGCTACGTATAGAGTGCAGAGTTTAGGAGTGCGCTGGGTACAGAGCTCAGTAGTGCGCTGGGTACAGAGTGCGGCGCTCGGGAGTGCGCTGCTACAGAGTGTAGAGCTCTGGAGTACGTTGGGTACAGAGTGCAGAGCTCGAGAGTGCGCTGAATACAGAGTGCAGAGCTCAGGAGTGCGCTGGGTACAGAGTGCGCTGGGTACAGAGCTCAGGAGTGTGCTGGGTACAGAGCTCAGAAGTGCGCTGGGTACAGAGCTCAGGAGTACGCTTGGTACAGAGCTCAGGAGTGTGCTGGGTACAGAGCTCAGGAGTGCGCTGGGTACAGAGCTCAGGAGTGCGCTGGGTACAGAGATCAGGAGTGCGCTCGGTACAGACCTCAGGAGTGCGCTGGGTACAGAGCTCAGGAGTGCGCTGGGTACAGAGCTTAGGAGTGTGCTGGTTACAGACTGCAGAGCTCGGGAGTGCGCTCGGTACAGAGTGAAGAGCTCAGGAGTGCGCTAGGTACAAAGTGCAGGGTTCAGAAGTGCGCTGTGTACAGTGTGCTCTGGGTAAAGAGCTCAGGAGTGCGCTGGGTACAGAGTGCCCTGGATGCAGAGCTCAGGAGTGCGCTGGGTAGAGCTCAGGAGTGCGCTTGGTACAGAGCTCAGGAGTGCACTCGGTACAGAGCTCAGGAGTGCGCTGGGTACAGAGCTCAGAAGTGCGCTGGGTACAGAGTGCAGAGCTCGGGAGTGCAATGGGTACAGAGTGCGCTGGGTGCAGAGCTCAGGAGTGCGCTCGGTACAGAGCTCAGGAATGCGCACGGTACATAGCTCATGAGTGCGCTCGGCACAGAGCTCAGGAGTGCGCTCGGCACAGAGCTCAGAAGTGCGCTGGGTACAGAGCTCAGGAGTGCGCTGGGTACAGAGTGCAGAGCTCGGGAGTGCGCTGTGTACAGAGTGCAGAGCTCGGGAGTGCGCTGGGTACAGAGTGCAGAGCTTGGGAGTGCACTGGGTACAGAGTGCAGAGCTCGGGAGTGTGCTGGGTACAGAGTGCAGAGCTCGGGAGTGCGCTGGATACAGAGTGCAGAGCTCGGGAGAGGCGCTGGGTACAGAGTGCAGAACTCGCGATTGCGCTGGGTACAGAGTGCAGAGCTCGGGAGTGCGCTGGGTACAGAGTGCAGAGCTCGGGAGTGCGTTGGGTACAGAGTGCAGAGCTTGGGAGTGCGCTGGGTACAGAGTGCAGAGCTCGGGAGTGCGTTAGGTACAGTTTGCAGAGCTCCGGAGTGCGCTGGGTACAGAGTGCAAAGCTCGGAAGTGCGCTGGGTACAGAGTGAAGAGCTCGGGAGTGCGCTGGGTACAGAGCTCGGGAGTGCGCTCGGTACAGAGTGAAGAGCTCAGGAGTGCGCTAGGTACAAAGTGCAGGGTTCAGAAGTGCGCTGTGTACAGTGTGCTCTGGGTAAAGAGCTCAGGAGTGTGCTGGGTACAGAGTGCCCTGGATGCAGAGCTCAGGAGTGCGCTGGGTAGAGCTCAGGAGTGCGCTTGGTACAGAGCTCAGGAGTGCACTCGGTACAGAGCTCAGGAGTGCGCTGGGTACAGAGCTCAGAAGTGCGCTGGGTACAGAGCTCAGGAATGCGCTGGGTACAGAGCGCAGAGCTCAGGAGTGCGCTACATACAGAGTGCAGGGTTCAGGAATGCGCTTGGTACAGAGTGCACTGGGTTCAGAGCTCAGGAGTGTGCTGGGTACAGAGTGCCCTGGGTACAGAGCTCAGGAGTGCGCTGGGTACAGAGCTCAGGAGTGCGCTGGGTACAAAGTGCCCTGGGTACAGAGCTCGGGAGTGCGCTGGGTACAGAGCTCGGGAGTGCGCTCGGTACAGAGCGAAGAGCTCAGGAGTGCGCTAGGTACAAAGTGCAGGGTTCAGAAGTGCGCTGTGTACAGTGTGCTCTGGGTAAAGAGCTCAGGAGTGCGCTGGGTACAGAGTGCCCTGGATGCAGAGCTCAGGAGTGCGCTGGGTAGAGCTCAGGAGTGCGCTTGGTACAGAGCTCAGGAGTGCACTCGGTACAGAGCTCAGGAGTGCGCTGGGTACAGAGCTCAGAAGTGCGCTGGGTACAGAGTGCAGAGCTCGGGAGTGCGATGGGTACAGAGTGCGCTGGGTGCAGAGCTCAGGAGTGCGCTCGGTACAGAGCTCAGGAATGCGCACGGTACATAGCTCATGAGTGCGCTCGGCACAGAGCTCAGGAGTGCGCTCGGCACAGAGCTCAGAAGTGCGCTGGGTACAGAGCTCAGGAGTGCGCTGGGTACAGAGTGCAGAGCTCGGGAGTGCGCTGTGTACAGAGTGCAGAGCTCGGGAGTGCGCTGGGTACAGAGTGCAGAGCTTGGAAGTGCACTGGGTACAGAGTGCAGAGCTCGGGAGTGCGCTGGGTACAGAGTGCAGAGCTCGGGAGTGCGCTGGGTACAGAGTGCAGAGCTCGGGAGAGGCGCTGGGTACAGAGTGCAGAACTCGCGAGTGCGCTGGGTACAGAGTGCAGAGCTCGGGAGTGCGCTGGGTACAGAGTGCAGAGCTCGGGAGTGCGCTGGGTACAGAGTGCAGAGCTCGGGAGTGCATTGGGTACAGAGTGCAGAGCTTGGGAGTGCGCTGGGTACAGAGTGCAGAGCTCGGGAGTGCGTTAGGTACAGTTTGCAGAGCTCCGGAGTGCGCTGGGTACAGAGTGCAAAGCTCGGAAGTGCGCTGGGTACAGAGTGAAGAGCTCGGGTGTGCGCTGGGTACAGAGCTCGGGAGTGCGCTCGGTACAGAGTGAAGAGCTCAGGAGTGCGCTAGGTACAAAGTGCAGGGTTCAGAAGTGCGCTGTGTACAGTGTGCTCTGGGTAAAGAGCTCAGGAGTGCGCTGGGTACAGAGTGCCCTGGATGCAGAGCTCAGGAGTGCGCTGGGTAGAGCTCAGGAGTGCGCTTGGTACAGAGCTCAGGAGTGCACTCGGTACAGAGCTCAGGAGTGCGCTGGGTACAGAGCTCAGAAGTGCGCTGGGTACAGAGCTCAGGAATGCGCTGGGTACAGAGCGCAGAGCTCAGGAGTGTGCTACATACAGAGTGCAGGGTTCAGGAATGCGCTTGGTACAGAGTGCACTGGGTTCAGAGCTCAGGAGTGTGCTGGGTACAGAGTGCCCTGGGTACAGAGCTCAGGAGTGCGCTGGGTACAGAGCTCAGGAGTGCGCTGGGTACAAAGTGCCCTGGGTACAGAGCTCAGGAGTGCGCTGGGTACAGAGCTCAGGAGTGCGCTGGGTACAAAGTGCCCTGGGTACAGAGCTAAGGAGTGCGCTCGGTACAGAGCTAAGGAGTGCGCTCGGTACAGAGCTAAGGAGTGCGCTCGGTACAGAGCTCAGGAGTGCGCTCGGTACAGAGCTCAGGAGTGCGCTCGGTAGAGCTCAGGTGTGTGCCCAGGAGTGAGCTCTGGATACAGAGAGCAGAGCTCGGGAGTGCGCTGGGTACAGAGTGCAGAGCTCGGGAGTGCGCTACGTATAGAGTGCAGAGTTTAGGAGTGCGCTGGGTACAGAGCTCAGTAGTGCGCTGGGTACAGAGTGCAGCGCTCGGGAGTGCGCTGCTACAGAGTGTAGAGCTCTGGAGTACGTTGGGTACAGAGTGCAGAGCTCGAGAGTGCGCTGAATACAGAGTGCAGAGCTCAGGAGTGCGCTGGGTACAGAGTGCGCTGGGTACAGAGCTCAGGAGTGTGCTGGGTACAGAGCTCAGAAGTGCGCTGGGTACAGAGCTCAGGAGTACGCTTGGTACAGAGCTCAGGAGTGTGCTGGGTACAGAGCTCAGGAGTGCGCTGGGTACAGAGCTCAGGAGTGCGCTCGGTACAGACCTCAGGAGTGCGCTGGGTACAGAGCTTAGGAGTGTGCTGGTTACAGACTGCAGAGCTCGGGAGTGCGCTGGGTACAGAGTGCAGAGATCGGTAGTGCGCTGGGTACAGAGTGCAGAGCTCGGGAGTGCGCTAGGTATAGAGTGCAGAGTTTAAGAGTGCGCTGGGTACAGAGCTCAGTAGTGCGCTGGGTACAGAGTGCAGAGCTCGGGAGTGCGCTGCTACAGAGTGCAGAGCTCGGGAGTGTGTTGGGTACAGAGTGCAGAGCTCGGGAGTGCGCTGAATACAGAGTGCAGAGCTCAGGAGTGCGCTGGGTACAGAGTGCGCTGGGTTCAGAGCTCAGGAGTGTGCTGGGTACAGAGCTCAGAAGTGCGCTGGGTACAGAGCTCAGGAGTGCGCTTGGTACAGAGCTCAGGAGTGCACTGGGTACAGAGCTCAGGAGTGCGCTGGGTACAGAGCTCAGGAGTGCACTGGGTACAGATTGCAGAGCTCAGGAGTGCGCTGGGTGCAGAGTGCAGAGCTCAAGAGTGCGCTGGGTACAGAGCGCAGTGCTCTGGAGTGCGCTAGGTATAGAGTTCAGAGCTCGGGAGTGTGCTGGGTACAGAGTGCAGAGCTCGGGAGTGCACTAGGTACAGTGTGCAGAGCTCCAGAGTGCGCTGGGTACAGAGTGCAGAGCTCGGGAGTGCGCTGGGTACAGAGTGAAGAGCTCAGGAGTACGCTGGATACAGAGCTCGGGAGTGCACTGGGTACAGAGCTTGGGAGTGCGCTGGGTACAGAGCTCGGGAGTGCACTGGGTACAGAGCTCGGGAGTGTGCTGGGTACAGAGCTCAGGAGTGCGCTGGGTACTGAGCTCGGGAGTGCGCTGGGTACAGAGCTCGGGAGTGCGCTGGGTACATAGTGCAGAGCTTGGGAGTGCGCTGGGTACAGAGTGCAGAGCTCGGGAGTGCGCTGGGTACAGAGTGCAGAGCTCGGGAGTGCGCTGGGTACAGAGTGCAGAGCTCGGGAGTGCGCTAGGTATAGAGTGCAGAGCTCAGGAGTGCGGTGGGTACAGAGTGCGCTGGGTTCAGAGTTCAGGAGAGCGCTGGGTACAGAGCTCAGGAGTGCGCTCGGAACAGAGATCAGGAGTGCGCTCGGTACAGAGCTCAGGAGTGCGCTGGGTACAGAGCTCAGGAGTGCGCTGAGTACAGAGTACAGAGCTCAGGAGTGCGCTGGGTACAGAGCTCAGGAGTGCGCTGGGTACAGAGCTCAGGAGTGCGCTGGGTACAGAGCTCAGGAGTGCGCTCGGTACAGAGCTCAGGAGTGCGCTCGGTACAGAGCTCAGGATTGCGCTCGGTACAGAGCTCAGGAGTGCGCTCGGTACAGAGCTCAGGTGTGCACTCAGTACAGAGTGCAGAGCTCGGGAGTGCGCTCAGTACAGAGTGCAGAGCTTGGGTGTGCGCTGGGTACAGAGTGCAGAGCTCTTGAGTGCACTAGGTACAGAGTGCGCTGGGTACAGAGCTCAGGAGTGCGCTGGGTACAGAGTGCAGAGCTCGAGAGTGCGCTGGGTACCGAGTGCAGAGCTTAGGAGTGCACTGGGTACAGAGTGCAGGGCTTAGGAGTGCGCTGGGTACAGAGTGTAGGGCTCAGGAGTGCACTGGGTACAGAGTGCGCTGGGTTCAGAGCTCAGGAGTGCGCTGGGTACAGAGCTCAGGAGTGCACTGGGTACAGAGCTCAGGAGTGCGCTGAGTACAGAGCTCAGGAGTGCGCTGGGTACAGAGCTCAGGAGTGCGCTGGGTACAGATTGCAGAGCTCAAGAGTGCGCTGGGTGCAGAGTGCAGAGCTCAAGAGTGCGCTGGGTACAGAGCGCAGTGCTCTGGAGTGCGCTAGGTATAGAGTTCAGAGCTCGGGAGTGTGCTGGGTACAGAGTGCAGAGCTCGGGAGTGCACTAGGTACAGTGTGCAGAGCTCGGGAGTGCGCTGGGTACAGAGTGCAGAGCTCGGGAGTGCGCTGGGTACAGAGTGAAGAGCTCAGGAGTACGCTGGATACAGAGCTCGGGAGTGCACTGGGTACAGAGCTTGGGAGTGCGCTGGGTACAGAGCTCGGGAGTGCGCTGGGTACAGAGCTTGGGAGTGTGCTGGGTACAGAGCTCAGGAGTGCGCTGGGTACTGAGCTCGGGAGTGCGCTGGGTACAGAGCTCGGGAGTGCGCTGGGTACATAGTGCAGAGCTTGGGAGTGCGCTGGGTACAGAGTGCAGAGCTCGGGAGTGCGCTGGGTACAGAGTGCAGAGCTCGGGAGTGCGCTGGGTACAGAGTGCAGAGCTCGGGAGTGCGCTAGGTATAGAGTGCAGAGCTCAGGAGTGCGGTGGGTACAGAGTGCGCTGGGTTCAGAGTTCAGGAGAGCGCTGGGTACAGAGCTCAGGAGTGCGCTCGGAACAGAGATCAGGAGTGCGCTCGGTACAGAGCTCAGGAGTGCGCTGGGTACAGAGCTCAGGAGTGCGCTGGGTACAGAGCTCAGGAGTGCGCTGGGTACAGAGCTCAGGAGTGCGCTGGGTACAGAGCTCAGGAGTGCGCTGGGTACAGAGCTCAGGAGTGCGCTCGGTACAGAGCTCAGGAGTGCGCTCGGTACAGAGCTCAGGATTGCGCTTGGTACAGAGCTCAGGAGTGCGCTCGGTACAGAGCTCAGGTGTGCACTCAGTACAGAGTGCAGAGCTCGGGAGTGCGCTCAGTACAGAGTGCAGAGCTTGGGTGTGCGCTGGGTACAGAGTGCAGAGCTCTTGAGTGCACTAGGTACAGAGTGCGCTGGGTACAGAGCTCAGGAGTGCGCTGGGTACAGAGTGCAGAGCTCGAGAGTGCGCTGGGTACCGAGTGCAGAGCTTAGGAGTGCACTGGGTACAGAGTGCAAGGCTTAGGAGTGCGCTGGGTACAGAGTGTAGGGCTCAGGAGTGCACTGGGTACAGAGTGCGCTGGGTTCAGAGCTCAGGAGTGCGCTGGGTACAGAGCTCAGGAGTGCGCTGGGTACAGAGCTCAGGAGTGTGCTGAGTACAGAGCTCAGGAGTGCGCTGAGTACAGAGCTCAGGAGTGCGCTGGGTACAGAGCTCAGGAGTGCGCTGGGTACAGAGCTCAGGAGTGCGCTGAGTACAGAGCTCAGGAGTGCGCTGAGTACAGAGCTCAGGAGTGCGCTGAGTACAGAGCTCAGGAGTGCGCTGGGTACAGAGCTCAGGAGTGCGCTGGGTACAGAGCTCAGGAGTGCGCTCGGTACAGAGCTCAGGATTGCGCTCGGTACAGAGCTCAGGAGTGCGCTTGGTACAGAGCTCAGGAGTGCACTGGGTACAGAGTGCAGAGCTCAGGAGTGCGCTACGTACAGAGTGCAGGGTTCAGGAATGCGCTTGGTACAGAGTGCACTGGGTTCAGAGCTCAGGAGTGCGCTGGGTACAGAGTGCCCTGGGTACAGAGCTCGGGAGTGCGCTCGGTACAGAGTGAAGAGCTCAGGAGTGCGCTAGGTACAAAGTGCAGGGTTCAGAAGTGCGCTGGGTACAGTGTGCACTGGGTAAAGAGCTCAGGAGTGCGCTGGGTACAGAGTGCAGAGCTCAGGAGTGCGCTACGTACAGAGTGCAGGGTTCAGGAATGCGCTTGGTACAGAGTGCACTGGGTTCAGAGCTCAGGAGTGCGCTGGGTACAGAGTGCCCTGGGTACAAAGCTCAGGATTGTGCTCGGTACAGAGCTCAGGAGTGCGCTGGGTACAGAGCTCAGGAGTGCGCTGGGTACAGAGCTCAGGAGTGCGCTGGGTACAGAGTGCCCTGGGTACAGAGCTAAGGAGTGCGCTCGGTACAGAGCTCAGGAGTGCGCTCGGCACAGAGCTCAGGAGTGCGCTGGGTACAGGGCTCAGGAGTGCGCTGGGTACAGAGCTCAGGAGGGCGCTGGGTACAGAGCTCAGGAGTGCGCTGGGTACAGAGTGCAGAGCTCGGGAGTGCGATGGGTACAGAGTGCGCTGGGTGCAGAGTGTAATGTTTGTGCTGGAACACTGTGTGACCCTTCACCTTTTTCTCCTGATGCATGCTGGGAAGGGGCTGTACCAGGAAGTAGTGAGAGTGTGAGACTGGAAGCAGCAGCAGCATGATACACAGAAGGGATTACATCTGGTAATGACAGAATCCTGTTGTATTAGGACTCTATGTAACAAGTCATCATGTTCTGAGTGAGTAATAAACCCTTCCATGGTTAAGAAGTTCATCTGGCCTGTGTGTAACTTGCTGAGCAGATACTTTAGCATTGCTAGCAAAACTCTGAGAGACCCCGTGTCTAAGGGACATAACACAGAGCTCAGGAGTGCGCTCGGTACAGAGCTCAGGAGTCCGCTCGGTACATAGCTCATGAGTGCGCTCGGCACAGAGCTCAGGAGTGCGCTCGGCACAGAGCTCAGAAGTGCGCTGGGTACAGAGCTCAGGAGTGCGCATGGTACAGAGTGCAGAGCTCGGGAGTGTGCTGTGTACAGAGTGCAGAGCTTGGGAGTGCGCTGGGTACAGAGTGCAGAGCTTGGGAGTGCGCTGGGTACAGAGTGCAGAGCTCGGGAGTGCGCTGGGTACAGAGTGCAGAGCTCGGGAGAGGCGCTGGGTACAGAGTGCAGAGCTCGCGAGTCCGCTGGGTACAGAGTGCAGAGCTCGCGAGTGCGCTGGGTACAGAGTGCAGAGCTCGGGAGTGCGCTGGGTACAGAGTGCAGAGCTCGGGAGTGCGCTGGGTACAGAGTTCAGAGCTCGGGAGTGCGCTGGGTACAGAGTGCAGAGCTTGGGAGTGCGCTGGGTACAGAGTGCAGAGCTCGGGAGTGCGCTGGGTACAGAGTGAAGAGCTCGGGAGTGCGCTGGGTACAGAGCTCGGGAGTGCGCTCGGTACAGAGTGAAGAGCTCAGGAGTGCGCTAGGTACAAAGTGCAGGGTTCAGAAGTGCGCTGGGTACAGTGTGCTCTGGGTAAAGAGCTCAGGAGTGCGCTGGGTACAGAGTGCCATGGATGCAGAGCTCAGGAGTGCGCTGGGTAGAGCTCAGGGGTGCGCTTGGTACAGAGCTCAGGAGTGCACTCGGTACAGAGCTCAGGAGTGCGATGGGTACAGAGCTCAGAAGTGCGCTGGGTACAGAGCTCAGGAATGCGCTGGGTACAGAGCGCAGAGCTCAGGAGTGCGCTACATACAGAGTGCAGGGTTCAGGAATGCGCTTGGTACAGAGTGCACTGGGTTCAGAGCTCAGGAGTGCGCTGGGTACAGAGTGCCCTGGGTACAGAGCTCAGGAGTGCACTGGGTACAGAGCTCAGGAGTGCGCTGGGTACAAAGTGCCCTGGGTACAGAGCTAAGGAGTGTGCTCGGTACAGAGCTAAGGAGTGCGCTCGGTACAGAGCTCAGGAGTGCGCTCGGTACAGAGCTCAGGAGTGCGCTTGGTACAGAGCTCAGGTGTGTGCCCAGGAGTGAGCTCTGGGTACAGAGTGCAGAGCTCGGGAGTGTGCTGGGTACAGAGTGCAGAGATCGGTAGTGCACTGGGTACAGAGTGCAGAGCTCGGGAGTGCGCTATGTATAGAGTGCAGAGTTTAGGAGTGCGCTGGGTACAGAGCTCAGTAGTGTGCTGGGTACAGAGTGCAGCGCTCGGGAGTGCGCTGCTACAGAGTGTAGAGCTCTGGAGTACGTTGGGTACAGAGTGCAGAGCTCGAGAGTGCGCTGCATACAGAGTGCAGAGCTCAGGAGTGCGCTGGGTACAGAGTGCGCTGGGTTCAGAGCTCAGGAGTGTGCTGGGTACAGAGCTCAGAAGTGCGCTGGGTACAGAGCTCAGGAGTACGCTTGGTACAGAGCTCAGGAGTGTGCTGGGTACAGAGCTCAGGAGTGCGCTGGGTACAGAGCTCAGGAGTGCGCTGGGTACAGAGCTCAGGAGTGCGCTCGGTACAGACCTCAGGAGTGCACTGGGTACAGAGCTTAGGAGTGCGCTGGTTACAGACTGCAGAGCTCGGGAGTGCGCTGGGTACAGAGTGCAGAGATCTGTAGTGTGCTGGGTACAGAGTGCAGAGCTCGGGAGTGCGCTACGTATAGAGTGTAGAGTTTAGGAGTGCGCTGGGTACAGAGCTCAGTAGTGCGCTGGGTACAGAGTGCAGCGCTCGGGAGTGCGCTGCTACAGAGTGTAGAGCTCTGGAGTACGTTGGGTACAGAGTGCAGAGCTCGAGAGTGCACTGAATACAGAGTGCAGAGCTCAGGAGTGCGCTGGGTACAGAGTGCGCTGGGTTCAGAGCTCAGGAGTGTGCTGTGTACAGAGCTCAGAAGTGCGCTGGGTACAGAGCTCAGGAGTACGCTTGGTACAGAGCTCAGGAGTGTGCTGGGTACAGAGCTCAGGAGTGCGCTGGGTACAGAGCTCAGGAGTGCGCTGGGTACAGAGCTCAGGAGTGCGTTCGGTACAGACCTCAGGAGTGTGCTGGGTACAGAGCTTAGGAGTGCGCTGGTTACAAACTGCAGAGCTCGGGAGTGCGCTGGGTACAGAGTGCAGAGATCGGTAGTGCGCTGGGTACAGAGTGCAGAGCTCGGGAGTGCGCTAGGTATAGAGTGCAGAGTTTAGGAGTGCGCTGGGTACAGAGCTCAGTAGTGCGCTGGGTACAGAGTGCAGAGCTCGGGAGTGCGCTGCTACAGAGTGCAGAGCTCGGTAGTGCGTTGGGTACAGAGTGCAGAGCTCGGGAGTGCGCTGAATACAGAGTGCAGAGCTCAGGAGTGTGCTGGGTACAGAGTGCGCTGGGTTCAGCGCTCAGGAGTGTGCTGAGTACAGAGCTCAGAAGTGCGCTGGGTACAGAGCTCAGGAGTGCGCTTGGTACAGAGCTCAAGAGTGCGCTGGGTACAGAGCTCAGGAGTGCGCTGGGTACAGAGCTCAGGAGTGTGCTGGGTACAGAGTGCAGAGCTCAGGAGTGTGCTGGGTACAGAGTGCAGAGCTCAAGAGTGCGCTGGGTACAGAGTGCAGTGCTCTGGAGTGCGCTAGGTATAGAGTTCAGAGCTCGGGAGTGTGCTGGGTACAGAGTGCAGAGCTCGGGAGTGCACTAGGTACAGTGTGCAGAGCTCCGGAGTGCGCTGGGTACAGAGTGCAGAGCTCGGGAGTGCGCTGGATACAGAGTGAAGAGCTCAGGAGTACGCTGGGTACAGAGTTTGGGAGTGCACTGGGTACAGAGCTTGGGAGTGCGCTGGGTACAGAGCTCGGGAGTGCGCTGGGTTCAGAGCTCAGGAGTGTGCTGGGTACAGAGCTCGGGAGTGTGCTGGGTACAGAGCTCGGGAGTGCGCTGGGTACATAGTGCAGAGCTTGGGAGTGCGCTGGGTACAGAGTGCAGAGCTCGGGAGTGCGCTGGGTACAGAGTGCAGAGCTCGGGAGAGCACTGGGTACAGAGTGCAGAGCTCGGGAGAGCACTGGGTACAGAGTGCAGAGCTCGGGAGTGCGCTAGGTATAGAGTGCAGAGCTCAGGAGTGCGGTGGGTACAGAGCTCAGGAGTGCGCTCGGAACAGAGATCAGGAGTGCGCTCGGTACAGAGCTCAGGAGTGCGCTGGGTACAGAGCTCAGGAGTGCGCTGAGTACAGAGTGCAGAGCTCGGGAGTGTGCTGGGTATAGAGTGCAGAACTCGGGAGTGCGCTGGGTACAGAGTGCAGAGCTTGGGAGTGCGCTGGGTACAGAGTGCAGAGCTCGGGAGTGCGCTGGGTACAGAGTGCAGAGCTCGGGAGTGCGCTGGGTACAGAGTGTGCTGGGTTCAGAGCTCAGGAGTGTGCTGGGTACAGGGCTCAGAAGTGCGCTGGGTACAGAGCTCAGAAGTGCGCTGGGTACAGAGCTCAGGAGTGCGCTGGGTACAGAGCTCAGGAGTGCGCTGGGTACAGAGCTCAGGAGTGTGCTGGGTACAGAGCTCAGGAGTGCGCTGGGTACAGAGTGCAGAGCTCAGGAGTGCGCTGGGTACAGAGTGCGCTGGGTTCAGAGCTCAGGAGTGTGCTGGGTACAGGGCTCAGAAGTGCGCTGGGTACAGAGCTCAGAAGTGCGCTGGGTACAGAGCTCAGGAGTGCGCTGGGTACAGAGCTCAGGAGTGCGCTGGGTACAGAGCTCAGGAGTGCGCTCGGTACAGAGCTCAGGAGTGTGCTGGGTACAGAGCTCAGGAGTGCGCTGGGTACAGAGTGCAGAGCTCGGGAGTGCACTAGGTATAGAGTGCAGAGCTCAGGAGTGCGCTGGGTACAGAGCTCAGGATTGCGCTGGGTACAGAGTACAGAGCTCGGGAGTGCGCTTTTACAGAGTGCAGAGCTCAGGAGTGTGCTGGGTACAGAGCTCAGGAGTGAGCTGGGTACAGAGCTCAGGAGTGCGCTGGGTACAGAGTACAGAGCTCGGGAGTGCGCTTTTACAGAGTACAGAGCTCAGCAGTGCGCTGGGTACAGAGCTCAGGAGTGCGCTCGGTACAGACCTCAGGAGTGCGCTGGGTACAGAGCTTAGGAGTGCGCTGGTTACAGACTGCAGAGCTCGGGAGTGCGCTGGGTACAGAGTGCAGAGATCGGTAGTGCGCTGGGTACAGAGTGCAGAGCTCGGGAGTGCGCTAGGTATAGAGTGCAGGGTTTAGGAGTGCACTGGGTACAGAGTGCAGAGCTCGGGAGTGCGCTGCTACAGAGTGCAGAGCTCGGGAGTGCGTTGGGTACAGAGTGCAGAGCTCGGGAGTGCGCTGAATACAGAGTGCAGAGCTCAGGAGTGCGCTGGGTACAGAGTGCGCTGGGTTCAGAGCTCAGAAGTGCGCTGGGTACAGAGCTCAGGAGTGCGCTTGGTACAGAGCTCAGGAGTGCGCTGGGTACAGAGCTCAGGAGTGCGCTGGGTACAGAGTGCAGAGCTCAGGAGTGCGCTGGGTACAGAGTGCAGAGCTCAAGGGTGCGCTGGGTACTGAGCTCGGGAGTGCGCTGGGTACAGAGCTCGGGAGTGCGCTGGGTACATAGTGCAGAGCTTGGGAGTGCGCTGGGTACAGAGTGCAGAGCTCGGGAGTGCACTGGGTACAGAGTGCAGAGCTCGGGAGTGTGCTGGGTACAGAGTGCAGAGCTCGGGAGTGCGCTAGGTATAGAGTGCAGAGCTCAGGAGTGCAGTGGGTACAGAGTGCGCTGGGTACAGAGCTCAGGAGAGCGCTGCGTACAGTGCTCAGGAGTGCGCTCGGAACAGAGATCAGGAGTGCGCTCGGTACAGAGCTCAGGAGGTTGCTGGGTACAGAGCTCAGGAGTGCGCTGGGTACTGAGCTCGGGAGTGCGCTGGGTACAGAGCTCGGGAGTGCGCTGGGTACATAGTGCAGAGCTTGGGAGTGCGCTGGGTACAGAGTGCAGAGCTCGGGAGTGCGCTGGGTACAGAGTGCAGAGCTCGGGAGAGCACTGGGTACAGAGTGCAGTGCTCGGGAGTGCGCTAGGTATAGAGTGCAGAGCTCAGGAGTGCGGTGGGTACAGAGTGCGCTGGGTTCAGCGCTCAGGAGAGCGCTGGGTACAGAGCTCAGGAGTGCGCTCGGAACAGAGATCAGGAGTGCGCTCGGTACAGAGCTCAGGAGTGCGCTGGGTACAGAGCTCAGGAGTGCGCTGAGTACAGAGTGCAGAGCTCGGGAGTGTGCTGGGTATAGAGTGCAGAACTCGGGAGTGCGCTGGGTACAGAGTGCAGAGCTTGGGAGTGCGCTGGGTACAGAGTGCAGAGCTCGGGAGTGCGCTGGGTACAGAGTGCAGAGCTCGGGAGTGCGCTGGGTACAGAGTGCAGAGCTCGGGAGTGCGCTAGGTATAGAGTGCAGAGCTCAGGAGTGCGCTGGGTACAGAGTGCGCTGGGTTCAGAGCTCAGGAGTGTGCTGGGTACAGAGCTCAGAAGTGCGCTGGGTACAGAGCTCAGAAGTGCGCTGGGTACAGAGCTCAGGAGTGCGCTGGGTACAGAGCTCAGGAGTGCGCTGGGTACAGAGCTCAGGAGTGCGCTCGGTACAGACCTCAGGAGTGCGCTGGGTACAGAGCTTAGGAGTGCGCTGGTTACAGACTGCAGAGCTCGGGAGTGCGCTGGGTACAGAGTGCAGAGATCGGTAGTGCGCTGGGTACAGAGTGCAGAGCTCGGGAGTGCGCTAGGTATAGAGTGCAGAGTTTAGGAGTGCACTGGGTACAGAGTGCAGAGCTCGGGAGTGCGCTGCTACAGAGTGCAGAGCTCGGGAGTGCGTTGGGTACAGAGTGCAGAGCTCGGGAGTGCGCTGAATACAGAGTGCAGAGCTCAGGAGTGCGCTGGGTACAGAGTGCGCTGGGATCAGAGCTCAGGAGTGTGCTGGGTACAGAGCTCAGAAGTGCGCTGGGTACAGAGCTCAGGAGTGCGCTTGGTACAGAGCTCAGGAGTGCGCTGGGTACAGAGTGCAGAGCTCAAGGGTGCGCTGGGTACAGAGTGCAGTGCTCTGGAGTGCGCTAGGTATAGAGTTCAGAGCTCGGGAGTGTGCTGGGTACAGAGTGCAGAGCTCGGGAGTGCACTAGGTACAGTGTGCAGAGCTCCGGAGTGCGCTGGGTACAGAGTGCAGAGCTCGGGAGTGCGCTGGGTACAGAGTGAAGAGCTCAGGAGTACGCTGGGTACAGAGCTCGGGAGTGCACTGGGTACAGAGCTTGGGAGTGCGCTGGGTACAGAGCTCAGGAGTGCGCTGGGTACAGAGCTCAGGAGTGCGCTGGGTACAGAGCTCAGGAGTGCGCTGGGTACTGAGCTCAGGAGTGCGCTGGGTACAGAGCTCGGGAGTGCGCTGGGTACATAGTGCAGAGCTTGGGAGTGCGCTGGGTACAGAGTGCAGAGCTCGGGAGTGCGCTGGGTACAGAGTGCAGAGCTCGGGAGTGCGCTGGGTACAGAGTGCAGAGCTTGGGAGTGCGCTAGGTATAGAGTGCAGAGCTCAGGAGTGCAGTGGGTACAGAGTGCGCTGGGTTCAGAGCTCAGGAGAGCGCTGCGTACAGTGCTCAGGAGTATGCTCGGAACAGAGATCAGGAGTGCGCTCGGTACAGAGCTCAGGAGGTTGCTGGGTACAGAGTTCAGGAGTGCGCTGAGTACAGAGTGCAGAGCTCGGGAGTGTGCTGGGTACAGAGTGCAGAACTCGGGAGTGCGCTGGGTACATAGTGCAGAGCTTGGGAGTGCGCTGGGTACAGAGTGCAGAGCTCGGGAGTGCGCTGGGTACAGAGTGCAGAGCTCGGGAGTGCGCTGGGTACAGAGTGCACAGCTCGGGAGTGCGCTAGGTATAGAGTGCAGAGCTCAGGAGTGCGCTGGGTACAGAGTGCGCTGGGTTCAGAGCTCAGGAGTGTGCTGGGTACAGAGCTCAGAAGTGCGCTGGGTACAGAGCTCAGGAATGCGCTGGGTACAGAGCTCAAGAGAGCTCCAGAATCAGACTGTTATAGAAGAATACTTAGTAGATTCAGGAATGCCAATTTGTCATCACCTATAAGGCAGGAATTGGAAAGACCGATTACATTAGAAGAAATTCAGGAGGCAGTAAAAGAGACAAAAAGAGGAAAGACGTCGGGCCCGGATGGTTTCTCTATTCAATATTATAAGCTTTTTTTCCCAATCTTAGGTCCGTATCTTGTAAAAATGTTTAATGGATTAGGAGATACAAGCTCCTTCCATGTAGAAACACTGAAAGCCTTAATTACGATCTTACCTAAGGAGGGGAAGGACCCATCACAGAGCTCAGGAGTGCGCTGGGTACAGAGTGAAGAGCTCAGGAGTGCGCTAGGTACAGAGTGCAGGGTTCAGGAGTGCGCTGGGTACAGAGTGCCCTGGGTACAGAGCTCAGGAGTGCGCTCGGTACAGAGCTCAGGAGTGCGCTGGATACAGAGCTCAGGAGTGCGCTGGGTATAGAGCTCAGGAGTGCGCTGGGTACAGAGTGCAGAACTCAGGAGTGCGCTGGGTACAGAGTGCAGAGTTTGGGAGTGTGCTGGGTACAGAGTGCAGAGCTCGGGAGTGCACTGGGTACAGTGTGCAGAGCTCCGGAGTGCGCTGGGTACAGAGTGCAGAGCTCGGAAGTGCGCTGGGTACAGAGTGAAGAGCTCAGGAGTACGCTGGGTACAGAGCTCGGGAGTGCACTGGGTACAGAGCTTGGGAGTGCGCTGGGTACAGAGCTCGGGAGTGCGCTGGGTACAGAGCTCAGGAGTGCGCTGGGTACAGAGCTCAGGAGTGCGCTGGGTACTGAGCTCGGGAGTGCGCTGGGTACAGAGCTTGGGAGTGCGCTGGGTACATAGTGCAGAGCTTGGGAGTGCGCTGGGTACAGAGTGCAGAGCTCGGGAGTGCGCTGGGTACAGAGTGCAGAGCTCGGGAGTGCGCTGGGTGCAGAGTGCAGAGCTCGGGATTGCGCTAGGTATAGAGTGCAGAGCTCAGGAGTGCGGTGGGTACAGAGTGCGCTGGGTTCAGAGCTCAGGAGAGCGCTGGGTACAGAGCTCAGGAGTGCGCTCGGAACAGAGATCAGGAGTGCGCTCGGTACAGAGCTCAGGAGTGCGCTGGGTACAGAGCTCAGGAGTGCGCTGAGTACAGAGTGCAGAGCTCGGGAGTGTGCTGGGTACAGAGTGCAGAACTCGGGAGTGCGCTGGGTATATAGTGCAGAGCTTGGGAGTGCGCTGGGTACAGAGTGCAGAGCTCGGGAGTGCGCTGGGTACAGAGTGCAGAGCTCGGGAGTGCGCTGGGTACAGAGTGCAGGAGTGCGCTGGGTACAGAGCTCAGGAGTGCGCTGGGTATAGAGCTCAGGAGTGCGCTGGGTACAGAGTGCAGAACTCGGGAGTGCGCTGGGTACAGAGTGCAGAGTTTGGGAGTGTGCTGGGTACAGAGTGCAGAGCTCGGGAGTGCACTAGGTACAGTGTGCAGAGCTCCGGAGTGCGCTGGGTACAGAGTGCAGAGCTCGGGAGTGCGCTGGGTACAGAGTGAAGAGCTCAGGAGTACGCTGGGTACAGAGCTCGGGAGTGCACTGGGTACAGAGCTTGGGAGTGCGCTGGGTACAGAGCTCGGGAGTGCGCTGGGTACAGAGCTCAGGAGTGCGCTGGGTACAGAGCTCAGGAGTGCGCTGGGTACTGAGCTCGGGAGTGCGCTGGGTACAGAGCTCGGGAGTGCGCTGGGTACATAGTGCAGAGCTTGGGAGTGCGCTGGGTACAGAGTGCAGAGCTCGGGAGTGCGCTGGGTACAGAGTGCAGAGCTCGGGAGTGCGCTGGGTACAGAGTGCAGAGCTCGGGATTGCGCTAGGTATAGAGTGCAGAGCTCAGGAGTGCGGTGGGTACAGAGTGCGCTGGGTTCAGAGCTCAGGAGAGCGCTGGGTACAGAGCTCAGGAGTGCGCTCGGAACAGAGATCAGGAGTGCGCTCGGTACAGAGCTCAGGAGTGCGCTGGGTACAGAGCTCAGGAGTGCGCTGAGTACAGAGTGCAGAGCTCGGGAGTGTGCTGGGTACAGAGTGCAGAACTCGGGAGTGCGCTGGGTACATAGTGCAGAGCTTGGGAGTGCGCTGGGTACAGAGTGCAGAGCTCGGGAGTGCGCTGGGTACAGAGTGCAGAGCTCGGGAGTGCGCTGGGTACAGAGTGCAGAGCTCGGGAGTGCGCTAGGTATAGAGTGCAGAGCTCAGGAGTGCGCTGGGTACAGAGTGCTCTGGGTTCAGAGCTCAGGAGTGTGCTGGGTACAGAGCTCAGAAGTGCGCTGGGTACAGAGCTCAGGAGTGCGCTGGGTACAGAGCTCAGGGGTGCGCTGGGTACAGAGCTCAGGAGTGCGCTCGGTACAGAGCTCAGGAGTGCGCTGGGTACAGAGCTCAGGAGTGCACTGGGTACAGAGTGCAGAGCTCGGGAGTGCGCTAGGTATAGAGTGCAGAGCTCAGGAGTGCGCTGGGTACAGAGCTCAGGAGTGCGCTGGGTACAGAGTACAGAGCTCGGGAGTGCGCTTTTACAGAGTGCAGAGCTCGGGAGTGCGCTGGGTACAGAGTGCAGAGCTCGGGAGTGCGCTGGGTACAGAGTGCAGAGCTCAGGAGTGCGCTGGGTACAGAGCTCAGGAGTGCGCTGGGTACAGAGTGAAGAGCTCAGGAGTGCGCTAGGTACAGAGTGCAGGGTTCAGGAGTGCGCTGGGTACAGAGTGCGCTGGGTACAGAGCTCAGGAGTGCGCTCGGTACAGAGCTCAGGAGTGCGCTGGGGACAGAGCTCAGGAGTGCGCTGGGTACAGAGCTCAGGAGTGCGCTAGGTATAGAGCTCAGGAGTGTGCTGGGTACAGAGTGCAGAGCTCGGGAGTGCGCTGGGTACAGAGTGCAGAGTTTGGGAGTGCGCTGGGTACAGAGTGCAGAGCTCGGGAGTGCGCTTGGTACAGAGTGCAGAGCTCGGGAGTGCGCTGGGTACAGAGTGCAGTGGGTACAGAGTGCAGAGCTCGGGAGTGCGCTGGGTTCAGAGTGCGCTGGGTTCAGAGCTCAGGAGTGCGATGGGTACAGAGCTCAGGAGTGCGCTGGGTACAGAGCTCAAGAGTGCGCTGGGTACACAGCTCATGTCACGTACCTTACCAGAGACCGAAGTGCTGGGAGGGCTTCCCTTGTGACTAAGTGCAGAGTGCCCCCTGAAGGTGGCACAGGGAGTGCTTTACCCAAAGAGGCAGGGGTTGCCAGCTGCGACAAGCCGGGATGATGCTGGAGATCCGCTGGTGAGCAGGGTAGACTGCCAGGCGGGGGTATCTCGGAAGTACCAGATGAGGCTTACAGCAGGGAGAACCGTAGGCGGAGTCAGGAGCCAAGCCAGAAGTCATACATGGGTTAACAGGCAGAGGTGGAACCACTGGAACAGGTCAAGGGACAAGCCGGGTCATACACTGGATCAGCAGAACAGGAGCAGGGTACAGGAACAAGCCAAGGGTCAAGCCGGGATCACACACAGAGAAGGTTGGTCAGGCAAGCCGGGTCGGTAGTAGTAAACCTCAAACAGGAACTCAGGAAACAATCTCAGGAAGGCTGAAAGATCATGCAGCAGTTGTTGATTGCTGCAGCAAGCTTTAAATAGGCCACTGGGCGCCAAGTGTCACTCACGTCGCGTTCCGATGCACACGCATTGCGCATCGGCGCATGCGCATTGCGTTCCGGCGCGCGCGCATGCGCACAGTGTTTGTTGTTCCGAGATTCTGCTGAGCATGGAGAGAACTGTCAGTCCTTCTGCGGATGGTTCCCTGACAGTGCCCCCCCCTCAGGGGCAGCCTCCGGATGCCCAGACGTGCTTGCTTCTCTGGATATTTTCTGAAGAACTCACGCAACAATTTAGGGGCGTGAACATCTTTTGCAGGTTCCCAAGAGCTTTCCTCGAGTGAGTAACCCTTCCACTTTACTAAGTATTGGATCTGTCTACCTCTCTTTCGACCATCCAAAACGGCTTCCACCTCAAATTCCGTTTCTTCGCCTACTGTGATTGGAGGTGGAGGTGGGTCTTCTCTTCCAGAAAAGGGGCCAGTGATAGCTGGTTTGAGAAGTGAGACGTGGAAGACTGGGTGAATCTTGTAAGATTCAGGAAGGGACAATTCAAAGGCCACAGGATTAACCTCTTTCTTGATTGCAAAGGGACCAATGAACCTTGGGCCCAGCTTCCGGGAAGGGCAGGACAATTTGAGGTTCAATGTAGAGAGCCATACTTTATCTCCTACTTTCAGAATTGGATTATTTTTCTTCTTCCTGTCATAATATTTCTTATAGTCTTCTTGTGATCTCTGCATGGTTTCTTGAAGAACTTGTACATTTTCCTGAATAAAGGTTAATCTGTCTTGTACGGCAGGTACTGCTGCTTCCGGAATAGCATTGGGCAAGAAGGACGGGTGGAACCCATAGTTCACCCAAAACGGGGACTGATTGGTGGTGGAGTGTACCGAATTGTTGTACGCAAATTCGGCACATGGGAGCAAGGACACCCAGTTATCTTGGGAAACGGTGGAGAAGCAGCGGAGATACTGCTCTAGCGTCTGGTTTGTCCTCTCCGTTTGGCCATTACTCTGTGGATGGTAAGCAGACGATAAGCAGATTTCAATGTTCAAAGCTTTACAGAGAGCCCTCCAGAACCTTGAGGTAAATTGCACTCCTCTGTCGGAGACAATACTGTTGGGCAGACCGTGCAATCTTACGATTTCTTTGATAAAGGTGTGTGCTGTATCCATGGCCGAGAGGGTACCTAATAGAGGCAGAAAGTGGACCATCTTCGTTAGACGATCGACCACCACCAGGATAGTGGTAAAGCCTTCCGAGGGGGACAACTCCACTATAAAGTCCATGGACAGCATCTTCCACGGGTGGTCTGGGACAGGTAGTGGTCTTAGCAGACCCCAAGCTTGCGTGCGGCTTCCTTTACTTCTGGCACAGGTTATACAGGAACTTACAAAGTCTTTGCAATCTTGCCTCAGATTAGGCCACCAGTAGGATCACTGAATCAGCTCAGACGTCTTATGGACCCCGAAATGGCCGGCAAGCTGGTGTTCGTGAAAAGTCTTAAGGAGCTGAAATCTGGCTCCCTCGGGGACAAAAATCTTGTTTCCGTGCCACAGGAATCCTTCCTGTCTTCTGAATGCGGAGCTCTCAGATTCAGGACATTGAGCAGAGGCTTGTTCAAGGGTCGACTTCAGATCAGGCTGAATCAACAGGAAGTTCTGAGGGGACAAGATGGTGCTAGGAACGACAGTTTCCGGGGTCTCTGGGAACATGCGTGAGAGAGCATCTGCCTTCCCATTCTTGAACCCTGGGCGGTAGGTGAGATGGTAGTTGAACCTCGAGAAGAATAAGGCCCATCTGGCTTGCCGTGGTCGCAGTCGTTTGGCAGATCTGAGGTATTCGAGGTTCTTATGGTCTGTGAATACCATGATAGGATGAGCTGCACCTTCAAGGAGATATCGCCATTCTTCCAAAGCGGCTTTAATTGCCAGTAACTCCCGGTCCCCCACATCGTAATTCCTTTCCGGCTGGCTCAATTTTCGTGAGAAAAAAGCAACTGGGTGTAACAATGCTTTAGGACCTTGGCGTTGAGACAAGACGGCCCCTACAGCAACTTCTGATGCATCGACCTCCAGGACATAAGGCAGATCTGGATCTGGGTGCTGTAAAATGGGGGCTGAGGTGAACAGAGTCTTTAGTTTATCAAAAGCTTCTTGGGCCTCCTGGGACCATTGGAAACGGGTATGCTGGCGGGTCTGCTGGGTAATGGGGGCAATAATGCCAGAAAAGTCTTTAATGAATTTCCGATAAAAATTAGCGAACCCGATGAATCTTTGGATGCCTTTCTTATCAGTAGGAGCTGACCATTCCTGAATAGCGGATACTTTCTGAAGGTCCATGGCAATTCCAGATGTGGAAATGATTAGGCCCAAGAATTGTATGGATGACCTTTCAAACTCACATTTTTCTGCCTTTGCGTAGAGCCTGTGTGCTCTTAGTGTGGATAGTACCTTTCGGACATGAGTTCTATGTAGTTCCAAGGTGGCAGAGAAGATGAGGATGTCATCCAAGTACACCATTAAGAAGTGATCCAGGAACTCTCTAAAGATGTTATTCACAAAATGTTGGAAGGTCGCCGGAGCGTTGCACAGTCCAAAAGGCATAACAAGATACTCAAAGTGACCGAAGCGGGTTCTAAAAGCGGTCTTCCATTCATCTCCCTCCCGAATGCGCACAAGATTGTAGGCGCCTCGTAAGTCCAATTTAGTAAAGACTCGTGCGGTGCAGAACCTCTGGAAGAGTTCAGGAACGAGGGGGAGAGGGTATCGGTTCTTAATGGTGATTTTATTGAGTTCCCTGTAATCCACACAGGGCCTGAGGCTATGATCCTTTTTCTCCACAAAAAAGATCCCAGCACCGGCAGGAGAGGATGAAGGGCGGATAAACTTCTTTTCTAGGTTCTCGTCAATGTATTGACGCAGGGTCTCAAGCTCAGTCTCTGAAAGTGGGAATATTCGTCCAAAGGGGATCTCTGCACCAGGTAATAACTCGATAGGGCAGTCGTACGGACGATGGGGTGGTAATGTGTCAGCTTTCTTTTTATCGAAGACATCTAGGGAGTCATGGTAGACCGGAGGGACGTCTTGGTTGGAAGTGGAAACCGGCTGAACGGTGAGGCAACTGGAAGGTGTTATAGGTTCAGGCACTATGCAATGCTGATGGCAGTAATCAGATTTGAAGGAGATACTCCCCATGTTCCAGTCTATTTGTGGGTTATGTGCCCGCAACCAGGGGAGCCCCAGAATTACAGGAAACATTGGTGAACAGAGAATGTCAAAACGAAGGAATTATTGGTGGCCTGAGGCAATCATGGTAGGTATGGGTAAAGTCTCTTGGGTAACTGGCCCAAAACAAGGTCCATCAGCCAAGTGAATCTTAAGCTTCTGTTTCTTATTCCGTAGAGGAATCCGAAAGTCCTTAGCAAGGGAAAAGTCCAAAAAGCAACTGCAGGCCCCGGAGTCAACTATTGCTGGGAATCTGACCTCCCCCTTTTCCAACTGCAATGCGACATGGAGAACAAGGTGAGCTGCGGAAGGTTTCGGGACTTGGAGGAGCAAAGGGTTGCGGAGAGAAGATCTACTGGGCCTTATTGGACAGTTGTAAAGGAAGTGACCGGCTTCTCCACAGTAGAAACAAAGGTTCGCTTGCCGGCGATAAAGTCTCTCATTAGGGGTCAGGGCAGAGCGGACCACTCCAATCTGCATAGGCCCTCTGTTGGACGTGACCAGAGAGGAGGGTGCAGAAGCGTCTGGAACTGTGGGCAACAACCAGGTAGGCCGGCAGGCTCGTGCACATTCAGACTGCCGCTCTCGCAGGCGTCTATCGAGTTGGATGGCTAGCTGAATGAGCCCTTCTAAAGTGGTTGGGGCCCCTACTCGTGCTAACTCATCCTTGATAGGCTCAGACAGGCCAAGTCGGAACTGATATCTGAGGGCGGCCTCATTCCATCCTGTGTCCGTAGCCAAATTGCGAAAGTCCACAGTATAGTCTTCTACAGGGCGCTGCCCTTGTCGCAGGGCATGGAGGGCAGCTTCGGCAGTGGCCGGGCGTTGTGGGTCATCATACAATTTAGCCATGGCCTCAAAGAACAAGTCCATTGAGTCAAGAGCAGGATTCTTTTGTTCCAGTAACTGGTGAGCCCAAGACTGAGGTTCTTTGGACAGCAGGGAAATAACGAATCCCACTTTGACAGCGTCTAGAGAAAAAGTTCTTGGCTGAAGGGCCAGGTAAAGTAAACAGGAAACCTTGAATGCTCTGAACTTCATTCGGTCACCTGAGAAACGTTCAGGAGTGGGTATTCGTGGTTCAGGCGGAGGAAACATCATAGAAGCGGATGTAGTGATGGCAGCAGGCAGAGTAGAAGTTCCCACGACAGGAGACATCATCTGGTTCGGAAGGCGATCTCCCAACTGGGAATGTTGTTCCTGAAGACTTGTCACTGCTTGGGTAAGGGTCGCGACTTGCTGGCACAAAGTCTTGAGCGGGGAAGCACCTCCGACACTTCTGGCTGCATGATACTGTCACGTACCTTACCAGAGACCGAAGTGCTGGGAGGGCTTCCCTTGCGACTAAGTGCAGAGCGCCCCCTGAAGGTGGCACATGGAGTGCTATACCCAAAGAGGCAGGGGTTGCCAGCTGCGACAAGCCGGGATGATGCTGGAGATCCGCTGGTGAGCAGGGTAGACTGCCAGGCGGGGGTATCTCGGAAGTACCAGACGAGGCTGTACAGCAGGGAGAACCGTAGGCGGAGTCAGGAGCCAAGCCAGAAGTCATACACGGGTTAGCAGGCAGAGGTGGAACCACTGGAACAGGTCAAGGGACAAGCCGGGTCATACACAGGATCAGCAGAACAGGAACAGGGTACAGGAACAAGCCAAGGGTCAAGCTGGGATCACACACAGAGAAGGTTGGTCAGGCAAGCCGGGTCGGTAGTAGTAAACAGTAAACAGGAACTCAGGAAACGAATCTCAGGAAGGCTGAAAGATCATGCAGCAGTTGTTGATTGCTGCAGCAAGCTTTAAATAGGCCACTGGGCGCCAAGTGTCACTCACGTCGCGTTCCGGTGCACGCGCATTGCGCATCGGCGCATGCGCATTGCGTTCCGGCGCGCACGCATGCGCACAGTGTTTGTTGTTCTGAGATTCTGCTGAGCATGGAGAGAACTGTCAGTCCTTCTGCGGATGGTTCCCTGACAGCTCAGGAGTGCGCTGGGTAAAGAGTGCAGAGCTCAGGAGTGCGCTAGGTACAGAGTGCAGGGTTCAGGATTGCGCTGGGTACAGAGCTCAGGAGTGCGCTGGGTACAGAGTGTCCTATCTGCAGAGCTCAGGAGTGCGCTCGGTACAGAGCTCAGCAGTGCGCTGGGTACAGACTGTAGCTCCCTGCTTGTATTAGTATGAGAACACCAGCAATTGTATTCAGGTAGCTTTAGGTGCACACTGTGCAAAGGACACAGTACACTAAATGAAAAGACTGCAGCTCCCTGCCTGTATTAGTATGAGAACACCAGCAATTGTATTCATGTAGCTTTAGCTCAGGATTATGCTATGTACAGAGTGCAGAGTTCAGAATTGTGTTACATACAGAGTTCAGAATTGCGTTACGTACAGAGTTCAGGGGTGCGCTACGTACAGAGCTCTGGAGTGCGCTGGGTACAGAGTGCAGAGCTCGGGACTGCGCTGGGTACAGAGTGCAGAGCTCGGGAGTGCACTGGGTACAGAGTGCAGAGCTCGGGAGTGAGCTAGGTATAGAGTGCAGAGGTCAGGAGTGCGCAGGGTACAGAGCTCATAAGTGCGCTCGGAACAGAGCTCAGGAGTGCGCTCGGTACAGAGCTCAGGATTGCGCTCGGTACAGAGGTCAGGAGTGCGCTCGGTGCAGAGTGAAGAGCTCAGGAGTGCGCTAGGTACAGAGTGCAGTGCTCAGGCGTGCACTAGGTACAGAGTGCAGGGTTCAGAATTGCGCTGGGTACAGTGTGTGCTGGGCAAAGGGCTCAGGAGTGCGCTGGGTACAGAGTACCCTGGGTGCAGAGCTCAGGAGTGCGCTGGGTAGAGCTCAGGAGTGCGCTTGGTACAGAGCTCAGGAGTGCGCTCGGTACAGGGCTCAGGAGTGTGCTCGGTACAGAGCTCAGGAGTGCACTGGGTACAGAGCTCAGGAGTGCGCTGGGTACAGAGTACAGAGCTCAGGAGTGCGCTAGGTACAGAGTGCAGGGTTCAGGAGTGCGCTTGGTACAGAGTGCGCTGGGTTCAGAGCTCAGGAGTGCGCTGGGTACAGAGTGCCCTGGGTACAGAGCTCAGGAGTGTGCTGGGTACAGAGCTCAGGAGTGCGCTGGGTACAGAGCTCAGGAGTGCGCTGGGTACAGAGTGCCCTGGGTACAGAGCTCAGGAGTGCGCTGGGTACAGAGCTCAGGAGTGCGCTGGGTACAGAGTGCCCTGAGTACAGAGCTCAGGAGTGTGCTCAGTACAGAGCACAGGAGTGTGTTGGGTACAGAGCTTAGGAGTGTGCTCGGTACAGAGCTCAGGAGTGCGCTCGGTACAGAGCTCAGGAGTGCGCTCGGTACAGAGCTCAGGAGTGCGCTGGGTACAGAGCTCAGGAGTGCGCTGGGTACAGAGCTCAGGAGTGCGTTGGGTACAGAGCTCAGGAGTGCGCTGGGTACAGAGCTCAGGAGTGCGCTGGGTACAGAGTGCAGAGCTCGGGAGTGCGATGGGTACAGAGTGCGCTGGGTGCAGAGCTCAGGAGTGTGCTGGGTACAGAGCTCAGAAGTGTGCTGGGTACAGAGCTCAGGAGTGCGCTCGGTACAGAGCTCAGGAGTGCGCTCGGCACAGAGCTCAGAAGTGCGCTGGGTACAGAGCTCAGGAGTGCACTCCGCACAGAGCTCAGAAGTGCGCTGGGTACAGAGCTCAGGAGTGCGCTGGGTACAGAGTGCAGAGCTTGGGAGTGCCCTGTGTACAGAGTGAAGAGCTCGGGAGTGCGGTCGGTACAGAGTGCAGCGCTCGGGAGTGCGCTAGGTACAGTGCGCCGCCCGTGCCCCTGGAAGAAGTAAGTTTTTTACGAAACGGACGTAGGGCGGAGCGGCGCGCAGACGTCACCTCTAACACTTCCGACAAGGACGGGTGTCTGCTGAATGTGCTACGGCCGGCACACCAGACGTAAACAGGCGATTTTAAACTGCATAAGTGTAAGTGCAACTTATTTTTATGGAATACATTTTTAAAGGTTTAATGCACTATGTGGAGTGTGTTCCATTATTTTCATACATATGTGCCTATTGATGAGAACCGGAGGTCGGTGCTTTAGGAATCTTATGTGCTGTGTGCTGCGGTAATTCGTGGGAGAAACTACTTGATTTCTGCATATATTGACCCTCTGTCACGGGGGGTCGTGCCAGCTGGTAAGGAGAAATCCTGCTATTTGGTGGTGGAACGTCACAGATGAATGTGGACACAACACTTTACATGATTTTCACATGAAGCACTGGTGTTATTTATTTGGATTTCATTCAAGGATTTTTTTTGATGGACTATTATTTATATTTTTATATTTGATTTAGATCACAGTACACCATATATTTATAGTTTATTCTTTGTATACTTTTGATTTCACTCATTAGTTTTAACAGATTTGTATTTTTCATTGGTTAATTTTCATTCACTACATTACTGTCATAGTGATTGGTCACGGGTTAGTGCGATTTCCCCCAATTTTTTCTATTTTTCTACCATGTATGGTAGTTCACATTCCTAAATCGCAGCTCCCAACATCCACGAAGCTACCAGCTAAACGTCTGGGGTTTCCTTTTTTATTTAGCTTATTTAGCGCAGTTTCATTTCCTTTTTTCTTTTTGCAGAGCTCAGGAGTGTGCTGGGTACAGAGCTCAGAAGTGTGCTGGGTACAGAGCTCAGGAGTGCGCTTGGTACAGAGCTCAGGAGTGCGCTCGGTACAGAGCTCAGGAGTGCTCTCGGTACAGCGCTAAGGAGTGCGCTCGGCAGAGAGCTCAGAAGTGCGCTGGGTACAGAGCTCAGGAGTGTGCTGGGTACAGAGTGCAGAGCTTGGGAGTGCCCTGTGTACAGAGTGCAGCGCTTGGGAGTGCGCTAGGTACAGAGTGCAGGGTTCAGGAGTGCGCTGGGTATAGAGTGCGATGGGTTCAGAGCTCAGGAGTGTGCTGGGTACAGAGTGCCCTGGGTACAGAGCTCAGGAGTGCGTGCGGTACAGAACTCAGGAGTGCGCTCGGTACAGAGCTCAGGAGTGCGCTCGGTACAGAGCTCAGGAGTGCGCTCGGTACAGAGCTCAGGAGTGTGCTCGGTACAGAGCTCAGGAGTGCGCTCGGAACAGAGCTCAGGAGTGCACTGTGTACAGAGCTCAGGAGTGCGCTGGGTACAGAGCTCAGGAGTGCGCTGGGTACAGAGTGCAGAGCTCAGAAGTGCGCTGGGTACAGAGTGCAGAGCTCAGGAGTGTGCTGGGTACAGAGTGCAGAGCTCAGGAGTGCGCTGGGTACAGATTACAGAGCTCAGGAGTGCGCTGGGTACAGAGTGCAGAGCTCAGGAGTGCGCTAGCTACAGAGTGCAGCATTCAGGAGTGCGCTGAGTACAGAGTGCAGAGCTCAGGAGTGCGCTGGGTACAGATTACAGAGCTCAGGAGTGCGCTGGGTACAGAGTGCAGAGCTCAGGAGTGCGCTAGCTACAGAGTGCAGCATTCAGGAGTGCGCTGGGTACAGAGTGCGCTGGGTTCAGAGCTCAGGAGTGTGCTGGGTACAGAGCTCAGGAGTGCGCTGGGTACAGAGTGCAGAGCTCAGAAGTGCGCTGGGTACAGAGCTCAGGAGTGCGCTGGGTACAGAGTGCAGAGGTCAGGAGTGCGCTGGGTACAGAGTGCAGAGCTCAGGAGTGCACTGGGTACAGAGTGCAGAGCTCAGGAGTGCGCTGGGTACAGAGTGCAGAGCTCAGAAGTGCGCTGGGTACAGAGTGCGCTGGGTTCAGAGCTCAGGAGTGTGCTGGGTACAGAGCTCAGGAGTGCGCTGGGTACAGAGTGCAGAGCTCAGAAGTGCGCTGGGTACAGAGCTCAGGAGTGCGCTGGGTACAGAGTGCAGAGGTCAGGAGTGCGCTGGGTACAGAGTGCAGAGCTCAGGAGTGCACTGGGTACAGAGCTCAGGAGTGCGCTGGGTACAGAGCTCAGGAGTGCGCTGGGTACAGAGTGCAGAGCTCAGGAGTGCGCTGGGTACAGAGTACAGAGCTCAGGAGCGCGCTGGATACAGAGTGCAGGGTTCAGGAGCACGCTGGATACAAAGTGCAGGGTTCAGGAGCACGCTGGGTACAGAGTGCAGGGTTCAGGAGCACGCTGGGTACAGAGTGCAGGGTTCAGGAGCACGCTGGGTACAGAGTGCAGGAGCCCACTGGGTACAGAGTGAAGGGTTCAGGAGTATGTTACGAGTTCAGGGGTGTGCAGTGCAAGGTTTAGGACAGCAGGGAACGAAGGATAAGAGCCAGAGGTGGCATAATAGATTCCCACCACTTTCCGGCTTCAAAGCTAGGTAAGAGAGCCACATGACAAGGCCTGGAGGGCCAGATTGGTGTTTGACAAGTTTGAAGGCTGGCCGCAGGCTAGCCTGTATTTGTAGGAGGAGCCTGAGGGCTATTTATCCCTCCTCCTCTGGCTGGTCTGCGTCGGCTCGTTTCTGGGTTACTGTTACTTCCGGTTTGGCAGAGTGGCGGCCGGCTGCTACTGCTCACGCCGAGCTTGTTGGAGGGGGAAGCCATCCATCTACTTTCCTGGAATTGTGCCGGCATCCTAGAGTGGGGAGGGCCGCCCGCTCATCCATCCACCCTTACTTTCCCTGTACTCGTGCAGGCAGCAGAGAGGGGTGCCCGCCATCCACGGTTTCCCCGGTGCTCATCCGGCAGCTTGGGGGGGGGGGGCTGCTGCTGCTCCCGATCCCGGACGCACACCAGGCCTCATGGGGAGGGGGGTCATCCCACAGCCCGGCCAGTCACCCACTTTTCCTCCCATGCTCTCGCCCGCTCATCCACTTACTGCTCCTTTACACATGCAGGCTGCAGAGTGGGGTTGCCTGGCATCCACGTTCTCCGGTGCATGCGAGGGAAGGGAAAGAAAAGAGAGGGCGAGTGAGAGAGAAAAAAAAAGGGGGGGGGAAGAACCCCCTCCCACCCCCCTCATCTGTATTCAACGTGAATATCATATATCCTACCTCTCGATCCAATTACAGTGCTCTCTGTACTATAAGACATAGTTTATTATTAATGTGTATGTGACCTTACACAAAAAAAAACAAAAAAACCCCCACCCTTATTTAGTGTGTCTGTTACTGTATCTACTTGCTATCTAGGAATGGGGCGAAGATGCCGGGGGAGGGGGAAGGCCCCCCCCCCCCACATACATCACAACTTAACTCCAATACATACTTTTAAAAATGTTGCAGTCTATCCTGTATATATACCATCATATTTTGTTTCCTTTGGGGGGGTCATGGGATAATATCTTGTCTATACCACTTATCTTTTCTGTTGTTATATTCTTAACCTTTTTCCATTTCTATTTCTGGGGCATATAAATCCCATCCTGTCCATATTTCCCTATGTTCCTCCTGTTGATTTCTTATCTTATACACCCACCTTTCTGCTTCCCTTATTATATCTACTTCCTTTTTCCATTCTATCATAGTGGGACATGTTACCTGCTTCCAGTACTTAGGTATTAGTTTCTTTGCAGCATTTAATAGATGCGGTAATACACTTTTTTTATATAATTTCATTGTACTCGTAGTTCCATGAAACAGGACATGCAAGGGATTGGAATCTATGGATATACTTGATAGCTTCTTAATCCATGATAATACCTTATCCCAGAAGATTCTTATTTTAGGGCAGGACCACCAAATATGCAAAAATGTACCTTGCTCCTTACATCCTCTCCAACAGAGGCTGTCCGCTGTCGGATATATCTGTGCCAGACGCATCGGAGTTTGGTACCACCTAGTCATGAATTTATATGACATCTCTTGAATAGATGAACTTATAGAAGATGAATAGGTTGCTTCTATAAATTTATTTTTTTGTGTTACTGTGAATATAAATCCCAGTTCCTTCTCCCATTCTCGAACAAAGTATGGGATTATGATATTTTTTTTCTCACTCAGGACCAATTTGTACATCTGGGACAACATGTGCCGGGTTCCCATCTTCCCTGCACATATCGCCTCAAACGTCGTCATTGAGTCCCGTGTCCTGATCTGGGGTTCTAGTTTTTTAAAGAAATTACTCATCTGCTTGTATCTCCATCCTGCCATTACCATATCTCCTTGTGTTGCTATAAGTTCTACCGTATTTTTCGGACTATAAGACGCACTTTTTTCCCCCAGAAATATGGGGGAAAATGTCCCTGCGTCCTATAGTCCGAATACATGACAGGCCCCGCCCCCCGCCGTCGCTGGCACTGCCCCTGCCATCTGCTTTCATTGCTCCTGTAGCCGCTGGAATCCCCTGACCACCGCCACTGGCTCCGCCGCCACCGCCCGTCATCCACTCTCATTGCTCCCGTAGCCGCTGGAATCCCCTGACCACCGCCACTGGCTCCGCCCCCCCGCCGCCGGTGGCACCGCCCCTTACACATTGCTTGCATTGCGGCGAATCCAATTAGAGCCGCTCTCTTTCTTTTCTCCCTTCGGGTTACAGAAAGGGAAGGGGGCGGCGGGGGATATACAGACAGCCCGCAGCTCTCCTCTCCCTGTCACAGCGCCGCTGCCAAGTTCTCTGGCAAATAGAGCAGCGGCGCTGTGACAGGGAGAGGAGAGCTGCGGGCTGTCTGTACATCCCCCGCCGCCCCCCTTCCCTTTCTGTAAGCCGAAGAGAAAGAGAGAGCCGCTCTAATTGGATTTGCTGGGTCGCCACCCAGCTTACTGCCCACTGTTTCCCTCCCCATGATTGGCCACAGCAGAGGGCCAATCAGAAGACACTGGGGGCATCATGGGAAATAAAGTCCCTGCAGAGTTCTGGCACCAGTTCCTCCAGCATGCAAACACTCTGCTGGAGGGGGGGGGAAGGGGTGTTAGAAGAGGAGCAAAAGAGTATACTCTGCTGGGGGACACGCTGTACCCCGCACCGCCAGAGAGCCACTCTGTACCCCGCACCGCCAGAGAGCCACGCTGTACCCCGCACCGCCAGAGAGGGAGCCACGCTGTACCCCGCACCGCCAGAGAGGGAGCCACACTGTACCCGCACCACCAGAGAGGGAGCCACATTGTACCCGCATCACCAGAGAGGGAGAAAGACCGAGCCGCTGCCAGGATACAGACATGCTACACTACTGACTAGAGACATCCCTGGCAACCCAGAGTGAGCGAACGTCCAGCCAGAGGGATCACTGTTGCGATTTCGCTGGGTCTGGTAAGAGGGCCTGTTGGCCATTATCCATTACTATTCCCAGGGACTGAGCCATTAGGAAGTGCCTAACCTGATATCCTCTAGGCCTTATTGACTGCCACAACGTCCCTCTCTGTCCTCTTCCCACAACGTCCCTCTCTGTCCTCTTCCCACAACGTCCCTCTCTGTCCTCTTCCCACAACGTCCCTCTCTGTCCTCTTCCCACGGCGTCCCCTCTCTCCTCTTCCCACGGCGTCCCCTCTCTCCTCTTCCCAGGGTGTCCCACCACTGATGGCATGGTCACTCTACGTTTACTATGACAATGGTCACTCTGCGTTTACTATGGCAATGGTCAGGCTGCATTTCATGGGCACTGGAAAATATTTTAGTACACCATTTGGTTCAGAATATTTTTTTTCTTGTTTTCCTCCTCTAAAACCTAGGTGCGTCTTATGGTCAGGTGCGTCTTATGGTGCGAAAAATACGGTAATTGGGATATTAAATAACCTCCAGGAGCATACCGTGAGCACATTGTATTCCCCTCTGACTCCCATGGACCTAATGCTCCTCTTTCTTCCCCTGGGGGGAACCAGGGGTAGCCCCCTAGAGGGGCCAATGGTGATGTCCTGGGTGCATACTTGCCATTTTTATTCATTCTATCCCATACTGCAAGTGTATTTAATGTCAGTGGTGATGTCCATTTTGAGAGTCCCCTAAACTTGAAGGGTATCCATGGGGCTCCTGCCAGGTTCCTACCGGCCATATTTCCCTCCATCAAAACCCATGCTTTGTTCTGAGCGTCTTTGACACCAATTTGTAATACGTACTAGTGTCATTGCTTTATAATAAAGATTTATATCTGGGAGTCCCATTCCTCCTTCCTTTCTATTTCTACGCAGGATATCATATGCTATTCTGGCATTCCTGTCCTTCCAAACAAAGGACGTGAATGCTTTACGGATTTTTTTTTTTTAATATTTGGGGTAATGCCATGGGTACAGTGTTTAAGATATATATCAATCTAGGTAATACATTCATTTTTAATGTGTTAATCCTCCCAAGCCAAGATAATGTATGTCGCCTCCATCTATGCAGGTCCTCTATTATCTTTTCAACCAGGGTCCCATAATTGAGTTCATACAATAATTTTTTATCTGCTGTTATATGCGTTCCCAAATAACATAATGAGTCTTTCTTCCATATAAAGGGGTAGGTTTCCCGTAGAAACTTGGTCAAGATTGATGGCACGTGACTGGGTAAGATCATCGATTTCTCTATATTTATCTTAAAGTTGGATAATTCCCCATATCTTTTTACTTCCTTTTATCAGGGTAGATATTGATTCCTTTGGTTTTGACAGGAAGAATAACAAGTCATCAGCGTACACTGATACTTTATATTCTCTAGAACTTAATTCTACTCCCGATATTCCTATATTTGCCCTTACGTTACATAAAAATGGCTCTAGGGTTAGGGCAAACAATATTGGTGACAATGGGCATCCTTGCCGGGTGCCATTACTTATATTAAAGTTACCCGATAAGGTCCCGTTCACCCTAACCCTCGCTTTCGGACCTGCATTCAATGCTGCTATCCAACCTATCATCCGTTCACCCAATCCTATTCCCCTTAAAACCTCCATCATATATATCCAGTTGACCCTGTCAAAAGCCTTCTCGGCGTCCATTGACAGGGCCACTCTTGCTTCTTTCTTAGGTCCATTCTGCATCCAGTGAAACAGATGAAGGGCCCGGATTGTATTATCTTTAGTCTCCCTGCCAATAACAAGCCCTGTCTGATCCTGGTGGACCAATTGTTCTACCTTATCCTGTAATCTTATGGCCAATATTTTGGATAATAATTTTATATCTGTATTAAGGAGGGAGATGGGCCTGTAATTTGCACACTCTTGTAAATCCTTCCCGGGTTTTGGCAGGAT
The DNA here is from genome assembly GCA_029206835.1 of Rana muscosa. Taxonomy (NCBI): domain Eukaryota; kingdom Metazoa; phylum Chordata; class Amphibia; order Anura; family Ranidae; genus Rana; species Rana muscosa. The sequence goes on along the minus strand of JARGYO010000198.1, from coordinate 14,666,908 downwards.
TGTCACATGTGCTAATAGTGCTTCAGAGGGGGGCGGATTATTAGATCTAATTTCATTGAAATAATTACATAATGGTCCTACTAAGATATTTATAAACCTCTTATAGTAAGAGTTTGTAAACCCGTCTGGTCCGGGGCTCTTCCCATTAGGCAACTGCTCTATAACTTTTTTTATTTCCTCTATGGTAATTTGCTCTTCCAGTTTTTTAACCGTTTCCAACGGGAGAGATGGTAGTGCTGAATTCTTTATGTAGTTTTTTATATCTACTACTTGTTTCTCTTTTTCTGCTTTTGATAATTGTGGGCAAAGGTTATATAAGCTTGTATAAAATTGTTTAAACTCCATCGCTATGGACTTAGTATCCCTTATCTGTTTATTGTTTACCCGTATTTCATGAACATGGGACAACTCTTGCTGTTTTTTTAGATGTCTTGCTAATAATTTCCTGCATTTGTTCCCATGCTCATAAAATCGGCAAGCTAGGAATCTATATTTATCCCTCACGTTTCTTTCCAAGCAAGCTGTAAGCTTCCCCCTTAATATCCCGAGCCCTTTGTCATCCTCTGAGTCGCAGCCCTTTTTGTGCTTAAACTCGCCCTCCTGTATTTCTCTTAATAAATCCTCCATTTCCTTCCTTTTATTTTTTTTAACTCGGGAACCATGTGCAATCAACACCCCCCCCCCCCCTGATCACTGCTTTATGGGCTTCCCATATCATTTTTTCGGAGACTTCCTTTACTTGATTTATTTCAAAATATTCCTCTTTTTTTTATTTTTATATCTTCTATTATTTGTTTATCATCCAGTAGAGACTCATTCAGTCTCCATGTTCTCTCATGATGACCTACAGCTACTGGCTTTAATGTTACTGGGGCATGGTCAGATATTGTTATTGGATTTATAGAGACTACTTTCACATTTTCCAAATAATATTGATCCACCAAAAATAGATTCAGTCTTGAATACACTCTGTGCGTTTTGGAATAATAGCTATAGTCCATTCTCTCAGCATTTAATGCCCTCCAGCAATCCACTAAGTGAAGGGGTTGAAAGACCTTTTTCACATATCTGAGGGCCCTGAATGATAAAGCTGTTTTCCCAGATGTAGTGTCAAGCTTTGAGTCTAAAATTATATTAAAGTCTCCTCCTACTATAACAAACCCTTCCTTAAATGCTTCTAATTTTCTCATGATTTTTCCTGCAAAATCTGCTGTACCTACATTAGGGGCATATATGACTGCCAAAGTGTACCAGCATCCATACAGCGTACCTTTAATAAAAATATACCGTCCTTCTGGATCTATTTGAACTGATGTAATGATGAAAGGACACCCCTTCCCCAGGCCTATGGTTACTCCCCTAGCTACCGGTGATACAGAGTGAAACCATTGATTAAACATTGATAATGGCAATTTAGGTATATGATTCAATGTAAAATGGGTCTCCTGCAAAAAAAACAATATCCACTGTATAATGATGTAACTCTTGCCACAAACGACCTCTTTTATTTGGTGAGTTAAGCCCCCTTATATTATATGTTACAATTTTAAGTGAACTAGCCATCTTCTTTTCTTATAGACGGTATAGGCATTCCTACTATTCTAGACTTCCTGATTTCTTTCCCCTTTTCTCCCCTTCTGAAAAAACTTGCAAACAAAACATATATCCGATATCTACTACAACATAACACTCTGCCTATTAGAGTGTACCATCTAATAGGCGGGTAAACCCATGTGGGTACTAACTGACCCACTAACGTCCTCCCCCCTGGCTGCATTCGCAGCTCCAACAGTCCCTTTCGGGACCTTCCTAATTCTAATGTAGTGGCGTGTTTCTGTCTTAGCGTGTTTCTGTCTTAGCGTGTTCTGCCATCGCAGCTCTGTCTTTAGGGTTTTTTTTTTTAGCTTCTCAGTTTCAACGTGTTCATGTGGTGACGTGTTCATGTGGTGACGTGTTTCTGTCGTGACATGTTTCTACCATAGCGTTTTCTGCCAGCATGTGTTCTGCCTTCGCAGCTCTGTCATTAGGGTTTTTGTTTTCAGCAGCTCAGTTTCGGCGTGTTCATGTCGTGACGTGTTCATGTTGTGACGTGTTTCTGTCATAGCGTGTTCTGCCAGCAAGTGTTCTGCCATCGCAGCTCTGTCATTAGGTTTTGTCGCAGCAGCTCAGTTTTAGCGTGTTCATGTCATGGCGTGTTCATGCCGTGTTTCTGTCATGGCGTATTTCTGTCATGGTGTGTTTCTGCCATCGTGGCTCTGTCATTAGTGTTTCTGGCACAGGAGCTCAGTCTTAGCATGTTCTGTCATAGCGTGTTTCTGTCACAGCAGCTCGGTCATAGCGGGTCAGGTCATAGCTTTTTCTGTCTCTGCGTTTTCCAGTCAGCTCGTTTTTTGCCTTGCAGGTTCGGCACATACCGGTAGCCGTTTCATCTTCGTTCATTCCATGTCTCATCTCACTTTTCGTAGGTTCTTTGCATTCCTGGTTCCGTTGGCTAGGGCTCACATCTCGGGATCTGTCACGTCTACATATCCATACGGCTGAGGTTCATTTGTTAGTTGATTGTTGACCTCAATCTTCTCGACTGTTACACCTCGTCGTACAATGCGTCAATTTCATTTCTCCTGCAGGACTACCCACCACGGTCTGTGGGTACACAGGTCCTGAGTTTTCAGTTTCATGATCTGTCGTTGCGCAGCACATTATTTGCGCTCTCTCACGTCTTACTCTGGGCGGGGGGTCGTCGTCGGGTTCATTCACATGATGTGGTCCCACCATCACTGCTCATGTCTTCACATATGGGTAGGCACAGAGGGGGTTCTTTTTCCTGTTGTAAACGTGTTTTACTCCAACGTGTTTCAGTCATAGTATGTCTCAGTCAGTCATAGCATGTTCTTTCGTTGCCTGTCGGTGTCATGCAGTCACGGCACACACATACAGCCGTTGCATCTTTGTCTTCCTTGTCTCGTCATACCATTCTATCAGGTCTTCCATACCGGGGTAGTAAGCCAGGGTGCGCATTTCAGGATTTGTCACATCTACAGATCCATACAGGCTGAGGTTTCGTTTTTTTAAATGGTTGTTGACCACAATCTTCTCGCCTGTATACCATACGTCATACGTAAACGTTCATTCTTGCGCCTATACAACTACCCACCACGGTCTGTGGGTACACCGGCCCTGATGCCTCGTACACACGACCGAGTTTCTCGGCAAGAACCAGCAAGAAACTTGCTGGCAGAGATTTCTTGCCGAGAAATTTGTTCGTGTGTATGGTTTCTCGTCAAGAAAACCGACTAGAATCTCGACGAGAAAATAGAGAACCTGCTCTCTATTTTCTCGTCGAGATTCTCGTCAGCCTGTTTCTCGATGAGAAAATTGTGTGTGTGTGTGTGTGTGTACACTTACCTGTCCTCCGGGAAGCCCGCGCATGTGTGAAATGACTTCGACGAATGCGCGGTAGCTTCCTAGGCATATGTAGGGTGTACCAAGATGGCGACGACGGCATCGAATGTGACGAGCGCATGCTCGTCGTATTCGATTACGTCACCGCGTTCGCTCCATTCAAAGAACCGCGGGTTCTTTGAAATGAGCGTGTGTACACTCGGCCGGGACAAGTTTCTTGTCCAAGGATCTCGTCGAAAAAAACGACGTGTTTTTAACGACGAGATTCTCGGCCGTGTGTACGAGGCTTCAGTGTTTCATTTTTAATTACCTGTCTCTGCACGGCAGGTTACTCGGGCTCACTTACTGCATACACTAGGGTGGGCTCTGTCGTCAGGTTCAGTCACGCGCTGAGGTCTGGTCATTTCTGCTCACGTCTTTGGCCCAGGCAGGTACAGAGGGGTGGTGTCTCATGTCTGGTTGTCTGTTGTCTTTTTTCTTTGTGTTTCCTAGGGTTGGGCATGCCGCACGTTTCAGGAGCAACTTATTCACGTTCAATCCCTTCAACTCTACATGGGGGTTTTGAGCATGGTAGTACTCCGTCGCTCAGGAGTTGGTCTATACTGAGCTCTGCAGAGCGGTGCGTCAGCACAGGGGTTTCCTTTTCCGGCCACAGCAGGTAAGGCCGATACGCTTCAGTTTGTTTCCGTTTCCATCCTAGCTACTCCCACACCAGCATGGTACATGTGCTGGGCGCGTTATTCTTTAGCGCTGTTTCTGGCGGGCCAACAGGCTCTCCACAGCCTCTTACTATTACAGGACGGATGGAGGTGTTTATACTCGCTCGGTCTGAGGCGGGGTGTCAGCACACCCCCAGCTCCTGCTTTTTTGCAGGCAAGATCAGCATCTCCTTAGTTCACCTGTCTTGTCATACCGTCGGGTTCAACATGTCTAAGCCTAGCATGTTTTCCTGTCAGGGGCTGGGTTGGAATCTCTCATCCCCGGGCTTCATCACTATCTTGTAATCTTTTGTAGGTAGTATCTTGGCGCCGGCAGACAGTCATGCTTCGTTGTGGATTCGTTTTCTAGGGGCAGTATTTTCCAGGGGGCGCTTGGTCTGGTTTGTCACCTTTTGTTCCTTAGAGGGGGGGTCGGCTCACCGGGGTGGTCTAGTGGCAGGTCGACATTGTTGTTACTTTTGGCTCTCTTTCCTGCGTTGATATTTTTATTCTGAGTACTCGTCCATGGAGTCATCGCTTCATCGTTTCCCACAGGTGGGGGGGGGGGGGGGTGGGGTGTGGGACAGTGGCCAGCCAAGCTGTTTTCTCTGAGGCTTGAAGCATTCTTCAGACCATCCCGCAGCCAGGGCAGATTAGCAGTGTTGGTGTTGTTTCATTGCTGGGTCACCCTTGGGTCAAGCAGTCCTTACTTTGATACCAACGTTCCTTGTCAGTCCACATATGGTCGGTTCGGGCCGATGTCGTCTTTTGTGCTAATCTCTTGCTTGCTAGGTGGCCTACTTACCCGTCCCTGCGAGGACTGCTGGACGCGTTCCTGACAGACCCATCACCGAGCAGTACAGAGTGGCTGTCGGCCACAGCCCACTGTGACTTGGACAGCAGTAGCCTGGTCATATGTGAGTAGAAAACCAATAGTGATGAATTAGTTGTACATGTACCAATACCTCAATTTATATAAATGCAATATTGAATACTGTATATAAGTGTCCCAATATATTGTATAGACAAAAGTTCAACAGAAAAAATGTCCAAAGTTTGCTGCTGGAAAAGAAATCAAGTTTTCATGTGACTCTAATACTCAGTGCTGAGTATTGGAGTCACATGAAAACTTGATTTCTTTTCCAGCAGCAAACTTTGGACATTTTTTCTGTTGAACTTTTGTCTATACAATATATTGGGACACTTATATACAGTATTCAATATTGCATTTATATAAATTGAGGTATTGGTACATGTACAACTAATTCATCACTATTGGTTTTCTACTTGCATTTATTAGCGCCCCCTAATTATTTTTTCTACACATCACTGGGAGTTATTCACTTCTCAGGGGAGCAGCTTTAGTTTAGTTTTGAGGTCAATATATTTGACCTGGGTGATTTTACACTTATTATCTATTATATCATTTTGTCGCGGAGTTTACTTAAAATTGGTCATATGTGAGCCCCGGAGCATATAGCTCACCAGCCACCCCTGGATCAAAAGGGGTATGTTGTGGCCGACCCAGCGTTTAGCTAAAGGCCTGCTCACGCTCGATGGCCGGACTGGGGAGGCTACAAGGATCTATATTATCCAGCCTGTCACCCATCTCAGGATCAAAAAGTAAAAAGAAAAATTGAAATAAAAAGTTCTTCAGGACCAATGGGCCCCTAGGGAGCCAGGTCCTTCTCCTACTCTAGGCAGAAAAAAAACTGAGCTGCTGAGCGCAGGGTGAGGGGTTATATCCAGAGGAACCGCCCCCTGGGCGGGGCTGTTCAGCTTTGCTATAGTTACATGTTTTTAAATATCTAACATGTCTGCCTAGTAGAGTTGAGCGGACACCTGGATGTTCGGGTTCGGCCGAACTTCAGAAAAAAGTTCGGGTTCGGGACCGAACTTTAACCCGAACCCCATTGAAGTCAATGGGGACCCGGACTTCTAAGGACTAAAAAGGCTCTAAAAAAGTAATGGAAATGGCTAGAGGGCTGCAAATGGCAGCAAAATGTTGTTAAGAGCATGGCAAGTGCTATGCAAACAAATGTGGATAGGGAAATAACATAAAAAAAAAAAAAAAAAAAAATGCTGGAGGCCCCCTTTTCAGCAGAAGAGGTATGGGAAGTCATTAAGAACCTCAGAAACTCAACGGCACGATGCCACACATATGGTGGGAATGCCCCAAAATACGCCCTTTCTGGAATAAATTATTCAATTTAATGGATAAGCTAGTGGGAAAATAAAATACTTTGAAATAAAAATGTAGCGGGGTGCTAAATTTAAGGGAAGTGTTTGAGTGGTAAATAGGCTCAAACACCCTAATTCTGTAGGATTCATGGACCATTTTGTCCTCGGGGGACAGTATTGGTGTGCAGTTCCCTGCGGCCTACAGGTGGTGCTGCCATGGTAGGCTAGGGTTGAACCGCCGATACAGTGCTGTGCCTTTTGTGTCCCCTCTTGGCAGTAGTACAGCGGGGCGGGGAACCCGCTGTGCATGCCGGGAGAGCATATAAAAGGAACAGATCTTTGGCCTGGGGGCTGATGTCCAGTGGGGTCCACGCCCAGGTGCCTTCGGCCTGGGTGCATGTGTTTCTGTTCCATCTCGGGTACCTTTAGCCCGGGGTGAGGTACTATCCTGGAGTTCCTGCTGCCCTGGGTATGGAGGCCTAGGTGCGGGAGTAAAGCCTGGAGTCCAGAGCCTTCGTCTGGAGTCCGCTAAGGGTCGAGGAGTCTTAGGGTGCCGCCTCGTGTAGGGGACCATGTTCCAGGGAAGGGAGGATCATTCTGATGGACTGATGCGGGAGTCACGGTGAAGGAAGGGTCTGTTGACTCCCTGGAGCGATGTCTTCCCCTTGATATGGGCTAGGTTCGTAGAAGAAGCTCAAGGTCATCTTGACTGTATCAGAGGCCTTATTCCCCCGGCCCGTGGCAGGGGCCTTATACACCCTGGTCTGTGGCAGAGACCAAAGTTCTCCAGGTCCATGGCAGGGGCCTTGTACACCCGGTCTGTGGCAGAGACCAACCTCAAGGTCTGTGGCAGAGACCGTGCACCTAAAACTGTTTGAGAAACCTAAGCAGTGAAGTGAATGTGCTACGTTTGTGCCTGGACCTCCTCCACACCTTAAGCTGTCCTGTTTCTTTGCTCTGACCTTTTCTATCCAAGTAGAGTTTATTTTGCCATGAGAGAATAAGAGTTGTAATTTCAGCTGGTGTGGACATTGTCTTTACTGGGAATTAAAGGACTTGCCTCTACCTACAGTAGAGGTGAGAATCATCCTCTGGAGGAGTTTTGACTCCGGCTGTGGACACGGCCCGTCAAGTACACCGCTCAACCTCTTTATATAGGAGGGTACGGGCTGGTAGTGCGGTGTGCCTTTCTCCCTCCTGCGAGGAGCCAACAACATAAAGGCAGGTAAGGGGGAAAGGATCTGTGCACTACAAAAAAAATATAAAAAAAAATTATATTATTATAATCTTGACCTAGGAGGACGAGGTCCATATGGAGTAGGAGGTTGAGGTGGCGGTGGATGTGGCTGTGTAGGTGGAAGCGGCGGTGGAGGAGGACGAGGTAGCCAACACTGGTTCAAAAATACAACAATGGCTGGGTAAGGCCAGTGATGTGTCGAATTCTGTCCCCCGTCGAATAGTGTCCACCCTGTACTGCGCTTGCTCAGTATGTAGGACAAGAGGATTTCGAAAATCTCCCAAGATGAACGGCGCCTGCGTGGTGAGTTCAGGTGAAGGCCACACCATCCGTGGTTCAAGCCGAGCCAAGTGAGGCCGTGCCCGAAGCGTGGCGATCGAAGCGAGCCCGCGAGGGGCCCTGTTACTATGTGCTACCGTATGTCCACTTGGATGTTGGGGCTTCAACCTGCACTCACGGCGCAGGCGCCGTTCATCTTCGGAGATTTTGTGAATCTCCTTGTCCTCTGTACTGCGCAAGCGCTGCGCCTTCGCAGTACGGGCCGGACACAATCCGATGGCCGGACAGTTTTTGTCACAACACCGATATACATGTCTATTCTGCAGAAGGTACGGACAAGTCCTGTGGGATCCATGCCTGGTTCATTTTAATGAACGTGAGCTTGTCCACATTGGCTCTGGACAGGCGGCTGCGCTTGTCTGTGATAACGCCCCCTGCCGTGCTAAATACACGTTCAGATAATACACTGGCTGCAGGGCAGGCCAGCACCTCCAAGGCATAAAGGGCAAGCTCAGGCCATGTGCCCAATTTGGAGACCCAGAAGTTAAAGGGGGCAGACCCGTCATCCAGTACGTGTAGGCCTGTGGACACATACTGCTCAACCATGTTGGTGAAATGCTGCCTCCTGCTAAGACGTTCCATCTCAGCTGGTGGTGCTGGTTGTTGTGGCGTGCTGACAAAGCTTTTCCACATTTCAGCCATGCTAACCCTGCCTTCTGAGGTGCTGGCGGTGCCCCGGCTGCGTTGGCGACCTCTTCCTCCTCCTCTGCCTTCGCCTTGTGCTTCCACCGTACGCCCGCTGTCAGGTGGGAATGCCACCAGCAGCGCGTCTACCAGCGTGCGCTTGTACTCGCGCATCTTACGATCCCGCTCCAGTGAGGGAATTAAGGACGGTACGTTGTCCTTGTAACGGGGATCCAGCAGGGTGGCCACCCAGTAATCAGCACCAGTTAAAATGTGGGCAACTCGGCGGTCATTGCGGAAACACTGCAGCATGTAATCGCTCATGTGTGCCAGGCTGCCCAGAGGCAAAGAAAAGCTGTCCTCTGTGGGAGGTGTATCGTCTGTGTCCTCTGTATCCCCCCAGCCACGCACCAGTGATGGCCACGAGCTGGTCTGGGTGCCACCCTGCTGTGAAAATGGCTCCTCCTCCTCCATCACCTCGTCATCCTCCAGAACTGTGCCCTTTCTGCCGGACAATTGTGTACCTGGTGTTTGTTGGTGCAGGAACCCACCCTCATAGCCACTTGTGAAAGACTGCCCTGAAAGCCTTTGAAATGATCCCGCTTCCTCCTCCTCCTCATCCTCCTGTGCCACATCCTCTTCCATCATCGCCGGAAGCGTTTTTTCAAGGAGGCATAGAACTGGGATAGTAACGCTGAGAACGGCGTCATTGGCACTGGACATGTTGGTGGAGTACTCGAAACAGCGCAACAAGGCACACAGGTCTCGCATGGAGGCCCAGTTATTGGTGGTGAAGTGGTGCTGTTCCGCAGAGCGACTCACGCGTGATTGCTGCAGCTGAAACTCCACTATCGCCTGCTGCTGCTCGCACAGTCTGGCCAGCATGTGCAAGGTGGAGTTCCACCTTGTGGGCACGTCACATATGAGGCGGTGAGCGGGAAGGCCGAAGTTACGCTGCAGCGCTGACAGGCGAGCAGCAGCAGGGTGAGAACGCCGAAAGTGCACACACACAGCCCGCACTTTCTGCAGCAGCTCTGGCATATTGGGGTAATTTTTAAGGAACCTCTGGACCACCAAGTTCAGCACATGCGCCAGGCAAGGGATGTGCGTCAAACCGGCTAGGCCCAGAGCTGCTACGAGATTTCGCCCATTATCGCACACCACCAGGTCGGGCTTGAGGCTCACTGACAGCAACCACTCATTGGTCTGTTGTTCCATGTCCCTCCACAACTCCTGCGCGGTGTGGGGTTTTTCCCCCAAACAGGAAAGTTTTAAAACTGCCTGCTGTCGTTTACCCCTGGCTGTGCTGAAGTTGGTGGTGAAGGTGTTACGCTGACCGGATGAGGAGGCGGTAGAGGATGAGGAAGCGGAGTAGGAGGAGTTAGCAACAGGAGGCAAACTGAAGCGCCCTGCAATCCTCGGTGGTGGAAGAACATGCGCCAAACTATCTGCCTCAGGCCCAGCCGCCACTGCATTTACCCAGTGTGCTGTTAAAGAGATATAACGTCCCTGACCGTGCTTACTGGTCCACGCATCCGTAGTTAGGTGGACCTTGCCACAGATGGCGTTGCGCAGTGCACACCTGATTTTGTCCCCCACTTGGTAGTGCAGGGAAGGGATGGCTCGCCTGGAAAAGTAGTGGCGGCTGGGCACGATGTACTGTGGGACAGCCAATGCCATCAGGCTTTTAAAACTCTGCGTCTCCACCAGACGGAATGACAGCATTTCAAAGGTCAGGAGTTTTGACATGCTGGCATTCAGGGCCAGGGATCGCGGGTGGCTAGGGGGGTACTTCCTCTTCCGCTCCAATGTTTGGGAGATAGAGAGCTGAACGCTTCCATGGGACATTGTGGAGATGGTTGGTGACCCAGGTGGTAGTGTTGCTGGCAGATCCTCTGTTTGCGGGGTGGCAGGTGCCACTGTCACTACAGAGGTGGATGAAGAGGCCGAGACTGCAGCAGAAGAGGAAGCAGGAGGAGCCAGAGACCTTTCTTGGTTTTTGAGGTGTCTACTCCACTGCAGCTTGTGCTTTGCACTTAGATGCCTGGTCATGCAGGTTGTGCTCAGGTTGAGAACGTTTATGCCTCGCTTCAGGCTCTGATTGCACAGCGTGCAAACCACTCGTGTCTTGTCATCAGCACATTGTGTAAAAGAACTGCCACGCTAGGGAACTCCTTGGACCTGGCTTTGGTGTGCTCGGTCCCTTGCTGCGTTGGGCAGTAGCAGACATACTGTCTAGGGGATGGACGCTCCGCTTTTGCACCCTGCTCCCTCTTCTGCTGTGCTGGTGGCTCTGTGCGACCACCGCCTCTTCCTCCAAACTACACTGGTCACCTGCATAACGTTGATTCCATGTGGGGTCGAGGACCTCATCATCCTCCACATCATCTTCCACCCAGTCTTCACCCCTGCCCTTCTTGTCTGTCTGCACAATTGCGAAAGCAGCAGCAGTTGGCACCTGTGTTTCGTCATCATCCGAGACGTGCTGCGATGGTCCTCCCATGTACTCATCATGAAACATAAGTGGTTGGGCATCGGTGCACTCAATCTCTTCCACCTCTGGGGCAGGGCTAGGTGGATGGCCCTGGGAAACCCTGCTAACAGAGTCATCGAAAAGCAGAAGAGACTGCTGCATGATTTGGGGCTCAGACTGCTTGGCTGATTTGCACCTGAGGAAGGTGTTTCACTTGTGCGTGTATCTGGCACAGATCCACCACATCCTCTCCCTGCAACAGGAGCGCCACCAGCAGCACCACGACCGGGGCCACCACGTCCCTTTGATCTTCTCCTCATATTTTCCAAATTTAGGATGTTGCCCTAAATGGGTGTTTTTGGAAGAGCAGAACACACCTACAGTACGTAACCGCTGAATCGCACAGCTACAGAACTGCAGAAAATGCTATTAAAAAAAATGTTTTTTTTTTAGTATAGCACAGTAGAAGAAAACTATATATAAATTGTTTATTTCACACACCTCCACATATGTATAACACACTGCAAAATATTTTTGGTGGCCCTAAATGGCATTTTTTGGCAAGTGTACATTAAAGTGCAATTTTTTTTTTATTTTTTTGCCCTAAACGGGTCTTTTTTTGCACGAGCAAAATAAAATGGATTTTTTATTTTTTTTGCCCTTAATGGGTCTTTTGGAAAAGAGCACAATAAAGTGCCTTTTTTTTTTTTTGTCCTAAAAGGATCTTATTCCAAGAGCAGAATACACCCACAGTATGGAAACGGTGTATCTCTCAACGTAATATATGCAGTGCTGGTGCACTGAGCTTGCAGATAAAAGGTAGATTTTCTCTGACACTGGGCTCATAGCAGTGTAAAAAGACTGCACTGCAACACAAACAGGTAAACCTATGCAGATCGCTGAGTTATATCTCTGAATCTGGACTCCTATTCCTATATAAGATATCTCTCTCCCTAAAAGCAAAAAACAGGAACCTGGCCCTACACTACACTGTCTCTCTATCTTTTCCCTCACATTCCAGAATCAGGACTAACTCATGTATTTTTCTATCTCTCCCTAAAAGCAGCAGCAGCAGCAGACAAGATCCTCTCCCTATCTATTCTGAAGCAGAGTGACGTGTGTGCTGTGTGCCTCTAGCTTATATAGAAGCTGGGTCACATGTTGCACTGACCAATCACAGCCATGCCATTAGTAGGCATTGCTATGATGGCTTCTAAGGGCACACCAGCTAATCAAAAGGTGATTGGCTGGCCCCTGAAGCATTTCTAACTGCGTAATTAGATAGCCGAACCCGGACTTTTGTGCAAAGTCCGGGTTCGGGAAAAAGCTAAAGTTCGGTACGGACCCGAACTTTACAGTTCGGGTTCGCTCAACACTACTGCCTAGTGCTTTCCTAATAGACAGAACATAACCCTAATGTCAAGAATTAAGGAAGCTGTGCCCATCCATGGACGAAAAAGAAATACGTTTATAATAGTGACTCCAATTTCTTGTCAATAGGGTCCTTCAAGCCCTGTGCATTATCCACCGGATAAGTTAAGTTCTTGTTTAAGGAAGAGACAGCTGCATCTATGGCTGGCATGCACCATTTCTTAACAAACTTTTGATTCATGGGATATAAAAAGGGAAAACCTCTTAAGAGGAATGAAATCCTGTCAGGATATTCCCAATCAGCATGACAGCATGCACCACCTGTTTCAGCAGGGGGTGTAGGGGGGAGCCTGTGCGGCCTGAGGAGGCCTCAGGGATCCCAAGAGGACCAGGGGGGCTCAGTCGCCTCAGCTTTTTTGAGAGGCAACTTAAAGGTAGAACAAACCATTTCGGTCAGAGTTAGGATGAAAGCCTCTGCGACTGAGAGGCAGACGTCCACTGGATCTCTCTTTGTCCAGATTGCTCGGAAGCACACTCATCTGCCGGGCACTCCACTGAATCCTGAGCTTTTTAGCTTTTCCCCATTCTCAACCCATTCCTGCTCCAACTAGGAGGCTCCAGGAAGGGGGATCTGTCACGCTTCTTGGCACCCTGCGGGATGGAGGCAATCATGCCAGTAATTCTGTGGTCTAACTCGTCTAGGGCTGAGGACAGTTCATTCTTGGTGATAAAGGGTGAAGCAGCAGCGTTGACTGTGGGCACAATACCAGATAGGCGCATCGGCTCAGGTTGCCCAGAAGCCTCTGGTCCTTCAAGGGATACAACACCAGGGATATGACTAGGTTCATCAGGAACATAGATGTGCCCTTCCCTGTAGCGTTTGTCCTGCACCTCTTTTTGGAAGACATTAAATAAACACAGAGTGCTTGGGTGTAGATTTAACACACCTCAGAAGGTAGACCCTTTAATACAGCTCACCAAGCCCCTATGCAACAATCCGGCTAAGCACCATAGCCTGCCAAGCAACACTTGATGACTCACATGACCCGGGTAAGGAGAAATTAACCACTGCAAGTCTCTGTTCAGAGCCTGCTCTGTGTCTAACAGCTGCCTTCTGGAAGCACCACATGCTTGGGCTACACAGCTTAAATAAGCTGGGTGTGCGATGGAACGTTCGTGCATGGTCTAGGCGGACGGGCGTGACTGTATTTGCATATGACGCAAATCTTCGTACGTCCCAGATAAAGGCTACTGCATACGTGCGCCATGGCCGCCAAACAAACTGCCAAGTCCAGCGGCGCTTTTGCAAATGCACGTGCGTCACGGCCACCAAACAGCAACTGCTGAGCACAGCGGCACTCTTGCGAGCGCACGTGTGCCATGGCCAAACAACTGCTGAGCACAGCGGCAATCTTGCAAACGCATGTGCGCCATGAACGATCGTGCACATCATACAGGTAAAAAACAGGTACACTTTGCAAACACCCACAGCTAGCCCGTGATGGCTACTAAGAAGGCCACCTTCGGAGACAAGGTCAAGAGGGGAATATCTCTGATATTTTTAAAGTGAGGTTCCTGGAGAACCGAGAGCACCAAATTCAAATCCCGAGGAGGTTTAACAGGAGGGAGCACAGGGCGAACCCCCTGCACAAGCTGCTAACCAAGGAATGACCCGCTAGCGGTCGCTGAAAGAAGACGGCCAAGGCCGAAATCTGACCCCTAATGGTACTCAAAGCAAGCATTTGGGTCACGCCACGCTGCAAGGACCGCAGGATACTGGGGACGGAATACGTCCGTTTACGCTAGTCCAGCTCTTCGCACATAGCGATGTAAGCTTCCCAGGTACGGTGATATATCTTTCTAGCGGAAGACTTCCGTGCCCTTAACATGGTCGAAATGATCGAATCCGAGAGACCTCGGACTCAGCACCTGGCTTTCAATAGCTATGCCGTTAAAGCCAGAGACTGTCAGATGTGAAGATCTTGCCTAGGGGGATCTCGGATCACGCACCATTGCTTCTGGCGCTGGATTTCTCTAGGGGCCATCCTGTTCGCCTGTGGAGACTGTCCAGGTTTTGGATCTCAGACACCTCTGTGGACGACCAGTTCCAAACTGAATTGACCGGTTATTGGGCGGACAATGAGGGCACGGCGGGGACCGGGATAGTATGGGATGCCTTTAAAGCCTCCACGAGAGGACACTACCAGACCATTATTGCCAGAGTTCGTAGGGAACGCAGCGCAGACTTAGTGAGGGCGGAAAGGGAGGCTGCCAGTGCAGAGGAGACCTTTATTAGGACCCGTGACCCCCAACACTATGCCCACCTGCAGCTCCTGACGGGGGAGGTCCTTGGTATCCGTACCTCACTTACCCAAAAAAAGCTACTTGCTCAGTCCCATAGGATTTTTGAACAGGGGGAGAGGTCGGGTAGGATGCTGGCTTGGCTTTCCAGGGAGCAGGAGGGGGGGGGGGTTAGTGTCTCCCATATTACAGGCCCCACGGGGGAGCTGGTAAGCTCTCCGGGGGGTATTAATCAGTGCTTTGCTGACTTCTACCGTGCACTCTATGAGTCAAGGGTGGATTATGGTGATGAGGACCTGGTGAAGTATTTGGGAGACATTGACATTCCGGTCCTTACGGCGACCTACCGTGAGCGACTTGATGCCCCTGTCACGGTGCAGGAGATCCAGCGGGCCCTTAAATCTATGCAATCTGGCAAGACGCCCGGGCCTGATGGAATTCCTGTAGAGTTCTACAAACACTATGCAGACGAACTAGTGCCCAGACTACATTCCCTATTCGCGGTGTCCGCGCAGCAGGGAGAGCTCCCTGTTTCCATGGGTGAGGCGGTCATAGTGGTGATCCCGAAGCCGGGGAAGGACCCTTCCCTCTGTTCCTCGTATCGCCCTATCTCGTTGCTGAACGTTGATGCGAAGATCCTGGCCAAGATCTTGGCAACAAGACTGAACTCTGTCATTACTGCCCTGGTACACTCGGATCAAACAGGCTTTATGCCGGGTAGGGGAACGGATATTAACATTAGACGCCTCCTCACCCACATTGATGGGGCTGGTGAGGGGTCGACGGGAGTGGTGGCCTCACTTGACGCAGAGAAGGCCTTCGACTCTGTAGAGTGGGGCTACCTCTAGGGGGTGCTCGACAGCTTCGGGTTTGGGCCAGGCTTCCTGAAATGGGTACGCATGTTATATAGCTCCCCATCTGCTAGAATTCGGACCAACGGCTGTCTATCAGACGTCTTCCCCTTGGGTCGCGGCACGAGACAGGGGTGCCCCCTCTCCCCGGGTTTATTTGCCCTTGCTATGGAACCACTGGCCATCCTGTTGAGAGCTGAGACGAGGGTCCGGGGATTGAAAATAGGTCCAATTGAAGAAAAGCTGTCTCTGTATGCGGATGATGCCCTGCTATACCTGGCGGACGCCTCTTCATCCCTGCAGGTGGCTTTAGATCTGATTGATCAATTTGGGGGCTACTCCGGTATTCGCATCAACTGGGACAAATCGGTCTTATTTCCCCTATGTCCCTCGGCCCCGCGTCCCACGACACGAACGCGGCTCAGATGGGTGGACGAGTTTACATACCTGGGCATCAAGGTTGGCAGTAAGATTGGTGACTACGTTGGCAAAAACATACAACCACTCATGACCCAACTAGTGGCCAAGTGCGCGGTGTGGTGCTCCCTCCCTCTGACGCCAGTGGGTAGAGTCAACCTTTTGAAGATGGTCTTTCTCCCGAAATTCCTGTACTTCTTTCGCAATACCCCCTCGTATATCCCTAGGTCTTTCTTCCGGAGGTTGGACAGCCTGCTGATCTCTTTTGTCTGGGCTGGAAGACCCCCCCGGGTGGCGAGGAAGACCTTATATTTGTCTTTGTCCGGAGGTGGACTGGCGCTCCCTAATTTTTTGCTTTACTACTGGGCAGCTGTCCTGGTTACGGTGAGATGGTGGTTCTCCCAGCCTAGACAAAATCCGGCGGTCACACTTGAGGCGGCTATTGTGGGCTCTTATGCGGCCTTGAGCAATCTACCGTTTCGTGGCCTCAGGGCCAGCCCCTGTATGACGACCCTCATGCGGACCACAGTTAAGGTCTGGCAGGAGGCTCGACTAATGTACCGGCGACCCAACTTGGTATCCCCGCATATGCCCTTGTGGGCTAACCCTATGCTGCCTCACATGAATAGTATCCCAGATCCATCCCTGTGGGCGAAAAAGGGAATCGTTACTCTGAAACATATAGTGAAAGCGGGTACGATTATGCCTTTCCAGGAACTCAGGCAGGCGTATCTCCTGCCGGTCTCTTTCCAATTTAGGTACTGGCAGCTGAGACATGCTTTTGAGGCCCAATTCCCAGAGCCTATAACCCTGGAGTCAGACTCTATTGAGCGACTCTTATCCTCCGCCCTCATGGACCGCCCCCTCTCGTCCCTCTACCTGTACCTCACTGTACAGTTTGATGCCAAGCTTACTAAGCCGTGGGAGGAATGGAGGGCTGATATTCCCTCACTGGACGAGGAGGAGTGGAGGGATTGCCTCGCATCTTATATCCCTGTTATGATAGCTGCAAAGGATAGGTTTATACAATTTAAATTTCTCCACAGAGCCTACTACACCCCGCAGAGGCTGGCACGTATTTACCCGCAGCGAGATCCTAATTGTCAGAGATGCAGGCAGGAGATAGGTACGTTTTGGCACATGGTCTGGTCGTGTCCGAAACTCCAGCCCTATTGGGTGGATGTGGCTTCCAGACTGACGGACGTGACTGGCTTAAACGTGCCGACTGACCCCAAGATCCTACTGCTGAATCATATGGAGGACGTGGAAGGGGATAGATATTGTAAACTCTGCCTGACCTTCTCACTATTTTATGCTAGGAGGGAAATCCTGCTCAAGTGGAAATCTGAGGACCCCCCCACATGCGCCGCCTGGCAGCGCTCAGTCGACTCAGTACTTTCTCTATATAAATTGACTTATGAGAGTAGACAGTGCCCCACGAAGTTCGACAAAATTTGGTCTTCATGGCAGACCACTCGCTCTGACTTGGAACTCCCCCCTGGGTGTAACTGACTGGGCTGTTGTTGGGGATGGCTTCCCCCCCCCTGCCCCTCTTGGTCCCTGGACTTTACTGCTACTCAGGGTTGTTGTGTGGCCGGGCAGGGGTGAACTAGAGTCGTTTTATGCACGACCGGGTTTGGGCCAATGTTTGTTGATTATTTGCATTTAGCAACGAATGAGAGGGGTGTGTTCCCCCGGATGTGACGCATTATCCTGTTTGTTTGCTCTGCACTGGAGGATGTGCTATTTACTGGTTGTATTGTAATGCTGATTTGTCTAATAAAAACTCTCTGTTAAAAAAAAGCCAGAGACTGTAAAACAGGATGAAAAATAGGCAACCGCCAAGACACATCCGCGATGAGACGTACCAATGACGCCGAGGCCCATCCGGCGTAGAGAGGATCACCGGAATCTCCTCAGCCACAACCCTGCGCAGCAGGCAAGGAAGCAGCTGCAGCGGAGGATAACAGATATCAGGTGATAATAACCCCATGGGCCCACCAACGGATCCGAGGCATCCGCCCAAGGATCCCTGGACCTGGCCACAAACCTCGACACCTTACGATTGAGTCGAGAGGCCCTCAGGTCCACATCCGGCATGCCCCACCGCCGGCACAGAATTTTAAAAACCTCCGGGTGTAAGGACCACTCTTCCTGGTCCAGCGTCTGGTGACTCATATAGTCCGCCTGCCAATTGTCTACGCTCAAATGTAGACGGCCGACAGAGACCACGAGGAGAGGCACAGTCTGATTGCCCGTATTTCCAGAACATTGATCAGTAAACGGGCTTCGTCCAGAGTCCAGAGTCCAAAGCCCAAAGCCCTTGGGCTGACAGGACTCCCCAGACTCCACCCCAGCCCATCAGGCTGGCATCCGTCATGATCACTGTCCACTGGATGGGGAGGAACGACTTCCCGGACCGAAGAGCCGGGGACCCCAACCACCACGCCAGGGACGCCCTGAGTGGGTGACTCATCTGGATCTGAAGATCCAAGGACAACGGGGATTTGTCCCAAGTGGACAGGATCTCTTACTGTAATGCCCGTGTGTGTGATTGGGCATACGGAATAGCCTGGAACGAGGCCCCCATGAGTCCCAGGGCTCTCATGCAAAAACGGGTTGACGACCATTTTCGGGACATCAGGACTGAAATGTCAGTAACTTCTCCAGGGTTAGGAATACCTACGCCTCCAAGGAGTCCAGGATCAGACCGAGATACTCTGAATGCTGAGCCAGGACCGACTTACGAATGTTCAGGAGCCACCCGAAGTCCCTAAGGGTCTGACTGATGAAAGTCACACTTCTTCTAATTCTGAGCCATTGTCTGCTCTTAGAAGAAGATCGTCCAGATAGCCCAATGCCTCGCTGTCTCAGCAAAGCTAGAACCAGAGCAAGCACCTTGGTAAACAACTTTTGTGCCGAGGCTAGGCTGAAGGGAAGAGCCACAAATTGATAGTGAACTTCTCCGATCACAAGCGCAGAAACTACTGGTGACTTGCGCAGATCGGAACATGCAAGTAGGCGTCCTTGATGTCCAAGGATGCCAGAAATCCCCTTGATGGAGTGTAGCGAACACCGTGCGAATGGATTCCATGCGGAACTTTTGCACCATCACCAAGGCCTTGAGGCCCAGGATTGGCCGACCCCGTCCCTTTTTTGGGACTACAAACAGATTTGAGTAGAAACCCTGAAACCTCTCCTGTGACGGAACCGGCACAATCACTCCGGACCTGATCAATCCTGTACGGCCCCTAAGAGGGCCGCCCGACGGGCAGGAAGGAGAGGGAGAATTGAGGGAAAGAATCTGTCTGGGGGCCAGGAACGGAACTCTGTCCTGTATCCTGAGGTGACCACCTCGCACACCCACCGGTCGGATATCCGGGAGGTCCACCGAACCGTGAACCTGCAAGGACGTCCCCCCACCCCAGAGTCGGGCAGGGGCAAGACTTCATGCAGCAGCGGCTTGGGAGCTTGCTTGGTAGGCTTACGCACCCAGGGACGCTTATGTCCCCCAGCCGCACTTTTCTCGGTCTGGGCGGGCTTACCCATGGATTCTGACTGGCGAAAAAACTCCTTCCTCTTTGCCGGAAAGGAAGGGCCCGGCCTATGGTGGGGCTCTTTTTCCTTAACAGACTGAGGAAAGAAGGTGCTCTTACCCCCTGTGACATCCACAATAATGTCATCCAGGGTGGCCCCAAACAGTCTACCGCCCTTAATGGGCAAGTCAGCCAGGAGCTTTTTGGAAGCTAGGTCGACCGACCAGCATGTCAGCCAGATAAGGCGACGCAGCACCACAGCAGAGATAGAGGCCCCAGATATTAAAGGGGCCGCATCCAAAGTGGCATCGCACACAGAGACTAAACCCTGCGCAAGTTGGTGAGCCAGGGAAATGGTCTCAGGAGGGAGATTATGCTCCTGTACTGTCTGGTGCAAAATCTTTGCCCATCCTGTGAGTGTCTTGAGACACAAGTGTCGCCGCCACTATAGGGCGTAAGGCAGACCCCAATAAGGTAAACGTAGTTCTACTCACCACTTCTGACCTCCTGTCAGTGGGATCCTTAAATGCAGGAGTCCCTTCCATTGGGAGCGTGGTAGCCTTATTCAAACGGGCGACCGGGGGGTCGACCACTGGGGGGAGAGCCCACTTCTTAACCAGGTCCTCCTCAAAGGGGTACCTCATGGTTAGGCGCAGCGGGACCGTCAAAGTCTTCTGCGGCTTATCCCAGACTTGGTCAATGAATGTTTCAAAAAAAGGCACATATGGAAAAACCTTTTTTGAATAAACGGCTTCAAAGGAACCAAAGGAGACCGCTTCCACCTGAGGTTCCTCAGCCTCAACATTCAGCTTGAGAGTGTCCCTCACAGCATCAATGAGTTCACTTACAAGCACCCTGTCAGTTATTCAGAACTGGGGTCTTCCTCAAAGGGAATATCCTGTTCAAAAACATGAAAATCCTCAGAGCTAGGGACCTGAGCAGCTAGGCCCATATCTGAGACCGAGCACTCCCCTACAGGAGAATGTGTGGGGAGGGGGCGCTTTACAGCTCCCTTGCGCTCTCACACCACTTCCATCCTGACAAGGATGTTTCCAGGACTGCCGACAAACTAGTCGCTAGGGACCGCAGGTGCTGCTAGTTGCCTCAGACAAGTGTGGAGAAGCAGGTGAACTAGACTCCATACTGCCACTCTCTGAGACCTTTAGACACTATTATAGTGAATAACACAGTCCACCCACTGGCTACGCTGAAGCTGAGGAGGGGATACCCAGAGGACTCACCAACCCATGTAAGGACCGCTCAGTTCCGCTGTATGAAACTGCGCTGCAGCGCGAGTGAAGCCTGAGGCGATTGTGAGGAGATTGTGAGATTTGCGCCGCAGCAGCGCCGATAGAGGCTGAAACCGAAAGTAAAAGCGTCGCGGCTTCAAGAAAATGGCCACCCAGGGGGCGTGTCCGGATGTAGAAGGGACAAGACGTGTTCTAGAGGAGCTCCGCTGATCCGGTTATAATCTGCATCCATCCTGTGGCTTAGAGCGCCTGGAGAGTCCCCAGACTCTCCCCAAACAGCACCAGGCTTCATCTACACATGCCCCAGAAAGAATTGTGGAGCTCGGCCGGCTGATCGAGGCTCCGCAGGTCCATGATTGGCTTCTTGCTACAGGGACCCGCCGCCATCTTGGGGCCTACTTTGAGTCCGTCTTTCCTGGGCTCTGGTGCCACGATCTGCGGGAGAACAGACAGCGATTTACAACCCATCCACATCGGCCACCCCTGGAGGTTGCAGGACGGTGAAACTACGAGAAGCTAAAAGACTGCTCCCGGGGTTCGTGGCCCACCGCCATCTTGCGGCCTGGTGATCCGGTGCCATCTTACTACAGCCGGCATCTGGAGGGACTTCTGACTCTCCCTGGAGGCCACCGAACGTCTGCTACACCCATCTCAGCAGGAATTGTGGGGCCCGGCCGGCTGATCGATCTGCACGGGGCCGCGGCTTACTCCACACCTCAGAGGCCTATCGCAATCTTGAGACCTACATTGCATCCGGCATCCTCGGGCTCGATTATCGCGATCCGCAGGTGGAGAGGCATCATCTTCTCAATCGGCGGCTCCTGGGAGAAGGTTGGTCTGTGAGGGGTCCTGGGGAAACTCTGGGAGATCCTTAGTGACTGACTGCAGGCGCCATCTTGGGGCCTACCCTGCGGGGCTCATCCTCCCCCTAAGGTACTGTGTCTTAGTGTTGCTGTGTTATCCTCACTGTGCCTCTGAGACAACCACACTCCCCTCCCTGTGACTCCATCCATGCTCCAGTGATACTGCTCTGCCCTCCCTGTGTCTCCCCCCTTATTGAAGCTGTGCTCTACTGAAGACCTTGACCCTGTGCAGAAAGCTTTTTAACATCTGTGGGGCTTAATAATAAGAATCTTGGGAGCTGAAGCATAGGCCTGAGCAGGGGTACACCCGGTCATGCGAAAGGGGGCTTCAAAAGCCGGACGCCAGACCCCAAAGAGACAATGCCAGACGCGCTACTCAAGAGGCCTGGACACAGGGGAAGCCGCCGCCATCTTGCCCCCCCCCCTCCTTCCTCCATGAGGCCTGCACAGCAAGCAAAGACTATGGCTGCTTCCGAAAAAGACATGCATGAGGCGGGTGCCAGTGGATAGGGGCCAGTTTCTCCTGTACCAGTGGATGCTCAGGATGCGATCACTCGCCCGATCCTGGAAGCGATCGCAGCAAGCAAGGCCGCGGTAATGGTGAGCATTGACCATTTGACGACTGAATGTACTTTTCATCAGGCATGATTTAGGCAAGATCAGGGTCGGCTCACTGTGGCAGAGGAAAGAATATCTGAAGTAGAGGATGTCTCACATATATCTGAAGTAGAGGATGTCTCACATATACAAGGCAATCAGTTGTCCGAATTGCACGCTAAGGTAAAATCGCTGCAAAGCCGCGCAGATGATGCCGAAGATAGACAGAGGAGAAATAACGTGCGGGTGGTGGGATTACCAGAGGGAGCGGAAGGGTCCCACACAACCACTTTTGCAGAATTTTTTTTAAGCAACTACTGTCATTGGGGAAACAACCGTCAACGTATGTGGTAGAGCGTGCCCACAGGGTCCCCACGGGGAGGCGCCCCCCTAGTGAGTACCCCAGGCCATTTCTGGTACGTTTCATGAATTTCAAAGGCCGAGATATGATTCTGGCTGCCTCCAGGAAAACCCAAGAGCTCAAATATGAAAACACGAAAGTGATGTTATTTCCGGATTTTTCAGCTGAAACACAGCGCAAACAGAGATCTTTTACTGAGGTGCGGAGGAAACTGCGGGAGAAAAATATCCAATATAGTATGTTATACCCTAGCAAGCTGCGTATTCAACATCAAGGTGCAGTGACATTTTTTGAAAACCCGCAGGATGCCTGTGACTGGCTGGACAGGAATCCGTGAGAAAGGTACAAGAGTTGGCCACATAATGTTTTTCTGTTGCACCGGTTGTGCCTTAAATAGGACTGACGATTACTCTTTGCATAGCTTGCTGGATGAGGATTGAACAGCACCATTCTGCAGCAAGACGGTCATGAGTAGTGACTACAATGCATTATCCATACTGTTGGCTTATGTAACATCTTTTTGTTCACATTAGGTGTGTGTCTGGCTGCTATAACCTGGTGCCACTAGATGATGCCAAAGTACTACCTATGCCTGCTACAATTCTTTTTGCATGTACATGCCCAATTTATATTGAAGCGTGCTCCAACTATACTGATTAATTGGAGCTCCTCGGAATGATCTAGGAACAATCTACTAGTCTTGTCGGACTATTTTACCTCGGGAGACCTAGCAACGATTTTTTTGTTCCTTTTTTTTATTTTTTGATTGTTTTACAAGTTTAAGAGTGTAAGCTGCATACCGGACGATGGTATTTTTTGAAGTTTTTTTACTTCAGGTTTTTTTTTTCTTTGCTAGTTAGTTCTGGTATAACAGCAGGGGGGGGTATGTTATTGTTTTATTTACAAGTGGGGAAGTTATTACTCAGTCCCTTTTCCCTAACTAGTGAAGGCAGCCATTCACTTGGTGGAGAATGTATTCATTAGGGGGTTTAATGTAACCCTACGACACAAATTCACCCTACTAATAATTATTTTGCAGGATTATGGCTAACATGATTAAGTTGCTGTCCTGGAACGTGAGAGGGCTAAATGGTAAATTTAAAAGGGCTGCAATGTTTCAATATCTGAAAGTGGTAAGGCTGCATGTCGTCTTCCTGCAGGAGACTCACCTGGACGGTAGTAGAATTTTAGCTTTACGTAGATCCTGGATTCAAAAGGCGTTTCATGCCACGTACTCCACCTTTGCCAGGGGGGTCTCAATATTGATGATCAGTAGGGCGGTTCCGTGCACAATCCAACAGGTGATCTCTGATCCGGGGGGACGATATGTGGCTTTGGTTATAGTTATATGCAATTGTAAATTGCTTCTGATTACTGTTTATGTCCCGCCTCCTTTCACCGTACAATTTTTATATGATTTAATGGTGAAAATGGCCCCGCATATACATCTCCCGCTTCTGATAATGGGGGATTTTAATGCCACACTGGAGGCCAGAGACTCCTCCAATCCGGGGAGAGGGGGGTCAGTTGATTTGAAGTCTTGGACTACAGTGGCAGATTTGACTGAGATTTGGAGATCGAAGAACCCGACTGAGGTTTGTTATTCTCACCTCTCTCAGTCACATCACTCTTCAGCCAGAATTGACCTGGCATTTGGTAATCCCACAATGTTGTCTTATGTGAGGGGGATACAATACATGGCAGGGGGTCTATCTGACCACAGTCCCCTCGGTATCTCCCTGTTTTTGCCGACTGGTAAAGGGTCAAGAGGGTGGAGGCTTGCCCCAGGCTGGTTGCAGGAAGAACAGGTGTCTTCGTATCTCCTAGCCTCAACCACAGAATATTGGGCCACAAACACTGAGACAGCAGACCCTCCAGTTGTGTGGGACGCCTTTAAGGCGGTAATTCGGGGAGAATGCATAACGGCCAACAAAAGAGTAAGGGTTGATTAAAATGCGGAAATCCAGCAGTTGCAGGACAGGGAAAGGGAGTGTGCAAGGGCACATGCCACGGATCCCTCGGACACCAGCTACACTGCGTTGCTGGAAGCCAGGAGACACCTTTCCTTGCATTGTAATGATCTGGCACATACTGAGGCAAAACACTTAGCTAACTCTTTATTTGCTGAAGGGGACAAAAATGGGAGACTACTGGCAAGACTGGTGGCAGATAACCAAATCACTCACATCCCAATAATCAAGGGCCACAATGGGGATTTGCTTAAGGACCCGGCAGACATTTTAGCTGAATTTCAAAAATACTTCTCAACACTTTATGCACCGGGTAGACAATATGACACGGCGGGATTGGACAACATGTTGGATGGCCTGTCCTTCCCTAGATTATCTGAGGAAGATATACTGACATTAGAAGCCGAAATTACAAACAAAGAGGTGACGGCGGCAATTTTTGCATTTCCACCTAATAAGGCACCTGGTCCAGACGGGTTCCCAGCAGATTTTTACAAGACTTATGCAGACCAACTGGCCCCAAGACTTACGACAATGCTAGCATACTGTTTACAACAAAAGAGGTTACCAGACTCGATGCTTGATGCCTATATGATTTTATTACTTAAACCTGGTAAGGACCCTTTAGAATGTTCTTCATACCGACCCATTGCTCTGTTAAATATGGACCTTCAAATTTTAACTAAGGTCCTGGCAAGGAGGTTGGCAGCGGTAGTCTCCTCTCTGGTGGATGTGGACCAGACGGGATTCATGCCAGGCAAGTCCACGGATACCAACTTGAGGAGACTGTTCACTCACTTACAACTTCCCAACTTAGATTCATCCTATAGAATCATTGTCTCAATCGACATCGAGAAGGCCTTTGATTCAGTTGACTGTCACTTCATGCATGCAGTCCTAGAACGTATGGGGTTTGGCCCATGCTTTCGTCAATGGATATCTCTCTTGTATAGTACACCACGGACGGCCATCCGCACGAGTACACACACATCTGAATATTTTACAGTAGGTAGGGGTACTCGTCAGGGGTGCCCTCTATCGCCATTTTTGTTTGCGCTCATGATGGAGCCGTTAGCGGTGGCATTGAGAGCGTCGACAAGGGTCAAAGCAATCCGGGTAGGCAATATAGATGAGGGCTTGGCATTATATGCCGATTACCTTTTATTATTTTTACAGGACCCTGCAGACTCACTGGTGGCGGCCCTAGACCTAATGGACACCTTTGCTGGCTACTCGGGTCTAAAGGTCAACTGGGCCAAGTCCTCCATTTTACCTTTGGATGATGAAGCCAGAGCTAGAGCGAATCCAAACTTGCCGTTGAAATGGGTTACTCAGATTACGTATCTTGTAATAAAAGTAACGGCGAAGGTGTCGGATTACATGTCCTTGAATTTAGAACCACTCATAACTTTCTTTAAACAAAAGACACAAGTGTGTCAAAAACTCCCACTATCTCTGATAGGTAGGATTAATCTAATAAAAATGAAAATTCTCCTGGTTATCTTATATTTCTTGAGAAACACTCCGGTGAGGATACCGAAGTCTTTTTTCAGGAAACTGGATGGGATCACCAGCTCATTTCTGTGGGCCCCTAAAATGCCCAGAATAGGCCTGAAAGTGCTACAAGAGCCATGGGGACAGGGAGGGTTGGCTCTTCCGGACTGGCGCAAGTACTATTTGGCAGGCCAATTGGTTTTTGTGAATAGATGGTTGGTCTCCGATGAGGGCGACTCAGCAACAATTCTTGAGGCAGCCCACCTAGGTTCCTACGAATCCCTCCGTTTAGCCATACACAGAGGTCTGAGAAGTGAGCTTCCTCTCACAGATTCTATGAAAGCCACTATAAAAGCATGGGAGGAGGCAGTGAAATTAGCGTGCCCTAGTTTTCAGGGAATTTCCCCAACATCCCCCACTGTGGATGAACCCAAAGTTGAAACATTTCTTTGCCCTGGAGGACTCAATTGGGTGGGCGAGCAAGGGAGTCAGACTACTAAAAGACATTACACGAGATGGTGAACTCTTGACATTTAATGACCTCAAGGCTAGACATGACCTCCATAACTCTCAGTACTTCAGATACCTGCAGTTAAGACACGCCTTTCAGATGCAATTTAGGGAGGTGAGGGTTGAATCCTTCCCCTCTAGATTAGAAGACACACTCATGACGGAGGATCTAGCAAAGACATTATCAGTAACATATAAAGAATTGTTCAAAACTAGTCCCAAGGCTCTAATTAAATGTAGGAAAAGATGGGCAGCGGAGGTACCAGACATACAGGGGGAGAACTGGGACGATATGTGGGAACAACCATTTCAGAATCTAGTGGCAGCAAGGGATAGGCTTATCCATTTTAAATTCTTCCATAGAATATATTATACCCCCGCCAGATTGGCCACAATATACCCATCCGTTTTCTCAGAGTGCTGGCGGTGCTCTGCCGCCCCGGCGGACGCACATCATGTGTTCTGGAGCTGCCCCCTGATCCGCCAATTTTGGTCTGGGGTCACCTCCTGTATAGCGGAGGTGCTGCAAGTTCTGGTACCATTAACTATCGAGGTGTGTCTTCTGGGGTTGGTAGACAAGGTAGTCCCATCAAGGGCACACAGAACCTTACTTACAATACTACTATTCTATGGAAAGAAGGCCATTCTACTAAAGTGGAGAAAAATGGGGGCCCCTGAAATAACCTTTTGGAAAGGATTGGTGAAGGCAATGCTCCCGCACTACAAAGCCAAGTATAGGGCTAGAGGGTGCAGTAAAAAATTTGAAAAAGTGTGAAGAGCATGGTATGAGTCTGATCAACCGGTGTGACAGGCTAATCTTAAGCTGAAAGGATGGGAGGGTCCGATGTGTAGCCAACATGTATTATACCCTGGAGGAAGAGTAAATGACAATTATTTTGGCTGATTAGAGAAGTGATATGGCTTGCATCCCACAAATAATATAATTTTCGTTGGAGGGAAGGGAACTGAGTACGGGGAGGGGGGCAGGGGGGGAGGTTATACTTGCTGTAGCTGTCGGTTGGATGGCATTGTTAATGTTGTTAGACTTACCGGCCATGTTGGCTGACTGTTTAGTTTGGTGTTGTACCAAGCTGTGTATGTGTTGTATGTCAAAAAATTTCAATAAAAATAATTTAAAAAAAAAGAAAAAAGAAAATGGCCGCCGGCCGCATGCATTACTGCGCCATTGATCCACGGCAAGATGGCCGCCGATCGCGGTTTTCAAAATCACCTCACAGCGCTAATGGCGCACACAGTAAAGTAAAACACCCACACACCAGAACACTGCTCCTCTCCCAGGGTCCACTAAAACAGACATGAGCACCCCCAGCCAGGCCAGAGTGACCCCCAAGCACCCCCACACAGCACAGGGTGCAGAGAGCAGCATAACAGGGGGGGAGACAGGGAGAAACCTCCCATATAAAGAAACACAGCCAGCATGTACTCATCTGCAGCAGGAGAGACTACTTACCCGTCCCAGAGGGACCCACTGGCTTGTTTCAGACAGACCTATCACAGAGTAGTACTGAGTAGCTGTCGGCCCGGTCCACCGCGAAAGATACAGGCAGGTACTGTTCAATCTTGAGAGGACCGCGGGAGCATAAAAGCAACCCGGCCACCCCTGGAGTCATGGGGCATGTCGTGAACTGAGTCTCACGCACACAAGGCGAGGATCAGCACGCTCGATGGTCGGACAGGGAAGACTACGAGGATACCAGTGTACCCAACCTGTTGCCCAGCCGACAGTTGATTGAAGGTCTCAAAAATAAAATAATAAAATTCCCAAAGGAATAAAAGTTAAAAGTAAACTCTTCCAGGAGACTGGCTCCTGAGAGAGCCACGTCTTCTCCTTCAGCTAGGCAGAAAATAACTGAGGCTGCTAGCTGCAGGTAGGAGGTTTATGTCCGGAAGGACCGCCCCCCCGGGGCGGGGCTGTTCAGCTCTGGTTTTGTTCTAGAATGTATGTTTCTAACATCTAACATTCTGCCTAGATCTTTTCCTGCGAGCAGGGACATATACCCACACGTAAACAGTATGAGAGCTGTGTCAGTCCATGGACGATAAGAGAAAAATAAACAATCTTGGCCTTTCTAGCCGAGTCCCCAACAATGTTTACTTCCGCTGGCACAGACATGACGTCATAATGTCGCGCCCAGGCCTCCGAGAGTCAGAGACTGCCAGGGACCATTTGGCCCTCTGTATTCTATATGGATTACTTCCGGCGTTGGCGGATTTCTTCTCCGGCTCGATGGATGGGGCGGGAGTCCCCTCCCGCAGCCTGTAAGAACAATCAGGTGGCTGAACAGCCATTATGATTGTTCTTACAGTGCAGGGAATCGCCGGCTGAAAACAATTATCTTTGAATGATGCCTGTAACTGCAGGCATCATTCAGATATTCCCACTGAAAGCCCAGGACATCATATGATGTTCTGCGGTATGGAAGTGGTTAATACTTTCTTAATTGACTCAGAACAAGTGTCCCCCCCCCCATGAATGTGAGTTAGGGACTTTAGATTGTCAGCTACTTGAGGGCAGGGACTGATGTGAATGTATAATATATATGTAAAGCGCTGGGTAAATTAAAGGTGCTATATAAGTATCTGTAATAATAACTTACCTCTTCAGGCTGTTCACTTTAGACTTGGGGTGCTTTTCAGCTTGGGATCTTTGGCAGTTAAATGTCCTCAATAATGCAGAGTAGGGCTGATATGATGGCATTAACACTACTCTTTGAACATTATGTCTGAATAAAGGGTCAGATGGGAAAAACCCCTTTAGGGGGAAACCCATGATGCCCTAATAGGACATCTAAGTTTGAATTATCTTGGCCTTCATTCAATGTGTAAGAGAACCAAATAGCAGAAGAGAATGCAGAGAGCAGCAAATATTTTTAAAAAAAAACACTGGATTTTGGCTCTTTTGGGCATACTCTAGCCCTTGGCAGTGGATTTGTTTTTAATTTGCAGGCCTATTTGTAGAATGAAATTGAATGTACATTGTTCTGGGAAAAAACAAATGTTATTTGACTATTTACTCTTCCCGTCAATTGTTATGCACGTGAATCAGGGAGAAAAAAAAGCTGCATTATGGCCACTAGACGGAGCTGATGATCGCAGAAAATAAGCATTTATTTCCTATGGTCGTCAGCTCCATCTAGTGGTCATAATGTGATATTTACCTGACTATATTTTGAATAAATTAAATACATTCAGCCTGGATAGAAAACAGCCTAATATAATTTTTTTGCCGCCATTCGCACATAACAAATATACATGCAGTTTCTCAGGACTAACGGCTCTGAAAATTTTATTAAATAAACCCTTCTGTATTTGCACAGCATGTTCTTTACTTGGCAGCAGATTAGACTAAAGATGATGGGCTCGGCCGTAAACCCATTTAGCAGATGTAGAAGATACCTATATTGCAAGGAAAAAGCTATCTTAAAACCATTTTGCAATATGAAACACTTTATTTCAATGCAGAAAACTGAAAATATGACAGTGATAAACTTTAGCTAGGAAAAAGAAAAATCACTCTTGAGCCCAAATCTTCCATTCTCTGGTGCATTTTGTTGCCATGGACATTTTTGTTCTTACAGTGCATTTCCGTTTTTGAAGCCAAATTGGGGCAACACCTACGTTAGATTTGTGACATGTCCAATTACCATAACATTTAAAAGGGTAACCAGCTATTTTTATTTTTTTTAAATGAGTTTTACGTGCTTTAAATCCTTACATGCTCTTCCTGCTTTGTAATGTTTAGGAGGGGGCTGTGGAGTTTAACATAATTAATCCTCTTTGTACTGTTTTGAAGTTCTTCATCAGCTGTAAACTAGATTTGAACACTGTCCTAACAAAGGGTTAAAAATAAATTAGAAACCACCCTCCTGTATCATATGCTGATGAGGGAGAATGTGGGGGCAAAGACACTTGAGACTGTCCATAAATTCATAGAATTAGCCATGACACCTCTAGAATATGAGTCTCCAAACTTTACTTCGAGGGCCAGCACATATATTTTTCAGATATTCGCGGGCCGAACAAAAAAAAATTTGATTTTTTCATCATACTTACCTGTAAAATCCTTTTCTTTGAGTACATCATGGGACACAGAGTCAGGCTAATATTTATTACCTGCTGGGTTATACTTCATCATTAGGTGAATGGACACTGGTAGACCAAAGTCTTTAGACAGGAAGTGATCTCCTATATAACCCCTCCCATACAGGAAGCACATCAGTTTTGTAGCAAGCACTGAATCCTCAAAAAAGAGGGGAGGGACCTCTGTGTCCCATGATGTACTCAAAGAAAAAAGATTTTACAGGTAAGTATGACGAAAAAATCAGATTTTTCTTTTTCATACATCATGGGACACTATATTTATTACCTGCTGGGACTTCCCAGAGCAATAGCCTTGAGGGGAGGGAGGCACCCTGCCAAACAATAGCCATCAGTTTTTATAGATCTAGACAAATAAACCTTGACTGCCCGGACAACGTCCAAAGAATGCATTCGTCTCTCTTTCGCCGAACAAGGCTGAGAGAAAAAAGAAGGCAAAGTAATGTCCTGATTTAAATGAAAGGCTGACACCACTTTTGGCAAAAAGGATGGAACAGGTCATAACGCGACTTTGTCGTGGTGAAGGATCAAGTGCGGTTCCCTGCATGAAACTTCAACACCCTTCTAGCCAAGGTGATAGCCATCAGGAAGGCTAGCTTGCGTGACAGCAAGCCTAATGGCATTTCCTTGATAGGTTTAAATGGTTGTTTCTGTAACACAGACAGCACCAAATTCAAGTCCCAAGGACACATAGGTGACCTAATGGGGGGAAGCAAAGGAGTTGCCCCTGCATAAAGGTTCAGGTCAGTAAATGGGAGGCTAAAAGCCATTGGAAGAATACTGATAGGGCTGAAACTTGACCGCTGATTGTACCCAAAGCCAATTTGATTTCTACAGCTGACTGTAGAAAAGAGAATTCTCCCAATCACGTATTTTCGTGGATGCCATTTTTTGGCTTCACACCAAGCAATATAAAGTCTTCCAGACCTTATGGTAGATCTTCCTAGTGACAGCTATTCTAGCATTTCACTAGGGTAGACACCACTGGTCCAGAGATGCCACGGTCCTTTAACACTCTGGCTTCAATAGCCATGCCGTCAAATTTAGAGACTGTAAATTGGTGTGGAATATAGGACCTTGAGACAGTAGATCGGGGCTCCGTGGAAGAGTCCATAACCCATTTATTGTCAGTCTCACAATCTCTGGGAACCAGGGCCTTCTGGGCCAGGCTGGTGCCACCAGAATGACTGGAACTCCCTCTCTCCGAATCCTGCACAACAAATGTGGAAGGAGAGGGACGGGAGGGAAAGCATAAACCAGGGAGTATTGGCTCCATGAAAATACCAGAGCATCTGCTCCGATTGCCAGAGGATCTCTTGTTCAGGACACAAACTGCTGTAGCTTGTTGTTGAACCAGGATGCCAGTAGGTCAACCTCTGGCCATCCCCAATGTTGGCAAATTTCCTGGAACACCCCTGGGTGTAGGGACCATTCCCCCGGGCACATCTGCTGGTGGCTGATATAATTCTGCCTTCCAGTTCTCTACTCCTGGGATATGGACTGCCGATAAGATCGGCACATGTCCCTCTGTCCAGGCTAGTCTGTAGTTCACCTCCTTCAGAGCTGAACGACTCCTCGTACTGCCTTGGTTGTTTATATGGGCCACTGCAGTGGCATTGTCAGACTGAACCCCGATAGGGTAGTCCTGAAGCTCCACCGTCCAGGACCGTAGGGCCAGTCATACTGCCCGTAATTCCAGGATGTTAATGGGCAGGATCTGTTCTGTCCTTGACCATTTCCATTGAGCTATGAGCCCCTCTAGGGTCGCTCCCCAGCCTGAGAGACTGGCATCTGTAGTCTGTACTCTCCAAGTTACCGGGAGAAAGGATTTTCCCTTTCGCAGGTTCTGATCTTCCAACCACCAGTTTAGGCTTAAACTTTTTCTTAGGAGATAAGCACATTGGATAATCCAGGGCTTGCCCTCTCCTGTTCCAAGCCAACAAGATGTCTTGTTGAGAGGCCTGGAATGGAACTGGGCATAGGGCACCGCCTCGAAGGAGGATACCATCCTCCCTAAAAGACTCATACAGAGCTGAATGGAAGGTTGTCTGGTGCCCCTTATCTGACGCACCTGATTCTTCAGGGCACAGATCCCTGTGGGTGACAAGAATACTCTTGCTTGCACCATATCTAGGATCAGACCTACATTAGACTTTGAGCTGGTCTCAAGGTTGACCTTTCGGTATTCATGATCCAGCCTAAGCTTTCCAAATACCGCACTGTATATGTTATGCTCTGTTCTGTTCTAGAGCCTGTAGTGAGTGATCTCTGAGCAGGATGTCGTCTGGATACTCGAGCACCAAGATCCCTTGGGCCCTTAAAAGACCCAGTACTGGTGATAGGACCTTTGTGAACACCCGGGGGAGCTGTAGCAAACCCCAAGGGTAGAGCCACAAGATAGAAACTACGTTTCTCTACTGCAAGTCGCAGGAACCTCTGATGAGGCTGAAAGATAGGTACGTGTAAATACGCATTATTTTTATCGATGGAGGCTAAAAAGTCTTCCATCTGGAACAAAGCTACAACTGAGCGGACAAACTCCATCCAAAAGGACTGGATTAGTAGATTCAGAAATCTTAGGTACAAAAAATGGGCCCTGTGACCCAGTTTGGTGTTTAACCCTAAAAAAGGGTTTGCTCCTTCGGATACAGAAACCTGTACAATTACTCCTTAATGCACTAAATGATGTAGTGCCTGAAGCAAAAAATCTTTTTGGAAGATCGCTGGATCTTAAAACCTCTGAGGGGAAACCCCCCCCCGCAACTCCAGCTTGTAACCGGGGAATATAATTGAGATGACCCACTTGTCCTGAATTATTGTTCTCCAAATGTCCGCAAAGTGCAGCAGCCCAGCCTTCACTACACTCAAAAGAAGGGCTTGGTGCTGGATTTAGAAGAATCTTGGACCCAGGGCTTTTTCTGGCCCTGCGGCTTGCCCCTGGCTCGAGCGCCCTATTGGCGGCAAACTGCCTTGGTGCTGAGACATTTGAGGAAGCAGTCCCTGAAGTTTTAAACAAGGGACGCCTGTTGCTTTTCTTCACAAGAAGTAGAGAACTCTTCCCTCCGGAAATCCTTTTGGATATATTCGTCCAAATGATCACCAATAAATGTTCCCCCTGAAAAGGGAAACCTGCCAATAGCTTTTCATAAGGAAGCTCAGATGACCAGTTCTTATGCCACAAAAGTCTGTGCACATGTACAGACAAGAGAGCCAAACGAAAAACCTGCTGTATTGAATCCTTTTTAAGGCATCAACAGCAAAACACAGCGCCCAAGGAATATCTGTCTTATGCCGCGTACACACGTACGTTTTTAATGTCATTTTAAAAAACAACGTTTTTCTCAACGTGATTTTTCTTGTTTCCTCTCAAGCCTGCCTTGCATACACACGTTCATGAAAAAAAACGCTTGAGCAAAGCGCAGTGACGTACAACACGTACGACGGCACTATAAAGGGGAAGTTCCGTTCGAATGGCGCCACCCTTCATGTTAGTAAAGTTTGTTGAGCGGCGATTCTCGCTTTTCAGCCTTGTGCTTTTCAGTCCATTACAGCGTGACGAATGTGCTATCTCCATTACGAACGCTAGTTTTACCAGAACAAGCGCTCCCGTCTCATACTTGATTATGAGCATGCGCGTTTTTTTTCCCCCTCGTAAAAGCATACACACTACCGTTTTTCACGACGTTAAAAAGAACGACGTGAAAAACGACATGAAAAATCAGAGCAGGTTCTCATTTTTTTCTTATCTCTTCCCTCTTTCCCAATCCTCAACCCTCCGCTATCTCCCTTCCCCTCCTTCCCTCCACCAACTCACAAATCCATCCTTTGGACTTTTAGTGCCTAGTGCCCTCTTTCCCATCCCCTATTTTACCCTTCCCCTC
Organism: Rana muscosa; assembly: GCA_029206835.1. Taxonomy (NCBI): domain Eukaryota; kingdom Metazoa; phylum Chordata; class Amphibia; order Anura; family Ranidae; genus Rana; species Rana muscosa. Next base: position 14,632,433 of record JARGYO010000198.1, on the reverse strand, counting down.
CCTTTTAAGTTCACTATCAAGTGTTCTGTGTTATTATTAAAGAGAGAAAGAAAAAAAAAAAGAAAAAACAACTCTCTCCACCTATTTTCATTTCAAATTGGAAAAAAACAATGTGCCCTACTTACCCCTTTTTCTCTTTTCCTTCTTTTCTCTTTTCCCCTTTCCCTACTCTTCCCTTCCCCTCTCCTTTATTTATCCTACCCTACTTCCCTCTTTCAACAACCTCCCCCCCACCCCTTTTTATACAACTTCCCTGACCTTTGTGTTTTAATGGGGGAGCCCGGGTGACAGGCAGGAAGAAAAGAAGGGAGATTAAAAAAAATAAAACATTTCCATCACAGGGAGTCCCTCCAAAATACCATTAGGTGCTACCCTCTCTTCTCATATACCCTTCATATACCAACGAGTATCTAAACTCCTCCCATCCCTTCCAGACTTCAGTAAATTCAGTTTTAGAATCCTTATGCATACATGTTACTTCTTCCATATATCTTATCTTATCTACTTCCCTCAACCATTCCTGTATCGTTGGGGCCTGCTTCATCCTCCATTGTCTTGGAATTAATATCTTTGCTGAATTCAGTAAAATCTGGATGATTGTTGCTCTATATTTCTTCCTTGGGGTAATTGTTGCATGAAACAAACATTGCCATGGGTCTAAGCTAATTTCCGTCCCGCTGATCATCTTAATTAGGTCTAGTATTTCCTCCCAATATGGTAGGATCTGGGGGCACTGCCACCATATGTGGGCATGAGTTCCCTCTTCCCCACATTCCCTCCAGCATAAGGATGGTGTCTCGGGATTTATTTTATGTAATTTTACTGGGACATAGTACCACTTAGTTAATAATTTATAGTTCATTTCTTTTATCCGTGCGTCCACAGACGTGGAATGAACAAAGTCTAAAACTCTACCCCTCATTATCTCTGGCAATGGGAGATTTAGTTCCAGCTCCCAACCTACCGTTGGACACACGGATCCTCCATCTGGGTATGTTATCAACATTTTATATATGCTAGAAATCCCATACTTATCTATCCCTCCTTGATCTGCCAGTTTTTCCCATACATTCATGCTACCTGTCCCCCGAAGGGGTTTTGGGAGGGACTCTACAAAATGTTGCAGTTGTTTATATCTCCAGACATCCCATTGGGTTGTCCCATATCTTTCACGTAGTTCCAAAAGGGAGCAAAGAGCGTTCCCTTTCATAACATCCCTTAATCTCAGAAAGGTCGATGTAGTCCATTTTAAGTATAACTTATTGTCTTTCCCCGGTGGGAAATAATTATTTCCTGTTAGAGACATTAAAGGGCTATTATATTGTCCCTGTATATTTTTAAACAATTTATCCCACATTCTCAATGCTTCTAGTGTGATTGGTGCCACATCAGCTAGCTAGCCTCTGTACTGCCTTGGGATCCAAATTGTTTGTCCCAGCTTCAGTTTACTAATAATATTCTCCAGTTCCACCCATTTTTTCTGTCGAGGAGCATGTACCCAGTCCATGATCCTCCGCAAAATTGCTGCCTCATGGTATTTTTCGAGGTCAGGGAGGAGTAGGCCTCCCTTCTCTTTGGATCTAGTCAGACTCTTATAGGAAACACGGTTACTTCTATTGTTCCACACAAATCTTTGTATTATTGATCTCAAGGTTTTAAAAAACGCCACTGGGATATTAATTGGGAGACTCTGAAAAATATACAGAGCTTTTGGTAGAATCATCATTTTAATCACGCTTATTCTGCCAAACCATGACAGTCTATGCGCGGGGTATCCTTTCAATTCACTTTTAATTTTATTCAGCAAAGGCATATAGTTGTCTTGATATAAATCTAATCTAGATTTCGACAGGAATACTCCCAAATACTTCAATCCTCTTTGTTTCCACGTAAAGGGATACAATTTCCTAAGATCTCTACTTTCAATCGAAGGGACTGAAATATTTAATATCTCCGTTTTTTCCATATTTATCTTTAGGTTTGATACCCTCCCATAGTTTCTCAATTCTTCCATAATTTTTGGGAGAGTCTGCCTAGGGTTTGTTACATAGATCATAATGTCATCCGCAAAAGCGGATAACTTATGTTCTTGATCCCCAACCTCTATGCCTTGAATCTCCTGGTTGGCTCTTATAGATGCTAGAAAGGGTTCTAATAAGATCACAAAGAGTAAGGAAGACAATGGGCACCCCTGACGTGTACCATTGAAAAGTTGGAAACTTTCTGAAAGGGTTCCGTTTACTAGGATTTGAGCCGTAGGACTGGAGTACAAGGCCTCTATCCATTTAAGCATACGGGGTCCCATGCCAAATTTATATAAAGTCTGCAGCATAAAGTCCCAATCCAGCCTATCAAAAACCTTCTCGGCGTTTATTGACAGGAACAGGGTTGGCTTTTTACCCTTCTTAGCTTCATGTATTAGGAGAATTGTTTTTAATATATTGTCCCTGGTCTCTCTCCCTGGGACAAAGCCTGCCTGATCTTTCTCTATACATTCTGGCATGTACGGCTTTAGTCTCTCGGCCAATATCTTCGCGTAAATTTTTACGTCCTCATTTATCAGAGATATTGGCCTAAAGCTTGAGCACATTGTGGGGTCTTTTCCTTCTTTTGCTAGAAGAGATATATAATCGCCCAAGGCTTCCCCTCGCATCCCAAGGCCCCTCCCTATTGAATTCATATATGAGCGATACTGGGGAGTCAAGATTCCAATGATTTTTTTTAAATATAGGGCCGTGTAGCCATCCGGCCCGGGGCTTTTTCCTCCTTTACTATTTTTAATTGCCTGCTCTATTTCTTCTTTAGAGATATCGCTATCCAATATCCTTGAGTCTTCTTCTAATATTTCAGGCAATTTTATCCCCCTTAAATACTGTTCAATTTTATTTTTTTTATCTTGCACCTCTCCTTGGTTTTGTGGGTCATTCACTTTATACAATGATTGATAATACTCAAATATTTTACTGATGTCTCTAGTAGAGCATTTCAACTCCCCTTTTTTATTTTTCATTTTTACTATGAAGTTCGGGTTTCTCCTAGATTTGATCTGTCCCACCAACAGTTTCCCTGATTTGTTCCCAAATTGATACTGTTTATTTGCCGTTCTCATAAATGCTTGTTTGGTATCCTGCTCCAACAGATCCCTCAAGGCTTCACGTTTTCCTGTCAATTCAACTATTACTTCACTGTCATTTGTTCTCTTATGTTTCTGTTCCAACCCTTGGATTTCTTGTAAAAGGAGCTGTTTTTGGGTCGACCAAATTTTTTTCCTCTTAGCCCCTTCTGCTATTAATCTCCCTCTCATAAAAACTTTATGGGCCTCCCACAAAGTCGTTGGTGCAATATTTTCTATGTTATTCTCTATGAAGAAAAAATTTAGTTCCTTTTCCAAATTACCCAAAATTCCCTGATCGTATAGAAGTGATTCGTCCATCCTCCAGGATCTTTGCCTCTCCGGTACATCCATTAACTCCAAGCTGACTATAACCGGGGCATGGTCTGAGAGGGTGATCGATTTCACTTCCGCTTTTATTAGACCCTCAAGGAGCTGATGGTCTAAGAAAACATAGTCAATTCTTGAGTAGGAAGAGTGTACCTGGGAGTAATATGTGAAATCTCTTCCCCTTGGGTGCAGAATTCTCCATACCTCCACAAGTTTCTGTTGATGCAGTTTTTGTTTGGCTACCTTTAAGTGTTTTCCCTCTGACCGGAAGGAGAGCGGTTGAGTATCCAAGGTTGGATCAAAGACAAAATTCAAATCTCCTGCCATTATCACTTTTCCCTCTCTGAAAGTTTCCAATTTATTCAATACCTTTTTTAAAAATAGGCTAGGATGAGCATTGGGACAGTAAATATTCACTAACGTATACTCTTTATTAAACAAAAACCCCTTGACAAATAAATATCTCCCTTCGGCATCTGACTCCATTGCTTTTAAAATGAATGGTGTATTCCTATCGAAGCCTATTGCTATCCCCCTAGATCTTTTATTGGGAGAATATCCATGAAACCAGACTGGAAAGTTTTTAGTATTCAGTCCCACCCTAGTGGACCATTTAAGATGAGTCTCTTGCAAGAAGGCTATATTTACTGCCCAACCTTTCAGTTCCTGCAATATTTGATGCCGTTTGCTAGGACTATTAAGGCCTCTGACATTGTAGGTAGTTATTTTTAAGGGCGCCATCTTTTTGATAGGTATTGCTCACATGGCCAGATACTTTTAACCATATAAGGGGATATCAATTCCTCTATTTTTCTGGTATTGACTCATACAAATAACATACAAAACACCAAGACTAAACAACCTATCATAATCCACATACAAAACCTCCCTCCCCCTTCCCCTCCCCAACTACATTGAATATCAATGTTATGGTCCACCCCGCTGTCACCTAGATTATAGGCGTTCAGCAGAGTGGGGCATACTCTAGGGGTATTTGAATGGCCATCCAGTCCTTCGGTCCTCATCCCTGTTGCCGAGATGGTCCCGGGTACACGGGTGGGCATTACCACGCCCCAGTTCACCCCCCCGAGCAGATTCTTTTATCCTATTGACCTCCCTCCCCGCCTCCCCCCCCCTGGAGATGCTGTTTATTTCTTTCCTAATATTTTTCCTTTATTTTTTCCTCCCCTCTACTTTTTATTCCATGACTGATCTTTTAGCTTCTTCCATTCTGGGGGTTTTTTCTCCCAGTTTTCTAATTGGGTCATTGGTAGATCCAATTTACTGCAGAACTCTTTCAAATCTTCTGGAAATCGCAATGTAGCCGAGACCCCCTTATTGTTTGCAATTAGACAAGCTGGGAAACCCCATCTATATGCAATATTTTTATCTTGTAGTTGTTTTGTCAGGGGTTTCAGCGCCCTCCTGCGGGCCAAGGTTTCTTGTGATAAATCTGTAAAAATAAGAATCTCAACTCCCATATATTCAATTGGTGAGGCTCTTCTCATACCCTGAGATACTTGTTGTTTTATTTCGTAGCTTAAAAACCTTGCTATCACATCCCTAACAATATCTGTTGATGTAGTAGATATTCTTTGTACTCTATGCACTCTTTCGAAGGACATGGGTGCTGCTGCTTCTTTTTTTAGTATCTTATTGAATATCTCGCGAACCGTAGTTTCCAAATCGTTGTTTTTTACGGACTCCGGTAGCCCCCGAATCCTCAGGTTGTAGCGTCTATTGCGGTTTTCTTGATCCTCAAGCCGATATCGAATATTCCTCATTTCTGCCCACTCTGAATCTGCCCTCTCACGCAGCTCTGAGATTGCATATTTGTGTTCATCTAAATGACTTTCTGATTCTTCAACTCTTTGTAACACATTTTGTATGTCCGTTCGAGTAGCACTCAGTTCTCTTTTGATCGTGCCCTCTAAGTGGGCCATCATCTCTACCATATCTTGTTTTGTAGGGAGAGCCTGAGGATTATCCAATTCTTTCTCCATTTCCTTCTGTTGTTGGTCTTTCTGTAAAATCTCTTCTTCGCCTAGATCTCGGTTTTCCTTCTTCTGCCCTTCAGTGGAGGATGTTTTTCTTTCTATACTATCAGTATTTTCTACCGCTTGTTCTACCTTTTGGTCTACTTTATCTTGCACCATGTAGGCTTTTATGGAGTTACTACTACCACCACTGTCCCCTTGATGAATTTTTGCTCCCCTTCTCCTCATTTTCCCTTCTCGCCTAAGAGCTTCTTTTCTGGTCACCTTGAACCTCTCCTACCAATTAGCCTACCCCACAGTCTATACAATCATTACAATCCGTATATATAAAGTTTTTTTGAGATATTATAATCCCTAAAGCCAGTCAGGGTAACAGTCCAGCAACAAAATGTAGGCAATCAAAAGCAAAAATAACAATAAAAAATAAATAAAAAAAAAAGGCTAATAATTAGTAATAGAAATATTGGATATATCTCTGCCAAAATTGTCACTGGTCTGCTGGTGTTTGATCTTTATATTCTCATGCTGGCATCCTTTCTAATTTTACTCTTTACTTATTTCTTATATGCTAGACTGTAAAACTAATTCACTCTTGGCGTACAAACAAAGCAAACCTACAAACAATTCAAGAGAAAAAAAAAATCACCACCACCTATATTAACTGAAAATCCAAATAAATTTCACTATGGCTGAACAGGTGTATAATTACTTCTATAGTCCTTTTTAAATTTTGCTTAAGAGGAAGAGCTACTATAATGAAAAGTCATATACTTTCTCTCTTATTCTTAACCTTGACAGTTCTTCCTATTAAAGCCTATCTTTGGTGCACCCAAAAAAAATAAAAAATAAAAATAACAAAAAAATTTAAATTCAAGAAAAAGAAAACCCAAACCCCTATATCAATTGTGAAACATAAACATAGATAAGTAGCTAAAAAAATAGGAAAGAAAAAAAACAAAAAAAAACTAAAATGTCTAACATCAAACTTCAGGTGTGTGTATACCGCTCTTCAAAACTCGGGGGTGGTAAGGCATGGATGGAGCAAAACAAGATTTCTTTCATGCCCCTTAATTCAAAACAGTCTAGACAGGGTGGTTTGGCCGATGTAAGCAATCAATGTAGGCAGTCTGATTCGGCCCACTGTGGAAAACTATTCCTGGGTTCAAAAGTCCTAAAAAAGACGGGAAAAAGAAAAAAGGGGAGGGAAGAGGTCCTCAAAGTCTCCCCAGCACTCAGGTATCTCTGGCTGATATTACTGCCCCATCCAAAAAACAAAAAAAAGGGAATTTTTGGAAGGAGGGCAGTCTTTATAAATTCAGAAGGGGGGCTGGACGGAGGGAGCAACATCTATGACATCTCCGATATAGCTTATCCCATAATAGGCAATTTCTCTTTCTCCTAGAGAGAGGATTTTATTCTACATGTAGGAGATTTCTGCAATTAAATGTAGATATATAGCTAGGACTCAGCCCTTAGGTGACCAGCAGTCCAGCAGCAGGACCCCCCCCCCCCCAATCGTCCATTCAGCTGGTCTGGTAGCTTTCCAAATGCAGCTTCAGTTCATATAGCTAGAGCTCCACAACTCCAAGCTGACATAAAGTACAGTCTTATATGCATATGCAGTCTTATATGACAAAGCAAATTTAGCAGTATGTTTTTATAAAGAATGCAATTCAAACAGAGCTCCTCTTCTACTCCTGCTTCTTAAAGAAGATTTTATTTACCTCCGTCATATAGTAAAGGGGTTAAGTCCTACCAGATCTTCCATCCTCTATCTACAGGCTGGTCAGTCCGGGACACCTTCCTCCACCTTCTATGTCCTGAAACTTCCGAAGGGATCTCCAGACAACATGTGCAGCTTTCAGAGCTATCCCCGATTCTTTAACCGATCCCCGACCAGCTCCGGGTCCCTCTCTCGCCGGCCTCCCTTCACCTAGCTCCGCTTGCTGGCATTCGAGCCCACAGCCTCTCACACTGTGGCCATACCAGAGCTTCTTCCGCCTTCACTCCACTCGCTCTCCCCCCTTCACGCCGCACGCTCATCACTCGAGGCAGGGGGGGGGAAGAGACAGTGACCGGGACGCACAGCCGGCTGGTCAGGTCCGAGAGCCAGGCAGGGACACGCTCACCACAGCGCTCAATAGGTCTCGGGGCTCAGCGGCACCTCCAGGTGAGTTACCGACTCCTTTGATTAAGATGCGGCGGGGGGTACGGGTCAGTCAGGTCAATCCTATCTTTCCATGCTTAATATCTGCTCGGGTGGAGCTCTCCGGAGCTCACTGCAACAGGCTGCTGCTGCTTGGCGCCATGTTGTAACTCCGCTGGTTCTCATTTTTTTTTTTTGCCATTTTTTACGTCGTTAAAAATAGATCATAAAACACATTACAGAAACGAAAATTCATTTAGACGCAGCTTGCTGTCTTATAAACATCACCAATTGCACCATGAGAAAATACAAAAACTCCTTGACCAGATTCTTAATCACTGCAGCAAAAACAGTGATACCGAGGCACTGGAGAAGTACCGCCGCACCCACGATTAAAGAATGGCTAGAAGAGATACATCTACTCAGAGGTATGGAAGAGATCAGGGCTACATCACAGGAGAATACAGAAAAATTCAATAAAATGTGGCAACCGTGGATCATTTTTAAATACTCTGATTCCTATACCACCTTTACTCGAACATAGACCTTCAAATATAGAAAAACGTGAATGAACAATATCTCTCCTTATTTTTATTTCCCTTCCTTCTATTCCCTTTCAATTCTATCATTATACCTTCTTCTATGGGCTTCTCCCTGAGGTCCACAAAGTTTTACTTTTGTTCCTTTCTTTTTGAGATTAAATAATCAATTTTTTAAACAAATATTCAGAGTATTTCTAAATAGACTATTGATGCAATGATTGGTTTAATTACGAAGCCACTTCAATGGTTTTATTATTAAAATACTCTACTATTGAACTCAATTATACAATGTTATACTTTTATATGATACTTATGTACAAATGCTAGTATGATTGTACAAATGTTATTATTAAGCATTAATAAAAGCTTTATGGTTTAAAAAAATAAAAAATGCTCTGGAGCCTACACACGATCGTTTTTAATGCCCAATTTAAAAAATGGAATTTTTAACGTCGTGAAAAACAGTCGTGTGTATGCGGCATAACTTTCAAGCAGATCATCCTCCTGGTTGGGCCTATCAGGCCGCCTGCCCTGATCCTTTATGGACTGGCAGATACCAATTGCTGCAACAGCTGGCTGAATAGCTGAACTGGCCAAAGGAGAAAAAAATTTTTAAATAATGACTCCAATTTCTTGTCAACAGGGTCCTTCAAGCCCTGTGCATTATCCACCGGATAAGTTAAGTTCTTGTTTAAGGAAGAGACAGCTGCATCTATGGCTGGCATGCTCCATTTCTTAACAAACCTTTGATCCATGGGATATAAAAAGGGAAAACCTCTTAAGAGGAATGAAATCCTGTCAGGATATTCCCAATCAGCATACACCACCTGTTCCAGCAGGGGGTGTAGGGGGAAATCCTGTGCGGCCTGAAGAGGCCTCAGGGATCCCAAGAGGACAAAGGGGTCTCAGTCGCCTCTTCTTTAAGAGGCAACTTAAAGGCAGAACAAACCATTTCGGTCAGAGTTTGTCCAGATTGCTCAGAAGCACACTCATCTGCCGGGCACTTCACTGAATCCTGAGCTTTTTAGCTCTTCCCTATTCTCAACCCATTCCTGCTCCAACTAGGAGGCTCCAGGGAGGGGGGTCTGTCACGCTTCTTGCCACCCTGCGGAATGGAGGCAATCATGCCATTAATCCTGTGCTCTAACCCAGGCTAGGGCTGAGGACATTTCATCCTTAGTGATAAAGGGTGAAGCAGCAGCGATGACTGTGGACACAATACCAGATAGGCGCAGCGGTTCAGCTTTCCCGGAAGCCTCTGGTCCTTCAGGGGATACGACTAGGTTTCATCAGGAACTACGGACGACATAGATGCGCCATTCCCTATAGAAGGGATAAGCAATTAGTGGACCTCCAGCTGTTGCAAAACTACAAGTCCCATCATGCCTCTGCCTCTGGGTGTCATGCTTGTGGCTGTTAGAGTCTCGCTATGCCTCATGGGACTTGAAGTTCTGCAACAGCTGGAGGTCCGCTAATTGCATATCTCTGCCCTATAGTGTTAGTCCCGCTCCTCTTTTTGGAAGACATTTAATAGCCACAAACAAAGAGTAGTTGGGTGTAGATTAAACACATCAGAAGGGAGACCCTTTAACCACTTCAATACAGGGCTTTTTGTACCTATTCAATACCGGGCCTATTTTGGCACTTCTCTCCTACATGTACAAATCATCATTCTTTTGCTAGAAAATTACTCAGAACCCCCAAACATTATATATGTTTTTTTAGCAGACACCCTAGGGAATAAAATGACGGTCATTGCAACATTTTTTCTTGCACAATATTTGCGCAATAATTTTTCAAACGCCTTTTTTTTTAAAAAAAAAATGGTTTCATGAATTAAAAAATAACAAAACAGTAAAGTTAGCCCAATTTTTTGGGAACATATGAAAGATAATGTTACACCGAGTAAATAGATACCTAACATGTCACGCTTTAAAATTGCGCACACTCATGGAATGGCGCCAAACTTCGGTACTTAAAAATCTCCATAGGCAACGCTTTAATTTTTTTTACAGGTTACCAGGTTAGAATTACAGAGGAGGTCTAGTGCTAGAATTGTTGCACGCGCTCTAACGCACGCGGCGATACCTCACATGCGTGGTTTGAACGGCGTTTACATATGTGGGCGACTTACGTGTGCATTCGCTTCTGATCGCGAGCTACCGGGGACAGGGGCGTTTTAATTTTTTTTTATTATTATTTATTTATTTATTTTACTTATTTATTTATTTTTTTACAATGATTTTACTTTTTTTTTTTTTTTTTGATCACTTTTATTCCTATTACAAGGAATGTAAACATCCCTTGTAATAGGAATGTGTGTGACAGGTTCTCTTTATTGAGAGATGCGGGGTCAATAAGACCCCACATCTCTCCTCCAGGCTGGAAAGCATGAGATCAGTGAAAAATGTTTCACTGATTTCATACTTACAGCCGCAACGGCGGCTTTGTTTACATTTGAGACCCGGGCGTGACGTCATCACATCGCGCCCGGGCCTCCGACGATCATAGAGATGACTGGTGACCATCTGGTCACCAGTCATCTCTATGCTCATCACGTGACTCCACCAACGATGCCGGAAGATTCGCTCCGGGTCCCCGATCGCACGGGGGAGCCCGGAGAAGCACCGGATGGCGGCGGGAGGGGGGGGTGTCCCCTCCCGCCGCCTATAAGAACGATCAAGCGGCGGAACCGCCGCTATGATCGTTCTTATGGTGCACAGAATCGCCGGCACTTCAAAAGGATATCTGAATGATGCCTCTAGCTGCAGGCATCATTCAGATATCCCCCTACAAAGCCGAGGACGTCATATGACGTCCACCCAGGATGGGAGATCCCATCTGTGGACGTCATTTGTCTATGGCTGGGTAGGGAAGTGGTTAATAGGGCTCACCAAGCCCCTATGCAACAATTCGGCTAAGCACCATAGCCTGCCAAACAACACCTGGTGACTCACGTGACCCGGGTAAGGAGAAATGAACCGCTTCAAAGTGTCTGTTCAGAGTCTGCTCTGTGTCCCACAGCTGCCTTCTGGAAGAACCACATGCTTGGCCTACACAGCTTAAATAAGCTGGGCGTGCGCCGGAACATTTGTGCGCTATGGCCGCCAAACAACTGCTGTGCACGGCGGCACTCTTGCGAACGAACGTGCGCCATGGCCACCAAACAACTGCTGAGCACAGCGGCAATCTTGTAAACACACGTGCGCCACGAACGATCGCGCGCCATCTTACAGATAAAAAACAGCCAGACAGGCAAAAAAAGGTACACTTTGCAAACACCCACAGCTAGCCCAAAACTCCCCCGTATGGTCACCGCACACAGGTGTCCAGCCTTTAGCTAGCTTGACTGACTGTAACAATCACTGGGACACCCCACAAAAATAAAATAAAGGGGTTTTACTTACCTGTCCACTTAGAAATTAAGGGGCCGAGGGGGGCGTGGCCTGGATATGGTGGAGTGAGAGACACGCTCTAACAAAGCTCCGGGACCTCCGTCTAATCCCTGTTGAATAGTGGTGGATAGAAGGCTGATATTGCGGCATGAATAGTGGCCGCAAAAACGGGACCAGAGCCGCCATAAAGAAAGCGCCTGCAAGTACCTCTCAAGGAGACATCTAGCAATACCTTATCATACCCTCATCCTCACGGGGGCCCTCGAACATAGGGGGGCCAGCACAGCGGAGCTTAGGCAGTGGTGTAGGAGCGAGGCTGAGCGCATGTCGGATGTCTTCCTGGTCAGGCTGCGGGCGGGAAGCGGAGATGCCACTACAGTCTGGATTACAGAGGAGAGAAGATACCGCGATAGTGGCTGACACAGCAGCTATGGAGGTAGGACACATCAAAGCAATACTGGCAGCACTGCCCACGCGATATTACCGACTCGCCAGGATATAGAAGCACTAATCATGCGGGTATAAGAGGTACACCGCCAGGACCTCCAGCTGGTAAGGTCTGATGTGAAAGCTTTGGCAGAGAGGATGGATGTGGGAGAGGGCTCTATTGCTGCTATAGAACACTGCGTTGGCTTTATGGAAAAGATGCAGTCTAGTCTAAACAGGCAGATACAATAATAGACCTGCAACTACAAATTGAAGTCCTCGAAGATAGAAGCCGCAGAAACAACGTGCGACTTAGGGGACTCCTGGAGACAACAGACACAGAGGACTTAGACAGTAATGCGTTTGGGGTGTTTCAAACCATCTTAAATTCACCGCAGATAAAGATTGAGCTCGATAGAGTACATAGAGCACTAGGCCCTAAATCTCAAAACCCGGACAGACCCAGGGACGTAATCTGCCGGTTACACAGATACCATCAAAGGGAGCAGATCCTCAGGGCAGCATGGGACCAGGGAGACATTCTTTTTGAAGGTGTCCAAATAAAAGTCTTACCAGATATATCCCGGGCCACATTCCAGCGTAGAGCCTGCCTGCGTCCAATCCTAGACCGGGCCAGAGAACAGGGGTGCACATACAGGTGGGGATACCCATTGGCAGTTACATTCCGAAGGGCATCAACCATGTTTACTCTCCGGACACCAGCAGAGCTACCAGAACTTTTTCTTTATTTAGAAATACACCCTTCCAGATTCCAAACTGGCTCTCACCCTTTACATATACGGGGAACCGCTGGGGACTTTCAGACACTCAGGGACAAAGGAGGAATTCCCAAGTAGGCCGACGACAGCAAAGGGGTCTGATTTCTCAGGGAGCAGCCGGGGACTTAAACCAGGAGCCCGGGCCTACAGCCGTGAACACCAAATAGAGCGGAGGATGTTTGGTATACCTCTGTACATTTTGGAGCTCAAAGAGACTGAACCCCTCGAGCCCCCCCTTTTTTTCTCCCCCCTTCCCCGATGTCTTTTTTCAGCATGAAACATTGGAAACGGGGAGTCAGGAAAAGGAAATAGCTAATGGATAGTTGCTTTTATAATTACAGGATGCCCCCTCCCCTTATTAATTTTTTTGCTGGTGACTTAGGAGGTGTATACGTATTTAGAACTGTTTAACATAGGAGTGGCATAAGAGCGGCACATACAGACATATGTAGGAGTAGGGGAATATAGGGTATCCTGACACTATTTTTGGCACTTTTTTTCCCCCCCCCCCCACTGGATTTTTTTTTGTTTTGGGGGCTGCCTTGTTCCCCCCTCCCCTGATTCAATAGCTGAGGGTATATTTACCCTGCAGCCTTGTGGTAAACTTTTCAGTTTTTTTTTTTTTTGGCACGGTCTGTTCTTTTTTTTTTTTTATGATCGTTTTTTTTTTTTTCTCCCCTTATATGTTAAGGAATTTTGACACAAACACAGGAATACACGAGTCAAAATCACGATTATAGAATAGAGTATTTTTTCTCCTAAAGAAGGGAAAGGGAGTAACCCACACCTTTCTTTTTGTTTGTTTTTCCTTTTTTTTTTGGAGTAAAGATATTACAAGTCACATAATTAAGAAACATGAACTCACAAATGGCACATGGTGTTTTTTTTATTTATTTTTATTATTTGCAACTCTAGGAGGGAAGGCTGACTCTAGGTTAGTAAAAAGGATGTAAATAATTATAATGCTGATGTAATAGATGGGGTATTCAGTTGCACTGGTATCTGTGGGCCCTGTGGGTCCCGTGGGCTCTCCCCGCGCGCCCATTTCCACCCCTTTCTAGAGGGCGAATAGAATATTATAATGAAGGATTTTGGATAGGCCTATGTGGAATTGGGGTGGACGGGGGGCGCGGAGGGGAATGTGCGGAATACACGGACGTATATATAGGGCAACTGTGTTTAGTAGATTGGACCGGAGGCAGGGTAGAGGTCCAGGGGGGAGTATCAGTAGTATAATAAAGAGACCCACCCACTCCTTATATTACTAACTCAAGAAATGGAGAATAGGCATATATCGATATGATATGGTATTCTGTTACAATATTTTTTATTTATTTTTTTGTTTCTTCTTATGAGGAGGGAAAAGGGAGGGGGTGGGGATAGAAATGGGTTCAGGACTATCAGCTTGAATGGAGGGACCCAGAGGGAGGAGGGAGGGAATTACTCTTTGGATATATGAATTTTATAGGTGGTCTATAGTGGATAAGTCTCTGCTTAAATCTACCTGATGAACAACGAGTTAAATAATAAAGAATGATAAAATAATATATCAGTTTTTTTTTTTCTGAAGAGGTTGAGAGAATGTATATATAAGGAGATATATGTAATTTCAGGGTATGTGATGTTAATAAAATAGTCAATGAGATAGATACTGGTACTGTATATCCGTGTCCCCCTTCCCCCTCATCCTTTGGTATTCTATCTAAACCTATTGCAGGCCACTTTTTCCTTAGCCTTCGGTAATAAAGTAAACCAGGGAGCACTGAGGGGCCAGGAGCTTGCTTTACCGATTCCTCTGACCAATCCAGGTACACACACCCATATAGGTAGATGCTCAAATACCGTTCAACCGGTGAGCGTCTTTTTTTTTTCTTGCACATAGCTAATAGTATTAGGTAAAGGGGGGGGCGGGGTTTCCTTCTCCCCTCCCCCCCTTTTTTTTTTCTCTTTTCTTTGTTTTTTTTTTTTCTTAATTCTCCTCTCCTACGGTCTCTCTCTCTAGGTCGTGAATTAAAATGGAGACCCTGAAAATATTATCACTGAAAGGGTTAAATACGCCAGAAAAAAGGAGGATGCTCCTACATGATATGCGGCGTCTGGAAATAGATGTTGCTTTCATACAGGAGACACATTTTAGAGATGATAAAACCCTGATCTTAAAAAAACAGCTTTTTCCAACAGTATATCACTTGACCAAATAGCCAAGTCAAAAGGGGTCTCTATTCTTCTAGCAGGAAGAATACCATGGACCTATACAGATTCTTTGAGACTCATTAGGGGGCTATTTGTTTGTGAAGGGGAAAATAGGAGATATAGGGGTTACACTAGTAACTTTATATGTCCCAAACTATCATCAAGAGGCTTTTTTGGACAAAGCAATTAAACGCCTGATGGGATTTACAGAATGTCAACTGATTTTAGGGGGAGACCTGAATATTGCATTAGTTCCTAAAGAGGATACTTCCTCGGGAGTGTCATCTATCCCTTTCAGTGCACGAAATCGAGTTGCCCAAATCTTGCACAAAAATCAACTGATTGATGTATGGCGGCTCCTTCACCCCAAAGAAAAAGATTTCACGTTTTACTCTCCTCCCCACAAAACGTATTCCCGGATAGATTTTTTTTCTTGTTCCATATGCTCAACTCCACTCAGTTAAAACGGCTAAAATAGGCTTGATTACGTGGTCAGACCACGTACCTATTTTTTTGACATATGTATTACAAGATCCCTCTCGGACTAGATTCAATAAATGGAGATTAAATGAAAGTCTTCTACAGGACAAAGATGTCCTAGAAGATGTGATTAAAGAATTACATTTTTACTTTAACACCAACGATACCCCAGACTGCGACCCAGGAATTATCTGGGAAGCACATAAGGCGGTCATTCGTGGGGTGTTGATTAAACACGGTGCAAGGATTAAGAAGAAATGTACAGAACAGTTAAAACATTTATTAGAGGAATTAGCCATATTGGAGTCTAAACATAAACGGACACGCTCAATATCTTTGGAGAGAAATCTTATCGATAAACGAACACAAGTTACAGATCTTCTTTACTACAAGGCCAAAGCAGCTTTACAGATATGTAGGAAGTTTTCATATGAATCAGGGGATAAGTGCAGGAAACTATTGGCCAGAACTTTACGAGAACAGAAGTTAAGTAATTATATACCTTACATTATCCCACCAAACAAATCTAAGGCAACGAAACCACAGGAAATAGTGCGAGAATTCCAAGAATTTTATCATACCCTCTATAATCTAGAGAGTAAACCTCCTACGCAGGAGCAAATAGATATTTATCTCTCTGCGTCACTAATGTCAAGACTTTCGTAAATAGATGGAGATAAACTTGAGACCCCTAACTAGGGAAGAACTGTAGGAAGCCGTAGGCTCTATGAAACTGGGGAAAGTCCCGGGACGACCGGGTGGCCTTACGACCCAATATTATAAAACACTGCTCCCCTACTTTTCTGAGTATATGGTTAAGCTATTTAATGGCTTAGGGTCCTCAGCAACTTTAATGAATGATACTCTATTAGCATACATTGTAGTGATTACCGAAAGAAGGGAAAGATCCAGCCTCCTGTGGAAGTTATCGCCCAATTTCACTGTTAAATCTAGATCGTAAACTTTTTACCAAAGTTCTGGCAAATAGGATTCAGCAGTATGTCCCTAATCTGATACACTTAGACCAGGTGGGATTTGTCCCTACAAGAGAAGCTTGTGATAATACTACGAAAGCCATTAATTTCCTACATATAGCGAACAAAACACAGACGCAATGTGTATTCCTGAATACGGATGCAGAGAAGGCCTTTGACAGGGTGAATTGGAAGTTTATGCAGGCAGTCCTCCAGCATGGAGGGTTTGGTAACAAGATACTACAGTGGATCTCTTCGATCTATTCTTGCCCAACGGCTCAGGTACGGGCAAATGGAATACTATCAGAGCCCTTCCCCATCACAAACAGGACACGACAGGGGTGTCCGCTGTCCCCACTCCTCTTCGCCCTGTCATTGGAACCGTTTCTCTGCACATTGCGACACAATCGGGAAATCCTAGGGATTCAAATAGGGAATACTCAATGTAAAATCTCGGCCTATGCGGACGATATGCTTACTAATCCCTTGATTACGATCCCGAACTTGATGGAGGGAATTTGAGAAATATGGCGTACTTTCGAATCTTCGTATTAACTTTAAAAAATCGGAAGCAATGGGGGTTAACCTACCACATACATCGATAATACAGTTGAAACAAAACTTTAAGTTTAAATGGACAGATAGAGCTTTAACATACTTAGGTATCCTACTCCCAAGATATATATCAAAGATCTATTTGAGAGTTACATTTTCCTTCTCTATTGCAAAGGGTCAAGATCTTATTAGATAAATGGAGTTTTGGCTTCCACCCCTGGCTAGGACGCTGTAACATTATCAAGATGAGTATGATTCCTAAGTTTCTCTATCTATTACATGCATTACCAGTATATATCCCCTTAAGTTTCTTTAAACAGACTCAGAAGTTAATATTTGAATACATATGGGCACATAAACAGCCTAGGATACAAGGGAAACAATTAATGTACACTAAGAGGCAGGGAGGATTGGCTGTACCGGATATACGGAAGAATTACCAAGCAGTACACTTGAATAGTTATTGATTGGAACAGACATACAGATACCAAATTGTGGGTACAAATTGAAAATGCTCAGTCATCGGTGCCTTTGAGTGGAGCACCATGGTGCTATGCAGCACTGCCTAGAGAGGTGACTGCAAATCCCGTGTTGGGCAACACGGCCAGGCTTTGCTCGACCTCGACCTGTTTCCCAATATAGGTATAGCACCCACGACTTCCCCTTTATATCCGATACTAGGTAATCCTCTCTTCCAACCAGGAAGTGCATTTCGACGTCTAGGGAGTATGGGATATACCCAAGCATCTAACTAAATTTATACAGGAACATGGCTCACAATAAGGGAGTTGATGGAACAAAGAAATATCTTTAGATTAAAATTTTGGAACGCTCTACAGATCACTCATTTTTTTGGTACTCTTCCGAGTCCGGGACAGTTTGATAGACCCCTTACTACATTTGAGAAACTCTGTAATGGGAAGGGAGTAATATCGCATACATTATCTGCATGTTACGGACTGTTAATCACACAGCCGGAAACCTACTCCCTGAAATGTGTTCAGGAATGGGAAAGGGAACTAGGGAGGACCTTTAGCTTGGAGCAGCGACAGAGGATGTGTAGGTTCACACATGAAACATCAATTTGTGTTAAATACAAGAAACCAATTTTAAAATTTTCTCTAGGTGGTATAGAACACCAGAGAAACTTGGGAAAATGTTCCCGGATGTCTCAGACCGGTGCTGGAGGTGTCAGGAAGACAAAGGTACCATGCTACACATTTTTTGGGACTGCTCCAAGCTAAGGCGTTTCTGGAGGGGGATTAAACAGATCCTCCAACTTTGTACGGATCTAATAACACCGCAAGATCCGGCGTTCTTTCTTTTACATGTTAATCAGATACCCGAGAGGGTATATAAGGAATCATACATCTCCTATCTTTTAGATGCCGCAAAGGCATGTATTTCTTTAAAGTGGAAATCATCATCGCCACGGACAATAGAGATGTGGATCCGTAAGGTGAAGGAGGTTAGTAAATTAGAAGATCTAGTTCTTTCTGCACGCCACCAGCATGAAAGGTTTTCCGAGATTTGGTCTGCCTGGAATGCCTTCCTGGTCTCGGATGAGGGAAAAACCCTCCTTGAGAATTAAATGATGGATGAGAGGCTTAATGAGTTTTGAGCCCATCTATTGTTGTAAATGAGGAGAGGAAGGAAAGCCCATTGTTTTTTGGCGGCCATAGAGAGAGAGACTGGGGGGAAAGATTCCCCCCCTTTTTTTTTTGCTTCTGTTTTAGTCTGTGTTTTTGTCTTGGAATATGAGGTTAAGTTTTAGATGTCTCTCTTTGTTTTGCGAAATAATTAATATGAAACTTGGAGCTGTATGCATGTTTTTTTACTTTGTATTTCCTTGTATTGAAAAAGATAAATAAATTGATTTGAAAAAAGAAATTAAGGGCCCAATCCTCACCCTTCACGGCGGCTTCCTGTCACTTGGACCTTCAAGGACTGGGTACACTTTCATGTTTAGTGTCCACTCCCTTGGACCTGTACAGTAACCTGCAGGAAATGTCTTAGCGCTGTAGTGTCCAGGATTTCCACTCCACAGGCAAAACCTCGCAGGATCTCAATTTTTCTTTGCGAGGCTCGGGTACATTTATTTATAAATGAACCCTCAGCCATGGAATAGAATTTTAAAAAAGGCTGCCATCAGCAGGGCTGAATGGCGCATCTGTATCCTCTGCCCGCACCTAAATGCCAGTCTCGTGCACCAGGCACTGAGTGTGCATGAGGCCTTACATCTGTCAGAATCGCCTTGCATGTGTCCCCATGAGAGTAGAGCCTCCTTTCTTACCCATTTGAGTCCCCAGCAGAATCTCCCCATACAATTGTGTCCCATGCTTGTGTCCCCTCAGAGGCACCTCACACCCCTTAAAACCTCTCCTGCCCACATTTGTGTACACATCAGAGCCCCCCCCCCCCCCCCCGTGCACTGGTGACCCCCATGCGTGTCTCCATAAGAGCTCCCTGCACACTTGTGTCCCCCATCAGAGTCCCCTCTGTACACTTGTGTCCCATCAGACCCCCCCCCACAATTTTGTCCCCATCATTGCACCCCCCCTGTACATTTCTGCCCTCCAATACACACACTTTTGGCCCTCATCAGTCCCGTTCCCCCGCCCATTCCTTTTCCCATCAGTCTCCCCACACTGCCAGTTATCTCCCCTGTAGATCAATGTCCATTACCACCACTTCGCTGAAGGGCTGGGGTTAGGGCTGACCTACTGCACTTCCCGGGTCTCGCCCCGCTGTTACACGCTGTATGTGAAGTTACAGCGATAAAGGACACTGAATTTAACTGAGGGGCAGGTCTGCATTGAAATAATTTGGACTGTTAGGTTACTCTAGTTGCGGGACTTGCGCCACACAGCCCCTTAATGCCTGAGAATGCACGGCAAGTCCTGCAACCCAAGCAGCGTCTGTCCCTGCAGGGAGTCTGATGACTGTACCTGCGGGCCAGAAAAAAAACATCCTAGCGGGTCGTACTTTGGATACCAGTATTGGGATGCCTGCCTTTACACACACACATTAACGTTAAAGAATAAGTTCACCATTTTCTAAATTCCAGCCTCCCTATGTACCAATATAGTTGTGATGTACTTTTTTTTCACATGGAAAAATGTGCTTGCTTCTGTTTTGGTGTGCCGTTAATTAATGGCACTAAAACTAGTCATTTTAGGTGTATAAAGGTGGCAATAAACTACAATCTGATTGTACAATCTCCTTTAGATCTGCCATCAATTATGTAGTACAAGGGCTTGCCTGATTGGATACAAAGTGATTGGCTAGATAGGCGTTTCCTCCTATTATATAAATTTGGTAAATCTAAAAAAGGAGATTGTATAGTGTGTGACCTTTAAAGCCTCGTACACACGGTCGGACTTCCATCTGACTTTTCCGTGGTTTTTTGTCCGAACGGAGTTGGTCGGGAACACCCATAGCATACACACGCTCTGACTTTTCTGCAAACTTTCCCAAAACTTTTGGCAACATCACGTGCTTTTTCTGCTCTTTACCGCCACCCTTTGGTCAACCTCTGCTATTGTTGGTTGATTTTAACATTAGTTGTTTAGTCCATCGGACAAAAGTCCGATGGTTTCCTGTACACACGGTCGGACTTTGCTCCATCGGACTTTTGTTAGGCAAAAGTTTGTCCGTTTGCAGACCCAACTTTTGTCCGATGAAAACAAGAAAAAAGCAAAACAAGCTTGTCCGATGGAGCGTACACACGGTCGGATTGTTGGTCTAACTTGCTCAAAACGAAGTTTGTTGGGCAAAAGTCTGACCGTGTGTACGGGGCTTTATACACCTAAAATTACCTAGTTGTGCTTTCAGTTTCAAGAATTGTTAAGGGCACACCAAAAAACAGAAGCAAACACATTTTGCCATGTGATAAACTGAGTGGCAGATGCTCCAAAACACAGTAAAAAAAAAACACGCAACCCACACAATGCCAAAATGTGCCATAAGCCACATGTAGAGTATCCCATTGAAATAAATCATGACCTGGAAATAAGGAAGAAGCAATGGATAAATTTGGAAACATGGATGAGGACAAGTGAAGTGTCTGTAGATTTAATGGAAAGCTTTGATATTTTTGCAAAAAATAAAAGTACATGAATCCTATATTGGTACATATGGGAGCTGGAATTTGGAAAAAAAAAAAAAAAAAGAAGGTGAACTTATCCTTTATGGCATCCCAGTCTTAAGCCTTGTACACAGTCAGATTATTGGACGAATTTCTGTCATTTTTTTGTTGGATGCTAGTCTCCAATCAAAAATGAAGAGGGTACTGACCATCAGAAATGTCTCTGACGACAGAAGTGACGTAATGTGTTGAATTGTTTTGTATGTGTTTTCATTTCTGAGCATGCCTAATCTTGCTCTATAGATTTTTTTTTTTTTTTAGGCAGAAACCCGTACTAGTCAACAGAAAATCGAACGTTGTGGTCAGATCAGACAAACATTTTCAAGCCTGTACATCGTTTTTGTTTGACAATAATTTGTAATCGGCTGTCAAAAGCAGCATACTAACAATCAGAAAATCGGCAGATCGTTCATCGGACAAAGTTTATCTTCAGATTTTCTGACCGTGTGTATGGGCCTTTACTCTAGAGTTCAATGATGAGTTGGCCCATCCTTTGCCGCCATAACAGCTTCAACTCTTCTGGGAAGGCTGTCCACAAGGTTTAGGAGTGTCTATGGGAATGTTTGACCATTCTTTCAGAAGCACATTTGTGAGGTCAGGCACTTATGCAGATGAAAACACCTGGCTCGCAGTCTCTGCTTCAATTCATCCCAAAAGGTAGTTCTATCGGGTTGAGGTCAGGACTGTAAGCCAGTCAAGTTACTTCACCCCAAACTCACTCATCCATGTCTTTATGGACCCTGCCTTGTGCACTGGTATGCAGTCATGTTGGAACAGGAAGGGACCATCCCCAAATTGTTCCCACAAAGTTGAGAGCATGAAATTGTGTTGGTATGACGACAACTTCAAGAGTTCATTCACTCAAACTAAGGGGCCATGCCCAACCTATGAAAAACAACCCCACACCATAATTCCCCCTCCACCAAATGATTTGGACCAGTGCACAAAGCAAGGCTGGGATGCCATTAAAGTTCATGTGCGTGTGAAGACAGACGTCCCAATACTTTTGGTAATACAGTGTATATTATACAGATGTTATGGGAAGGGGTTTTTTTTTTTTTTCTTACAAAATTTGACATTAAAAAGTAGTAAATATTAGTGGTGCACTGAAAAACTTTAGGATGCACTTGGCCGAAAACCAAAACTGGACAGTATATATACACACACATATATATATACACATACACACACGGTACGGAAAGTATTCAGACCCCCTTAAAATTTTTCACTCTGTTATATTGCAGCCATTTGCTAAAATCATTTAAGTTCATTTTTTTCCTCAATAATATAAACAGCACTCCATATTGACAGAAAAACACAGAATTGTTGACATTTTTGCAGATTTATTAAAGAAGAAAAAATGAAATAATTTCTTCTGATCATCCTTGAGATGGTTCTACACCTTCATTTGAGTCCAGCTGTGTTTGATTATACTGATTGGACTTGATTATTAGGAAAGCCACACACCTGTCTATATAAGACCTTACAGCTCACAGTGCATGTCAGAGCAAATGAGAATCATGAGGTCAAAAAGGAACTGCCTGAAGAGCTTAGAGACAGAATTGTGGCAAGGCACAGATCTGGCCATGGTTACAAAAAAAAATTCTGCTGCACTTAAGTTTCCTAAGACAGGCACAGTGGCCTCCATAATCCTTAAATGGAAGACGTTTGGGACGACCAAAACCCTTCCTAGAGCTGGCCGTCTGGCCAAACAGCTATCGGGGGAGAAGAGTCTTGGTGAGAGAGGTAAAGAAGAACCCAAAGATCACTGTGGCTGGGCTCCAGAGATTCAGTCGGGAGATGGGAGAACATTGTAGAGTCAATCATCACTGCAGCCCTCCACCAGTCGGGGCTTTATGGCAGAGTGGCCCGACGGAAGCCTCTCCTCAGTGCAAGACACATGAAAGCCCGCATGGAGTTTGCCAAAAAAAAAAAACACGCCTGAAGGACTCCAATATGGTGAGAAATTAGATTCTCTGGTTTTATGAGACCAAGATAGAACTTTTTGGCCTTAATTCCAAGCGGTATGTGTGGAGAAAACAAGGCACTGCTCATCACCTGTCCAATACAGTCCCAACAGTGAAGCATGGTGGTGGCAGCATCATCATGCTGTGGGGGTGTTTTTCAGCTGCAGTGACAGGACTGGTTACAATCGAGGGAAAAAGATGAATGCGGCCAAGTGCAGGGATACCCTGGACGAAAACCTTCTCAATTGGAGAGATTCTCAATTGGATTTAGGTCTGGATTTGACTGGGACATTTTAACACATGAATACGCTTTGCTCTAAACTATTTCATTTTAACTCTGGCTGTATGTTTA
The DNA here is from genome assembly GCA_029206835.1 of Rana muscosa. Lineage (NCBI taxonomy): Eukaryota > Metazoa > Chordata > Amphibia > Anura > Ranidae > Rana > Rana muscosa. The sequence goes on along the minus strand of JARGYO010000198.1, from coordinate 14,609,038 downwards.
GGGTCCTGCTAGAAGGTGAACCTCCGTCCCAGTCTCAAGACTTTTGCACACTCTAAAGGCCCATACACACAATTGACTTTTTGACAACGGTCCGACAGACGTGTTTTATTAGACAATCTGACCGTGTGCATGCTCCATCGGACAATTGTTTTTGGTTTTTCAACAGACAAATGTTCGCTGTGCATGCTCTCAAACATTCCAGTAACAAATGTCCGATGGAGGATAATGCCATCGTGTGTACACAAGAGTCCAAAAGTACAGGCACGCATGCTCAGAACCAATGCTAAAGATCAGAAAAATAGCAGAAGTTGCCCAAAGGGTGGCAATAAAGAGCTGAAAAACCATGTGATTTGGTGAAAATGTTCTGCCATGTGTATGCAGAACAAGTTCACGGCCAACGCCCATTCGGGCAAAAATCCACAGAAAAGTCTGATCGTGTTTATGAGGCTTTACAGCAGGGGTCTCAAACCTGCAGCCCTCCAGCTGTTGCGGAACTACAAAGTCCCATCATGCCTCTGCCTATGGGAGTCATGCTTGTAACTGTTTAGCCTTGCAATGCCTCATGGGAATTGTAGTTCTGCAACAGCTGGAGGGCCACCAGTTTGAGACCCCTGCTTTACAGGTTGTTTTTTTTTCCTCTCTAAGACTGCCCTGTATTTGGCTCCATCCATCAACTCTGACCACCTTCCATGTCCCTGTTAAAGAAAAGCATCCCCACAACATGATGCTGCCACCACCATGTTTCATGGTGGGAATAGTGTATTCAGGGTGACATGCAATGTTAGTTTTCTGCCACACAGTGTTAATCTTTTAGGCCAAAATTTTCTTCTCATCTGAAGAGAGACACACACACACACACTTCTTCTAGTGTTCTTTCAACATTGGTTTTCTTCTTGCCACTCTTCCATAAATGCCAGATTTGTGGAGGGTAATAGTTGTCCTGGGGATCTCTGCAGCCCCCCAAAGTTACCATGGGCCTCTTGGCTGCTTCTCCAATTAAAACTCTCCTTGCCTGTCAATTTAAGTGGACAGCCATGTCTTGGTAGGTTTGCAGCTGTGCCATACTCTTTCCATTTTCGATTGATCAGTGCTCCGGAAGTTGTTCAGTTTGGGATACATAAAAAAAAAAAAATGTATTACCTAGCCCAGATTCACACTGGGGCTGCGGGAGTGAAGCCGTACAAGTTCAGCTGAACTCGCACAATTTCACTCCTGCCTGTCAGTCCCGATTACAGAGACAGCTGAAATCGCAAAAAGTAGTACAGAAACTACTTTCTGAAATCGATGCGGCGTCGCACCGATTAGGACGGTGCCATTGCCCACAATTTGCAGCAGATTTGACATGTCAAATCGCACCAGTGTGAACCAGGGCGAACCAGGGCTTAGGCTTGCTTTAAACTTCTCCACAACTTTATCCCAGCCCTATCTGGTGTGTTCCTTGGCCTTCATGATGCCGTTTGTTCACCAAGGTTCTCTAGCAACCCTGAGGACTTCACAGAACAGCTGTATTGATACTGAGATTAATTTACACAGGTGGACTCTATTTACATGACTCCTGAAGGAAACTGGTTCCACTAGATTTTAGTTAGGGGTAGTAGAGTAAAGGGGAACTGAATACAAAATGCACAATTTTGTGCAATACAAATCTGAAAAGCACTTGTCATTTTCCTTCCCACAAAATACAATTTACATTTTTAGTTGCAACATGACAAATTTCAAAGGGGTATGAATACTTTTTCAAGGCACTGTATAATCAACTTTTTAATTCGTTTTGAAGCACTTGTTTAAAAAAATAAGTGCATCCCTTTATAGAAGCACACGTGTCTAGTCCCCAACCCATGACAATTGCACTTTTCGTGGCCATTATTGGCAAGATATTTTTTTCAAGGAGGAAAAACAGTTAACCCTATTTACAGTGGTTGCTAGATCGGTGCATCCCTAGTATATAAACTTAACATGTCTTGTTGCCTCCTATTTGTATTGTTTCAATACCAATAGGGTTTCACCTTTTATTTATGTGATTTAATTTGAAACCCTCCTTCAGTTTAGTTTGTGTGTTAAAGTGGTATTAAAACCAAAATGTAATACATTACAACTTACTGTACAAGTAGTTGCTGCATTAATTTTCAGCCTCTCCCCCCCCCCCTTTTTTACCTGGTGAGCTGGCCAGTAACACCTCCTGTATTAGAGTGCCTCCACTGTGGATGAATGAGACCATGCGTGTTGTGTTAGGTGTACTGGACAAATTGAAGCCACATACCACACCAGTATTTTGGGATAGAGATTTCACATGAATAAATAAAAGTTGATCATTGTACATGGTTTGTGTCTACACTAACTGCTACAGAACAGCTTTTTTTTTTTAAATAACCAAACAGACATACTTGCTGGATCACCAGGTGAAAATAAAGCCGAAAAACGTAGCCATTGCAGTAAGCTGCAATTTAACAGGTTTGCTTTTGGGTTTGAAACCACTAGAACTTTATAACCATGAGGTAAAAAGAATCAGGAGACAGCTGTTGGACTTTATGCTTTTACGCCGATTCCAGCTTTCCCTTTCCCTGCATAATTGAACCATATGAAAAGGAGAAATTAGATTCTTGACTATCTGGTCACATGGCGACAGCTCAATATGCTTTATACTAGAAAAAGTCCAGGAAAACTTAACTCCTAGAACGCCAACTTTAAATACTTTATTCGGACCAAGCTGGCACAAACTGATGCAGCAGCTGTCAGTGATATACAATAGTATGCAGCATTCGCTAAATACAGTATACAGCGCTGTTTCAGCAGCCGTACAAGAGGCTCCGTGAAGTCAATCACTACCAGAACTGGTGTACATGGCAAGTTTACGCCATCTTGGATTAGATCGTGAGAGCAGCCAAAAAAAGAAAATCTTAATTTTTAGCTGCCCATAATTTAACAATTTTTTTTGGCTGTTTTTGCTCTACACAAATGGTCCATAAAACAAAAAATTTGTGAAAATAAAATCAAAGAACTCCAATATGATACAGCAAAGAAAACATTTTAATTTTTTTTTCTTTACCAAAAATACAAAAAGGCATGTTTTAATGGTCATGAACACATGCAGAAAAAATAAGTTCTAAATAAACATGCATCATGAAAACTAGGGGAAGGGTTAAACTGATATTGATACCATTATTCTTAATCCTGTGCATTACAATATGTAGCACACAATACAGAATAGACGCCATCCGCTTCTGCCTAGTTACACATACTTATTGCAACTTGATTTAGGATTTAAATCCAAAAAAAAAAAAACTAATTTACTAAAAACCATTGCCATTTAAAATAGCAAAGTTATAAATGTTTTACAACAGTGCTGCAAGCCTCTGGTCCTACCCAAAAACCATTCACATATGGACAAATCAAATACTGGTACCCAGAGCTCGCAAACAGAGCAGAAAAGTAAATTACACAAAATGCAATCTGCATTTTTTAGCACACAAAAATGTAGCAGGTGTTTACAGAAAAAAATCTAGCTAGCCATTTACACCAGGCAAATTGTGCAATAATTAAAAAAAAAAAAAAAGCTAGCATATTCTGCATTTATGGTCTGCCATCTTCTCATTTATGTCAAATCTGTTAGCCATTTTTAGATGCGTTTGGAACGTCTATGAAGCACAGATATGTAAATGTATGTTTAACCAAAAAGACTTGTTAAAAAAATGGCAAGACAAGCTTACCACATACTATAAACCAGGGCTCGACAAACCCCGGGCGCCAGGTCGCCATTGTGACTAGAATTAGCGACCTGGCACCTGGGGCATTCTGTGTCTCCGTGCCCCTCCCCCTCCGCGGGATCGCGTCGGGTCGCGCTGGCCGGTAATTGAGGCCGCGGCTTTGCGGCCTTCTGCAGGCCTATGCTTCCTTCTGTGGTCTAGCGCCATCTTGTGGTGGCCGTTGGTATTGCAACCAGCAATGCTAATGGAGTTTCCCTGTCTGTTTTCCCCTGCCATCAACTTCCCTCTAATTAGAACCCCCAAACATTATATATATTTTTTATTCTAACACCCTAGAGCAGGGATATGCAATTAGCGGACCTCCAGCTGTTGCAAAACTACAAGTCCCATCATGCCTCTGCCTCTGGGTGTCATGCTTGCTGAGGTCAGAGTCTTGCTAAGCCTCATGGGACTTGTAGTTTGGCAATAGCTGGAGGTCCGCTAATTGCATATCCCTGCCCTAGAGAATAAAATGCCGGTCATTGCAATACTTTCTGTCACAGCGTATTTGCGCAGCGGTCTTACAAACGCACTTTTTTGGGAAAAAAATACACTTTTTAATAAAAAAATAAAACAGTAAAGTTAGCCCAGTTTTTTTTATATTGTGAAAGATAATGTTACGCTGAGTAAATTGATACCCAACATGTCACGCTTCAAAATTGCGTCCGCTCGTGGAATGGCGACTAACTTTTACCCTTTAAAATCTCCATAGGCAACGTTTAAAAAATTCTACAGGTTGCAAGTTTTGAGTTACAGAGGAGGTCTAGGGCTAGAATTATTGCTCTCGCTCTACCGATCGCGGCGATACCTCACGTGTGGTTTGAACACCGCTTTCATATGCGGGCGCTACTCACGTATGCGTTCGCTTCTGCGCGCAAGCTCGGCGGGACAGGGCGCGTTCCTGGCTCCTAACTTTTTTAGCTGGCTCCTAGATTCCAAGCAAATTTGTCAAGCCCTGCTATAAACACTTAAGTTTTGCCCAACACAAAAAAAAAAAAAAAAATGGGTATAATCTATATGAGGTTCAATAAATACATAATTGTCAATTTCTGTGCAATCTAGGCCAAATTGTCTGTTCCAATCGCATCCCTTTTAAGACTGAAATTAAATCGGTGTTGGCATGTGCATAACTTACCGTATATACTCGAGTATAAGCCAAGTTTTTCAGTACATTTTTGTGCTGAAAATGCCCCCCTTCGGCTTATACTCAAGTCACCTTTTTTGCGCCTAATCTCCCTAATTTTGGGGACCTGGTACCGGCCGTCCGTAGATCCCCTGGCCTCCAAACTTGGCACACATGTAGCCACACTCTTCCTCTACATGTGTAGAAAGTTTCTTGTCCGGGGGACCTACGGCCGAGGAGCACCGATTTTTCAAACTCGGGCACCCCTTCCATAGACTACCAGGTTAAATGTCAGTCTAGGCATGGGCACAGTGAGGCATGGGCACAGTGAGGCATGCAGATGGACACCCTAGGCTTATACTCGAGTCAACATGTTTTCCCATTTTTTTGTGGTAAAATTAGGTACCTCGGCTTATATTCGAGTATATAAGGTACTATGAAATCTCTTTACAACCCTTTACCACCAAGACTGTGGCAACAGATGACATTACCCATTTGTGGAGATTTGTTGGCATATCAAGCAGTTGCAGATTTCAGCTGTAGCAACTCACGAAGGGATAAAACTCTCAGAAAGGTGTTTAGAACCTTGACTGTAATAGAGCCCCTAAAGGCCCCTTTCACACAGGCTTGTCACAGTGTACGGACTCCGTTTTGCTCAGCAAGGATCGATCCACACTGAGCAGGCAGATAACAGGTCAGTCTCCGCTCACTGTGCAGAGCAAGACTTGTCAGAGCCCCGCTACCCACTATGGAGATCGGATGAAAACAGACCACCTGTCTGTTTTCATCTGATACGATTCTCCAGATAGATGGAAAAATAGGATTTTTTACTCACCGTAAAATCCTTTTCTCTGAGTCCATGGACTGACACAGCTTCTCTATTGACAAAGTGGGTATTATCCGTTAATTAGGAGTGACTAGGCAGAAAAACTTGTAAAGTGTTGCATCACACCTTCTACAGTACCGCCCAGGGGGCGGACCCTCTGAGTATACCCTCAGTCTGCATCTTCGCGGATCAGTTCGTCAAAAAGCAGTACAAACTTAAAAAGGAGGGGTGGGTGCTGTGTCGGTCCATGGACTCAGAGAAAAGGATTTTACGGTGAGTAAAAAATCCTATTTACTCTTTCGTCCATGGACCGACACAGCTTCTCTATTGACAAAGTGGGACGTCCCAAAGCAGTGTCAGAGAAAAAACGAGGGGTGGTAACAGCATAAAAATAAACTTCACCCCAAACACAAAACAGCACTCCAACGGAGGAGTTGCAACTCTAAACAGCCGCTTGCAAAACCTTGCGGCCGAAAGAGGCATCCGAAGATGCACCTACATCAATTTTGTGAAAGTGTGAGTGGACGACCAAGTCGCCGCTTTACATAATTGGGAAATAGACGCTTGATGTCGGAAAGCCCAAGAGGCACCTATTGCCCTGGTCGAATGCGCCGTGACAGGAAAGGGGGGCGCCTGACCCTTTAAGGCGTAAGCCTGGATTACTAGCTGTCGGATCCACCTAGAGATGGTGGCCGATGAGACTGCTTGGCCCTTCTTGGGACCAGCCACCGAAACAAACAGTGAGTCTGACTTCCGGAACAGGGAAGTAGCAGATAGGTATACTCTCAAAGCTCGGACAACGTCCAAGGAATGCAACTCCGACTCCTTAGGATTCGACGGCCGAGGACACAAGGATGGAAGTACAATGTCTTCGTTGAGATGAAAAGCCGAAACGACTTTCGAAAGGAAGGCTGCGGCCGCAGCACCACCTTATCCTTGTGGAAAATCAAATAGGGAGCCTTGCAGGATAAGGCTGCCAGCTCAGAGACTCGTCTAACTGACGTAACAGCCACCAAAAAGACCACTTTCCGAGAAAGTGTCAACAGGGGAATATCTCTAATATTCTCAAACGGTGCCTTCTGAAGCACTGAGAGGACCAGGTTCAAGTCCCACGGAGGTAACGGGGGACGGACCGGAGGGGCCACATGTCGGACCCCCTGCACAAATGTACTCACGAGAGAGTGAGTCGCCAGGGGTCGCTGAAAAAAGACAGCCAGGGCAGATATCTGTCCCTTAAATCGTACTTAGGGCAAGCCCTTGGTCCACCCCATGCTGTAAAAACAGCAGGATTCTGGAAACCAAATAGGTACGCGGATGCCATTTCATTTCCTCACACATGGAGATGTAGGCCCTCCAAGTGCGGTGATAGACCTTCCTAGTGGACGGTTTTCGAGCACTTCTCATAGTAGAGATTACCGAGTCCGACAGGCCCCGGTCTCAGTACCTGGTTCTCAACAGCCATGCCGTTAAAGCCAATGACTGTAAAGCAGGATGGAATATGGGACCTTGCGATAGCAGGTCCTTCCGTAGTGTTAGGCGCCAGGGGACGTCTGCTACCAGACGTACTAGATCGGCGTACCAAGGACGCTGAGGCCAATCTGGAGCGATTACGATCATTGGAATTCCCTGTGCCTCCACTCTGCGGAGCAGAAGAGGAAGAAGCCTTAAGGGAGGGAAGGCATAGATTAGCCGATACTGACCCCACGATGCTACCAACGCGTCCGTTGCGTCTGCCCATGGGTCTCTTGACCGGGCCACAAATCTCAATACCTTCCGATTGAGTCGGGAAGCCAGATGATCTACGTCTGGTGTGCCCCATCTTTGGCAGAGGAGTTGGAACACCTCCGGGTGTAAGGACCCTTCTCCCTGGTCCAGCATCTGGCGGCTCAGGTAGTCCGCCTGCCAGTTTTCCACACCCGGAATGTACACGGCCGACAGTGCCGGTACGCTCCTCTCTGCCCACTTCAGGATGCGAGCGATCTCCGATGCTGCAGCTGAGCTTCTTGTTCCTCCTTGATGATTGACATATGCCACTGCTGTGGCGTTGTCTGACTGGATCCTGACTGGACGCCCTTGCAGCCTCTGAGACCATTTGAACAGGCACAGCCTGATCGCCCGGATTACCAGGACATTGATCGGCAGGGCTTCCTCTGGGGTCCAGCGACCTTGCGCCGACTGAACACCCCAGACTCCCCCCAACCTGTAAGGCTGGCGTCTGTCGTGATCACTATCCAGTAAACCGGAAGAAATGACTTCCCGGCCATTAGAGCCGGTGCTGTCAGCCACCATACCAGGGATCTCCTGACTATGTGGCTCACTCGGATTTGATAATCCAGAGATGATGGACATCTGTTCCATCTGGACAGAACTTCCTTCTGTAACACTCGAGTGTGGTATTGAAGCCCAACACTCGCATGCAAAAAACGGAGTGTCGACCAATTCCTGGAAGTCAGCTGCCGTACTGCAGCCTGGAGGGTCTGCAACTTCTCCACAGGGAGGAATACCTTTGCCTCTGAAGAATCCAGAATCAACCCCAGGTACCCTAGGCGTTGAGTGGGCACCAATACTGACTTTTGCGTGTTTAGTATCCAACCACAGTCTCGAAGAGTCTGACAGGTAATGGACACGCTTACCTCCAATTCTGAGCTTGAAGGGGCCTTCAGCAGAAGGTCGTATAAGTAGCCTGTGATAGCGATACCCCGCTGTCTTAGAAGTGCCAGAATCGGAGGGAGCACCTTGGTGAACGTCCTGGGTGCTGAGGCAAGGCCCAACGGGAGGGCCACAAACTGGTAGTGGTCCTTCCCAATAGCAAATCGCAGAAACCTCTGGTGTCTGGAGTATATGGGGACATGCAGGTATGCGTCCTTGATGTCCAAGGAGGCCAGAAAGTCCCCCGGATGGAGAGCCGTGACTACAGATCGAACCGACTCCATCCGAAAACTTTGTACCTTCACAAAGCAATTGAGGGCTCTGAGATCCAAGCTTGGACGAACCCCCTCCTTCGGCACAATGAACAGATTTGAGTAAAAACCCCGTTCCAGTTCTGGAATAACTACCCCGCGTTCCAGTAGACCCTGGACCGCCCCATACAGGGCCTCCCGACGGGTCGGTAGTAGCTGGAGATTGGAGGTGTTGAATCTGTCTGGTGGACAAGAGAGAAACTCTATCTTGTAGCCTGAGGAGATTACTTCGCAAACCCACCTGTCGGAGATTAGTGCTGTCCACTGAGTCGCGAATTTGCGAAGAAGTCTCCCCACCCGAGAGCTGGGTGGGGGTGGACCTTCATGCGGACGCAAATTTGTCCGCAGGCTTATTGGGTATGCGGGACCAGGGACGCTTTTGTCCTTGGGCAGGCGCTTTATCGGCCTGGGGTCTTTTCCGTCGCCCTAGGGGGACAAAAAAAAAACACTTGCGTGCAGTAAAGGAGGGCCCTTGCCCTTGGCGTGGCCCCTTACCCTTGCTAATTTGGGGAAGCAAAGTGCTTTTACTTCCTGTAGCATCCTTGATGATGTCATCCAGAAAAGCCCCAAAAAGTCTGTCGCCCTTAAAAGGCAGATCCAACAGGGCTTTCTTGGAAGTCTGGTCCGCAGACCAGCCTTTTAGCCAGATCAGGCGGCGTATTGCTACTGCATAAACCAAAGTTTTAGACAGCAGGGGAATAGTATTCATGTCTGACTCGCAGACAAACCTAAGGCCCTGGACCAACAGGTCGGCCAATGTTATCTCATCAGGAGGAGCATCTCGCTCCTTAACCCCTGGAGTAGCAATCTTGCCCATTCAGTAAGTGTGCGAGACACTAGGGCCCCCGCCAATGCTGGGCGTACTGCCGAGCCTACCACTGAGTATAGGTAGCAAGCGAGTGCTTCAGCCTTCTTATCCACAGGGTCCTTGAAAACAGGAGCCCCTTCTACAGGAATTGTGGTGGCTCTATTAAGCCTGGACACCGGAGGGTCCACTATAGGGGGGAGAGGTCCATTTCTTCAGAAAACTCTCCTCAAAAGGGGTACTGTACCGCAAACCTCTTTGGGGCTGTAAAGACCCTCAGTGGGTTCTCCCATTCCTTGTATAAGAGTTTATCAAAAGACACACAAGGGAACACCTTAGCAGTGCGGGCAGGTCTATGAAACCCAAGCGGACCGGTGTCTCTGCTGCTTCTGCAGTATTTTTAGCATATCCCGCTCTGCAGTAATAAGGTCAGATACCAAAGCCGTCTCACGCACTGACCTGGACTTTGAGTCATTCTCACTGTCCGGTCACGGTCTGCAGTCTGATGCGTCAGAATCTGGGCCCCGAGCCGTAGCTGGACCTGGTTCTGCACCAGAATTATCCCCAGAAGCTTGCAGGGGATGGGGCGTTTACTACCCCCTGTATTCCCGTGTGCTGCTTCCACCCTGGCAGCAAACGCCTCTAGGATTGCAGTCATAGCGTTCATAGACACCTCAGGGGCACCAGCTGCTAAATCTGGTGTTTCAGGGGAGAAGACATCTGGCTCAGATGCCATGCTGACCACACGCTGACACTCACAGGGCTCCAGTCAAGATATCAATAGGCCACCCTCCTGTGCTGCAGAGAGGCCGGGTCACCCAGAGGACTCACCACCCTGGCTAGGTACTGCTATGCTGCGCCTGTGATGCTGTCCCACTGCTGCTGTGTCAGTCTGCTTCTTTTATCAGCACTTCCTGTGTGAATTTTCGCGCCAGTGTAATGCACCCTAGAGGCCGGAGGCTCTCGAAAAATGGTTGCCAAAAACGTCTGTATGGAAGATAATGTGGGCTCTAAGAAAATGGCCGCCGACAGAAGATAGAGGTCAAGCAGCCATAGCCCACAAAAAGATGGCCGCCGAACGGCAATATCTGCATACAGGGTGGACAAACATGGCCGCCGATCAGCTGATAGGGGCCAGTGGGTGTGGCCGAACCACAGGAAGATGGCCGCCGGGCAGTCACAAGAGGCCAAACTTGGCATGGACCACCTCAAAATGGCCGCCGACAGCATGGAGGAGGAAGGACACAAACACAGGTAAGAAAAAAATGACATTTCTTTTAAATATTAGTTACAGCCAGCCCCGCTCCAGTGGGACCCCCAGCACCCTTTAGCTAGAAGCCCAGGGAGGAGGGAAAGGCAGGGAGAGAGGGAAGAAAGGGGCCACAACCACTTACTTGATCTCTCCAGCTAAATGACCCAGCCGAGGCAGGGGAGTTTTACTTACCTATCCTGCATGTATTCTGCTGGAAGACATTCCAAACAGATCATCGTCCGCGCACGGAAGGTGACTGTTGGCCAGGCATGCTGTGATTGGACCCAGAAGGGACGATCATATGTATGCCCTGGAGCATGACGCTCACCGGCCAGGCTGCTGCGACTCGGCCGTAAGGTCAGCTGAAGCTGAGCGGACCGTTGCAGGCCCTGGAGCGTAAGCTCACCGGCCACCCGTGGAGCGACGGGCATGTTGTGGAAAACCCAGCGCGTAGCTAGGGTCGGGACACGCTCGATGGCTGAAACTGGGGAGACAAGGATCCAGCCTGTCACCCAGTCGGCAGTTGATCGAAGATCGCAGGAAACAAATATAGTAAAAAAAAAAAAAAAAAAAAAATTATAATGATTATATATATATATATATATATATATATATATATATATATATATATATATATATATATATATATTTTTTTTTTTTTTCCCCCAGACCAATGGGCCCGAAGGGAGCCATGTCCTACTCCTTGCTAGACAGAAAAAAAACTGATCTGCGAAGATGCAGACTGAGAGGGTATACCCAGAGGGTCCGCCCCCTGGGCGGTACTGTAGAAGGTGTGATGCAACACTTTTTACAAGTTTTTCTGCCTAGTCACTCCTAATTAACGGATAATACCCACTTTGTCAATAGAGAAGCTGTGTCGGTCCATGGACGAAAGAGTAATAGGGTTTCCATCTGTCTGGATTTCAGACAGGATCGGATACCGGCAGATGTCAGCAGACATTTCACTGCTGACATCCGCCGCTCCATAGGAGGTGCATGGAGTATCTGATCAGATCCACCTATAAAAAAAAATACTGACAGGCGGACTTGATCCGAAAGCCTGTGTGAAAAAGGGGCATAAAGGCATTATAAAAGACAGATGTTTAATGTATAGAATTAAGTATTGACTCTTCTTTTAGCAGATATGTACTTTTCCGCCTGCCCATTTGTAGAAACGCCCTCCTTACTGCTTGGCTGCTGCTATAGATTCCACATTTACAGGTTACATTGCCGCATGTTGGGGGGGAAACCAGTTTTGAATCTGAGTGGCTGAGGCTAGTGAGCAGCAAAGTAGAAACATTACAACAGAGCACCAAAAAGGTAAGCATTTATGGCTTTTAGCAGATATATAATTCTATACAAGTGACCCTGTGTGGTCAGGTAAATACTGTAATCTAAACGTGTGTAAAAATGTGAAATCAATCTGCTTTATACGAGCTATATATACCAGGGATATGCAATTAGCAGACCTCCAGCTGTTTCAAAATTACAAGTCCCATCATGCCTCTGGGTGTCACGCTTGTGGCTGTCAGTCTTTCTATACCTCATGGGACTTGTAGTTCTGCAATAGCTGGAGGTCCACTAAATTGCATATCCCTGATATATACCATTGACTAATTAGATTTCAATGCCCATTAAAACAGTTCTACAGATCTCAAAAAAATTCAAAATTAGAAACCAATTTTTCTGCATTATCACCACACAGAAAGCTACCTCAATCTACACACAATTTTTAACCACCCTTTAAAGCAGGGATATGCAATTAGCGGACCTCCAGCTGTTGCCAAACTACAAGTCCCATGAGGCATAGCGAGACTGACAGCAGCAAGCATGACACCCAGAGGCAGAGGCATGATGGGACTTGTAGTTTTGCAACAGCTGGAGGTCCGCTAATTGCATATCCCTGCTTTAAAGCTATTACAAACGGCGTGGATAGGCAGATAACGATGGCCCTCTCATAAAATCACTGTAAGGGTATGAAGAGTAATCGGACTGTGATTCAGTCATGCGACGGAAGTCCAGCTGAGATTTGGGTGGAGACCGGCGGAAAGGATCCTGCGATTCCTGTGTTAAACGGCGATAGTCAGCTAATTCTGAACGGCGGTCAGAAGCAAGCCTGCTGTCGAAACAAAAGGAAGTTTTAATGAGGGGGAAAAAAAAAAAAAACAGTCAGCAAAAAAATAAAAATCTGTTAAACATCAAGGCTGTACATTAGGAAAGTTAAAGACTTTATACAAAAATTAAAGTGACGACATTGAATCCTTCTACTGGGTTTTAAGGACGAAGGAACCACACTACAACCAAGCTACTAAGCTTTTAGCAAATATTTATACCTACCACTGCAGATATGGTGAAGTTCTGAAACATCTAAGCATTTACAATTTTATAAACAAAATTAGGTCCCTTAGTTCTACACTTCTATATGCAACGTCAGGTTTGTTCTGCCCTGCTGGGAAGAGTCTCCCAGGTCCTGTCTTGACAAGAAATAAAGGGTAAACCCTTGAAGAGATTTATTTTTTAAACAATCCTTTACAAACATGTCAGACTTGCCTCCACTGTGCTTTGCACAGAGTGGCCCCGATACACCTGTTCTGGAGTCCCTCGGCGGCTCCTCCCGCATCAGATGACCCCCTAGGAAAAGCGCTCCCAAGGGGATACCTTGCGGGTGCACTCCGAGTCCAGCATTTGCATCCAGACACGAATTCTGGCCACGCCCCTGCGTCAATGGATTTGATTGATAGCAGCGGGAGCCATTGGCTGCGCTGCCATCAATCTAGCCAATTAAGAGCCAGGACCCCGTGGAGAAAGACAGCGCGTCCCTGGAGGAGATGAACAGGCTCAGGTAATTTAAACGTGGGAGCTGGTGACTGCCAGGTGTCAGAATGCATTAAGGTGAAAAAACATGAGGGTTTTCAAACCCTTTAAAACCACCTCAATTCTGACACTTCTCACATACATGTAAAAAAATCGACTTCTGCTAGAAAATTACTTAGAACACCCAAATTTTTACGCAAAGGCTCTAGAGAATAAAATTGTGGGTGTTGCAATTTTTTTTTGTCACATAAAATTTGAGTAGCGGTTCTTCAAAACGCAATAAAATAATTACACCCCGTAAAAGATACCAAACCGCTCACACTTTAAAAGTGTGCACACTCATGAAATGGCGACAAACTACGGTACTTTAAATTATCCATAGGTGACGCTTTAAAAGCATTTGCAGGTTACCAGTTTAGAATTACTGTTCGCGGTGATACCTCGTGTGGCGCGATCACCATTTACATATACGTGTGGGACTGATGTGTGCATTCGCCACAGGGTGACGAAATTAGTTGTTGCTTCCCGGTACTGACGGCACACAGTGGGAGGAACAGCTTCAGTTCCTCTCACTGGACTTCCCAATCGCTTGAGGAAAGAAAGCGGCAAGGAAAGAAAGCGGCAAGGAAAGAAAGCGGCAAGGAAAGAAAGCGGCAAGGAAAGAAAGCGGCAAGGAAAGAAAGCGGCAAGGAAAGAAAGCGGCAAGGAAAGAAAGCGGCAAGGAAAGAAAGCGGCAAGGAAAGAAAGCGGCAAGGAAAGAAAGCGGCAAGGAAAGAACGAAAGAAAGGGGCAAAGAAAGAAAAGAAAATATGACACCGGGATCCTGGTTGTAGCCTCAACCACGATCCCGGTATAACTGTCTCCCTACCGCAATGTATATATGTGGCCGGCAGGGAAGCGGTTAAAGTAAAAACGTGTCCTTTACATGCACTTTAATCAGCAGGCAAGCACAGGACATGCCTAGTGTGAGGTGTTCAGTTAGCAAAGCAACAGGGGTGGGGAGTGTAAAGCACAATAAGAGTGGGCAGAAAAGTTAGTTAATCTGGTTGAAAAAAAAAAAAAGCAAACCACAAACAGTGACAGAAGAGATGGTGGAGAATTGGTAAAGATCCCAAGCAACTCTGTATAGAAAGGCGAAGAGATCCGAGGGTCATGTACTAAGAACTAAAAGTAGTAAGCAAAGACACTAAAGACTTGGTGGAACCTGACGTACCAGGACAGTACAAAAAAAGCCAGTTTGTTCAGCTTCACTAGAGAGGATTAGGCATAAAAGCATTCCTGTATATTCAGCTTGTTACAATTTTTGTATCCTCTATTAGCCTGTGACAAACTAGTGATGCAGGAATGCCTAGGAGTCACACCTGGTAACACGCAGCATGGAATACCAACAGATATATAGCAAGAGGAAAGCAAGAGAGGGTAGAAATATTGCTGGGCCAGATGGTAAAGATCAGTGGGTGGAAGAAACACTATTCACAGAGATGGCCTTAAATGAAATGCATGGCTTACGAAGCCAAAAAAAATAAAATCCAACAGTAGACGGCACTCACTGTATCTACACATGCCAAAGAAAGTAAAGTCACCAAAATGTGTTGCGCTGTCCAAGGCTCCAATCACACCTAGCAATTTACTGGAGTTTTTTGGGCATTTTTTCTTCTTTTTAAGCATTTTTGCCACTTTAAAACATTTTTAGAAGTGTATTACAAGCGTTTCACAGCTTCAGGCAATTTTGTTTAACCACTATAAAGCACTAGAGAGGGAGAAGAAATTAGGGGTGGATAGGTGCTGGAGCAAAAAACAAGTACCAAATAAAATAAAAAATGCTCAAGTCTACAGAGCCAAAAAGAAGCTTGTGCATTTTGAGCTTCAGGCAACAGAACACTCAGATATGAACATGAGCCATTGAAATGAAGGAGATTTAGCTTGTTTAGCATTTCAGAGCTACAAGCTTAAAGGGACACTAAAGGTTCCTGTTTTTTTGCAAAAAAATAACATGTTATACTTACCTCCACTGTGCAGCTCGTTTTGCACACAGTGGCCCCAATCCTGGTCTTCTGGGGTCCCTCGGCGGCTGTCTCGGCTGCTCCCCGCAAGGACTCCACACCTTCATGCGAGCGAGCATGGTGTGGAGTTATTGCGGGCGCGCTCCCGTGATACAGCAGCGGCCATAGCCGCCAACTATCACTCAGCCCCGGCACGCCATTGGATGTGATTGACAGCAGCGCCAGCCAATGGCTGCGCTGCTTTCAATCCATCCAGTGTATCCAATCAACGGCCAGGCTGAGAACCGAGGAGGATGACGGGGACGAGTGCGGGACTTTCGAGGGGCCAGGTAAGTAAAACGGGGGCTCGGGGTATTGTAGGATGCATCAAGGTGAAAAAACATGTACCTTTACAACCTTTAAAATCGCTCAGGTGTGTCTGCTCTGAGCCTCAGTTCTAAAAACCGCCAAACAAGTCAAATGTTCATTTTAATGGTCCCTGTTCACATCAGAGTGTTCTGTCGTCTAAAGCAAAAACGCCCGTCGCTCAAAAAAAATGAAAAGTATGAGCTTTTTTGGCAGATTACAAGTGTTTTAATTCTTTTACAATGGTGACATTTTGAACTTCAAAAAACGCATGTACCAAAACCGCCAGAATAAACGCCTGTAAAAAAGCAAAGACTAGATGTGAACAGAGCCTTATACATGAATCCAATAGGTGCATAAAACGGGTTACCTCATAATTAAGAACTCCAAAAAAAAAACAAAAAAAAAAAAAAAAAAAAAAAAAATCGGGGTATTTCCAGATGCACACAGAGCACCCTTTCCAGCACTTTACTGCAATTGATTTTCCACTTTCTATGAACTTTTTGGGATTAATTTGAGTGCACTTTTAAAAATTGTGGATTTAATTATGAGCCGTTTTATGCACCTTCTTATATTGGATTCATTTGGTTCATGTTATTACGCAGCACAACATTTTGGTGAATTTTTGTAGGTTTTTCAAACCAAACTTTTTAAGCGGTTACAGGTAATCTATGACTAAGCATAGATTGAAAGCATAAGTTGCATGAAGGTTAAAAAAATAAATTAAAAAAACCTTCAGTGTGCAGCTCCCCCCGCTTTTACTCATCTGAGCCTGATCCAGCAATCTGCACGAGAGCTAAAGCTCTCTGCCTCTTTATTGGCCAAGACACAGCAGCAGGAACCACTGCCTCCCGCTGCTGTCAATCACAGCCAGTGAGAGAGTGGGGTGGGGGCGAGCTGCACTCTGTGCGTCTGACACAGAGGCGCCTCGGAAGAAACATGCACAAGTGCCCTCAGAGTAGGCAGCTTGTTAAGGAAGGAAGGAAGAGGAATCAGCCATGTTGGGAGGCTTTGGTGAGATATGGGGTCCTCACAGACCGCACGACATCTCCCCTTTGAGACATGGAAAGGGACTGAGGCTAGATATTCCCCAATCCCTTTCTAAGCAGCCCTCAGCTGCACTCAAGATGAATGAAGAGACAGAGGCTCGAGAGCGAGCGAGAGAGCACCAGAGCGGGTGAGAACGAGCGAGATTACCGGCAGTATGTTGCTTAGCATCCCGCTTGCTGAGGGGGCATCTGGAGGAAAAAAGGAGCAGACAGCACACCAGTGGGGAACTGAAAGAGGTGGCAAGGGACTGATCCGTGCAATGTTGCACAAACAGGCGAGTATATATTATATATTAAAAAAAAAAAATGATTTTTGTACTCACCGTAAAATCCGTTTCTCTGACGTCCATGGACTGACACAGCCTCTTCATACATGACAAGTGATTTTATGTCCCCTGCTCAAAGGAGAAGACTAGGCAGAATGTTAAATGTCATAATATACATTACCAGAGCTGAACAGCCCCGCCCAGGGGGCGGTCCCTCCAGACATAACCCTCCTACCTGTAGCCTCAGTTCGTAACAAAGCAGTACAAACCTTGAAAAGGAGGGGTGGGTGCTGTGTCAATCCATGGACTTCAGAGAAAACGGATTTTACGGTGAGTACAAAAATCCTATTTTCTCTTACCGTCCATGGACTGACACAGCCTCTTCATACTTGACAAGTGGGACGTCCCAAAGCAGTGTCAAAGAAGAGGGGTGGTAACAGTATTTGAAGGAAAAAATAAATAAAATAAAACTTCACCCAAAACCAGCAGAACTCAACGGAGGAGTTGCAACATTAAACAGCCGGCTGTAAGCCCTTGCGGCCGAAGAAGCATCAGAAGATTGCAGCCACATCATCCTTATAAAAGGTATGTGCGGACGACCAGGTCGCCGCCTTGCACACTTGTTCAACCGACGCTTTATGTCAGACCAGACACAGTGAGTCAGACTTCCGAATAGAAGCCGTAGAGAACAGGTACACTCGCAAAGCACGTACCACATCTAAAGAGTGAAGCGCAAACTCTCTGGGATGCGATGGACGAGGACACAGGGAAGAACAATGTTCTCATTAACCACTTCGTGCCCACCATACGACAAATGACAGCCGCAAAGTGGTTCTAAAATGGCGGGAGGCCGTCATACGGTCTCCGCTCCTCCGGCCACTGGGGGGCGCGCATCACTGAGATGCCGATGCGCGTGCCTGGCGGCCGCGGTGTCCTCCAGGTACCCACCATCGGCCAGTACACAGACAAGGACGTGGATGTGTGTGTGTAAACTAGGGGTGCAACGGATCAAAAAAAACTCACGGATCGAAAAAAAAAAAAAATAGGATTTTTGTACTCACCGTAAAATCCGTTTCTCTGGCCATCCATGGACTGACACAGCGTGTCTTTACACTTTACACGTGGGTTATGTCCCTGCTTGCAGGAGAAGACCTAGGCAGAATAGAATGTATGTATAACATCTCACAAACAGCCAGAGCTGAACAGTCCCACCCAGGGGGGCGGTCCCTCCAGATATAACCCTCCCACTGCAGTCAGCAGACTTCAGTTCGTAACAAAGCAGTACAAACTTAAAAAGAAGGGTGGGTGCGGTGTCAGTCCATGGATGCCAGAGAAACGGATTTCACGGTGAGTACAAAAAACCTATTTTCTCTTGTCATCCATGGACTGACACAGCGAGTCTTTACACTTTACACGTGGGATGTCCCAAAGCAGTGTCAAGAGGGATGGGAGCAGTATAAATGGAAAACCAAAAGCTTCACTACAAACAAGGCAGAGCTCCTCAACGGAGGAGTTGCAACTTCAAACAGCGGCCTGCAACACCTTGCGGCCGAAGGAAGCATCCGAAGATGCAACCACATCAACCTCATAAAACTTAGAAAAGGTATGAACAGACGGACCAGGTCGCCGCCTTGCACACTTGTGCAACCGACGCTTGATGCCGGAAAGCCCAGGAAGCACCAATTGCCCTGGTGGAATGCGCCGTAACCGGAAAGGGAGGCGCCCGCCCCTTGAGAGCATAAGCTTGAATGACGGTTTGTCTGATCCACCTAGAAATGGTGGCAGACGAAACCGCTTGGCCCTGTTTTGGACCAGAGACAGCCACAAACCGTGAGTCAGACTTCCGAATAGAAGCAGTAGCAGACAGGTACACCCGCAAGGCTCGTACCACATCCAAAGTGTGAAGCGCAAACTCTCTGGGATGCGATGGGTGAGGACACAAGGACGGGAGGACAATGCCCTCATTTAACTGGAAGGCCGAGACCACCTTTGGCAGAAAAGAAGGTCGCGGACGTAACACCACCTTATCCTTATGGATGACCAAAAAGGGCGACTTGCAGGACAAGGCCGCCAACTCAGACACTCGTCTAACGGAAGTAATGGCCACCAAGAAGGCCACCTTCTGGAGACAAAGTCAGGAGGGGAATATCGCTGATATTTTCAAAGGGAGGTTGCTGGAGAACCAAGAGCACCAAATTCAGGTCCCACGGGGGGGAGAGGAGGCTTGACAGGGGGGAGCACATGGCAAACCCCCTGCACAAAAGGTGCTAACCAAGGGATGACCTGCCACCGGTCGCTGAAAGAAGATGGCCAAGGCCGAAATCTGACCCTTAATGGTACTCAAAGTGAGCTTTTGGGTCACGCCACGCTGCAGAAAATGCAGGATTCTGGAAACGGAATACGTTCGTGGGCGCCAGTCCAGCTCTTCGCACATGGCGATGTAAGCTCTCCATGTACGGTGATAGATCTTTCTGGAGGAAGACTTCCGTGCCCTTAACATGGTCGAAATGACCAAATCTGAGAGACCCCGGTCTCTCAGCACCTGGCTTTCAATAACCATGCCGTTAAAGCCAGAGACTGTATGTAAAGCAGGATGAAATATAGGACCTTGAGACAGAAGGTCCCCCCGCATTGGTAACTGCCAGGGAACGTCCGCGACGAGACGTACCAGTGACGCCGAGGCCGATCCGGAGCAATGAGGATCACCGGAATTCCCTCGGTCGCTACCCTGCGCAGCAGGCGAGGGAGCAACTGCAGCGGAGGATAAACGTATATCAGGTGATACTGACCCCATGGGGCCACCAACGCATCCGAGGCATCCGCCCAGGGATCCCTGGATCTTGGCCACAAAGCGACACTTTGCGTTTGAGTCGAGAGGCCATCAGGTCCACATCCGGCGTGCCCCACCGTCTGCAAAGGAGTTGAAAGACCTCCGGGTGCAAGGACCACTCTCCCTGGTCCAGCGTCTGGCGACTTAGATAGTCCGCCTGCTAATTGTCTACGCCCGGAATGTAGATGGCCGACAGAGCCGGCACGCTTCTTTCTGCCCACCTCTGGATGCGGGTGACCACGGAAGCCGCAGCTGAGCTCCGAGTCCCCCCTTGATGGTTGACATACGCCACGGCGTTGTCTGACTGGATCCTGATGGAGTGACCCTGTAATTTCTCCGACCATGAGGAGATTGCCCGTATCTCCAGCACATTGATCGGTAAGAGGGCTTCGTCCGGAGTCCAAAGCCCTTGGGCCGACAGGACTCCCCAGACTCCACCCCAGCCCATCAGGCTGGCGTCCGTCGTGATCACCGTCCATTGAATGGGGAGGAATGATTTCCTTGACCGAAGAGCCGGGGACCTCAACCACCACGTCAGGGACGCCCTGACCAGGTGACTCACCTGGATCTGAAGATCCAAGGACAACCGGGATTTGTCCCAAGTGGACAAGATCTTTCTGTAAAGCCCTGGTGTGCGATTGGGCATAAGGAACGGCCTCGAAGGAGGCCACCATGAGTCCCAGAACTCTCATGCAAAAGCGGATTGACAACCATTTTCGGGACGTCAGCACCCATACTGCAGACTGAAGTGTCAGTAGTTTCTCTGGAGGTAGGAATACTTTTGCCTTCAAGGAGTTCAGAATCAGACCTAGATACTCCAGACGCTGAGTCGGGACCAGAACCGACTTCTGAACGTTCAGGAGCCACCCGAAGTCCCTGAGGGTCTGACTGACGATAGTCACACTTTCTTCTAATCCTGAGCCACTGTCTGCTCTTAGAAGAAGATCGTCCAGATAGCCCACGATAGCAACGCCTCGCTGTCTCAGCAAAGCTAGGACCGGAGCAAGCACCTTGGTGAACACCCTTGGTGCCGAGGCTAGGCCGAAGGGAAGAGCCACAAATTGATAGTGGACTTCGCCGACCGCAGAAACTTCTGGTGGCTTGCGCAGATCGGAACATGCAAGTAGGCATCCTTGATGTCCAAGGACGCTAGAAAATCCCCTTGGAGTGTAGCGATCACCGGGCGAATGGATTCCATGCGGAATTTTTGCACCTTCACGAAGGCATTCAGGGCCTTGAGGTCCAGGATTGACCGAACCCCGTCCTTTTTTGGAACAAACAGATTCGAGTAGAACCCCTGAAACCTCTCCTGTGACGGAACCGGCACAATCACTCCGGTCCCGTTCAAATCCTGTATAGCCCCCAAGAGGGCTACCCGACGGGCAGGAAGGAGAGGGAGATTTGAGGGAAAGAATCTGTCTGGGGGCCAGGAGCGGAACTCTATCCGGGAGGTCCACCGGTCGGAGATCCGGGAGGTCCACCGGTCGGAGATCCGGGAGGTCCACCGGTCGGAGATCCGGGAGGTCCACCGGTCGGAGATCCGGGAGGTCCACCGGTCGGAGATCCGGGAGGTCCACCGGTCGGAGATCCGGGAGGTCCACCGGTCGGAGATCCGGGAGGTCCACCGGTCGGAGATCCGGGAGGTCCACCGGTCCGTGAACCTGCAAAGTCGTCCCCCCACCCCAGAGACTGGCGGGGCAAGACTTCGCGCGGAGGCGGGCTTGGGAGCCGGCTTGTTCGGCTTACGCACCCAGGGGCGCTTGTGCCCACCAGCCGCACTGTTGTCAGTCTGGGATGGCTTACCCGTGGACTCTGACGGACGAAAAAAAACTTTTGCTGGAAAGGAAGGACCCGGTGTACGTCGAGCCTCCTTACCCTTGATAGTTTGAGGAAGGAGAGTGCTTTTACCTCCCGTGACATCCTTGATGTCATCCAGAGCAACACCAAAAAGCCTACCACCCTTAAAAGGTAGATCCGTCAGGAGCTTCTTAGAGGCTAGGTCAGCAGACATGCTGTGCTGACTGAGTAGGGGAATGCCCAGGGGACCCACCAACCTGACCAGGACCGCTCGGTTCTGCTGCCCTGTCTCTCTGCGCCGCTCAGCGTGAGTGAGCTGAGACGAGAGAGTGAGGAGATTCGCGCCGTTCCCAGCGGCGATAGAGGCCAAAATAGTGTTTGAAAAACGTGCGGCTACAAGAAAATGGCCACCGCAATGTGCTCCGGCAGACCACGGCAAGATGGCTGCCAATGTGAAAATCAGCACACACAGCAAACATGGCGCCGAACGGCGCCCAGGCCCCTCACACATTCAAATAAACAGCCCCAGCGAAATGCAGAGCAGCATGAGCCCCCCCCCAGGACAGTATGGCCCCAGGCACCCCACACAGCACAGCGCCAGCAATGGTGAACAGAGTGACATTAAAAACACAGGGGGAGACAGGGAAAATGCCCCACACAAGAAACACACAGCATGTACTCACTTGCAGCCAGGAGAGACTACTTACCCATCCCCTGAGGGACCCACTGGTGTGTTTCTGACAGAACCATCACAGTGCGGTACTGAGTAGCTGTCAGCCCGGTCCACCGCGAAAGATACAGCCGGACTGTTCAATCTTGAGAGGACCGCGGAGCGTGAAGCCCGACAGTTGATAGATCTCAAAAAAATAAAAGAAAAAATTCCAAAAGGAATAAAAATAGGTCAGGAGACTGGCTCCTGAGAGAGCCATGTCTTCTCCTTCTGCTAGGCAGAAAAAAAAACTGAAGTCTGCTGTGGGAGGGTTATGTCCGGAGGGACCGCCCCCTGGGCAGGACTGTTCAGCTCTGGCTGTTTAGAATGTATGTATGTATGTATGTATGTATGTATGTATGTATGTATGTATAACATCTCACATTCTGCCTAGGTCTTCTCCCGCAAGCAGGGACATAACCCACGTGTAAAGACACGCTGTGTCAGTCCATGGATGACAAGAGAAAATAATGTTAAATTTTTCAATTTCACAGTTATTTGCAACACAAAAACGAAGCTTATAAGCTTAAATACAGTTTTGTAAATCCAACGGACTCTTTACATGTTAAATTTTCAAAGCAGCAGCAAACCTGCTGACCTTACATGGTTGCTAATGTGACAGAACACCTGATTTTCACATTTAACATTTAGTTAAATGTGAAAATCCGAGAGGTGTTCCGTCACATTAGCAATCATGTACGGTTTGCTGCTGCTTTTAAAATGTAAACAGTCCGATGGATTTCCAAATACTGTATTAAAGCTGATGAGCTCCGTTTTGTGTGGAAGCTTTGGGTGTAACAAGATGTCAGCTTGTCCCCTTCTCTCATTACTGTGTGGGGTGGAGCAAGATGGCGGTGAAACGTCATTAGAGCGGCCTCCGCCGAGTGTACCAAAATGGCCGCCGCTCCGGAGCTAGGCCGAAGCCTTGCCTACGGCGGAGGCTCCGGAGCGCTCCGCGGATCACGTGGTGATCCGAAAAGGGTGGCCCGTTCAGATCACGGATCACCACTGATCCGTTGCACCCCTAGTGTAAACACAGAGATCCACGTCCTGTCAGGGAGAGGAGACCGATGCTGTGTCCCTTGTACATAGGGACACAGATCGGTCACCTCCCCCAGTCACTCCCCTCACAGTAAGAATCACTCATAGGGCACACAGTTAACCCCTTCCCTGCCAGTCACATTTATACAGTAATCAGTGCATATTTATAGCACTAATCGCTGTATAAATTTGAATGGTCCCAAAAATTTGTCAAAAGTGTCCGATGTGTCCGCCGCAATATCGCAGTCCTGACAAAAATCGGATAACCGCCATTACTAGTAAAAATAAAAAAAAAGTCAGAATTATATCCCCTATTTTGTAGACGCTATAGCCCGTAAGGCTGGCGTCCGTCGTTATCACCGTCCACTGGATAGGAAGGAACGACTTCCCAAACCGAAGAGCCGGGGATCTCAACCACCACGTCAGGGATGCCCTGACCGGGTGACTCACCTGGATCCGACGATCCAAGGACAACAGGGACTTGTCCCAAGTGGACAGGATTTCCTTTTGTAAGGCACGGGTGTGCGATTGGGCATACGGAACGGCCTTGGAGGCCACCATGAGTCCCAGGTCCCTCATGCAGCAACAGATCGCCGACCACCGTCGGGACGTTCGCACCGCAGATTGAAGAGTCTAATTTTTCCGAAGACAGGAATACCTTCGCCTCAGAGGCGTCCAGGATCAAACCTAGATACTCCAGCAGCCAACCGAATTCTCGGAAAGGTTTGACTGACTATCGTCACATTTTCCTTTAATTCTGAGCCAGAGTCTGCTCTCAGAAGAAGATGGTCTAGATAGCCCACAATAGCAATGCCTCGCTGTCTCAGCAAAGCTAGAATTGGAGCAAGCACCTCTGAAAACCCACGGTGCTGATGCCAGGCCGAAGGGAAGAGCCACAAACTGATAGTGGTCTTCGCCTATCGCAAAGCGCAGAAACTTCTGGTGACCCACGCAGATTGGGACATGCAAGTAGGCGTCCTTGATGTCCAAGGACGCCAGAAAATCCCCTGGATGAAGGGCAGCAATCACCGTGCGACTGGACTCCATGCGGAATCTTTGAACCTTCACAAAGGCATTTAGGGCTTTGAGGTCCAGAATTGGACGGACTCCGTCCTCTGGGACCACAGATTCAAATAAAATCCCTGAAACCTCTCCGTTGACGGTACCGGCACAATTACTCCGCACCTCAGCAAGTCCTGCACCGCCCCCATGAGAGCAGCCCGATGCGCTGGGAGGAGAGGGAGATTTAAGGGAAAAAATCTGTTTGGTTGCCAGGAAAGAAACTATCCTGTACCCCGAGGTGACCACCTAGCACACCCTCCGGTCGGAGATCCACCGTTCCGTGAACCTGCAAAGTCATCCCCCCACCCCAGAGTCGGGCGGGGGCAAGACTTCATGCGGTGGCGGGCTTGGTAGTAGGCTTGCTCGGCTTACACACCCAGGGACGCTTCTGTCCACCAGCCGCATGCTTGTCCGTCTGGGAGGTCTTACCCGTGGTCTCCGACTGACGAAAAAACCTCTTCTGTGCTGGAAAAGGAAGGGCCCGGCTTGCGGCGGGGCTTCTTTGCCTTAGTAGTTTGAGGAAGGGTGCTTTTACCCCCCGTGACATCTTTAATAATGTCATCCAGGGCAGCACCAAAAAGCCTACCACCCTTAAAGGGCAAATCAGTCAGGAGCTTCTTAGAGGCCAGGTCAGCAGACCAGCATTTTAACCAGGGGGGGGGGTTCGACCTCCGGAGGAGAGGCCCATTTTTTAAACAGGCTCTCTTTAAAAGGGTACCTAACCGACAGACGCTGCGGGACCACAAAAGTCTTCTGCGGTTTATCCCATACCTGGTCTATGAATCTGTCAAAGACAGACATGTAGGGGAAAACCTTTTAAGGATTAGCCTGAAAGGAACCAAAAAAAAAAAGGAGACAGTCTCCACCTGAGGTTCCTCAGCCGCAGCATCCAGCTTGAGTGTCCCTCACAGCATCAATGAGTTCACTTACAAGCGCCCTGTCATGTACTGACTCAGAGCAGGAGCCTTCCTCACAAGGAATGGTCAAACACATGAAAAAAAATTCAGAGCTAGGGTCCTGTGCAGCAGTCAGGCACACATCTGAGTCCGAGCACCAGCCTGGAGAAGTAGTAGGGAGCATGCGCTTTTTAGCTCCCTTGCGCTCACACACCACTTCCATCCTGACAAGAAAATGATTCCAGGACTGACGACAACTGGTCCATAGGGACCGCAGGAGCAGAAGTACTGCCTGTTGCCTCTGGCATGTATGGGGAAGCAGGCGTGCCAGACTCCATAATTCGCCAGACTTTGTCAGAAGAAAAAGCCCACCCTCCGGCTGCGCCGACTCTGGGGGGTTACCCAGGGGACTCACCAACCCTGAGAGGACCGCTCAGTTCTGCTGCCAATGCTGCGCTTCCAGTGCGAGTGAGCAGTGAGATAACTGAGGAGAATCGCAGCGTTCAGGCAGCTATATAGAGGCCCAAGCAGCACAAAAGCGCGCACAGCGCCAAGAAAATTGCTGCTGCAATTGTAACTGCGCCATAGCGATCCACAGCAAGATGGACGCCATCCGCTCCCATGTAAGAATAAAAAAAAAAAAAAAAAAATGGCACACAAGCTTAAAAAACACTCAGCCTTATGCAGACACCCATAGCAGCCCCACCCCCCCCCCCCCCCGGACAGAGTGACCCCCAGCCAGCACAGCGCCAGAGTAATGGTGACAGTAACAAAATAATAAGGGGGAGACAGGGAAAATCCCCCATAGCACAGAAACATAGCATGTACTCACCTGCGGAGATAGGGGAGACTACTTGTCCAAGAAGGACCCACTGGTGTGTTCCAGACAGACCTATCACAGTTCGGTACGGAGTAGCTGTCGGCTTGGTCCACCGTGAAAGATACAGAACTGTTCAATCGTATGCGGACCTCGGAGCAAAAGCTCACCGGCCACCCCTGGAGCATGTCGTGGACTCATCTCACGCAGAGCGAGGATCAGCACGCTCGATGGACGGACTGGGAAGACTACGAGGATATCCATCTAAGTACCCAACCTGTTGCCCAGCCAACAGTTGATAGAATTCCAAAAAGGAATATATATAAAAAAATAAAAGTCTTCAGGAGACTGGCTCAGAAGAGAGCCACATCTCCTCCTCTGCTAGGCAGAGAAAAAAAAAACTGAGGCTGCTAGCTGCAGGTAGGAGGGTTATGTCCGGAAGGACCGCCCCCTGGGCGGTGCTGTTCAGCTCTGGTAATGTAATATATTAACATTTTTGCCTAGTCTTCTATGAGCAGGGACATAAACCCACTTGTCAAGTATGAAGAGGCTGTGTCAGTCCATGGACGGTAAGAGAATTTTTTTTTTTATTATTAAAACCACCACACCTTTTACTATCACGTTAATGCAACTCTAAAAACAAGATAATGCATTTCTACCACAAATTATTATGATTTAGCCAGAAGAGCATGTATCTGTTCTGCTACGCGTCGGCATAGTAGTGGAGTTACATACCTTTTATAACTGTCAATCGTCTTCTTGTAGTTGTCAGTAGCAGAGCTTAGCGGCGGTGAAAGGCGGGTGCGCTCGTACATCGGCGCATCCATTGAAGACGACAGAGACGAGTAAGCAGACTGCATTCCAAGGCCACCCATCTGAGTAGTATCATAGACGGAACTCTGCTGTGGACGATAAGCACTAGCCAGTGCAGCGGACGACGCATATGTGGAACTGGTAGAATGTGACGGATAAAGGCTGGACGAGGTCTGAGAGCTGTAAGACGCTGCGACTGCAGGTAGATGGGACCCATAACTGGCAGACAGAGACGATCCTTGAGTGCTATAGGCTGTAGAACTTTTTGAGCCATATGAAGGCTGTGTTTCTGTCCCAAAAGCTGAGGACTGGCTGTCATATCCACCTTGATTGCCGTAAGCAGATGCAAGTGCACTGGCTCGGGTTCCATATGCAGCAGATAAAGACGACGCCTGACTACCGTATGTAGCAGACAATGATGAAATTGGTTGATCCCCATAGGCAGATGGTAAGGAACCATAGCCTGATGCTGAAGCACGGAGTTTTGATGCAAGTGAAGCAGCAGACTGTGCAAGACCAAAGGTCGACCTCGTAGGTGATCTTCTTAGGGGACTGCGATCTCGAGAATAATAAAGAGGAGAAGGTGGGCGCATTCTACTGTCAAAAGCATAACGTGCATTATCACCGGAATAATGCTCATATGGCGATTTTAGAGCAAAGGATGCATAGGCTGCTTCAGCTGCCCTCCTACGATTATATGCCTCAGAACGGTTCTGTGGATTTTCTCGAATATCATGAGGCCTACGTGCGCGATTATTATGAGCATTACCATTCATAGGCCTTGAAACTTTATTTGACATCTCCACGTTAATCCGTTTTCCTTTTATCTCCTTTCCGTTCAGATTCTCGATAGCTGCCCTAGCGTCACTTTCTTTCTCCATATGAACGAACGCATAGTCTAAGGTAGTACACAGTGGGAGGGAAAAAAAAAAAAAATTATGTTATAGGACATTGAAATACGCTGAATATCATTAAAATGTACAAGTCTGATTAGGTTACCTGAAGTTTTAAAAGAATCTTGTTTTGATGCAGAAACCACATTTGTAAAACCAAACACTGAAGTTAAACGGTAAAAAAAAAAAAAACCCACACGATGTGAAGATTCTTTTCAAATTTCAGGTAAACGCAAAACTATTCTTAATTCAAATGCTTTAGAAGGCAAGTCAAAAACGGAAACACCAGTCAAAAATCGCCAAACAGTTCAGGTACATATGTGAACTGTATCTTCCAAAACATTTGTAATTATTTTAAACGATGCCTGCAATTTGTTTTTATTTATCATACTACTTACAACACAAGTTCTTTCCCAGCACTAAGGCCCCTTTCACACGGGCGGACCGTATGTCCGTTTTTCACCCATCCGTTTTCGGATGAAAAACGGACATACATGTATCCCTATGGGACAGCGGATGAACATCCGCTGACACCCGATCTCACCCGTGTCCGCTACGCTCCGTTTTTCAGGATAGAAAAATTTCTATTTTTCTATCCGTCTGCAGAGCGGATCGGATGAACACGGACAGACGGTCCGTGTTCATCCGATCCCCCATAGGGGAGAGCGGAGATCTGACAGGGCGGTCCCTGCAGTGTGCGGGGACCGCCCAGTCATCAGCCGGCTCAGCGGGGATCAACGGAGTGATCCCCGCTGAGCAAGCGGAGGTTCACGGGGCGGATCATGACTGATCCGTCCCGTGTGAAAGAAGCCTTAGGCTGTATTCACACTTGAGCGTTTTCAGCTCATAAAATCACACCTGGAAAAAAATAAAAATAAACACACAACACTGAGCTTTGTCAACTGAAGCTAAATGCCGTAAACTCAAAAAACAACAAGAGCTTCTTTAGGGCAGATTACAGGTTTTTTTTTTTGCTTTTTACATTGGTAAAAATAAAAAAAAATAACATAAAAAAACTGTACAAAAATCACTGCAAAAAAAAAACAAACACGATTTTGAAACGCTCAGGTGTGAATGCAGCCCAAGAGCCAAATAGGTGGCGTAAAATTACTGCTATAGCACTCTGTTGTCTCGTGTTGCCACATCTTCCGCATGCAAGGACATCACCGTAGATAGACTCCAACCAGTGTGTTTTGCCTTCTGAACATTTTAAAGGGGTTGTAAAGGTTAATTTATTTTCTAAATAGGTTCCTTTAAGCTAGTGCATTGTTTGTTACCTTACCTTTTCCTTCAATTTCCCTTCTAAATGTTTTTTTTTCTTTGTTTTCTTTGTCTGAATTTCTCACTTCCTGTTCCTCAGTAAGCTGTTCAGTAAGCTGTTTAGGCTGACAAACACCACTCGGATGATGGTGTGAAGTTTACCGAGGAGGAACAAGAAGTGAGAAACTCAGACAAAGAAAAAAACACATTTAGAAGGAAATCGAAAGAAAAAAGGCAAGTGAACCAACAATGTACTAGCTTAAAAAGGAACCTATTTAGAAAAGAACAAACCTTTACAACCCCTTTAAAATGTTCACCATTTTATGGTTTTAATTAATAAAATGCTACTGCACTATAAGCTTTGCTCAATATTGTCTCCAAGATTTCATGTGCAAGAATAGTTTGATCTGATTGATTTATTTTTTCTCCACCATGTAATGCAAATCCAAACATTTCCAAATGTGGAAATGTGTTTGTAAAAATGCCGCACGTGCAGGTAATTGCAGATGCAGGCTTCATACACTGGGCTGTTCTAAATGCTTTTCTACTGGCAGGAGAAACAGCTGCAAAAACACCCCTAAAGGCCTCATGTACACTGCTGCTGGTAAACAGATGTTTAGAAGCAGTTTGACATTTTTTTCAGCTACTCCTGGACTCTTATCTTATCAGTACATGTACACAGGGTCGTTTATAGTAGTTTCTAGGCAGTTGAGTTTAGAAGCATTTTCTGGAACGCAAAAAAATTAAATGGGTTCAAACGGATGTTCAGAGGCATTTGAAACGCCAAATGCCTACAACAGCTTGTAAACACTGCCAAACGCGGTAGCTTGAGTTTAGACGCTGTAAAGTTAAGTCGTTCAGGAGAGGTTAAACAACGTCCTATGTACATGAAGCCCAAGAGGTGTTCTTTTTTCGAAATCATTAGGTGCATCAAGCACTTGGATGTTAACCAATTTTATTGGCCAGAATTATTCTGCCCATTGAAATAAAAAATGATGCTCAAGCACTAAAAGTGCATTGCAATAACACACATTTAGACGCTTTCTGGCATGTCAGGCGCTTTTCCTGCAAAACACTCCTCTTAAACGCACATACGGGGAGGGGGTTTTGGAGTCTGCATCTAAACTCCCCAGCCTATAAATACCTATATAGTATGCATGGACATATAGAAAAACATGAAGAGTTTAGAGGCAGAGAAAAGCTCAAACACCTGTAAAATCAGCATTTTTGGACTTAAAGTGGAGTTCCACCCTCTTTTACAACTTGTTTGCATCCAATGTATTTATGTCCCCTAAAGACTAATTGGCATATAATTTTTTTTTTTTTAAACTCACTGTTTTATATGGGTATGATTTATATCTCGCGCCGCGGCCGCAACAGGTCTTCTAACGTCATCCACTCTGACCGCTATGCCTCCTGGGAATGTTTTTCTTCAATCCCAGGAGGCCCTGTACCCTCATCTCATTTCCATTGGCACGCCCTCCCTTCCCTTGGTCCGTGGTCCGTCTGGAGCTCGCTCCTCCCTACTCAGCGAGCTGCTTTGTGACTGATGTGACGTGCTGACGAGCTGTCCCTTCATCCCAAGATTCTGAACAGGTGCGGGTCC